>OY728123.1:1078588710-1081088710 GCA_963277665.1 Viscum album
TCTGTCAAAAATATCCTGACGCCAAACGTAGGGTTGATGACGTGGCTCCAAACGTAGGGTTCACAAACGTAAGGTTCACAAACGTAAGGTTCAGAACGTAAGGTTGAACATACATACTTTCTCTTCAGCATTCAAACGTAGGGTTCACAAACGTAAGGTTCACAAACGTAAGGTTCAGAACGTAAGGTTGAACATACATACTTTCTCTTCAGCATTCAAACGTAGGGTTCACAAACGTAAGGTTCACAAACGTAAGGTTCATTAACCATACGTTTCAAAATAACGTAAGGTTCCTTAACCATACGTTTCTTTTAATATAAAAAGTAAACTTTTCATCCATACGTTACGTTCATCAACGTAGGGTATGAACAGTGATTCCAGTACGCGCTAAAACTTTTCTCGCGCTACAGTGATTCCAGAACACGCTAAAATTGATCTCGGAATAAATGAAGTATGAAATCTCGTTATATGAAATAAATAAATAAAATAAATTCCTGCAAAATACTCAACGAAATAATTAGTAAATAATCAAGGGTATTTGTGAGCATCAAAATCATCATAAAGAGACAGAGTATTATTTAAAATAATCTCCCCCTTTAAAAAACGTTATTTTGAATTGTTTGAAAACAATACATTGCTCAACATAATGTAAGAATGACATTTAATAATTATTAAATTATAAAACTCTATTATCCTTAATAGTATCATATCCACTATCCTAGGCTAATGGTATACCATATTTTATACTTATAAGATAGTCTTAATTTCCTCTGAAAGGAAATCCATTTCTATGAGGATATGATCTATTTTTGAAGACACAAAAGAACTTGATATGAAGGATTGGATTCTCTAAGTCACTATTCCCTTGAGCCCTTGAAAAATATGATTATCATATACTCTAACATTCTTTCCCAAAACCCCTATATTGTAATCACAACAATCAAACATAGAGATAAATTACAAAAAAATATAAATGAGGGAACCCGATATGGTTTACTTAAAAAGAAAATTCATTAAAAACCTAAAAATATGTTATGAACAATATGTTGAAGTTAAGTAATCTCCAGATCTATTGTAAAATTAGAAATTGAAATTGAATCAAAAAGTCTCAAACTATTTGAATGATCCAGTATTTATTGGAAAAACAAAAAAGATCAAATTTTCTTCCTAACTATCATATTTTTAAATTTTTTGTCGCAATGACTTTGAAACATAGAATTTGAAAGATCATTACTCACTGGTCAAATAGAATGAACGATATCAAATTTTATTACACCATCATAGTGGAAATGTATTTATTTCAAAATAATGAAGACTTTTGATGTTTTTTATAATCTATTTGTTAGTAAAAAGTACTTCTTTTCAAATTTAATTACGATAATGTATAAGATTTTCAATATTATACTCATTGGTATTGATGTCAGTTTGATGCTTGTTAGTAATAATTGCATCCCAATAGTTTATTACTTTTTCATTACAATATTTATGAAAATAAATCTATAATTTTAACTGATAAGGGTGAGTCTGATATTTATCAGTCAAATAATAAATATGATAATAAAAATGATGAAATATGAGATTATTTTTTTGAACTCATTAATATTTATTCTATGTATGGTAAAATAAAATGTTTTCAAATAAGAAATACAAAATCACTTTTGACATGGCATGTTAGTAAATGTGTTTTAGAATGGGGGATAGTATTTCCAAAACAAATGGAATGTAAATGTGAGAAATATAATTTTTATACGAACAGTATCCCCCCATTTTGAAATCATAAATAAGAATACATAAATCTAGAACAACATAAAAAACATACATCCCATATTTGTTATGTGATTCATATTAATATTTTAGAGTTAAACCTTAACTACCCATGAGATTATAAGTTATCTTTATATGATAGAGAGTATAGATTTGAATACAATTAATACTGCATTAGGATAACATTCCCATGTATTGATAATATTCTCCCTTGAAAGTAAATATTTTTTTAAAATGTTTTATCATTAAATTGTTTTTGACTTTTTCATATAGATGCCTCTATGGAATAACTATCCCTTTGTAAAAGTATTTATCTAAATAAGAAAACATCTCCTATAATTGAATATTTCTCCACATATGGTATTTTCCAATCGAATGGGTAATATTCTAGTGTTTCCAAAATTGTTAGTGAGGGTAACAAATATGAAATAATAGGATAATCTCACTAATCATACAAATGAAATTTAAAAGAATAATCAACCAATGGTAATTGTTAAAATATTTTTAAAATATCATATTCGAGAGAATATATAAATTAATTCATTAAATAATTATATAAAAAGAACAATAAGAGTTCCAAAACAAAAACATTATTCATTATTCATAAAAGACAAAAAAATGTTTTAGTTTTCACAATATATTTCTGGATACCCTCAATATTTTCTATTTTTTCTTCTCATGTCCAAATCTTCTCATCTTGAATTTGAAGTGTCTCCTTAAAATATATTGTGTTCAACCATCATTAAATTGACTTCATGTACGAGATATTGGAGTATAGTTATATTTAACTACATATTTTGGATTTTTTATTCAGATGTTTTGTTTCATGATTCCAGTTATCAATTACACCGTTGAATACATCCATAAAATAATCTAATTCTCTTAGGTTTTTTTAAACTGATTATATGATTCATAAGCGTTATTAAACAAATTCTTCAAAAATCCAAAATTTTCATAATGGAACATTATATTTGCATCAATATGATGATACCACTTTACACCCTCAGTGAAGGACATTTCAGGTTCATTCTAAATTCTAATAGAACATTTAAATATAGTTGAATTAAAATAAATACATCAATTAAAACCTTACAAGTATATAATTTTTAATTAAAAATTTCATGCTTCATTTCATCTGTGGATTATCGTGTTGAAAATAAGAAATTATGAATTTAAATTTGATCAGAAATTGAATGATATTTTCAACTATTTGTGTAGTTAACATATTAACCGAATCTAATTATTTTCTCTCAATTTCAAGGGGATTTGATTGACTAGTTCAGAATTCATCTTCTTGTTCTTTTCCCTTATCATCATTGATAGGATCATTTCCACCAACATAATTATTTTTAGATAATATAATTATCAATAAATAATCATTATCAACATATATACATACGTAATTATCATTCATAGATGATAATTGAAATTATTCTTTTGAATATTCTTCATTTTAAACACTTTTATATTTTTTTATTTGATCGGATTTTGAAGAGAATTATGATGATGAAGATGACTCAAACTATTTCAAACAAAACATCTTATAATTAGTTTCTTTCTAAACATGATTTTTATTTAATTATTCCCTTACAACCTATTTATCATAATTATTTATATAATATTCATATATTTCATCCTCAATATTTTTTTATTCTTATTCTTCTTTTACTAACTCTTCTTTTTCATCATATTCTTTGTATTCTTATTATTCTCTAAAATTACTTATTTTATCAATTCCATCCAATTCTTCATCCATTTCATTATGAAATTACTCCAAAAAAATATGAATCCATTCCTAAATATTCACTCCCAGTATGTATTAATTCTGATGTATTTTCATGAACAATGGGTATTGATTCTTCATTACAACCATTATCCCTTACATTATCAACTATAAAATGTTTATCTGCATGAACACCTAGAGATTATTTGATAGATAATATGTCATATATATTTTATTGAATGGTTTATCTGGTGGATTGGATATAACCACATTACACGAGGCTTTTTGAAATCCTTTTAAATAATTGTCACATAACTGAAGATCAGATAGATTCTTCTTCTAGTTCATCTTATCTAGTTCATCCTATAATGTATTGGGATCATGAATCCTTAAAGTCATAGCCTCTACTTGGTTAATTAAAATAATAGGATCCCTTGGATTCATCTTAAAATTATTCTTCATCCACTAATCCATTTACTCATCACAAATTTTATTTTTCTTCTTTAAATTCTTTAGTGGAGAACAATATTTTTTACTATTATTTTTTTAATGTTGTCCCTTATTATATTTTCTTGATTTTTCTTCTTCCAAATTAGTAGAAACTAATTATTAAGTTATCAATTTTATCACTTTATCAATAGTATATCCAATACCCTCCATTGTATCATCATTAATGTAAAAACATTTCATTATCGTCGGGCGTGATTAAATCAAATTCTAAAGAAAATAATGCATTTAACTAGTATTTTTGTAAAACAATTTAGAACCATGTTGTGATTTGACTTGATCGGTCGGTAAAACTTTTTTTAAGGAAATAATGATGAATCTAATATGATATTTCATCCTCTTATTCACTGAATAATCCAAAATAAAAACATCAGACACATTAACTGTACATCGATCTCCCTTTCTAGGAATAATAAATCATTCCATCTAAAGGTAAATTAAATGATTGTTTTTGTAAGATGAATACTGTTACTAAAATTTTCATAATGATCAAATAAATAATATTCTTCTTTTATTTGCTTAAATGTAACCAAATCTTATAGAATCATGTGAGATGGAAAAATATAATCCCATTTTAAGGGTTTTCCCATTATACTAACCACCTTCCAATAAGATAACATGTATTTATTTTGCAATCGTAATGAAATAATGATTTTCCGTTCAAACTTGATTGATAAAATTAACACAATCATTAAACCATATAACCATATCATGTTATATGTGATTAAATAATTCTTCAATATTTTTAACACAATTAGATTCCTATCGATCAAATATGATAATTTCTTTTATAAAAAAATATTAATATTTATACTAGGATTTTTGTAGTAACATTTCTATAATGATAAAATAATTATTGTAATTTTCACGAAACACCATTGTATTCAGAGTAATAGTGATGAAATTAAATTAAGATATTTTTTCAACATAAATATATTGGGTAGATGACACATGAATCAATGAGATATGGTCAACTAATTTAGGGTATTATAAGGTGGGTCTTTCCATTATTTATGAATTTGGGTGACATATGAACATAAAAAATATAACCAACAGTTGATATTCAAATTCTTCTGATCTCATGGTTGAAAATAATCATAAGGAAGAAATGAAATATTTTTTTAACTTTCATTCGTTAAAACAAATATATTTTTGTTGAAGAATATGATTAATTAAATTTTCAATAATTTTCATTATTAGTGAATTATTTTGATAAAACTAAGTGTAAAATCAACAATAAAAAACTATATATAATGAAATATGTGAAAAACTAATAAAAATTTGAATTATATTTTCTTGTGAAAATATTCAATTGAATAAATAACTAGATGTGTTTGGTTTATACTAATCATGAATATTCATTAATGAAACATTGAATAAAAAAATTATTATCATAATAGTTTTCAGATGAAACTAAAAATAAATTTTTGATTAAAAAACTTATTTTATTATTTTTAAATAGAAGAACTTATTAAATTATTTTCCAAATATGAAAATTTTAAAACATAAAATTTTTTGAATGTAATATATAATCCCTTTTCTTTGTTTTGGAAAAAATAATGTGATAAAATTTTTACAGAAATTAATATTTCTGAATAAAAACGTTTTTGAAAAACAAGAAAAACATATTTACTACCCCTATGAAAAGGACTATATTAATATTAGGATATTGATAGACATATGTATATATTAAATGTGATGTGAAATTGAACATTCCTATATTATGTTTAATGTGATAAAATATATCAAAAGGAATATTATTTTTAAAACTATCATCTGGTTTTTCATGCATTCTGATAAATTTTAAAATGATAACTTCTTTTACTATGTAACCCATAATAAAATGGATTATCATATTTATGAGTTTGTAACAAGAGTTATGTGATAACTTTTTCATTTTGGAAATGGGAGTTGTATAAACACACACTATTTTAATATTATAAAAACATTAGACATTATATGTAAGTTTGTATTTCATCCACAGCACTCGAGAACAACAGTATCTAGCTGCAACAAATTCAGCATCAGTAGGGGAAAGTGCTACCTTGTGTTGTTTCTAACATGTCCATGAATCTAATAAATCCCTTACTAAATGAACTTTTCTAGAAATAACTTCTATATCCATTATAAAACCACCAAAGTGACCGTCCAAATAAAATTAGATTAAAAAATTTTCCCAAAGGGTACAAATTTCATAAATCCATTATTCCCTTATGATAATAAAAAAATAAGTTTCCATGTTTTTATATGGGATTAATTTTGATGTTATTAATATATTTTATGTAATAATAAAAATAACATTAAATATGGATGACTATAATTTAATTACATTAAATATCTTATCGTACCTCTATAAGTCTTTTGATCAACTTTTTCCAATCTTAATCAAGATCTAGAGTACTTGATGTAACAATATGAGTAATAATACTGTTATTATTATTTTATAAAAAACATTAGGATGATATATAACATGCTCATGTTGAGATATATATGTTCAATCTAGTTTTTTGGTATTTAAAATCCACTGGAAAAAGAAAACTGACAGATCATTCTCACCATAAATTCGTATTTATATGATCCAAAAAGGATTGTGTTAAATATATTTTATTTGATACTTATATAAAGTAATAAAAAAATATTTTAACAATTATTACATATTTTTTTAATTCGATTTTCAAATTTTGTGGATCTTCTTATACATTTATAGTGTTTTTTTAAAATTCTTCAAACATATCATACTAGGTTCTATAAGATTTTTAATTATATATAAACATTTGGTATGTTTGTATATGTATTCAGGATTTTTTTAATTTTCAAAAATAGTAGTCATTTTATACAAACATCCTCCTAAACATATTTATTAATAAAAAAAATTCCAATACATTTGATTTTTTTTTAATTAACGAATGTTGCAAGGGATAATAGAATAATAATAGCTTCTAATACTTATACTTATGAATATGTTTCATCATTGTCACTTCCTCCTATATATAATCATTGTTAAAAAAAATTCTAGATTTATTTATTATCACTGTGCCAATTTATAATTTTTAACCTCATCAAATCCTATATTCAAAAAATTTATAAGTTTCATTAGGTCACTCAACCATGGTCCAGATATTGTTCCTATCAAAATTCATTTAGTTTATCTCATATATAATTAATGTAACCCTCATCATCTAAATCCTCATTACGAATCTTTGTTTCATATTGGATCAAAAATATAGATGTTCAATTTCCTTCTGTAATGAACATCTAGTCCTATATTGATGATCAATATCTCCAATGAAAATATCACTTGGATGATTCCTAAGAAACAACTGATATATTGGGTTTAAAAATATATAATTCAACATATGGTAGAAAATAATTCCTTTGGAATAACATCAAAAAATATTTCTTTAGATAAATATATATAAGAATAATTTTATAAAAAAATTGAGATATTGTTTTTGAAATAACATCCCAATTTTGAGGTTGAGATTGTTTAAAAAAATTGCTTCAGTTTTATTAAATGTAACATGTACAATTCACTCAACATTAAATTAATTTTTATTAAAAACTACATATTCCTTAGAAGAAGATGTATAATGTTTAAAAATTTCATCATCAGAGTTGGCATAAAATTTATGTAAGTTATCTTTTATATTTAAGAATGATAATTTGTATCCAAAATGTATTAATTCAAAATCATTTGGTTTTTCATAACCCTATAAATCAGTTCATGTTTTATTGAGAAATATTCAATATAATTCTTGATTTATAGTATATAAGGAAGTATTAACCAATTCATTCAAAAATAATTATCAATTGGGTATTAGGTCAACTTGGTTGCTTTTATTTCATTATGAAACATATTTATTCATTCAAAAATTCCATTTTATAGAGTAGTTGTTGGTGCCTATCATTTATTCTCTACGTGATTATTAATAAAATGTGTTTCAAAATCATAATTTCAAAGTTATCCACAAATGTCACTGTGAATAATTAGAAGGGGACGGTTTTTTATCATTTGTAACATTGGCTATAAAAGTTTTCAAATAAAAAATGTATTCAAATTTATTTGTGACTATATGAACCCATTTCTATCTGTTGTAATCATCAAATAAGACATATCCATAGTGTTTTCCAAAAATATGTGTAGTTTTTGTTGGACCAAATTAATCAATGTTCCTTAAATGAAATCTATTATAAGATGATACATAACTAGTATATTTAAAACTCGACATATGTTTCTCAAAGTACTAAAAAGGGTCACAAACATTTAAATAATCAAATATATATTCTGATAGAACTTTAATAACAATTTTCATAATCAATATGGACAAGTTTCTTAGGTTACATTGTCCTGAACATATATACCATAAAAAATATTTTTATAAAATTTAACTTTTGAAATGTATGTCATAGCTCGAAAGGCCTACTATGTAGAGTGTGTAAATATTATCATATCAAATTGCATAACTAATAAATTCAACCATAGAAATATGTAATAAAAACATGTCATTACTAATGTTCATAGTGAATAAATTACCCAAAACATGACTTATTCTTATATGGTTGTCCTTATGTCCTTTAACAAATAAATCATTTAAAATTAAAGCTTTACCAAGAAGAAATATATTACATATTCAGATAATATATCATTGATAATTAAATCCAAAAGTAACATTGAAACTTTTCATCTTAATAAAATTCCCAGAAAAAAATTTCTTACCATTCATATGTCTAGAACAGAAAATATCCATGTACCATGTATTCTAGTTGTCAAAAAATACATTATTTTCCTATAAACCCAAACAAAATACAATTGGCTCCCAAACATCATTATGTGTTGTAATGTTAGGAAACAAAATTTTTAGAATCTACACTATTTTATTTTAATATACCATATGGAAACAAAGTGATTGAAAATTTTATAAACTAAAATTATTTTTATAATGGAAATCACTTTGACACATGGAGAAATAAGAATCACTTTTATGAACATATAAATTGTTACTAAAATATGATTTTATATGAAAACCCATTTCTGTAACAATTCCCATGAGAAATAATTTGTTTATAAATTTTTCAAATGCATTATCTACTATTAGTAATGTTTGAAAAATGATTATTCATATAATAATGTTTAGATTTTATTTTTATATTAAATTCTTATCCACACTAGTAATAGTTTTTCAAAACTATATATCTAAACTCATTTTTAAATAATTTCCCTTATAAATTTAATTTTCTAAATGATTAGAAATAGTATCCTTGTATTAGTAAGCCTTACCTAGATATTTTTAATTATATAATATTTCATTTTATAAATTTATTATTATTGAAATGTCATTGACATATTTTGAGTTATCATTATCATTGTTTTTTTAAATTTTACAAATTTCATTAAATAACAATTCAAAAAAGTGAGAAACATACTCAAAAGAAGATAATGTATTATCTCAACTAGCATATATTGATTATTCTTTAGAAGATATTGAACCCTAAAAATCAGGATAGTTTTCATTTAAATTCATATTAGTATGATTTCTATTAGTTTAATACTTATCCATGAGATAACTATTTACATTAAATACAAATTCATAATGATGTATGTTATTAAATACAGAACATTCATTATATGAAATAAATTCTGAATAATTACATCCATTTCCATACAATGTTTCAATAATGTTTATAACATTATTACCCTTATATTTGTAATATTTGTTGGCATTCCATTCTTAAATTCTATCTTTCATATCATTCCCCATTATCATAGGTCAATTTTTCCTGATTGTAATGCTTTCTTGAAATAATTATAAGTTAGTTCTTCTTTGTTTTTGTTTCTATCCTTATGAGTTCTCTTATATCTATATTAGAAATATTTCATTCCAATTACCTTTATCATCCTTCTGGTAATATTTTCCCACTCATTTTCAGAATTATCAAAAACACTATAATTATATTGAAAAATGAAATTCTTCTATCATAATGACTTGATAACTTCATCAATAGTTTGATCATTGATAAGAATAGTTTACAAGAACTCTTCTGTTCAGAATTGTTTCTTTTAATATATTTTTAATATTATCTAATATTGTATAAGGTTTCCAATATGATCATCAAGAGTAATAATTTTTAATTATCTTTTTCTCATCTATAATAGTACTCTTTGATTACAACACATTCATCAAGATATTAATAATTTCGTGAACATAAATTAAATCATCCAAATCATTCTCACCAATATCTATTAGTATTTTTATAATAGTTTTGAACATATGATGCATCATTGAAAAAAAATAACCTGATAAAAAAATAAAATTCTTGATAGTCAATACTTAATATATCTATTTTAGTTTCTTAAAACATTGAAGTTCCAATAATTCATAAATATTACGTTTTCCAAAAAATGTTTTCTACTCCACATAATGATATTTTAATATAAGTGCTTAATATTATGGAGCATAAATAATTATTATGTACTACTTTATTTAACCAATATCCACACAACTCTTAATCTATAAAATATTTAACTTCATTATTAGTTATATTGTAATCGTCAATTATAATGATAAACTTATATAGACCATTGTTGATAAAAAAAATTCATCATATCTCACATAAACTCACAATCTGCATCCTAGATAATAGAAGGTTTGTAAGGATTTATATTGTTTATGGAGATGAAGTTCACTACTACCATCATTAAAACAATGATATATTCAATTCCCTGAAACATGTTACATTATGAAAGCTTTTATAAACAAAATTCTTAAAAAACATCAATAAAAACGAAATCGTAAATAAATAAAATCTCACCAATTATATCATTTGGGGAATCATTTTTTGAAACAAATTTTTGGATATAAATATGATTTATATTGATATCGTTATTGAAATAATATGTTATTAATGGATCTATTGCAAGAGGGGGTGGGAATTGATGATTTAAAAACATTATGTTTAAATGGTTAAAAAAATTAAAAACCCACTTTATCTAGAACTATAATATTCTTACTTGTACCATAGTCTGATTAATAAGGTATTTTAATCATTATTGATTTATATATATCATATATATTGAATAGTATTAAGATTAATTATGATTTAATCACTATAAAAGGTCAAAACCACTACATATTTTATTAATTTTATTAACTGAATCACAATCATTGTACATGTTATAAAATAATCAACAATGAATCAAAAATGTGATTTTTCACATTCTATTATATAAATTTAGTGTAATAGTTACTTTTAAACTGAACATCAATAAAATTGAAATGTAATGTAGGAATAACATAATTTATTTATCATAAAATATAAATCATTTATCCTTAAGAGTCTGGTTACAACTAACCATATCTAAATGGATCTAACATTTTATGCCCTTTTGAAATTAATTCATTCTTGGTCTTGTAAATTGCTCAATTAAATGAACATATCGATATACCTTGGCTCATAATCCCTCAATCCGATTGATCAGATTTACCTTCTCACGTTACTAATTATCCCTAAATAAATATATTTATCAGATTCTATGTATTTATATATTCAGAAGCCCTCGATCATAATCACCATAATCATTCACACAAAGAAATTACAAACTATTATTTAGGATATAACCTAACATGGTTTCCATAAGAATACAAAACTCTAAAACAATTACAAATACCATATGAAAATTATTATCATTCATTGTATTCAACTAATATCTCTTAAAAAAGTGAAATATCTAATGAATAAGGATGATTTAAACTCCTTCAATGTTATGGTATATATAGTAAAATTCAAAATGATCATATCTTCTTTCTGACTATCATATTTTCTATGATTTTTTTTTGTAATTGCAGGGGCACGTGTCACATTATAGCTCATACAACTAATGAATAAAGGAACTCCTTATGTCCTAAGGCATTACCCCACCATGGTGTAAAACTATTCACTTTACAATAAATCATTATTATTATTATGATTATAAATTTTATGTTAGTCTAATTTTATTCTTAAAAATTTCATTTTGATAATATACATGAATTTTAGGAAAATTCTCTTCAGTACCAATATCAATCCGATTGTTAATGTATTTTTCATTATTATAATTATGAAAAAAAATATTGCATCTGATCTGATATGGTAGATTATGATATTTAATAGTACTATACCCAATACAATAATCGTAATGATAAAATATGTGTTTATTTTCATAATGAATTAAAAGTTATTATTATATTTATTATAACATAAAATGATTTCAACAAAAACATAATAAAAACATATTAGATGAAAACATTGTTAATAGGATTTAAATTTTTCTGTTATTTATAAAAAAAGGACCATAGAAGTGAGAAATATATTTTCCAAATAAACACATTCTTATTTCCCACTTTTGAATCTTTGGTCAAAGTATAATTCCATTTTTCAATTTTACAAAGGTGATAAAAATTATGATTATTTTTATCAACCCATACTTTCAAAAAGTAGATAGAATAATAAAAATACTCAATGATATTTAATAACTAGAGAGTTTAAATGTGTATATTGGTGTTTTATTTCCATTCATCATTTGTTTAAATCTTCCAATGACCATGACATTCATTTAAAAAAATACTCCTTTTCCCAAAATAACCATTATCATTTATTCATTAATAAAATATTCATTATGAATCATCTTTATTATTCATTTGTTCAGATATTATTTTTATTTTATTTATGGGTATTATTTATATTTTTTCTAGAAAGATAAACTTTTCAAACCTATCTCACTACATAAATAAGAAAATTTTGAGTATCAGTTATCTATTTCATCCTTGAGACATAGATGGTTTCTTCAGAGATACTAATGTTTGTTATTCATTTCACCTACTTAAAATATGTCTCCAATACACTAAATAATCCACCCAATTTTCATTCATGATCAATAATTAAATTAGAACAATCACTCCTATATATAGTAATATGTTCCTTATATTTGGAACTTGATCAATATTCCTTCATATTTATATAATATAATTGTCAATATATTTTACTGAAAATAGTTAATGGAAGGTTATTATTTTGAAATTAACCCTCGAACATTTATACCCCTAGTGAATAAAAATAAACAATATTGATAGAATTATAAATAAAAGTGCATCATTAACATGGGAAATCAATTAAATGATTTTTTGTAATGTAAATATTATCATTATATCAGTAGTATAGTGTGGTAAAGTAATCAATGATAATATCCATTGATTCAAATTTTGTGCAATGAATGAATTAATATATGAAATTTTATGTTTCATATTGAATGTTTCAATTATACATTTTCCATTATATTATTCATTTGTAAGATAATAATGGTTAATGACATTAGTTATTTGAATTACAATTGAATCATAATTTTGTATTATATCCCAATTTCATTTATATTCTCATGAAAAAATCATTACACGTACCACCACATTCAATTTTAATATGATTCCTCATAGTTTTATCAATGTATTAATAATATAATAAGTTTATGCATTAATAATCATTAGGGGAAGTGAGAAATCCTATAATAAATAATGTAATTTCTATATGTACTATATTGTCACACATTAAAATCAATCTACAAAACATATTTTATACTATATCACATTATTTTGATTATATGTTTCCGTATATTATATTCTGACATTTATCATAACCAATTATCCAACAATAAATACATCTCACACTACTAAAAACTAATGAAACAAAAATATAATAAACATATCAATGTTATAATTAATAAAATAATATATTACACAATAATTAATTCCATATAAAAGAAAATGATACATTTAATTGGAGAATATATGAATAATAAAATTATTTTATGAAAATTCAAAACCCATCCCTAGGGGCCCACATCATGGCTACCCTAAGCCCGCCTTCCATAGGCAACGGGCTGGCGACTAGAGCCCATGGCGTAATTACCTAAAACTGGGAAGGCATTGAATTTATAAAACATAAACACATACAACCAGAGTACAAGAGGAAGATTACACTAAGTAAGAATTGTATATAAAATTAGTGTTTAAAAGTAAAGGGGATGGAAATACAAGCCCATCTGTAAAGTAAAAGGAAACGAAAAAACAAGTATAACTAAAAGACAAACAGTTGGAAGGTGTCTAGCAGCTCCTGGATTGTCCACCACGGATCCTAACTGAAGGATAGGTATAGATAGCCTCCATAGTGATCCACGTCCATCCATCTCCTCCATGTACTGACTCGTCGTGACGTCCACCTCTGGGTGCCGTCCAGTCCTGTCACTCTCAGCCGCCGTCAACATTGTCCATCATCTGTATCCAACACAACGAGGTGCGGGAATAGCCTCTGCATGGGTGAGTATAACGATACATAGTAGGGACCCTAAGACCCTCATGGTCTCAAAATTCCAACAAGGATAAACCACAAAGTATGATTTCAACGGATAACCATTACATAGATATATGACCATAAATATACCTAAGTTATCAAGTAACCCATCTCAATCATGAGGAAAACACAAAGGTCAATGACTCAGTTCAAACCGGGATTTTCATTAATGAAACCATGGCTTCTGGAGAACTCCTCCTCTGTCATGTACAGTGGCCCTGTCACGACTACGAACCACTACTCACTAACCATAGACTATTGTGTTTATCCTCTTGTCGAGTACCGTGGGAAAACTATATCAAACAGAGATGCTTCCCACCTGGGGTCTGTCGCCACACACAGTAGCACTCCCCCTAATAGCATACTAAGGTACTCCTCCTGTCATGTACCCTGGGTCTTCCACCTCATAAAGTGGAGCTCATTAGTTATGGGTCTGCCACCTCACATAGTAGCACTCCCCCACTACACTAGTCGAGTCACTCCGAATCGAATCGGTCAATTAGTCGTCAGGTCTCAGCTAGCTACTAGGTCTCCGTACTCTACTCGCTCATCTCTGGGAGGGTCTGCTCAATGAGATACAAGCTGATTGTACAATTTTAATGAAGTCCCATGAAGAATTATCTCAATGGTCTGACATGTCATAATGGTCTCAAAGCAACAGACGATGCGTCAATCAGACACTCGGCCTGTTACTTATTAGCATTCTAGTCCCGGGTGCCCGGTTGGATTTGTGTACGAACCAACCTGACTGTGACTCAACAATACCTTGTACTCCAGTGGGGTATAATAAAGGAATGACTATGTTGTAATAATACCATTGTCGTTGACGGTTCGTCAAATCGACATCTGGTGCCAAAGATATGGCCCAAGAATGTAAAAGAAAACGGTATTGGCCCAGGTCCGGTCCGACACAGTCGGAGAAACTCGGCTGAACCCTGTCTGGGTTGACCTCGACTGACTTGATGGGACAGACTCGGCCCATTGGGCGGTTCAGTCTCCTTAGTTCAGTGCAGCCCACTGGGCCTGGACCAGCGGAAAACGTGGACAATTCATGCCTAAGTCACTATGTGGAAGACTAGGCTCGTAGGATAGTGGCAGGATCGGCTGGTGCATCAAGGGGTGTGGCTCGGGCGGCTCAGCCCGAGAGGCCAACGACAGGGCGTAGACAGGTTGTGGGGTGCGATGGCTGGGTGGCGAGTCACGCCAGGTAGGGCGGCCTGGGCGCGGGGGCGCCAGGGGAAGTTGTGCAGGCTGCCCGGTGGCCGGGCAGGCAGCAGGAGTGGGGGGGGCTTGGAAGGCTTCCTGGGTAATGGGGGGCACCGGGCAGGGCTCGCGGAATGCCCGTAGTGCATAGGGCATGCCGGCAGAGCGCGGGGCGCATGGGTCGGGTGCCGGTGGGCTGGGCAGGCCGCAGTTTCTGCCGGGGCGCACGCCGGGCAGCGCACCGATGGGCTGGTCAGGCGCCGCTCAGCCAGCGGTGCAGTTCACAGAGTCCATGGGTAGCGTGACCTTTATATTCCATCTTCATCGTCGTCACCTCATTGCCAGGCCTTCGTTAATTCATCGTCGACTGAAGGATCTGAAACCATTAAGGTTGCGGAGCGGTTGGGCAATGTTCGTTCGGCCCATAGCATCCACGTTAGAACGATATCAAGCGGCACATGAAGTATATTCAACATGATTGGAGAAATCATTAAGCCACTTAAAACACACCCCTGCCTTTTTAATTGTCAGGCATTCGTTAGTCATGGTGGAATACAATGTAGTCGTCGTTCACCGTACGCCTCAACTTCCAAGCTCGTGCGTCGGTTGTTGATGACAAAGAAGATGGAAGAAGGGTCGTCGAAGAGGTCCCATGTCGGAAGGGGGTTCCGAGGAAGAATCATAGGAATAACCGTTGTTGCCGGCATCTTTGTGTTCTTCGTTAGAAGATTCTATTCTCCCAAGCTCACTAGTAAAGAGAGAATAAACGTGCCAAAATAATATATTTTAATCTATTATGCCCGTTGGCATGAATTAATTATGTGGCCTCCACTTAATTAAGTTCATGACGTTGGCACAATAATTTTAAATTCAAAAAAGTAGGAGAGGCTCCACCAAATTAATTGTACGAGAGGTTGGCATGTTAAATTTTGGTAGTTTCGAGGGGGTTTGAGGACCGGGTGGTCCCCACCTAATTAAACATGAAGAGGATCAAGGGGTTTCCTTTCATTAATTGGGGGTTTTGAGGAGGTTTTATCCTCCTCCATTAAGAGGGGAGTTAGAGACCAAGGGGATCTCCCTCATTAATGAGGGGGATTGGAGAGGATTCCTCCCCTCCCATTAAATGGGGGGTTAAGCCATGTGTGGACTGAAATTTATATCCTCTCTCAGGAGGTTATGCTGCTCGAGTGGTCCCCACCCCTATTATCCTCCCATGGGGGGTTAGGGTGTGGTGATCCCACCGCCAACTCCCATGCGGAGCATTTAACCAACTTTACCACATGGCGTCGGTTCAACAAAAATAAAATAATTTGTCACTTATTTTATTTTATTAATCCACGTGACTCCCAAAATCCAACTCTCATACCTGATCGACCGATGTCGAGGTGAAATTAATTTTAAGAGAAAATAGGTGTTGTGTGTTCAAAGGTGCCCTCATATTTCAATTCTGAGCACCAGTTCAAATGTAATAACAACTCGCTAGTACGTTTACTGAACGTATCTGAAAAAAAGTTTAGAAAATTATTATCAGTCACCATCGACCAACTGCCATCGAGATTAGGCTCTTCCTAGGTGAAACACACCCCAATAAACCCACCGGTACTCTCGGATTTTTAATCCAAGTTATCGTTTAGATGTTATAAATTTTACAATAAAATAATTGTCCCTCAATTATTTTATTTGTAGCCAAAAACTAACTTTTTGTGGTGGCCCGCACCAGCGAATGTTAGTATCTTCATAAATAAAGCATTTCCTCACATGTTCAGCAGTGGTTTTGGATTTTTAATCCGAGATTCCATTTGTGAGTTATAAGCATTTCAAAAATAAAATAATTTATTTAATTATTTTATTCACGATTATTCCATTTTTGATATTTCTAACAGGAGGCCTGTGCCAACTAAACTTAAGTCGTTCATAGGGAAAACCCACCATCTTGATCGCAATGGGCCCCTCTGATTTCTGATCCATGTAACCATTTAGGAGTTATTCCACTTTTTCAAGAAAACTGCTTACGCATGTTAATTTTTGTTTAACAAAACATTGAAGGATCATTCCGGGCACTCTAGGCCTTGGAATCATGCACCATCTGATTTCACAGACTCGTAAAATTCCCATTTAAATAAATAAAAAATATTTACATGGAAATTATAGGTCTTTACATTTTCCACACCTCAGGGATCTACGTCCCCGTAAGCCACAACTCAAACTAAGGAAACAAAAGGGGGTACTGAGCACACATATGAATCTCCCACTCCCATGTTCTCTTTTGGAGGATCTTGTCCTACGAGAAATGCACTCCATAGATATTGATAATCAACATAAGACCCTATCCTATCGATCCTCAATCCACTAGAACATCCATGAATGTCTCCCCATCATAGATGTCCTTCTCTCCAAGGTCGATGATGTGTGAAGGGTCATGCACATATCTCCTCACCTAAGATATGTGGAAGCTGTCATGCACCCGGTGCAAAAGATATGGTATATCTAAGCATGAAGACCCCTCTCTAACTCTGTTGAGGACCTGAAAAGGTCCGAAGAATATCATAGATAGCTTGCCACCTTGGCCAAATCTCTATAGACATCGTCGAGGTGAGACCCATAGAACGATGTGGTCTCCATCCTCGAACTACAGAGGTATCCACAAGCATATGACTTATGCCTACTCTCTGTAGTCTTCATCCACTCCTGGATGATTTGTACATTATATGTGGTAGCCCGTACCATCTTTGGTTTATAGGATGTGGGCTGACTTGGAATGTCGGTCAATGATCACCCAAAACAAATTGTGACTCGTAGATATACGTGGATGACCCATCACGAAATCCATGGATATCCCATCCCATTTCCAGTCTGGGAACACTAAGGGTTGATCCAAGCCTGCTGGTACCTAGTTCTCTTCCTTCACTTGCTGACAAGTGAGGCATCGAGAGACAAACACTGCTACCGCCTTCTTCGTACCTGGACACCTGTGCTGTCATCGAAGGTCCTTGTACATCTTTGCCAAACTTGGATGTACCGCTAGAGAGGAAGTGTGAAACTCTCTCAACACTTCCTCACGAAGTGCAACTGGTACCATGGTACATCCTATGAAGAGGATGACGTGCTCCCCACCTTCAGAAAATCCATCAGATGTTTTTCTTGTGGATATCTGAGCTGGTCGCGTCTCGCAATCAGCTTCCCCATGTTGCACCTCCCTAACACGCCGAAGAAGTGGGGGAGTGACTATAAGAGACTATAGATAGGCTACTCCATCCCAATCCACAAAGGATATCAGCAACGCGGCCAACTGATCTGTCACCCTGCCTAGATACTATAAACCAGATCTCCAACTGAGTGCATCCGCTACAACGTTCCCCTTCTCAAGAATATCGACTATATCGAAGTCATAGTATTGGAGGAACTCAAGCCATCGTCACTATCTCAAGTTCAGGTCCTTATGAGAGTAGATATACCTAAGACTCTTGTGATCAGAGTATACAGTAAAACGTTCTCCCATAAGATAGTGTCACCACATCTTAAACAAAAATACAACTACTGCTAACTCCCGGTCATGGGTAGAATTGTTTTTCTAATTCTATCTCATCTGCCAAGAACCATATGCAATCATTGCTCGCTCCTACATCAGGACACACCTGAGTCCGGTCCCTAAAGCATCTTAATAGACTATTTACCCTATTACTTCCTCTGTAAGGCCTATGATTGGGGAAATAGTTAGCCTTTGCCTCAGCTCCGGAAAGCTCTGTGGGCATCTCTCTGACCACATGAAGGGTTTCCCCTTCTTCGTCAAGGAAAAAAGTGGTACTGCAACTCTGGAGAAATCTGGATCGAATCTTTACTAGTATCTAGCCAAAGTTGTCATCCCTCCCCCTTAGTGGGGTAATCCTGGAAACAACTTTTGAAAATATGTCCCCATGTTCTGTCACTCCTATTTGGAACTGAAAACTCAGAACTCCTGCTACCACGAGGGTAAGGTTGTCCGACTCAAGAGTGATCGGTTGCACCCTCCTATTCATGAGTTTAACATGCTTTCCAGGGTTCCTTTTTTCTCTTTCTCTGACTAAGGAAAACCTCATCCCAATTTTGTAGATAACCAAAACCTTTTTTTCCTAATATAGTAAATCTTGGTATGAACTATGGTTTCACAGTCCATATCCAAAATAATGTCGTATGGCCTCGAAACATCCACCAAGAGGCTCCAACCAAAATTCTCACCTCAAGGGTCAGATCACACCATCGATGTATGTGTGATTATCGAGTCCACTTCCAAATTTATCTCCAGACATGAGGGTCAAGTCAACGGTTTAACCGGAATCTCTAGCTCTGGGAAAAGATTCATGGAAGGAAGGAAGGATTGGTACCCATGTCTATTGATACGGCGGCTAGCAGTAGTCACATACCGTACATCGAATCATTCCTAGAGCCCTTGGGTCACAATCCATGATAGCATGCGACAACTTTCTTCCCCTTCCCTCCAGCTGCCTAAGCCTTGTGGGGACTACAACGATGGGTGGTTGTAACATGTCGAAATGTACACCACCTCATGTTGCTCTACTAGATCTTCTTCCAGGTCTGTTGCCTTACAGATTCATATGTCCAATTCTCAAAACATTTTTACATGCTCAAGTCTCTGAGAGTAGTGCCAGTTTCTGGCTTTCCCACTGATAACATTCCCTGGCTGTATCCGCTCAGCCAAAGAATGTTCAACCACAATGTTTCTTCTAGCATCCTAACATAAGTAGAAATGTATAGAGGAATTGTGATGGCTAATATGTCTATTAAACACACTTCACTCAGAAGTTCAAGCCCTGAAATTCGGATCGTACCATATTCATCATGTATCAGGAATGATCGGTATGCCTCGATGAATACACAGCTACCGACACGTCGTCCTGCCGAAGCCATAGAAGTTATAGGGAACTCTCAGCCACATCCTCAAGTTATTACTTAGATGCCTATGAGTACAGATCGCCTCAGAACCTGTGGGGAATCTGATGATGATACGCATGTAAGGAACGAAGCTAACAAGTGTCCTCTACTGGTATTGCTGGTTGCAACTTCTGACCAACATGCAGTGATATAGATGGCACACTACCCGAAGGTACTATCTCAGGTAATGGTCCATGTACAGAAGTCTCATCACTATGTTGACCAACCTCTTGGTCACTCACTAGAATGCACTATTCGCTAAGATAACTATCTGCTCTATGGCTGTCTCAACTTGGTAGAAAACTCTAGAAATTTCCTCCATCTAGTCCTATACTACTTATGAATCTGTCTCACCTAAAAACCTCAGAGTCCTTTTCGCTGGAACTCGTGAAATGCGCTCAGTCGGCGTGCACCGTCATCCAATACGGCTGGTGGAATCTGCTTCCCAATGGTTGGGGGTGCTACTGGTACACCACCTGAAGGTGCCAACATAGTAAGAGGGACCAGAAACAAAGCCTCTTTGCTCAATGGGCCATCATTGTGTACCCTCTCAGAACTCTAACTGGCTCTCTGCATCGAGGCATCCTAAAATAACAGATACGACATGGTTAAAAAACTATACCTAGTGAGCGGACCTAGTTTGAGCATACATAATGAAAACTTTTGAAAACACACACGTAATCAGTGTTTTTGTGAACTGATTCAGAAATTAGTAGTCAGGGTCCTGGTGTATGGATACGTCAGTCACCACAACAACACTGGACATCCAGAACTGAAAACCACACATGGTACCCTTAACACTATTGTTTCATATAAAAGAAATATCAGAGTCCTAAGTTCTATGGTAGAACCAAAACCATTGATTCCAATTTGTCACAACCAGTCCCTAGGGGGCCACATCGTGACTACCCCAAGCCCGCCTTCCGTAGGCCAGGGGCTGGCGACTAGCACCAAAGGTGTAATTCCCTAAAATTGGGAAGGTGTTTCCTTTATAAAACCAAAACACACACAACCAGAGTACAAGTGGAAGCAAACACTAAGTAAAAACTGTATACAATAGTAGTGCTGAAAAGTAAAGGGGATGGAAATACAAGCCCAACTGTAAAGTACAAGGAAAAGAAAAAACATGTACAACGAAAAGATAAACAGTTGGAAGGTTTCAATCTGCTCCTTGATCGTCCCCCACGGATCCTACCTGAGAGGTATGTACAGATGGCCTCCTCATTGCTCCACGTCCGTCCGTCTCCTTCGAGAACCGACTCATCAGGAGGTCTACCTCTGGGTACCGTCTAGTCTGAACACTCTCGGCCGCCATCCATGTTGTCCATCGACTGCATCCAACACAACAAAAAGCAGGCATAGCCCGTGCAGGGGTGTGTATAACGATACTCTGTAAAGAACCCGAGACCCTCAACGTCTCACAAATTCAACAATGATAAACCACAATGTATGATTTCTACAGATAACCATTACATAGGTATATGATCATAAATATACATTAGTTATACATTAACCCATCTTAATCATGAGGAAAACACAAAGGTCATTGACTCAGCTCAAACCACGATTTTCATTAAAGAAACCACTCCTACTGGAGAACTTATCCACTATCGAGTACAATGGCCTTGTCACGAATCCGAGGTGCTAATCACTAACCATAGACCATTGAGGTACTCCTCTTGTCGAGTACCGTGGGACAGCTATGTCACACAGAGATGCTTCCCACCAATGGCATGCTTCCTCACACAGTAGCGCTCCCCTTAATAGCCTACAGAGGTACTCCCCATGTCGAGTACCTCGGGTCTGCCACTTCACACAATGAAACTCATCCACCATGGTTCTACCACCTCAAACAATATTTCTCCCCACTAGGCTAGTCGTGTCACTCCGAATCGAATCGGTCAAGCAGTCATCCGGTCTTATCCAGCTACTAGGTCTCTGTACTCTACTCGCTTATCGACTGGATGGTCCACTCCCCGAGTAAAAAACTAATGCTCCAAGTGTAATGAAGTCCCACAAAAAATTATCTCAAAGGTCCACCATGTCATAAGGGTCTCGAAGCAATAGATGGTACCCCAATCGAACGCCCGTTCTGTTATTTGTTAGCATTTCAGTCTCGGGGGCCTGGTTGGTTTCGTGTACAAACCAACCTGACCATGACCCAAATATACCCCAAACTCTATTAGGGTATACTCATGGGACATCTATACACCCAGAATACCGGCATCATTGATGGTTTGTAAAATGGACATCTGGTGCCAAAAATATGGCCCATGAAAGTAAAGGAAACAGTATGGGCTCTGGTCCGGTCCGACCCAGTCGGACTGACTCGGCCCAACTAAATCTAGGTCAACCAGGTCTGAGTCGACTCGAACGGACTTGCTGGGTCTGACTCGGCCCATTGGGCGGTTTAGTCTGCTCAGTTCGGCCCAGTCCAGTGGGCCTGGCCCATCGGACATCGTGGACAATTCGGGCCGATGTTTCCATGTATGCGACTTAGCCCGAAGGCCAGTGGCATGTTTTGCTCACACCGTGAGGGGAGAGGCACGGGAAACTCAGTGCGAGAGGCCAATGTGAGGCCGCGTGGGGCACGGGCAAGCCGCGAGGTGCACGATCAGGGCACCGAGACGCGCCAGGTAGGGAGACACGGGCCAGGGTGCGACGGGCATGGCATCGGCAGGCATCGGGCAGGCGGCCTGGGCACTTGTGGGCACTGGGTAGGTGTCCTGGGCGCCAGGCCGAGCGCGGGGCATGCCGTAAGTGTGTGGGTGCACGCGGGCGGGGTGCCGGTGAGGTGGGCAGGCCGCGGTTTCGGCTAGGGCATGCGCCGGGTATTGCGCGGGTAGGCCAGTCGGGAGCCACGCGGCCGAAGACGCGGTTTGCAGAGGCCGCAGGTAGCGCGACCTTTTTTTTCGTCTTCTTCATTGTTTCCTCATTTCCAAGCCTTCATTACTTCATCTTCGACTCAAGGTTCTGAACCCATAATGGTTGCGGAGGGGTTGGTCCATATTCGTTCAGCCCGAACCCTCTACGTTAGAACGATTGAAAGCAGATCATTAAGTTGATTCAACATGAGATGATAAAGCATTAAACTACTTAAAACACATGCCTAACATTTTAATTGTCGGGAGTTCGTTTGAAACAGGGGTAGATGATGTTGTCACCCTTCATCGTACGCTTCCACTTCCGAACATGTGCATCGGTCATTGACGATGAAGAATAATGAAGAAGGGTCGTCGAAGTGGTCCTACGTCAGAAGGGGGTTCTGAGGAAGAAGTTGAGGAAGAAGTGACGTCGCATTCTTCATTTGAGGATTCTATTATCCCAATCTATCCACTAAAGAGAGAATAAATGTGCCAAAATAATAGGTTTTAAACTATTATTCTCATTGGTGTAAATGAATTATGTGGGCCCCACATAATTAAGTTAATGACCTTGGCACAATTATTCGAAATTCAAAAAGAGAGGAGAGTCCCCACAAAATTAATTGCACGAGAGGCTGGAATATTAAATTTGGGGAGTTACGAGGGGGTTAGAGGTCCTGGATGTCCCCACCTAATTAAAAAAGTAGAGGGTCAAGGTGTTTCCTTACAGGGGTTTTCAGGAGGTTTTATCCTCCTCCATTAAGAGGGGAGTTGGAGACCAAGAGGATCTCCCTCATTAATGAGGGAGAGTTGAGAGGTTTCCTCCCCTCCCATTAAATGGGGGGTTAAGCCCCGTGTGGACCCCACGTCATAACCTATCACGGGAGGTTATTCTTCCCGGGTGGTCTCCACCCCATTTATCCTCCTATGGGAGGTTAGAGTTTTGGGTTCCCACCACCAACTTTATTGGGGAGCTTTTAACCAACTTTACCACATGGCGTGGGTTCAACGAAAATAAAATAAGTTGTCATTTATTTTATATTATTAATCTATGTGAAACCGAAAAACCAACTCTCATACTCGATCAATTACCATCGAGTGGAATTTCTTATTACGAGAAAACTGACGATGTGAGTTCAACGGTGCCCTCAGATTTCAATTCCGAGCAACCATTCATAAGTTATAAAAACCCGCTCGTAGGTTAATTGAACGTACCTGAAAAAAAGTTTGGAAAATTATTATCAGTCACCCTCGACCAACTCAAATTGAGCTTAGGCTCTGATTAGGTGAAACACACCCCAACGAACCCAACGGTACTTTCATATTTTCAATCCGAGTTACCGTTTAGAAGTTATGAGTTTTACAATAAAATAATTGTCACTTATTTATTTTATTCGTGACCAAAAACTACCTTTTTCTGGTGGCCTATGTCGACCGATGTTAGTATCTGCTTAAAAAAATCATGCCCTCAGAAGTTCAGTGGTGTTATTAGATTTTTAATCTGAGATACCATTTGTGAGTTATAAGCATTTAAAAAATAAAATAATTTATTTAATTATTTTATTAACGGTTATGCCATTTCTTGGATTTCTCACAGGAGGTATGTGCCGACTATACTTAAGTCACACCTAGGGTAAACCCGTCATCCTAAGCGCAATGGTGCCCTCATATTTCTAATCCGAGTAATCATTTAAGAGTTATTCTAAATTTTTAGTAAAACTGCTTAAGTGCGTTAATTTATGTTTAACAAAACTTCGACGGATCATTCCGGGCACTCCGGGCCTCAAAATCACGCACCGTCTGATTTCGCGGACTCGTGAAATTCCGATTTAAGTAAATAAATAAAATTTAATTAGAAATTATGGATCTTTAATTGAATGATTCTAATCATACCATACATTGTTCTTCTAACACATTTCAATTATTATCCGAATCATCGAAAAAATGCATCATAATAATAGGAATGTTGAAACATTAGGAATATTGACTTCAATATCTCATTATGAATCTTCATAAGAAAAAATATTAAACCATGAAAAGTGAGTATAAAATAATAATAATTCAAGGATATCATCATCTGTACTTTTTAAATTCATACATGATTTGTCATTGATCGTAAATTGTTGTTCATGGAATAAAAAACATTCACATCAAAAGGGGTTGTTCATAAGAGAAGAAAATCATCAAAAGTCAACAAATATAGATGAGAAAATATTTAAATAGAAATATGATATAAAACATTTCGAATGAATAACATTCATATAAAATAATATCATTTTTCATTTCACTTTATAATGACTATCATATTAGAGCAGATTTGGTATGATTGTGTAATGGTTAAACTACCCATTCAATTTTTATTATAGAAAATAGAGTGAAATATAGTATTAGGTTCTTTCTCATTCCACATTATATTATTTCATATGATTAAACTTTTTTAATAATTTATTAGATGGTTATATAATTTCTATCCAATCTAATACATATTTATAACAAAACATACATTTTCCATAAGATCACATAAACATGCATACATTCATCATCACACAAACCATGGAAATGAAACAGATTTTATAATGATTTCCTCATTAAATAATCACAATATATGTACTTATTTGTTATATATGGTTCTATATTATAATATCTCTCTTGAAGCATTAGATTCTAAAATTTCTGATTATATAAAAAGAAGATTTATTAATAAAAGCACTAGACATTACCATTAAATATAAGTTAAAGGTAAATTTATTTTTCTAAATTTTAAGGATCTTGATAATTAAAGATAAAATATAAAATTATTGACATTGTAAAACTAAAATAAAATTAAAATTATTCTAGATAAAGAATTATAATTTTTTCCAATAATGTACATTCATCCATTAAAAATTAAAAAAATATATTTTCAATGTTTTGAAGAAAAATAAAATATTAATTATATGGAATAATTTTTATTTATTATTTTCTAAAATATTTTAATGAAACATAAAATTTAATTAAAATTTTAGAAATAAATTATGATTATTAGAAAAATCTACTCAACCATTTTACAGAAAATGGGCTAGGATTGATAATATTTAATATATAAATTAATTAATAATATTTTATTTAAATATAAATAATCAATTAATATTAAGTGTATCATGGAGTGATACATTTAATAAATACATGGAAGACCCATAAATAAATAATATATCATTTTAATGATGGAGAGAGTGCATAATCTTCCCAAGGCTTATTTAAACAGAAACAATATCGATTGGAAATTAAATTTCAAACTAAACCCATCAAGATGCTTTGAAAAATGTAAATTACATGTATAAAATCCAAAATATTATATATATATATATATAAGAAATATATTATTACTATTAATACTATTTATATCATTTCCCAATTGATTAATTAAAATCCAAAAAAATATTCTTTTAAATAGATATTTTCTTGGTATGTGTTGTATTTTTCACCATTTCTTGTTTTCCCATTTTGGACCATTCACATGGTTAATTATTATAAAATTATATCCATGTAGTAAATCTCATATCTATTTATCTTGTTTATAATTTTAAAAATCAATGTATGGTTATAGTGAAAAATTATTTAGATCTCTTGATGGAAACAAAATAATATAGGTATCCAAATGTGATGATTTTAATTATAAATGAAATAAAATAATGATTTTATTTAATAACATAAATTTAAATTATAATACAATGTTTAATACCATAATATACATTCATTAATTCTATCAACTTGTTCAATAATTTTATACAATGGTGAAAAAATATAAAATATTAAACATAATGATAGTAGTTCATACATAAAAATCAATGATTATTTCATTTTACATTGGTTTAGTGATAAATAGATAATGGTTTTATACTAAAATTAATATAATTTTTGTATATAAATTAATTTTTAGGAAAACATATTGGGATGGATTAAATTTAATTTTTGGAGTTAGAAGAATTTTTTTAAAAGAATGTGGTTGTTATGATTACCTCTGTATATAGAATAATTGTTTGGATTAAAACATAAGCCTTTATTGGTATTAATTTTATTAATAATAGGAACAAAAAATTCAACATCTTAGTATTTTAATATTTGATTACGTATAATTAAGACAATGTGGTCGATACTTTCCCATATACGCAACACCAATAAAAAAGGAAACAATGATATATTTAGATAATAATATCAAAATTAAGTAATATTTTAATATAATAGATATTAAATTTATGTTGAATTAATTTTAATAATTATTTTATGAAAGATTTTATAGAAAAAATAAATGATATATTTAAAGTTAAAAAAATTCATTTAGAATTGTGAAAAATACTATTACAATAATTTTATACATATAAGTGGATTTCTCTAAACACTATATTTCCATGAATTATACATTATGTCATGAATATTATGAATAATTATGATCAATTACATATGATTCTAAAAAATATTAAATACATATATATTTATAAAATCTTATGAAATATGGATAGAAATACATAATATTCATGAAAATATGGTTTTCAATAAAATTTCATTCATTATAAATTTTGTTATTAATGACTAGTTTCTAAAATTAAAATTATTTTGGAAATTAATATTATGTTTTTATTAATCCTTATATTATTAGATAAATATTTATAAGTTAAATTTTTCTATAAAATAATTTATTGGTAAAATGATCATTTTAAAAATAAAATTTCATTGACGAAATTATTAGAATATAAGTATAAATTTTAAAATCGGGATATATTTATATAAAATAAATAATGTATATTATATTTTTTAAATTTCTTTTCATTTGTCAATAAATATTTAAAATTTTATAAAACTTGTAATACTGTGTAAACAGTTTTCAAATAATATATTTTTATATTAATTTTTTTTTTATTTTTAAATTATTTCATATGAAATAAATTTAAAATGTTTTATACTTGGGTTTAAATTATCGAATATAGACCAATTCATTTTTGTGTATAAGGGAAATATTTCTTATGGTAATTACTAAATACAATTGTAAACTCTATAATGGAAAAAATATTGAGTATACATTTAAAAACATCACACAAGTTTAAAACATAAGAGAGTGTAGGAGGTTAAGTCATATTTTGACATTATACCTTACCCCTCCATTATTGAATGTTTTTGGTACCCCATTATTTGAAATTAACATCCCATTATTGAAAAATTTGGGTATTTAGAATCCTGCAATCCATTTTTAGTAATAATTGTGACACACCACTCATCACACACCTTATAAAAACTACCCTCTATATGGCTGATTATATTCTCTAATAACCTATAAACACTCCTAGAAATTATGAGAATATTTTTTTCTTCTTGAAATTATATTATATCAGAGATCAACACTATTTTCAAAGGAGATATTCCATGATTTGGTTATTAATTGTCAAAAAATAGTTCCCATTCCAATTTATTAAGTCCATATATTAATCCTCAAATTTATACCCACCATCATAAAATGATAACATTGATATCATTAGTATATATGTATTTCAAGGTATTGATGTCACAATCTTCTACATTATTCAATTGTTCAATTAATAAAAACAAATCATCCATTAATGCATTAAGAAGACTAACACCTCCAGAAGGATATATTAATTGTTTTCCGTTACAACCCTATAGGGATTATCCTCATTATAAAACTATGATATATATATGGTATTTATACAATATTTTATATTATTATAAAAAAAATTAACATTATACATTATTTCCATTCTATGGTAAAGGAGATCACTACTCATGTGTATGCGTAGACTACCACATTTATGAAATGATTGATTTACAATATTATTTTCATGATCTGCATAAATATATATTTATAAGAAATAGAATTATGGTGAAATAATAATTTTATATATTCATTAGTGTTCTAGTATAATTAATATAAAATTATTTTGGTGATATGATCAACAAAAGATAATAATAAATTCAATCATTTAAAATAAGGGTACTTATTGAAAACCAATATTTTTTATATAATTTTAAAATATAAATTGAATTCAATTTCTATATCCTTCCAATATTGTCGAAATCAGTAATAAAAATTAAATTATTTCACTATTGTGTTTTATTAATGATATTAACATAATGACACATCAGTGATAGAAATTAATCATGTTAGGTTACTTTTTTTGATTATTTAAACACCTAATGGAATTATAATATGAATATATATCATGGATGTATATAATAATTTTATAACTAGTATAGTATAATGTAAAAATAAAAATAATTAAATTTTTTTACTATTTAGCTGATATGATGTATTAAATCGATAATTAAGAGAAAAAATTAATTAATCAGGATTCACTAAAACATGATAGTTTTTATCTAATATAGTTTAGTTCAACGCAAAACACTTATGAAATTAAATTTTAGATTTATAAAAAATTATAGATATCATATTATAATAGAATAAATTATCTGAGAGTGTTTCAGTTTGGATAATTAATATATATCAAAACCTCTATTACCAATCTATATTAACGTGATAGTGATTTATTGCATATAATGTTGAAATTAGTTAAATTGTGGTAATTCAATGCATATATATAAGATAATTAGTGTAAAATCCTATGATTTAAATAATATTTTAATTTATTAATGGATTCTAGTTTTATATGATGGATATAAAAATTCTTAATAAAATCATTTTAATTTAATTCATTATATAAATACAAATAGTTTTTTGTGTGTTTTAAGGATTATGATGTGTCATAAGTGTTAGGGTGTGTTCACGATTTTTAAGGCCCCAAAATGCCATATCCAAAAGAAACATACTAGGTAATTGTCGATTCTCCTTTCCGTCACAAAGTCTAAATGACTAAAAAAAGGAAATACCTTAGTCCAAAGTGATTCATCCTTTTAAGAAACATCATAAATTGAAAAATGCATGAACAAGGATTTTCTTACACTTGGGTCGCACAGGATTCATCATGGTCATGTAGGTATACCTGTGTGCCACATATTGGGCGCGTAGGTAACCTGCACGCCCTATTTGATTTTCTTCCAAGGTCTTCAGTAGCCTACAAATACCCCTTGTGGGCCCCCCATTTCGAATATGAAAAAATTCCAAAATCTAGATTTAAGCTCCCAGCGCCCTAGTATCTTCTATAAGACTTCTAAACACTTATAAGGTAATGTCTTACCTATAATAGAAGATCTAAATAGGGGAAACAAGTCCTGAGTGTTGAAATTCATCCTCACCTGTGCGCCTATGTGTTTAACCCTTAAGGGAAATAGACACACCTGTGCGCCACCTTATACCTTCACTAGAACCTAGATGCCAATCTTTTGGAAGCCCTTAGGGATAATATTCAGGGCTTGAGACAAGCCTCTCCCATGTATTACCCTATTGGCTGACCGTCGCGCATGTACCTATGTGTCGAGCAGGTATACCTGCACGACCAGGATCTGCATGCCTACTTCATTTTGGGTGCCCCTCCTTCCTATTCACCTCTGTTATTCAAATCCACCTCTCCTCTTCAAGATTTATCCTTAAGAACCCTCTTAAAAGCCATTTATGGCTTGATTCCCGGGCTGGCTTCTTTATCTGAATGGAATTCTGTGGAACATCTCTCAAAACCTAGTAATTTACATATCTTTATGTCATTAAGGATAGATATTTCATTCATTAAACCTCCTCCTTTTAGATGAGTGGATCTTTACCCTGGGAATCCTTTTCAAGACTAATCCTCAGTCCAAGTTCTCTTAACCTGGTGATCCTCCTTAGGAGTAATCCCCAAGTCCCCTAACCTGTTCCTCCTTTTCAGGAGTAAGCCACAGTCTTTATGTTCCCTTAAAATTGGGCATCCTCCTTAGGATTAATCCCCAATCATAATTCCTTTAATACGAGCCTCCTTTTCAAGAGTAACCCCAAGTTTTCAAGTTCCCAAATATGGGCATCCTCTTTAAGAGTAAGCCCCAAATTCTAAATTCCTTTAAACTGGGCCTCCTCTTTAAGAGTAAGCCCTAGTCCTAATTCCTTTAACCTGGGCCTCCTCCCCAAGAATAAGTCCCAGTTCCCAAGTCCCTTTAACCAGGGCTTCCTTCTCAGGAGTAATCCATAGTCATAATTTCTCTTAACCTGTCTTAATTTACATTTGATTTGGACTTCCTTATCAGGGATAAAACCCAATCACAAGTCCCCTATAATTTCGGCATCCTTCTCAGGATGATGTCCTAAATAAAGTATCCAAATCTCCCAAAAGCACATATACCCTTATGGACCTTGTTCTTGGATTTCTTCCCTGTTGTAAATCCTAATCTTCATCTATCTGGGAAGTCATACATAAATAAACCCAACATCATTTCATATGATTACATCTTTCATGGCATAATTGTCAGGATTTACCAAAAACTCATGTTTCTCACACCGAGCATGACTCACATGAGATTAGAGAATAAAAGTAATTATGACATCTTCCATTGAGCCATCAATCATACATAAACCTCATACATCTTTACTCGAACTACATGGGTTCGGATTCCTTTTCTAAACAAAGGATACATAGGTAGCCCATCTGAGGGTATGATCCCAACTCTGAAATAATCTATGTCCTTCTGAATGACAAAAAACTTCAAGTGCCCCACTGAATGGATTTAAAACCAGTATTGTTATCATAATGAATAATAAGATTCTATATAATTTGTTGAAGGATACCATTGACCAAGAATATCTAAAAAATACCTATGATTCTCTATCGATGAAAATCCTCAAATACATATAAACGATTCTCTAAATCTCCTACATACTACTCATTGATTTTCAGATCTAAAGGAAAGTTCATTTTTATACATGGTAATTTAATAAGGATTCACGAACACAACTTAAATCTATAAAAAGAGTCCCAATGTATACAATAATTCCCCTCAATAAGTTGTGATGAGTCTGAACTCGCATCCTCTCGACCAATGAAAATTCTTAACCCTCATCAGTTCACAACTAATTATCACCTACCTTTGGAAAGATGGTATTAATGGATATAGAATCATTGGATGTTTTCAGTTCTACGAAAAAACCTGTTAGAAACCGCTTGGAATATTTGAACCTTAAACAAACGAGGTTATCCCCATTTCTAGAGGAATCAAAAAATGGTGAACCCGACGTGAATCCTTAACCACGATAAAAATAATGTTATACTTATTTGTTAGGCCACTATTTGAACTCAATGAGAGGGGTGAAAAAACAATCAGTAACATATGTGCTCATCCAAAAGATGTAGTGGCTGAACATTTCTTGATTATGTCTGTTATATCAAACATGCACTCTTTTCCAAGATCTTCTACATTACAGAAATGGATTCTCTTATGTTCACACCTATGAATAATTCTACTGTGAATTCCTCTATTTCTACCCCTGCTGGATCATTGTCCACTCTGAGGATGACATCACCTACTCAGCGTCTTCAATGCTGGGTGTCAAATTCCAAGGTTAAGGAATACCATCAATACGGTACCATTCTGACTCGGGAGGCTGGTCGACAATCCCTCCATGTCAATAATTCCCCCTGGTTGTCCGAACAGTGAAGAACAACGATCAAGAAGCTGGTGGTTCCAACTACCATTTCCAACCCTTTCAAGTCGTTATCCCCAAAATGAAATCGTCAGTCCCTCACATATCCGGGGGAGGAAAATGAGAAGGTCATTGAAGGCCTTAATTCATGGAAACATGAGTCCTTCTCGAGGACTCCCACCAATAATCACCACGAGACTCGTGCAGTAGTGCTCCCTCAACATGATGAGGGTGTCGTCTCCAGGTGTTTGGATCAGGTTATCAAAACCGAGTAGTCACGAAGAACCATCAGAGGCGACGGCCGGTCAATAGTGAGCTGGTTTTTATCTCTGCCATTTCCAGAGAGGTCCACAAACCTAACTTGGTGGAATGCAATGAGCGGGCACATACATCCATCCGTTGTAATTCTGATGTCCAGCATACTTGTTTGGATGTAACACGCCATAACAGCCAGGCAATTACAGTGGAGTAATATAAATAGGAACATACACCAGTTTATAGATCATCAGCTATTCAGCAGGCTTGTCTGACTACATATGATAAGGCCCGCCAACAGATTGTGTTGACAACTGGTAAACATGCACATAAACCTACATACACTCATCAATCCTGTCAGCAGCCTTGTTTGTCAGTATTGAAGGATGTTCATCAACCACGTTCAGTGGAGTGAAATCAGCAGGCACATACACCTGTAAGTATTGATCATGCCTACCATCAATCTCGTTTTGTAGCACCTGGAGAAGTCAATTGGAAATCCCCAATGACAAACAGGAGGCAGAATCAACTCTCTACCCCCATACTTGTGGTGAGTCAAAGTTCACTAAGAGGAAAAAGAGGACAGGAGTAGGAATACGCCCCTACTACAAGCACGGAATGGACCTATATTTTTGTTCCAGTAGATGAATTTACCAAGTACATTCTAACAGTGGTGAAAGAACAGAAGCATATCCCTGCACATATTATGGATAATTTTCAGAATATTATAACAGCTTTAGTAGCATCACAGGGAAATAAATGAAAATTTATCCCTACTAGTGGAGTGATACATCAACAGTTCACTCCGAAACAGACACACACCTAGGTTCTATTCCAAGAGGGATGTGGTTCGTACTCCACCATATCATATGGACAACCAAGTCAGGCACATACACCGGATTTGAGTGGAGATAATCATCCTAATATGATCATTTCTCATGATCAGGCACATACACCTTCCCATAATAATGACTTTTTTCAATAAGTTGTTCCTATAGTGATTAAGAAGGTGTCTAAGAAGAAGACCCATCCAGCACAATCAAGAAATCAAGGGACAATCTATAATAAAGCCTTACTCGATGCTGGAGTTCTTGAATCCCTCAGACAATTATCTGTTGGAATTCAAGATTCTTCTCTCTCATTTCCCAATAGTGGGAACATTAATTCTGATGTTCTTCTTCAGAAACTTCCTAATGAAGGCCTAATTCATGACAGTTCAGTCAATCTTGATGTTTCATCTTCAGATGAGAGACAAAAAACCCTATGTGTGGGCAGAAGATAAGGAAGAAAAATGTTCCATATTTTGCTGTAACCCACCATGGTGGTCCTCCCCATGATGATGAATTTAGTTGCGAAATTCATCTCTGCAGTAGTAATACAAATTGCCTAGAAAATCATCCAATGGACAATGTAGTGATGAGAAAGCCCTCTAATCATAAGGAACCTGCAAATGTGAAGCCATTCATGTATGATGCATTACCACTAGCAGGTGAAATAATTTCTCAATCAGAACATTTCCCAGGGTGTAGGTCATTCTAAGAACCACCCCTGGGTCATTCATCTTCTCATTTGATCATTAAATTCTCTACGAGTCTTGTTGAATCCAATGAAGTAACAAGGAATCACCAGCTCTTGTCTAATCATGTAGAATAATCTTCATCAAAAGTTAAGGAGGAAGTGATGAATATGAGAAAACAACTGGAAAAGGTTATGTTCCAGTCATGTTTTGGCCATTGGATAACTCTCAGTATGACATTCCAGAGATGTTGACTGAAGATGGAATTCATGATATTCATGTCAACATATGGAAAACTCTTTGTCAATTAAAAAGAAAAATATTATCTTATGATGAATATTAAAATCATGTAAAGATAATAGAAGGGTTACAATGCCAAATTGACTTGGCAACTCTCTCAGTTTCTCAATATCTGAAGGCTGAAGAGAAGCAGAGAGCTCTTTAGCGTTCATGCCGTGGCGCACTAAAAATATTGCACCAGTTAATTTCCAATGCCCCATATGGTATTCATATCAGGGGATAAGGTGTTCATGGACCACTGCATTTCATTGTACTCTCCATCCAACAAAGCCCACCGAAAATGGTATCATGCAATGTTATTTCCCATAGCTGGCCACATCCAATCGGCTTTTTTTGTAATCAAAGGTTCGATCAAGAACTTGCCTCAACTAGTTCTTCTCAAAGTCAGGCATACAGAGAACATGTTTTTGAATTACTCCTGCATCAAGAAAATTTGAATATCGAACTGGCTTCTCGTTTAGAGCATGAAAATCATCATGTGACAGATGTGTCAGAAATCATCAAATGGTATTTTGAGCCAGGTGATTTTAGTGGATGTACGATGATGCATCTAGCCAATTTCCAGACTGAAGTCAGCAAGATGAGATGAACTTTTATGAAATTCTCAGATATAACAGCTCAAGAACAACCCTATCTTTCTAGACTGGGGACTCTATTAACCCAACTACCGGAATCAACAAATAGGATTTGACGAGTTTAGCAGGAACATCAGAAATAGCCCCAGTTTACATGACTGGGGAATTTTTCAAATCCTCAATCCTTCCCTCAGATAAAGTCTGTCATTTCTCGAATAGGGAAGAAGTCACAAGAGGAACAAAGAGCTGAATTATCAGGAGATTCCCTCCAAATTCAGGTTCTTCAAGAAGTTCCTGAGGGATCAAATCAACAAAATTCAATGTCTCATCAAGGACATGGAAGAATGCAATATCATAGAAATGTCGATATAAGGGATGCAATGCTTAAGGAATCAATTAATGTCATCAATGTCATTGTTTCTGATACACCAAATGAGGCTCACTCAGAGGGATCATATGAAGAAGTTCATGCTCAATACGTTTTACGCACAGACACAAATGAAGAAGGTTTGCATACACGAAATCAAAGGCTTACCCAGAATCTAGGTAATCCTTCACGTAACCCACTTCCCCCTCTCAAAAAGACATCCAACATGTTGAATGGAAATAATCGTGTTATATACCCTTACTCTGGAGAAGGATAATCGTTCTCACTAGAGAAAATATTTGCACAACATGGGGATCGAATGAAGGAATTAAGGAGGTTGAATGAAAAACTACTTCAAGGTAGTCTTCCCTCTAAGCGTGCTGATGTCAGTCAGCCAAGGGAATTTGATATAGTTATTGATATGGGTCATGAATATCCTCCTCTACTAGTACACCCTCACAGGTCTAATCATACGGGTCATGTGCAACAACAATCGGCGTTGTTAGCAACAATTTTAGTACCAGCTACCACACCTGTCCAAGATCTAGTTATTTCACATACTCAAGTCCAAGCTCAACCATATGTTTCTCAAAAGTTAATAACTGCTATTGAGTCATTAACAGCTCAGTTGGAAGCTATGGAGGGAAAACGTGCACAAATTCAACCAGAAAAGAGATCTTATCCTGAATGGGTTGATGCAATTCCTCCCCCATCAAATTTTTCAAGTACCAAATTCCCATTCTTTATTGGTTCAGGAGAATCATAGAAACACTTAACACATTTTTTTTCTCATTGTGATATCTTGATGGGAACCCCTTAGCAACAATAAGTAGTTAATCTTAGTTGTTTTTTACAGTCATTCAAAGGGCCTTCTTTTGTTTGGTATACAAGATTGCAATCCCGATCAATTACCTGGTGGGAGGATCTCCGCCAATGATTTCTTCTTCAATTCAGCTCAACGTTTCCAAAGAAAACAGTTTTTGATCTTAAAAATTGTAAGAAAAGGGAGAATGGAAGGGTTTCCGATTTCATTTCTCGCTGTAAGGGATTAACATATTCCCTAATCTTAGCACTCCATCTAGACGAATTGTTTCCAATCCTAGTGGAAAATCTGTATGATGAATTATGCACACCATTGATCGCTGTGAAATACACTGGAGGGTTTCGAGACCTTAATTTGATCTCTCAGTAGATTGAAGACTCTCTTATGAAGACTAAGGATAAAACTTATGTAATTACATCAGCTCCATGAAGGAGAATGGGTAAAGTAGACACTCTTATAGTTACACTTAAACAAGAACCTTTACCTACTTCTACTTCAAAACCATCATCTAATCGAAGGGCTCCGCCTTCTGAGTGTCAACAATAGAGGTTGTTTCTTCAAGATGTTCAAAAATATCAAAGATGGAAACAATTTGAGGATTTTAAGAGAAATGTTTACTCATTCAGAAATGAAAATTTTCCTAGTTACTTCATTTCGGCTCTGAAAAATAATTTGGTTCAATTGACAAGGCCGAAAAGGTCGAACAAGGATAGAGATGAAGACCATCCCAACTACTGCCCCATTCATCAGATGTTGGGGCATCCCAATCAGGAGTGTTTTGTCTTCAAAGACCTCTTGAAAAAAATGGTGGACTCGGGACAAGACAAATTGAACGGTTTTTCAGCTCAGGTATCATGTGTTACTACTACAGGTCCAGAGGAAGAAGGTGAGTGGCAAGAAGTTCAAAAAAATACCCATAAATATTATGATTCTATGGTCAAGAAAACGATCAACCGAAATCATGCCATTTTGTGAATGCAACTGAAGAAACCAATCATGTCTTCTACTATGAATTCCACAGCAAAAACGTCTTCATCAGAGGGAAAATAGTCAATGAAACGACATAATTAAATGAAAGAGGAAGAATCAGAAGAAGATGAAATCATGTCAAGGACCAAGTTGCCTTTGACTCTGGCATAGTTTATGTCATCTACTTCAATGTCACGGGCACCTCCCCACCAAATGGCACAACCTAAACTGTCTAATCAAGCAGAGTCTTCATTAGATGAAGATTTGATCTTTGGTTCTGTTAACATGATTCATTTAATGAACCCATTGGCCCACGATTGATCCAAAATGGGAAGGAACATACTCAATATAGAAGGTCTAATAAAATGGTGCTTATTCTTTAATCTAAATGGATGGAGAATTAATCACGACTCCAACCAATTCTGGCTTTCGGAATAAGTATTTTGTGTAACACAAATACTAATACGTCTAGCAAGATGTTAAACTGCACCATCACTGGTCTATTCATATGACCTTAAACTATTCGCACCATCATCCAACATGTTGTTAAACTATGAAAAAGTCCTTAATAAGTCCAACATGACATTAAACTATATTGTACCCATCATCTTTGCTATAGTATGGTAAACTGTACAGCACCATTATTGTCCAACATGAAGCAAAACTATGTTAACATCCAACATGACATTAAACTATGACGTCCTAGCTACATGGCGCTAAACTATACTAAATTCCCTTAATATGTCTAACATGACGTTAAACAGTAATTTTTCCTTGCTACATTACACTAATCTGTGAATCACCAATAGTACTCACTACAAGAATTTAAACTACATAGTTCCTTCATATGTCCTACATGAAATTAAACTGTGCATCGTTAAGGTTGTTGCTACCACTTTTTTCTCACACCTAGTATGACTCATGTGATATTAGAGTAAACTTCAACCATAACACCCTCTCTAGGCCGCTAGCCATGTGTAACTCCCAGCACCATTTTTTAGGTCGTTGCCCACAAAAACAACTTGATCGCCAATTCATCCTTTAATTGAACTATACAGACTTTGATCCTTTCCTTCTAGGCTGGGTAGGTTGGAAACCTGTTAAGTTTCATGCCCAAAATCAATCTCTTCACATCAGTTCAACTCTATCTCCTACGTTGTTGATTCATTAAACCGCACCCTGAAATAACATCATCACATTTTTTCACCTTTGTCCTTGCAATATGAGGTTAAACTGTACATCACTTTTTTCCTGTATGAAAATAAACTAGTACATTCTTTGAGACCCCCACCTGAGAGGGAATCATTATTTACATTGATATCCAATCATGTTGTATTCCAAGACTACGTGCATACATGGAAATTCCTGATCCTTTTATCTCGGGTCAAACCATCATTGCACTAATGTCCCCTTTTTACCTTTCACTTGTATGAACCAAATCTGTACAGGGGGAATATCAAGAACTACGCGTGTCTTGATTCCCATCCTTATGGGATATGTAGGAACATTCGGGCATCCCTCGAATCCATCCCTAAGTCTTTGGGCCTAACCTCGAATTTTACTTTCAGTCCCCTTGCTGAAAATTACCCCTATGAAAACACACATTGTGTACTGCTTATAATTGTCCGAGCTCTATGACTATAAACTATGACTTCCTACACTCTCGTCTCACATGACGTTAAACTATATTTCAATAACTACATTTGGCCTGATTCTCATTCTAATGAGATATGTAGCGAAATCCAACATCTCAATTTAGGAACCAGCCACAACATGATTATGGTTAGCATTGGTCTATGTATCTCTACATGCATTGGAAAATACCCATTTTCATGTGTCATACTCCTAACCTTAAATACATCCAGATCTCCATAACCCTTTTCTTGACTTCTGGTCACAAAATGTCTGATACCTGAGATTTCTTTTGCCTGACTATGAAGCACGTTCCCTCGGGCATCCTTGAATAAACAATCTACATAATAGACATGTGAGCCAAAAGATCCTATTATTTGACTATGCAGCCAATGACCTTAGGTGGACCTGCATAATTCAACCCCCTAATGGGTTTGTTAAATAATTTTAACTTCATTCTTGGGAATAAAACCTATTTTTTCATTATTCGTCTTAATGAAAATATGTAAGGATCTGAAAAAAATAGACATCCTTAATATATATATGTCTGATTTTCTTTTTCATGAACTGAAAGTGTTCAAGTCTATGGTGTAAATTTCCCTTCCATACGTTTGGGTCAGGTATTTGTAAGAGTGACATTAATATAGTTCTTAGAAAATATTTTTTGGAAATATCTTCTCCATATTCAAGTACCTCTCTCCATACAGCAAACACTATGCATGGGAAAATTTGAATCTCCATAAACATCCACTGGATTTTTAGCAGCAGAAATGTAAATTTCTGAATGTTCTTTTACCTGACTATGCAGCACGTTCCCTTAGGCAGCCATGCATAAGTAGTCTACACAACAGACCTATCAAACAAAAGATGCTATTATTTGACTATGCAGCCAATGCCCTTAAGCGGCCCTGCATAATTCAACCCCCTAACAGACTTGTTAAATAGTGGTAACTTCATTCTTGGGAAATACATCTTCTAATGTATTTTAGCCCTTTATCATATCATTCCTCAAATTAAAAATTTCATAGGTCATGGTTTAATGGATTCCCCAATAATTGAATACGGTAATATGTTTTCAGATAAATTATCAAGGAAATGAGTCCATTTTAATCCATTATCTATTTAGTCAAAGCTATTAAACCTTATACATTAGCCTTTTTATGTCTGGCATGAAGGACTTTAAACATCCAAAAACCACAAAGACTCATGGTTTCTTTTTTTTCCACAGAGTAAAATCCTCTTTTCTCTCCAGATCCAACTCTGAGGGGGGACTTTTTTGGATTCTCCATTCCATCACAAAGTCTATACAACTAAAAAAAGGAAATACCTTAGTCCAAAGTGTTTCATCCTTTGAAGAAACATCAAAAATTGAAAAAAAAGGCATAAAAATGGATTTGTTTACACTTGGGTTGTGCATGTTTTTTCATTATCGCCCAGGTATACCTGCGCCCCCTATTTGATATTCGCTCGGGGTCTTCAGCAGCATATAAATACCCCTTGTGGGCCCCCCATTTCGAAGACAAAAAAATTCCAAAATCCAGATTTAAGCTCCTGGCGCCCTAGTCTCTTCTGGAAGTATTCTAAACAATTATTAGGCAATTTCTTAACTAGAATGGAAGATCTAAATAGGTGAAACAAGGCCTATGTGTTTAAATTCATCAAAACATGTGCGTTTAGGTGTTTAACCCTTAACGGAAATGGACACACCTGCACGCCGCCTTATCTATTCACTAGATCCTGCCCACCAATATTTTGGATGCCCCAAGGGATAATATTAAGGTCTTGAGTAAATCCTCCCCTAAGTATTACCTAAGGGTTGACCATCACGCAGGTACCTATGTGCCCCATAGGTATACTTGCGCGACCAGGACCACGCAGGACCTACACACCTACTTCTTTTTGGGTGCCCTTCCTGCTTATTCACCTCTCTTAGTCAAATCCACCTCTCCTAATCAATATTTAGCCTTCAGAACCCTCTTCAAAGCCATTTATGGAACTATTCCTGGGGTGGCTTCCTTATCTGAAAGGAATTTTGTGGAACATCCCTCAAAACCTTGTGATTTACGTATCTTTATGTCACTATGGTTAGAGATTTAATTCATTCAACCTCATCTTTTAAGATTAGAGGATCTTTAACCTGGGCCTCCTTTCCAGGAGTAATCCCCACCCCATGCTCTCTTAACCTGGGCATCCTCTATAGGGGTAAGCCCCAACTCCCCTAACCTGGGCCTCATTTTCAAGAGTAAGCCCCAGTCTTTATGTTCCCTTTAATTTGGACATCCTCCTTAGGAGTAAGCCCCAATCATAATTCCTTTAATATGGGCCTCCTTTTTAGGACTATGTCCCAGTCTTCATGTTCCCAAATATGGGCATCCCCCTTAGGAGTAATCACCAAATTCCAAATTCCTTTAACATGGGCCTCCTCCTTAAGAGTATTCCCCATTCATAATTCTTTTAACTGAGGCCTCCTCCTCAAGAATACGCCCCAGTTCTCAAGTCCCTTTAACCTAGGACTCCTTATCTGGAGTAAGCCTCAGTCCTAATTTCTCTTAACCAGTCTTAATTTACTTTTGATTTGGACTTCCTTCCTAGGAATAAAACCCAATCATATGTCCCCTCTAATTTGGGCATCCTTCTCAAGATTAAGTCCTAAATTAAGTATCCAAAAATCCATAAAACACATATACCTAAATGGACCTTGTTCCCAGATTTCTTCCCTGATGTAAATCCTAATATTCATATATCTGGACAGTTGTACATACACAATCCCCACATCTTTTCTTATCATTACATCTTTCATTGAAAAATTTTCTGGTTTTACCAATACCTCTTGTTTCTCACACCGATCATGACTCAAGTGAGCTTAGAGAGTAAAAGTAATTATGACATCTTTCTTTGAGCCCTCAATCATACTTAAACCTCATACTTCATTACTCGAACTATGTGGGTTCTGATTCCTTTTCCAAGCAAAGGATATGTAGGTATCCCATCTGCAGGTATGATCCCAACCATGAAATAATCTATGTCCTTATGAAAGACAGTAAACTTCAAGTACCCTACAGAGTGCCTTTATGACTAGTATGGTTATCATAATGGCCAAGAGATTTATATATAATGTGTTGAAGGATACCATTAACCAAGAATCTCTAAAAAATATAGATGATTCTCTGTCGATGAAGAAATTGAAATATAACTAAAAGATTCTATAAATATCCTACATACTACTCATTGATTGTAAGATCTAAAGGAAAGATCATTTCTATACATGGTTATTTAATAAGGTTTCACGAACATAACTTGAATCTATAAAGAGAGTCCTGGAGTAGAAAAAAATTCCCCTCAAAAAGGTGTGATGATTCTGACCTCCCATTCTCTCGACCAATGAAAATTCTGAATCCTCATCAGTTCACAACTAATGAGATCCTACCTTTGGAAAGTAGGTACAAATCGATATAGAATCATGGGATGTTTCCGGTAATACGAACAAACCCGTTAGAAACCGCTTGAAATGTTTGAACCTTAAAGAAACGAGGTCATCCCCATTTCCAGAGGAAAGATGCACACGGTTTATTCCAACCATGTATCCAAATATTAGAAACTAGGTATACTTTAACGGCTGTCTCGTGGAATGTTAAGCATTTAAATGTGGGTTAAAAAACATTAAATGATGACTATAGCCAACTCTTGAGGTGATCCATAGGGGTGGCGCATGTATTTCTAGACTGTGTACCCATCCCTTATTGTTACTATAATATAGGTAGTGAGCCCAAATAGTTGGTTCATATTAATCCAAATCACGTGGTGCATTAAAGATATTAAAATGACATATTTTCCCCCTCTATTATTTTTCTTTCAACCTCTCAATTTTCATTCCCACTACACAAACAACATATCCACTAGTAAACGGAGTTCTCAAAAGGTCTCCTCCCTCGGAATAAATTTAACTCCATTATTAATAAATTGAATAATTTCTTATTTCTTTCATTAGATGTCTCCCAGTATGAATTTGAATCATCTTTCTTCACATTTTGTTTACCCTAACCATATGGAATGATTAATCAGTGTGGAATATTTTTTCTTTTTTCATACAGTTTTTCAATTCATCCAATATTTCTTATTTTGGATCTAATAAAATTTGTATATTAGTCAGCTAAACTATAATCGGAATGAAGGTGTATATCTATGGATATTATCATATATAAGATCATTTAGTAATTTGTTTTTTGGTTATATGCACTATAAATTCCATGATTCACTTCTTAAATGTAACTATACTTATATTCAATGCTTAGACTATTATTTAAAACCTTCTTTTGTCTCCTATAGCCAATAAACTAAACCCATACCACATAATATTGTTTTTTATATTAAATTAATTTTATAACATCCTTGATCATTAATAAAATTACCCTGATAGTGTTTTCCATAATGGACAAAGAATATTTATAACTATCTTTCTGAGTAAATAGGGGAAAACTATATATCAAATACCAAAGGATTACATTTTTCTGGAATGGATGGGTCACTAGATCTTATTTGTGAAGATTTATCCCATATATAAATATTATTAAATTGAAATAATAAAGAATTTAAATATATAACATGGTCCCTCATCAAAATTTAATTATTAATAAGGTTATAACATTTTTTAATGAAATTTTAAATGTATTACACTAAACGTAGGAATTGAAACATGAATAGAGAGATTAAATGTATGAAACCTATTAGGATCATTTTACATCTAAAAATAAAATTATAATGGATTCAGTTGGTCGATGTGAGTATCTCAAGAAGATGGTGATTTAATTTCCAAATGAAAAATTCCATTAAAACAATGTTTAAATCAACTACCTAAATTTAAAGTAGAATTCCCCCATTAAATAGAAGTAGATGATCAATATAAATTTTGATATTATAATAAAATTATCATAGAGTCATTTTTTAATTAGTTCAAAGAATATATTGAAATTATTATTGTTTTATAAATCAATTTAGTGGGTGAAAAATTTATTAAAACACTCATTATGATTAATTATCAAGGTAGTGGATTATATTATTCTTTAAAACAATATTTTTAAATCATACAAACGAAACAGAACAAAACAACCACTAAAATTAAAACGATTGTTTTAGTCTCAATACAAGAAATAATCATCTCCACATAGAAATAAATAAATACCTAATGGATTACATAAAAATAATAATAATCTAGATAATGAATCTGGTATAATGAAAATAGCTTCATGTTATCTAGGAGACACATGTTCCAATCCCACATTAATAATGGGATGAAAATAATCATAGGACAAATAAATTGCTATTACAAAAAACATGATGGTATACTAAAAAAAGAATGTTGAAGATATCATGTATCATCTAGCTATAGAAATTGAGACAATCAATATTAATAAATAATAAAAAATAAATTTATATAAATTAAATTCAAAAAATAAAGATAACGTATAATGATTTTTAAATGATACAGTTGATCTTTCTGTTATGATTTTAAAGCATGAGTGTAATTAGACATTTCATAGAGAGGAACATGAGTCATATATCTAAAAAATATAGTAACACATAGCCTTTTATTCTCTCTTTGTGCTAATTTATTGAGGGGAATTGTATTTTCAAAACGATCCACCCTTCCACAATTAATTATAGTTATGATGGATGACTATAAATGACTTTAATAAACGTCACAATTGATCATCTGATTTCAATTAGATGAAATACCACAATTCATCAAATTATTTTAAATTCATTTAATATATAGTGATACTAGGTGAATAGACCACTATAAGAACTATCATAATATTATTATGCATCCTTGTATTTAGTTATGATTGCATTAAATGATCCCTACTGTAGAAAATAAATAAACATTAAAATAATTCTATAAATTAAATTGGATAATATATATATTAGAAGTATTTATATAAAATATTTTATAATAGAGATAGAAGATCATTCTGATAGTGACATGTATCTGGGGGCCAACTAGGTCAACAATGAGTCAGTTTGGTAGTAGATAATTTTACTGTAGTTCAATTATGTAAGTGAATTATGTTTAATGGTGAATAATTGTAGTGTTGAATCATTTCATTGGTGACTTATCTGAATAGTGAATTGTTTGATGGTAAGAAATCCTCAGTATAGGCACCTTTCTAGAGGTATGAAATTCATTTTAGTGACTCAATCTTCATTGCGACTCTTTTCAAGTGCTATTACATTTTTTGTAGTGACTCAACTTCTATGAGTAGTTATTTCTGGCATTAATGCATGCCCAACTGTGATTCTTTTCTGGAGGGGAATAATTATCAATAGGGATAGTATTGAATATCTAGGAAAATATTTTCAAGTATTCCATAGGCTGTAAAATGATATTATAAAATATAAAATTCATTATTAACATATTTAACATGGATATATGATCATTAAAACAAACGATCTAACAATCTCCACCATTTTTTAGACAACAAATTTTTATATTTTAGAAACCATGATTGAAACATAATAAATTATAAATTAATATTTTTAGTAATGTAAACAAATAATTAATGGTTTGATCATACAATATAACACAGATGATAAGTATCTTAATATGGAATTAATAATATTATATCAAAAAAATATAGAAAATATATGTCAAAGTTATGGTATGACCGAATAACAGAATTATAAAATCCATGACCCATAATTAAAAAATATTATATGAAAATAAAAAATAAAATATTAATTAAATACACAAGGAATCATGTAATAAAAAATGAAAAATTGAATCGATGATCATAAATATTATCCCGCTTTTAGGATAATCAAAAACTAATGACAATAAACATAAAAATGAATGACGTAAAAGAAGAATAATAAGAGAATGTACATTAAGGATTAAAGGGATTACAAAAAATTTGATATACATGAAAATCCATATATTATTCTCTATAAAAATCCATATTAACATTTCTTATTATCATTGGTATTTAGAATTATTGTTTACATTCACTTATCATTGGAATATGGAAAAAAAGTAGAAGTTGTGAAAACTATGAATGTAGTTATGGGGATAACAAGTAGATAAAAAGGATATCAAATTATAATTATACTAATATATTGGATTGATTCTCAATGATTAATTATTAAGGGGTTTAACTAATTAAGAAAATATCCATTATGATCTTAGGAAATATACCTAAAAAAATTGGATTAGTGGAAGGTGGTGATTAATGAATATTCATAGGAATGGCCACCTAGTCCACCACTACTGAACAATATATGTAAAATAAAGGATTCATTATATTCAAGATGATAATGACGATATTTCATCCCCACTCCATAGACCTGGAAAAATTATTTTTCTTCTCTATAAATAACATAAAAACTAGATTCATCATATTTATACGATTTACCTTCTCCTTGAAGACTTGAGAAACATGGGGAATTATAAGATTCTCTATAAGATACAAGAAGTGAGAGTTGAGATCATGAATATTGTATATCGTAAAAAGATAATACATTATATCCTTTCAAATTGTCTATTAATTATATATAACATCATTATGCCATTCCCAAAACATTTTTTACATGATCACTATTATTCATAAGTTTTATCACACTCTCTTGAGGGAATCAATATTATTTCCTAAAGAAACTCAGACTTCCTCTCTAACAAATGATATGATAAACTCAATGTATAATAATGGAGGGGGAGAACTCTTAGTAGAATTCATATATTATATATTCTCCATTTTATATAAAAATTAATCTAATGAAAAAAATGGGTTTTTACATCCCATAAATTTTAGTTATAAAGTTTCATCCTTAAAAGTTTATATAATATTGAGTTATGTATATTATTTCACTATATTTCACATTGAGTATACATTAAGGTATATATCTGTATAGAATTAGGCCATAAATATTACATTTGAAAATCATGAAAATACAAATTGAACACGTCCAAATAGTATAGATTTATTTCATAAAAGAGAAACATTAAATAAAATGTGCTTTCATTTCATATTCATTCATCACAATTGTACCGTAATTCCTTAAATTTAACTATTCCCAAATAAATTCTATGTAATGAAAAATTGAAATGTGGAAAGAGAGTAAAAATATCATTAAGGGATACATAAAGTAGGAAAATCAATAGTCGTGTGAAAACATGTGAACATATGGATACATTATCATAAAGTAATAATTTCAACCCTTATGAACTAGTAAAAACCTTACTTTGAACATAAGCTCATTACATAATATTTTTATAACAAAAAGATTTATGTTAAACTATTGAAAGATCATATAACATAAAAAGGTCACATAGTACATAATTAAACATAAATTAAATAATTGTGTGGTCGAATTCCATGAGTGTCACATTTATAAAATGGAATATTCATATGGACACCTTCAATACCCAACACATTGGAGTTTATAACACATCCACCCCTCCAAAGGTTAGAACAAAACCACCAATACATAGTATATCATATTACTACTCATTCATGCTTTATCATAGAACCACCCTTCCTTAGTTTATCACATAGCCACCTATCAAATGTTCAAGTCCCATTATATAATCCTAAAACAAAAAAGATTTCAATTTTCATCATTTAATTTATAAAACGCTCTTAGAAATAAATAGAAATATATTTATGTTATTAAAATAATAAATCCATTTTATAAAACATGTTCAATTATTAATTACCTAGATAAGGGAATAAGTGATTTATTTGTGTTTTAAAAATATTTAGGCCTGTATAGGAATTCAAATATCAAATAACGGCCATGGTGGCAGAGAAGTTGTTGTCAACATATATATTAAAAATGTAATTTATTTTTTCATTTCTAATAAAAGTAGAACCGTACATATAGAATGATTGTTTTTGGAAACCATAGAAATAAATTTAAATTCATATGTGTTTTTTATAATCCTCTTAAAATATGATTGTGTATAACAAAAAAATATGCTTCAATGAACATAGATTGAGAAAAAGTCTTATACATTTCATTTTATTAATAAAGTATGTTCTAATCATCCTAAATAATAAAATTAGTCTAATTATTTTAATTATTGAATACCATTTTTGTGTTTATTACTAATTTTATATCACTTATTATAATGTTATAACAATTACATAATTTTTTAAGATCATGTCGATTGTTTTTTCGATATTAATTACATGGGTCAAAAATGAACTTTGAATGATGTCAATAGTCTGTGTGGTCATAAGTAAATCATCCCCAAAATAATATTCATGGAAATATTATTAGTTTTATTCATCAATTATACTTTTATATCAAACTATTATGTATTGTAGTGAAAAATGAATACTGTTATAATTATGGAGATGGTATGTCATTCGGCTGCATGAGTACCACTTTTCATATTCCATTAATCATAATAAAAAGAGTTATATCATTATTATAACATTATAAAATGATTATAACATAATTAACATCATATTTATCATTTAAATGTACATATATATACTATCCCAATGATGTGATTAATAAAAACGAATCACATCTCTTCATGGAGGTGATAGTTCACACGTAAGCACAAATGACGTTACCATTATAATTTTATAAGAATGTAATAATGTATTTGATATATTATGTTCATAAAATTTTTATTATTCCATTAATATAAAATATATATCATTAATTCCATCATTATAACCTGTCATGAGAGACAGTTCTAGAAAACAAATTATATCGGTTCGTGGAGTTGGAAGTTCACCCTTATTCATGAACTATATATTCCTTTATCATTTGATGGATGTAGGGATGGATTTAGGTGATATTATTAAAAAAATAAAATATCTATATATTTAGTATACTAGAGATATTATTTCATAATGGATGAAGAATATTTTAAGGAAGTTGAAGAAGATGTAAAATTGGAACACATAAAAAATGACACCACTTCTTCGAAGGATCTGTATTAATTCCATACTTAACACCTCTAAAAAAGGGATTTAATATTAAAATAAGGCCTATATAATGTTGGTAGAGATTCTAGGTGCTGGTTTTCATAGATATTTTATGATCAAAATAGTTTTTGAACTACAATGAATAGTTAAGAATCAGTGCCTTGTATAAGAGCGAGGAGAGGAACTCTTGTAAACACTTAAAATATAAAATAAATGTAATTTTTTTTAACTCTCAATCAATAAATGATATATAATTTCTAATATAATATGAATATGGTTTTAGATAACTTCAAATAAAAAATTCAAACATGTTTTTATTATATTCTAAACATTATCACTTTGTTCTTACATTAATTATTATATTTTAATTTTTATTCTTAGAACAACATTTCAAATATTATGTTTCGATGAATTTGATTTATATGGGTTAAATTAAAAATAAATGGATGGTTTGAGAACCTTTAGAACTATTAATATCCATTTTGGTATTTTTTATTATTTTATAAATTTTAAATTTTTTTAATAGAATAATATTATTATAAAATATTAATAGTGACAATTTTGAGACAATCCGTTTCATTGAAATAAAATAAAATAAAAGGCCTATAAATTAGAAAAACTCATTTAATAGACTATTAATATGGAATGTCACCTAGATAATTTGTGGTGTACAATAATAAATTCATATTATAGTTATTTTAAAAAAATTCATATCATTTATTTGACCTTTTTATTAATAAAATAATTGTTGTGTGACTATTGTGTCACCAATTATTATAAATATTTATTCTCTAAATATTAAAAATAAATTCCCATAATGTATATAATTTTATTATATATCTAGAAACTATGTATTATCAAAGTTATATCACTTTAATCCCTATATTAAATTTATAATACATATTCAAAATAATAGGGTGATGTTTTGCCACATTAAATTATTAAAATAATATTTATATAATTTTCATAGAAAAAAGTCCACTAAATGAGTCTATTCTTATCCTATGGTATTAAAGGAGAATTTTTTCTTCTGATATTATTGACACAGGTGTTATGATAATCTTATTTTCATTATCATGTTATTTTTTACCCTATATTTCATGTTTTACCTTTTAGTGTGTTAAATAATAAAATTATCAATGTTACTATTCATAAAATATGAAAAATAATAGGAACCTATTTAAAAAATTGGAGTCACTAATTCCAAATATGAAAAAAATATTAAAAAATTTATGTTGAATTTTTTTTAATTAATTTAAAATTAATATTATTGACTGAACTAGAAAATGGGGTTTTTAAAAGTAAAATCCATCTATAGATTGACAACCGTTAATATCCAATTTCAATGTGAATTTAATTACAATGAAATAAATTGTATTAACGGAAAAAAAAAATCAAATTATACTTTATAACTAGTTAAATTGAAATTTTAAAAATATAAATTAAATAGAGAAAAACTCGTTTTTCATTAAAATGCTATATTTTCACAAATCATTAAAATATGATATTTATCGAAAAAGACCAAAAATTAAACCAGAATAAATTATTTTGTACTGATTCCAAATAAACTGTTAATTTTAAAAATAAAAATAGATTATTCTTATATGTTATTTAAAATATTGTGTATTTTAATTACTATACATTAATAAATATAAAAATAATTATTCAATAATTTCATAGGTTGTGACATTATTCCCACTATTTAGAAATTGTGACCTCACAATTTTATTCACTTATCAAAAAAGTGGTGGTATTGTTCCATTATATAATTTTCAAATTCCTATGTCTTCTCGTCAACCATATTATTTAAAACAAAACATTAACCAGATTAACACATTATTAAGAAATCAATGGATCTCTTTGTTCATGAACTTGAAGTAGTTGTACCACATAATAAAAATTATCTTCCAACTAAATGATTTATCGACATAAAACTGAAAAATGATAGATTATATTATTTCATAAAATTGAAACATGAAAAAATTATGTCACTGTGGTAAACATATAATTAAATCCATATGATTGAAAAATGAACCATATTTATCCATGATTTCATAGGGTGTAACAAACCATGGACTCATATTCCCCTTCTTAACAAAATTCATCACAATTTTACGTGGATCAAACTTTAGAAATACATGATCTCCAACCTTGAAAAAATACCCTTCCACTAATTATCCATATAAATTTTCTTCCTACTCTAGGCTATCCTCAAGTGTCGCTATATAAATATAAATATCGCAATAATTTCCTATACCAATTCTGGTCCCATGAACTTCCTTTAACTTACTTCATCCCAAAATTCCTAAGTTCGAAAATGCTTCCCATATAATTCACAAAATGGTTCCATTAGTACACTAGAATTAAAACTATTATTATAATAAAAATAATCCAAAATATATTTTGATATCAATATCCTTTTTAATCCACTGAAAAACACATATCATATTCTCCATTTTCTAAAATGAATGTTTTTACTACCCATCCATTTAAGGATGAAAAATTTTCCTGAAATTATATTCCATGCCCAATGAATTTTGAAGGTCCTTCCAAAAGTTATATGTGAAATAGGGATCACAATAATGTACAACGAGGTGGATAAATCCATATAAACTGAATATTTATTTAATATAAAACAATAAAAATTTACCTAGAGGTAGAGTGTCTCAAATATGATGAAAATGAACATATTTAGTCAATCAATAAACAATAACCAAAATCACATTGTTTCCTTGAGAAGTCATCCATAATCCCACAATTAAATCACTAGTTATATTTTCCCATTTTCACTATAGAACTAGTTAATTATGAAGAATCCCCTTTGAAAACTGTCATTATTATTTAACCTATTGAATAGTGAAATATCATAGGGTATTGTTAGAAATCTCTCATCTCATTCCATTCAACCATTAGAACTCCTGAATGCCTATATAAATCATTGAGCTGATTAGATGATCTAAAAATGAATAACTATGAGCTAAATGAAATCACAATTTATTTATTTGGGAATAACATATCACGCATAATATCCTCCAAAATATGAAAACAAATTCTTTATAAATGTTATATTCAGGAAACATACCCTTTTAAACCAAGTCAACCATTTTCTAAAATCCATAGTATTCCTTATAAACTTTCTTAATTCTATCATATAATGATGACTTTACTAACATCTAATAGAAAATAGTCGATTTTTTACACAAATAACGTCAATACAAAATTCATCAAATCATTAACCCATGTACCAACACAGTCGTGTGTTCAATTCAACATGAGGGAATTTATTCATTAAACATTTTTATCAGAAAATATTTCCAACGTTATTTCATTCATATAATGCCACCCATTTCATTATGCAAAAAATAACAAAAGATACTACCAAATATTTTGTAGTGTAATTTCCCTAATGATGTTTCAACTGACATGAATCATAAGAAATTACATATTAATTTTTCATTTGGAATCAACCAAGTCCATTCAATGAAGAATCTCAATAGATCACAAATCCTCCATTTCTTGAAGGTAGGTGTAAAATTAGAGAATTTAGTAGTCTTATTTTCAACTCCTTAAAATAAACATAACATTATTTTGTCTAGATGTGTTATCCTAGTTTTTTCCATAGATAACTAATAAATGTTTTCAACAAACTTTATGTAATATCATTGTAATATATGAAAAATATGAACCAGTGGGACATTGGAAGGTCTTGGAAACTCTTCAAAAACATTTTCTTTAGATTGGTAAATAATTATTCCAAAAATATATATAGTAAGACCAAGTAATTAAATATTTAGCAAATAAAATTCAATTTAAATAAGCTTTCAATATATTTTATTTTCTTTTATGGTTTTCAAAACAATCCATAAGTTAATTTGACTTTACTCATGGATTATAAAATGTACATTGATATCATCTACAACCACAACCACAAACTAATCCAAAAACAAATTAAAGACATCATTAATGAATTTAATAAATATAATAGGTGCATTAGATAAACCAAAGGTCATAAAAAACTCATAATTTCCATATCTTATTCAAATATTTGCCTTTGGAATGTCTGCCGCTTTCACCTTCAGTGAATGGTACCCAGACCTCAAATCAGTCTTCTAAAAATATTGATCACACAAGATATGATCAAAAAAATCATCAATGTGATGAAAGAAATATATTTTCACAATAATAATGTTATTTATAGCTCTATAATCGATACAAATTCTCATTGAAAATTCATTTATTTTGATAAATAATATAGTATAACCCCATAGTGATGTTCTAGGTAAAATTAATCTTTTATCAAGTAATTCATGTAACGATATTTCCAGTACTATCAGTTCTACATGATTTGTTTGCTAAGGGGGTTTAGAAAATGTCTTATTATGAAGAACTAAATCAATAGTAAATTCAACCTCCCAATCATGAACAATACCAGGAAATTCATCAGGAAAACATCCAAAAATCAGTTCACTATTGGAATGTCACTATTGAAAACCACTTCATTCGTTCCCACAACATTATCTATATAACATTAAATTCTATAATTAATCATTATCTCAGATTCTTGGTTTGTCATAAATGGTATGAATTAAATTAATTAAACATTTAAGGATTTTCAATCCATTTTGTCATGATAAACAGAAAGCTAATCCATTCCCAAAATTATATAAAACTCCACAGGGGTATTTTCATTGAGATTTGTAGAAAATAAAATCCCACCAATGATAATATGATAATTCATAAAAATATTGGATATATTAATACTTTTACATATAGTTTTATGAAAATCTATATATCACATTAATGAGGTGATATTTACAATTTACTTGTAATTATATGAGAAATGAACAAATGTAAAGATCTGGAGTAAAACAGAGTAATAGGTTATTTTTTATGGAACATGAAACACACCTATCACCACTTCATTTGATGGTCCCACATTAAAAATAAAAGTTGAAAAATATTTTTCCACTCATTTATGCTTCGTTCTTGCAGGTTTCAACCCTAGGTAATAAGTTGTGGATACGCATTGGCATAATTCCATATCTAATTAAAACAAAAATGACCCACTAATAGATTTTTATTTTATTTATGATCTCCTCCCTTAATGTCTTGAGACCTATGACTAGTCTTACGATGGTGGAATAACATTCCAGACATTGAAATACATTCTCCAATATTCTTTTTACAAAACTGATCACTAGATAGAAATTTATTTTTCTTACCTCTAAACATATTTAATGAATTCTTTCACATTTCCATCCAACTAGAAAACATATTTTACTTTCTATCATATGATATATGATTATCAAAAGACTCTACTTATACCTTCCCAGCACATCGTACATTTTTCTCATATCTTTTTAGCTCACAAAAATCTAATCCCCCTAATATCTCTTCTTCAATCCTGACTAAAACCTATTTATCTTACTATCAATATCTCGCATAATTTTTTGAATGTATTTTCCCAAACGGGTGAAATTGTCATCATATGAAACCACTAAATATTCTGTTTTTTTTCATAATTAGACAAATTTCATTACTATTGTAAATCCAACAGACATTTGAAAACATTTCTAAAATAAAATATTCTTAAATTCATTCCATTCCATGGAATAAATCTCTTAACATCCTCAAATATTTTTAACCATTTCCCACCACCATTATGAAACACCTTCAAATGATAAATTAAAAGAGTTAACATTTGGTAAACTAACAAACCCATGACATTGAAAATATTTTCTATGGATTTAATCCATCCTTCTGGTATCACAGGTTCATATGATCCTCTCAATAATGGAGGATGTTGTCTCATAAAATTTTACACTATCAACATATTTCTCTGTGGTATATTTGGATTATCTCTTGCATGAAAAACACCCCCATTTATCATCTAATTCAACTATGTCATCAGTACAAAAAACTAATCAGTTTAGATTTAGACCATATAAGGATACATATTTTGTAGGATATTTTCCTCTTGATTACTTCTAATAAAACTTCATAGTTTCCACCATGGAAAACCGTTATGAAGATACATATCTTAGATGAAGAAATATGGGGATATTAAAATTAATTAACATTTGTAATTGAACATATGGTAATCTCATTAATGTTATGATAATAATATTACCCTATTATTAAAAGTGATCTAAGAATCCTCTTACCCTTACTACAAAGTCATATCCTTAATACATTACACAATATTGAGTTATGTCATTAATTTTAAATTATTTTAAGTTGTGGATCATTTTGGTTCTAAGGATTTAGAGAATTAGGCCATAACTCATACATAAAAACTATAGCAATACAAAGTGGTTAAATCAAAATAGTATCCATTTCTTTCAGGAAAAAAACAATTAAAAAATAATGGTTTCTTTTCATGTTCAATTGTTGTTATTTTCCCTTAACCCCATCATCGTCTATTATATAACTTCAATCCTGTGTAAAACATTTTGAAAAATTATATGAGAGTTAAAATCTATTTAAGGGATACAAAAAGAAGTAAAACTATTAGTATTTTCAAAACATGTGAACCCATGGATACATTGTCATAATGCCAAACTTGAAACCCTTAAGTAGTATATACTCTTCTATTAAAATTACATCATGGATAACCATTTTATATTCAAAATACTACTATAAACCAATATAAATAACACGTAACATATAAATGTAACATGGGACATAGTCATGGATAAATGGAATAACTATGTGGTCAACTTCTATACGTGACACTATTACAAATTAGAATAGTCATTTGGAGTACTTCTATATGTAATGCATTGTTTGATATAATGTAACCACCTGTCTAGGGTTCATCATGAAACCACCCACCCTTAGTTTATCACATAACCAAACACCATTGATTTATCATATAACCACCCATTATTGGCTTATGAAAAACCACCAATAAAATTTCCTTATTACATTTTATAATTATAACATGCAAAATATTGAATGTTTTATCATTTAATTCATGAAATTTCATTTGAAATAAAATGAAATCATTCAAATATATTAAAATAATAATTATATATTAAAAACCATTTTCAATACCACATTTCCCATGATATGGAATATATTATGTCTTTTTCATTAAAAAAATAGTAAGGCTTGCAGAGGAATCAGAGTACCAAATAATGGTTATAGTGACAGAGAAGTCATTAATGTCGTATACGTTAAAAATTAACATTCCTTTTATCATTTTTAATGAAATTAAAAAACTACATATATAATGATTCATTTTGAATACCCTTTAATGAAATTTAAATTAAATTATTTTATACACCTCATAAACTAAGGTGTTGTATAATATCAAAATATGCCTCAATGAAAGAAGATTGAGACGAAGTCCCTTACCTCGAGTCTGATTCATCACATATGATATTTTTCTTACTAAAAAATAGTCTATGGTTAAATATTTTCTTTATTCATAACAATATTCAGGTTTATTATTCATTTTATACCACTTATTACCATTATATAACAATTACATAATTATTTACGTTCATATCAGACATTTTGTCGATATTCCGTACATGAGTTAAAAATGAACAAGGTATGATGTCAATAGTCAGTGTCTTCATAATTAGATCATCTAAAAATTAATATTAATTAAATTATTATCATTTTTATAAGAATATTATAACTTTAAATCAATCTATTATATTTTTTCGGAAAAATGAACAATTTTATAATCATGGAGATAGTAGGTTGTAAGTACGCATGAGTAACATTTTCCATTTTTCATTGATAATTATGAATGGAAGGTATATATTATTTTATATTGGTAAATTTATCATAATATCATATTAATAAATTAAATATACTTATATATAACAACCAAGTTATGTGTTGAATAAAAAAATCACATCACTTCATGGAGTTGATATTTCACATGTATGCACGAACGATGTTCCCATTATTATATTCATCGAAAGTAAGAAAATAATAGACGTATTTCAATCATAAAATGAATAATATTTAATTAAAATCACATTTGAAAATTAATTACTTAATTTTAACAATTTATGATGGATCATTATGGAAAATGAATTATAACTGTTTGTAGAGGTGAATGTTCACATGTTCAAATGAAAAAATAATTACATGCCCAATTGGCGGAAGTGGGGATTGATTTAAGTGAGGATATTAACATAATAACATATCACTATATTCATTTTAATTTAATTATTTTTTAATAATGTTTGAAAAATATTTTAAGGAAGTGGATGATGAAATAAAATATAAACACATAAAAAACAATACATCTTCTTCGAATGGTCACCATTAATTACCACATTATGACCCAAAATAAGGCATGTATGCCTATAAAAAGGATTCTAGAATATGGGGATAGAATCTAAGATGTGTTTCGTGAAGTTATTTTCCAATACACGTTTTTGAATGCTAAAAAATAGACCAAATTGGGGGATATTTATAGGAGAGGGTATGTGCACCAATTGAAAAATATCAAAATATGAAATTAATATAAATTAATTTTTAACCAAAAATTACACCAAAATATGTTACTTTAAATATAATCGGATTTTGGTTCTAAATCCAATAAAATATATATTTTAAAAAAATTGATTTCATGTTAAACCTTATCATTTCATTTTACCCTTGATTATTATATTTTTATTTTAATTGTGTTAAAAATATTTTCAATATTAAGAGTCATTAAATTTTACTGATAGTATGTATATTTCACATATATTTACTATTTAATAACCTGTCTAACATATAATGTCTACTTATTATTTTTAAATTTTTTTATGATATTTAAATAATTTAATATTTATATATAAAATCATAATAGTCGCATTTTTGACACTATCATTTCATTGAATTTGAAAAATCCCAAAATAAAGATAACATAAAAAACAATTTAATATACTTATAATATGTTTTATTAACCTATAAAATTATTCTACGACCTCAATTAATTAAAATTATATTTTTTTTAATATTTTACATATCATTTATTTGATATTACTATTAATAAATTCATTACTGTATCACTGTTGTGTTGCAACCTACTGAAATTATTTAATCTTAACTAATTTTAAATAAATACCCATGAAATAGAAAATTTAATTATACTTCTATATAATATTTATTATCTATGTTATATCATAATCATCCCTATATAAAAAATATTATACTTCTAAGAATAATGTGTGTGACATTTTGTCACTTTCTATCATTTAAATTTAATTAATATTATTTTCATTAAAAAACAATTAAATGATTTAACTAAGATAATTTTGTGTAAAGGGTAGAATATTTATTTCTTTAATTGGAAAATTTAATGTTTTCATTTAATTTTATTGTCCAATTAATATATATTTTTACCCAAATTTACCCGATTTACATTCGACCGTGTTAAATTTAAAAAATAAGAAAGATTGTTTTCATAAAATCCAAAAAACATAGGGTACATATTTTAATAATTTTCAGCCAATGATTCTAAATATGGAATCCATTTTTATAAATTTTAAAAACATATTTTTAATTATTTAATTTAAAATTAATCTCATTTATGGAATGACCAAACATTTTTTTAAATTAAAGCCCATCAATAGATTGACATGTGTTTATATCCATTTTCAATGTGAAATTACCTCCAAATAGATATTTGGGATTAAATTGTAATAATATATTTTATTGATACTTTACAACTGATAAAAAGAAAATTAATATTAAATAAATTAATTATATGAAAAAATGGATTTAAATTTCACTATTTTTCACTATTCATTAAAATATGAAATTTATCATAAAAATAAAAACCAATTCCTCAAAACCAAATTTTTATGTCCCTATTAAAAATTATAAGTTTATTTTTCACAATATAAACTATTAAACTATCTATATAGAGAATTTGACTGGGTTATATGCCAAAAATTGGTAAAACTATTTCTTTAAAATGATGTTTTTAAACATAAAACTTGATTTACCATTAACATTATAAAAAATATTTTATATTATAAATTCTATATATTAATTAAAATGAAATTAATTAATCTATCATTAATTGGGTTATTATAGTAGACCACAAGGTTTCCATATCATATTTAATCCTCATGTTCTCAATCGAAACTCCTTGAATGTGATTTATCAAATTAGGCTATATGTGGTGTATCAGAACATGAAAAACGTATAGAGTATCTCTCTCCATGATTTGTGTCATTATATGTCCCATTAATCAACATTATAAATAAATAAGAAATAATAATTTCCCTAAAGTGAAAAAGGTGTGCTCTGGTAAATGCATTTACAAGTACATGAGAAACAGTAGGAGGATGGTCATATACTCTCTCAAGAGAATACTATTATGGATCTGGTCATACCGTAATATTTGAATGAGTTATATGAATTTCCCAAGAATAATAAACTTGATCAACCAAGGATCCCTTATGATCTAATTATTCTAAAAATTGAAAAATTGGTCTATAAAAAAAATATTTAGTATAATCAAATCCATGTCTCACATAACCTGGATACAAATCCCATTCTTTAAGAGTTGAAACACTCCCTATAGAGAATAGATAATATTATTCTCAATATCAACAGACTCTATAACTAAATTCTCATGAAATGTGGTCTCAACAAAGTCTCTGTAAATTGGATTAGTAGGGTGACTATCAAGTATTGGGGATTCCTCGACAAAACCAATGCCCCCCATCTCATATCTAACAGATATATAATCATCTAAAACTATGATTGATCATACCTCATGTGTAGATGAAATTGGAAAACCATGGGAAAAATAAATTGAATAAGGCATATCAACATCCTTAGCACCAATATTGCCATTAGAACCATGATACTATTTTCATAATTCCCATCATGTAATTCATTCCAATAATCATCATGATCATATTCTTCTTCTTAATATTCATTATCCTTATCTTTTCCAATTATAATATCTTACCCATTTTCATTATCAAAATGAAATAGAACATCCGTATAAGATAAAGAAGTACATTTATATTGTTCATATTAAGAAACCATATTTTCTTCTTCTTCACTTCCTTCACTCAAAATTGTCTTTCTAAAAGGGACAGATCGGTGAGGAATTACAGGACCCAAAGTGATAGCTTAATGTGTCATAGACATTTTTGAATGACTAACATCGTCAATTGAAAATTATTCCTCATTTCATGATGTAGAAACTTCCTCTTTTTTCTTCTCCACATATGAGTACACAACCACCTCATATGGATCCAATAAAAAATCAACAAGATTATTTTGTCTTGTTGGATGATCACTAGCATTTAAATCTTCATTAATCTATTCCGCATCGTCAACCCATTTATTGTTCAAATGTTTCATATTAATATTAATCCTCTTAAAGTGTATTTTAGTAAAATAAATACCTCCACAATTCGCTTTAGTTTCTTCTTCCCCATAAACCCATACATTCCTATATGGAATGTATGAAATGAACATAGGGTAAATCAGGGACTTTTCCAGAGATTATTTATTTCACATATCCATCATCTGAACCATCAAATATCAACATAATTTATTTTATCTCCTTTTTTAATAATTTATATTATATATAAATCAGGACACTTCATTGTACTGAATGTCTTATTATCGGGTATACATATGTTGAATGAAATTTACCATTAACCAAAACTCCCAATAAATAAATGTTTCATCTGGACTCTTTATGTAATCAACTCTAGTAAACTAAGAAAAACAAATTTCATATCTCAATAAATCACTATCACATGGAATCAACCCCTCCTACACATTAGAGACTCTAATGATTAACATTAAGATATATATCCCATGGAATTGGAGAGAACAATTTTTTTACAATTAATAAAACATAGAAAATTGTTCTTATCATGAATAAATATAATGTTAACATTCTAAAAAACTATTGAACTTACAAAAGATAACATGACCCCTCATTTTTTGAGAACCACTATACCAATCCTCAGTATTTGATTACATTATCAACTGTTGACATTCTTTATTGTATCCACTAAAAATTAACTTCCTTCTCATGTATCATACGACAACTACAATGTATAGGGTTTGAAAACTCAAAAATTTGTTCCTTTAAATTGTCCCTTATAATTATTCGGAGGACGTGAAAAATCAAGAGATGAAACTAATACGATCATCAATCTATCCATTTAAAACATGGTGCATGGTTTTAAAAAGGTAAAGGGATGAATTAAAATTAAGAGATAAATGGTTCACATATATAAGTCAAATTTAAAGTGAAATAATAGTGAGAACATATAAACTAGACAAAGGATGCATTTATATAAATTATTTATTTGAAAATAAAAAATATAAAAAATGAAATACAACATATAAATAGTGTTAAAATTAGATAATTAACTAATAAAATTTAAATTACCAACGAAAGGTTATTCCAATGATGGGTATTACAAATGGAAGATAAATTTCACTATGAATATACATGAATGGTCAGTATATTTATAAAATGGGAAAAATAAAATGGTTGGTAATATACAACAGTGGGTAAACTCCAACAGTGGGTAAACTCCAATGGTGAGTAAATTTTAATTGTGGTAAAATTACAATGGTGGATAAAAATTATAAGTTGCTAAACTCAAATGGTGTAGAAATAGAAATAGTGGGTCCCCAATAAATAATATAAACCAAAAATAATATGACAAACTTCAAGTTTAATGTATTTATTTCTATCTAAATTCCATGGTTTTGATTGAGTATTAGTAACATTATCTTTCATTATAGTTTATTCAACTCTTATATCACCCTTTTGAAAATGATCTCTCAGTAAGTAATGTCTTACATCAATATGTTTTGTTCTAGATTAAGAAAAATTATTTTACTAAATAATTATTGATCTTGTACTATCAACCAATATATGTTCATGTCATTAATGACATCCATGGATAACGGTAACTACATGTTGCTATATATTAAGCTTCAATAGTAGAAAATTGAATATAATTTAGTTTCATACAACGAAATGAAAATAATGACATTCCTAATAGGTGAAATTTCCATAAGTTCTATTAAATCTAAATTATAACCCCCAAATACCACACATCAATAAATTCCAAATTAATATTCATTTCCACAAGAATATAAAAATCCAAAACTATTTATAGAAATGATGATTTTGAAAATAATTTTAAAATAACGTAATGATGACTCTACTTGGTTGTTCAAAATAAAATCACACATAGACACACTAAAGATAATGTTATGTTGACTAGGTGTTAATTAGTGGATACATCCAATCATACCTCTATAATTGGTTTCATCTACTAATTTCTCATCATCATCAAGATCCAATATTCATGTGAAACCCATAGGGGTTTTTCTTATTTTAGTGTTATCCAAACCAAAAAAAGTAGATGGTTGTTATTATATTTAATTTGATGTCAAATAATTCTTACTTTATTTAGAAAAATATCAAAACCAATAAATAAAATTCCATAAACCCATTTAACACATTTCATAATCATATTTTTTTCATCCTTAAAAAAACAACGTAATGAATTTTTGGAAGAACCAGATATAATACCAGCTATAAAGATTTGAACAACTAAAACATGAATTTAAATTCTTTTTATAAAAATGGTATGTTCATCTATGCCTTTTAAAAAAATTATAAAATAGTTGATAGTTTATCATATCATCCCTTACACCAGGAGCTTGTTTTAATCCATATAAATATTTTTAAATTTCAAAAAAATAAAAATGAGGGTTTCGAAATCCGGGAATTTGTTAAAAAAAGAACATACTAAACTATATTACCATCCATGATTGATCTTTTGAAATAAATTTTATATTTATTTAAATATAGTTGAGCTGTAATAGATGTATTATTTTGATGGATTCAAGTCTCTCTATACATGAATGTTTTTTCTCTTAGTATATACACTCTTTTTTAATTTATTAGTTTTCAAATTGTGTATTTCTGTTATAGTCTATTTTTATTGATACAATATCCATTTTTATAAACATCCTTTTAGTTATTATTCTTATTTTTAAGGTAGATTATTAATTTCTCAAAAATTAGTTCAGTTAAAATATTTAAGTCCTTATTATAGTAAATACACAAGGTTCTTCATTTAAAACATTATATGTGTTATTTGGTTCAATAAATGAGAATAATTATTTTTTTTAAACCATGTCCTTAGAGAATATTTAGCCAATGTACCTCTATGCAGGTCTCTAACAATATAACATTGATTTTTGTATTTTTGAATCCTTAAATCAATATTAAAAAAGCACTAGTGTTCCCATAGTATTCAATGGTTTTAGGATCATATTCTAAAAGATCCTTATGACTAAATTATTCTTCATCATGTTCAATAGTGTTTTCAGTTGGATGTTCATTTGTGTTCATTATTAACAAACCTTGCTAAGGGTTATAAAAAGGGGTTGTGGGTTCACGTGGATATGCCTCATAAAATGTTTCCTAAATAGATTCATCAATTGTACTTGTTAGTTTACTTTACATTATATGGAATTTAATAGATGTTTAATAGAAAATGAATATTCCATCATAGAATTTAGAGGAAAACTTGTCAATAGTATCCTTATTTTTAATAATAAATAATTTTCAGAAAAAAAGAATAAATTAATTAACCTTTCGATTCGTATTATTTCAATTTTCATTAGAGTTTTTTTAAGATAAGTCAAATTCGAACTATATTAATTATATACCAATATTTGTTGACAAATTATTTTTGAAACTAGAGAGGTGGGTCATATTTATTCAGAATTTTATATGATATCACTTTAAGTGTTGTATTATTTTATTTAATAAATCAATTCTTATGATGACTCCTTGGAGCAGAGAAGTGAGGATTTTTAACACAATATGAGAAAGAGGTCTCAAGGTCTTGATTATGAAAATCATGGCCTTGGTAAATTAATACGAAATTAATCCTATGTCTACATATGATTTATATAGATCTAGAATACAAGTTAATTTAAGAGAAGGCTTTAATTTTGTAAGATAATATAAATACACAAGTATACCTACATAATTTATTTACATGTACATGAATATAATTATTCGTATTTATAATAGATTATCTAGAAAGTCCAAACAATCCCCTGTAAATGAATTACATGTATTGTTATTTTAGAACTTTTTTCTTTGTATTGATCAATATTTTGTGTAGTTTTTCTTGATTAGTAGGGGTTAAAAGTTTATCATTTCAAAATTCATGATTGATGACATGCCATACTAACACATAACTATTAATCTTTCTATGTGAGGGAATATTATTTTGGCCATGTATTTTATCCCATGAAAATTTTCCCAATGATAGTTACATAATAAAGAAACATTTTTTGAAATTAATAAATCAATATTAAAAACATTTACATTTTCATTAGACAATATAAAAACAATTAGATAATTTTTTAGAATGGAAAAAATTAAAATCATTATTTTAAAATTTAAAATGAGAACCATCATCATATATATGTGAGTTTATAAGAAGATTTTATTTTAATACATTAACAAAATTACTTTACACATCAAAACTGAGTTAGAGTTACTGATTTATCCAAAGAATTATTTTTCTTTAGAATTTTCAACAAATGTGACATGACCAAAATCAACATATATCTGTTATTTATGATTGATGAACCTAATTTTAATTTATGTAATAGACACACTCTTGGTACCTTATATATATATTATAGATCTTCAGGAAAGGGAAATAATGAAAAATATTATACCAGAAATGATTTCAATTTGGAAAATTTCATGGCTCCAATAATGATAGTATGAATATCTTTTAGAATTTGTATTTTAAAGAAACTTTTTCCTTATTAATATTGTAAAATATTTGAATTTATAAAATTATTATGATTACATAAATAATAAGAAGTAGACGAATTTCCAAATTTTTAATTTGGAGAAAAAATTTCTGAAGTCTACTATCATTTATCCTAGTTGTTAACCTGAAAATATAATTTACACAGGTACAATTTTTTACCGGTTCTTTGAGTAAAAGTTTCCCTAATATTAGTAAAAATATAAAATACATTCTATAATTGTTCATTAGAGAACATAAGATATTTATTTTATGTCAAAATGTATCATTATTATCTTTATCTAGAGAAATCTCATATTTTACACTACCTGATAAAACACGATGTTTCATTAAGTATTTGAATTTATATTTTTTGTAATAGAAGTTATCATCAAGAATATTAAATTATTGAATAAGATCTAAATTTTTTATATATTCATCAATATTTATATATTCATAGTGATTTGAATTTTTTATAGGAGATATGATATAGAAATTAGATAAGTTTTTTAGGAAGAACATATTTGAAATGTTAGACTTTTCTTCATGAGTTGAGAATGTGTCAATATAACTGTCCTTAATGGAACTCCATGTGGATTTCATGGATTTTTTATATTTTATACACTTATCATCATACATAATTGTGTAATTTAACTTGGAATAATCAACCTTCATGTGTAATTTCCTTTTTCATTCATAATAGATAATTTTAGTTGAATTATAATCACTTTTCTAATCATTCCTCCATTTAATTTTATTATCATAAATAACATTATAGTTGTTTTTATTGGAGAATTTATTCAAAATATAGAATTAGAGAAACATTCTAGATAGATGCGACATATCCTCATTATTTTTGGCTTGTGATTCCTCCCTAATGAAACTTTTTACTTGTACATATCTCTTCGTTCTAATCTAGTAGTCTTTAGACTTGTAGTCTTTCTATATGGTTTTAACATCTTTTTATAGTTTATCATCATGTTCCTCGTTATAAATTATAAATATTATCATCATATATTAAACATGTTTTTTTAATGATGTCACGTGATTCTTTAATTGAAATTGATGTTCCACATTATGTCTCTAGAAAAAACCCCATCAATCGCATCATTGTTCATTGTCTGAAACTGAATTTCCTATGGAACTAATTGTATTCACCATCTCATTAAACATGATATATAAAACATATTTGCGATTACCAGGTTTCATCTTTAATCCATCATATTTTATTTTAATAATATTAAATATAATTTTGTTCTAATTATTTTTTTATTCATGAGAAATATCAAATTTATACAAATTTTCAAAATCATTTTTACATGAATTTATAATACCTTACTATTCATAACATAAATCACAGAAAAAAATTATTGGATTTTCAATTATTTTTATAGGATGTATTAGCTGTGTCATCCCATGTTAATATAGTTGTTGCATGTATTTTATATTTATCCTCAATTGCAGCACTTTTATGAAAAACTGTGATTTTTATATGAATATTCATATTGAATTTCCTTTAATTATACTTATTTCCCCAAAATAAGGGTGTTCTATTTTTAGAAGAAAATTATTTCATATTATCCATTTATATAACTAAACTGATAATTTACATAAAGGTATTATATTTAAAACACATCTTAATTTATATTTCAATATTTTTAATTAATCTTGTAAATATTATTGGTCAGAGTGAGTATCTCAAGATAGTTGAAAATTGAGTAACCAATTAAATTTTATTTTAATTTTAGTATATATAATGTCCACAAATTTGAAATAAAATTTCCATATTAATCAAAATAATAGATCAATGAAATTTGGAACATTTAAAATATTTATGAAGTACTAATTATGCATGGATTAAAATAATATATGGAAATTTATTTAACTTTTTAAATAAAATTACATTAAAAAGTTATAAATTCAATATATTAGATTAAATATCAAATTAGTGATTTTGATTATAGTATAAAAAAATTCATTTTTAATCATAAAATCTTATTTTAATAAAACAAACTGAGGAACTAAATTATGTTTTTAGCCTCACGCCAGGATATAATACACTCCACATGTAAATAAACTATTCAAAATAAGATTATACAAAAAAACTCATCATCCTCATCCTAGATCAGGTACAAATATAATCGATATAAGCCACCCAGGCCACACATTTACGTTGTCCACATTAGCTGTGGGGTGAAAAAACATCAAGAGCCACTGAAGGACTAATTCCAAAAACAAATTGTAATAAAGATGACGATATTGAATTAAATATATTTTATCATCCAATTATAGTACATGAGACAATGAATGATGGTAAAAAAGATAAAAAAACATGTCTCTAAATTAAATCTAAATAGGTGTAAGTGAATATATATTGGTGTTTAAAAAAAGGTTAGCTCGTATTGATGTGTACTGAATTATTTATTCTCAAAGGATGTATCGTAGAGACGATATCATTTATTTTCATTGAAAGATGTTTTAAAATAATATTTCATAAGAACTCTTTATATTGGAAGGTTTAGAAATCATTTAGTGTTCCCTTAAACAATGTTCAGATAACCATTAAAACAATCCTCCGTATTAAATTCGCCAATATATCTAATGTAAGCATTTAATTAAAATATATCAGAATATAGATAGTGGCTCATTATGATGGTGACACATATCTAGCAGTGAGTAAGACCAACGGTGAGAAATGTGTGTGTTAGGTCATCTCACGGATGGTGAGGTCATATGGTGACTCATTTTTAGTAGTGTATTATCCCCATAGTTTCTCATATCAATGGTGACTAATCTCAATGGTGTATTATATGATTACAGGTCATCATATATGGTGAATCCTTCCTGGAGGTTGGTAAATAATTTTAGAGGCTCAATCATAGTGTTGATTCATTCTGAAATGGTGAGACATTCTTTATGGTGAGTCTTCTTCAAAGATTAATATTTTCATGTAGTGAATCGTCTTAAATGGAGAGTCTTTTTTGGCAGATACACATACATAATTATGGGTGTTTTTGTCACATTAAAAAATACTGAAGAAACTACCATATATTATAAAATTATATCACAAAATATTAAAATCGTTAAAAAATAATTTATATTAATTTTTGATAATGAAAACAATGTTTCTAATAGATTGAATGTTTGGGAGTTTATTGAATAACAAATGTACACATAAATTTTTTTAGTTTATATCCCTTAAATTATGATGAATGAGTATGGATCCTTTGGAATGGAGTCACTTATTTGATATGCAATTCTAATATTTCGATCCCTTGGTTATAAACACTATGTCTATGAGAGTGAATGTAAATATTTTAATATGATTTTAATATGTATGAATATATATATATATATATAATTTAATATGTTAAGAAACATTTCCTTGCATGACAAAGTAGCTAATGTCCATCACATATATTAAGGAATATTATCCAAACACATTTATATTTTTCATTACTATTGCCTTTCAACATAATTTCATATTAAAATTTTTTATTCATAGAGTATATTACTATTGAAATGGTTTTTGGGGGACTATTAAATATATCTCACACATTGTTCTCAACACCGTGGAACTAGGTACCTAAATAACCCTCCTGGTAATAGGTTTAGGATCATTGACAATATTATTTGTTGTCACACATATATTTAAGAGATTTGGATATCATTAATGAGATACAGCTTATGATACCCATAGATATAGATCCTTGAGGTTTTGTTTTTTCATTGTGGAAATTTTACCTACTACCTGTTATATATTTTTTATTTTGCATTATAGAATTTTCCTTCATGGTTATATATTTCTGTAATTTTAACTATCAATTAGTAATTTATATTATACTAATGAAAATGTTTTATTCTAACACTATATTTTTTTAATAATACAGAGGTTATAGTCTCCTCATTGTACAACCATTTGACCCTCACTTTTAGTATAAATCGTATGGAGTAACATGAGGAATTATTTTCGAACATTTGCATACCACCATGGAGAATTATTCTATGTGTATTTTATATTAGGGTACTATAAAATTTATTAGATTCCTTTTTCATTTTTACATAATATTTGGGGTTGTAGATAAGAGACTATGAATATGTCATAATGCGGTAATTATCCCATGTATCGTTCCATATAACCTATGCACAAGGGAAATAGCGTGTTTCTTAGTATAGTGATGTTCTTTATAATCATTATTTATATTTGGTTTAAGTTTTACCTTAGTTAACTGTTATACAATGGTATTTTATTGGTTTATGATTTACGAATATTTACCCATGGAATGATATGAAAAAGATTTATTGAATCATGTATCATATTATGTGTATATGTTTTAATATGTAAATAATATTCCATGACATATAACTTTCATTTTTTTACAACCAATAATTGATTGATTTTCATGTTATTATTATTCAACATGCTTTACTATATAATAAGAATATTTTCTTTTTATATAAAGATATAATTCCATTAGTATATTATAGAATGATTTATTATATTAAGGTAAAATTGTTTATATAAAAGTTCCTAAAAATATTTTTCTTTAATATCATCACGGTGGAACATTAATTACCCAATTTTGAAATGTTTGAGACATGTCATTTTGTTTCAAGGGAATAAGAATAATTTTATTTAATTTAATAAGAGATAATTATTATATATACAAAATTTATGGGACATAATAAATTTGTTAAAAAATTATGTAATGACCCGCTTATACTAATTGGATGGAGAGTACAATGTTTCATTAATAGGCCTTAAGAGACATCCCCAAGGCGCCAAAGTCTAGAAATAAAAGCCGATGTGTTTCAAAACAAGTGGGGGATGATTTACCCTTTTAAAACATACCACAGAACCAACAACCATAACCAAAAAAACAACTAAAGGATGCATGATAAAAGTTAAGACAACTCAACAATTTATTTTATCAAAAACTAACCAAAGTACCACAGCAGAACCCATAACTAAATCAGAGTAAACAGTGGAATGAAAAACTAAAAGACTAGAAGATGACAACCCAACTCCATGCTCCACAAGCTCAAAGCACCAACATCATGAAGTATTTCTATAAACATGTGACGCTTTACCATTTCCAGCATCACAGTATAAGACATCTACAAAATCACCCACGTGCCAAAGCAGGGGGTGAGTAATAAAACTTAGTAGGTTTTCCCCGATGACTTCCTAACCCATGAATCATGGTTAAAACATGTTAGCACATTTATATAAAACAATTTATATAATACAATTCCAAAGATGTTCAAAATATAACAAGTTCTAGGTAAAAACCATTTTCCAACAAAACTCATCTTTCTCAAGAAAAGCAACCAAGCAATGTTTCCAATAAAAATCCCAATTCCATTTTGCCACATTCATTCCAGTTTCAAATCCACACAATCAACCAGGAATTCAACCTGGACCACCCTATACTCGCGAGTGGTGAGTTATCCTTCCACTAAGCCATCAATTAGTGGACTACCTTGATAGGGGTACTTCACTCCCTTATTTGTCCCTTTTTATTGGGGTACTTCTCATCCTTATACATCTAACCTTTTGATGGGGGTACTTCTCACCCTTATCCATCCCAATGCTTATGAACACACTCCTAAACCCATGAAAATCCATGCCAAAACCAAGTGTGTTAAAAAAATTAAATAAAGCAGCAAACCTTTTATTGAAACTATTTCTTTCAAATAGCAAAACCTTAACCAGTTTAAAATCACCATTTTAATTTCACTTCAACAAAAACAATCCAAAAACACACATTTCCATCACCCTTTACTAAAAAGTGGTTTCAACAATTCTTTCACAGCATATAAATAACCATTTAAATCAAGGAAAACTTTTGAAACTAATCCTCTAAGTTCTAAGAAATAGGAATCGAGATTGAAGCCACCTACCTCAACAAATAAAAAATTTATCCAAACTAGAACCGGGTCAAAACACCACGAAACCTTCTTAGATTCCATTCCCTATCACCAACCAGACCATAATAATACCTAAAAGTCATACACTACCTTATATCTACCCACCATGGGCATAGATCTTAGGATCCATCAAGAGGGAAGATGGAGATCTAAGAAAACTCAAGGAAATGAAACTTACCTTGATCAACCGGCCTCTAAACGCCAAGGAAAACCTCCGGATATCTTCCAAAATACTTGGTAAGTGTTCTCCCACCTTCACTAGAGAAAAATCCTGAGTTAGGTCCGTCTAGGAGAAAAAATGAGTGGTTTTAATGATAAAACATATTAGATCCTTAAAAATAAGATCTATGTTGGCTCCGTGCACGGTTAGTCCGCACGGTAGTCAAATCGTGCGCTAACCGTGCACTAGTCACAACTTTGAAGGGGGACTCCACATGAACTCCTCGCATGGTTTTCCCAACCCATAAGCACACAGTGTGGTCTCCTCTGTGCAATGTTATAGCATCACACCTTTTTATCACCTAAACATTCATTACATTATACAAAATAGAGGATCTTTAAAGATTAGTGTCATGGAAACCAGGAACATATTTCATGAGACAAAAAAACCTCCTTATACACTTGAAAGGATTCATCATTTTTTAATCCTATGTTCATTAAAGCATCTCATAACCTAGGAGTATAAATCAATGGAAAGGGTGAGCAGAAGGCCCAGTAAGGGAAACAAGGGACGCATTTTTCATGAGAACTTGAGACACATTAAAAGTCATGAAAAATAACATTAAGGAATGATAAAGAGATCATGGGGAATATCATTATAGATATAATGTGTTTCAAAACATGAATATGTGGCTACAACATTTAACATAGATAATCATTTCTGTTTCACCAAGTTACATCCCCAATGTGTCATTAAAAATTACCAAGGTTATTAACCAATGCATAGTTAAAAATGGTCATCTCTAGAGATTAAGTCTTTACCCAATGAATTGGAGCGCTATCAGGGAGAAACCTTAATTTATCTTTATTATCATTTCATACAGATATATCATCATAAAAATTTCATAAATAAACCATATAACCTAAAAGAAATGGGTTTCATTTCATAATCATGACATTTTAAAAACACCTTTTAAGACATGATCTTTATGTCACTTTAAACCCACAGAAAATGGAAAGCTGGTCTCATTTGTGTAAATCCAATAATATAAAATATAAAATATTTATATATGTGTGAATAACCCTATAGAAGAATGATCTTTGAGTATTCACTTAATAAAATAATATAATTTGAGAAAAATAGAGAGACATTTTTAGACGAAAATTCTACAGCATAACAGCTATGTTATAGGGTTTTAGAAAACATTGAAAAGAGAGGGGACATGGGTAACCCACTCAAAAATGATCCAAAAACAGTATAGGGACAGAATATAATGTATATAAGAACATGTTAATGAGATTTGAAAGACATATCATATGAAATGAAAAACATGGAAGGATGACAAAATTATGATTTCTCTTATAAAAATTTGACAGCCTAACGACACCATTTAAAACTTCAAAAAACAAATTGATGAGATCAAATAGGGTCTATAATAATATTAATATAAAAGTTCATTATGATAGATATAGATATCATACCCCAACATAATAAAAAGGAACTTGAAAGACTTGACAGGAAAGTAGAACTTTGAAAAATGGGAAGGGTGAAAGAATCCCTTAAAAATTTGGCAACCTAACGGCGCCACTTAAACATTATTAAAATGAATTGATGAGAGAAATTTGGGGTCTCTAATCATATGAAAATGAAAAGTAATGTAGGATTACGATAAAATAACTTCCCAAACATAAGAACATGGAACATAAAATAAATGACCTAATAGAGAGTACTTGGAAAAAAAGAGAGAGGTAGGATCCATTACCTTAAAATGTATCTATTAAAACTCGAAGGTCGGGACCATGAGTTCTTGGGGGAACCTTGGGAGGACTCCTTAGGAGGTAATGAGACCAGATCTTCGTTAGGGGAGAGTTGGGAGTGAAAAATAAAGAAGTAAAGGGTGGGTATTTATAGGGAATGTGAGGGGACAAGGCATTAATGACCAAGGGACACCTCATTGGTGGTATTGGAAAAACCAAGGGCTTTCCCATGGAATTTGCCCATGGTATTGGCCACTTGGGAGACCTTATACCTTATCATACTAGTCATAAGTCGACCATATTGATTACATACTTAATACATCATTTAATGACATCATTAAACACCCGTAACTTAAAAACTGTATTTTCACCATTCATCGAAAATTCAACATTCTCAGAAAAATCCCAAAAATTCACCATAACAAAATATTGATGCTCTGATTTATAAATTGAACTCAATTCTATAAAAATAATTTTCAAAATATTTAAAATTTAATTTTTAAATAAATACAGTATTAACAAAAAATTCAGTTTTTTCAGAAAAATCACCAAAAATTACCATAATATAATATCGATTCTCTGAGTTCAAAAATAATGTCAATTTTATAAAAATAATTTTGAATTTTTTTTAATTAAATTTTTTTTTAAAAAAAATATTCACCCAAAAAAATAATACCTAACTAATAATTTCTAAAACAATTATTAACCTATTTTATTGACTCACATTACTTAATCAAAGGGCCTATATTATATTAATACATTCTTTAAGTGAGATTACTAATCCATTTGGTCACACTACTAATCATAAGCACAAAATTACTATTCATAAATAACTATTCATCAAAAATTATGTTGATCTTATTAGACTCTAAATTTCTTATTGAACACATTTGCAGAAGACCATTTTTTGGAAATCATTACACATCAATAATTATTTAAGGATTACAAAAATATTTTCAAATATCCTAATTATTGAATTCATCAAAATATGCATAATATATTAATCCGAAAATTTCGAAAATTAAAAAACATCATCATAAGAAGGAATCACAATTTTTATTTTAAGTCAAGGGATTACCCAAAGATTTTACGGTCTCGTAACATGGCCCCTTATAACACCAGCATAGGACCTTAAATTATGGTGTGCTAGGGTGATAGAATCTTGGGGCGGCTCGACCAACATTGCACGAGTAGTAATTTCTATCAGTTTTAACTTCTCTCTAAGGAGATTCCATTCTAGCTTCACAAGATGATGTTCAGATTGGGTTTTGTCTAGAGCGAAGCCCAGTGGTGCTAACTCCTTCCCAAGTTCTGTTAGATGGGCTTCGATTGGCCAGAGACTACTGGATGAGGCCATAAAATCACCTTTATGTATTTATTAACCAAGATCACTTGTATTTGGAGACAATAATTGAAACATTTAGTTTCCAGTGGTCATATTGACCAATGTTCATATAATAGTCTAAACCGAACAGTCTCATTTTAATTATACTCATGTTATCAAACGAAACAGTTTTGTTGAGTATAAAAAAATAACACAGAAAATTAGGAAACAATATTTATTCAAAAGTTTGGGTTGTTACATTCTTCCCCCCTTAGTAATTCGCATCCTCACAATTTTGAAAATTGTTTTTGGAAATTTCATTGAAGTCCCACATCGGAAAAGGAGTCAGTAAAACTGTTACTTTAAAAGAATGAAACGGAAGTAGAAAGGTCACCCGAGTTAACCAGCAATAGGATTCCATGAAGGAAAACAAGGACATGGAAGACAAAAAAAGGGTCAAGTTCTGAGGGAGAGTGATCGAAAACATGATTAGGATAAAGTTAACCATAATAAAATCACAAACATATGATGTCTGTAAACAGTCTTTGATTACCCAATAGGAAACGTAAACAAACAATGTTATTGTTTTACGTTCCTTTTCATAACTTTGAGTAATTAATTTACACCATAGAATGAAAACATAAGTAAATATACATACCTTCAAGTAGAGTTTCATCCTTTAATAAGTTTCTTCCAAAACTAATCTTTTCTCCAAATGATGAGCATTCAAAAACACTTGGTCTCATTAAAACACAAGAATCGTCTTCTAGAGAATCACATAATCCTCAAAATATTAACTATCTATTTCTTCTATCTTTAAACATTATCCCAAAAATAGAAGGTGTAAGATAAAACAACTCTTCAAAAATGAAAGAATCCCATAAGAAGGTAAACTTCTTTAAATCATCGAAATTCCACAGCACTACCCAAAGTTCATCATTGACCATTCCATAAATAAACTTCCCTAAAATTCTTCAAAATAAACCAAACTAAGATTGAACCCCAGTTATAAGACTGATCTCATAACATAGTCTTCCAAGATAGACTTTATCATTCATCTCCAAACAAAATCAACCACTCTTGTCATCTTATAAAAAAAGTAACTAACCTAATCAAATTTTCCCCAAGATAGGTTAATAATTTCCATTAGTAACCTAAATTACCATAAGATCACCTTAAATTCATCGATTCTTAAAAATATAAGTCAACCTTTTCTCCTCAAATAAAATACCTTAGTAATCTATTTACCTTGTTCATATAGGGTTCCCAAAATAGGGAACGTTTTCCTAAATAATAAACATCTTTTAATCCACTAATCATCTTATTTTTTTCAAGAAGAACATCTTCACAACTTAAACATGTGATACAGAACAATAGATGTTTTCCATAATGATATAAAACCATCTTAAGCAGTTACTCGATGTTCTTAGAAAACATTAAAGATATTCTCATAGGGCATGAACTAAAATACAACATGAAAAAGGCCATTATTGCAAAGAAGTTACATGTACATTAGTCATAATGATCCATGTCAGCATAGGACTTGCATTGTTCCCTTGTACTTGAATATTGTTGATACTCATCAAGTTTCTTATCCCTTCCAAGAGAGAATTGCCTTGGATAATGTCCAACTTCTCCACATTTACCGCATTGAATAGTATAAGGTACATTAGATTGAACCGTATCTCCATTCATCACATTATACATTTTTTTAAAGAAATTGGCTACTTTATGCCCTATCTTCCCACACATAAAACATCTCCTAGTTCCATTGTGACATTATCCTTTTTGACTCGTCCCCCACTTTTTGAAAAAAAGAAATTGGTTCTTCTTTCCCTTATCAACTTTATCAGATAATCATCCCTAAGACTTTTTCTTCCTCTTCCTTGATGAATTTTGGCATTCAACTAGGTATCAATTATTAATTGTGATTCTTGATAGCTGGTTTGGCATAATCACAATTTGTTCAACTTGATATCTCTTCACCTCTGTCACATTAATAGGGCAATCATCACATTTCCTATCACATTGGTTGTTGGGACATGTTCTTCCATTTCCCGCCATTAACTAAGAATAGAAGGTATACTTAGGGGCTTAAATACATAGCCAATAATCATTAAAAGGAAAAATTAAGCATAGAGGGATAAAATTGTAGAAGGAATGTATATCCTAACATGTGATCCCCTTTGTTCCAAACTATGTTATCCATGATCATATATTCTTATGTGAATAATTATTTTATTTTATCTTTGTTCCTTTAAAAATGGTTCATACTAATATTATAAATATACCGAAGAATATCACTGGGGAGTGTCATAACCAAGAGTGATGTATGGCCCGTTGTCGTGTACCAGTTTCTGTTCGAGTCTAGCTTAAAGCTGTGTTTTTGCGTTTTACCACTATGTACATTTGTGCTAGAGCCACCTCTATCTGCTCATATCCAGACTGGGTTGTATTTTCTTGGAAACCCCTTACTCAATACTCACCAAAATACCAGGAAGATTTCCTAGATTTATACTTTTCAATACGATTATTCCTAAATTTTTCATATCATAATTTCCACAAATAACTAAAGCATCCATTGATTCCAACTATAGCATCTCACCTATTTATCACATAAACATTCATTACATTATACAAAACTGAGGGTCTTTAAGTTTTAGTGTCTTTGAAACCAGGAACTTACTACATGAGACAAAAAACATTCTTCTTAAACAATTGAAAGGCTTATTCATTTGTTCATCCTATGTTCATTACAACATCTAATAACTTGGGAGCATACATCAAAGGAAAGGGTGAGAAGAAGGACCAGTAAGGGAAACAAGGAACACATTTTACATGAGAACTTGAGAAAGATCAAAAGTCAAGAAAAATAACTTTAAGGAATGATAAATAGATCATGAAGCATATCAAAATAAAAATCACCTGTTTCATAACTTGAATATGTGGCCACAACATATAACATAGACAATCATTTCTCTTTCATCATGGTCCATCCCCAAGGTGTCATTAAAAATTACCAAGGTTATTCACCAAGGCGTCGTTAAAAATGGTCATCTCTATGGATTAAGTCTTTACCCAATGTATTGGAGCGCTATCAGGGCGAACCATTAATTTTTATTTATTATAATGTAATCCACATATATCATCATCAAAATTTCATAAATAACCCATATAACATAAAAGAAATGTTTTTCATTTTGTAATCATAACATTTTAAAAACTGCTTTTAAGACATGATCTTTATGTCACTTTAAACCCACAGAAAAAGGAAAGCGGGTCACATGTATGTAAATTCCATAATTTAAAATATAACATCTTGATATATCTGTGAATACCCATGTATAAGAAGGAGCTTTGAGTATTCACTTAATAAAATACAATAATTTGAGAAAAAGAGAGAGACATTTTGAGACGGAAATTCTGCAGCATAACAGCTATGTTACAGGGTTTTTGAAAACATTGAAAAGAGATGGGAAATGGGTCACCCACTCATAAATGATCCAAAAAAGTATAGGGACAGAATATAATGGATATAAGAACATGGTAATGAAATTTTAAATACATAGAATATGAAATGAAAAAACATGGAAGGAAGATAAAAATAAGATTTCTCTTATAAAAATTCAGCAGCCTAACGGCATCACTTAAAACATCAAAAAATGTATTGAAGATATTAAATAGGGTCTCTCAACATATGAACATAAAATATCAGTATGATATATAATGAGATCATACCACAACTTAATAGAAAGGAATTTTAAAGACTTGACATGAAAGTAGAACTTTGAAAAATTAGAGGGGTGAAAGAATCCCTTAAAAATTCGGCAGCCTAACGACGCCACTTAAACATTATTTAAATAAATTGATGAGATAAATAGGGGGTATCTCATCATATTAACATGACAAGGACAGTAGGATAAACATAAAATAAAATCCCCAACATAATAACATGTATCATAAAAGAAATGACATAAAAGAGAGTACTTGGATAGAATGAGAGAGGTAGGATCCCTTACCTTAAAGCATATCTCTAAAAACACGATGTTCGGGACCTTGAGGTCTTGGGGGAACCTTGGGAGGACTCCTTGGGAGGTAATGATACCATATATTCATTGGAGGAGAGTTGAGAGTGAATAATAATGGTGGAAAGGGTGGGTATTTATAGGGAAAGTGAGGGGACAATGCATCGATGGCCAAGGGACACCTCATTGGTGGTATTGGAAAAACCATTGGCTTGCCCATGGTATTTTCCCATTGTATTAGACACTTGAGACACCACATACCTTATCTTTCTATTCATAAGTCGACCATATTGATTACATTAATAATACATCATTTAATGACGTCATTAAACACCCGTAACTTAAAAACTGTATTTTCACTAATCATCGAAAATTCAACTTTCTCAGAAAAATCCCAAAATTTTACCTTAACCAAATATTGATGCTCTGATTTCAAAAATGAACTCCATTTTATAAAAATATTTTTCTAAATATTTTTAATTTTATTTTTAAATAAATACAATATTCATTGAAAATTCATTTTTTCAGAAAAACCCCAAAAATTACCTTAACATAATATCGATTCTCTGAGTTCAAAAATATATTCCATTTTATAAAAATATTTTTCTAAATATTTTTAATTTAATTTTTATTTAAAAAAACACTATTCACTCAAAAAAACTAATAGTTGACTCATAATTTCTGAAACATTTATTTACCTATTTTATTGAATCACATTACTTAATCAAGGTGCCTATATTATATTAATACATTCTTTAAGTGAGATTACTAATCCATTTGGTCACAATACTAATCCTAAGCGTAAAATCACTATTCCTAAATTACTATTCATTATAAATTATGTTGAGCTTATTAGACTCTAAATTTCTTACTAAACACATTTGAAGAATTCCATTTTTTTAAAATCATTACACATCATTAATTATTTAAGGTTTACAAAAATATTTTCAAATATCCTTTTTCTAGAATTCATCAAAATATGCATACTATATTTATCCTGACATTTTGAAAATTCACAAACTTCATCATAATAAGTAATCACAATTTTTATTTAAGTCAAAGGATTACACAAGGCTATTATGGTCTCGTTACATAGCCCCTTATAACACCAGCATAGGACCTAAGAGTAAGGTGTGCTTGGGTGATATAATCTTGGGGCGGATCAGGAAACATTGCAGGAGTAGTAATTTCTATCAGTTGGAACTTCTCACAAAAGCGATTTCGTTCTACCTTCACACGATGAAGTTTGTCTTGGGATTGGCCCAGATAAAAGCCCAATGGTGCGACCTCCTTCCCAAGTTCCTTTAGATGGGCTTCAATTGGTCCGAGACTAATGGATGAGGACATCAAATCATCTTTCTATATTAATTAACCAAGATCACTTGTATTTAGAGACAATAATCGAAACGTTTAGTTTACAGTGGTCATATTGACCAACGGTCATATAACAGTTGAAACACAATGGTCTCATTTTAATTATACTCATTTTATCAAATGAAATAGTTTTTTTGATTATAAAACAAAATAACACACAAAATTAGGAAACAATATTTATTCCAAATTTCGGGTCGTTACAAAAGTGTCCCCACCAGCATGGATTTCGAATGGTTTGGGAAACCCGTGCGAAGCCCGTGTGTCACCAAATATTCCCCTTTGACACTTTAAAAGTCTCCATACTTCTTTCCAACCATTTATCATATTCTTCCTATACATAAAAATCATAAAACAAGGGTTACTTACCAGAAACTAGGGGTACTACATTCTCCCCACCATTGGCCTTTCCGTCCCCAAAAAGTAGAAAACCATCATTTTCCTGAATGAGTTCTAGCCACTACTCTTTCATTTTTTTCTCGTGTTCCCACGTCTCTTCATGAATAAGATAATGTTTCCATAAAACCCGCACTAGACCTATGCTTTTCCCATACAAGACTTTCTCTTTCCTATCCACAATCCGTACCGAGATATGTATTGATGAAGAATCTGGATCTTGGTCAACGTGATCCCATCTGATCACATGGTTAGGATCAGGCTGATACTTTTTCAACAGAGATACATGGAACACATTATGCACTGCACTTTACTATTGTGGTAATCCCAACTAATAAACCACCTCGCCAACCTGTTACAGTATCTCAAATGGGCCTATATATCATGTAGATAATTTTCCCTACTTCCCAAAACAACGATGTCCAGGCCTTGGAGATATTCTCAAAAAGATATGATCACTCACCATAAACGACAGTGGTCTTCGGTGATGATCTGAATAAGATTTTTGATGACTCGGTGCCGTCTCCATCCTCTTTTTTATCAACTGAATCTTCTCTGTTGATTCCTGGACAAGGCTCGGCGTAACTAGTGATGTCTCACCTATATCCACCAAACAAAGTGGAGGACGACAAGTACGGCCATACAATGCTTTAAATGGATCCATGTGTATCGAGTCCTGATAACTATTAGTATATGAGAACTCCAGTAAAGGCACGTTCTCTTCCCACGAGCCCCCAAAATCAATTACAGAGCCCCGAAACATGTCTTCCAATGCCTGTATCATTCTTTTGGATTGTCCATCCATCTAAAGATGATACACCGTACTCATATTCAATAGAGTTCCCAGCGATTTCTGTAAAGATAGCCAAAAACAAGATGCGAACCTCAGATCTCTGTCTGACACTATTGAAACTAGCATGCCATGTCTCTTTACCACCTCTCGAATATAAATTTTTAAATGATCTTCCACCGTATAAGTTTCATGAATAGGGATGAAATGGGCTGACATGGTTAGACAATCCATTATCACCCAACTGTCATCATGTTTGCAGACCGTTCTAGGATGACCTGAAACAATATCCATTTCTATCTGATCCCATTTCCATACAAGAATAGGTAAAGATTGTAACATACCATCCAGTCTCTGATGCTCTGAATTAACCTACTGACATGTTAAGTACTGTGAGACAAACGCGACCACCTTTTTTTCATATTTCTCCACAAAAACTATTCCATCAACTCCTTATATATCTTCTGTGTACATGGACTTGTAGCCCATCTTGAATGGTGGTAAGCATGATGTAGTTGTTCTTGAGAAGTTACTGGTAAAACTATCCAATCTTGAAACAAAAATACTGAACTCCCATCTAGCTTCCATCCCTCAATGGTCTCCCCACCATTGAGTTTTGAACTCATTGCAACACAGTCTACATCAGATTCCTGTTCCTTCTTTACTGTCCCTACAAAATAAATAAAAAGTGCAACTGGAAAGAAAACCACAACATCAGCTCGTTCTTCACATTTCATACGCATGACGACTATGACTGACATCAACTACCACTCATCTGATACTTCATTCGCCAACTGAGCATACGACTTTCTGTGTTATGTATCGACCACAAATTTCCCTTACCCGGTGTATATATCAAGTCAAAGTCGAAAATTTGAAAATACTCCATCCATATCGTCGTCCTCATATTCAAATATCATTATGAGAAAATTTGTTTCAAGATTTTTTGATCTGTAAACAATATAAATTTATCACCAAAGAGATAGTGACACCAAGTCTTCAAGGCATGGACAAATGCGGCTAACTCCAAATCATGTGTTGGGTAGGTCATTTCATGCACTCTCAATTGTCTTTAGTCATAAGCAACAACATGGTCTCCTTGCTTGGGAACACATCGCAACCCAGTTTCTGATGTATCACAATAGACCACGTACCCCTATCCTGATTCTGAAAAAATCATGATGCGTGCTGATTTTGTAACACCCCAAGCCTCCATGGTACGCTTCTCTTCGAATAATAGAGTTGTGTGTGTTGTACGCAACCTCGAGTTCTAACACACTAAGACCAATAAAAGTAGCAGTTATGAATAGTAATACCCACTTTTTGAAATTATATAAGTTTAATATGTCAAAATGGGCTTCATTTTTGGATTCGGAATATCGAAATTAGCCTATGTTGAATTTTTTGTATTTTTTTTAGAACTTCCATTTTTTGATGAATAGTGAAAAATAATTAAAAACAACTTTTTTAATCAAAATAATTTATAGTGATAAATTATAAAATTGAGTTGTTATAAAGTGTAATTAGAATATATTTTTACCATTTTATCCAATTGTGGTCATTAGAATTAATTTCACTTTGAAATTGGACATAAACAATTGTCAATCTTTTGATTGATATTGTTTCTTAAAAACACGCTATTTGTTTTGACAACGGGAAATAATTATTAAATTAATTAATTAAACTTATATGTTTTTAATTTTGTAAAATAGAAATCATTTTTGAATTTGGAATATCAAATATATCTTAGAGTGAATTTTTGGTATTATTCTGAAAAACTTCAATTTTTGATGAATAGTGAAACCACTAAGTGGTAGTTAAAATACTGATTTTTCATTTTAATGAAACTTTACCACCTCTGTGATTGATTTTCAATAATCCGACATACATGGTTTCCATTAAGAAGTAAATTTTTTTTCAATGGGAATAAAATAATTTTTTGGTGAATAGTAACTTTTATGTTTTATTAATCGTGATTAAAGGTAATTAGTGTAATTTAAGTTAAATATAATATTTAAATAATATGAAATTACCTTTACACTTGTCCTAACCTTATAGGATGAGTCATGGCCGACTAAGAAATGCTATGGGTCAACTTGGGGACCCCATGTAACCACTTGGGTATAAAAATGACATTAATAACATTTTATTTAAAGTAAAAATAAAATTGTCACAAACTTGTGTAGTTTTACTAAAATAATTATTACATGGTGTTATATAAGTTAAAATTTCGACTATAAATATTCATTATTAATTTAAAAATATTTCCTACATTTTGGAAATTTTTTTATAATTTTTAGACATTAAATAGTTTAAATTGATTATGACACCATGATGATGCAGCGATTACCTCATTAATTAACAATTTAAATAAAATGAAATGCTAATGTAAAATCTAAGTCATAAACATGTAAAAAACCTATTTGATGGGTATATATAGATGCATTATCACATTATCATCGAAATATATAATTGTGGGACCTTTGAAATCAGAAAAGCACTTCAGAATAATGTAACATTTCATTAATTTCCAAGAGTGCCCCTCCTCCCCTCTTATAAAAGGACTCCACCTCTACCACCTTATTCACACCATAAAATCCAATTTGATCGGCCAAAATCTTCCCAAATACTCTCCCAAATTCCCTCTCTTACTCATAGAAGCCTCACTTTGGGCAGAATACTTCCAAAGGAAGCCTTTGGCTCAAATCAAAAAAGAGTTACCCGATTTTAAGGTAATGTCTTCTCTTATATTATTTTGTTTTATTTTGCTTCTCCAACCCCGTAAACTATTGTTATTCCATTATTTTGTAACAACACCAGTATCTTCAATATAATAGGTTGTTATTTTGAGAAAGATTTTATTTACACATACACACCTTCGTCTAATGGTTAAAGAACATACTGTTTCTGTGGTTGGGAAATTTCTGCATCACGAAACGATGATTGTTCAATATTTTTTTAACACCTCTCATGGTGGCCATTAAGATGTAAATATATTTATATATGATATATATTATGTTTATGTTTTCCTTATGCCTCTTTATTTCTGATTTTTGGTATACCATTATGATTTCCATTATGGGTAAACGCGATAATTTCATTTTAGGAAGTGCGGGCTACCGCCCCCTCAAAGTGATTTGAATCATTAATTCCATATGTGGGATATATAAAGGATGGAGTAAATGGTATTATACATTATATTATACTAGAATTATATTATACCTTTATATATTTATAATTTCATTCCAATAAATACGAAATTGAAATGAAAGTAGCGTTCATGTGTACGTACGACTTACCGTCTCCTTGAACGGTGCATTTCATTTATTACCTCTAAATGTTATGTAATATTATAAATGAACTTAAATACTGGATATATATGATATATATGATACCTAAATCATGAATATAATTCTGGATATAATGGGTATTTTTCCACATGAACAACTTGTAAATATAATATGTTTATTTTTGACTCAAGTGCCAAAGATCGACAAAATGAACATTATTAACTTAAATAATTACATAATGTTCATAACATGGTAATAAGTGATATAAATGGAATAGTGAACTTGAAAAAGGTTCTTAAGCATGTATAAATTAACTCTAGTTTATTATTCATGAGGTTAAAGAACGATCGAGTCAAGTCAGACACGAGGTAAGGGATCTTCTTAACCCAATTTCTATTCTTTGGGTTAATCTCCTACATTCAAATTATGTCATGATATTATTATTTCAAATCTTGTATTTTTACTTTATTTATTTGTACTTATAGTGAATACACAAAATAGATCTAATTTATTTAAATAATGATCTTTGTAAGGGACTTTATCTCAATCTCCTTTCATTGAGTCATATTTTTTTTTATACGGTGTATAAACCCCTTTGACTTTTATGTTTATTCAAAAGGAATATTTTTTATATAAAGCATTTTACTAAATAACAAAAGTTAATGTTTTTTTGTTGTACGTATGTGGCGACAATGGCTTCTCCGCCATCGTGACCATTATTTGATTTTCGGCTTCCTCTACAAGATATAACTTTTTTTAGATGAAAAATAAATACCATGTTTTAATTTTATTTTATTTTTGTATTGAAAGTGGTTTTGAAAGTGTTTTTATTATATCAATGTTTTTTATTGATATATTGTGATTGAAATGCGGAAATGTTATGTTTCTTTTATTCATGTTTTATGTGATATGATTACGTTTTGGTTTATGATATGTTTAAACCTATTCATATGAGGAATTCATTTGACTTAATAAGTGACGGGTGGAGCCTGCTATAGCTCCACGATGCATCAGTAGGTCTAATGAGACAAACTAGTGTCTTGGCACGAGGCCTTGACAAAATCCTATTTGTAGTCTTATCACGAGGCCTTGGCTACGTGGTTAAGATAGTCTGGCATTATACATTCCATCATTATGAATGTGGTTATTGATAATGCATGTGATTATTCGACTAGTAGAATATCCATGTCAATAAATAAATGGAATTACTTCATTTTATTTTTCCATATTATCCAGAATTTCAAGTTTACAAGGCTTTTGTTTCAGTTATACATTTCCTTAAATGTTTATGTTTATTTATGAAAGCTTCAACTATATTGTTATCCTTACTGAGCATCTGAGATCACCCCTTTCAATGTTTTAATTTTTCCAGGATGTGAATAAGTATTTTATGAATGGCCTATACGGATAGTATGAGGGGATATGAAGACAAGAATTTGTTGTAGTTTTTTATTACTTTATGATGTAATGTAAAACTTATGAATGTATCTAGTGTTTCCAAGGGTACTAAACTGATCGGTCTTTCGAGACTTGATCTTTAGTGATCATGCCAATGTTATACAATAATGCACCAACTTTGGCTAACTGGGGTTGGGGCATTACAGTTGGTATCAGAGGCAGTTTAGTTCTAACCATGCAAGCTAGATTTAGATAAACTCTGTTTAGAGCACATAACCCAAAGATAGACTTTGAGGATTAGTATAGAAGAACATCCTAGAATTTTGGTTTTTGGGAGATTTTGTGAGTTTTCCGAGAAATACATCCCTGTCTGTATATGAGCCGGTAGAGGCGGCTCTGGCACAAATGTACCTAGGGGTAAAACCTGAAAAGACCGCTTTGTGGTAGACTCGAACGGGAACTGGTGCACGACAACGGGCCTTGCTGCACTCTTGGTTATGAAACTCCCGGGGGATATGCTTAGGATAATTCTCATTTTATTTACAAACAAATATGAAGGGTTTATGAGTATATACTTCCTCAAAGAAAACATTTTTATGATTAGGGATTATATCCATAAACTATTCAATTTATGTTAAGTGTTTTACAAGTATGTAATTACGTATTTTGATTCATAAACTAATCCAATTTAGGACATTGTTTAGAAATGGAACCTACTAGAAGGAATGGAAACCGTATCAATGCACGCACTCCATGAATGGATTTCCCTCCAGCTCCAGATAATTATAGTGGAGCTGGAGATACAACTGGTGTTGATCAACATATCACCATACTGGGACAACTCACTCAGGTTATTAATAATAACCTTACTTGTATGGAGCACCCTGATCTGCAATGTGGAGGATCAATGTTAGACCGCTTCTTGAGGAAACAACCAAAAACATTTAATGGGGATACAAATCCATTAGTAGCTTAGCAATGGATAAAATCCTTAGAGAAAATATTCCATGAATTGTAGAGTAGTGAAAGGGAAAAGGTTATCATGGTAGTTTATCGCCTCACTGAAGATGTTGATCAATGGTGGTCATTGATTCAAAACACAAAGCAAGATGGAGAAGTATAAAGTATAGAATGGAGGGTGTTCAAAGATATTTTCTTAGAAAAATACTTTCCTCGTGACCATCGAGTAGATATGGAAAGGAAATTTTTCAGTCTGAGAAAAAAGAAGGATGAGATTGTCGCAAAGTATGAGTCTAACTTTACATGGTTAGTGAGGCATGCTGTAGATTATATACGTAACCCAAGAAGTAATATTGATCGTTTCTTTGATGGGTTAAAACCATTTCTCCATCGAGCATTATTATCACAATCATTCTCAACGTATGAAGATATAGTCTCATGTGCTATCAAGATAGAAAAGGAATTCTCTAAATCTTATGACAATAAAGTAAAGAAAGAGACGAAGAGAATAGTGGAACAAGATACAGATAAAGGGAAAAACATAAAGAAGGATTTTCCATTATGTGATAATTATTGGAAGAATCACCTCGGTACTTGCCTAATGATAATGGGAGTTTGATACAAATGTGGAGAAAAAGGTCATCAGGATCATAATTGTAAGGGAAATAAAGAGGCTATCAATGTTGAATGCTACAATTGTAGGGAAATAGGGCATTATAAAAATGAATGTCCTAAGCATCAGGGAAACATACCTCAGAAAAGGCCAAGAGATCAAGGCCAATCATATGTTGTTACTATAGTTGAAGTGGAATAATTAATGTATTGGTGCTTTTGGACTAAATGATTATATTCCTGTTATAATAATAATGTGATATATCTATGGATTATACTACAGTACTTGTTGTTTTCATTAAGGTTTTAATATGATGAAGGTAATCATATTTTTAGTATGTGACAATAAGAGAATCATTACTTTGTTTGGGGAATCTGATGTTACAATTGATTTAGGAATTTAGAGACATTTTAGAGAAAGACTCGACAAAGGTATTTTGGATTACTATAAAGGTTGGAATGTATTATGTTTAACTTTGGATAGTATTGTTTCAGGTTAAAACATTTATGAATATTATTTTTGGAATATTATAATACTATCGTTTTAGGAAAAGGACAACCTGCTTGTCGGGGGATAACCTATCACGTCAGAAAAAGCCATAGGAATCGAACCCACAACCTTAGTGTGACAGGCCTTTATTACCTACCACTATCCTACAGGAAGTCCCTGGTTATTACAAAATAGTTTTCCTAATCTAAATGGTATGTGTTAATATTTTGAACCTTGTACGATTAGGATAAATATAATATTTCTGGGTTCTATTATCTTTTAGAGTGAAATATGAGTTTGTGGTAGAACTAAGTTTAAGGTTGAAACTCTACTTGTCATGTATATATATATATGAAAGTGATACTAAAAAAAATTGTTATCATAATACCTTATGTTTTATTGAACTGGTGATATTTTAAATCAACATAAATTAAAGGATTTGAGGCCCTCAATTTTATACTTGTTTGTGATTGATGACCTCAATCACTCCCTACAAATATTTGTGTTTTTTCCTCCAAATATATGTCTCTAATTTCCACCAATGTTCTCTTAATAAAGATCATAATTTGGTGGTGACTTTTTCAATTCTCTTTCCCTCTTATTAAGGCTAAATTTTATTAACCTTATTTCCGATGTGGGTTTTCCTCAAAGGCTTTTTCTATTTTCAACATTTTATTTTCAATGAAAAATTATAAATTGTGAGGATGAAATTTATTGAAGGAGGGGATAATGTAACACCCCACGCTTCCATGGTACGCTTCTCATTGAATAATAGAGTATCGTGTATTGTACGCAACCTCGAGTTCTAACACACCACGACAAATAAAAGTAGCAGTTATGAATAGTAATACCCATGTTTTGAAATTATATAAATTTAATATTTCAAAATTGACTTCATTTTTGGATTCAAAATATCGAAATAATCCTATGTTGAATTTTTGGAATTTTCTGAGAACTTCAAATTTTTGATGAATAGTGAAAAATACTTACAATCAAAAATTTTAATCAAAATAATTTATATTGATAAATTATACAATTTAGTGGTTCTAAAGTGTAATTAGAATATATTTTTACCATCTTATCTAATGGTGGTCATTACAATTAATTTCACTATGAAATTGGTCATAAATAATTGTCAATCTTTTGATTGATATTGTTTCTTTAAAACATGCTATTTGTTTTGACAACGAGAATTAATAATTAAATTAATTAATTCAACTTATGTGTTTTGAGTTTTTTTAAAATAGACAGAATTTTTGAATTTGGAATATTAAATATAGCTTCGAGTGAATTTTTGGTATTTTTCTGAAAAACATCAATTTTTGATGAATAGTGAAACCACTAAATGGTAGTCAAAAACTGATTTTTCATTTAAATGAAAATATTCCACTTCTGTGATTTGATTTTCAAAAATCTGACATACATGGTTTTCATTGTGAAGTAAAATGTGGTTCAATGGGATTAAAATAATTTTTTTGGTGAATAGTAACATTCATGTATTATTAATCACGATTAATGGTAATTAGTGTAATTTAAGATAAATATAATGTTATAATAATATGAAATTACCTTTACACTTGTCCTACCATTATTGGATGAGTCATGGCTGACCAATAAATTCCATGGGTCTACTTGGGAACCTCATGGAGCCACTTGGGTAAGAAAATGACATTAATAACTTTTTATTTAAAGTAAAAATAAAATTGTCACAAACATGTGTAGTTTTACTAAAATATTTATTACATGGGGTTATAGAAGTAAACTATTAGACTATAAATATTCATTGGAAATATAAAACAATTTCATACATCTTGGTAATTTTTTTATAATTTTTAGACATTAAATAGTTTAAATTTTCTATGACACCATGTTAATGCAGCGATTACCTCATTAATTAACGATTTAAACAAAATGAAAAGATAATGTAAAATATAAGACTTACAATTGTCAAAAACCTATAGTATGGGTATATTTAAGTTCCCATATCACCTTATCCTCGAAATATATTATTGTGGGACCTTTGAAATCCGAAAATCACTTCATAATAATGTAACATTTCATTACTTTCCAAGAGTGCCCCTCCTCTCCTCTTATAAAAGGACCCCACCTCTACCACCTTATTCATTCCATCAAAGACATGTGGCTCGACCAAAATCTACCCATATACTCTTTCAAATTCCCTCTTTTAATCCTAGAAGACTCAATTTGGGCATAATTCTTCCCAAGGATGCCTTTGGCTCAAATCAAAAAAGAGTTACCAGATTTTAAGGTAATGTCTTCTCTTTTGTTATTTTGTTTTATTTTGCTTCTACAAACTCATTAACTATTTTTATTCATTTCGTTTGATACAACACCAGGATATTCAATATAATAGGATGTTGTTATGAGAAGTATTTGATTTAAACAAACACACACCTTCGTCTAATGGTTAAAGAACATATTGTTTCTGTGGTTGGCAAATTTCTGCCTCACGAAAGGATGATTTTTCAATCTTATTTTAACATCTATCATGGTGGTCAACAAGTATTCACTATTTTTATATATGATATATATTATGTTTATGTTTTCCTTATCCTTATGTATTTATCATTTATGGCATACCATTATGATTTCCATTATGTGTAAACGCGATAATTTCATTTTAGGAAGTGCGGACTATCGCCCCCTCAAAGTGATTTGAATCGTTAATGCCATATGTGGGATGTATAATTGATGGATTAAATGGTATTATACATTATATTATACTGGAATAATAGTATAACTTTATATAATTTTAATTTCATTCCATTAAATATGAAATATAAATGAAAATAGCGTTCATGCGTACGTATGGCTTACCGTCTCCAGGAACGGTGTATTTCATTTCATACCTCTAAATGTTATGTAATATTATAAATGAATGTATATACTGCATATATATGATATATATGATAGCTAAATCATGAATATAATTCTGGATATAATGGATATTATTTCACATGAACAACTTGTAATTATAAGAAGTTTATTTTTGACTCAAGTGCCAACGATCAACAAAACGACCGTTATTAACATAAATAATTACATAATGTTCATAACATGTTAATAAGTTATATAAATGGAATAAAGAACTTGAAAAATGTTCTTAAGAAAGTAGAAATTTACTCTAGTTTATTATTCAGGAGGTTAAAGAACGATTGAGTCAAGTCAGACATGAGGTATGGGAACTTCTTAACCCAATTTCTATTTATTAGGTTAATCTCCTACATTCAAATTATATCATGATATTATTGTGTCCAATACTATATTTGTACTTTCTATATGTGTAAATATAATGAATAAACATAATAGATCTAATTTATTTAAAAAAATTATTTGTAAGGGACTTCATCTCAATCTCCTTTCATTGAGGCATATTTTGTTTTATACAAAACAGTCTTTTATACGGTGTATAATCCCCTTTGAATTTTACATTTATTCAAAAGGAATCTTTTTATACAAAGAGTTTTTCTAAACTAAAAAAGGGAATGTTTTTTTTGTGATACGTATGTAGCGATAATGACTTCTCCACCACCATGACCATTATTTGAGTTACGGCTTCCTCTACAAGCTATAAATTTTTTTAGATGAAAAATAAATACCAAGTTTTAATTTTATTTTATTTTGGTATTGAAAATGGTTTTGAAAGTGTTTTTATTATAACAATGTATTGTATTGATATCTTGTGATTGGTATGTGAAAATTTTATGTTTCTTTTTTGCATGTTTTATGTGATATGATTATGTTTTGGTTTATGATATGCTTAAACCTGTTCATATGAGGAATGCATTGGACTTAATATGTGGCGAGTGGAGCCCGCTATTGACCCTCGATGTATCGGTAGGTCTCATGAGACGAACTAGGGTCTTGGCATGAGGCCTTGACAAAATATTATTTGTAGTCTTGGCATGAGGCCTTGGGTACATGGTTATGATAGTCTGGCATTATGCATTCCATTATTATGAAAGTTATTATTGATATTTCATGTGATTATTCGACTAGTAGAATATCCATGTGAATAAGTAAATGGAAATATTTCATTTTATTTTGCCATATTATGCTGAGGTTCAAGTTTAAAAGGATTTTTTTAGTTATACATTGCCTTAAATGTTTATGTTTATTTATGAAAGCATCCACTATATTTTTATCCTTATTGAGCATCTAAGCTCACCCCTTTCAATGTTTTAATTTTTCCAGGATGTGACGAAGTATTTTATGAATGACCTACATGGATAGTATGAGGGGATATGAAGAAAATATGTTGTTTTAGTTTTTAATTACTTTATGATGTAATTTAAAACATATGAATGTATCTAATGTATCCAAGGCTACTAAACTAATCAGTATTTCGAGACTTGATCTTTAGTGATCGTACCAATGCTACACAATAATGCACCGACTCTGGGTAACTGGGGTCGGGGCGTTACAGATTTAAGGCGAACTTTAAACACTTGAAAAGAACTCTGACATTACTCGGTCCATTGAAATGCACTGTTCTTCACTGTCAATGTGGTCATAGGCGAAGCTAGTCGTGAGAAGTCACACACAAAGCATCAGTAATAACCAGCTAGAACAAGAAAACTTAATATTTCAAAAACATTCTTCAGTAGTTTCCAAGAAATAACAGCTTCAATCTTTTCTAGATCCACTAAAAACCTTTCTTAGAAACAACATGGACCAGAAAGAGTGCCACTTGTATCCCAAAATCGGACTTTGATAATTTTTAATACAATTGATGGTCTCTCAAGATTTCCAACACTATCTCAATGTTTTTCTCATGCTCAGACCTTTTTCTTGAATTCACTAATATGTCATCCACAAACACCACTACAAAAGAATCCAGATATCATTGATATATATGATTCATCAATTCCATAAAGATTGTTGGTGCATTCCTATGACCATAAGGTGTGACTACATATTCCTAGTGGCCATATCTGCTTCTGAAGGCTATCTTCAGAATATCCTCCTTCCAAACTCTCAACTGGTGATATTCTGACCACAAGTAAATCATAGATAACCACTAAGCTCCCCTCAATTGATCAAAAAGGTCATCAATGGGTGGATGTGGATATCTATTATTTATATTAACTTGGTTATGTATATTATAATACACACATAGCCTCAAAGTTCCATCTAATGTTTTTACAAATAAAACCGGTGCTGCCCACAGGGACACTCTTGGATGAATAAAACCATTGTATTCCAGTTCATCCAAATGCACGTTCAATTCCTTTAACTCCATTGGTTACATACTATAAGTTGTAAACTCCACTTCTCTTACAGGTGGAAACCCAAAGAAGTTTTCAGAAAAAACATCAGGAAATTGATCCATGAATAGTGGAAAACTGTTATTCGGGATCCCATCCATCGATTCCAAGTATAACGCATCCAACAGGTAAGAGATCATTGCCAATACTGGTGCCAACAAGCCCGTTGAACCTCCATTTACCACTCTTTATTATCTAAAGATATTCTCGATGCCATCCTCAGTTTCAAAACTGACTGTTCTACTATAACAGTCGATGTGAGCCCTGTACTCTATCAACCAATCCATACCCTAGATTATATCATAGACAACCATCTCCAGCACAGAGAAATCGCATTTCAGTTTAGCTCCATCTACAATTATAGAACATTCTCTACACACAAAGGCTATATATTTTCTTTCACCGAGAAGAGTTTTATGTTTTATCACAGAATGCACCATTTCAAGTTTTATGTTCAGCAAATCAGCAATTCTAGAAGCATGAAAATAATGTGATTCACCCGTATCGAGCAGCACTTGCATGAGGGTAGAATTCCAAAAAATAGTACCTATCACCATAGACGGTCTAGATTGGTCATCTAAAATTACTTATTACACTCCATACAATTGATTTGTTGTTTCACTGTGCTCTTTATTGCCTTGTTGAGATTTCCCTTCCCGAGGAGTCATGGTATTCCTAGAATCACCATCACTAGCTCTGTTCTACTAGAAAGTCTGATTTTTTGCCCTTTCCCTGTCAATGTATACGATGCATGTGACACCTGAGAAGTGTCAGGAACACCCGACCATGGAGCACTACAACAATATCCCTAAAGACGCCCGATCTTGTTGCAATTGTGGCATGCTCTGGGTGGTGTTGTACATTCATGTTTCTTGTGGTCAATCAAGCCACATTGAAAACACTAGGATTTCATCACGGGTCGTGGAGGAAGATTCACCGATCCAGCTGTCTGATTCTGATTCGCACACCCACTATGGAAGTAGGTGTCCCTCTTCCAGATGTTCCCAGCATTAGATTTCCCACCTGTTCCTATGGGTATCATCATACTTCCTCCTCACATAACTATTGAAATGTCTCTTTCAGCTGTTGTTTCTCTATTTACCATCTTCGTATAATCCATAATACATAGTAGAGCTATCTTCGAGCGAATTTCCTGTCACAACCCAGATTCAAAGATGTGTGCCTTCAGCGACGCACTGGCAGAAACTTCCAATGAAAAGCACACTAAATTCATGAATTTAGCTATATACTCAGTGACAGAGAGATTCTCCTGCTTCAGACTAAAAAAGTTATTCGCCCTCTAGATCTTGAACGTGTTAGGATATATTTTTTTTGAACAATTCCTCAAATTCCTCCCATCCCAGGCATTGATCCACCTTAGCCTGCACCACTAGATCCACAACTGTCGTGCATGATACTACAGCATATACATTTCAAACATTATTTCAGTTCATCTGGTGTGCTGATGAAATCAAAGATATGATTCATCCTTCTCAGCCACACCTCCACCCATTTTGGTTCAGAATCACCCCAAAATATGGGTGGATTCTGCTTCTGGAACTGGATGGAATGGTCTACATGCCTTGAATCATCCCTCTGATTCCCCGTGTCCACAACCTGAAACCCTAGAACTATACTTTATACTAGCTGCTAGTTCACCTGTGGCTTAGGTGAGACAACATTCTTGTTTGGGACCAAGTTGAATGGATAAGGATGTAAGAAAAGTTTGCTGTTACAGAGTGTTGTCATTTGTTGAAAAAGAAGCTAAATCAATTCACTTTGTAAAAGACTTGTAAAACAAGATGATGCTTTGCTGATTTGTATTTCACAAATATCATAAGTTTGGAGAACTTGTGATGCAATCTTTATGAAGGAATGGGAGATGCAAAGAAGTGTTTTTGGTAAAGTCATATAACAAATATCATCAGATAAAAAATATGGAAAAGGAAAGAAGTAGGTGCTCAAGTATGTCATAGGCACGCAAGTATGTAGTAGGCACGCAAGTATGCAGTAGGTATGCAAGTATGTAGGGGCACACAAGTCATATTTCAAAAGAGAATTATTTCATAAATATGGAAAAGGAAAGAAAGTGGCGTGCAAGTCAAGAATTGCGCGGAAGTATTTTGCGCGCAAATATTGGCACGCAAGTGTGTTGTGAAAGTCATATTTCAACATCATCATATCCAAAAATGACAAAGGAATGATGAAGGCACATAAGAGGCAGCGCGATAGTGGTGGTGCGCAAGTGCTGTAGAGGCCCACAAGTCATATTTCAAAAAGAATTCTTTCCAAAATATGGCAATAGAGGGAAGTGGCACGCAAGTGTTGGCACGCAAGTGGTGGCACGCAAGTGGTGGTGCACAAGGGGTGGGGTGCAAGTCTAGGACACGCAAGTCACCAAAATGCCTATAAATAGATGACTCACATCCTCATTTTTCAGGGCTTGAGACTTAGAGATATATTTTGAGCTCTGAGCATGCAAGTCGAAGAATTCTATCGTGCAAGTGTTTTCACACAGGTCTACTGTGCAAGTGTTGCTGCGCAAGTTTGTCGCGCCAGTGTTGTCACACAGGTCTGTCGTGCATGTTTGTTGTGCATGTCTTGTCGCGCATGTATAGGGCACGCAATTGGTAATAGTGGTGCGCAATTGTTGTGATGTTCACAAAGAGGCGTGCAAGTATAAAGGATGCATGCAAGTGCAAGGAGGCGCGCAAGTGCAAGGAGGCGCGCATGTGGTAAGGAGGCGCACAAGTGGAAGGAGGCACACTAGTTATTTTCTCCAGGAGGTTTCTACCAGCTTCTGTGTAGGAATGTAAAGAATTGTTTTGAATGATTTGATCTGTGAAATGTCATCAAGAAGCATAGATTTATTTCATTACACTATTTAGCCTAAGAGGGAGCACACACACTATTCGATTGTTTTCAAAGTGCTACATGAGTGTAAGGGTATATCCTACTCATTTTATTCCACATCAAAGGATTGTTTTCTTGTGGATTGTGTGGTAGTAGATAATTTTCATACCATACAAAGGATTTAGCATCTCTTATTGTGTAGTGAACCTTGTAAATCTCATGTTCTTGTGGTTGTGTGTGTTCGGCAGAGAAGAAACTCTTTAAGAGGAGGCGAAAGTTGTTTCATAATGAAGGATACATAAAAAGAAAAATATATCACTGATTCACCCCTCCCCCTCTCAGTGATACTTGGATCCTGACTGGGAAATTCAATTGGTATTAGAGCGAGGTTTCCTTCATTTATTCTATGCTGAAGTGGTTGAAGAGAGGTTGTGATGGAAAATCTAAACTTCGTGAATAGTAATAGGATTCTGATTTTTGACACAATGAACTATCACATCTGGAAGGATAGAATGATGCCTTATCTTATTTAACTTGGATATGAAGTTCTTGAAACTACAACAGATGGATTTCCTGCTATTGATGACAAGGTTCCTCTTACTCCTGTCGATAAGAAGAATCATGAGAATGATGGAAGATCTAAAAATGCGTTACTCTCATCTCTGTCTGAGAGTGAATTTTTAAGGGTGAAAGGTGTTTCTACAGCTAAAGGAATCTTGGACAAACTGAAGAACATCTATGAAGGAAATACGAAAGTGAAGAAGGATAAACTAAAAATCTGGAGACTGAAGTATGAAGACGTGAAAATGGGAGAAGCTGAATCTGTTAGGGACATCTTTACCAAGGTAAATAACATTTTCAGTAAAATCATATGTCATGGTGAAAAGCTGGAAGATTCTACCATCATTGAAAAGATCTTAAGAATTACTTCTGACAAATTTAATGCTAATGTTTCTTCATTGGAAGGCAGTGACCCCGAATAATTATATCTGGATGATTTCTATAGCACTCTTATCACTTATGAAATGAGAAGGGAGATTCCTATCATGAACAAAACCAAAGTTGATAGAGAAATATCTTTTAAAGCCACCAAGAGATAAATATCCAAGAAGGCTCATGAGGAAGAGGATGTTCTTGGATTTGACTCTAAAAATGAGGTATGTGGATAGTTTGATAAACTTTTATCCTTGTTTTATAAAACTGTGAGAAGTGGTACATGAAAATATAAAGGGAAACTTCCTATGAAATGTTTTGAATGTGGAGTTGTTGGCCACATTATGGATAATTGTCCTAAAAATTAGAAATTTAAAGACAGTGATGATGAAGACAGAAGACCAATAAGTTCTTGGAAGAAACATAGTGGAAAAGATAGTTCTTCTGGAAGAGTTAAGGATAAAAAGTTCTTCAAATCAAAAAGAAGATGCTTGTTTTTTGAACAGTGAAGAAGAAGATGATAGTGAGACTGGATGTGAAAATTTAGTTGCTGAGAAAGCTAGAGAGAAGACCTTTGTTGCAACTATTAATAATGATGATTATGAGAGCAGTAGATCTGAAGAAGAAGAAACTAAACTTGAATCTTATCTGAAAGAAGAGCTGAAGGAATGATTGAGAAAGATCAAAAGGCTTGAGAAGGAAAACAAGAAGTTGAAAAATGTACATTCTGTAATAAAAAATCAATATGGTTCTACTGATGAGAAAATCAATATAACTAAAGTGATTGATGATCTGAAGAATTCTCTTGAGAATGCAAAGAATCACAATGATCATCTTGAAGAAAAGCTGAAGGCAAAAGAAGAAGAGTTGGATGTTTTCCAAAAACAATTATAATGCTGAATAAATGAGTATTAGTTTCAAAAACACTATCATTAAAGTTGGTGAATATTCATTGAAGGAGGAACCTAAGAAGGATCAAAAAGGGTTTCCTTCAAATGTTGAAAAGAAAATTAAAAGTGGTTTTGAAAAGAAGAATACTGGGAAAGCCATGTATGTTGTAAAGGACAAAAAAATTGGGAATTCAGATGTGTCAAAGAACCCTGAGTTAAAAAATGATTCAAAACATTCTAAATCCTGAAAACATACCTAAACTTCTGATTTTGATAGAACTGAAATGGAATGCAACACATTGATTTATAACAGAAAGGCTGGTGGATCCGAAACGAATGACAGGAAGGTGGGAGAGAAATATGTTCTCAATTCTAGTCAGTATAGAAGTTTCAGAGGAAAATAATCTTTCTATGGATATTGCTAGTATTGTGGTGGATTCGGACATAATGCAAATATGTTTTAGTTAAACCAACAAAATTACTATCTTTCTATAGGTTATGAAAGGCAGGCTTTGAGGGGGAGTCAATCTCCTCAAAGAAAGAAGTCAGAAAAGGTGGTTGTAAAGAAACCTAGGAATGTTGGAGTAAATATTAAAAATAGGTTCCAACCCTTGGAAACTATTTGTGAAATATGTGAAAAACCTGGACATCTTGCGAATGGATGCCTTGTTTTGTTACCAGCACAACAAAAGCTCATAAACAATTCTCAGAAGCCGGAGGTGAATAAAGAAAATGAAGAAGTAACAGCTCTTGTTGTTGAAACCACTTTGAAATCTATAAAAGGAGAAAATCCATGTATTCTTGATCGTGGATGCTCATCTCATATGACAGGAGATTTAATGTTGCAGAAGAATGTGAAAGACTTCAATGAAGGAATAGTGACATTTGGAAATGATGAATCTCTAAGGATCTAAGCTATTGGATCTGCCATCATTGTAAGAAAAATATGAAATCTAGGAAAACATTACATGTTGATGGACTGAAACATAATCTGCATAGTGTGTCACAACTCTGTGATGAAGGAAACAAATTTATCTTTAGAAAAGATGGATTTATTATTAAAATTGAAAATGGTGGAAATATAGTTATGAGAGGGAAACACACAAAAGGGAATTTGTTTCAAGTTGGTGAAGTGCAGAGCTCTTGAAACATGGGTGTACTGGATGAAAATCAGTTATGACATAAAATGCTGGGACATATGTTTCAGAGAAATATGTTCATGTTATCAAAGAGAGGAAGTGTCCAAGATATGCCTCATTTATCAAGAAAAATAGATTTTTGTTCCACCATTTGTGAGAAAGGGAAGATTATAAACTCTATTCATAAGAGAGTTGAAATTCACTCAAAAAGACCATTGGAACTCATACACTCTAATATCTGTGGAACAATTAGAAAGAAATCTACAAATAGAGATAATTACTTCATTACTTTCATTGATGACTTTACTGGCATTACATGTGTTATATACATGAGACATAAGTCAGATGCATTGAAAATGTTTATGTGTTTCAGGAGGAATGCAGTGATGGAATGTGAGTATTCGGTGAAGAAGTTGAGAACTGATAATGGTGGAGAGTATAAGAATGAGGAGTTTGCAAGATACCTTGACAAACATGGAATTCAGCATGAGTTCAGTTCACCATACACACCTCAACCAAATGGGGTTGCTGAAAGAATGAATCGATGTCTGGTGGAAATGGGGAGAACTATGGTACTTAAACATAGTTTTTCTCATTATTATTGGAGGAAAGCCATGAGCACTGTAGTGCATATTCAGAATCAATTTTTCTATAGGCCAAACTCAGATATGACTCCATTTGAAATTTTCTATGAAAAATACCCATGTCTGAAACACTTGAGAGTCTTTGGGAGTCCATGCATTATAAAGAAGAAAGGTGGAAACCTGGGAAAGTCTGAGCAAAGAGGAGATGACAAAATGTTTCTGGGTTATGCTCCAGAAGGAAGAGGTTATAGATGCCCCAACAAATAAACAGGAAGAATTGTTGATTCTTTAGATGTAAAAGATGTTGAAAATACTGAGAAAGAAAAGTAGCCATATGTTGTTGTGGAAGTTGAGTATGATAGAGAAGTTTTTGTTAATTATTATGATAATTCTACAAACTGTGTTAATCCTACTCATAAAGTGGAATATGACTCAGAGATCTCGAGTGATGATAAAGAAGTTCAAAAAACTCATCCTAGATTGAGGAAGCAAGTGGAGGCTCAGAACATTATTGGAGATAAAGATCAGAGGGTTCAAACAAGAAGAACAACAAATGATATATTAAACACTTCTCTTTATTCAAAAATTTAACCGAATGATGTAAAAGAAGCATTTGATTATCCAGAATGGCTTTATGCTACGAATGAAGAGCTTGATCAAATAGAGAAGAACAATACTTGGGAACTTATACCCAAGCCAGACAACAAGAACATTATTGGAACAGAGTGGGTTTTCCGGAACAAGATGAATGAAGAAGGTGAATTAATAAGAAACAAAGGAAGATTGGTTTTCAAAGGGTATTCCCAAATAGAAGGCATAGATTTTTATGAAACCTTTGATCATGTTGCAAGATTAGAAACAATCAGAATCTTTCTTTCCATTTCTACACAACGAGGATACAAAATCATTCAAATGGATGTCAAATCCACATTCATGAATGGTGACCTTGACGAGGAAGTTTACATTGATCAACCTTGTGGATTTGTTATTGGAAAGGATTAAAGATATGTGTGAAGATTGAAGAATTCTTTGTATTGGATAAAACAGGCTCCAAGGGAATGTAATTCTGAATTGGATACATTCTTGAAGAAGATGAATTTTATGAAAGGAAGAGTTGATAGAAATCTTTACATCAAGGAGGGCCAGGAGTTTTCACTATTTATTTTTGTTTATGTTGATGAAATAATCTTTGCTGGGAATGATGAAAGATCATGTGAATGATTTTCTGAGGAGATGAAGAAGTTATTTGAGATGTCCATGCTAGGTGAAATGAAATACTTTCTTGGGATACAAATCTCACAGAAAAAGAATCATATCTTTCTGTCTCAAGAAAAATATTCTAAGGAACTTCTGAAGATGTTTGGAATGGAAAATTCGAAACTAGTGTCCACACCTATCTCAGTGGGAACCAAGTTGTCTAAAGATGGAGAAGGCAAGGAAGTTGATCAGAAAGAGTTTCGAAAGCTTATTGGAAGTATGTTGTATTTGACTGCCTCATGACCTGACATTGTCTATGTTGTCACCTTATGTGAAAGATTTCAGTGTTATCCTAAAGAATCCCAACTGATTGCTGGGAAAATAATTCTCAGATATATCAATGGCACAACAAACTTTGGAATCTGGTATGATGTTTCAAGAAATATTGATCTATTCGGGTATTCTGATGCTTATTGGGAAGGAAATGATGACGATCGAAGATCCACATCAGGTGGAGTTTTCTTTCTGGGAAAACGTTGGGTTAGTTGGCATGTCATGAAAAAGAATTTAGTAACTCTTAGCACAGATGAAGCTGGGTATGTTGCTGCTACTCAGGCTGCAACTCAACTAATGTGGATGAAGACTGAACTTGAAGATCTACTTGTTGAAGTAAAGCTACCATTGCTCTTGGGTTATGATAATCAGAGTGCAATCAATCTTACAAGAAATCATGTACAACATTATCGTTCAAAACACATTGATATAAAGTACCACTTCATCAAAGAGCAGGTGGAAAAGAATGAATTAAGGCTGGAGTATGTTCCGACATCTGAACAAGTTGTGATATATTCGCTAAACCCTTACCGAAAGAACCATTTGAAAAATTAAGGTTGAACATGGGTGTCGAACCTCCTTCTTATCAAGGTTAAGCTACGTTTTTTTGTCCCCTCTCTCATATTTTATTTGGATAGTGTTGCCAAGGGGTATAATTGTTTCATAAATCTATCCTTATAGATGCATGCATAAAGGGGGAGTTGTGGGTAAGTTGTGAATCCAGCATGTATGTGTGTGAACTATTCTAACTATTTGTTGAAGTGGTTGTAGGAAACAATGTTGTTATCCAGGAAAGTTGTGGAAGTGAACAATGCTGAAGTAGAAGCTTGAAAGATGTTCTGAGGATGGTTGAGGATGTACAATCATGAGATTTCATAGTCACTGCTTTTGGAAAGCATGTTTTTGGCTGTCAATAATTCTTGTTTCCTACGACGAGTCAGCTCACATAGGCTTAGAATTGTTGATAAGTAATCCATTTCTTAAGGTTACAATGTTGAGTGATATATGAATCATGGATAACAACAAAATCCAAAGGGTGAGATTTTTTGGACCAAGTTGAATGGATAAGGAAGTAAGAAAATTTTGCTGTTACAGAGTATTGCCTTTTGTTGACAAGGAAGCTAAATCAATTCACACTGTAAAAGACTTGTAAAACCTGAAAATGCTTTTCAGATTTGTATTTCACAAATATCATAAGTTTTGATAACATGTGATGCAAGCATTATGAAGGAAAGGGAGAGAAAAATAAGTCTTTTTGGCAAAGTCATATCACAAATATCATCAGATCAAAAATATGGCAAAGAAAATATGTAGGCACGCAAGTATGCAGTAGGCATGAAAGTATGCAGTAGGAGCGTATGTATGCAGTAGGCGCGCAAGTATGCAGTAGTTGTGCAAGTATGTAGGAGGCGCGCAAGTATGTAGAGGCGTGAAAGTCATATTTCAAAAGAGCATTATTTTAGAAATATGGAAAAGGAATGAAAGTGGCGTGCAAGTCAAGAATAGCGTGAAAGTATTGGCGCCCAAGTGTATCGCACAAGTCATATTCCAACCACATCATATCCAAAAATGGCAAAGGAAAGAAGAAGGAACACAAGTGGCAGTGCGCAAGTGGCGGCGCGCAAGTGGTGGCGTGCAAGGATCGGCGCACAAGTGCTTTAGAGGCCCGCAAGTCATATTTCAAAATGAAATCTTTTAGAAATATGGAAAAGGATAGAAAGTGGAGCGCAAGTGGTGGCACGCAAGTGGTGGCGCGCAAGTGGTGGTGCGCAAGAGGTGGCGCGCAAGTCTAGGTCGCGCAAGTCACCAAAATGCCTATAAATAGATGACTCTCCTCCTCATTTTTCAAGGATCGAGACATAGAGAAATATTTTCAGCTATGAGAGTGCAAGTCAAAGAAGTCTTCCGCGCACGTGTTTCTGCGTAGGTCTACCATGCACGTGTTGTCGCGCAAGTCTTCCATGCAAGTGTTTCCATGCAGTTCTGTCATGCAAGTCTTCCGCGCAAGTCTTTTTGCTCATGTATAGAGTGCGAAAGTGGTAAGGGTGGCGTGCAAGTGTTGTTCTGTCCACAAAGAGGCACGCAAGTGTAAAGGAGGTGTGCAAGTGGAAGGAGGCGTGCAAGTTCAAGGAGGCGCGCAAGTGGTAAGGAGGTGCGCAAGTGGAAGGAGGCGCACAAGCTGTTTTCTCCAAGAGGATTCTACCAGCTTCTGGGTTGGATAGTGAAGATTCTTTTTTAAAGATTTGATCTGGGAATGGTCATCAAGAAGAACAAAATTATTTCATTACCCGATTTGTGCTAAGAGGGAGCACACACACTATTGGATTATTTTCAATGTGCTACACGAGTGTAAGGGTATATCCTACTCGTTGTCTTCCCCATCAAAGGATTGTTTTCTAGTGGATTGTGTGGTACTGTATTATTTTTGTACCATACCTAGGACGTAGCTACTCTTATTGAGTAGTGAACCTTGTAAATCTTGTTTTCCTGTGGTTGTGTGTGTTCATTAGAGAAGAAACTCTTTAACAGGAGGTGAATGTTGATTCATAAAGAAGAAAACTTAAAAAGAAAAATATTGCACTGTTTCACCCCCTCCCCCTCTCAGTGATACATGGATCCTGACTGGGAACTTCAATTCTATGCAGCCCCTTCGGTTTGGTTTCTACGACACCTAATGGGTTCTATTTTCTACAAAAAAACGCACGCCATTGGTCCCACTTCCTAGCAACGGAAGGCTTGGCATTTCAATTTCTATCACATCACTATAACAACATTGATTTCCAACCATCACGCTTTTCCACATATACCCATTTCTAAAAAGAAATATTTTCTTTCTTTTGAAAATAAATCTATTTTCAAAATACATAAACCATTATCTTTTCAAAATCGTGCATTTGAAATCAAGTTTAAAATTTTCAGTAGTCACTCTTTTGCATCAAACCATAATTTTTTTCTCAAAATTATATATGCACTCCTAGTGGGAAGTCATTCCTCTAATGCATGTGATGCTCATTTCATTGGCTAAACCCATGACAATGAGATTTGTTATCCTATAAGTGTCTCCAAAACACTTATATACCCAGCTCCCTGGTAACTTGAATTTCAGCATAAAAAGGATAGCTACGTCTTTTTATGTTATACATTTCATGTTCTGACAATCCTACTCCTTCCTAAGATGACCACCCAAGGAATAGACATGTAATAATTCAACGACAAGACCAACAAAAACTGTTGAATACTTGATCCAAAAAGAAAGGAGCAAGCTGATTCCATTTATACCCCAAGGACCAAACAAACTGATACCATTTGTAATGACCCACTTATCCTCATTGTCTTGAGAGTACAACGAGTTATTACAAGGCCTTAAGAGACATCCCCAAGGTTCCAAAGGCTAGAAATAAATGTCGAATAGTTTCAAAACAAGTGGGGGATAATTTACGCTTTTCGAACATACCACAGAACCAACAACCATAACCAAACAAAACAACTAAATTATGCATGATAAATGTTAAAACAACGCAAACATTTATTGTATCCAAAACAAACCAAAGTACCACAGTAGAACCCCTCACTAAATCATAGTAAACAGTGGAAGACAAACTAAAAGACTACAAGATGACAACCCAGATCCAGGCTCCCCATGCTACCAGCTCCAACATCATAATGTAGTTCTATAAACATGTTACACATTACCTTTTCCAACATCCTGATATATGACATCAGCAAAAGAACCAACGTTCCAATGCAGGGGGGTGAGTAATAAAACTCGGTAGGTTTTCCCCGATGACTTCCCAACCCATGACTCAAGGATAAAAAATGTTATCACATTTATATAAAACAATTTATATAAAAAAATTCCATCGATGTTCACAATATAACAGGTTCCATGTCAAAACCATTTTCAAACAAAACCCATCTTTCTCAAGAAAAGAAACCAAGCAATGTTTCCAATCAAAATCCCATTTCCATTTTTTCGCATTCCTTCCAGTTCAAAAATCCACAAAACCAACCATGCCTTCCACATGGACCTCCCTATACTAGTGAGTGGTGAGTTATCCTTCCATTAAGCCATAAATTAGTTGACTCCCTTGACAGTGGTACTTTATGCCCTTATCTGTCCCTTTTGATTGGGGTACTTCTCACCCTTATCCATCAAACCTTTTGATGGGGTACTTCTCGCCCATATCCATCCCAATGCATATGAACACACACCACAACCCTGAAAATACATTCCAAAACCAAGTGTGTTCAATATCTTTCAATAACGCATCAAACCATTCATTTAAAACCATTTCGTTCAAGAAGCAAAACAATAACCAGTTTTAAAATCACCATTTTAAAATCACATCAACAAACAGTTTCCAAAAACACACAATTCCATCACCCGTTACAAAAAAGGTGTTTCAACCATTCATTCACAACAGATAAACAACCATTTAAATCATAAAAAATGTTTGAAACTAAGCCTTCATGTTCTAAGAAAGAGGAATCAAGAGTGAATACACCTACCTCAACAACAAAAAAAGAAACCAACCAAGAGCTGGGTCAAAATACCATGAAACCATCTTAGATTCCTTCCCCAATCACCAACAAGACCAAAACCAGACTTAAAAGTCATCCAATACCTTAGATCTACCCACCATGGGTGTAGATCTAAGGATCCATTAAGAGGGGAGAAGGAGATCTAAGAAAACTCAAGGAAACGATACTTACCTTGATCAATCGACCTCTATACGCCAAGGTAAACCACCAGATCACTTCCAAAATGTCTGGTAAGTGTTCTCCCACCTTCACTAGAGAGGAACCTGAGTTAGAACCATATAGGAGAAAAAATGATTGTGTTTAAAGATAAAATAGATTAGATCCTTAAAAATAGAATGTAAGTTGACTCAGCGCATAGTTAGTCCGCACGGTTACTCGAATTGTGTGTTAACCGTGCTGTAGTCACTGCTTGGAAGGGGCACTTCGCACAGCCTCCTCACACGGTTTTCCCAAACCGTGTGCACACCATGTGGTCTCCTCTGTCCAAAGTGACACCACCTTCACGGCTTCCGCACGGTATGGGAAACCCGTTTGAAGCTCGTGCATCACCACCATTTTCCCATTGACACTTTAATAGTCTCCAAACTGTCCCAAAACATTTCCCATATGCTTCATGTACTTAAAAAGCATAAAACAAGGGTTACTTACCAAAAACTGGGGGTTCTAAAAATTACCCATATTATTGAACCATAATATGTTGAATTTATATATTCTAAAACTGAATATAAATAACTTGTGTCAATTAAATTAGTCCCAAATATAATTTATAATGGAATTTACCTTTAAAATTTCTAAATGGTATGTCATATAACATAAAAATGAATCATATTTATATATATCCGAAATTTTGTTTCATATAGAAAATCTATAATTTTAAATGAAAGGAAAAATGTTGACTTAGGAGGATTGTAACATTATCACACAGGAATGATGGCTATTATGACTAAATTCCTTATTGAACAACATAATCCATGTTTGAAAAAAAGGGACTCTTTTTATGGGATAAAAATATTAATATTGTGATTAAACTACTCTAAAATAACTATTAAGTGCATTGATTAAATTGCATACCAATTTTAATTAATAGGGTGTTGACTCCATAAATTGGGAATAACTAATACTATAGCTGAACCAATAATGGCTTTTGGGACCTGAATTGGTCACCATAGATTTCGAAATTAATTTATTATAAACCCGATGTGGGAATTTTATTCTAATTGGATTGGTATTAAAATTGTTAACAAGCACTTATATGGTGTTACATTTATACTAATGTGGAATATTACATGACATATACCCTTAAATAAGAAGAGACATCATTTCAATTTTCAATCGTTATCAGTATATGGAAATGGTAAATTAAATTTCCATTTTCATTATAAATAATATATTCTTATATAACTTGTTAATTGACATATTATTTATTTGATACAAATTCAACAAAATTATCAATTTTTTCAATGATTATATGAATATTATATCTTAATTTTCTTGTAATGCTAAATGTTTCCATCTTAATCATTTTAATAGAAAATGTTTAAATGAAAACTAGTACTTAATTCATCAAATATTGAAAAATTAAAACTTAACATAAATGAATTAAAAATCATACCTCCAGTATTTGTTTTTTTTTTGAATTTTCCCTTGTTTAAGGGTTATTGTTAAATGTTACTATTGATGAGATCATGAACATTGAACATAGATCTATGTTAACTTATTTTTTTTTATAACGTAGAGACTATGATGGATTTTCAAGAGATTTATTACGTCTATATTTTATTTTTAGTTGAAAATTTATACAAAAAGAGGGGTTATCCTAGATCATATATATCCAACAAAGTAAATTATAATAAGTATATTCTATCATAAAATTTTTTGATGATAGTTAGCATTCTTGTGTTTTTTCATTATACACACTCCTATGAATATAAAAAACTTCATGTAAATAAGGGGTTGTATTGTAATTTTAACCTTGATTGGGTATTAATGTATAATAATACATGGTGTCTCTCATATCCTTACCCTTTGAGTTGATGGTGTGGAAATTTGTAGGTCAATGAATTTAGATACTATTCTTTTTTTTAATCATTTAATAATGTTTAAATGAACATTTAATGGTGTGTAATAGAATAACTTATGTGTGTGTGTTTCTATTGTGAGAAAAAATAGGGCTCAGTACTTGAAATTTTACCAATTTATTGAGATTGGTCTCTATGGATTATGTATGAGACCATGATGAACTTAATTTCTATTTTTGTGAGGTGTTCATGTATTACAATATATGTTTGATGATTTCTTTTCTTCTCTAGAAATCAATTAGGGTTACAGATATCAAAACAGGAATCAATGGGCATTAAAATTCATGTGTCTATCCAAAATGAATGGTTTATGTGTATTAATGTTTCCTTTTATGAAATGATAACGATTGATGTGTTTTTATTTGATAAATATTAAAATATTTGGGTTCCATATTAATGTGGTGTTAAAAGGGGTCTCTAAGAAAATTAAGTGGTGACATGCCATGTAGAATTATTAACAGGAACATATGATGAACATCTCCATGATGCATGAGTTGGGTATTAAATTGGGTTGAATGTGATATAGTGCTTCTATATAAGACATGTTTATTTTATCTTACGTGTGTCTAGGAGATATTGAAGAATCGATATCAGTGAGTTTTCTTGTATGAGTCGAGGACTGATGATTTTAAAATATAACATTCTGAATATAGATACATTGATCTCTGGGTTAAGAAAAAATCAAATATACTGTTAATGATGGATCATTTTGGATGAATTGGGTGATGTGATATATTTGACCCATGGATAGTCTTGGACATGTACAATCACAAGATGTGGTGTTAGGAATTATTTATGGTAATTTCAAACTATTCAAGTGACTGCTTCATAGTATATCATTTTATTCAACTTGTTATTATCTCAATGTACTCCTATTTGACTCTGATCATTACCCCTGCCAGGGCATCATCCTGAGTACTCTAAGATTGCATTCATTGTACACTAAGCTACCAGTATTAACCTAAAAATGTTTGATGAAATATCTATTTAAGAGACGTGATCACTGTTCAATATAGTATTAGAACGATAGATTTTGTTATATCATTAGATTCTTACGTTTTGTTACCCTCGTAATAATACAATTTTGATAATTTTCATGTAACCCATTTTAAAGAATCCATTATATGTGTTAAATATACCATTTCTTAACTAATGTGATGTGTCAGTTTATATAATGGATGCAATTAATTATGTAAGTTGGTGTGCAATGGTCTCCAGTAAATTATATTTTCCAATATGTGATGAACCATATTCTCCTGCATTGGGGAACATACCACCACTCACTTGTAACTAATCCTCTAGTGAAAGGGGCGTGTGTTCTTGAGAGTAGTTGGGAGATAGTGTTTTACACATTAGTATTTCAGTTAAAAAATTGGACAAAATTTGTTTGGAATCCTTATTCAATATCATGTATATGTTCTATTATGGATTTATGGAATCCAAATGTGGGAATTAACGTAAAAAAACCTTATAGTGGCGTGTGGATACTAGATCTTAATTTTTTCCAAGGGTAGTTTAATTTCATGGTAAAATATATGACCATGTTCTTGTCCTGTAATGACAAGACCCTAGTAATCATATTTAGACATCAGTTTTTATTCATGGAACAATTTTTTATTACATAAACAAATTACATACTGTTTTTGGTGATGTGATATCAGTAGGTGCCATGAAATTTAGAAGTAGTTTAAAATATGTAGTTCAATGTTAGTTTACTCGTATAGTTAGTGGCAGCTGAAAAGGAACCATTTTTAATATACCATTTCTATTAGGATAGTGAAATTTTTTATTTTATTATTGCGCTTTCAAGGAAAATTCAACATGACCATCTTATTATGGGTTTATTGGAGTTTCAAAATTTTGATAAAAATGTTGTATAAATATAGTGTTCTCATGCATAATGTGATATTCATATGCTTAGAGTCTCTAAGACACTGGGGACAAGTTTCATTAGGCAATTTCGGTGGTGTAAAGATGGTGACATATAATTGACTATTAAAAATCCAAGAAAATATGGTTTGATGATCTATTTTTTTCAATGATGTGAGATGATGATGAGAACATTTCAATGTTTAGACGATCATGTGTAATAGATGACATCATATTTCATTATTTGATTCATGTGTTAGATCTCATTTTGGTGTTTTAAAAGACTCTTTGAAATGGTTTTTCTAAATGAATCCTAATGAATCATAATGGTTGGGTGAAATTTTCATTTCTCCACAAGGATTATCAAGGATTATACTTTTTGTGGTGTAAAGATTTTACTATCACATTTTTGTACCATGTTTAAATTTAAAAAGGTTTATGAATTTTTTTTTTCTTATGTCAAAATTATTAAAGAAAACATTGCAATGAAAATACAATTGTAGAAACATATAGAATCATGATTATTTAAATTTTTTTATGTATAGAGAGGCGCCACTGTTTTTATTCTGAGTATTGGGTGTTTCCGGATCACAAAGGTCACATATTGGTGAAATATATAGGGGTAAACTATTTGTTCTAAAATTAATGCCATATTTGACAAATATTATGGCCCAAAAGAGGAAATTTCAAAGGTTTATAAATCATGTATGTTAAAGAGCTTGGCCATGTATTTTTTTTGGAAGAAATGAATACATGGTAAGCATGTAAATTGCATTGTTTATAAAATTGTGTTCCCAACACACATACTTAGTGTTCTATAAGAAATGAGCCTGCATTTTTGGAACATGGTTTTCCAAACCATCTTTCCAAACCATGACGATCGTTAGATATATATAATATTGTTTTCTTATGAATTATTAATTAACTAACTCTATTTATCTTCTGCACATAACACACAACCACTCATCTAAAAACTCAAGCTCACCTAATGCCTCATCTATTGGATTTGATGTATCTATATCATTTTATATTAGTATGATGATCTATTAGTCTCAGTGGAACTTCCCATGTATTTTTTAATCATTTTTATAATTTACTTTTCCCTCCACATATAGAATCCCAAATCAATACGGGGTCCATTTACATTTTAATGGTTGATTGATTATTCTTAACATTTCTCTCACTGTAACATAATAATAAACAGGATATAGGATTAGTGGATAGGCCTAGAAATGTGATTTTTGTTATATGGATTTTCATTATATCCTCATCTTCTTATATTGTATGATGTTGTGTGGATTGAGAAACATTACCAGTATCACGTCATAAAAATAAAATTATTTCTAATTAATTCTTAATCTATGACCAAGATACCACTTGAATAGTAAGATATCAATGACATAAATCCAATAACCCATTTAATGTGAGATATATTACACAATTATTTTATATTAATCGATTATAAATTAAATTATTATGGGAATGTGTTCAAAAAAACATATCATCATTGTATGCTTCTTATTGAATAAACTGAGAAAAAGTGCTATATTAAATTCCAAATGAAATATAGTGTTTGTAATGTCCATGCAACATGATTTTATAACCACTACTATTACATTCACTAAATGAGTTTTTATTAAATTTTAAAATGGATTGAATTTATTAAAAAACATTTATTCAACAATGAATTATGCTCTTGGATACGAGATATATTTTTTTGAAATGTGAATTGGAATATAAATAGATTGAGACTATAGTCATGAATATATAGATAATAAGTATGAAACCTATTACCAACCATTTCCATTAATAAATTGAACATTAATATAATATAATAATAGAATACAATAGAATACAAAATGGAATGAATCTTAATTTTTAGTAGTTGGTTTCCCTTAAATTTTGAATGGTGGTTATGGGAAAAATGGAATGATATTCCCAGTATTTTATTTAGTATGGTACACTGTGGAAGAATTCCCATATCTAATATTTAATCATCATATGTAGATTCATTGGTAATAATCCTTATCTCGATTCACGTGAAAGTATAATTTCTGTTATTATTGTGTTATATATCTTTATATATACCTTATTTCATTTGAAAAAATACATTACATCTTAGGATGATGTGGATATGGATGGTCAAGTGTCTTTGAGGATCTAGATCCTTACATTATTATGCATATAATTATAAAAAAATAGATATAACTATAATCACCCTATTTTTTATTCAGATACTATATAAGTGTAGACACCATTTTTTGTGGCCTACTATTTATATATCACATTAATTCCATTTTTCCATTGTAATGGTTACATGAATAATTTACCTTTTTATAGGTTCATGGTCATGGATTAAGTTATGTGTTGTTATGATTATACGTGGAAGAATATGAGAGAAGGATTAAGACTCATATCAAGATTCTCATGTTTATATCCAATGAAAATATTAAATAATCATTTTGTATTTTTTACTTTTTATCTACATAAAATATCAGGTTTTTAATTATATCATGTCCATACATTTTTATAGATTCTTTATTTATTGATTTCCAAATAGTATATTATCTCCCACTATTGATTTTTATTTATGTTATATATATATAATTATTTAGATGGTATTTTATCCCATGTGTACCACCTTCAGACCATTACTACTATTTAGAAACTATATGTTTATGGGGGGTGCTTGAAGTCCTGTGGAAAATCGGTTCCAGGCTATATCTAGGTGAATCCTAGGTTGGGGTTCTTAAACTATAAATTATAGATACAAATTCATTTAGAAATTAATTTATTTTATTAGACAATATTTAGATAAATTATTTAACACATATTTATTTTTTGGGCATTGGAAGAATGAATCGGGATTAGAGATACGGTTTGCATCTTAAAGTCCATCATAAAGGAATGTATGGTATTATGAACCTAATATAATTAATATTATTTATAAAGTTCATATGATTGAAATAAGTTCACAAACAATATTTTAGTCATGGTATATCACATTTAATTTAAATTGCTCTGTTATAAATGGTTTTGATTTAGATGTTTCTAATGTAAAAAGTGTTTTCATGTTCTCAATACATATTCATTTAGATATTGTACAATTTTTACTGGTATACCGTTGTCTTATTTTTTTATTACCCACATATACATTATTATAATTTTATTATATATCGAGTAATTTACAAAAAAATAGTTTTCCCATATTCAAGTGGATATTGATTATATTAAATCAATAGTAGTAAGTATTTTTTTAATCTCAGTAATAATTCATTGACTTATGATCGTTACCTTTAACATAGTACATATATATTGGATTCATTCAGTAAAATAATTATATTATATGGTATTACTAAATTATTTTATGAGGATAAATTTTCCTACCACAATAACCCTTTGAAAAATATTTATCAGCTCTTGGGTTATGTTAATTTTCTACCATCCATCTTATTTGACTAAACAACATCGAATCATGTAATTATAGAATATACATTTTTTTTCACTCATTTTTTAGGTTCTGATAACATAATGATTTATATAATTCATTTTTCAAGGTGGTAAACTATATATAAAATTTTTATATTTACATATTAAAATGTATTGGTATAAAATATACTGAAATTCAAATAAAGATGATTATTACCATGTTGATTTTAAATTTTGGGACCATCCAAATTCGTTCTATGGATGGATTATTAAAATGTATTAACTCTAATTTAATTGGGGAAAAGTATAAATACTATTTATAACTATTGAATACTAAATCATGTTGATAATTAACTAAAATATTTAATTATATATAATATGTATGACGATGTTTTTTTCATAAAAAGTTTCTTAAAGGACTTGATTTAATAGTATTATCAACTATAATAGTTAAATTATTGGAAATAATTAACCAAAGAGTGGGGTCCAGAATTAAATTTCCACTTAATGCATCAATAGGCCTCAATAGACAAAACCCATTTGGTTTTTGTGTATACCTCTCCCCATATTAGGATTGAGTCGTGGAATAAGGACATGATAACATAGTTATTTTTTCACGAAATATTAGTTTCTTAATTATGATAATATAATTATTCATTTCCATGTATTAATTCATATTCAGGTATATTCAATTTAATAACATTAAATTCATTATGGATTCATGATGTATACATACCCAACAAAAATATTTATTATAGGATTACATCAATTTTCAGATTCAAATTTTACGTCATTTGAGATCTCCCCAACATATTATATTACTTCCCAGGATATGGATATATTTTTTATACATGATATTCCTAACAGAATATAATGTATGAAATATATTATGGGTTATGTTAATGACTTATTGTATATTACTTTTATTCATATGTAATTAAAGAATATATATATTATTTTATAATGGAATGTAATTAATTATTTTAAAAAATTTCAAATTCATTCCAATAATATAATCTATTATTATGGAAGATGTAATCATTGAATTATTAGTAATATATAGTGTAATTATGGTATAATCATGTTTGGGAAATATAATTTGGTAAAAAATTAAGATTGTAATTTATGTGTTTATTATAATGTATTAGTGAGCACATGTAAAAGTAATAGAATATGTTATTAGGGAAATATTTATATAAATTTTCATATTAGGTTATTTATTAAGTATAATTTAGTGTTTGATTGTTTATAGTTTCTAATTTATTAAATTTTATTGATAACCATTTAGGATATATATATATATTGATTAATATTTAGCTATTAATTCATATGTTATATAAGTTACTGAAGTTATGAAACCATATTACTATTTATATTTATATGTCTATGTATAGGATGAAAACATGACTTTCTTATAAGGAATATCGATTACAAAGTCTTTCAAAATATAAATAAAAAACATTACAAATTAAATTGGGTGTGGTTTTAGCACAACATTATGCCAATGTAATAAAACCAAAGGTGGGATTGTTGGGTATTAACACAACCATGAGATATTAAATGATAAAGAGTGCTTTCTATATACCTAGAAAGAAACTCTCAAGGACATTCTTTGGTTATTCACAAGGTATTTACGAACCATAAATGATATTTAATCAAGATAGTTACTATTTATATTAGAAATCATAATAGGAAAAATGTAAATGTATAACCAATTATTGAATAATGTTTTTCATAGGATTATAGAAATGCATCATTGGTTTAAAAAAATTCATAACGGAATAAATAATAGAAATTATTTTTTTATGTTCATATTTTTTATATTATAATTACAGTTTTATTTTATTATTTTTTGGAAATTGGATAAAGAATTTCTTGTTATGAATGGTGTGTATCCAAAACCACTATATCATATCCCCAAATAAGTTAGTATGCATAAATAGTTAGGAATTTAAATTTATGAATATTCTAAATTAAAGGGTGACATTAATTAACTTTTATATTTTAGTGACATTGATATCATAATTTATATTAATTATTGGTACTTAATGATATTTAATTTAATAATTTTCAATCTATAAATGATTATTTGTAATATAATAATTATTATTTATGTTTATATGAACCCTATATGGATTTATATTTTGTAATTATACAATAGTGTTTTTAAATATATAACAAATGTTATCTATAAACAATAAATGTGATTTTATGAAAATTTTATATTTTTTGGTATCAAAATCAGAAAATAAAGGATTAGGGTATGGATAACAGTTATATTAAATATGTTATTTATGTTGACATAAAAATAGATTCTTTGATATATATTATTTAAGATTGTTATTATTTTTATTAATACGATTCATTATATAATCTTCATATTTTTTTTAAAAATTCACCACATTTTTTAATTGGATATTTATGGACTAGTTATGAAATCATGATATAGTGGATTATAAAAATTGAGTGTTATAAATGGATGAAATTGTTTTTATAAATATTTAACATTAATTTATTTTATTACATTTTTCATTTAATTTTATTTTGGGAAAGCAAGTTATTAAAAAAAATATTTTCGAATTCAAATTTTTTTGGATATGATTATAATAATGATAATATTGTTTGATTTAATATAAGAAACATGATATAGCCATTGTGGGTATGGAAGATTTCATATTAGAGGTCATATCCTGAATTTTTAATATGTTTTGTGTATCCTCACTTAATTTACTCATTTAGTAATAATTTATCTTTTGTTGATGTAATTTATTAATCGGGGGATAGTGTAGCACCATGATGTAATAATATATTATTACCTTTATGTAAATCATTGTGTCTAATATACATATCTATATACATGAGTAATCCTAAATAAATATAAAATATATTTAGATAATAATATAAATATAAATTATTATTCATTTAAATTCTAGTCTTCATATTAGCTGGAATGAATAGTAATATTATCAAAATAAAATATTTATAAATATAAAATAAAGGGAAAATTTAATATGAATGAAAATAAATTGGTATAGAAAAGATTCTAACACAATAACCTTATAGATATAAATATAATTTTATAAATTTTTCCTCTTTATGAAAAATTCATTTCAATTTTATTAGATTTATTATTTTAAACGATTAAAAATAGGTTATATGGATAATTGGTATAATTTAATTTAATTTGTTTATGATAATAATGAACAATATGAATGTTTAATATTCTATGAATGTCACTTTCCTTATAAAAATTGTTCTCTGCTGAAAATACCCTATTTATTTGAATGATAAATTGATAAAATTTAGATTTTTAATTTCATGAAATGGTGAAAATTTTCAGATTTAAGATGTTGACATTAGAATGAGATAAATATTTTATATTTTTCAAAATTTTGGATTTTTTAAGTGAAAATACTATATTTACAAATAAAATAAATTTTACGACATTTTAATTATATATGTTCGAATTAGAAATTCCAGAACCATTTCCTTAATAAAATATAAGAATTATAAATATTATATAATTTTTTTAATTTGAAAATACATATTAATCATTTTATATCTGAAGTAATATTTTCTGAAACATTATTTAAGGTATATAATATATTTTCCAAAAAAAATTATGTTTTTCACTTATATTGAATGAGTTAATTGAAATATATTTAATATTTATAAAAAAATTGCATGAATTACATAAATACTTGAAATTTCCTTTTTTTTCATAATGATAAGTTACCTGAGGTATACACTAATAATAATTACCACTTATAAAATTGTAAAATAAGTTAATATAATTATAAAAAAATCAATTATATTTATTATTAATTAGGATATGTATTGTTGAGGACATTATTAAATATATCCTATAACCCATCTATTATTATAATATTTGGTAAAAACAGTTCCTGTTAGTGAATTCATACTATTTAAAACAATTTATTTGAAAAATAATGTCACCCATTTTCACTTATAAAATTGATTTATCTTTCCAAAATGTCCCTCAAATAAATCCCATGAATGTAAATTACAAATCACCATAATCATCTCCAAAATGCTCTTTTACACCACATGAAGGATAGTTTTTAAATAATATTCATCCCATTAAGGTATTAACCAACTATTGAATGGAGATAATTCAAGAAGTAATGTATTTTAATTCAATAACCCTTTCAATTTATGATTAATTTGTATTCTTATCTACATACTAAAACTTATCTTCACCATTTTGAAATGATAACATAATAATAATAATATTATTATTTTATAATTAATATTTTAAATTAATTATCCACCTTCCACTTCTATATTAATAGAAATAAAAAGGGAATTCTAGACTATAACGAATAAATACTCTACGATGAAACATGTTCCATTTCCCACCACCATCATACATAGAAATACATAATAATGAAATTAAAATATAATTATGTATATATATACATTTCATAATTATGATAGATAAATTGTAAAACAAATTATAAATATATCTTTTACTATGGATAATGAAATCATCTTTCAAGTGTATATTTGGATATCCACCTCAAAAGAAAAATTGAATTTGAATATTATCTTCATTACTAAATCTATACAAGATACAAAAAATTAGTATAATGGATAAATAATATACTTAATATATCATTATGGGTATTAATTAATAAATGGAAAACATATTAATTATAATATCTAAATATCATTATCATAATTCAATCATTTATAATAACTAAAATAAGGGGAATGTGTTATATTATTTGAAAGATATGTTATCAGATAAATAATAGTATCTATATAATTATTTATTATAATGATATATCATAATAAAATTTATTAATTAAAATAATTATTCCCTGGTTATAGTGATATTCAGAGTAAGACACCTCATTATCATCAACTAAAAATGGTAGGTTCATGTTTTAGTCAACTTAACCATCTACACGAACAATACAATGAATTTATATCATCGATAGTAATGATAAAATTATTATTATAATAACATGATATTAACATGTAAAAAATTTCAGATATGTTTATATTAACTGTCAACTCATTAATTAATAAAATTCTATTATTTTGTTTTGAATCAATGATACACGATCATCACTAATATAATCATCATTGTTTTTATCCAAAACATATATAAAATGATATTATATATTTATAAAATATATTTTTAAATATATTCTTGTAAAATATATGATCTAATAGTCATTCGATTATTAATAAAACATATACCAATACCCTATTTTTTAAGAATACCTCAACAAAAAAATGATAACTTTAACATTTTTTGAAAATAATTAAAAATACACTAATATATTTGGAATGAATGATTATAAATGATAAGTTTAAATGTTTATAGTTATGGAAACATTTATTTATTATTAATCTAATAAATCTAATTTTCTTATATAAAATTTATTTTTCATGCAAGGAAATATTTATGAATGAGGTAAGGGTTTAAAAATCAAATTCCTCTCCTTGAGAAATGATGGAAGATATTAACAAATTTTTAAATTTTTTGATGATACACACCCTATTTGACATATAATTTAAAGAATTTTCTATAAGTAATGGAATTTTTTTAATTTAATTTATCCCCATTCATGGGGGTTTTTTCATATCTAGTACTTCTTTTAAATTTATTTTTCTTTTAATTTCCATTCTTGTTTTGTTTGGGAGGTTTCCCAATCTTTTTTTGAGGAAAGGGTGAGTTTTCATAATTTGGTGCAACTGTGAGCCCATTTCCAGATTTCAAAACCAATTTTGTCTCTTTTATAACGTTTTCATTTTTTAATATTATGCACCCATTAAATTTTCTAAATGGACTCCCCTGATCTATTAACACCACCATTTCAATTTGGACCCTTTATGAATCAATAATAATGGTGGGTTTGGGTTTTTAGTTAAGGAATTGGGCCACCCTAAATTCCCATTTCGAATTATAAAAAAAATCATTAATTATTAACATATTCAATTTTATGGATTCTTCAGTGCTTCTACGTGTCTCCTTATCCCACTGAACCCAGCCACACTCCCTTTCACTTTCCCCCCTATTTAGAGAATGTTTCCACCATGATTTAGTACAGAACATCATAGGGTTTCTCTAATTGACCATATTTTAAGTGGTAAATTCTTTCCGTCATTAGTATCTCAATTCTTACTCTTTTTCCACCATTCCAGTTCTTAATTTGACCATGCATAATCATTATATATCCTAAAGTCCATGGAAGACCACCAAGGCTCACAAAACCTCTTTGGAACCCCATTTGAAGGGGGATTTGGTGGATGTACATTGAAGAATCTCAAGTAAGTGTATCATCTCCTTAGTTCCTACCCTTTCCATGAAGTTTCATTCAATTTAATTGAATTTAAAAATGACCATGTAGTAGATCCTAGAACCTAGTTTTTAGACTTGGGTTTTATTAGTCGATTATTGTAGTTTTAGGTTCGATATAAGTCCGTATTAGTGGGACGATGTTGCGACTTGATTTTCGCAGGGTGATTCAAGGGTTTGCATTGATTTGGTAGCTGATTCCAATGTTTATGAAATCATTGTGTATTTTCATTCATTACTTATCATATTTTTTGGTTTAGAAAATTTTATGATCACTGCAAAAATTAGTTCTCCTGGCATTTTTTCCAATTGATTTATAAATACCAATTTGGTGGGAAATCGGGGGTTTTCCCAAGAAATGTTTTATAGGTTTATTTAATGATTACCAATAAATAAATAGCTATATTAATTGAAATGTAATAGGTTTGAAAATACTATTTAGAATGTTTATCCCCTTTTTCTGCTGCTTCAAAAAATGGTATTTGATGGGGTTTGTAAATAAAGTGATGTTTTTTTGACACTTTTGTGTGAAAATAGAGGTTTTAGAAAGTTATCACTTCTTTTTTAAACATGGGCCTTCCATAAAATTGATTTTTTTTATTTTAATTGAAATTTATTGGGCTACCTTTACTGTTTTGGGAATTTAAAATTGAGCGCATATTGTACAAGTGGGGTTCTTAAGGGGTTTTGTTTTCCAAACAATGGGGGATTTTGGGAAATGTTTTAATTATAAATCAATGTTTTTAATGTTTGTATTAAGTGTTATAAAATGCGATAGATACTATACTAGGTATATGTGACCATTAGTGGTATTTTACATGAAAATGGATATTTTTTGAATGCTTAAATTGTTTGAGAACAAAGGTGGAAGCCCATGTACCTTGGTGGGCCAGATGTGTACTAGTACGACTAATGGACCAGATGAGTTTTGTATCTATTACACCTAGAATATGGATAAAAAACTATAACTAAACAATTTTGATGATTATTGGAAACTAATATGTTGTGGGTATGTTCCATACTAGTGGCTCGTGCACGAGAACATATTTTACTATGGTTACATTACACTGAGGTATGAGGTACATAGGGCCCGAGGCTATCTAATGACTAGTGGTGTTCAAGATTTTTATGATCATTGTATTTTTTTATTTACCTAGTATTGGGGTTTTTTTGAATTAAATTACATTAGATAACATTCCTATTTAAAAATGTTAAAATTCTGAAAATTTTAGCTTGAAAACATATTTCAATTGAATGCTGTGTTTTTTGGAAGTTAACACTATTTTTCTTTGTGTATTAAAAATACTTGCTTTTTCACATTTTATTTCATGCTCATTGGAATAATTGGTTGGTGTCTTATTGGTATTAGGCTCAAACCCTAATTACACCCCTTTTCTGTAATTGAAATTTATTATTCATGACTCAGGTAAAGGGAAGCCTATGAGTGATGGTGGTTCATGGTGATAGTTCTCAACCATGGTGGAGAGATGTGGAACAATCTGCTGGGTGATGACCCCATGTTTTGTGGAGTCCATGGGTATGTTTTAATATTGTTTCTTTGTGTCTTTGTTCCTTTTGTATTACATTTTAACCTATTTATTTAGTTCTAGATTTTTTTATAAACCTTGTTTTGTTTGAATTTTTCAGATTTATTTAATCAAATGTTTTTGATGTTTTGTGTATACATATTGGGGTAAATCATTCCTAAACCAAGATAAATGATACCCTAGAACATGTTCTAGCCCATGGGGATAGGTAATAATCATAATTACTTCTCACGGGGACAGGTTTTTTGTAGGTATTGGTGGCGACTATATTTCGTTCGTGACAAAATGGTATCAGAGGAGGTTCGCTCTATTTGGGTCATCTTATTTGGGGAACAATCAGGATAGTCTAGAGTTAGGCTTTTTTGGGACATGGAATTATATTTATGAGTAGTATGGAAGATCACCAGACCTCAAGGCAAGATTCAAGTCTCTAGGGTTAATCATGAATTTTCTATGTCCTTTGGTTTTCTTGGTATGATGATGATTAGGGGAAATGAAAAGAGAGTTGGGTTAATGGTCTCAGTGAGCCCGTAGGGTTAGGAAAACCATGTGGAGCCAAAGATATTTCCCTACAATTCTCTTTGTGATGGTGAAGTGATTATATTATGGCTTCCAACCATATTTCAAAGTCACCCGCCAAAGATAGTTTCCCCTTGCATTATCTTGTGTCCTTTAGTTTTGAAATCATGGAAGATAGGTTTTAAAACAAAAATTACATGGTTTTATGAATTGTATGTTTTCTAAATGATTTTTCATAAATATGTAAGTGTTTAAATTTTTAAATGGTTGAACTAAGTTTTCAGAAATCTTTTGAAATGGAAAATGGTGTTTTTACACCTCTTTCGAAAGAAGAAAATTGTGTCAATGTGGGTTTTGAAAAAGTGTTTCCAATATAGTTTTCTAAATTAATGAGAGGATTATTAATGGGATGATATGTTTTTCAATTAATTTTTATGTAATGAATGTGATTTTTCATTTAAATTATACTTCTTTTATGAAAATTTTGGTTAGTTGTAATTTGGGATTGATTTCGTGGTTATCAGTTTTGAGAAAAAGGAGGTATTGGTTGACTGTTTTGTTTTTGAAAAGTGAAATGAATTTTTATTTTTACCAATGGTATTATTGTGATAAAAAAACATTCATGGTGGTATATGAGATTATTTATGGTTTATGGCATGGTTTGATGAGTTTCACGATGGATATGAGGATGGTACCCGGTGTGGCAGACAAACATGCATGTGTGAGGTCCATGGGGTACCATCGGTGGATACCCTAACTGATGAATAGTTTATTTTCAAAAAAAATTGATTTTAATGGAAAAATATGATGCATTAATGACTAGTTTGGGATGGTTTGTATTATTTTTTTAAAATTTTTTTGATGATGTCGGATGTTTTGAGTCCAAGAACCCCTCATGGGGAATTATTTTTCTGATTTTTTGTTTGGTCGGTAAGGTGTGTCGAATGGCTGGTTAGTGGTATCATCTTAGGAATGTTTTGGGACACCAATATAGTGGTTCCCTTCATGTGTTTGGATATTATTTGTGGTATATCGAAACCATTGGACCATCTTGGTTGGGAGCTTGGGTTCAATCGTTGGATAAGTTACGCCCCATTAAGGGTTAGTGAAAAACTAAAGTGAAACCCCAATTGTTTCTCTGTTTGAAGACCCTCCAGTTGATCAATATAAGGAATCATTTTCTCTAGATTCGATGATTGAGTTTACACCATCTCCTTTCTTGGTTTTTTGTATCCTATTATAGTAGGAGAGTGACCGTGGAAGGTTGAAAGAGTCCTTATCTTCTTATGTTTCCTAATTTGCTCAAGGTGGAAGTGGTCTGGGGTTGTAAGCATGGATGAGTATCTGGATGGTGTCTAAGAGGTCCTCTCTATCCTTTATAGTCAATTCAAATAAGGATTTGGCATTAAACTACTAGGGTGGGAAATCATGTCATGAGATTATACTATGGACACTTTCTAGAATAGTGTGTTGTTTGTGGATGTTGTATAAGGTCCCTCTCCATGCATTGTTTATATCAGTCGCAATTGTCTTGTTTGGTGACGCCTTGTGATGTCATGTGCTCGATTGACTGTAAATGATAAATTCATGCAATCCTATTAGAGTCTCTATTATGTTAGAAGAATGTATCCCATGTAAAACCATCAAAATATTCCATTTTAGAGGAAGGTGAGTATAGGTGTTCTTTAATTATATTAATTCTCACCGGAAGAATCAAGGTGTAATGTGTGTGAATCTTCTAAGACCTTGTTTCAGTTAAATATCTGGTTAGGGTAAAGTCAGTATGGAATATGTTATGTCTTGGAAAACTTATCGGGGATTTCGGTGTAGTTTTTGGTGGCACTGAAAAGAAGAATTGTCGTTTCGGGGGTTTCCAAAGCCAAACTGCGAGGCCGAAGAATCTTCAATCTACTGAGCTCCATCCATAGGTCTTGGAGAGACATTGGCTCATAGTCAGGGGAAATCCTAGGGTCATTAATACCCTTGTACAAATTCATAGCCTCAGAATGAAGGATATGATGATTTTAATCCTCTATGTAATCATCTTTCTTTTATTGTTCTCATTCTATGGATATTGGTGGAGGGACTTGTACCCATGTCATCTCCCAATGTTATTACCTCTGCCTTTAGTTTCCATTGAGTATTTAGAGAATGGTTTTAAATTTGGCTAGACAGGCCGAGCACATAGTTTTTGCACGATTAGAAGTGATCGTGTTCTAGGAAGCCATGTGGAAAGAATGATCTTCATAGTTAGTTCATGGTTTCCCAAACCATGCAGACTAATTGTGCAGCCTTCCCAAATCATTAAATTTTTGGGCCTTTCTCTATCGGCCCATGCTGGTAGGTTAAGATGATTGGTTCTTATGGTGGGGATACCCACAATGATTCTCATGTACGTTCCATCATAAATTTTGAATGTAATTCTACACTTTGTACATTGTAGTCCGTTCATGCCTCCCCTAATTAGGGTCATAATTATGTCTTGGAAAAAATATAGGTTGTCTCTTATGGTGGGGAGCCTATATGTGTCCCCCCATACCAATAAATCCGATATATTCATGGTCTTGGCTTGGTTATAGGTAGTATCCTTCAGAGCTATATAACTACCTACATCATCCATGAGTAAATGTTGGGATTGGAGAGTGTCCAATGATTTAGTTAATGTAAGGTAATTATAAACATGTTCGATGTTGTTGTTTTTTTGGGTGAATTGCATGAGTCGTGTTCGGATAGTGTTTAATGTGTTTTATTTTGGGATAAAGTATGAATGAGATTAATCATTTTAGGCAGGTGGAGTATGTTTTGGTTGTGAGAGTAATAATTTCCTAATTGAACACTGGAGGTGTTTGGGACTTTATGGGCAGAGCTTGGCAAATAAGTACATCTTGGTTTATCTGTTGGGTTTGGTTTCTGTATTTGGCCTTTTGTGGCATTTTGGGGATGGAATTTTTTCATAGTGGGGAAAATTTTCACATCCATGAATTATTTGAAAATTATTTTTCATTTAATTTCAATTATTTCATTTCTTTGGGGTTTTCCCAAGAATTTGTTGAGGAAAGGGCGTGTTTTCATGATTTGGGTCAAACCGTGAGCACATTTCCTAAATTTAAAAAATATGGTTTCTTTTATAAAATTTCCATTTTTTAATATTTTTTACCCATTCCAATTCCTAAATGGCCTCCCCTGGCCTATTAACACCACTATTTCAACTGGTCCCATTTAGGAATAAATAATAATGGTGGATTAGGGTTTTTTATGGAATTAGGCTAGCCAGAAAGCCCATTTCATGTTTTTTTTAAAAAAATTCATTAATTACTAACATATTCAGTTCAAAGGATTTATAGGTGATTCCAAGTGACACCCAAGACCATGGAAACCATCCATTTTCCACTCCACTTTCCTCTCTATTTGGAGATGGTTTCCATGGTGATTTAGTACAGAACATCATAGGGATTCTCAAATCGGCCAGATTTGAAGAGTTAAATTCATTCCATTTAAACTCCCTCAATTATATCTCTTTTTACTCCATTATAGGTCCTAATTAGACCATTAATCATCTTCTTTGATCCATTAATCCATGTAATCCCTCCATGTCTCTCATAACATCTTTGGAACACCATTTGAAGCAGGATTTGGTGGATAAACATCATGAAATCTAATGTAAGTGTCTCTCCTCATTAGTTCCTCCCCATTCCATGAAGTTTCATTCAATTTCCATGAAGTTAAAAATAACCAAGGGGTAGGGATTTGAACCTAGGGTTTATCTTTTTTTTATTGGCCAATTCATGTGGTTTTAGGTTCGATAAGTCCCCCTTGGTGTGACGAAGGTGCGACTTGATTTTCGTAGGGTGATTCAAAGGGTTTTCTTTGATTTATTAGGTGATTCCAGTGTTTATGCTGTCATTGTGTATTATCATGTTGTATTAGTCATATTATCAGGTTTATCTCATTTTATGATTTAAAAAAATTGGTTTTAGTGGTGTTTTAATGCAAATAAATTTTAAATGCCAATTTGGTGTGAAATTGGGTTGTTTCCAAAGAAATGATTTATTCGTTTATTTTGGGGCTTCCCCATAAGTACATAGTTCTTTTTATTGAACATTAATAGGGATTAAAATACTGTTTATAATTTTTATACCCTTTTTTGTTGTTTAAAAAATTGGTTTTGATGGTGTTTGTAATGAAAGTGATGTTTTGGTGACACTTTTGTGGGAAAATAGAGGTTTAGCAAAGTTATCACTTCTTGTTTTACATGGGGATGACCATAAATTAATTAATTTTTCATTCAAATGTATTGGTCTAGTGTTATTATTTCGGTAACTTACAAGTGTGCAAATAGTGTACAATTGGGCTTTATAAGGGGTTTTGCGTGCAAAACAATGCTGGATTTTGAGAAATTATTACATTAAAAATAAAAGTGTTTGTTGTGTGTTTTATGTGGTGTACAATGTGTAACGCCCCGACCCCAGCTACCCAGAGTCGGTGCATTACTTCGTAACATTGGCATGATCACAAAAGATCAAGTCTCGAAAGACCGATTAGTTTAGTAGCCTTGGAAACACTAGATACATTCATAAGTCTTTCATTACATCAAAAAGTGAAAAACTACAATAACAAAGTCTCCATATTCCACACTCATATCCTCTTCCGACTATCCCTGCAGGTCATTCATAAAATACTTCTTCACATCCTGGAAAATATTAAAACATTGAAAGGGGTGAGCTCAGATGCTCAGTAAGGATAACAATAATGCGGAAGCTTTCATAGATAAACATTAACATTTAAGGCAATGTATAACTAAAACAAAAGCCTTTTAAACATGAACTTCAACATAATATGGCAAAAGTAAAATGAGATAATGCCATTTACTAATTCACATGGATATTCTACTGGTCGAATAATCACATGTAATATCAATAACCACTTCCATAATGAGGGAATGTATAATGCCAGACATTCTGAAACACTTTGTCAATGCCTCGGCCAAGACATCTAAAATGATTAAGGCCTCGGCCAAAACCATAACTCAAAATGGGAAAGGGCCTCGGCCAATTCCACGTCTAGTTGTCTCATGAGACCTACCGATGCATCGAGGAGCTATAGCGGGCTCCACCCGTCACTTATTAAGTCCAATACATTCCTCATATGAATAGGTTTAAACATATCATAAACAATAACATAATTGTATCACATTAAACATACATAAAGGAAACATAACATTTCCACATTTCAATCACAAGATATCAATACAACACATTGATATAATAAAAACACTTTCAAAACCATTTTCAATACAAAAATAAAAGAAAGTTAAAACTTTGTATTTAGTTTTCATTTAAAAAAAGATGGCTTGTATAGGAAGCCGAAACTCAAATAATGGTCACGGCGGCGGAGAAGTCGTTGTCGCCGCATAAGTACGGAAAGAAAAACATTCCCTTTTGTCGTTTAGCAAAACGCTTTGTATAAAAAGATTCCTTTTGAATAAACGTAAAAGTCAAAGGGGTTTATACACTGTATAAAAGAAATTTGTGTATAAAACAAAATATGCCTCAATGAATGGAGATTGAGACGAAGTCCTTAAAAAGATAATTTCTAAAATAAAATAGATCTATTATGTGTATTCACTATAGGTACACATAAAGAAAGTAAAAATACAAAATAGGATAATAATATCATGACATAATTTGAAAGTAGGAGATTAACCCAAAGAATGGAAGTTGGGTTAAGAAATTCCCTTACAAAGAGCATTTTTAAAATAAAATAGATCTATTATGTGTATTCCCTAAAAGTACACATAAATAATGTACAAATACAGGATATGACATAATAATATCATGACATAATTTAAAAGTAGGATATTAACCCAAAGAATGGAAATTGGGTTAAGAAGTTCCCTTACCTTGTGTCCGACTTGACTCAACCGTTCTTTAACCTCCTGAATAATAAACTAGAGTTAATATCTACCTTATTAAGAACCATTTTCAATTTCATTATCCTTTTTATATCACTTATTACAATGTTATGAACATTATGTAATTATTTAAGTTAATAACGGTCGTTTTGTCGATCTTTGGTACATGAGTCAACAATAAACTTCTTATAATTATAAGTTGTTCATGTGGTGAAATATCCATTATATCCAGAATTATATTAATGATGTAGATATCATATATATCATATATATACAGTATATACATTCATTTATAATATTACGTAACATTTAGAGGTAAGAAATGAAATGCACCGTTCATGGAGACGGTAAGCCGTACGTACGCATGAACGCTACTTTCATTTCAATTTCATATTTAATGGAATGAAATCATAATGATATAAATGTATAATATAATTCCAGTATAATATAGTGTATAATACCATTTACTCCATCCTTTATACATCCCACACATGGCATTAACGATTCAAATCACTTTGAGGGGGCGGTAGTCCGCACTTCCTAAAATGAAATTATCGCGTTTTACCCATAATGGAAATCATAAAGTATGCCATAAATGAGAAATACAGAAGCATAAGTAAAACAAAAACATATTATATATCATATATAAAAATAGTGACATCTTAATGGCCACCTTTGGAGGTGTTATATGAGTGTTGAACAATCATCGTTTCGTGAGGCAGAAATTCGCCATCCACAGAAACCGTATGTTCTTTAACCATTAGATGTAGGTGTGTGTAAGTGTAGCTCGAATCCTTCTTATAACAACATCCTAGTATATTGAGGATACTGGTGTTGTTACAAAAGAAATGAATAAAAAGAGTTTAGGGGGTTGGAGAAGAAAAATAAAACAAAACAACATGAGAGAATGAATTACCTTAAAAAGTGTAACTCCTTTTGAGTTGAGCCTAAAGGCTTCCTTTGAAAGGATTCTGCCCAAAGGGAATCCTCTAGGATGAGGAGAGGGATGTGGAGAGAGCAAATGGGCAGGGGTTGGCCGAGCCAATGGCTTGAAGAGTGTGTGAAATGAGGTAGAGGTGGGGGCCTTTTATAAGAGGAGAGGAGGGGCACTTTTGGAAAGTAAAGGAACATTACATTATTTGAAAATGTGTTTTGGTTTTAAAAGGTCCCACATTGATAGAATTCGTGGATAAGGTGATAAGGCATCGAAATCCACTCATCCAATTGGTTTTGGCCATGTGTAGTTCATAGATTTTATATTACCTTTCCATTTTATTTAAATCGTCAAATAATGATGTCATCACTGCATCATTATTATGTCATAAATAATTAAATTTATTTAATGTCTAAAAATTATAAAAAAAATACTATGATATAGGAAATCTTTTTATCTTTCCAATGACTATTTATAATCAAAATTTGGACTTGTGTAACCCTACTTAAAAATTGTTTTAGTAAAACACTTTATGTTAGTGTCATTTTCACTTTAACATTAAATAAAAAGTAATTTATGTTATTTCCCAACAAAAGTGGATCCATGGGGTCCCCAAGTTAGGCCATGGCTTGTCTTGGTCGGCCATGACACAACCAATGAGGTTGGGACATGTGTCTAGGTCATTTAATATTATTAAAGTATTATTTATACCTTAAACTACCCTAATTACCACTAATCGCGATTAAGAACTTAATAAGTTACTATTCACCAAAAAATTATTTTTATCCCATTGAACCACATTTTACTTCTTTATGACAACCATGTATGTCGGATTTTTGAAAATCAAATCACAGAAGTGGTAATATTTCATTTAAACGAAAAATCAGTTATTTAACAACCACTTAGTGGTTTCACTATTCATCAAAAATTGAAGTTTTTCAGAATAAGGCCAAAATTTCACCCTAAGCTATAATTGATATTCCGAATTGAAAAATGATGTCTATTTTACAAAATTCCAAACATATTAGTTGCATTAATTAATTTTATAATTAATTCCCGCTGTCACAAAAAAATAGCGTGTTTTTAAGAAACAATTTATATCAAAAGATTGACAATTGTTTATGTCCAATTTCAATGTCAAATTAATTCTAATGACCACCATTGGATAAAATGGTAAAAATATATTCTAATTATACTCTAAAACCACTCAATAGTATAATTTATCACTATGAATTATTTTGATTAAAAAAGTTGTTTTAAGTATTTTTCACTATTCATAAAAATTTTGAAGTTCTCAGAAAATTACAAAAAATTCAACATAGGCTAATTTCAATATTAGGAATACAAAAATGAAGTCCATTTTGAAATATAAAATTTCTATAATTTTAAAAAGTGGTTATTACTATTCATAACGGCTACTTTGATTTGTCGCGATGTTTTAGAACTCGAAGTTGCATACAATGCAAGCTATTGTATTATTGAATGAGAAGCGTATCGTGGAAGCTCGGGGTGTTACACAATGTGATTACTATTTTACTAGGTGTATTTTAATATTAGTAGTAGTTTAAAAGAAAATGGATATGTTTTTAATGATTAAATTGTTTAATACCAATGTGGGAAGCCCAGGTACCTAGGTGGGGCATATGTGTACTAGTAAGGCTAGTGGACATGATGGGTTTTGTCCCTATTCCAATAAGCATTTGGATAACAAAAAATCTAACTAAACTATGTCGATGATGATTTTGGACAACTAGGATATGGTTATGTTCCCTTCTAGTGGCATTTTCATGAGAACAAATTTTACTATAGTTACTTTACACTGAGGAATGAGGTATATGGGGCCCCAAGACTATCTAGTGCATAGGGGTGTTCCTAATTTTATTGCTCATTGTATTTGTGGTATATTCCCTTGTAATGGGGTGTTTTTTGGAAGTAAATTACAGAATATAACATTTCTATTTAAATGTTTTAACATTCTTAAAATTTTAGATTGAAAACTCTTTTCAATTGATTGTTGAATTTAATGGAAGTTATAAATGTTTTTCATTGCATATTAAAACTGCATTCTTTTTCACATTGTATTGCATGATATTTGGAATCATTGGATGGTATGCTATTGGGAATAAGTTTACACCCTACATAAAACCATTGGGTTTATATAGACTTTATTATGCTTGACTCAGGTAAAGGGAAGGCTATGGGTGATGGCGGTTCAGGGTTTTATTTCGCATCCTTGGGGTGGAGTTATGGAGACGACATGTGGGTGATGACCCCATGTCGTGTGGAGTCCATGGGTATATTTTACTATTTTTTATTTGTGTCATTGGACGTTTTTTAGTGAATTTGAACATATGTATCCAGTTCTATATTTTTTATAAACCTTGTTTGGTATGAATTTTACAGATTCATTTTATCAATTTTATTTGATGTTTTATGTTTACATAATTGGGTAAATCATTCCCAAACAAAGATAGACGATACCCTAGCACTTGTTCCATCCTGTGAGGATAGGGAACACACTTTGGTCCTTGACACAGGCTAAGTTTGGTGTCGGTATTGGTGGTGACCAGATTCGGTTTGTGATAGTTTTGATTCAAATTTTTCTAATGTATTAATGGTTTTCATGACATCAATTATTTTTTTTACATAATAAATTTTTGAGACATGATATAATTTTGCGTTTCATTTACTCCCCATGGATATATATATTTTATATATTTGTTTTATTTTATATTATAATCTATCTACTTCATGTTCTGGTAAAAATGTGTCCATTAATTCAATTATTTCCAAAATATAAATTATTTTTCTTATCTGAACATTTTTCCAATGAGTAATAACCAATCTTGTGAAGATATTTTGTTAAAAAAATATTCATTCGTTTTATTATTCTATGTTATATTATTTCATATATTTTTGGGGATCAATTTTCTAAACTAAATAAAACTGTGAAAAATAATTATCACTTCATGAGTTATTCCCATTTGAATGAATCAAATTTCTATCTCACTATGTGGCTTTTGATCTTGTTTCTATAATATTGACATAGATATATACCCATTACTCAATTATGAGGGAACATCACATTTTCTATAATTCATATTTTATAATGGTATCCATGATATAATGCTATTTTATTTATATAGGGAAATATATTGGTGTACCATATAATATAATTTCAATATCTATTATAATTTTATTGTGTATTTTGTATTATTTAACTTCCCAACTTCATTGTCAGGATGTGTTTCCATCATGATATCTCATATATTGACATTTTGAAATGTATTTATTTCTTATTATTTAATAATAACTTAGGTTTAATGTGTATTGGTATTTTTCATTCAACATTATTTAGATATCTCTGTTTTTTCATCTTTTGGTTGTTTATATAATGGAATGAATAATATAGTTTCATTTTATGGTGAATAAAGTTGATATATTAAGGTGATGGGTTGGGGAAATATTATATATCACATCAATTATTTAATAGCTTTCATTTGACTAAACAATTTAGGTTTAATTATAAAAATCAATAAATACGTTGATATTGTCTTCAAATAAGGGAATGTGATCTAATTTTTTGTATTGGTAATTATTAATCCCATTAGTATAATTTGAGTAATAATTAAATCCCCATATTATTATATTTTTATTGATATAGTGTTCTCTCATTTTTAGTTGTGTGTGGATTAATATTTATAACTTATTCTTAATATAATTTTTATTCAAGGATTTATTCTATTTAATTATTTTCCTTACTAATCATTTGAGCTCACCCTATCATATATATACATTTCCCCAAGTAAACTAATAAATTTATAACACATCATTTTCTGAATAGAATATCTTATATGGAATATTTAATAGAAGATGTTTAAGTGTTTTGATAGATTATATAGTTTATTATATAGTTTAAAATTCTCAATCATTTGAGGAATATGCGAGATTTATTTATTTATGCCTTTTCATAATTCAACTAATATCATATAGAATGTTCTAAGAAAAAAATGTAAAATTATAAACTTTTTAATCAATTAATTTATGGGATTGATATTCACGTGACTTGATATTTGGAATCGACGCCATTATGTAATTTTACTATTTAGGGAAATCCATCTGGTACTCTGGGTCTACTACATCACATAGAATTTGGGTTGGATTTTATTGGAAGGGAATTAATTTAGTATTTCCCAATATAGAGTTCTCAATGTGTACCAGTATTTTTGAATATGAGTATTTATTGTTTACATGAGGGGAGTGTCACCACAATAAAAAGTAAGTTTTTTAAATTACTAAAATTCAATATTCTCAGGAATGTTGTTATAGATGACTAATTTATTTTGTATGATCCAAACCTTTTCTAGATTTCTCTTGGTATTGATTAAAGTTACTCTATTGTCTACTATTGAGTACATTTATTTTTGGTTTTATGTTGGGGTTTGTTTAGTTCATATTTTAATGAAAATTGAAATAAAGAGGATTGTCCATGGTTGGGGCACGGTAGGGTTAAACATTTCTCCCCAACCCAGAAAGCCATGAAACACATTACAGTTTGTATTTTCAAGTTTGGAACATGGTTTTTCTAATTGTGAAGCCTCTTATGAATAACCGTGCACCCCTATAATAGACGTACTCAATTTAAGTTCCTAGTTAGGGTAAACTATGTGCCCCTTCCTAACAAACAATGCGCGAGAATTAATTTATCCCTCAAAATATTATTAAAAAATCTTTAACCCTATTTTATCCCAAAATAGACACTATTTTTTCCTTATGTATTCTTTAATAATTTTGGAGACCTCATAAAAAAATTTATTCCTTATCGACCACTATTCATCATGATTGGAAGCCTTGATCAAAGATTAGTACCCCTCCTAGTATGTGGATTCTATTCTGTGTGTTTCATGTTCATTATCATGTATTCTCCCATCCCAAAAAGGATATGTTTTCCTCTAATTTGGATTAAATGTAAATATAATTTTGTTTATATATATCTAGTATTATCGATGTAGATCTATATTAAATAAATCCTAATTTATTTGATCTTGATTTTGGGTTTTGGATATTGATATCATTCTACATCATTGTGATGATAAAATTTCTTGGATTTCCTTTGGCCTATTATATGTGAATGATTTGAGGTGTTGTTCTGTAATTCAAATCTCATAGTATTTATTTAAATTTTTTGTATGAAATATTAGCATTGCTATTAGATATTTAGAAATTATGTTCTTGATTTTAATTGATTAATTTGGTTGACAGATTAATTTAGGAGATGTGAGTTAGAGATTTTAGAAATTATAAATTTACATATTACTAATTACAGAATTTTGTATGAGATAAAGAAATTTTTATTAGTTATTATTAATTAATTAATTAATTATGAGGTATTGGGAATGGTAATTTAGATAAATAATAATGAAATTTATTTGGATTTTTTTACTTTTAGATTTTTAATAATTAATTGATTTCATAATTAGTGGGTTTGATATAATTAATTATGCAGGGAGTTAATTAAGTGGGTAGTGTGATTAGTTATTTATTTATTTAATTAATAGAAATTCTTGGAATTAAACTAATTGATGAATTTTTAATAGTGTTGACAAAGATAATTCATTGCTATGTTAATTTTTTTGAGGAATGGTAAAATGGTTATTTAGTTGTGAATTATAGAATAGTAACATAGTCATTCAAATGATTAAGGTATGAATGGTAACATATTAATTTATTTGGAATTAAATAATGGTGACATGGTCATTCAAATGCATGTCTTATGAATGCAAACATGTCCATTAATTTGTGACCAAAATAATGGGAACATGATCATTATATCATGTAATGTTTGAATGGTAACATTACAATTCTAGTATTAATTAAATAATTGTAGTAATGGAATTTTTCTTTATATTATCACATGGGAATAAATTGGGATCTGGAATGAGCCAATGTATGGATTGATGAATTCGTGTTTGTGGGAACCAAGGGGTTGATGTTGGTAAATATAGACTAATTGATAATGTGATTATTTTTTACTTATTTATTATAGATATTTTCTTTAAGACACTACAAAAATTATTTTTTTATAGGATATTTTATTATATTACATTAGTGCTATCCTTCTCTGTTTTACTCACACCATAATAGTTCTACATGATCGGTTCCCAAATAGACTTTGTTCTTTCTGGATAGTTGATAGTAAAAGGCCAATGAGATAAGTGAATGATTTAAGATGGATATTGGATAAGGTAAATAGGCATGGTTCATGGCCCACATGGGGATACTTTAGTGTCATTATATTGGATTTAATTTTAGTCACTTGAGACTTACCTGGACATGGAATATTTAATAATTTAATTTTTATATAGTATTTCTAGTTGTTTGTATCATGGTATATTGGTAATGTTAATGGATATATCTTATTCCTATATTGTATATATATTTATACTAGTGTATACTCATATATAAGAGGGTATAGTCTTAAAATGACTGATATTAGATCCGTGATATTAGTATATAGTCTCAGGAATATGGGGATGCACTCTTGAAGTCGTATGGCTAAATGGTTTGGCGCATCAAGTATTGGCACCCAGGTCTGGATGTTACAAATTTTTATCAGGGCAGTTTTCCTTTCTTTTTCAATTTTCTTACTATTTGGTAAAGTTATTCATGATACATGGAATTGACAAGACTTGGTTGTGAGCTTGTCCGTGGGAGTGGTTAACCCATATATGTGGGAGAACCCACGAACCCAATGTCTGATTATTTTTGTTGCTAATTTCTGCAATAGTTTAGTATTATTTCACCATCAGTGAAACATTTTTTATTCAATTATTATTTATCTTGATATTATCTTAGATTTACTTCATGTCAAAAAATGGCATGAGAGTTGATTTTAAACACATCATTCTGGGAACATAGGGTCATTGTAACTTGATTCCCTTTAAGAATTCATAGAAAACGGGTTATTAGTAAGTTAATAAACATTAACTATTTTCCATAAATGTGAAATTGAAATTAAAATGGTTCCTAAAATTAAATAAATAATGATGGAAAAATTATTGATGATGAGAATATATGGGTTTCTAAATGAAAATCATCAATAATGAGAATTTTTCTACACCTGTTAACAAGCCCTGTGTGTAGATTGAATAATGGTAGTTATATAACCATATTTTCTTACAACATTGAGAGGGTTTGGGAAAATTCATTTTATGGGTTATTTCCTATTTTAATGTCAATGTTTTGGTTTTAATTAATTTTTTTCTAATGTGTTTATTTATGAAAGAAATGAGTATTCCTCTAGGAAGATTCTTGTTGAGAGGATGACTAAATAAAATGGGTTCGAATGATCATCCAATGACCAAGCCTAGTACCCCGATCAAGCTGGGTAAAAAGTCAGGATAAAAGATTTCAGTGAATAGTGATTTTTTCAAGCCATTCATGGGAAGGGACCCACAAGTAGTTTTGAAGAGTATGTTAAATCTGAATAGGGTGTTATAGTTTCAACACACTACAATATTTACAATATTGGGTAGACCTGAGGGAGATATGATTAGGGTTTAATCAGTTGATACTATACATGATCACTTGGATACTCTTGCATGTATGATGGAAAATTTTCTATATTTTGGGATATGTGGATCATAAAAGATCTATTAGGATGTTCAGGCATGGGCCTGATAGGATAATGGTGTGTTATGGCATGAGTATTTGGAGATATTATTGCATCACTTCTATATGGAGAAGCTATGGTCGAATAGTGGTGTTGATTTCATGAGGTTGAATCAAAGGAGAATGTATATGATGGAATATGATGGAAATTTTATAGATGTGTGATTATTTTATCCGATTATAGAAAGGGAACTATATACATCTGAGAAGACATTTTCATGATGGTCTTAAAGGTGAAATTTAGTCATAGGTTAGTATTTTTTTATTAATGACATTAATGAGGTATTGTATAAGGCTATCATAGTTAAGGGGACCTGATAGAGGCTCTTATGAAGGAAAGGTAGTTTAGGCTACATGATCTGGTGGAGCAGCTTCTGAGTGTAATTATAATCACTATGAGAACATTTTACATGGTAGTGGGAAACAAATTACATAGACATATGGATTAGTTGAATTAGACCTTAATCAAGTGGTTTGTCACCCATGTGGTAGGTCGGGTCACATCCATAGATAGATCCCTTGAACACCAGTTGGGTGTCGATCATGTAGAAATATGGGACATATATATAATTTTTTAATGACCCAGCGACATATGGGAAGTGGGGGTACAACTTGAAAAATATGTTTGTCGGTACGGGATAATCCACACAATATCAGTCTTGAAGCTAGAGTTCTCATTGAAGTGGGGGTAGAGAAAGTTTACATGGTGTTTTAGAACAATATTCTTCATATCGTTAATCTAGGGTATCATGGGGGAGTCAGCCATCATCACAGTGAATAGGGGAAGGATAATAGCATGTGGTCCAACTAAAACATTTGGGCATTTGGGATGGAACATCGATAGTAAAAGGTAACAATTTTGTATTATCTACATTATGTTGTTCATTATTTGATACTAGGGATTATCATTTGACTATTTACAAATTGTGGATATTTTGAGCCATGTGGTGGAGCATGTGAGTGAGTTTATGACTATAGATACAATGTTAGGAGAGTGGTTTAGAGATAACTGTTTATGAAAAGGGTACTCTCTCAATGATAGAGATTTTTTTATTTGTTATCTCAACATCTTATGCATCTCAGGATTCAACATAATTCAGGGATGTACTGTCTAGTGACATACAAAAATCAAATTGATTTATACTAGTGGAGAGTACTTTTTACATCTCCTAAGTGTAAGAAATATATTCGTCATGGAGAGTGGGATATATAATAAGGATGAGATGGGACAACTGATATGAAATTGGGAGATATCAAATCCAAGTATTCTAGTATATTATTGGATGATAGAGGTATGGTGAAGTATATCATTCTTCCTATAATGTATCAGTTTTATGATGTCATCTTGTAATACTTATTATGGTTTCCACCAGAGGTAGATGTGGATTTCAACATTGAAATCATGTTGGGGGATGATTTAGTTTATATTCCCCAATAATGTATGGGATTGAATGTGGTTCAACAGCTCAAGAATATGATCGAGGAGTTAGAGGATAAGGTATTTATCAATCTGAGTATGTCACATTGGGGTTCACCTATGTTGTTTTCAAAGAAATAAGATGGTAGTTTTCACTTATTTTGTGATTATCAAATGTTGAAATTGATGAATGTGAAGATCCGCTATCATCTTCCATGTATCGATGGTAGGCTTGACCTATTGATTGGAGCTTGTGTATTCTCAGAGATTGAATATAGCTCGGGGTATCATTTACATAGAAATCTTACATTTGATATAAAATGGACTTCATCCATAAGCAGTTATGATACATATGAGTTTTTTATAAGGTTATTTGAGTTGACAAATGCATTAATATTATTTATGGAATTAACAAACATGATCATCCATCCTTACCAAATTCAGTTGGTAGTAGTATTCATGGAAGATATCATGGTGTACTCCAATACTCTTCATGATCATACCCAATATCTTCACATTATCTTGAGTGCACTGAGAGAGAATTGAAAAAATGAAAATCTATCTAGGTGATAGTTTTTTCTAGATCATTTAATCATTAAAGGTCTCATCATCTCGGCGAAAGGCATGTTAGTGGATATATAGAAGGTTCAATTAGTGGTTTCCCAAGAGAATCCCAACAATGTGTTTGATATCCAATTTTTTTTTGGATTATATGGATATTGAAGTATGATCGTATAATGTCTTTCTTGTTTGGAATTGATTCTTTCTGGTATAACTAAAAAGGGGATAATTTTTTAATGGTCGGAAGATTGTGAGGAAGCCCTCTAGGATCTGAATATGATTTTGATAAAGATACCAAAAATGATCGATCCTAAACCATTTGATGATTTAACAGTTTATTATAATGGTTCAAGGATTTTACATAGAGAAATTTCAATATATGGAGAGCATGTTGTTGAATATGGGTATTTTCCACTGAGGCCTCATTAAAAAAACTACAGTAGGATCTTCCTTGAGTCGGATATAGTAGTTTAGGAAATAAATGTTTGTGGAATTATATTTTGGGGAATAAATTACTGTGTACACTAATCATAGGAGCATAAAGTATATCTTTTCACAATAAGAGTTGAATATCCAGTAGCAGAGATCGGTTGAGTATATTAATTCATTCAAGTTTGAACTAAAACATCCACCTGGAGAGGGGAACAATGATGCTAGTTCTTTAAGAAGGAAAAATCAGTCTCAATTGGTTAAAGAGATTAGTACTATTTTAAATATGATGATCTTGTTGGAAGAAATGCATATGGTGGTTTAGGAGAGTCATGATAAGATGAATCTTAGGTTATTTAACATTGAGTATACTATTTTGAGAAATATCAATGATATAATGTATGAGGATCTAGAATTCATGAACATGAGGTAGTTTTTTGAATGTTGGTAGACACATTGATTTTGATTCATATATGAGTATGATATATTCTATGTAAGAAACCATATTTTTTTACCTCAGGGAACGAAATATGTGTTAATGTGTGATTATCTTTCCTCAAAGTCGGCGGTACTCCTAGGTGTGGTAAAAATATTCTATTTAAAAAGATGACAGTTTTGGTGGCCAAGCATGAAAGAGTAGATAACATGATTCATGACACAATGCTACACCAATCAACTAGTGATAGAAAAGTATAAACAACATGGATGATTTCTAAAACAGTTACCTATTATAGAATGAAATTGGGATTATTTTACCATTGACCTTGTGGTTGGTTTCTCAAGGATGCTTCATAATAATGATTCTATTAGGGTAACTATGGATTGACATATTAATGTAGAACATTTAATGATGATATCATATTCTTTTTTAATGTAATATTTGAGATTTTTTGTGATTAGGAGATAGTACATCTTCATGGGGTGCTAAAAACTATTACATCAGACTATGTCTTGCATTTTAATTTAATATTCTAGATGATATTATAGAAGGATCATGGTAAATTAGTTTTGTTGTGTACATCTTACCACATATAGACTAATTGGAATTCAAAGTTTAAAATACTAGTGATTGAAGATATGATTTGTGTGTATGTGTTATATACATTGGTGGATATTTGGATCACTTATATTTAGTATATATATACAACAAAAATAGTTTTCATGAAAAAATACAATTGGAAAAAATATGAGGAAACTTATGATAGGACATATAGATCAACTGTATTATAGATTAAGGCTGGTGATTCTTTATTTTTGGAACGTAGTCTCATGTGAGGGACATTGTAGAAGTTAATTATAATTCGTAAACAAATGGGTATGCATAAGAGTAGTGTAAAATCATATGATGGTAGGCTTTGAAGACCCCTAGAGTTCACTAAGTTTGATATTGTATTCTTTCAGGTGTCACCTAGGTTGGGTCACTATCGGATATATAGGTTAGGGAAGTTGGTTCCTAGGATATTTTGACCATTTTGGTGGTGGAGATAATTGGGTTGGTGGTGTACCAACTGGATCTTCCATAGAAATATTGTGCTATGAATTAATTTTTACATGTTTCAAAACAATGGTGGTTTCACTCTAACCCTTCACCTATGATCTATGTGAATGCTGTTGAGATATATATATTTGAATCCTTGAGGACCATCCTATATGTGGTTTTTATCATAGTGAGAATGTATTGTAGGTAAATAATGAGTTGATAGTTCATCTATTGTAGAAACAAGATTATTTGAAGGATACAACATGGGAAGGAGAAGATGATATGTGGGAACAATGGATTGATATTATTGACTCGAAATCATATAGTCTCTTGGGAGTATAGCTCGGTGATGAGATAATATAAGGTTGGGAGATTGTAAGATCCCAATGTTTTTATGAGTTTCCTGAGGCTTATTTACATGTACACATTTTTTAGTGTTGAGAAATTTTCATTTGGGTTTCATATTACACTGTTATTGGGAAGAATTGTTGAAAAAAATGTAATAAAGTGGGATGTGAATTATTGATTGAAAGTTAAGCTAAACTATGGGCCCCAACACAATAAACTCTGAGATCATAGATAGTTGGTATTTTCATGGTTGGCCCATGATTTACCACACCATGAAACCTATGGGGAGTGACCATACACACAAATAATAGAGGCTCACAGTTTAGGAACATGGTTAGGGGAATTCCATGTTTCAAGCCCAGAAAACCATGTTCTAGAATTAATTTATCCCAAAAATTAGTTTTAGAAATTCAATAACACAAATTTTAATCCCATATTGACCTCATTAAACCCTATGTCATATTTTATGGTTGTGGTGCCCTTTGAATAGACCCCAAGCCTTATTAACCTCCTTTTATTATAATTTGAATCCTGAATAAATGATCTGCACCCTTTCTAGTAAGTGGATTCAATTGTTTTACTTCCACATTCATTATCTTTTCTTTTCTCATCCTTCAATGAAGTAATTTTCTTATATTTTGGTTTATATCTTGATCTAATAATTTGGATCTATATGAAGGATTATTTATCAAGACGTACATTATAGATATGGTGATATATTTGATATTAATTTATGGTTTTAGATCCGTATCTCATTCTTTAACAATATGCCTCTCAAATTCTAGGGATTTCTATTGGATGTTCGTTCATAAAAAAATTTAGAAAGGTGGTATATAATTAAAATATCATAGTATTAAATTATATTTTTTGCATGAAATTTTATTATTATTTTTAGAAATATTTAAAAAAAAATTGATTTATGTTATTTAATTAATTAAATTGATTAATTAAGGAGATGTGAATTGGGGATTTGGGAAATTATGGATGTGTAGTTAATTAATTTTATAATTAATTATGAGATATAGAGATTATTAGTAGAGATAATTAATTTTAGAATTTGTTATGAGGTTTTTAGAGTGAGAATTGGGATAATTAATGGTGGAATTAACTATGGGATTTTGAGTTGTGGGTTTTGGTTAATTAATGGATGGGATAATTAATGGGGTTGAAGTAATAATGTAATTGTGGAAATAATTAAGGTTTTTATATGATTATGTAATTACGTAGTTAACTAATGGAAATTCTTCTATTTTTTCAATTGATCAATTCTTAATAGAATTTATGTGTATAATTATTTATGAAATTAATTTTGTGATGAATGGATACATGTTCATTACACTGAATATAGTATTTATAATTTGGTCGTTCTAATGCATGAGGTTTGAATGATAACATGTAAATTTATATGTATAATAAATAATAGAAACATGTCCATTCTAATATATGTGTTATAAAGGGTAAATTAGTCATTTTGTTTTAAATTAAAGAATTGAAACATGGTCATTCTATTGTGAATTGTGTGAATAGTAACATGGTCATTCAAGTATGAATTAAATAATAGTAAGAACCTAATTTAGAGATATAACATCACCTGGGAATACATCAGGCACCAACAAGAGCTGAAGTAACGATTGATGTGTGAGCATCAATGGGATCATTGGGGTTGATGTTGTTAAATATTTACTTATTGATAATGTGATGACTATTTACATATTAATAGTAATTATTTAATTTATTACACTAAAAAAATTATTATTTGTTAAGATTTTGTTTTAGATTCCATTGGTGGTGGCCTACTGAGTTGTATCCACAACCTACTCAAGCTTTCTGAGGGGTACCCGAATAGACTTTTTATTATTTATAATGGTTACAGGATAAGGCCTTGAGATTGAATGGTGATTTCCTATGGAGCATGGATAAGAGAACTAGACTTGGATTGGGATCCACAAAGGGATTAATCAGTGTCTTTATTTTGGGTCTCATTTGAGACATGTGACATTTACATTGACAATAAATGTTTTATTTATTTGTAATGATGTTTTATTTCTTGTTTTTTATCACGAGGTATTTGTAATGTTGATGATTATATTCCATTACACTATTTATGATTAATTTAATGTCTTTAATTACACTAATAATATATATTATAGTCTATAGAAGACTTATATTACACAATCGGTACTAGTCATCACTCACCGACACACAGGGAGGAATGCTTGAGGTCATGTGACTGATTGGTTTGTGGAACTGGGGTTTGGAACATGATCCAAAAAATTAAATTTTATATATAAGATACATATGGGATAAAATAATTTTAGCTATTTTTATTTATAATTTTTTTATATTAATTTTCTGTAAACTGTCATTATTTGACGTCCTCATTCACTCCGTTAACAAACACCATGATGAAATGATATTTAACCTCATTAATAATCATTTTGGTTAATAATAAATCAAGTATATTAAAAAATAATAATTATAATAATTATTAATATTGAAGGACATTCATTTAGAGTTGAGTTTCACAACTAAACGTCTATAGAATTTCATAAAATTTTTAGGATTTTTGTTGTTGTAAATTAGTTTAAAAGGTTTATCATTATTGATTACTTTTTCCTTCTTTAAAATATTTGAAATTTTATTAAAAAATAATTCAACAAAATAGTTCATATTATATTCCCTGGGATCAGTGGTATTACTTTATGTGATATTGGTAGATTTTATGAAATATTTTATTATATTAATTTCATTTAACCATCTATTTCGGTATTTCATTTTATATTTAAAAAAAATATTATTCATTTTTTGTGATATTTACAACACCATATTTGAAGTGTGACTATTTCATTGATGTTAATTAAAACTTTTGACTATTATGTTTTATAATTAAACATGTTTAGAACACATAATATTTAGTATTAATGATAGATGTGAACTTGTTACATAGATATTATACAAATATGCATAAATGATTAGGTATCAACCATGGGGTTGTTACATGTAATGACGTTTGGGTTCCTATGTTTATTTAAATTTTTTTCATTGTGAAAGTATTAGATAGTCAGTAGATTAATAGTTCCTATATGATCAAATGTTTTAATTTACACCGTAATAACTATTAAAACACTAGAATCATAAATTTATTACCCCTTTATATCTGTACAAACAAAAATGGAGTAAATCAAAATGCATCATATTCTTCATGTTCCCTCAATAATATCCTTGTTTATTGTGAAATGGATTTTTGAAACCCATTAATTAGAAATAGTTTACCCACATTTATTTTCAATACAATCTTGTCCAAATGTAAATATTTCCACTAAAACTATTATATTATAGAGCAGAAGTAATTTATGTTCCAAAAAATTTATTTACTCTTATTGAATTTTTTTTTAAAAAAATATCTAACTATGATAATAACATCCCTTATTTAAAATAACATATTGAAATATAATGAATATAATTTTATCCCAATTGGTTTTTTAAATGTTGTTTAATTATATTGATTTGAAAACATTAATTGGACTAATAATTACAATGATGATGTTGATAAAAAATTTGAAATAAACAATATATGTCACAAAAACATTATAATGAAATTAATAAATCCCATTATGGTTGTGGTATGTTTCTTATATGAATAAAACATTTTAAAAATAGAGGAATATGAATAATCTTAATCTAGAAACCATTTTGTGGATGAACATCCTATTATGAATGAAAACATCATGGATCATTTTGAGAATCATAATGAACCATCAAAAACTGAGTTCGAAGATTTTAAGATTTTATAAAAATAGTATATGTTGATGTATAAACTGAAATGAATTTTGCAACATAATAAAATACACAAGATTGATTTTTTTCACTTCCATTAGGATGACGAAAATAATAGTTTATTCCTTAGATATAAATTTCCTGGATCATGCTATGGTAACTAGTACAATAAAACATATCATTATTAATTATTTGATATGAAAATTATTTTGAATGTTAATTTAAAAAACAAATGTCAAAAAAAATATGATCATTTCATTATGTAGCATTTAGGACCTAGTCCACTTATAAGTAAATAAACATGGATGAAAACATGACCTAAAGAAAATATCTACGTTCTCTACAGTCTTCTACCTAGTTTCAATGGTCCGCAGTGTTACCATGCAGATACTATACAATATTGATTAGTTTTCCAAACCCCGATATACAATTATAATTAGTAGGGGAAAAAATAATAAATAACCAATAGTGAAATAATAACAATCCAAGATTTAAAAAATTGTGGAAGATTAATTTTTATTAATAGAAAAATAATGATAATGTCATGACGCTATAGAAAATGTGAAGATAATTAAATACAGGGGTATATCAATATAAAACATGTTATAAAAAATTAGAAAATTTCAATGATATAAAATCATAATAATGAAAAGAATTGTCTCTGTCCTTTTTTATCATACTCCCTCCTATGAAAATATGTAATGCATGAAATTCTATAAGATTACCTTTTCCCTACTAGCATTAATAAGGTCTATTAAAGGACCACTATGTTTCTAGAATATGTAGTGAGATATAATTAGTAGATCACCATCAGTAGTTTATTGAGATACCATGTTAACAAAAATAAAATTATCAATTTTCACTTAATAATAAATGTATGATACTAAATAAATAAATCACATCCGACTATATTCCTCATGATGTACCCACCTAAGATAACATACATCATCCAAAGCCATATTTTGTTAAACAGATGATTCCCTTCATGAATTCGTATAGAAATATTAAGGAATATATATACCATTTATTCTTATAGAAATATATTAGAAAATATATTGATACTTGGTATTAGTTAGGACCTATTGTGAAATCATAAATATTCTATACATACTTATAATGTTAATTTCACATCCCATGGGAATATGACCGTTGTAATATATTAAGGACACAATAAAAGTATATTCAAAATCATGGAATGATCCCAAAATTATTATTCATCTTGGAAAACACATGATTAGTTCTAAATAGTTATTATTCTAGAACCATCACCGGCATTTTTTTTAAATTGATAATAGGTATCGCAACCAGTGAACTATAAAACCCATAAATTTTAGAGTCCATCAATTATGTTTTTTATAAAGAACCAAAGTATCAATATCAGTATAGTATAAGTGTAAGAGCCTTTGAGCCCTTCTATATTATTTAAAATAAATAACAATGTATCACTCGTTTCACATTATAAAAATATTTCACACCGAATACATAAAAGGAATTCCACAAGTAACCAGGTATTTCTATTGGATAATGAATAAGTATTCACTCAATGATCCCATCCATGATATTATATAATGAAACCATTTATCCTAATTAGTGTACTATAAATAAATCTCAATTTCTATTTGTGATTCTCAATAATATAATTCAAGATAACCTTAATCGGGTATTGTGTATTATTGTCGTCTTGGGTATAGTAATAGTCATAAATATATGTCAACTCAATGATTTAAAAAAATGGATTTTTTGTGGTGACTAATTGATATAAAACTATTATTCCAGGATATAAAATTAAGGAAAATTTCATAAACTTGATGTGGATTTAATTTCACTAGATTTTCCACATATATTTATTAAGTTCTTAATAATTTAATTAACTAATTCTTCATTTTTCTGGATATTTTTTAACATTTTTAATTTTATAACTAAATTTATTATTTAATAATTTTTAATAAGTAATTTTGTATTTTATACTTCAAAATATTAATTTATTCATAAATATTATTCTGGTTCATTATTTTTCTTTTTTACTTCTTATGTATTGTTTTGTAATGTTAATTTTACAATTTATCAATTAATCATTTTATTTACATTGAATTAACATAGTATTTTATTAATTATAATATTTTAGTTTTGATAAATTAATTTTAATTAACATTAAGAATTATTTCAATCTATTTATTTTAAAATACTTTGATGGAATTTCAAATTTTGTATCCTTTAAATTTAATTTTTTATTTTTTTAATTTGTATTTTAATTATTCTACTCACACCACTCATATGTCTGTATCAGTGACAATATTTTTCTATGCCTCCCCTCCTTCAACATAGCCTAACACACCATCACACGCAAAATCAATGAAAAAATTAATAAGACCCAAAAAACTCATATCAATAATGAGACCCACAACCACTACAATGATCCAACAAAACCAATCTACAACTGGATTTCAAACCTAGATCTAGAGCCGAAGTTGCTACTCATCTAAGTTGATGAGGATCCCATAGTTACTAATCGAGGAGTTTTTGGCTATCACAATAGGACTAGTGCCATATTTGGAGACCCTAGAGCCTCCGAAACCTAATCGAGAAACGTCGGATCTATACACACGTGAAGCAGAGGATTGGAGATGTTTCACCACCGCTGCAGGTGGAGTCAATACCAAAGGAGTCCGCTATTGAGGAGGGTTTATGTCATTAGCAGCGGTTGGCACCATCAGGTGGTTGTGGAGAATAATCTAAAACCCCGCACCCATTACACGTGGAGAAGAAGAAATGGGGGGAGTAAAGTAAATACAAGAAAATAAAATAAAATAAATAATTAAAAGAATAAAAATCAAATCAAATCAAATTATTAATATTAAGATAGTAATAATAAAAATAAATAATTAATTAATTAACTATAAATTTAGTTTATGTTTTTTAGAAATTATAAAATAAATTGACTAAAGAAAATATTTATTATTAAAATTCTAATATTATTAATTAACAAGTATTACTAATTATTAAAATAAACTAATTAATAAACATTAATATTTAGAATAATAATAAAATTATTATTTATTATTTTTTAAATAAACATTAATAATAATATTTAATAAAATAATTAATTAACATAATAAAATAAAAACAAAAGAATTATTTAAAACATTATTAGAATACTAACATTAATAATATTAAGTAAATAATTTAAAAAGTTAATAATAGTTTTTAAATATATAAACATAAAATAAATAAAATATTAATTTAAAATATTAATAACAAGTTACAAACAATATAAATTATAAATTATTCGTTTATATATATATTCACATAGTATAATGTAATTAAATAATTTTGTCTTATAGTAAATATTTTTAATATTTAATAATGTATTCATGTTTGCTGGTACACAACCTTTTTTTGCATCCATGATCAACCCAAAAATCCAATTATTGAGTCCACTGAGTTCATTACTAGAGAAAAGATAATGTGACGAGTGATGCATGAATAAACACATTTGAGTGGTGATGTAGTGAAGAAAAGATGAAGTTGATGGAAAAAGGTAGTGATAACCTGTCTGTTGAGAGATGAATTAAAAAAACGCACCAAAGAGGGATAATTCATTTGATACAACACATTGGAGACAAATAGTAGAAAACAGAACATATTGAAGGGGTATTTATCGTCATTTCTGTTTCAAATTCAATACTCTGTAATGGAGAATTTTCAATTTTAATTCATGAATATGATAATAGGTCAAATCCTTTAGTGCTCGAGGAATCAGTTTATACCAGTTTAATATATTTAAATTGTAATTTGATTTATTTTTACAACAATCGGATCCTACTAGTAAGGATGGTTTTGATTTTTGAAACATTAAATTAATTGTTCTCCTCTCACGCATTATTTAAAAACACCATTATATTTTAGTGAGACCGATCATGGATCCATGTTCATCATGCTTGTAGTTCAGAACTTAAAAAACTTATTACGAGGTTCTTTTTATTGATTATTTGAAAATTCTCTATCTTAATTTTATTCATGAAGTGTTGAACCTTGATAACATAATTACAGTGTGTCAAATCTTCTAGTGAGGAAGGATTTGCCATTAATTTTTCTATTATTTAATTAAATTTAAATTTTAAATAAAAAATTCATCATTTAAAACAAGTAGATATCATTTTTCCAAGCAGTATTCTTATTTCCTCATCCCTCAGAATTAATGTTCTCACTATCCCTTTTTTATTACTATTTAACTTAACTTTGGTTGAGAAAATTACTGTTTCATCATTATGCCTTTTAAAAAAATATAATTAATATATAAAAAGAGGTAAAAACTAAAAATAATGCTTTCTCACTACTCACAATAGTGGGATTGTTTTTAAAAGAAAATTGGTCTCTAACCTTCAATATGGGATCCAAATTTCTTTACACTATAAATTGTAGTATATAGTATTTATTAATAATTAATCATGGAAAATGTTATCAATGACATTTGTGTCATGTTTTTGGAACCATTTATGGGGAAGGTTTCAAGCGACTATCAATATCAGAACATGATAAAAGGAATTCAAAATAAATCAATAAAAAAGATAAAATTTAAAATTGCTAAAAAATTTGTTCTGTAAATTTTTGCTTGTTTCTATTTGGATTATTTTGGTGTTTCGTTTAATTTTTTTTTCATTGTATTTTTACTTCATTTTTTATAATAATTTTTGTGCTAAAATTCATTTTTTATTACCCATTTCATGGGAACTAGATTATTTACTGATATAGTATAGCCTTTATACCCTAAAATTGACATACATTTGTCAACATTAAAAACGAAAATTTCAATTGAAATTCAGGATAATGTAGCTAATAATAGAAATTTTAATGATCCATAACCCATAGTTCCATCCTTCCAGATATCCAAACATAGGTAATTTCAAATTACATTTTTTCCAAGAAACCCTTCTATTATTAGGTTTCCCCTAGGTATATGAACTATGAAATTATACAGTCTCACCTCTCTCAAATTTCCTCTTTCAATGGACTCCATGTAGAGGATTCAGTTTATATTAATAGAGTTTTTATTTTTTTATCGTTCAATTATCTCTAAGAGATATGCGTGAGGAGGAGATGAGGTTGAGAATGGTATAATTTTGTCAAAAGGAGAGGGCTGGGAAATATTTCCAAAACACGTATTCAGAAATAATCAATACATGGGATAAGGTGCTCACTTCCTTTTTATCGAAATTATACCCCAGGAACACCACAAATGAGGTTAGGCTAAAAATTAATTGGTTATTCTAGGATGAGGGAGAGTTATTTCACGCGGCATGTGATAGGATTAGATGTTTCCTTAAGAAATTCTCAATCACCTGTTCACTTCCAATCTACTCATGGAGGCCTTTTACAATTCTCTAACACCTTATAACCAAAATTTAGTTTACCAATCTTTTGGGGGTCACCTCTCTAACAACACTCCTAATGAGATATGGTTTGGTAGGAATCATTGATCTGAGTTTACAAGATTTGGTAAATCCATTCTGATAGAATGTTTTCACTCACAGCCATTTCTATTCATAATGACATAGTGTTTTTCAACTACGCTACGAGACACATGTACTTAATGTGAATTGAGGGTTATGAAAATAAATATTAGCCACATATATGGTTAATCTAGATTCCATAATCTGGAGTTTGAGTTTAGGACGAATCTCATTGTATGGATATCCTTCTTGAGAAAGGACACCATTCGATTATGGTCCCCATATTGATACATCTCAATGAAGATACTGGGAATCAGTATAGTCTTGTGATGGACATGTTTGGTGTGGCTCTAAATGTGAATGTATGAGAAACACATTCCCCAATATGACAAAATCTTGTGATGCGATGTATATTATTTAGGGTGATTTAGATCATTCTGATGAATATAGAGTCAATGTATGGTGGATGGGTCCTGTTAAAATGAATGTTTGGTGATTCCAATGTGATGGGGTGTCAGTGTAGGTCCAGGTTGATTGTAATAAAAATTCAATGTGATGTATGATCTCTCCACATATGGATCATTTGGATAGGAGGCTTTATTATGGATTGGGGTGAATCCTATATCACTACTATTCAAGCTAAAATTCATATCTCAATGTAGATAGCCACATTTCCCTACTTGAGACCTATATTCAAAACCTTTAGATACCATTGTAGGAAATTTTTTTATACATGTTGGGGAATCTATCATAGACATGATTGAAGTTTACTCGTTCATATAGACAGTGTGGTTTCACTCAGCATGTAGAAAGATTGAGAGAGAGCCTTAGATGAAATCACTTCATAGTGGGAGAGGGAACATATTATTTTTTACTCATTATGGGAAATTATTTTAAATTAGAGGATACTGTGATGGAAAAAATTGAGTATGGTAGTGATTCTGGTTCGTGGGAAGGATCTTTCTTCCATATATATAGAGTTATCCTTGCAAAGGGCATGATGATATCTTTCACTAGATATTAAAAAAACCAACGTCATTATTTGTATAGTATTATCCATGGAGTAGTTAATTCCTTGGTATTTTTTTAACTATGACGGTTGTGTAGGAGGGAATTATTCGTGATGGAATTTTTAGTTTACAACACCATCAGTAGTTTTGTTTTTGCAAAAACTTGTACCTTGGATGACATGATATCTATGCTAGAATATCAAATTGTCCCATGTAACTGTGAGAGATGAAGGAGATGTTGATGAAGTATATATAGGTGGGGGATTGTAGGACCCATGGTTTCCACATGGGTTTCTATTTATTGTTATTCTAAAAGTCAGATGATAGATTAAGGTTCATTTTGGATTAGTGTCACATGAATCAGGTGACATGAGGAAGAGTATCAAACCATGATAATTATTGAGTTATTCAGCTAGTGGTTGTAGTGAAGTGGATATCAGGGGTTACCCATAGGATGATTTATCAGTATTTTCATATTTTTGAGATTGATGTACTTATCTTGGATTTATAGAGCAAATGTGGAGGCTTTATTTTATTGGTGATACCCTTTGGAATGTTGAACGCCACATTAGAGATCACAAGATATATGAGTTTGATTATTAACATTTCTTAAGTCGGTTCATGGTATAAAGTGAAATGGTACCCTTGTTTCATCAGCATTAGTGATGGACAAAAGATAACAAAATAGGATGGTGGTAGTCTTACTTTAGGGTAGCTGGTCATAGGAAAGATATTATGGAGCAAGATCTAGATTCAAAGGATCACTTCCTGGGATATATATTCTCAAACATGGGTATGACAATACACCATACAGTGGTTGACGTGGAGTAATATTAAGAGCCACTTAGTGTGTGTACAAGGTAAGAGAATATCATAGGGTTGTTTACCATCTATTGTTGGCTTAGGAGGTGATATATTTTTTTCATCTTTGTAGTTAGAAATAGTTCATTTTTTATCAAGATTCTGAAACTGAGGAGGTATGTGAATGAATCATTTTATGAAACCCACCTAGGTAAGATGGGTCATGAGAGTGGAATTATATTTTTCAAAGTGTTTATATAATTGAGAAACAGAAGAGAATAAACCTTTGGGGGATTGCAGGTTCCTCAAGATCACATTTGTTAACAGCATATGAACCAGTCATGGGTGTGACAGAGTCATATTTGGGCTGAGTATCCCAAAGTTTTTCCTGAATTTATGATTTTCCAGGATGAACTGAATTGAATAATTGAATGATATAGAGACTCTATTTTTTTCATGTAAGCCTTTAAATTATCATTTTGAATATTTTAGGAGCCATGTGGTATGATAGTGCGTGATTATGAGGTCTAGCGAGGTAACAATTAAATTAATAAAAAATAAAAATATTTTATACCACCAATGCACGGGTTTCCAGATAAATTTTAATAAATCACAAATGAATTCATGGAATGGAAATATGAGAATGTTGTTGAATCTAGCATGTCGGTAATACCTTATGTGGGAACAAATGTTGGTTGGTGCATGGTGTTTTGTTGACTAATCCATTTCTAGATACATTAATATAAAATATATAAATTATTTCTTCTTTTTATTAAATTTCCAAATTTATACGTCAATAAATACCCTTTATTGATTGATTGTAGAGGGTTTTCATCATAAAAATATATTCTTATAATTAGTGGAGGGAAGCATTCATCATATTCAAGTCAATATGTGACGATGAATAACAACCAAATCAAGGTAAATCGAAAGGAATCATGTATAGTAGATCACCATCATCTCTACATTATGAGTTCTTCACTAAGAATATATCTAAAATAAAGGAATGTCTCTAAATATTTTGTATCAACCCCTATGATTATTATATTGATCATGATAAGATATTTTTCATTGATTATTTATTAAATGAACCATCATATGAGAAAGTATATTGAAATAAATTATTCCTTCAATTTATTTCTTATACAAGAAAGGTTAATCAACACTATTACCCAGCAATGGATGTAGTGGCATAAAATGTTTGGCCAATTATTATTATATCCTTTTTATTAGATATCTTCCCCCAACCATTCTTTTCATTATTCATTGTTGTACCACAAGGAAAATATCAATCATTATCGATGTTGGATTGAGTGCAATTGTACCCCTAGATTTATTGTCGTAGCACAAAAAATATGTGGGTTGATGATTTGGAAATAGATTGATAAAAATATTGGGATGGTGTTGTGTGAATGGATCAGATTAGTACTGTGAGTGTAGGATTTCTGATTGGAGGTAGTCCAAGATTAGATTAGTGATACCCATTTTCCTATTTGACATGGGATGAAGATAAGAAGGTGGTTGGACATAGATCTCTGATGATGAGGTCATACATGTAAAAGTGGTTAGAGTGGATGATATTATCAATAATTATAATAAGGGTACTGACATTATAATGAATGATGCAAATTAGTGGGAATAATTATATTATTATTATTAAAAAAATGATGATGAGTAAATAAAAGTAAATGAGATTTGATGAAAAAACCATTTGATCTGCATCATTGTTGATGGGGGATTCATGTGAGTTTATTATCATGGCTCATATATTTATTATATATTCACATTAATCATGATTTTTCTGTATAACTATTATTATTATTATTATTATGGAAGGGGTAATTCTATTAGGTGGTTACACAACATTGGGTAGGCGAGAGTTTCTTGGTAGCCTGAGATCATCTCTCTTATTCAACAATTTATCACATAATATTAATTATTTTTATAATATTAAAAATTAAAATAATATTTATTTCAGAAATAATAGATGGGGTCACCTTTTTCCCTTATAACGGGGTGGGTTATAATTAGGGTGTCTCCCTTACAATTTGATTAATTTTTTTAAAAAATAATATTAATAATAAGTAATAATTTTTTTATTTTGAAAATCGTATTCTGACTATAACATCATCATACATAGTCAGATTGATGAATAGTCATAATAAAAATGACACTAAAATTTAAAAGTTCATTTTTAAACCAATGATGGAAATTTAATTTGGTCTCATGGCATAGGTCAATGGAGTTCCCAAAAAATAAAAACATTAATATTGTGGAATTTTGTATCATCAATATCTTTTTTATATAGTTTTAGAATGACAAAACTTATGTGGAATTATAACTCCAATATTTTTTAGGTGTTTTGTGACAAATATCAAATATTTAATTCATACTCACGGATTATGCCCATAAAGCACCATTCATGCATTATGTGGTGAAAATTGAGTTTTTTCACCGGGTGTCTGATTTGGGAATGTGATTAGTCTACCATAATCTGTTTCCATAAATATTGAAATGGTGTGATCTGTTGGCAATATGGGTCCATTTTTTGAGTCGTATTAGTGGAATTATGTTTTTTATCTTCACACGGATGATGATCATCATGTGATCTTAAATCTTTTGGTTGAGACACATTGTTTAGTTCCCTAACAAATCATTTAGTAATATGTGGCTATAAATATATGTGTTGGTGAATACATGTAATGATAGAGGTTCGGGTAACAAGTCTTGTGAAGCCTGGACACGTCATTTACATATTGATTACATAGGAATGACATATATATGGACATGACCATGTACATGGGAGGGACCCCGACTATCATAAGCAAGCCAAGTATATCCCCTTCATGACATGAATCCCTATAGGGTTTGTGATTCATATACCTACAAGAATCCAACATGGTAAAGGATTAGGACCACACACTATGTGGGTCTCCCCAGACATTTAGTACCCCTTGTTTCCTTTTGAGGAATATTCAATCTCTTATAAAACCTTCATTTAAACATTGATTTTGGACCACACTAGAATATCCTATGTTTTTTCCTGTATAACAGGGTATTTCTCTATGTTGACTGTTATGGGATATTTTATGATATGTTCTAGTTATGGATCTTGTTTAAGATACACTCAACGATGGTAATGATCACACATCATCAGTAGTGGCATTCCGAGTGGAACCCTCTAGCTGGGCTGAAAATGGATCCCAGATGAGTAGAGTCAAAAACTCCAACCAGGAGAGGTATGGGTCCTCTATAGAATCCAATAGTGGAACAATCTATCCTACATGGTAAATGGTTATCTACAATAATTTTTTAATTTCCCTATAGTAAGAGGGAATGAGTCCTCTATAGAGTCTTAGAGTGGAACCCTGTAGTTGGGATTTATATGGGACCTGTACCACAATAGTTGAACCCTATGTCTGGGTCGGGCATGTTTCCACTACCATTGGATTCAAAAACTCCAGTTGGGCTATGCATGGGACCTCCACCACCAGAGAGGAACCCTCTTTCTAGTACGGGAATGGTTCCTCTATTAAATATTATAGTGGAAACCACTTTTGAAACAGTGTATGGATATTATACATATCCACTAATTGGAACCCAACTATTGTACAATGTCATGGGTACCCTACACAAACATTTTTTCCCTCAATTTTTTGAATAGTGATGAGGCATGGAATGAATTGAATGGTTTCTACTGAGTACATAAACGAGATATTGGTCATCATTGTTGTTCTTATTGAACTATTGATGACTCTTTTTTTGAGGTTGAGATACCATATAAAGATACCATTTCTCTGACATTTTGGATTAATTTTATAATCATATATATGTATATATATCTGTGTGTGGGTGTCTATATCCAATCCTTTTTATTTTTTTACTCTACATCCATGGGTGGAAAAGGTGAATAGGGTAATAAATGTTATTTCTATTATTATATTCACATGGTTAGATGGGGTTACTCTCCTACACTGGGAGGAAAAGACTCATTTTATATCCCATCTGGAGAATATTTTGATTCCCCTCTAAATGGATAAGGTTTGTATTTCTTAGGATTTTGGTTGTGCTTCATCCTATATAATATCTACTGTAAATTTGTTCTTTTTGTATCTCTTACTACCCACCATTAGTGTTCGAGGAGTCCTACTGGGTATGTAGATACTCAATCCATCTTATTCATTTCCTTCATGTTTCATGTCTTATTCAAAAAATGTATATTAAAATCACTATTATATAATATTTTAGTGATACATGGTACCTTGGACCATGAATGGTGGTTGTTTCCTATACATTAAGAGCTCAGATCATTCATCACTTTTACATTATGTTGCAGTTTTTTCATTTTGGTAAAACATATTGGTTTGGCATGTATGTTCCAATTTTTACATTAATTTTTCTACTGTTGTACTCTTTTATTATCTAGAGGTTTTATATGAAATGTTTTCCAAAATTATTTTTCATCATTTTCTTTTATATGAGGACCCTTTTTGATGGAGATTGATGTTTTTTCACATTTATGTACTTAAGAAAAGTCCTCATAGTGATAGTAATTCCTTTGTAGTTGGTCACCAGCCCCTGGCCTATAAAATTGGGCTTGTTGTAGTTATGGCCCGAACCCTGATTAGGTTCAGGTCATTAAATATTGGAATCCTTTTTTGGATATTTGGTGTGGTTTTTTGATTAGGCCCCTTGCAGGGATTTGGAAGGAATTAGGGAAATAGTGTCAAAGTGTCTTGAGTACGACTCTCTAGATAGGGAACCCGATTAAGGTACTGGAAGCTAACATATCCATTCACTAGGAAACTTACAACATGCATGTATAGATTCAATGATGGGATATTTTTTTGTAGGTTCCAATGGTATGTTCATTATATATGATTGAGTTTTTGACTATCCTTCGTGAGAAATCTTTCAATCATATATATATCTATCCTCATTGGACTATGGTATATCATGATATCATTCGAAAAAATTCCTTGATGAATGATAACTAGTATATAAATTCATGATACATATTTCTATCCAATGAATGATGAGTTATTAGTTTTTTGGATATCACACGAGGACCTTCCTCCATGTGGGAATGTAATGGTACCCTGACCAGTCGAGAAGCATATAATAGTTGTATAGCTGGATAGTGATGAGTGAATTCATATAATAGTCTGTAAGATCTAAAACTAGAGTATGATGAGGAACCATAATGAGACAAATCACCAAATAGTGGAATAATTGTCGAAATTGGTGGAATGATATTTTAGGCATTTGTAGTTCCCAACTGATCGAATGGTTGTACTCACAATAAGCTATCTTCATAGAGAAATATTTGTTTCTAGTGGTACAAAATGATGATGAACTCGTACTTAATGAATATTGTTGGTTTTGGTAATATATATCTCCCATGTGTCATGTTGATCCATAATCCATTCTAATATAGTTTTGGACTGACCCAATAATGTGGTATAAATAGCATTCTTCGAAAGGACCCTTTTTTTATGGTCCTCATAGTGAGAACACTTCATGAGGACACTATTAATTAGTAGAGTCATGTGATGGATATTTGTGGTGTTTAACTAAAAATTCATGAAAGGGGAACATTAACTATTGTGTTACAACCTTTTGACATAATAAAATACAATGAGGGGGAGTCAATGTGTCTTAAAGTAGGAACTGTCAAATTTTCGTCTATCATGACCTATAACTTGAGTTTTAGGAGTCTTCATATGTTATGGGGTATTAGAGTACACATTGGTAGAGGAAAAAAGGATGTTAAAGGAATTTATGAGTTCTCAACATATGATAAATCATGCTAGATGGCTTGAGTGTGGTTCGAGGTGCGGCCTCTATCACTTGTGTTTTGGTTGAAGTTGTTAGCGAATTGTGGAAATCCAAATTTCCTTTCATGTATCCCCTATTAATGAACTAGTGATATAGGTTGAGGCCTAATTTTGTTTGAAAAATTCATACTACTCATGTACAGATGACCAATTTTCACAGGTTTCTACCGATGGTGAGACTTGAAAATGCATGGAGTTATATAGAGATAGCCTCACACTAATTATTTTTATTGTGGTAGTGAGAATATAGAAATATTTTTAAATTTTGGGATGTTAATTTACCTTAAATTGATAGATTATTTATATTATTGGGTATAGTAATGATTCCAGGTTGTGGGGTGGAGTTTTCATCCTTTAATAATGATTGATCCCTAGGTAGGTTAAGATAAGATCATTCCGTGGAGTTTAACACCTCATCATTATCATTTTTATAGTAAATTTCTTGGATTAGTGAATAAATGAGATTTAAACTTCTTGTGTTGGTGGTGAATTGTGATGTTATCCTTTTTGTGGAGGTGCTATGTTTACCTCACCATACAGTGTTTTCAGTCTGCATCAACATGCACAATTGATAACCTGATATATGTGATAGAATATCAGATGATGTTATGTAACTGTGAGACGCCGAGGTTAAATAGGAGAAGTCCATAATGTTTGGGATTCTTATTCTTATGAACCAGCTTTTTAACATTGGTATCCCTATATTGTTATCTTATGTGAATGATGATACATTGAGTTTAGTTATGGATTAGAGTCACACTAACCAGGTGACCTGAGAATGTGTATCCACCCTCAATAATAGATGAGTTAATCAAATAAATGTTTATGGAGAAGTGGATCTTGTAGGATGTCCATATGATGGGTTTTCATTATCTATTGGTTTGAAAGGTTGATATATAACTCATGAATTCAAAGATCGGATGAGGTTTCATTATGTTCTGGGTGATACCATTGTTTGTGTAGAATTCCACAAAATAGTTTTTGATTATTAAGAGACTCATCATTAACCATTAATTGGTTGATTTTTGGTACCCCTTTGTGATAGTAACATAATGTACTCAACATTAGATTAAGATAATGCAAGATGTAGGAGTATTATGAATGAATTTATATGGGGTTGATAGTCAAATGAAATCTTTAATGGAGTTAGTTCTATATTTGATGGTTTAATTCATGTCATATGCCTTCTCAGATATAAGATTAATAGTAGACCCTCTATATGTTAAGGAGATGTGATCTTGAGGGACGTCTAGGATTGGTCATGGTAGATGATGCTCATAGTGAGGTTTTCCAATTGATTTTGTCCAGATACATAGCTATGTACTTGACCGATTTATAGTCAAATTGGGTTCCTAGTTTTCTACAAAAGTTGCAGTTTAGGAGATAAGTGAATGAATCCTATTATGATACCCATCGGGTTATGTTGGACCGTGACTGCAGAGTTTTCGTATTCAAGGGTACAATGATGTTGAGAACCTTTAGAGAATGATCCATCATGGGGATTAGGTTTTATCTGGTGTATGACTGTTTCAACGCATAGTATCCCATTATAGGAGGAGGAGATCTATATGCATGCTCAATATCCCCACATTTTCCCTTAATGTTTTCATTTCAAGGAAATAAATAATTAAATATGGGAATATTTTAGAGAATTTTTAATTTTTGTGGAATACTTTGGAATATTCCTTGGTGAATTTTTATATCTAGGCATAGATATGGTGGATGATTCTAAGGCTCGATGTTCCAGAAATTCATTTAATATAAATATTAAATATATTTTATATCATGAAAATGCATTTTTTTAGATAAAGTGTAATATTTATCTAATGTGATCCTAGATTATTAATATGATAAAATAGTTGAATATGGAATGAAGGAATTAATGTAGATGGAGAATAATATTGGTTGTAAAGGGTTATTTAGATGATGCATCCATTTGAGGGTACAAAAAATTAAAATAAATAAATTTATTATTTTCATAATCCCCTGTTATTGATTCTATAAATTTAATAATAAGAAGGATTTTAAAGGGTTATCCTCAAAAAACATTTCTTATCTTTGAGTAGGAGTATATCATTCATCTTGGGAAGATTGAGATCGTATGACAACCAGTGCACATATTGAGGTGAATGGAAAGGCAGAAGATATAGAAAATTACATTCATCTCTTGAAAATACATTATTCACTAATGGTAGATATATAATTGAGTTAGAACTCATTATTATTGGTTTCCTTCTCTATTATAAAAATATTCATCCTGGTCAACTTTTATTTCTTGATCGACATTTAAATTAACCTTCACATGATCTTGTGTATCAAAATAATTTTTTTATTCAATTTATTTCATGTCCATGTTATGTTTCTCACCGTAGTTTCGCAACTACGGAATCATTTTCCATTCAAACATTAAAAATAATATTTATCATCATTTTTATTAATGAATTTCTTCCATCATTCTTCATGTTATTAATAATGGTACCATGGTGTCAGGATTCAACTTTTTTAAGGATGTTTTGAGTGTGAATAAACCCATTTATTCATTACGAGAGCATGAAAAACAAAAAGATTGAGGTTTGTGGACGGATTCATGAAATGAGTATGATAGTGTCCTTTAAATGTATTGGGTTTCCAAAATAGGTAATGTATTTTATATTAGATGTTGTTTATGATCATATCAGTGATAATAAAAGTCCCAGTAGACTCGAGGTGATGTGAGTCGGTAGCCAAACATGAATATCTCATGAGGTGGTTGAATGTGATCAATGTGGTCAGAATTAATAATATTTTTATTGATAATATAAAGGGTGGATAATATTCTTATTATAAATTATATAAATATAAAATAATATTAGGATAAATAAAAATTATTTTTTTGAGTTAAAAATATTAATTATGATTTTAATTTTTTAATGAAAAAAACAAAGGGATCCCCATCATGGTTGATTGGTGATGATAATGAATTATTTATCATGGGCCATATATTTATTATACAATTTTATATTAATTAAATAAATAATATAAATAGTATTATTATAACTATTGTTGTGGAAGGGTTAATTCCATTGGGGGATGGGTATGCGTGAAGTGTTGGGTGGTGTGAGCTCCTCTCCCTTGTTCAATAGTTTAACGTATAATATTAATTATTTTTATAATGATATTAATTGATATGAAATAAACATGGAAATGTAAGGGGAGGAGAACCATTTGTGATCATAGAGGTTCATGGGAGGAGCTTGTGTAAATCTCCCTCCAACATTGATCTAGGTTTAAAAAAATATTATAAAATAATAATAATAATAATAATATGAATTTTTATTATTATTATTTAGGTTGGGAAAACCAAAATCAATCTGTAAATTCTTTGTATAGTGTCGAATTAATGAACCATCAGCAAAAAAAGACCATGATGTTGATATGATCATTTCAATGTCGATGTAGGATATTTATTGTTGGCTCATTTCTAGGGTCCACAGAGTTACTAATATTAATAATATTATTATTATTAAGGAATATTTTTTCTAAAATAGATTCATCATATGTTGTGAGAATGATGAATAATCTATAACATCACAACCCTAATATTGAGGTAGATTTTTTAGATTAATATATGATATTTAATTCAGACTCGTCACTTGGGCCCAAGAAGCACCGTTCACCCTCTATGTGGTGAAATGTGACTTTTTTTCATGGCGTATGATTTTCAATTATTGATAGCCTACCATTAGAATTTTTTAGTGAAGATATCAATAGTGTGACTAATTTGGCAGTCCAAGGATTTTTCTATGTGAAATCTATTTTTATAACATTTTTCCCATAACGATGATTACAAAACATGTGTGTTCATATGAATTTTATTGAGAAACATCGTGTAGTACCATTACACACATTGTAGTACAACATGTCCAAAAAGACATGAGTAGGTGGGTACACATCCAAATGTAGTGTGGTGGAACACACCATGTGGACTTGTTACATGTCATGTACTTGTTGAGCAAATGGAAATGGGTTGGATAAATATAAATGAACAAGAACACATGGGACCCCATGTGGCATGGTCACACATTGTATATCCCCTAAATGACTTGTATATAGACACAATAGGAAATATATTTGCCTTTAACGACACTACCATATGATCGATCTGGACCACATGTCATGTGTTTCCACTCACATGTTCGGTACCACTGCGTTTTTTAGGAAACACTAATATCACATATCTCTTTCATTTGGACTAAAGTCATGTCCTACAAGTAGCATATCCTGTTCTTTATTCCTTGTAAAACATGATAGTTCCCCCAAAATTGGATTTGGGGTTATTATATGAGATTTTATTAGCATGGAACATTTCTATTTGATGTTAATTTATTGTTGTGATCATGTATGATCACCAGACACATTCTGATTGTCTCCCTATAGGTGGTGTGTCCATGGGATAATAATGACAAGAGTGGAAACATCTAACTGTGTTGTCCATGGGTCCTCTACAAACCCATAGAGTGAAACCCTCATGTTTCCTAGTGAATTTGTCCTCTATTATCAATATGAAACTCTTCTATTAGTATATCAAAGTGTTTCCCTATCAACCCCTAGAGTATAACCCTAAACATGGAATGGAAATTAGTCCTCTACCACTATAATGGAAACATCCAACTGTGTTATGCATGGGTCGTCAATAACTAGAGTAAAACCCCCCAACATGGCTATCCATTGGTCCTCTACCACCAGAGTGGAACCCTCCTTCTAGGAAGGGCATGAGTCCTATATTGACTATTATAGGGGATTTTAATATTATAACATCATATAGGTCCTCTATCTATACATTAGGTGGTATCCTACTATTGTCCTAGGGCCTGGGTCCTCTTCATAGAGATTTTGGCTCCATGAATGTGTGTGATAGTGATATGGTATGGGTTACCATGGATGGTTTCTACAGTGAATATCTATCATAAAATGGCAATCATTGTTGTATATTTGAAACTCACGATGCCTAATTTCATATACTATGTTGTGAGATATATATCTCCTTTCCCTCTCATTTGGTATTCTTTTGCTGATAATATATATATATATATATATAATTTTCAATACATTCGGGATTTTTACTCTCTAGTAAAGGCCTATGAAGACTGAACTGGTATGCCACATTGTTTTCACATTTAAATACTTCGGGTTTTATTAGGTTACTCTTCTATTATAGGTGTAATATACTCAATGTGTAGTCCATATACACACCATGTTGAACCCCCTTTACTTGGTTGAGGTTACTAATTCTCCATAATTAGGTTGAGCTTCATCCTTTTTAATATCTACTACATTTCTATTAATGTTTTATCATAATATTTCAGGGTGTCCCTGTGGGTGAGGATAAACTCACTCAATGGGGGGTTTTCCTCCATGTATTGGGTCTTAGGAATAAGATAGATAGTTTATATGTGATTAGATTGGAGAGTACTGATACGTGTTTCCATGGACCCCATATGGTGGTCACAACAAGGAGATAATTATATATAAACTTTTATATATTTACTTTTCCTCCATTTTTTCTCGGTTTGGGACCTCATTCGTGTTGGGTGTCTATTTGTTTTCTTTTTTTTACATTAGGTTTCACACTATCATACATTCTTACTCTCGTGTGGTTTTACTTTCATGGTTGTTAATATAATACAGTTTTTATTTTACATTTATTTATCTTCACTTATTCATTTATATTTCTATGTGTGTTTTAATAGAAACTTATGAAATGGCCTACACGTTATATTATGCCTTATGAGCTAGCTTCCAACACCTACCCTATTGAGGCGTACATGGGGTAGTTACAGATCAATCTCCGACACCAACTATGCCAAGCATGGGTCATCTACTATTAGAGTGTAACCCTCCTGTTAGAATAAGAAATGGGTCCACTATCAACATCTACATTGGAACCATCCTGCTAGGTTGGGTGATGGTCCTCTACAACTAGATTGGAAGCCTGTAGCTTGGTTGGCCATGGGTCCATTACCGAGATACATTAATCGTCCTTTTGGTAAGGGAATGGGTATGATGTTGTCTATTATATTTCAACCCCCATGTTGAGTAGGGTTTGATTCCACTATATATTTACTAACTGTATCCCTCTTGTTGTACAAGGGAATGGGTCATTTAACTAGATATTGGGGTTCCTCAACTTTGACCATAGTGACGAGGTATGGTTTACCATGGATTGATTCTATTGTATAGAACTTCAAGATAGTGGGCATAATTGTTGGTCTTTTGTTACTATTGGAACCTCAAATCCTTTTTTGTGTTTTGGGATAGAGATCCCCTTTCTAAATCCATTGAGCGTATATTTCTAAGAATATATATATACCTCAATATTCAGAGGTTTTGATTTGGTCACCCACCTTCCATGGGTTATAAAGACAAGTCCCATAAGACATGTTATTTATATTATTATTTTGCTTTGGTTGGATGTGTTTAAAATCCATTGTATGGAAAATAATCAATGTGTAGTACATCTACTAACTGTATTGAGCCACATGTACTAGAATGTGGTTACTCATTACCTTTATTTGAGAACAGATGAATCATTTTAATATCAACAATATTTCTATTCAATTTTTATCTCTTACATATCTTCTTGGTTTTTATTGGGCACACTGATGGTTATGAATATAATCTACCCTAAATGGTAGTTTCATGCATGCATCATCTCTTATGCAGATGAAAGATAAGTCAGAATATATTATAATGAATATTAGGGAATCTTGGTTCACTGGAATTCATATGATGGTAATATCTTAGAGATTCAGAAATAGGATCTTTCCCCAAATTTAATTTATTTTCCTATATATCAGGTTGGGACATAATTCGATTGGGAATATAATTCCCCATTTTTCAAATCCATTTTTTACACTACAGTAGTCTTATATTTTCTATATTCTATACATTAATGGTTTTTTAGATAGTATATTTCATCTTTTACATTAATTTATCTCAAATTATTCATTATATTATTTTATGTGGATGTACACATACTTATGAAAGATAACCCCCCTCACAATTATGACTTTGAAACTTTTCCACTACCCAGACCTGCGAGGTGGGATTTGGGTAATTGTGGATCGAGCCAAGGATATAGTCTAGTCATGAAAAGTTAGACCTGAAATTATCAATGAAAATTTTAAAGGATCTATCCACATTCCTTCCAAAAAATACCAAATACCAACAAGGATGATTATTGGGTCATATGAAAACCTATCATATGAAAAACACTTGAAACTTCTTAATATCCATGATATCAGAAGGTACAATCATCTTAGGAGGAATGTTCCCTCGAACAGCTCCCTATAATATTTCAATTGTGAAATCCTCATCAATCAACATATGTAACAAATAAATTTTCTTAGGTAAGACATCCAAAAAATGATCCACTACCAAATTAAAATCTATATAAAAGATCACTAATCGATCATAAAGATATTAGAAATTTGGGACATCACTCTACGCATCTCGTAATCATCTCATCCATGATGGAATTCCTTTACACCACATTAACCATTATCAATATAAATACCACCACTAACTAATATGATTGAAACCCTCCAGTTATAGAAATCAACATGACCATGAAATGGTAAAGACAATACATCCTGAGTATGTGTTCAAAGTCTATCATCTTGGGTATAAATAGAACCAGGAATTATGACAACTACACATATAAAATTCACATCCCATAAATCAGTGCATGATATGAGTTTAGATACTGATTAATTGGTTGAGAGTCTGTATAGAAAACAAACACTATATCAAATTATATAAATTATATATTAATTAAATTTATGTACCTATATTGATAAGGAAAAAACTCAAGTGGTGGGTAATGCAATAGAACAAAATACTAGAAATGTTCCTAGACTCTTATCCAGGAATATAGGATGCACTGTTTAGACACTTCATGATCCATAGCATGGATATGAAACATGAATATCATCGAAAGGTAGTCTCATATAAAGCTTTATAAATGAATTATATCAACCTCATCCATAATAACCAAATTTTCCTGATTTCCTTTTATTATCTCATCTCTATAACAGAACTTATGCTTCTAATCATGTACTCAAATGAGGAATGTGTAAAGATAATTTGTTACGAGGAACATCTATGAATGATCATAAAAAAATGAAAATTCATCAGCCTTTGGAGTATCTTCAATCAATTCGTTCCATTATGCACTTTGTATTATTGTTTCTTATACAAAAAAATTGCTAACACATTATAGAACTATTAGTGTGTGTCACATGACTAGATGTTCCCCCTCATGATGACATGATGTGATATTTTCAGCCAATAGAAAAACTAACTCCCTATGTCAATGTTGATCCACCACTTCTAAAACATCAATTAACCAATAATATGAACATAATAATGAGGGATTATTTCTCTATATCTGAAAAAGATTCTAATCATAAATCATTTACTTTTGATCAAAAGGCATGCACAATCCCATCATCAAACCCTCTCACCATTATCAACTCATCATTGACAATTTTCAGTAAAGAATAATACATCATAGTGAACCATTAAGATTAATCCATCATAGAAATATAACCCATATGCAGGTTCATGAATTCTATATCATGTTCCACCCTTAGTGTTTTAGGGATGATGTAATCATAGAAGAAAATCTGGAAGTCTTCCTAGACCATAACCTCATTTCTATCATCTTTGGAGATTTCATATCATTAATTCATATAATAATGGATGAAATATAAATCATGATAGTGACACTACTATATTCATACATCTACATATGATTGATGATTGATATCATTACCTCTATACATGACTAACCATATTGAGCACTTGAATCACCCTAATAATGTGGGAGGATGTTGCATCTGGATCATTAATGTTAGCATTTCTATAGTAATGGTAGGTCCCGAAGATACATGCACAGAATGCATTAATTGTAGGATTTTGTCTCAGAATTTAGAGGTAGTGCATAGATCAAGTAATATATGAATATTATATAGAAGAAATAAATGATTTATCCCTAGTGTCTCAATCCCCTCCATCTACATGTTGTGATCATATACCCATTAATATAATATGACTTGATTATGTAAATGTGTAATAGAACATGAATTTTAAAACACACACCTCGTATAAGAATCAATATCATATAGGATCATAGATAACATAATAGGAAATGTAAAAAAGCCTTCTAATGAAAAGGAAACACATCATTTCCTACTAATAAGGCATCATCTAGTAGTAAAAAATAGAATTGAGGTAATAAGAAACATTTAAAACATACCACTAATAGGTTTGGGTTCTAGAAAAGGTCTCATATTAAAAATTTGAGATTGAAAATTGTGGATTATAAAATTCATTGGTGAGATGGAAAACCCCTTCAATATTAAATTTTCATCCCAATTTAATGTTACCAAATTTTATTATGTAATTATAATATTGTAAATATTTCACACATTTGTTTGTATAAAGATATAACGATGTATTTATATGAGTCACCACTACTATTATATAGTGGAATATGTCTTACAGGTCCAATTTGGAAAATCATTTACTAGTGACCTAGACCATATATATTATATATGGAAGTTATAGGTCATGTATAATTATTCTATAAATTCATTTATATTACCAATTTATATATGTATGTGGTTCAGAAATTAATATTGGAATTCATCTAAAAAAATCCATCTAGAAATTTATCTCTTTGATTATGAGTTGTTATAATAAAACAGAGAATAATGATGTACTTAATCTACCACAACCTTCAAGTCATATTGAAAAATTACCATTTAGGTTGATGAATAAAATTTAATTAGTCCATTTATTTTTTCCCTCTATGAACCATAAACATATTTTTAATTACAATTGTCAATTCAAAAATGATATGTTATAGGCAATACATGTATTAATTTAAATGTTTCATGGAATATGTATGAAATGTGAATCATCAAGTGAATTTTATTATGAATGATATGATATATCCATTCCTCATTCAGTGAAGGTGATGGAAAACATTATAAAAATTAAAACATCAAAACTCAAGTGAAACACCCAACTATGTAATAAAGACGATTTTAAAAGTCACAAACCCACTAAAATATATAAAAAACAGGGTCATTTGAATGTAAATTGTACATGAGTCTACTGATAATATGAAAATGATCGTTACAAAAAAATGTTCTTTGTATATATTATAATACCCAAATAATAAGACAAAACGAAAATACCCTTTTAATTTCATTTTTCAGTGTCCCAGACCTAGTACACATAAATATAACTAGACTCTATAATCCACATGATATTATATAGGGACCCATATATTCTAGAGTCTTACAACTAGAAGAATGGGAATATGATGTTATGGTGGGAAGAATCTACCCCCATGGTCATTGAATAAGAAAACCATATATAATTATAATATGAATTAAAAACAATAATAGATAACTAGTAGAATAATAATTATAAAGACATATATATTAAATAGGTGTAAGATCCATCATTATCTTAAAAAAAAGATGATCCTATAATGATTATATAAAATGGTGAATTTCATGGGATACAATAGTACAAGAATATACAACATTCTGTAGAAAAAGGAAATAATTCCTAGAAAAAATCATACATTATAATAACAAGCATATGATCATTAATATTCTCTCATACTTCATCCTTCTATAGTTCTTCAATAATATAATGATTTATTCATCCCTATTAATCTATCTGCACCCATATATTCTATTGCTACCCACATGTGACCGAAATATTGAGTGAAAAATAATCAATAGTCCACAACCAATGGTCTCAAGAACTATATAGTTTGTGAATATATAAGGAAGAGTTTCCAGGTAATATTAAATGTATGGACATAAAAAAACTTCAGATTAGGCCATGTTTCTAATAGGTAGACAATAAACTCTACCTACTGAACCCTATTCAGGATCTCTTTGAATTGATGTCATATATCCTACATTTATATATAGATATTATAGTATGTATATATCATCCTCATATAATTATATAAATAAATTTGAATACATATACACATGTTAATTATAAGGACGTGAGGTGAGATGTTATGGATTCCATGTATATCTAAAATGATATTTTCAAAACATTCCTTGTATATGAGCATTTAGATATAGTTGGTTTATCGTAAATGTCAATTATAAATCATTGATTAAACCCAATCAACTTCATTGGTAGAGAACATGCATCCATAGTTTTAATGTTTTATCATTTTTTCCCATTTAATTTGTTATGTAAATATGTTGTGATGTATCTCAAATGATGTAGTGAAATAACCATAACCATAGTAATACATATAACTTTTTTCAAATAAGAAACAAATATACCAGACTTGTAATTTTATATAGGTAAGAACCCCTATTCACATCAATTATACACCATATAGGGTAAATGTATCATGTGGGGCATTGTATAAAAACCTTGACCACTGAGATCATCCTTGGTAATCAACTAGGGTTCTTGGTATCACTCACATGTATGGTTAAGAGATTAGACTATTTATCCAATCCAAGGAATTCAATAAAAATAATAATATAATCTACTGTATAATTATATTCAATTACATTTTATAGATGTTAATCATGATGAGTTTTTAAAAGGTGACCTTATTAGGGACCCTTGTATTGAACATGGTTAGGGTAACATTATGGAAATAGGTAACATTAATCTTTCTTCATTCAAACATATATTTTAGTCATGTTGTTTAATTCATTTCACATGTTTTATTCATATTGTAAGATAACTAGAAGTGGAATACAGATATAAAACACAATCTTACTTTAGATAAATTCAAAATACATTACATTGAAAAAATTAAATTTTAAAAACCTAAAATCATGATTCAATTAATGTACATGGACAAATTCTCTTTGGTCTTTAAACATAGAGAACACTTAGGGGATGTTCATAATTATTTTTTCATACTATTATATTTATTATATGATTATTATGGCTACACAGAGCATGTAACCAACATTTTATTAATAAATTTAGTCATTTAGGGGGAATTGTCTGAAGGTTATGGAATGTAGAATAATGGAGACCAATACAATGCTATTATAATTTACATAAAAAGAACCAGAACACATATAGTAGGTTGTTAGATGAATAGTTATCTATTTTAATGTTAAGAATCAATGTTTACAATGTGTAATGTAAAAAAATTGATAAATTCTATCAAAATAGTGAATATTATCATGCATTGAAATTGCATCTAAGATGGACTGGTTAATATATAAATGGAATAACTGTAGTGAGGGTAGTATTATTATATATCATACAAAACAAAAAATAAGGAAATAAAGTACATGATTAAGATCACTGATCAGACCTTTGGTTAGAGATATATGGATGGATCACATTCTTGGGAGAGGTTTTTCACATGAATGGGGAGGAACCAAGTGGGAGAAATCCTTAATAATGAAAGGGGAAAAGAATAATTGTTTGGAAGAAGGTTTTAATTTGATGTAAATAGAGTATGGTTCATGATTCTTATCAATCCATACATAATAAGAATAAGTATTTTTCAAGGAAAAGGATCTTACAGTTTAATCTGAAAGTAGTACTAATGGTGGCATCTTTTTCCCAATGTATGCCATATTGGTGGGGTCTAAAATTTAGAGTATATATTGTATCATGAAAATTGATTTTCCTTTAAGGATTATGAAAATATGGATATGTAATGAGTTTAATGAAGATGAAATTAATGAATTTTGATTCAATATGGATCATAGAAAGATAACGATGAACTACACGATGTAGATGACCATCATAATAAATGAATAAATGGAGCATCATGAATGGTGAATTTGATATCTATGATTGTGAGAATTAGTTCTTTGTGGAATGATGGTTTGAAAGAAATATTTGCGACAACATCAAATTACAATTGAGTCCCACAAATGGAGGTGTTATGAAATGTTTTTTCCCAAAGATCATGAAAATCCTTTAAGAGGTGGTGTATCATTGTGAATTTTTTATTCTATTAATATTAGGACACCCCGATTCATTTCACATGATTTTTTCAATGAAAAATATGTAATTGATCTTATTTATTTAATCAAGGGGAGATTCATGAATCTGGATTTCTATGTGATCTTGAGAATCATAAATAGACATGTTATGTATTGACTAATGCTAATGATATTGACTTAATTATGGTTCATGATCATGGTTATTCCACATTAATTCAATGAGCTTCATGGAGGATTTTGTTTTGAAAAGTCAGGGTGTTTCATGATCAAGAGAAATGTGAAGAGGTTCATTAAACAAATACCAGAATATATGGTTTATAGTGAACACTGATTTTAGTGTGCATCAATTCAGCTCTATGATGCATGAAGAGGCTAGTTCTTGTAAGAGATAAAATACATTATTGAGAATCTATTAAAGAAACCTTGTAGTCGATAAACTGAGTTACACTTCTTTAAATGTATTGTGCTAAGGGGAGTCGATAAATGTGTTCTAAGGGACATAATGAGATATAGATAAAATATTGTAAAGGAAGTGTTTCTGGAATATAATGACTATTTCTGAAATCTAATATTCTATAACTACTGAATATTGGTGGATTTACATATGAATAACACACTATCAGCATATGGTCCTTAGAATATCCCTTTGTGATGTACCAAGAAATTTTTGTGTGTGTTCTCTTTTCCTATGGTGGTTTTTTTCTCCACATTCCCATAAAACATGTCTAATAGAATGATATCTCACATAGGTTCTCTTGTAATGGATGTAATCTTTTCTACTGCACTAGGGATTTAGGAAACTAATGCAATATGACTCTATATGACTTAAAAATCCAAGAAAATTATAGATGGATATGACCAAGAGGAAAATGCACTTAATGCCAAAATTTGTAATAAAAATATTCTGAATGTAATGAGATTCTCCTAAGCCACGTTTATGGGGGAAAATCTAGAAATCATATATCATGGTAAAAATAATTTAATTTAGGACAAACATCTTGTTTTTGAAAATAGGTTTGATGATATGAAGTTAAATACTAATGGAAAAGTAGATACATTTTTTAATTGCTTTACTGAAGTTGTAAGAAAAATTTGAGGTCTTAGTGAATAAATTAATAGAATTGAAAATGTAAAGAATATATTGAGAAGACTTCCACCACATTACAATCCAAAATTATCATCCCTTTAGGAATGGGATATTTCAAAACACTCCCTGGTCAATATACTTAGCAGTTAGGTAGAATATGAAATGGGTGTTAAACCAGTAGATGAAAAAAGTCATGTTAGCAATGTGATGTAATTCAAAATCATGTAAAAACATGAAATTTTAAGATATAGTGTTGAGGAAGGTAATTTTATGAAAAAAAATCATTATCTATTTTATAAAACATTAAATGGGAAAATTGGAGATTTTAATGAAATATTCAATTATCAAATTTTTTGTTTTTGCAGAGTTAGGAACATTGCCTTTGTAATGGCCTAGACCTATCCTGTCCATTAAATTGTGAAAATGAGGTATTAGAGGTGTTCTAGATGGTCAAGGTGACTTGGGGGTGTGTTTGGGTGTACTTTTAAGGAAGACTAAAGGGAAAAAGCTTTCCCATGGGCTGCACACAGTTTCTTTAAAACGTGCGGCCTAACCTTGCGAGGTTGGTCTTGGAGGCAGTGGCTAATGCAAGGTTACCACATGGTTTGTATAACTATGTGGCCTAACCATGCGAGGAGTGTTTGACGAGGCAGTAGGGACCTCACAGTTAGGGCATAGTTTTTCTAACCATGCGAGAAAACCAACCACACACTTAAATTAGATCCTAAAATTGTGGACACTACTGGAAATTTGAGCTATAGACACAGTTTTAAACCGTGGATATAGGCCCCAAAACCGTGGCTATAGGTTATAGACATGGTTTCATAAACCGTGGATGGTATTTTGGTGTCTATAGGTTTGACCCTATAATCACGGTTCAAAACCATGGCTATAGGGTTAGCCCGTGACAGTTGCAGGCCACAAGCATTCGGCCTAACCATATCGGGAAACACCACCCTATTAGTCAACTATAAACAAAAGGGGATGGCATCAAAGAGATTAGAATGGCTCCTTGGGTAACCCTCAAGAATGAAGGTGTTTGGGTCAGCCAAAATAGACTGTAAGTTGGTAACATCAAGTCCTCAAACATAATTTTTATCAGCCATAAAGGATCCATATTCATGGATTATATTAGGCCTAGTATGCTGGTGTCTCTCTTTAATGCATGAATGAAAATTGTAGAGTTTTTCCCTCTCTAGAATCCATTTAATTAGATCCCATTTCCAAGAAAGAAATTCCTTTTCCAGAAGGCAGACCACCAAATCATTATTCATTGAGACAAAATAACTAAACATGTCATTATCATAGTAGGACAATAGTTTTGTTTCTAAAAAGATAACATCTGCACAAAAGTTATTCGTGTCTTGACGTCACAGAAATAGGTTCTTTAACCATTCTTTAAGATCATGTTGAAGTTCCCTCACCCTGTTATGGAGTCCAATCCATAGGTTATCATGAAATGGCATGGACTAGGACTCAGAAACCGTGTTGAGAAAACATGGGTCAGAGATCTATATGTGAGAAAAGATGAAGCGATCACCTCTATTATCAGCCTAACAAAGAGTCACAAGAATCAGTGAAAGGTTTGAAATGTCACAAGAAAGGTGAATAAATTAACACTTATTATGAAATAAATGGCATTCAATTTTTCTGGTCTTGGTTTTTCATCCACATGGAGGATGGAGTTAAACTCACAAATTATAGTCCATGGATCTATGATAATGCTGCACAGATTCTTGATTTTGATCCATAGATCTCTCCTGACCATATAGCTATTAAAAGCATATACAATTGAGCAGAGCATTTTTTGGCCATATATATCAAAACTACATGTGATGATTACTCCATCTTCGTGGATAATGACAGGGTTTTCAACCCTTCTATGAACCCATATCCAGATTCCTTCAAAGATGGATTCAGACGGAATATTTATCAGCCTGGAGTATCGCATGTTATTGAAAAGAGTAGTTCGATTTGATGAAATAATCTTTGGCTCAGAAATACCAATATTATTAGGTTTGTGCATACCTGTAAGGAGCCTGAGGTATCCTTCCCTTCCAGGGTTAAATATTCACTAGCAGTTCCAAAAGTGTATCCTCATTTTGGTTACGGTTGGGGGTGATTCCTCCTTTTCCTTTCCTATCTATTTGCCTTTGTGATTTTTTGACAACAGTGCCTGCCTTTGCAAGATTTGCAACAGATTTAGAATCTTTGGGATCATCAGTATATTGAGTTTGTGCTGAGGTAATGTTACCGTTTATCAGAGTTTTTTCCATAGGAGAGTCCTCATTGTGGATATCAGTTCTTCTCTAGACCTGAATATTGGCCAGACCCTCCTTGTCTTCTAGCATGTGTTGGGTTTGTTCACAATTTTTTCCATCCTCTTACATTGGGATTTGAATGGGGATATCATCACTGAGACTGTCATTTATGGAATGTGCATGGGTCACTGTTTTCTCCTTATGATTTTCTAGGTTATAATTATTCATACCTATAGTACCCGAGAGTGCATCCACAGGAATTTCCGCATCAATGTCTGAGGAGACCAGAGCTAGCTTAAAATCCTCGGGTTAAATACAAATAATAGTAGAAAAAACATCTGATTAGATTTCCATGAAGTAGGATTTAGGTTCAAACTTCATGTTAATATTAGGTGTATAGATATTTACTGCATTTTAAATCTTCTGCTCCTTCTCCTCTACCAGAGCTGCCCATGAAGAACTCATGGGAACAGATTTTTTATCCACAGCTCAGTTCAGAGGATCGAAAACATCCTATTTCATATAACTCAACTGATTAGTCTTTTTTTCCTTTGTAAATTTCATTCCAAGAAGTGGTGTTAGAAACTGACTTTACCATTTTATTACCCACTCAACAGTTTTTAATAGCATGCCAGACCATCTTGCATTTCTCACAAAAGGGAGGAAGATTCTCAAACTCAGAGTTGATCTCCATTTTATGCTCATCAGAATCCATGGATATGGTTGTTGGAGGAGGTAATTCCATATTGACCTCAATTAGCACTCTAGCTTAAAGACCATGATCTCCACTAATAGTGTTATGATCAATCTTAAGAGGAGTGTCGATTCCAGATGCTAGATCATTTAATTTTTTTGGGGTGTTAGTAAATCAAAAAATTCATTATATCCTGGCCTAAACCTGAGAAAGAGAGTGCTATATGATAAAAGGATTGAAGTTAGCATCCCAATCTGAAATCCTGGGGAACCCTGGTTTGAGGTTAGGATTACTAGCCCGCTAGACTATCTCAAGGTCTTACTATTTCTCCAATATTACATGGAAGTAGCACTTTTCCCTGAAGATCCCCCGGCACCCCGTAATGCACTTGGACACCCCACCTGCACCCTGCCCTGCAGACCCCCTCGGACTACCATTATACACCCCCCTAGACATCCCCTATTGGACACCCCCCTGCACCCTCCCCCCTTCCCTGAAGACCCCCCGGAAGGCCCTTATACACCCCCCTAGACAGCCCCTCCTGGACACCCCACATGCACCCTCCCCCCTAACTTGCAGACCCCCCGACACCCCCCGGACAACCCTTGGACACCCACCTGGAAAGCCCCTTCTAGAAAATTCTATAGCCATTAGAACCTTCACTTCACTATGAATGAACGCTAAATTAAAAATGCCTTTAAACTTTTCCAAGTATAGTCTTAGTCTAGATTATTTTGAATAATAGACTTCCACCACTTATAACTCGGACCCTCTAGTGATATGGTTACAAAAATAACCTGAAGAGACTCATAAATACAATGTTGATAAAAATATCCTCAAGCTTCAGTACAAAACCTAATTCATCCTAAGAATCTTGTTACCCAGGAATTATTGTGAGGCTACCATCTTGATTTGGGGGGGCTGTTGTAGGCCGAAATGAAGGTGGAAGGGGGCTGGTGTGGACTGGATGTGGCTGGAGCAGGGCCAAATCACGACATAAACGCGGCGTGACTGCGGCGTGACCGCGGAGTGACCTCGGTGTGACCGCGGAGTGACCTCGGCGTCGACGCGGCGTGTTGGCCCAGTCCAGCGACATTCGCGGGGCATCATCTTCCGACTAGGAGCGAAGGGAGCAGGAGGAGGCTCTAATGCTGGTAGAAGGGGGATGGTTACAAGTGTTTGGGGGATCGTGCAGGCTGATTCAAGGTGGCAGGGCGGCTGTTGCGGGCTGGAATTCTAGTGGCAGCGGGCCGAAATGAAGGTGGAAGGGGGATGGTGTGGGATGGATGTGGCTATAGCAGGGCCAAATCATGGCATTAACTCGGCGAGACCACGGCGTGACCACGACGTGTTGGCCCGGTCCAATGTCATCCGCAGGGCAGCATCTTCCGGCCATGAGCGAAGGGAGAAGGAGGAGTCTGGAATTTTGGTAGAAGGGGGTTGGTTGCAGGAGTTGGGGAGATGGTGCGGGCTGATTTGAAGGTGGCAGGGGGGCTATTGTGGGATGGAATGCTGGTGGCAGCGAGCTGAAATGAAGGTGGAAGGGGGCTAGTGTGGGCTGGATGTGGCTGGAGGAGGGACAAATCACGGTTTAACCGTTGCGTGACCGCAGCGTGACCGTGGATTGACCGCAGTGTGGCCACGGCGTGACCGCGGCATGGTCGCGGTGTGTTGGCCCGGTCTAGCGACATCCGCAGGGCAGCATCTTCTGGCCATGAGCGAAGGGAGCGGGTGGAGGTTGGAATGCTAGTGGAAGGGGGCTGGTTGCAGGTGTTGAGGAGATGGTGTTGGCTGATTCGAAGGTGGCAGGAGGGGCTATTGCAGGCTGGAATGATGGTGGCAGTGGGATGAAATAAAGGTGGAAGGGGGCTGGTGTTGGATGGATGTGGCCAGAGCAGGGCCAAATCACGGCGTGACCACGGCGTGACCGTGGCGTGACCGCGGAGTGACCGCAGCGTGGCTGTGGCGTGACCGCGGTGTGACCGCAGCGTGTTGGCCCGGTCCAGCGACATATGCAGGGTAGCATCTCCCAGCCAGGAGCGAAGGGAGCGGGAGAAGGCTGGAATGTCGGTGGAAGGGGGCTGGTATCGAGTGTTGGGGAGATGGTGCGGGCTAATTTGAAGGTGGTAGAGGGGGATGTTGCGGACTGGAATGCCGGTGGCAGCGGGCTGAAATGAAGGTGAAAGTGGGATGGTGTGGGCTGGATGTGGCCGGAGCAGGGCCAAAACACAGCGTGACCATGGTGTGACCGCGGCGTGAACGCGGCGTGACCGCGGCATGACCGCGGCATGTTGGCCTGGTCCAGCTACATCCGCAAGGCAGCATCTTCCGACTAGGAGCGAAGGGAGTGGGAGGAAGCTAGAATTCTAGGGGAAGGGGCTGGTTTCAGGTGTTGGGGAGATGGTGCGGGCTGATTCGAAGTTTGCAGGGGGGCTGTTGCGGGCTGGAATGTGGGTGGCAGCGGGCTGAAATGAAGGTGGAAGGGGGCTGGTGTGGGCTGGATGTGGCCGTAGTGGGGAAAAATCATGGCGTGACAGCTGTGTGACCACAACGTGACCTTGGAGTGACCGCGGCGTGACGTGGCGGGTTGGCCTGGTCCAGCGATATCTGTGGGGAAGCATCTTCCATCCATGAGTGAAGGGAGTGGGAGGAGGCTGGAATGCTGGTGGAAGTGGGATGGTTGAAGGTGTTGGGGAGATGGTGTTGGCTGATTCGAAGGTGGCAGGGGGGCTGTTGTGGGCGGGAATGCTGGTGGCAGCAGGCTGAAATGAAGGTAGAATGGGCTGGTGTGGGATGGATGTGGCCGGAGCAGGGCCAAATCACGGGGTGATCGTGGCGTGACCGCGATGTGTTGGAGATTTCTAACTAAAAGATGTTTCTCCCCCACTGGATATACGCACCTTCACACATTAAATTTATTTTACAGAAACCTTCAAATTAAATGGGCAATGTCTCACATACAATTTAAAGAGGAAGGTGGAAAACATAAAAAACATTGAAAGCATAGTAGAAACACCAACATGGATGTTTGTTTATGCTTCGAACAACAGTATGATTCGATCTTCAACAGGTTTATGAGGTGTTTTCTAGCTTTTTTCATGCCAAAAAATCCAAAGAAAAATGTTATTAAATAGTAAAATAATTAAACGAAATAAAATAAAAGAAAAGGGAAATGCATTTTTAGGTTTCAAACTCGGAACAGGGGATGTTGTAAACCTATCCACAGCTGCACCCCTCCACCCTCCCCCCTGCCCCCTGCCCCCTGCCCCCTTCATCCTGCCCCCTACCCCCTGTCCCCCTCCAACCTGCCCCTGCCCCCTGCCCCCTGCAACCCTGCCCCATGCCCCCTACCCCCTGCCCCCTCCAACCTGCCCCCTGCCCCCTTCAACCTGCCCCCCTGCCCCCTGCACCCCTTCACCCTGCACCCTGCCCGCTGCCCGCTACCCCCCTCCACCCTCCCCCATGCCCCTGCCCCCTGCCCCCCCCCCCCACCCTCCACCCCTCCACCCCTCCACCCTGCCTCCTGCCCCCTGCCCCATGCCCCCCTCCACCCTACACCCTGCCCCCTGCCCCATGCCACCCCTCCACCCAGCCCCTAGCCTGTACAGCACCCCCGCACCCCCTACACCCCCAACCCCTACCCCTACCCCTTCCACCCGCCACCCTGCCCCCTGCCCCCTTCCACCCTCCACCCTACCCCCTGCCCCATGCCCCCTCCACCTTGCCCCCTGCCCCTGCCCCCTCCACCTAGCCCCTAGCCTGCACAGCCCACCCTGCCCACCTCCATCAATTCCCAGTTGCTAAATACTGTTTTTGTATTATGTACAAGTGTTTTATGAACCTAATTTTCCTATGATAATAAGCATTTAGATCCTTTAATGTATTATTATTTCAAAGGACCCTTGGTATTTGGTGACTCACTAGCTAGAGAAGCATAAAATACATGTTCCCCATAAAGATGAGTGCTATATTAAGCCTTGAATATACCTTTGGACCGAGACTCTAGCAGTTCAATATTGAATTGCCTCTGTTTCCTAGACAATGTGTTGTTTAACTTTGAACAGTTTTTCAGCAGAGAACCAAATAAACTCTAGATATTTCTAAGACAGGTCAAGCTCTACAAACAAAAAATAATCAAAGAGATTATTCCCTTTAAGTATCTTATGATCGACCTAAAATATTTCCATGAATGTTGCTCCAAATAGTAAGAACAGAAGGATTTTAAAAAGGCAGATGTAATCTGATAATCTAAATCCATTGGGATGAAAACTGAGAGTCTCTCCAAGAGTGATCAATTAGGTTCCACTGGTAGAGGAAACATGGTTAATAGTTGAAATAACATGAATATTTGGACAAAGACAAAGCCAGATCCACCACTTCATGCAACCTGAGAAAGAATCAATGAGAACTAAGTTCAGTACACCTATGGTGGATCAATTCTTCTATTAGGGAAGTAAAGAATTAGAAAATTTGAGGGAATAATGTTCGACAGCTGGAAAACATTTGAAAAATACTGAAACATTCTGGTTAACCTAAATACTAGTGATCGATCTTGAATGAAGTGATTTTAAAATTGATGCATGTCGAACCCCAGGAAAAAAGACGTAGAAGTAAATGAGACTTCATGGTACTGAATAAAAGATAAGGTGATGGTTGGGAAACTATGAAGGGAAGGAGTAGGCCCGAAGGAAGCTCCAAACCCCTAAAACCTCAAGTCACCAGTGAGGCTTAGTAATTTATCTCATTGATGAGAATTTGTATAGTGGATATTTGTAATGACCATGATTTCATTTTTGGGTTAATTTAAATTTTACGTTTCAGGTGGATGGATTTAGTAAAGGGGGGAAGAAGTATGTGGTGTTCCTAAAAATTAGTAGTTGGGGCCACCAGTTAGCAATTATAAAGCACCATGAACATATTAATAGTGATAGTGGCAGAGCATTGGATCTAGACTAACTAGAGGATGGTTGATGGTTGGAACCAAAAAATTTGTGTCCATTGGTCGGTTGGTGGTTTTACACTGGGTAATCAGTGCTTTCCTTGACCTTTTTTTCCATAAGGGGAATTTATGTCATTTTTTCATGGATTTTGGAGGTGGATTAGAATGGAATTTGAGTATTTGTTCCACTTAGTATCAAATAAGATGAATACCATGCATTTTTTAGGGATTTTGGTTCTATACTGAACCACACTTAGGTAACAGTGATTTGGTTCAATTCTTGTTATACATCTCAATCTTAAAAAAATTCATAGTAATTGCATTCCATATATCATGTGTTTAGGTGTATCTGTGATTGGAGACTGAGTGATTTGATTTCAAAATAAAGTGAGATAAAATGAAGATGGTGGTTCTTTCATGTTATCCCATGTCACAGACCTATTATCACCCAATAGTGGACTACAAGTTAGCACTCCCCCAAAAGTACCAGTCAAAGCATGATGTACTTCAAGTGTTCTTGATGCACTAATACTCTCTAGACACAACACATGTTTTTTGTCCTGATGAGGATTAGTAGGATGTAGATGCTTCCTTAGAGGAGTATCTCATTCATATTGTTGATTAGAGTGTGAATACACTCCAAGTTAAATCAGTTCCCATGGTATAGGTGCTATAACAACCTAGTCAAGTACAGGAAGAGACCTAGGAAAGGGAAGATGATATATGAGTTTCGCAGCTAAAAATATTACCTAACAATGCCTTTTTACCTTCATAAGATCAACTCTAGGATGAGCTTCATTGATGGGAGGTTGTAATTACCCACCTTTACCGGTGGCAGAGGGCTGTCATGAGTGTTTTGCAGGAGTATGGGGGTGGTGGCTGGTGTGGTTGTTGGTGCGGGCTAAATTGCAGGTGGCTGGGGGTTGGTGTGGGCTCGAATGCAGGTGGAAGGGGTCCGGAATGCTGGTGGAAGGGGGTTGGTTGCAGGTGTTGGGGGGATGGTGTGGGCTGGATGTGGCTGGAGCAGGGCCAGACCACGACGTGACGGCAACGTGATCGCGGCATGTTGGCCTGGTCCAACTACATCTGTGGGGAAGCATCTTCCAGATGTAGGTGGAAGGGATCTGGAATACTGGTGGATGGGGGCTGGTTGCAGGTGCTGGGGGGATGGTGCGGGCTGATTCGAAGGTAGCAGGGGGGCTGTTGCGGGCTGGAATGCTGGTGGCAGCGAGCTAAAATAAAGGTGGAAGGGGGCTAGTGTGGGCTGGATGTGGATGGAGCAGGGCCAAATCACAGCATTACTGCGTCGTGACTGCGGCGTGACCGCTGCGTGACCGCTGCGTGACCACGGCATGACCGCGGCGTGGCCGCGGCGTGAGCCTCCATGAGAATTTTATCGGGGATAATCAATGAGTCTTCCCCTAGTACCAAGTACTGACGTTCCACATTCTTACTAGGGTTGAAACTCACTATTTCCTTTACTTCATGTTTTGAAGCAACAGATGCATCGATTCCTATCATATCTTTCTCTTGTATATCAACAAGAACAATATATTTAGCATCCAACTTTACGTTACTTATAACCTTCTCTCACGTTTTTTTACTGTCCACCAGATAGCTTTCCTTGTTGTAAAAAACACTTATGAATCTAACATAGAGAATAAATTTCCTCCCACTGGTGTCATCTGTAAGTGAGTGTACCACCAAACCTTACAAAAACCATGTACAATACATTCCATCCAAATCATGCTATTCACATTGTAGTGACTTGGTCATTATGGGCAATTCCATCTTAAAAGTCTAACATCATTTAAAGGGTGTCTTGGTTCAAACAACTGTTTTAATAAAAAGAGGGAAACCCCCTATAGGGATATAAAAAGTGTCAAGCACGATGTTTGCTTTATGACTAAGAACTTCATCAAGTATAAAGAAGACATCAATGCAATAATGAGAAGCAAGGTATACCACAGTGAGTTTTCGCAGACAGCTCACCTCTGTTGGAGGGGTCTTATTACAAAACCATGACTTATTTATCAAACCAAACAATTATCTTAACTAACACTTATTCATGAATTGAAATTTAATATGAACATGTATAATTAAGAAGGAAACTTAATGCAATTTAAACATTCTTGAATTAAAGAGGAGGGGAGAGGGACCCTACCTCAACCTCAAGGCATGTTTTCTTTTGACGACGAAAACTCGAATCTTACATTTTTTCGCTTGCACGCATATGAATCTTCACATATATATATAAGGACACCTATCCCCTATGTTCATATTTTCATGGACAAATACGCACAAGGGGGGTCCTTAAATATATGTTTATACTTGCATATACCCCTTTACACTTACAAATGTATGCATTTTTAATATCCATATATAAGAACACCTAGCCCCAATATATATATTCATACTGCCATGAGTGAAGATATATAATGGGGGAACTTATAAATGTATATGCCTACCTATGCATACACATGTAAGACTTAGTCAACGACGACTCGAATCCACCTCAACGAAATCAAAAATGCACTGCATAAATATACGGACCCCAAAAATCAAAAATGCCCTAATTAAAATTGGTCCAAAGAGTAAAAACAGAATAAACCTTACCCAAATACGATGTTGAACTCATTGTCATCGATGTTGGTGGATATAACCGGCCTCATCATAAGAAACAACGTATAAGAAAATAGTGGAAAAAATGAGAGATAACGACTTCTTATATATATGTGATCAGTGTGTCAACTGAACATGATAAATGATACATGAATCCATAACCAACAATGATCAAATAATATTCAGATTGATATTTACATCCCAAAACTAAATAACATGATCATTAATAAAACTCTTTATTTTTGAAACATACCCTTCAATTTCCTATTCAAAAATCAAAAATCACCAAAATATGGGAATAAACTAAACTTCCATCAGCACTTAAATGTGAAAAATAGAGATTAAACATATTTCTTAAGCTAGGGAACTTGAATATTGTTGTTAAGGGAGTGCCACATGGTTCTTCGGTCTTGATATTTAATGCAGGCATACACAAAAGTATAGCTGAAAGTATTATCATGCAAGTTTATTTCACATGTCAAAGACTGAGAATCATCATTAACAATATGAATTTTATCTATAGAGATATGTGCAAAGACCCAAAAAGAATCACGATTGTTATTATTGGAAGTTTCTCCTATAAAGGTATAACTATATTTTTCAAGACTATTAAATATAGCAGTAAAAATGACTTTATGTTCATAGATAGAAAAACGAATCAGTTTTTGAGTAAAACGAGAATTTTTTAAATTTGTGATGGTGTCAGGGTTAGCAATACCCTGAGTGGTGAATTCAGCCATAGCAGGGGTTGCTGGTAGTGTATGTTGTAGTTACAGACCTTCGTCATCATCTTGCATGTGTTGTGCTTTGATAAAATCATCCATCTGCATATTGCAAACTAGATTCTGAACTGCTGCTTTTTCCAGCATCTCATCACTGTGTGAAGGTGAGAAGAGTTGATGTTGTTTTTCACTGTCAGTAGTCGCAGCATAGGTGTCCTACAGACCCCCTGCAGACCTTCCCCCTGCCCTACAAACCTGCCCCCTTCCCCCCCTAGCCCTCCCCCCTGCCTCCTCCACCCACACCTTTCCCCCTACCCCCTGCCCCATACCCCCTGCTCTATAGACCTTCCCCCTGCCCCCTGCCCTGCAGACCAGCACCCTGTCCCAGCCCCCTCCCCCTACCCCTCTCCACACACACCTTGCCCCTTGCCCCTACCCCTTGCCCCCTGCCCCCTGCCCCCTGCTCTGCAGACCTTCCCCCTGCCCTCTTCCCCCCTCCACCCTCCCCCCTGCCCCCTGCTCCCTTCCACCCTGCCCTGCAGACGTGCCCCCTTCCCCCTACCCTGCATAACTGCCCCTGCCTCCCTCCACCCTCCCCCTGCCCCGTCCCGACCCCCTACCCCCTACCCCCTGCCCCTTCCCCCTACTCGGGTTGAGAGGAAGTACTCATCCTGAATATTGTATCCAAGACAAAAAAGGAACCCCCTTATCCCCTATTCTTATTGATTAATTATTATAAAATTTATGGGAATTAATTTATAGGGTTTTTGGGATATACACACTATATAAAAAATAAGATGATGATTTTTTACGGACTACAATTGAAAATAAGATATCATAATAATGGAAAAGAGAACATCCCTTTTAGTGGATAGAAACTAAGAAGGAATGTAATATACTACTACCTAAAACCATTGAATAGTTACCAAAAAATTTGTATGATACAATAAATCAAGCACAACTACCTGTATACTAGAGGCAATCAACTAGAAAATAGGGTTTTGTAGGAGTCCTTATGGAGACTATAACCCTAACAACTGAGTAAAAATAGAAGTAGATAAATGAAAAAACTTATATCACATAACATCATAGGATAACTTCCATAAAATTTATCATCAAAAAACATAATTCATGAAATATTAAAAATAATTGAATAAGGTAGTCAAAGGAAAACATTCCACTATACACATGAAAAAGGTAAAAAAAGATTACAGAATGGATAACAAACTACATGACTCAAAAAAGTGACTGGAGCTCTATTCTGATACCAATTCCTTATCTCCATCCTAACATAAAGTCCTACATCAGTCTTCAAGTTATTTCCCATATCCCTATATGAAATGATGAAATCCACTATGGTACCAAATGATGAACCAAGTAGGGTGTGTTTAAAACTTAGTAGGCCACCACAAATGGAATTCCTATAAAATCATGGATGAAACAATAAGTTCATAAAATGGTTGAATATATAAGTTTTTATCATAACTAGAACAATAAATAACTAAAATAAAACAGATCATGGGCTCCATGGTGATACTTTAGGCTAGACCCACCTACTATAGACAATGCTGGATGTCTCTAAGTGTGTTTTAGGGACCAATACAACCAAATAAACTACCAATAGTAATATACATGTCTGTAGACCAAACTAACACTTAATGGTAATATACCCCTCCTAAAGGCCCTATTTCCACATGGGGGATGTGTTCAATCGGAATTTAATAGTATATCTCAGTGCCCACCCAAGGGCCATGTTCAGGGTAGGTTTAATAATAAATACCATCAATTTCATTGGTCAATAACATTTAATAAGTTTATTTTCAATCCAAATAACACTTATGAAACTATTTTCAACTTTAAAACACATATTAATAGTAAAAAAAAATTCAAATTCTACTTACTATGTTTTACCTTCCAAAAGTCAAAACCCAAACCTATCCCAAATTTCTAATTCCAAAGTTTTATTTAATGGAATAATCACAGTATATGGTTCCCATTAACCTAACCATTCATCCATAGTATGAAAATTATTTTCAATTGATTTATAACATAACATAAACTTAGTTCGAAGCTTATAATGATAATTAAGGATACAATTTGAAACCAACTAATGTGGCCTCATAAGCTCTTAATGAAAATTAATTTTACTATGGGAAACACTTTGGGACCAACTACCTCAGGTATGATAAGGATTAAATTACAAATACATGCCTTTGATTTGGATAAGAATAGAATATATATAAGTATTAGAGAAATTACTTGAAAACTAGAAAAACTGGGTAAATCTTATAAAACACACCCCTCATAAAAACGATATAGGAGAAAAGGGGAGTCATACAATTACGAGAAGAAAAAAATTCGATAGATGAAAATTCAATACACCTGGGATCTATAGATCTTATCTATGGAAGGAGAGGTAGGAGAGGGATAATATAATGAAGGTTCTGTTGTGTAATTAGGGGAGAAAAATTAGGTGAGGGGTATTAAATAATGAAATGGAAAAAATAGAAAAAATACCAATTATAAAACAAAAAATGACTACATTTCTGGATAGTGGATCTCATATTCTTGTTGAAGGGCCTCCATTATCTATATATAGCAACTAGAATTCCACCAGCAAATTGGTGGTTTACAAACTGTTAGTCGATGACACTACAACCTCTTAGCTATATGCCATGTCTTCCTCTCATGCACCCCAGATACTCCCAAGACCCTCTAACCCCCATATGCATTCATAAATGAGGAATTTCATTGAGGATAAAAAAATAAATAAAAATACAATACCTAGGAGAGGAGGGCGTCGCGGTGACAGGTCGCCAGAGAGGAGGGCATCGCGGTTAGAGAGGTCTCCGGTGAGGAGGTTTCCTCTGTGATAGAGGTCATCGGGAGGAGGGCACTGTGGTGAGAGAGTTCATTGGAGAGGTGGGCGCCGAGGGGATGAGAGGACGGGGAGGAGAGGTCGGGAAGGAGAATTCGTTGGGGAGGAGGGTGTCGCGGTGAGGAGAAAACATCATGCAGGAGAATTTATCAGGGGAGTAGAGCGCCGCAGTCAGGCAAGGTCGGGGAGGAGGGCGACACAGTCAGGAGATACCGAGGAGGAGAATTCTTCGGGAGGTGAAGGGAGGAGAAGAAGTCGGAGGAGCGCGAGAGGCGAATCGGGGACCCCGATACAAAATAGGAAAACATCATATTTCCACAGTTATTAAATTAAACCGTGGCAATTTGGAAGATATAGCCACAGACCAATAAAACTGTGGCTATAGGTCTGTGGCTATAACATCACTTTCTAGTACTGGGATCTCAATCGTTTCGCCTCTAACTTTCCCATTTAAGATCCTAAGAGGATATTACTCGGTATTACCCTTCCTTGAAGGTATGATAACGTCTCCCAATCATTTTGGAGGAGATCCAACAACTTATCTTAGAGAATCGAAGTCAGTTTCTTGAGGTATGTGATCATTCATTTTTGGTTCTTAGATCTACATAGATCTAATCCTCCTCTTCTCTCGGTTTCATAGATCTACGCCGGTTATGGGCAGATCTATGTGTGTGGTTACCAAATATGATTAGTTTGGTCTTTATATTTCAAGGAGAAGAGATCTAAGGAGGAATATGGAGAATCAACCTGGCTTTCTTGTGTGATCTTCAATTGTTGGGGTTTTCATCAAAAACCCTTGAGGTAGGGGATTCTTTGCTTCTCTTTCATTTACGTTCAACTGTATTGTTAGCATGTATAATCCCACTGGATGACAATGGAATTGAAATAATAAATTTTTTGAACCATATAAAGAAATGGTATCGATCGTTTTTTATTGTCTCTCGTCTTGATAGATGTTGTGATGTCTATGATTTCTATGCTTAGCTATTGTCCATGATGGAAATTGGTAAATAACGTAAACCAAGACTAATTGATATTTGTATGGCTAAAGATATAGCGGCATGTGAATGAATCTGGTTCTTGTTGTTATTTGATGTTAACCAAAGTGTCATAGTATGCATGTATGATCATTTGTGATAGCTTACTGGTTAGGTTCCTTATTTTTGAACCAAATATTTATAAACCTGTTAATTATTGATGCATTAAATAATTTGATTGTTTGATAACTCCTTGAAGGGGTTTAAGTTACCCTCTTGATTGTTAAAGGGCCAACAGTCCAATTGATGTTGTGTTGCTTTCCTACTGCTTGTGTTTTGATTTGATCCGGGATGGTTGTTGTGACATGTGGCGGCATAGAGGCCTTTTGCTTGTTGAAGCGGATGACGCATAAAGTGGAAAGATTCATCATTTTATGCATGTGGGTGTCGGGGACAATACCAGGGTTGATGGAATGGGTTGGATGTGATTTTTGGTTTCTTGTTGGTTCTGTGGTTGTTTATCTACTTTACTTTTCCCCACTGATCGAGGCAGTTGGTCTTGTTTTCCCCTTCTTCTGAAAGAGGTGAAGTCGTGCGGGGTATGCCACATCCTTTCCGTGTTTAGATTCTCCAGGGAGGATGGGTCTACACTCGTTCTATAGGCGACAAAGACTTGATGGGTAGTACATCTACTCACCATGTTGAGCCCCTTGTGTTAGTCGCATAGAATGGTTTTCTCGAATGACTGGGAATATTGGAAAGTGATTTTGTAATAAATGTTAGATTAAATGGTGTTAACACTTAGGGTTGGTGTTCACTGAAACATAATGATGAGGATATAATTTTGAAGTAATAGTTGACTTGGGTATGATGCTAATGAAATTTAATGTGGAATTGTTCATGGTAAATTAATTTCTAATGATTTAATTAATGTAAAATGGAACTAATAAAAAGGTAATGATGTAATCTAATAGTTCATTTTAATTGGTTGTGTGCATATAGGATACCTAGTCTTAGAAGTAACAACCCGGAGTCTGAGAGACATTAGCTGTAGTGTGTCTAAGTCTAGGTTATTCCCATGGTGTGGTTGTGAGTTATAGTATTTTTTTTACTTTTTGTGTTTCTATATGCTACTCCATCCTATCAATAAGGGAAATTGACATCCCGAGGATTCTGAGCCCTGGGGGGTGTTTTCCCCAACATTCATGTGGGAGGTTGAATGGGTGACTACCCCCTTTGGCCCCACTCTCTTCTCCTGCTAGATACTTGTGTCGTTTGGCCCAACGGTTAGTTTCCCCCATATATGTGTGTAGAGGGCTGTAATGGCTTGTGGATATTCACATACATATATTCTAGATATAGTATCTTATAGACTAACATAGGTGTAACGTGTATAGGATGTGATGGCTTGAGGATTTATACTCGGTGTATGGGATGTAATGGATTGAGGTTTAATACCCGACGTTTGATACACGTTATGCAAGATGTGGTGTCTCCCGAAAACTAACTTGTAACTTTTGATTGTGAGGACGGTGTGGTGCTTCACCCAGGTTTTTGCGGGCAAGCCTTCGTGGTGCACGAGGTGCAGATTGTGGTGATTCACCCAGGTGTCTGCGGGCAAGCCTTTTTGGGGAGAGACTCTTATGACGGGCGTCGTTGGGTTAAAGCGGCAAACTAGTGGGGAAGTAGTAGCAGGGTACCCTTGATATTCTTTATTATATTCTATATTCTGTTATTAATTACTTGGTGAGAGTAGTCATGGTGAGGTTGGGAACTTAGTATACCTATTTAGTTGACAAGTTAGTTTCACTTGTTGTTCACTGTTCTTTAGCATGCTTTCTTTACCTTTGCATGAGAGACTTTAGAAAGGATCCTACTGAGTATACTATTATACTCACCCTACGTATGTATAAACAGTTTTTCAGGTCACTTGGATCAGGTAGGAGATCAAGCCGGTTTCTACTAGCTTGGGGTTGCAGGAGCTGTTTGGGTTTGTGGTTGTTGTTGTCTTTTACTTTCATTGGGGTACTTGTAGTTTTTTCCTTTTAGTTTTAGTACCTTTGCAAGGAATTTCATTTGTCCACTTGGATATCATTTATATTTTCAGTCTGAGTTGGATTTGATTGGTGTCTATTTTATCTCTCTCCTCCGCATGTGTTCTCTAAGAGGTCAATGCCTCCCATTTGTGTGTTACTATACTCTTGGTGATAGTTGCCAACCCGAGGCCTACTAGAGGAGGGAATCAGGGTTCATTATCTCCCTTCTCACATTGCCGACCCAGGAGGGGTACACATTGTGGGGAGGGGGTCATGACAGAGTGGTATCAAAGGTCTGGTTGAGGGATATAATGGATTTTGGATTTAGGCATATGTGAGGCTGCAGGGGTTAGTAGGGAAAAGGTTTCATTCATGTTTATCAAGGTTGGTAAACATTTAGGTGGGTGAGACACAGGCGTTTTGGTCCCCCTATTATTTGATGTATGGACCTTTCTGTTTACAATGGCTACTTAACATGGTGATATTAGTTTCAGGGTAGAGACCTAGGAAATGATCATGCATCATTCTTCTTTTTTCCATTGTTTGAATGGGTAGAACTTGGGATAGGTTAACCAAAAATGAATAATAGAAAAAAATTAATTAATTCATGTTGAGTCTCCCATATTCTAGGATTAAGAGCCCTAACAATTTGTTATTTTACTGGTATGGCTCTAGATCGATGTCCTCGTCAGTTTTGTGCAGAAAATGTCCAGAAGGATGTTCCAGCAGATCACTGTAGTGTAAAGGTTGATGACGACAAAACTTGGAGTAAGACACTGCAAGAGTTACAGTGCCAGAGTCTATAGAAGTACGAGGGCTCTGTTTCAGATGCAGTCATAGAAGTCTGTTTGGATAAGGCCGAGATTGGCTTCAATTCGATATGTGCTCGTAAAGAGTACTGGGAGTCCTTATCTCGGTAGATGTTGGGTGGAGCAGCGAGGCAGTGGTGGTTCTTTTTCCATGGGGACTGTGAGGAGTCAGCGATCTCATGGGAGGATATTCGAGAACAGTTTAGAGTCGAGTTCCTTTCTTCAGCTGCGAAGGCATCCAGTCGTCTGGATCATCTTACCCTTTGAATAGGGAGCTCTAATGTTTGCGAGTTTCGAATCCATTTTAGGAACCTTTTACGATATTCATCGTACTTGTTAACCAATTAGGAGGCCATGGTGAGGCATTTGGAAGAGGGTTTGTGTCCAGAGATCCAATGCCAGGTCAACCCATTTATGCTGAAGACCTATCTTGAGGAGCTGGAGAGGGAAGAGGCTGTCGAAAGGAATTTTTCCTGGACCGAATCATCATGAGAGGGGGATCATCGTGATCCCTCACAAAGTAGATTTGTGGTCTGGGGTTATAGGTTTTCAGGGCAGAATAGTTTCCATTCAGTCGGGGGTAGGTCCATGCCCTTCTCATCTTGTTTCCCCAGAGGCAACGACTCTCATGCCTATGAAAAGGGATCAGACGCTTTTTTTCCTTTAGTTGTCATGGCCATCAGCATCGGGAGTGCTTGACCTTTCTGAGTGGTCATCGTGCACCTGGTATTATGCTTCAGGTTCCTCTTTTGAGATAGTTCTAGCCGAGGCAGCAGCAGCCTGTTGCACCAGCTTTAGATCAGCAAAGGTTAGATGGGGAATACAGAGGACAGTCTCATGACGCTCCCCATCCTCAGAGAGTAGAGCGTGTCCTTGCTGGTGGTCTTCATCAGGGTTAGAGAGGCCGTGGAGGATGTTGTGGTCAGCTTCATGCTCTAGCATTGCTAGTCCTAGGTGATGCAGATGTCGTTTGAGGTACCCTTTGCTTGTTTTATACCTTGTTGTATGACTTGTTTGATTCAATATTTACACACTCCTTCATATCACCTACCCTTGTCCATGCTTTGGTACTTGAGGTAGAGAGGCTTCCAGTGCCCTTTTCGTCGACTACGCCAGTTGGTGGTAGAGCTGACTTATTTGATGTATGTAGAGACTATGAGCTAGTGTTGGGGAAACACCAATCTTGAGGAGATTTCCTATGTTTATGAATATAACCATATGATGTCATCCTTAGTCGGGATTGGTTGTATTCTATGCAGGCTATCGTGGATTACATTAGGAAGAAGGTTGTTTTCTTTGGTGCGGATGGAGAGCAAGTGGTGTTTCTTGGTGTGAGAAATCATCTGATGGGTCATAGTCATGTTCTATCCTTGTCATCCATGATGGATTAGATGATGCTGAGTTATTTAGTGGTTCAGTAGTTGGTGTTCCCTAGGGTCGTAGAGAAGTACCCTCATGTCTTTCCAGAAGAGGTTGTAGCATTACCCCCTCGACGAGTGATCAATTTTGGGATAGATCTACAGCTAGGAGAATCTCTTATATCTATGTATCCATATAGGATGGACCATTGTGAGTTGTGAGAGCTGCTTATACTACTTGATGGTTTGTTAAAGTGCAGTTTTCTTCGGCCAAGTGTGTCACTATGGGGTGCACCAGTTATGCTCATGAAGAAGGGTAAGGGCAGTTTGCGGTTGTGTGTCGATTATCATCGCATGAAAAAAAGTGACAATAATGAATTGATATCCTATTCTTCGGATTGATGATTTATTAGATCATCTAAAGGGTGCAAGTTGGTTATCATAGATCTACTTACGGTCAAGATATCATCAGATACGTCTGAAAGATGATGATATTCTAAAGGCTGATTTCAGCTGTCATCATGGGCATTATTAGTTCTTTATAATGCCATTTTGCATGAAAAATACCCCATCTGTAATCATGGGATTGATGAATTCTGTGTTCTGTGAGTTCATGGACTTTTTCATGGTATTTTTCATCGATGAAAGCCTTGGGTCCTCCAAATCTGAAGAGGAGCTTGTGGAGCATCTATGAGCCATCATGGGAGTCCTTAATCAACATCAGCTATTTGGGAAGTTGTCAAAGTGTGAGTTTGGACTCGAGAAGTCTGTTACTTGGGGCATGTTTTGTCCCAATAGGTATTTTTTTAGGATCCCTCGATGATAGATACAGTTGTGTCATGGGCAGCCCCTAAGACAGTGTTTGAGGTGTAATGTTTCCTTGGTCTCATAAGTTACTACAGGAGGTTTGTAGCCAATTTCTCATGAGCTGTGATCCCTCTAATATCTTTGACATGGAAGGATCAGGCATTTATAGGTACTAATCGGTTTCATGTAGATTTCTAGTATCTAAAAGAGAAGTTAGTAAGTGCTCCATTCATTAGTCTTCCAGTTGAAGGAGTTCAGTTTGATGTTTTCTACGATGCTTCGCATCTGGGGTTAGGATGTGTTCCCATGTAGCATAGTTCAATTGTTTCTTATGGGTCGTGGCATTTACGTCCCCATGTACACAACTATTCCACCCATGATCTTTAGTTGGCAGTCATGGTGTTTGCTTTGAAGTTGTGGAGACATTACCTCATTGGTGAGTGCTTTGTGGTTTTCACTTATCATTAGAGATTGAGGTATGTTTTCACCCAGAGTGAGTTGAACATACGATAGAGTTGGTAGATGGAGTTCTTGCAGGAATACGACTTCGAAATATCGTATACACCGGAAAAAGGTAATGTTGTAGTTGATGCACTGAGATGAAAGTCACGTAGTGATTGTGTGCGAGAATCATGGGATTCCTAGGGAGTAATGGAAGAATTTTCAGCATTGCATCTTGATATGGGAGAAGTTGGGGGGTAGAGGTTGTCTTTTTTAGATGACGGTACATTCATCCCTAATGCAGAAGGTAGAAGAGTCCCAATTGGGGGATCTAGAGGTGGAGGTCTTGAGGGACTGAGTTGTTTGTGGCGAGGCCCATGATGGTTGGTTTGAGGATGAACAACACAGAGTGAGGTATCATGGGAGGATTTTTCTTCCACTGATGATGAGCGATATGGTCTAGAGAGTTCCATAGTTCACCCTTAACAGTACATACAGTCATGAAAAATATGTACCATTCCTTGAGGAGTCATTTTTGGTGGCCTGGGATGAAGCGGGTGGTTTCAGAGTTTGTGTCCTGATGTTTAGTCTGTCAGAAGGTGAAGGCCGAACACCGTGTTCCTAGTGGTATTCTCCATCCATTACAGATTCCTCAGTTGAAGTGGTAGGATATCTTAATGGGCTTTGTTATTGGTTTACCTAGAGCTCTGGGAGTACTTGATGCAATTTGGGTGGTAGTGGATAGCTTAACTATATCGGCCCACTTTATAGCAATCAAGGAGTCAAGATCAGTGGATGTTTTGTCGAGGCAGTATCTAGAGGAGGTGGTGAGACTTCATGGAGTCCCTAGGATGATCATTTATGATCGGGTTCCTCGTTTTACCTCCAGGTTGTGGAGAGGTATCTAACATGCTTTCGGTTCTCAAATATGCCTTAGCATTACTTTTCATCCTTAAACGAATGGTTAGACAGAGGGAACCATCCAGACTCTTGATGAAATTTTACGCTATTATGTTCTTGATTTCAGAGGTTCATGGAAGAGGCACTTACCCTTGGTGGAGTTCCCTTACAATTAAAGTTTTAACTCCACCGTCAATATGGAACCGTTTGAAACCTTGTATGGATGGCCTTGCTATTCTCCGTTGAGCTGGAATGGGGACGGAGAGTTAGAATATCTCAGACTGGAACTAGTGCAGAATACAACTGAGATGGTTCTGGTGATTCGTGAAAGGATGAAGATAGTTCAAGAGCATAAGAAATCATATGCTGATAAAAGAATGATACCCTTAGATTTTAATGTTGGGGATCATTTTTTCCTGAAGGTGACTCCCCGTCGTGGGAAGTGAAGGTTTGGTCATGGAAGTAAGCTTTCTCCCCGGTTTTTTGGACCTTTAGAGGTTTTATCTCCTATTGGATCTGTGGCGTATCGAGTAGAAATTCCCCCTCAGATGAGTCAGATATGTGATTTCTTCCATGAATCGTAGCTCTGTCGTTATCATCATGATGACTCTCACATCATCGATTGGGGAGAGATCGATTTTGATGATGATGAAACCATTGAGGAGCGACTTGTAGTGATCCAAGACCGAAATAGAAGGTGTTTTTCATGAATTATATTCCTTTAGTTCATGTCTTGTGGTGACACGGTGGCTTGGAGGATAGTACCAGGGAACGTGAGTCACAGATACGTTCTCAGTTTCCATAGTTGTTTGATGTTTAACTCTCTTAATGTATCATTGTAACTTTCATGGTTATGAAACTTGAATGCTTTAGAGATGGATCCCATTGTTGCCTTTGTGTCTTGCTCTCATTTGAGAGGTATCTCGAGGGGTAGTTGTTCATACCCTATTTCGTTTTCACTTAATGTGGGTTTTGGATTCTCAGGGATGAGAATGTTTTATGAGGTATCTGATGTAATGGTCTGGACCTCTCCAGTCCATTATATTGTGAAAATGCAGTGTTAGAGGTGTTCTGGAAGGTCAAGGTAACATGGGGTTGCGTTTGGGTGGACTTTTAAGGTAGACTAAAGGGAAACAGCTTTCACATGGTCTGCGCACTATTTGTCTAAACCGTGCGTCCAAACCATGCGAGGTTGGTCTTGGAGGCAGTGGCTAATGCACCGTTAGCGCACAGTTTGTATAATCGTATGGAATAACTGTGTGAGGAGGGTTTGATGAGGCCGTAGCGACTACATGGTTAGAGCACGGTTTGTCTAACCGTGTGAGAAAATCGTGCGGGCACTTAAATTAGATCCCAAAATTGTGGATCTCTACTGTTTCACCTCTACAATCCCCGTTTAAGCACTTAAGTGGCCATAACTAGGTATTACCCTTCCTTGAAGGTAGGAGAACCTCTCCCCTGCATTTTGGAGGTGATCTAATGCCTCTTCTTATAGAATCTTAGCCGGTTTCTTGAGGTATGTGATCGTTATTGTTTGGTTCTTAGATCTATATATATCTACACATACTCTTCTCTCAGTTTATTAGATCTATGCCAGTTATGGGTATATCTATGTGTGCATGTACCAAATATGATGAGTTTGGTCTTGATCTTTCTAGGAGAAGAGATCTAAGGAGGATTGTGGAGAATCAACCAAGAATTCTTGTGTGTTCTTCGTTTGTTGGGTTTTTTTGTCAAAAACCCTTGAGGTAGGGGATTCGTTGATACTCTTTATTTTATGTGCAACTATATTATTAGCATGTTTAATCCCCCAAGATGACAATGGAATTGATATAATAAATATTTTGAACCGGATATAGAAATGGTATCGATCGTATGTTATTTCCTCTTATTTTGCTAGATGGTGTGATGTATATGCTTGCTTTTCTTAGCTGTTGTCCTTGATGGAAATTAGTAAAAAAAATAAACCAAGACTAATTGATATTTGTTTGGATAATGTTAAAAAGTAATGTGAATGAATCTGGTTTTTGATGTAATATCATGTTAATCAAATTGGTGTAGTAAGCATGTATGACCATTAGTGATAGCTTTCCGGTTTGGTTCTTGATTTTGGAAGCAACGAATTATAAACCTGTTAATTCTATATGTGTTAAAAATTTGATTGTTTGATAATTATGTGAAGGGTTTTGAGTTACGCTCTTGATTGTTAAAGGGCCAAAAGGCCAATTGATGTGATGTTACTTTCCTTCTTCTTGTGCTATGATGTGATCCTGGATGTTTGTTGTGAAATTTGGGGGCATATAGGCCTTTTTTTGTGGTAGTGGATGACACCTATAGTGGCGAGATGCATCAGTTTATACATGTGGGTATCCAGGAGGACACAGGGGTTGATGGAATGGGTTGGATGTGATTGTGGGTTTCTTTTTGGTTCGGTGGTTGTTTATCTACATTACATTTCCCCACTGCATGAGGCAGCTGGTCTTGTTTTCCCCTTCTTCCGAAAGAGGTGAAGACGCATGGGGTATGCCACGTCCGCTCTGTGTTTAGCTTCTCCAGGGAGGATGGGTCTATGCTCTTGCTATAGGCAGCAAAGATTCAATGGGTAGTAAATCTACACGCCGTGTTTAGCCCATTGTGTTAGAAGCATAGAATGATTTTCTAGAATGCCTGGGAATAAAGCAAAGTGTTTTTGTAATAAATATTCGAATAAATGGTGTTAACCCATTTGGTTGGTGTTCGTTGAAACATAATTATTAGGATATAATTTGGAAGGTACAGTTGAATTCTGTATAATGCTAATGAAACTTAATGTGTAATTGTTCATGGTAAATAAATGTTTATAGAATTAATTAATGTATAGTGGAACTGATAAAAAGGGAACGAAGTAATCTAATAAATCTCTTTAAATGGTTGTGTGCTTACAGGATACCTAATCTTAGAAGTAGCATCCTGGAGTCTGAGAGATGTTAACTATAGTGTGTCTAAGACTAGTTTATGCCCATACTGTGGTTGTGAGTAATAGTATATTTTTGTACTTTTTGTGTTTCTATACGCTACTTCACCCTGTATGTAAGGGGAATTGACACCCCAGGGATTCTGAGCCCTGGGGGTGTTTTTCCAAACATTCCGGTGGAAGTATTAATGGCTAACTACCCCGTTTGTCCCTGCACACTTCTCTTGGTAGATACTTGTGTCGTTAGGCACAATAGTTAGTTTTCCACATATATGTTTGTAGAGGGCAGTAATGGCTTGAGGTTATTCACAAAAATATATTCTGTATATAGTATCCAATGGACTACTATAGGTGTAACATGTATAGGTTGTGATGGCTTGAGTATCCTTACTTGGTGTATGAGCTGTAATGGCTTGAGGTAAAATACCTGACATATGATACACATTATGTGAGATGTGGTGGCTCTCGGAAACTACCTGGTTAAATTTGGTTGTGAGGATGGTCTGGTGCTTTGCCCGGGTGAAAGTGGGTATGCCTTTTTGGATAGAGATGCTTAGGATGTGCGATTTTGGGGAAAAGTGGAAAAAACGTGGGGAAGTATTAGCGAGGTACCCCTGATATTCTTTATTATATGCAATATTCTCTTATGAGTTACTTGGTGATAGTAGCCACGGTGAGATTGGGAACATAGTATAACTATTTATGTGAGGGGTTAGTTTCAATTTTTGTTCACTTTGTTAAACATTCTTTCATTACCTTTGCACGAGACGCTTTGGGGAGGATCCTACTGAGTATACTATTATACTCATCATAAGTATGTAAAAACTGTTTTTTAGGTCACTTGGATCAGGTTGGAGATCAAGATGCTTTCTGCTAGCTTGGGGTTGCAGGAGTAGTTCGGGATTGTGGTTTCTGTTGTTTTTACTTTCTTTCGGGTACATTCAGTTTTTTCCTTTAAGTTGTAGTACGTTTGCATGGCATTTCATTTGTGAACATGGTTTTCTACTATATTTTCATTCTGATTTGGAGTTGATTGGTGTCTGTCTTTTCTCTCTCTTATGCAAGTGTTCTCATAGAGGGTAATGCCTCCCATTTTAGTGTTACTATACCATCGATGCTAGTCGCCAACCTGGGGCCTACTGCCGGCTGGACTCGGGGGTCAGTATCTCCCTTCTCACATTGCCAACCCAGGAGGGGTACACTTTTTTGGGAGGGGGTTATGACTGCCTCTACGTGATGAAGGATGTTCAACGATGAATATAGTGATGTTGAAAACAAGCTGAAGCCCACAAAAAGGTATTCTCTAAAGAGAGACGTCATTTCTTGAAATAAATAACAGATAAATATTTTTTTCAATAAAGAAGAAGATGATGATAATAAATATCATGAAAAAGAATAAACAGTGGTAAAATCTAGAACCCGATCTTCTATGATGGATATATTTGAAAAGATAAAACCATTAAAAGATAAATTTTGAGATAATCAGTTTTTTTCTAATACTGATCTAAATATTAAACTTGAGGATTATCGTAGTCAGCTTTAAAAATAAAAAAAAAGTAAAAATAGTCGAGATTTTTTGGATGAGTAGTTATAATTTCTTCATAAAAGATAATCATAAATTATTAGACTGGAATAAGTTGTAAAATAAAATTCTATATCAATTGAAAGAACATAATATTTAGTGAACACAGGATAAGAATTTAGGAATAGTAAAAGGTCATTAGTAACCATACATCTATACTGGATTTCAATTCCATGAGTATTGAGGGACTTGAACAAAAGGTTGTTACTCTTAGGAGTAAAAATGATAGTGAATCAAACTCAACAGGAAAAAAATATAGTTAAGAAGATTCTCATATGTGGAGATGCTGGAGATTGCTTATCTTAGTTCAAAAGGAGTATATAAAATTTTGAATTATCAAAGATCCACATTATTTTTAAAATTTGGAATTGTTTGTCTTATTAAATCATAAAATAATTGATTTAAAATAGTCCGAATGAAATGCATGAAACAAGTTGGATATATTTAAAATTCACCTAATGTACTAAAAACAAAATACTCAAATAAATCTCAAAGGAGATCTAAAAAATATCCTCATGTATGAAAAAAAATGATCAATAGACAAACTATTTTCTTAAAGAAAGAGACATGAAAATTATTATATGTCAGATGATATTTCCTTCAATGAAATTTCAATTTTGTGGCAATTTGTATCACACTATGTCATACTATGAAGAGGAAAGGATCTATTTGAATGGGGAGGATCTAGGAAGTAAATAAAGGAAAATGAAATAATGTCATACATATTATATATGAAATATATTTTATTGAAATTTTTTTACTATTATAACATTCAAAACAAATCTATTTATTGAAATAAATGGGAAGATATAAATAATACATATAGAACTTAGAGAAAAGTCAATACTCTCCAACCATACGGTGTTTCTCATACAAACAGGTTTTTGTTGTATAAGAAAAATATGATTATGATGAACTAATACACATGGAAACTATAGTGGAATGAAAATATTTATCAGCTTTACCATCAAATATTTCATGGATGGTATGGAAGAATGTTGGTAATTCCAATATTGTAGAAGTCACTCTCAAGTCTAGAAGGAATTGTTGTACATGGATTCCTGATAACGGATGATCATCACATGTGATAGGAAATGTAGATTTGTTGATGGATGTAAAGAATTTTTTTGATGTAACAGAGATGTTTCTAAATAAAGTTTCATTGAACCTTAAATGCAGTGGGAGTACAGAACATGAAAGTGAAGAGCATAAGAAAACTGAAGTACTTTATGTGGATGGATTTTGTAAAAAACTCTTTAGTGTGAGTCAACTCTGTGACTATGGATATATCATGACATTAAATAAAAAATTATGCACTATAAAATTAAATACATGGAATTATCTCCTCAATGGGTTCATACAATATGTAAACTTATATTAGGTTGACCGTACAGAGAACATTTTATATCATACTATTGAAGAATAAACAATTCCACAGAATCTAAGGTGGGGACAAATTAATAAAAATAACCTGGAAACGATATCTAATATTTTGATAGTCATGGATCTCCTTAATCTGAAATGTTAATGGTAATGGACATTTGATGCTTCCATCTAAGGGAAGTTGGTCCGCAATTTATAACAGCTAAATAAGAAAAGAGAATCATATATTCTAGATATCATAAATACATATGTATGTTTTCTGATAAATTTTTTTGTAATAGTTGGATGTTGGTACTTAATTCTTTTCATTTATTATTATAGTATAATGGCATGTGTGATGGTTATACACATGAATCAACAAGTGATTTATTTCATGGAAATGTATCAATGAATAGCCGATAATGATACTAGTTGGACAAACAACATTCTATGGGCTGAATATGGAGGTGAACACCAATCCATTGAGTTTCAAAATTACCTAGAGAAACGTGGAATATAAAATGTGGTGTTTGTTGTGAGAACTACACAACAAAATGGAGTTTTTGAGAACATAAATCGACATGTGGAATTTATGGCTAAAAAATTACTGAGTGAGGGTCATATATCTATCCATTTCTCGAAATACATTGTTTATGATGTATTGTATTCTCAAAATCGATCAAAGATTTATTTGTGTGAATCCAAGAAACCATATGACTTGTGGAAAGGAAGGAATCAATCATTAAATTATTTTCATGTTTTTTGGATGTAAATGTTTCATTCAAAATAATCAAAGAAATCAGGATAAGTATGGTGAGGCTGTATATGAAATAATATTCCACAGATATTCAATGGAAAAAAATCCTAATATTTATTCAATAACTATCTTGGATGAATTATAGAATGTAGTGATGTTAGGATCATCAATGATAATACCAATAATTCCATTAGGGGATATTATACTAATGTGATTGAATATGTAGAAGATAGTAGAAATATAATAGATTAAAATGTAGAAGTATATTAAGGTGTGAAAATCATTCACATGACATGAAATTTCATTGATTCAGAAGAAAAATCAGATGAGGAAACCATGGATGAAGAAAATTCTTCAAAACCTCACAGGAGAAATCAACGAGTAGAAATTGAAAATCCAACATCATTGGGGATATTAAATAACCCACACAGACAAGGTAAAATATGAATAAGGAAAAATATACCATCTATTCAATTGTGGAACCAAAATGGCTTTGAAATATTAAAAGGATGAGTCATGGTTAAAAGCCATGAATGAAGAGTTGGGTCAAATTAATGAGAACATGACATGGAATCTTGTTAGGAGACCTGAAAGTCCCAATGTGATTGTTATTACATATATTTTCAAGAATAAAATCGATGATCTTGTTAATGTTCTTATAAATAATGAAAAATTGGTGTCTAATGTATATTCATATATTAAAGGTGTTGATGTTGAAAATACATTTTCTCTGGTGGCTATACCTTAGTCAATCTCACTTTTTTTCCTATGGAAACTCAAAGTGGATATATAGTGTATAAAATGGATAAAAAATATATTTCATGAATTATTTTCCTGAAAAGTAGTCTATGTTGTACAAACACTATTTCTTTTCTTGTTAATTATTAAATAATGGTTTTCATATTAACGAATAACCAATATGGTATGAATTAGTAATTGCGGGTAGGGTAGCCTTGGTGGATTCTTATCTAATGATGCACAAATTTAAAAAAGGAGTGAATAAAAAAATTCATGAATTCTCAAAGAGATCTGTTGATGGTACTTCTGTAAGTAGATGATATTATATTTGGTGCAATTAGGAATAAATCATTTGATGAATTTTTCAATCACATGAAACCAGAATTTTAAAAGACCATGATTGGTGAATTCACATACTTCATAGTGGTACAAGTGAATGAAATGAATGAAACACGCATTTATTTCATAGAAAAATGTTCCATAGAGTTTAATAATAAATTCCACATGCATTTCTAGAAACCAATGTCAACTTTGTATGTGGTCATGACAAAAATAGAGAAGCATGAGGATGTGACAATTGTAGATCCCACAATATACAAGAGAATCATTGGATGATTATTTTACCAGATAGTGACATTCATATACATTATCTTTGAATCATTTTTAGAGGACCAATTTCAATGTAATCTGTTATAATAACATATTTTGGAAGTGAAAAGAATCTTGAGGTACTTTCAATGTAATCAAAATTATATTGAATAATTTTATACAGCAATAGATAGGAAACGATCAGCGTTTTATGATGCTGACTAGGCTATAGATTATGTTTATATAAATTCTATAAGTGGTGGATCATTAATTATTAGAAGAAATTTGTGGTTTTGTGGTTTGGTTGAGTAAGAAATAGGAATTTACTCATCTTTGTACTGCTGAATCTGAGTATATCCCTTCTACAAAGGCTTGCACTCATCTATTATGGACGATACAAAAATTTACTGATATTAAAGATGAGTTAAAACATCCAATGGTGATTCATTGTGAAAACAGGAGTGTGATTGATCATAGTAATAATCTTATTCAACATTCTTGTATGAAACATATTAAAATGAGATATCACTTCCTCAAAGAGAATGATAAAAAATGAATGATTTAATGCTTTATGTGGGAATTGATGGCCATGTGGATGGTATTCTTACAAAGCCATCAGTGGATCATATTTTTTATAAACATCGATTCAGAAAAGATTTTTAGCCACCTCCTAGTGCATTAGGGGGTTATGAATATAACCATTTCCCAATTTGTGTTAACTATTTTAAACTATTTTTGAATTTCATACAATTTTAATGGGTGAGATTAACTACTGAGGGAGTGTGTTTTGAGAACTAAAATGTAAAAATAATGGTATTTTCCTTTCATTCCAATGGGGAATAAATGAGAAATACAATGGTATATATATGGAGGATACTACAAATTTTATGGTTTTTTTGTAGTATAATGGAGTATAGATAATATAGTTGCATGTTTTTGATAAACTGTGAATTGATTATGTGACATGATGATAATTTTTCATTATTAGGACACATTCAGAGCTTAGCTTGGACATATTTAAGAACTCCCAGACTCAAGAAATTAATTTATGCTCCTCTTGTTTTCTACATAAAGTTTTCATCACATAGACATATAATGTTAGAAGTTTTTTCCACATATCAATTCTTGATAGTGGCATGTGATTTGTTGAATTTATCATCATATTTCCAACAATCCCATAGGGAGAGATTATTTGAACCAAGTATGATATTTTCTAGAAATTTAGTATGGTTTGTGTTTTATGTATATCCTTACATAGGAAGACCACGGTGTTTTCAAGTAAAATAATCTTAATGTTTGTTTTGAATGTATTATTGAAGGTGGCACCGTTTCCCATTGTTTTCCAAGTTTTTGGGGTCCAAAATAGGGATGATGGATTTTAATGAAAAATGTTGTTTCCAAGGAAGTACATATGAAAATATGGAAATGGAATTAATTTCATGAAGATTTCCATCACAAATTCTATTTTGTAAAGGATCAAAGAATTCTGACAACAATCTACGTGATTACGATGAGAATCATGAACAAAAATGAATAGGAGAATCATGAATGGTGACGATGATCTCTATATTTATGAGAATTGGTTGTTCGTGTTGTGATGGTTTAATGAAAATATTAACTACAATATGAAATTAAAAATGAGAATCATGAATCGATGAGTTACCTCAAGGTGATTATGAATGATTTTAAAAATATGATAAGAGCCATTGGAGCATCATGTATGGTGGATCCAATAAAAATAAGGCTAACCATATTCACATAAAACACGTTTTTAATGAAAAATCCAAAATCGATATGATTTCACAAAGCATGGGGAGCTTCATGAATCTGTATTTCTATGAGAGCTTGAGGATCACAAAAATACTAGTTAAATCTCGACTAATGCCAATGATTTTGATTACATTGTTCTTCAAGATGATGGTTTATTCTATATTGACATTGTGAGAGTCATAAAGGATTTTGTTCCATGAAGTTAGAGTGATTTTTGAAGGAGAAATTGTGAATTATATATATGAAGAATATGTCTTAAACATCTATTTTATGGTTAATGGAGCTTTCAGTGTGCTTCGACTCAAGACATAAATTTATGTATAGTCTTGTTCTAGTCAGAGTCCAATGATATTAGTGAGAATCCATTGAAGTGACATTCATGTCAATAAACTGAGTTAGAATTCCATTAATGTAGTGATCCAGGGAGAGTCAACTAAAGTTTCTAGAGGAACGCAATGAGTTATCCCTAAAATCATGTAAAGGAACAGTGTATAGGATAGAGTGTCTTTGTCTGAACTGTTACATTCCAAAACTAGTGTATATTTTTGGATTTAGTTCTGACCAACACATTGTTAGTATATGCTTCTTGGACAAGACCTTAGTTGTGAAGCATGTAAAAATTTTGTCTGATATATTGTTATATGGTTGTTTTTTCCTTCACATTCACTTTATATAGTTCAAATGGGTTCATAAAAAGATGGGAATAAGATCTATTATTTTAAAATATAATGTTTTACCCCTGATTCACCCTTCCCTTTTCATGATTTTATGAGGTCCTTTAACCACGACAATCATATTTATGTGGGAGAAAATGTTGTGTACTATTATTCCAAAAATATATTACACAACTAGTTTAGTAAAACTAATAAAATAGAACATGGCTCATGGTTTGGAAAAATCATGTGGCCCCCTCTATATGACTAAATATCCCCTCACCATTATGTGGATGAAGGGGAATAGTTATAACTAACTATGCGACCCGTAAATGTTTTCTAGGACATGAACATAGATGAGTTCCATGTTTAGCACTAACCATGAACATAAACTGAGGCTCAATATGCATAAAAAAATATGGATCTCCTCATTCTGGGGGAGCCATAAACTCTCTGGAACTTCACATGAGGATTTTAATGTCATTAAATTCATAATACAATAGGACTTTTGATGTATATTAATTATATGAAACTCATATCAAAGTAAATTAAATTAAAAATGAAACCCTTACAATATATTAATGTAAAAAATGAATTGATAATATTATAAATGGATACAAACAAGTATAATATGATAATATTTATTCATATAATGATTTTTTGAAAGAGAATAAAAAATAACATGACTAATCATTGCATGAATGGTCACAATGTAATTATTTATGACTAATATTTTAGGTCCACATAGTACATAGGGGAAAACATTGGATATGAAAAATAGAGAGACGCCATCTTTCACAAAAAAGGATGAAAAAAATATATAAATGAATATTTTTTACAATATTAAAAATACAATAGTTTATTACTGTCTATAAGTATCTAAATTATTTATTGAATTTATTTTACAATAATGGAAAATATTTTCTATTAAAAATTGGTGTTCTGGAATGTTTGTTTAGAAATACTAACCATACTGGTGCTCTATGTCTCTACAATGATCATCTAATAAAGGATTTTCTCGAGCAAGCATGTAATAATTATGGAAGGGAGTATTTTATCCCGATATGTATGAATTTTTTTCCTATTAATTAATAATATCAATTGGTATGATTTTACACGGGAAGTAAAAATATCTCATATGTCTAAATAATAAATAACATAATAAATAAGAAATAATATTGATGTAATGACCAAAAACCAATCTTTACTTTATTAATAATAAATAATGATGTTGATTCAATGAAAAATCAAAAAATATAAAATTAATCTTCACTCAATGTCATAGAAGTGGTCTAAATACCAACACAATAAATCCCACATCCCACCGACTCGATAAAAATACATATCATTACCAATAGGTTCTATTACATTAAAAGTACATGACCAAATAGTTTCTAAAAAGTACCATATATAATATGATTACTGTTATCAAGACAATAACCATTAGGTTCATAGCTTAGCCTTCGATAAATATAATTTATTTAGTAGGTAGCCAATTATAATTTTAATTAGGTAATTGAAAGACAAAAATGCATCTCATAGTTTTATATATAGAATGAACAAAAACAAATTTAACTGGTTATTATAAAAAACTGTATCCAAACTACCATAACAATATCATGAAATAATATACAATAATTAGAATATATACTAGATCCAAATTTCATAGATAATGTCAAATAATATAAAATAATGGAATGGAATTATTATTATTCTCTATATTCAGGATAACATCATAGGGTAATGCCCTAATATAGGTCATGTATTGGTGAACTAGAATCATAAAACCTCAATGATTAGATAAATATTATGTGTGAACTAAAACTACATAGGGGAGTTTCTACATGAATGAAGGAATAATACAACATGATAAAATAGCTCTATATATTTTTAAACAAATTTATTATTAATATGAAATATTTAATAGAATTCCACTAAGAAAAAAGAAATCAAAAAAATAAAATCCAATACATACATACTAAATAAAATTATTAAAATATATTATCGTCAAAAAATATTAAGTAATAAATTTTGGGGAATTTTGACAAAAAAAATCAATCATTAGAAAATAGCTAAACAAAATTCATGCATACATTTCCATTTTAATATAAAAATGGTATCATGAAAATTATTGAAATTTATTTCATCATTCCAAACCAAAATCATAGAACCATATAATGACTAAAATATTTAGGAATACTAAATAAACATTTTAAAAAATCACATGATTACAATTAAATTTAATAAAATGAATCCTACTATATAAAAATAGTTGTTCATAAATAGAACTAATAAAATATATAAAAATACATATAGTGTATTATACCACTTATATATTCCAATACCAAATTACTATATATCACATTAAAACCCATAAATAGAGACCTTCAAGTCTATATCACTCATTAATTTCAGTGATAGTATAACAGATATATATATATATATGAGAATAACAATAACTTAATGATAAGAATATAAAAATATTTTCCAATATTTATTTTCTTAAGGAATCATTGAAATAACTCTTCATATTGTAATAAATCACTAATGATTCCAATAGAGAACGATATAATTTTTAACCATATGAAATAATTAATACAACACAGTGATGATCTTCAAATTAATTTAAAAATGAAATATTAGTATTTTTAGAACGCATCTACATGGCTTGTCAGGACAGTTAGAAAAAAAATTCACCACCATTGATATTGTTATCCCTCAAAGGATAAAAAAAGTTTTTCACATGTTTAGATGAACTATTTTATTACCACATAAAGTGATAATATCACATGATGCATGTTTTTATCTATTTGGATTCATGTTTATCACATACTATGTGCTACTTTTGAGAACCCATCATAGAATCCAGAACTTTTCAAACCATTTCTTGTAAAATATCCATAGTTTATAGTAATGTTTCTTATAATATACACAACCCCAATCATACCCAATTTCCCAAAAATTTATCATAAAAAATATAGGAGAATATATGGGAATAATCAAAGGTCAAATTACATGAATGTGACACAAATGTGTGATAATTCTCCCCAACATATCACTATTTACATCCAAATAGTAATATCGAATATTCTAGACTCATAAAATGTTGGGAAACATATCTAAAAATATTACATCATATTCAAATTTCAGGTATGAATCCATTTTATGATACCAAATAACATTGAATAGTGTAATTTTCCCCCACAACATCATTCCTTGTGAGTCAACAATAAAAATAGTTTTTTAATGATCAATAAATTTGATTCCAACATAAACTCATCCAATCACATACTTTTAGAAGGATATTGATGATAATTATTAAGACATGTTATATGGAATGCATTATTAATTGATATAAAAAATAATATTAACATCAAATGACATGCCACTCTCCCAATTATTTCAATGTTCTTAAAGAAACTCATTTCATGGATCCATCATTCTTTGAACTCCCAACAGTGATTTTCCAAACACTGGTGGCACATTACAGATTGAATGGCCACCAATATTTAACTCCATATTATTTAATTGGAGTTCTGTTTATTATATATATCAACTCTATACGTTAAAAGAATTTCAACATTAGTCATAGATTATTTATGACATATCTGAAATGATAAAAACAATATAATGAAATTTCACCAATCTCTAACCAGTGATGTGGTGATTTAAGTCGTTTCATATATAAATTATCAACGGGTTTCATTTTTAAGGATGATTTTATAAAATTAATATATATATGCTCTTATGATCCAAAAAATAATTCCAAAGATCCTCCAAATTTTAAGATATATGTATAGTGATATTTCACTAGAATACAATTAGATCACTCCAAATATCCACTCATTTTTTTATGATTAGACATCCCCATCATAATATGAGATCACATGGCCTCTTTAAGACCACTAATAAATTATGATGAAACATAAGGATCTCAATCTATTATTATAGATGATCAAACTATATGAAACATCCTAATATCTTTCATGAAAATCATACCGAACCTATCAACTATATTGTTGTCAATAATTGAAATTAATTGAGAAAAAATGTTGACTCATCAATTCAATTTTAATATTTTACTCCCCACATATAATTCCATGGTAATAAAATGATTACATCTTTAGACACATCACTTAGTTTTCAAATTTCCATATCGAGTTGATATTGTTACCTTGATGTCTACCATTTTACTTCTATATTTTTTTACTGTTATATTAATAATATAAGAATGATTATATGCATTATAACAAAAATATATACGAAATTTAACACAACAAATTATTTTAAATCATTATAGTTCCTATATAACTATATAAATATGATATTTTCATGAACCCAAAAAGGAATTTCTCACTAAATGTATAAAAACCCACTAATTCATAATTCAATGTACTACTTCCATGGATTTGTATCACATATATGTGGTATAGGTATCATATAAAAATCTATGATTGTCCATAATTAACTATCTCATTATTTATTATGGTAAAGCAACTCAGTATTTTATCGAATATTTGGAATTCCCATAAAAAATCTATAGGTTCCATTTTCATTTTGATCTAATTGAATTCAAGTATTCATACTAATGAAATTATACCAATCCACGGATTATATAATTTTTCATGAGGGGAAAATTCAACTTATATGATCAAGAACAAAATTTCCATTTCACTTTGAATTTGAAATTATAAAATAAAAAAATTAATATATTCTGTTAATTAAATCTACATAAAATTAAATTATTATTGATAATGTGTTTACTATTAATATTATTAAATGATTAAAAATTTATTATTTATATGAAAAATGTAGTTCCACTTACACATGAGGTGAAATAAAAAAATGTTCATGATCCGGAGATGTGAAATTATAATCATATTGATGATGATTTTATAGAACAAACACCACCACATTATTTAACTACATAATATCACAACACAACCCTACACAAAAAGATATACAATCGACCACATATCCATGGGCAACCATTGGAAAACATATAATTGTTATTGGAGTTAGAAACTGTTAAAAATGAATGAATCAAAAAACATCATGTAATAAATTAAAATTAACATCAAGTGTGTATGAGTGTTCAATATCATTTAAAACATAAATAAATAATTTTTCTACTGTGTATAGTATCATTATATGAAAAATATACTTTGAATACAACATGAATTTTATGGCTCTCCAATAACATTACTAATATCACCTTCTCATTTTTAACTTAGATGAAAATTTATGAGTCTTTTTACACAATGAAAATTACATATTATGTATATAAATTAATATACAATAATAGGTCATAAAAGGGAGAATAAATTTAAAAATCCCAAAATTGTGAAAAATGGTAAACTCACTCCCTCACATAGCTATTAAGTATACCAAAATGTAAGAAAAATCCACAGTGAAGAAATCATGATAGTTTGTAATATAAATTTTATCAGTGACCTGAAAAATAGGATTAATAGTTAGAACAAAAGGAATAAATATATATATTAAAAATCACTATACATACTCTTGAAAACTATCATAGGGAGGTTAGATTCCATTACATTAAGTTCGGGATACACAGATTGGTGGTTGATTTCAGAGACCCACATTTCCCCCTCAAATGATGAATTATATCATTAATATAGGGAAAAGTTTTTATTATTGTTATTGTAATACAAAAAATATTTCAATAAAAGAAACATAGATATATTATTTCATAGGAATTATTTGAAATATATATTTGGTATTCTCCATGAGACACACATAAAATAATAAATAAAATTCCATTCAAATGATCCAATTGTATCTTTAAATTTTATGAATATGTTAGTGTCAATTATTATAAATGAATAGATCTAGTTTGGGTTAGTTATATCAAATCTATTGAGAATACGAACACCCACTCATGTTATAAACCATGGATTTTATTCAGATAAAGATGTGTAAATTTCATTTCCACAATAAAAATATCAAAACCTAATGTTTCCACTTTATAATAATTTGAAAATGAATATTTTTTATATACTAAACATTGGAAATGCAAATCCCCCATATCTAGGCATATGGTCCCATTCCACTTGAAATATTTAGGAAATCCCATTAGTGGTAGTAATATAATCCAAATGATGATAAGAATAAATTTGTTCCACATGGAAGACTAACTACACTATATTATTTATAATTTCTAATATGAAAATGTTAAAGACTATGATATCAGATAATATTTCCAAATCAGTTATCTGGATGGTGAAGAATGTTAATTAGTGTCATTTTTTATTTTTTACATTGAAGAGGTAGTTCCAATTACATTATAATGACCTGGAATTTTCATTATTATTTTTGGAAATTACATGGGTTAACATTGAGACAAGTCACTGAGATGAAGTGTAATTTTGAGGCCTGGTGTGCCTAGAATAGTGTTTCAAATAAATATAACTTTTAATATAATGTGCATGTAGTTTTTCTGAAAAACATATTAATAACACTTTAGTGGGTGCCCGAATCAGAAATTTGAGGGGACTTTTGAGCACAGAATAGAGGATTTACCATATGCATGACTTAACATTCCTCGGAATAGGTCATATATAGAAAAATTCACCGAGGAAATAACTATAAATAAAATAATTCAACAAGATATTTAACTCTAAAAATCCAAATAACTCATGAACGTCGACTTATATTGGATATCTGAGACCACTGTTGAGTTCATAATGTGGTGTTTTCCAATAGAATGACATTACATTGGTAAGTGTGGGTAATATATGGGAAAACCTAACAAGATTGTATTCTTCATTTAATAATTAAATATAAATTTTTTTATATCGTTGTGACTATAATTATTAATAAGCCTCTGTGTGGAATTTAGGGTAATCATTGTAAATTTGGAATTCCTATGAGATGTCGGGAAAGAAATATCATTAATAAATTGTGGTAGATCATGGATCTATGATAAACATTCAACTAATTCAAAGGAACCTCACAAATGAATATGACTCGTTGACCGCCCTTTGTCAGAAATATATCAGAATCAAGGTATGGTTTTTTCCATTTTTGTTTCCCTATTCATAATTTTCAAAACGAATGGGGGTCAATCCTCAAATAGATTTATCTATAAATTAGTCAATTTCGAATTATAAATAATTTTGGGGATTATTAATAGAATATTTTTTTAATTCAACATCATTAATCCTTCTAATGTATACGATTTTAGGGAAACACAATGAATGGAGTAGGTTCATTCCTTGAGAGTTTATTTGCATTCCTTCTCCCACATTCCTATCCAAATCAACGATGGACCCCCCATGTTCATAGTTTGACTTCCCAAGTGTATCAAAACTCAATTGCACCCAAAGATAGGATGAAAATAGAAAATAGAGTCTGGATCTGTCTTGTGCATGACCTAAGGAGCCCATATATGTGAGTGTATTGAAATTGGATCATCATGGGTGGCTTGATGGTCTGCGGAAGTGACCAATAGTGCGGGTTCGGGATAGAGGTCTGGAGAGGGGAGGTAGAGGTCTGTTAAGGAGAGATAACTGTGTCAGTTATCATAATATGTAGCATGAAGACATAGATTACAGTGGAGTGGACTACATGGGATGCAGTAGAGTGCACCAAGGGATATAACGAGGCTGCAAGACGTGGAGGCGACAGAGCTAGCGATGCAAAGGTTGTGCTCCGCAGGGCAGTGGGATGCATTTGGTGGCCTCTTCATAGAGTGGAATAGGGACAAGAAAAGTAGTTCAGGCCAAAACAATTTGGTCTGAACCAGATAGAGCAGACCTGATTTCCCCATGACTGGTGGGATGGGTTGACCCATCATATCAGTTCGCGCTCTGGATTGACCATGTTGTGGTCACATGGTCGATGATAGCACGGTAATACCATCGACTCTAAGGAGGTAGCCTACCGGGTGGATCGACCGTGGCATTAGGTGGATTGACTATGGTCATTGGTCCATGGAACATTGATCCCCCATGCCCCATAAATGTTTTTTGGAATATTTTTAGATGTTCAAAACATTCAAATATAATGTTAGTTTAATGATATATTAGTGGAATTGGGACCCTGACGATGGTAAAATTATTTTCAGATTACATGGTAAATTATTATCTTGGACCAGTATATGTTGAGATAATTCCTTTGTATATTTCCATGATGGTTTAGTATGTCATTACATCCACATTACTGGAATGTACTCCCCTCAAGAGGCTGAGTCCGAAAAATATTAATGGTATCACTCTTTAGGACTGGAGCGATCTTGTATCATCCCTAGCGGAATTTTGTTGAATTGATGTAACCTCCAAGTGATGGGAGTTGGTCCTACATATTATAGGTCGTATAAGTGGAGTTAGTTGAAATATCTAGATAGGACCCTCTATGTTACAATCCTGATATGTAGGGTTAGTGTTGTTCTCTAGGAATGATCCCTTACATTACGAGCCACATCAGTAGGGTTAGTGGTATTCTCTGGGAAGGATCCCCTATGTTTTGAATTTATCCAGATTGGGTTAGTAGTATTCTATGGGTAGGATACCCTTTCTATGTATCATTGTCTTCCTTGACCAGTGGGTTCTCATTTGGGTGGTGCCTAAATGAGCTCAACCGCTTTGTCAGAGTATCCAGTGATATCATTGCTTGAAGAGTGAGTTCTCCATGAATGAGTGTGCTTCGAGCAAAAAATTGTGGCTAGTAGATGGTTAGGACTTACTTATAGAATTTGTGTCATGTATTCGGTATATATTGGTATTCCTATTATACGTATTGTATATATATACCATGGTAGAGCTGACAATGTAAACATTTATGGTATTCCTTCATGGTAAACCTTTGTTGTGTTCCTTTGTGGTAAACCTGTGTGGTATTCGCTTATAGTAATCCAATGTGGTATTCCTTTTTTGTAAACCATTTTGTTATTCCATTATGGAAAACCTGTGTTATTTTCCCTTGTGTTAATCCTAAGTGGTATTACTTCTTGGAATGACTTTGTGGTATTCCTTCATGGTAAACCTGTGTGGTATTCTGTTGTGGTAAACTATTGTGGGAATACATTATGCTAATAATGTGTGGTAATCCTTCATGGAAAACCTATGTGGTAGTAATTTGTGGTAAATCTGTGTGGTATACCTTCATGTTAAACCTGCGAGGTAAATAATATGGGGTATTACTACATGTTAAACTTGTTTGTTATTTCTTTATGGTAAACAAGTGTGGTATTCCATTATGGTAAACCTATATGGTATTTCCTTTGTCATACTTATCTATGGTATTCCAATGTATACCCATATGTCGTACTCCTGTGTTATATTAGATTATGGAAGTTCTTTGTGTCATTACTTATTTATATTACTTCATGGATTTCCATCGGCGAAGTCCTTCATGTCATTCAACTATGTCTTTCCATTGATTCGTTCCTTTTTTGAATTCATTCAGGGATTGACATTATGTAATTCCTTTTTGTAATCGGGGTTTATTACTAACTATTGATTTACTCACCCTTGAATGTTCATTCCTTGCATGTGTCATGTCATTTGTAGATGATCAACCTTTTGATGGAGTTATATGCTGGCTAGGACATGGTGGTTCTTTTTTAGACTAGTCAGACCAATATATGTTCTTGCAGCTTTTCAAAAAGTAGTCCCCATACCACATTTCATAATATTTTTAATTATGGTTAAAAACAACTTTTGGTGAGATTATTTTTTCACTTTTTATATTCCAGTACATTCACTGTTGGACTCTGGTTGTGGGATATAGATGTTTTAATGCATTTTTTACACAGTGTTTTTATATTTTAGAATTTGTGTCTTGGATATGTGCGTGTGAGTATAAGTACATTAGGATAATGCCTCTCAATTGTTTGATATTCCTACTTGGTTTTAGTTAAAACCCAATGTACTATTAGAGGCGGGCTTGAGGTAGTTACAACATGATCCCCATTGGGACGGCTCGTGACAGAGTGGTATTTGGGTGGACTATAATATTTTAGGAATGTAGGTGTTTGAGATTGGTTTTAGGAAATATAGTTTTTTGTTTCAATTTAGGAATCTAGTCTAGTGACTCTAGTGTTAGTGCGGCGACCAATGTATCCATACACCAGGAATCTAACTACCTAATTTTTTGACTAGGTACATGAAAAAACTGGTTGCTGATAAAATAAATTGTGCATTTATCATATAGTAAAGGTGGGTTTTACATTTCCTTCGGCAGTAAAATTTCCAAATAATCTATATTGATTGTGGTACATCTTATTTTACTCAAAGGTGACTCCACATAGACATCTATCCAGTATCCAACCACATTATCATGAAGACAGTTCACTGGGTGATGAGACATCACTTATGGGATTTGTACCAAAGATAGAACCTTTAGTTGGTGCACCAGTTATATGACCACATATAGAGTAGTACATGGTAACCATAGTACCAGAAGATGGGTATCATAGGCTATATGCATTTCTCATGTTTGAGTGGAAACGACCCCTCAGGTTCTGAGGAAAGACCGAACCTCAGGAGACTAAGGACTTTCTTGAGGTGGTGACCCAAGATTTCTGTCTTGTCAGGACACCCAAACATATCATGGTACTCCTAGAAGAAAGCCTTATTCGAGTCACAACAGGGTGATGGTGGGGTTTTTTTACCTAATTTTGTGATGATGAGACTCTTCCATAGATAGAGTTCTATAACATTTTTTGATAGTATTTATCACCTTATTATCTAAGGTCTATTCATTTCAATGAACTTCTACAGTTCCATAAGTATGACATGGAATTATCTGAGTACTCATTGATACATACCAGCCTTCCCAGGTAATTAATGGATGTGATACCTGACCATTCCTTTAATGATCAGACATTTGAGAAATTTATATTTAGGGACATCCACACCAGCATTATACAAATATGAATTTATATTAATGTAGGGGTGCTAAAGATAACCTTTGTGGTTGAGAGTTCCTTGTCTGGCCGAATACCGCTAATGATTATTTATAGTGGGAAAATTAGAGTAGAGACCTTGAAATCATAGATCCATTGTATGTCTCAAGGAAAAGGATTGAAATATGTTTCACGAGGAGTTACTGTGGTAGTGGATCTATAGCTAATGGCTCATAGGGTGGGTCCAGTCAGCCTAGAGAGAGGAAATTCATTTCATGTGATGGCATGGGTCATCTCACATGAGGTTGACTAAACCGTCGTGTTGCTTATAGGGATGTTGTAGATGGACCACTAAGGTAGAGACAATGACATGAGCAGATAGATCTGTATGGAGGAAAATGTGGCAAGGGAGTTGGGAGATCAACATGAGGTGGACGACATTTTGATATTTTACCACAACCACCCTTAGATAGTCCACACGTGGCTCAGATAACTAGAGGATAAGGGAGGGGATACCTCCATGTGGTCTAGGCTTCTAACCATGGGGAACCATGAATGATTTGATGTACGATATGTGCCTTTCCCACTTTAGATTCCATATTTATAGACACATGTGATAAACATTTTTCTCATGCCATGAATATTGTCTCAGTTTTTGATATTATGGATGAAACAATAACTCAACCCTCACTCTTGGAGACTCATACATGAGGACACTCAATTATCACACACTAGTGTTGATAGTGTGGTATGACTCATAGAGGTGGGAGTATTCATTGGGATATCTTAGTAGTGGCATTGAGAAATTAAGATTCTGTTATTTTTAAGGACTAGTTATCCATAGTTTGTGATCATATTCGTTATTTTAGGAAAAGAGTGTAGCCTGTCCAAACTGGTGGAAAAATATATTATAATTTTTGAAAAGGATCCATAGGAATAATAGGATAGAATCACACATAGGAGGGTTCATCTTATATCTCATCAATTGGGTAGCCTAACCCTCAGTTTAGTGGATGTTATAAGTCATCAGTTTCTTGAAATGGTGACTCAGTTGCAGTGGATTTAGAGAACATTGAGATAGAGGCTTTGGAACAGTTTTCTATAGTACTATGACATCATGATTATCTATACTCCATTGAAGGGGAACATGTTGTCAGTTTCTCCTAGTAGGATATCTTGTTTTAATTTCATCAACAATGTATCAAAGAAGTTGGATTCATGTGAGTTATCCTTTTTTGATGGAGACAGTACAGCGTGCCTCCAGTCGATGATTGTCGCCTCTGCATACTCATAGCATGTTAGTGATGCACATACCTACTATGAGACATTATTTAATCATATTTCCATAGTGCATTGCCCTGATTTATATTTTTAAGGTGTGGACCACATTGTTTGTAGAGGTCATACAATAGTACTAGTTGCATTGTGGGAGGCATTTATAAGGTAGTTTCATACATCCCATTTAGTCGTAAATTCAAGTGTGGAAAATATTTATTAGGACCACCAAAATCATTTTGGTAGCCAAGGATGAAGAACGGTGTTGAAGAGTGAGTCTCTCGATGCATCACATTTATGAAAGTTAAGGATTAACACAAAGTTTCAATGGGTAAAATGTGAACCCTTGAGGTGCTAGTAAATATTTCTTATGGAATATAGATGTACTTTGTGATGGTTTTAAAATGTCTGTCTCGGGGGCATGATACCATCTGGGTGATAACAGACCAACTCACAAAGTCATACCACATCCTAGCTTTTTTAGAGAATAACTTAGGAGAGAGATTATGACACCTATACATGCAGGAGGTAGTTTGAAAAAATGGAGTTCCATAGATGATATATTCAAATCATGATGTGAACTCTACATCCTAGTTATGGATATCGAGGATCGATAGGAGAGATTCCTTCATGCATGGTCGATTCCTTTGGTGCATGTCTGGTGGTATCATGGGAATCTCTAAGAGATCCCATGGGAGAAATATGCTTAGATTCATGCTTATTATCCCTTGTTTTGGATTTTTTGGGACATAAATCCTTATGGTGTGGATAATGTAACATCTTAAAATTTTTGTCAATTATTTTTAGAAATTACATGGGTTAATTTCAAGGCTAGGCACTGAGATAGTGTGAGTTTATGAGGACCTATTTTCCAAAAACAAATTTTGAAAAAAAATTAAATATTAATGAAATTAACTTGTATTTTTCTTCAAAAAGCAGAATAACACTAAAATGGCTTCCCATATGAGAAATACAAGTTCATAATTGCTCATAGAATGGTTACATTACCCTAGGCGCGACATAACTTTTCTCAGCGTGAGTTATTTGTAGAATACTTCACCATGGACATAACCATAAATAAAACAAAGAAATAAAATTATATTTTTATTAAAATCTAAATAACTCGGGATTGGTGACTCAGATTGGAATCCTGAGAACTCTATTGAGTTCGTAATGTAGTTTTTTCCCTATGCATGACTTAACCTTAGCTAGCACCGGTCGTTTGTGGAAAAACATGAAAAGGACATATTGGTCATTAAATAATTTAAATAAAAACAATTTTATGATGAATAAAAATATATTTTCATTTTTCCATTTTCTGGAATTTATTTTTACCATAATAACCCTATTTTACTTTGAGATGTAGGGAATGAAATCTCTCGAAAAAATGGCAACATATCGGGGCCCGATGTACAATGAAAAACTAATTTAAACAAACCTGGAAATGATGACGGCATGATGTACGTCCTTCGTCAATGAATTATATGAATCAAGGTAGTGTGGTTATTTCATTTTGGTTTTATTGTTCTTGATTTTCAAAACGTACATGGGTCAATCCATGAATAGATTGATGGGTGGATTTATCGTTGTGAGATGGTAGTAATTGTAAGGTTTATTAACACGAGATTGTTTTAAATCCTATTAGTTAATTCTTATAATGGAATCATATTGAGGCCAAAATGTACAGAGTAAAAGGTTCATTATTTTGGGTTTTGATATTTCCATCTCCACTGTTATTTTCTTTCTTTTTCATTAGACCCACGTGTCCACGATTTTTCTTGACGTGTAACTCCAAATACGATTGGACCCCTAGAATGGAAGAAATATGAAAAAATAGGCCCAAACTATGATGATCAGAACCCAATAAGCCCATATATATGACCTCTTCAAATTCAGGTCATTGCAGGTGGATCGGTGGTCTATGAAAGGGACCACATGCGATGGTCTATCTAGGAGAGCTTACAGAAACAATGATTAGTAGTGGCGGCATGATGGTGTGGAGTGTAGAAGAGAGAGCCATGTGAGACATGGAAGAGTGAGCCATGGGATGTGTTGAGGCCACTGAATGTGGGGTAATTGGAGTTGGAAATGCGGAGAAGGTTCTATGTGGGGTTGCGGGTTGATGTGGATGATTGTGGGATGTCATAGATTTTCACATGCAGAGGTAGTGATTGTGGAGGGCATTAGCATGGAGTGGAAAATGGTCAGGCCAAGTGGGTTGGGATGGATGATTATAGATGGCCACTGATGGAGAGGGTTAGGTCAGCCTATGAAAAGGGGGACATGATAGATTAGGAGGAGTGGAATTGGTAGGCCCATCAGACATGGCCAGATTAGGATTTGACTTGGGTTGGACCTATAGTGGAATGCAGGATGGTAGACCATGTGGTGGGTCGACCACAAGGTATTCAACCGTGGGGTGGGTCAAATGGCCATAACCTTCAAATGGTAAGTCCATTGATGAGCCTTCATTGGAGATGAGACACTTATGATGAGGCTATATTTTTTAAATAATGTGGTGAGTTTTTTTCTTAGAGTAGTTCAGTTTTAAATTGATACATTGATCTTTTCCTTGAAGTTTCAGTATGAAAATATATCCACATTACTAGATTTTTGTCCCATCTAGAGGAAAAGTTCCATGTAGAGTTATGGTATCCCTCCTTTTTGCTGATGGAATTCTATATCACCCCAAGTGGAGTTTTGTTTAATCGACATAACCTTAGAGAGATGGGCGTTGGTCTTCGATCTAGAGAGTCCTATGTATAGAGTTGGTGGTATTCTATAGGCACGATCTCATATATGAGGAGACGTATCAGTAGGTTTAGTGGTATTCTATGGACATGATCCCAAATATTATGATCCACATCAGTAGGGATAGTGTAATTCTTTAGGATGGATTCCCTATATTGGGAATTTGATCCAAATTGTGTTAGTGGTATTCTATGAGAAGGATCCCCTCTCTATGAATCATTGTATTCCTTGACAAATTTGGTCTCATTTTTTTGGGGCCCAAATGAGCTATACCTCTTTGAGAGTGTCTTCGATGATATCATGGCTCTTGGAATGAGTTTTCCGAGAACAAGTGTACGTTGAGAAGAGTCATGGGGATGGTAATTAGTTGAGACTAACATATATATTGTGTGTCTTGGATTATCTATATCTGGATATTATAGTTATATATATTTTAGAACTACACTTGTTTAGAGATGATGGCATAAACCTCTGAGGTATTCCTTCTGGGTAAACCTATTAGGAAATTCTTTGTAGTAAACCTATGTGGTATTACCTTGTGGTTAAATAATGTTGCATTCCTTCATGGTAAACCTTTGTGGTATTACATTGGGGTAAACCTGTGTGTTATTATTTTTAGGTATTCCTATGTGGTATTCCGTCTCGGTAAACTTTTGTGGTATTCCTTCATGGTAAACCTGTGTGGCATTCCATTGTGGAAAACCTATGTGGTATTCCCTTGTGTAAATCATCTATGGTATTCCTCCATGGTAATCCTATGTGGTATTCATTTTTTGGTAAAATTGTGTCGTATTCCTTCATGGTAAACAAATGTGATATTCCTTTATGGTAATATTGTTTTGTATTCCATCATTGTAAAACTTTGTAGTTTTCTATCATGGTAAACATGTGTGGTATCCCTTGGCTGTAAACATGTGTGGTATTTCTGTTGTGGTACTCTACTATTGTATTACTATGTTGTAATGATGTGGGGTATTCTATTGTGGACTATTTTGTGGTATTCCATTATGGCAGTCATTCATGGAATTCCTTCTTGGCAGTGCTTCTTGGAAATCCTTCTTTGGAAGACATTGTTTCATTCCTTTTTCAAATTCCATAGTGGAATTACTTTTTGTTATTCCCCCTTTGTTCCAGGATTTCCTACATAGTATTGTTTTTGAGACCTATTCACATGCTTTTCTTACACGTGTTGTATGTTAGGTAGATGATTGACCATTCGACATAGTTCTTGGTAGGCTAGGGCCAGGTGGTGCTTTGTGAGACCAGACAAACCGAGGTGTGTTCCTTCACCTTTTCAGACAACAATCCCAGTACCCCTATTCATACAATTTGGACCTGTGGTTACAGAATCCGTCTAGTTTTCTTGTTTTGGCATTATTTACACTCTAGTACAATCACTATTGTTCTCTGGTTGTCGGATATAGTGGTTTTCATGCATTTTTTCATAATGATTTTAATTTACATCATTTGTGGGTTGGAGATATGTGTGTGTGTGTAGTTACTTTAGGTTAATGCCTCTCATTTGTGTGATATTCCTACTTATTTCTTATCACCATCCACTGGACTATTGGTAGTGGGCTTCGGGTAGTCAGGATATATCCCTTGTTGGGATGGGTTAGGACATAAATTATGTAATTCATGATATTCATTGGAATTTTCAGGGATTTCATGAAATTTTTCCTCATAAAATACTTATGGTCAATTATAAAATAAAATTCAATCATTATAACTAAAAACATGAAAAAATGACCTTTAAGGGATATAGATCTCAAATTTGCATCCACTCAGAATTCATAAATTCTATGGCTATTAATTAAATCATGAACTATCAGTTGTCTTATAAATTACTATGTATAAGAATCTTCATCCATGAAGTAATTAGAATAAAATAAAAAACATATTGGTTCTAAAAAATAATTCATCTGTATATAGTTGTGGGATCTTGATAAAACATTTATAAATTACATTGAAAAGAAATGAAGAGAAAATTTTCAACGGATCTATTCCATTTAATTTAAAATTATATCTATTTACATAAAAATCATGTTATTAGTCATATTAATGTATTGGATGATGTTTTTTGAGAAAATTATTAGGTGATGAAATCATATTTATTATTAAGATCCCTTTACATATATAAAATTCAATAATAGTTATTAGAAACATAAGTAGTTATAGCCGGAAAACATTCTACCCAAATCTATCATAACATGTTTATATCATCTATCATCTATATATCACCTATCTTCTCTTTGGTATAATTCATCAGAGGGAAAACATTATAATTGATGTTGTGTGATGATCCAATCAGAAACCCATTGTACTTCATATGTTCTATTGATAAATCCTCTATAAGGAAAGGTTCTTTCATAAACATTAAATTTATTTCATCCCACTCTATATTATTATCTAATTAACGGGTTTAGAACTATTTGGGCTTTTCAATGATAAAAATATATTCAAAAAACAAATAATGGAATATGGGACAACTTTTTTTTAACAACATGTCATCATGAATTTTTTTTCAAACTAAAATATCAAATAATTTTTATAAATGGATACTACGGATGAAAATAATGAACATATTATTTATTGAGTCCTTTGTTTACAATAAATCAATGTGAAATTTAGTATTCCCCAAAAAATTTCACTTTCTAATGGTCATTCATAACCTATATAAAAGGTTTTATCTTGTGGAGAAACACCTTGAATCATGGTATTCCTACTCATTCGTTTTTTATGATTCTCTAAAGATAACATGAATGTGGTAGGTACTGTAGTTAATAGAATATATCTCATACAAATCATCATCAAAAATATAGTCATCTATAATTTTATTCCCCATTCAATCATCGATGGTGGTGGCATAAATCGGCAGCGATGGTCTAGGCATCGTTAGTTGTGAAGGCACTCATTTTTCTTGCAGAGGCTGATGGTGTGTTTTTAGTGACGACGAATGATGATGTCGAGATATTTTTCACTAGAATATCATCCTATCCCGATTTTTTTTGTTTCTCTACTTTGGTTCCGAGGCTCCCCCAATCTCTCCTAGGGGGAGTAGTGAGGTGGTCGTTATGGTTCTTTGGGTCTTGAGAGAGAGCGGCCAGTTCAGGGTATCACCGGCGGTGGCTTGTTTTGACATCGAAGTCCAAACGTCATTGTTGCAGATGCTGATGGTGATGAGGTGTGGAGGATGAAGACTTTGACAATATGTTAACGAAAAGATACTGATCGGGCCTGGCTGCAGACGTACTTATGATGGTGAACTCGCTGTTTGTTCTGGCTTAGTATAGCTCAAAAAACTACGATGTCCTCTAGTGGATTGGTATAAGGCCCCAGCCTTAAACCTTGCTTAATCTTGAGTTACTACAAGATTACACATTGAGGATCTTTTCAGGTTTAGAGTTTTAGAGAATTAGATCATAAAACTTGCATTACATTCCACATATAAACAAAGTGGTTACATAAAGATAGTATTCTTCATTCCCATCAATGGAAACACATTTAAAATAAAACATGGATTATTTCTTGACACATCCTTGACTCTATCATCTTATCATGTACCTTACCCTTGACCTGTGAAAAACATTTCAAAAACTTGGGATGAGCATAAAAACTCAGTATGGGTAATAAAAAAACATGGAAAGGAAACATGAGTTCATATATACATAAGAATGACATCATACTTTACCCATAAAACATAGGCACTTTAACATACCTCGTAAAATCATGAATAAATCATAGAAATCATAAGACATAAAGGTAACTTGAGGCATTCATAACATTCTTACGTAGGGAGTAACCCTCTTGGTTACGTTTGGAATACCCATCACAGTATATTCCCTAAAATCTCTTCGGAGAAACCTTAACGTTTCACTCCTTCGCATTACCCAATGCATTGGAGAGCTATAACGGGCTCACCCTCCCTTAGTTTATCACGGAACCACCCGTCTTCATAATAATGCCCAAGAACCATAACATAATCATATCACATAAAACATGCATAAAGGAAACATAACATTTCCACCATTCAATCACAAGATATCAATACCACACATTGATATAAAAATATTATGAAAACCATTTTCAATACCAAAATAAAAGAAAAGTAAAACATGATATTTATTTTTCTTTTAAAAAGAAGGTATGGCTTGTAGAGGAAGCTGAAACTCAAATAACGGTCACGACGGCGGAGAAGTCGTTGTCGCTGCATACGTACGACAAAAACATTCCCTTTTGTCGTTTAGTAAACGCTTTGTATAAAAAAGATTACTTTTGAATAAATGTAAAAGTCAAAGGGGTTTATACACCGTATAAAAGAAAGTCGTGTATAAAATAAAATATGCCTCAATGAAAGGAGATTGAGACGAAGTCCCATACCTCGTATCCGACTTGACCCGACCGTTCTTTAAACTCCTGAATAATAAACTTGAGTTAATCTCTACCTGCTTATGAATCTTTTTCAGGTTCATTATTCCTTTTATACCATGTTATGAACATCATGTAATCTTTTAAGTTAATAATGTTCATTTTGTCGGTATTTGGTTCTTAAGTCAAAAATAGACTTCTTATACTTACATGTTGTTAATTTGGTCAAAGGTTCATTATATCCAGAATGGTATTCATGATTTAGATATCATATATGTCATATATATCCAGTACATACATTCATTTATAATATTACATCACATTTAGAGGTAAGAAATGAAATGCACCGTTCATGGAGACGGTAAGCCGTACGTACGCATGAACGCTACTTCCATTTCTATTTCATATTTTCTGGAATGTAATCATAATGATATAAGAGTATATTATAATTACAGTATAATAACATATATAATATCATTAACTTTATCCTTTACACATCTCACATATGGTATTAACGAATCAAATCACTTTTAGGGGGCGGTAGTCCGCACTTCCTAAAATGAAGATATCATGTTTTACCCATAATGGAAACCATAAAGGTATGCCCAAAATTAAAAAAACAGAATCTTAAGGAAAACATAAACATATTATATATCATATATAACAATAGTTACATCATAATGTCCACCTTTGAAGGTGTTAAATGAGTGTTGAACAATCATCGTTTCGGGAGGCAGAATTTCGCCATCCACGGAAACCTTATGTTCTTTAACCATTTGATGTAGTTGTGTGAGAGTGTAGCTCAAATAAATCTTATAAAAACATCCTAGTATATTGAAGATACTGGTGTTTTTACAAAAGAAGTAAATAAAAAGAGTTTAGGGGGTTGGAGAAGCAAAATAAAACAAATGAACATGAGAGAATGAATTACCTTTAAAAGTGTAACTCCTTTTGAGTTGAGCCTAAAGGCTTCCTTTGAAAGGATTCTGTCCAAAGGGAATCCTATAGGATGAGTAGAGGGATGTGGAGAGAGCAAATGGGCAGGGATTGGCCGAGCCAAAGGCTTGAAGAGTGTGTGAAATGAGGTAGAGGTGGGGGCCTTTTATAAGAGGAGAGGAGGGGCACTTTTGGAAAGTAAAGAAACATTACTTTATTTGAAAATGTGTTTCGGTTTTAAAAGGTCCCACATTGATATAATTCGTGGATAAGGTGATAAGGGTTCGAAATACACTCATCCAATTGGTTTTGGACATGTTTAGTTCATATATTTTACATTATCTTTCTATTTTATTTAAATCGTCAAATAATGATGTCATCGCTGCATCATTATTATGTCATAAATAATTAAATTTATTTAATGACTAAAAATTATAAAAAAATACTATGATGTAGGAAATCTTTTTATCTTTCCAATGAATATTTATAATCAAAATTTAGACTTGTATAACCCAACTTAAAAATTGTTTTCTCAAAACATATTATGTTTGTGTCATTTTCACTTTAACATTAAATAAAAAGTAATTTATGTCATTTCCCAACAAAAGTGTCTCCATGGGGTCCCCAAGTTGACCCATGGCTTGTCTTGGTCGGCCATGACACAACCAATAAGGTTGGGACATGTGTCTAGGTCATTTTATATTATTAAAGCATTATTTATACCTTAAACTACCCTAATTACCACTAATCGCGATTAAGAACTTAATAAGTTACTATTCACCAAAAAATTATTTTAATCTCATTGAACCACATTTTACTTCTTAATGACAACCATGTATGTCGGATTTTCAAAATTCAATACACATTAGTGGTAAACTTTCATTTAACTGAAAAAATCAGTTTGCTTGATTACCACTTAGTGGTTTCACTATTCATCAAAAATTGAAGTTTTTCAGAAAATTACCAAAAATTCACCCTAAGATATATTTGATATTCCGAATTCAAAAATGAAGCCTATTTTACAAAATTCAAATAATATAAGTCACATTAATTAATTTAATAATTAATTCCTGCTGCCAGAGCAAATAGCGTGTTTTTACAAAACAATAAGTATCAAAAGATTGACACCAGTTTAAGTCTAATTTCAAAGTGAAATTGATTCCAATGACCACCATTGGATAAATTGGTAAAAATATATTCTAATTTCACTTCAAAACCAATTCAAAACATAATCTAATCATATAAATACATTAGATTAAAAAGCAGTTTTGATGTAAAATGCAGTATTTTTCACTATTCATTAAAAAATGAACATTGTCAGAAAAATACCAAAAATTCACACAAAGTAAACTTTGATGTCCCAATCATAAAGGATAAGTTTATTTTGACAAACATAGTTTATAAAATTGTCAAAATATAGATTCAAAAATGGTTTGCCATCAAAATGCAGTAAAACAATCTTTTAAGAATATTAGTGTATTCCATGCTTAAGATTGGATTTATTTTCATTTTAAGCCTCTATAACACTATCTTAATCATTAATAGACATAGATAAAAATATCTATTATTCATTACTTACTTGGGATGTTACATCCTTCCCCCCTTTAGAAAATTGTGTCGCCGCAATTTATTTACTTATCAAATAAATGAGGGTACTTATCCCTCATTGCATTTTCGGATTCCCATGTTGCCTCTTCAATCATGTGGTTTTTCCACAAAACCTTTACCTGATGAATCACCTTATTCCGTAACACTTGCTCCCTGTGGTCAAGAATCTGGACCGGTTGTTCCTCATAAGATAGGTTCTCTTCCAGCTAAACTACCTCTGGACTCAAAACATGAGATAGATCTGGCATATACTTTCTCAACATCGAAATATGAAAAACATTGTGTACCTGAGATAAACACGGAGGTAAAGCCACTCGGTATGCAACTGATCTAACTCTCTCCAGAATTTCGTATGGTCCAATGAACCTTGGACTCAACTTTCCTTTCTTACCAAATCTCATCAGACTTTTCCAAGGAGAAACCTTGAGAAAAACATGATCACCTACCTCAAAAGATAGATCCTTCCTCCGGTTATCCGCATAACTCTTCTGCCTGCTCTGAGCTGTTCTCATGTGTTTCTGAATCAGCTGAACTTTTTCTGCCATCTCTTCTACCAATTCTGGTCCCATCAACTTTCTTTCACCCACTTCATCCCAGAAATCTGGAGTTCGACACCGCTTCCCATATAATGCCTGAAATGGTGCCATCTGTATACTGGAATGAAAACTGTTATTATATGAAAACTCAACCAAAGAAAGATGTTGGTCCCAAATTCCCTGATAATCCATAGAACAAGCTCGTAGCATATCCTCCAATGTCTGAATTGTTCATTCTGACTGCCCATCTGATTGAGGATGAAAAGCTATACTAAAATTTAATTCAGTACCCAACGACTTCTGAAGGCCTTTCCAAAAGTTAGAAGTAAACCTGGGATCACGATCCGATACAATGGAGAGAGGAACTCCATGTATCCTGACTATCTCTTTAAGATAAAAATGGGAAAGTTGATCAAGAGAGAAAGTATCTCGTATAGCAAGGAAATGAGCATATTTGGTCAAGCGATCAACAATAACCCAGATTGCATTATTACGTCGAGATGTCTTCAGTAATCCAACAACAAAGTCCATGGATATATTCTCCCATTTCCACTCTGGCACTGGTAAAGGCTGAAGCATCCCTTTCGGTAACTGCCGCTCTGCTTTAACCTGCTGACAAGTCAAACACTTCACAGTAAAATCAGCAATATCTCTTTTCATTCCATCCCACCAGTAATACTCCCGCAGATCTCTATACATCTTAGTACTGCCTGGATGAACTGAAAACGGAGAACTATGAGCTTCACATAACAACTCTCTCTTCAACTGTGAATCACAAGGCACACACAATCTCTTCCCAAATCTCAAAACACAATCACTATCAATGTTGAATTCAGGCAACTTACCTTTCTGAACCAGCTCTACCTTTTTCTGCAACTCACTGTCTTGCTTCTGTGCTTGCTTGATTCTATCTGATAGAGATGATCTCACTGATACCGGAAACAAAACAGAAGGACTTCCTGCACAAAAAACTTCTATGCCAAAGTTCATCAAATCATTAACCAAAGGATCACGTTCCAACCGCAACATTGTTAATGAAGCATTACTTTTTCGACTCAAAGCATCAGCCACATTATTCGCTTTTCCCGGATGGTAATGAATTGTACAATCATAATCCTTGATTAATTCAAACCATCTCCTTTGTCTCATGTTCAATTCTTTCTGAGTGAATATATACTTTAAACTTTTGTGATCGGTATATATTTCACACTTTACTCCATACAAATGATGCCTCCAAAGTTTTAAAGCAAAAACAACAGCAGCTAATTCCAAATCATGTGTAGGGTAATTTACCTCATGAGTTTTCAACTGTCGTGAAGCATAAGCAATTACCTGATCATTCTGCATTAGGACGCAACCAAGTCCTTTCAATGAAGCATCACTGTATATAACAAACTCACCATTCCTGGAAGGTAGTGCCAAAACTGGAGCATTCACCAATCTTCTTTTCAATTCCTGAAAACAATCATCACATTCTTTTGTCCAGATAAACTTAACACCCTTCCGAGTTAGCTTAGTCATTGGACTAGATAACCATGAAAAATTTCTAACAAACCTTCGGTAATAGCCCGCCAAACCAAGGAAGCTATGAATCTCGGTTACATTTGTTGGTCTTGGCCATTCTTCCATAACTTTTGTTTTTGCAGGATCAACAGTTATTCCATCTTTAGAAACAATGTGTCCAAGGAAAGAAATTTGTTGTAACCAAAACTCACACTTGCTGAATTTCCAATACAGTTTCTTTTCTTTTAAGTTTTGCAAGATAACCCTTAAATGTTTTCATGCTCCTCTTTACTTTTAGAAAACACCAAAATATCATCAATGAAAACCACCACAAACTTATCCAAGAACTCATGGAAAATTCTATTCATTAAGTCCATGAATACAGCAGGTGCATTGGTTAGCCCAAAAGGCATTACTACAAATTCATAATGGCCATATCTCGTACGGAACGCGGTCTTCGGAATATCTGCCTCCTTTACCTTCAGCTGATGGTACCCCGATCTCAGGTCAATCTTTGAAAAAAACTGAGCTCCCTGGAGCTGATCAAACAAATCATCGATATGAGGCAAATGATATTTGTTCTTAACAGTGATATTATTCAAGGCTCTATAATCAATGAAAAGTCTCATAGAACCATCTTTCTTTTTAACAAATAAAACAGGAGCACCCCATGGTGATGTGCTAGGTCTAATGAAACCTTTCTCTAATAAATCTTGCAATTTCTCCTTCAACTCTAAAAGTTCAATTTGTGCCATTCGATAAGGGGGTTTTGAAATTGGCTTAGCATCAGGAACTAAGTCAACAGTAAACTCAACATCCCGATCTGGTATTATTCCAGGAAACTCATCAGGAAAAACATCAGGATACTCATTTACCACTGGCACATCATTAATCTGAACAGTTCTTTTATTTTCAACGATGTGTGCAAGGTAACATTCATTTCCATCTTTTACAAGTTTCTCGGCATCTTGATATGTTATCAAAAGTAATGGTTCATTCTTGTAAAAAAACTGAAAGTCTTTATGAAAAGAAACTTCTTTAGCTCTACAGTCAATCTTAGCATGGTAAATAGAGAGCCAATCCATACCCAGGATAACATCAAACTCTACTAGAGGTAGAACAATAAGGTTTGAAAGTAGGTTCTTTCCACAGATAAGGATAGGAAGATTCTTATAAATTCTTTTTGCCTCGACACTTCCCCCAGGTGTTTTTACCAAAAGTTCAGGAGTCATTTCCTGAGATGGTATTCCCATTTTACTAGAAAAGGTTTCAGAGATGAAAGAATGTGTAGACCCCGAATCAAACAACACACTGGCATAATCTGAAAAAACAAACAAAGTACCTGATACAACTTCATTTGATGGCCCGACATCTGCTGAAGCAGTTGCAAAGGATTTCACCACCCCTTTCTGCTTGTAGTCTAACTGCTTCCCATCACTCAAGCTCCTTGTCGGACACTCGTTTTCATAGTGACCCATCTCATTGCACTTATAACATTTCACTAACTGTAAATCAAATTTTTTCTTACCTTCACCTTGATCCTTTTCAGTGCAATCACGAGCCTTATGTCCCATCTTACCACATCAGTAGCACTTCCCTGAATTCAGAAGACATTCCCCAGCATGCCTTTTTCCACATTTATCACAAGCTGGAAACTTAGTTTTCTTACCATCAGACTTTTTTGAAAAATTCTTACCTTTCTCCTGCCACCTCGGTCTCTTCTTCTGCTGGTTGTTATAGAAAACTTGGTCATCGGCAAACTCCATTTCCACCTTCTCAGCACATCGAACAAGCTTTTCATAACTTTTAAACTCACGAGAAGCTAATTCCCTTCGATACTTTGGCTTTAATCCTGAGTAAAAACGATTGATTTTACTATCAAGGTCCCGGATAAAATTTGGAGCATACCTTGCCAATCGAGTGAACCTTTCTTCATAGGCAGCCACTGAGTCTTCCTCTTGCCTCAATTCCAAAAATTTCTTTTCCATCCTAAGTCGAACATCCTTAGGAAAATACTTCTCAAGAAACATACCTTTGAATTCATCCCATTCAAGAGCATCAATCTCATCGGCGTCCCTGATATTTTTAACCATAGACCACCACTGATCTGCTTCACCCTCCAAACGGTAAATAGCAAGACTAACCTTTTGATTGTCTGAACACCCCATGACATCAAAAATCTTCTCCAGTGCTTTAATCCACCCTTCAGCTAGCACAGGGTCAGATGATCCTCTGAATGATGGTGGATGTTGCCTCATGAAATGTTCCACCACTGACATGTTCCTCTGCGGTTGATCTGGCTGATCTCGTGTATGGATACCACCACCATTTATCGCTTGAGTCAACTGCGCCATTACTGCAACAAACTGTTCAGTTCCAAATCCAACCATTTCTGGATGCTGATTCGAAAGGTTATTTCCTTCTGTATGCCTTCTTAGCACAGCTTCCCTGTTTCCTGTGCGGAAAACCATTCTGAACAAACATGTCTTAGATGAAGCAACATGGTAATCTTTAAATTCTATATCATTTCAAAAAAAATATTTTTGGATAATAATTTAATAGAATTCTAACTCCTAAAGTTATCTAAAGCAACCTTTGATACCAACTATAAGGCCCCAGCCTTAAACCGTGCTTAATCTTGAGTTACTACAAGATTACACATTGAGGATCTTTTCGGGTTTAGAGTTTTAGAGAATTAGATCATAAAACTTTCATTACATTCCACATATAAACAAAGTGGTTACATAAAGATAGTATTCTTCATTCCCATCAATGGAAACACATTTAAAATAAAACATGGATTATTTCTTGACACATCCTTGACTCTATCATCTTATCATGTACCTTACCCTTGACCTGTGAAAAACATTTCAAAAACTTGGGATGAGCATAAAAACTCAGTATGGGTTATAAAAAAAACATGGAAAGGAAACATGAGTTCATATATACATAAGAATGACATCATACTTTACCCATAAAACATAGGCACTTTAACATACCTCATAAAATCATGAATAAATCATAGAAATCATAAGACATAAAGGTAACTTGAGGCATTCATAACATTCTTACGTTGGGAGTAACCCTCTTGGTTACGTTTGGAATACCCATCACAGTATATTCCCTAAAATCTCTTCGGAGAAACCTTAACGTTTCACTCCTTCCCGTTACCCAATGCATTGGAGAGCTATAACGGGCTCACCCGCCCTTAGTTTATCACGGAACCACCCGTCTTCATAATAATGCCCAAGAACCATAACATAATCATATCACATAAAACATGCATAAAGGAAACATAACATTTCCACCATTCAATCACAAGATATCAATACCACACATTGATATAAAAATATTATGAAAACCATTTTCAATACCAAAATAAAAGAAAATTAAAACATGCTATTTATTTTTCTTTTAAAAAGAAGGTATGGCTTGTAGAGGAAGCCGAAACTCAAATAACGGTCACGATGGCGGAGAAGTCGTTGTCGCCACATACGTACGACAAAAACATTCCCTTTTGTTGTTTAGTAAACGCTTCGTATAAAAAAGATTCCTTTTGAATAAACGTAAAAGTCAAAGGGGTTTATACACCGTATAAAAGAAAGTCGTGTATAAAATAAAATATGCCTCAATGAAAGGAGATTGAGACGAAGTCCCATACCTCGTATCCGACTTGACCCGACTGTTCTTTAAACTCCTGAATAATAAACTTGAGTTAATCTCTACTTGCTTATGAATCTTTTTCAAGTTCATTATTCCTTTTATACCATGTTATGAACATCATGTAATCTTTTAAGTTAATAATGTTCATTTTGTCGGTATTTGGTTCTTAAGTCAACAATAGACTTCTTATACTTACATGTTGTTAATTTGGTCAAAGGTTCATTATATCCAGAATGGTATTCATGATGTAGATATCATATATGTCATATATATCCAGTACATACATTCATTTATAATATTACATCACATTTAGAGGTAATAAATGAAATGCACCGTTCATGGAGACGGCAAGCCGTACGTACGCATGAACGCTACTTCCATTTCTATTTCATATTTTCTGGAATGGAATCATAATGATATAAGAGTATATTATAATTCCAGTATAATAACATATATAATATCATTAACTTTATCCTTTACACATCCCACATATGGTATTAACGAATCAAATCACTTTTAGGGGGCGGTAGTCCGCACTTCCTAAAATGAAGATATCGTGTTTTACCCATAATGGAAACCATAAAGGTTTGCCCAAAATTAAAAAAACAGAAGATTAAGGAAAACATAAACATATTATATATCATATATAAAAATAGTGACATCATAATGGCCACCTTTGAAGGTTTTTAAATGAGTGTTGAACAATCATCGTTTCGGGAGGCAGAATTTCGCCATCCACGGAAACCTTATGTTCTTTAACCATTAGATGTATTTGTGTGAGAGTGTAGCTCAAATAAATCTTATAACAACATCCTAGTATATTTAAGATACTGGTGTTGTTACAATAGAAGTAAATAAAAAGAGTTTAGGGGGTTGGAGAAGCAAAATAAAACAAATGAACATGAGAGAATGAATTACCTTTAAAAGTGTAACTCCTTTTGAGTTGAGCCTAAAGGCTTCCTTTGAAAGGATTATGCCCAAAGGGAATCCTCTAGGATGAGGAGAGGGATGTGGAGAGAGCAAAGGTGCAGGGGTTGGCCGAGCCAAAGGCTTGAAGAGTGTGTGAAATGAGGTAGAGGTGGGGGCCTTTTATAAGAGGAGAGGAGGGTCACTTTTGGAAAGTAAAGAAACATTACTTTATTTGAAAATGTGTTTCGGTTTTAAAAGGTCCCACATTGATATAACTCGTGGATAAGGTGATAAGGGTTCGAAATCCACTCATCCAATTAGTTTTGGACATGTGTAGTTCATAGATTTTACATTATCTTTCTATTTTATTTAAATCGTCAAATAATGATGTCATCGCTGCATCATTATTATGTCATAAATAATTAAATTTATTTAATGTCTAAAAATTATAAAAAAAATACTATAATGTAGGAAATCTTTTTAGCTTTCCAATGACTATTTATAATCAAAATTTGGACTTGTATAACCCCACTTAACAATTGTTTTCGCAAAACATATTATGTTTGTGTCATTTTCACTTTAACATTAAATAAAAAGTAATTTATGTCATTTCCCAACAAAAGTGTCTCCATGGGGTCCCCAAGTTGACCCATGGCTTGTCTTGGTCGGCCATGAAACAACCAATAAGGTTGGGACATGTTTCTAGGTCATTTTATATTATTAAAGCATTATTTATACATTAAACTACCCTAATTACCACTAATCGCGATTAAGAACTTAATAAGTTACTATTCACCAAAAAATTATTTTAATCTCATTGAACCACATTTTACTTCTTAATGACAACCATGTATGTCGGATTTTCAAAATTCAATACACATTAGTGGTAAACTTTCATTTAACTGAAAAAATCAGTTTGCTTGATTACCACTTAGTGGTTTCACTATTCATCAAAAATTGAAGTTTTTCAGAAAATTTCCAAAAATTCACCCTAAGCTATATTTGATATTCCGAATTCAAAAATGAAGTCTATTTTACAAAATTCAAATCATATAAGTCACATTAATTAATTTAATAATTAATTCCCGCTGCCAGAGCAAATAGCATGTTTTTACAAAACAATAAGTATCAAAAGATTGACACCAGTTTAAGTCTAATTTCAAAGTGAAATTGATTCCAATGACCACCATTGGATAAATTGGTAAAAATATATTCTAATTTCACTTCAAAACCAATTCAAAACATAATCTAATCATATAAATAAATTAGATTAAAAAGCAGTTTTGATGTAAAATGCAGTATTTTTAACTATTCATTAAAAAATGAACATTGTCAGAAAAATACCAAAAATTCACACAAAGTAAAATTTGATGTCCCAATCAGAAAGGATAAGTTTATTTTGACAAACATAGTTTATAAAATTGTCAAAATATAGATTCAAAATGGTTTGCCATCAAAATGCAGTAAAACAATCTTTTAAGAATATTAGTGTAATCCATGCTTAAGATTGGATTTATTTTCATTTTAAGCCTCTATAACACTATATTAATCATTAATAGACATAGATAAAAATATCTATTATTCATTACTTACTTGGGATGTTACAATTGGTGTGGAATTTGGACTACGACAATGACATGTGAACTAGAACAGATCAGTGTTAAGGATGTAATTATGATAACATAGAACTCCATGAGATAGCGGTGAAGTTGAAATTGATAGTGATGAGAATTCTGGTGGGTCTCTCCGGAAGGGTGAATGTGTGCGACTCGAGGCAGGCACTTGACTCGAGATTCATGAAAATCGAGATTATGATGATGTTTTTTAAATTTTGTAATTTTAATTTCATGCGTGCTTGGAATGTATGGTTTCCTGCTTATCCTTAAGGAGGCATTTTAGAAAAAATAAAAAAAATGGATTTGGAGGAGTGAAGTTCAAAATATTGTTATTCTGAATTAATTAAATATATTATTAATTTTTATGTCCTTAAATAGTGAAATGAAATTCAAATAAAACAATTAAATAAATTATCCTTTTTATAACATGTCTTATCTTTAGTCTCATTTTGGAAAGATTTTTTCGTTAAATACTTTATTATCTACCTCTTATCACGAAACAACACTATCTGTTATATAATAAACTCACTACCATTAAAATTGAATAAAAATATTTAATAATTATTTTTAATTATTCAAATTGGAACCCCCATAAAAAATGACCTATATTCCACACAAAATAATTCCTAACGGGCATCCTCAATCCCAAATAATGGAAATTAATTTACAGGACTCAGTGGGACCTTATACATTGATTTTTCCAACATTATTCAATATATATCAATAATATAAATGACAACAAACATAAAAACGATGGTATAATATAGAGGTAAACAAAATAACATTCCTAAAATATTATAAGAATAATTTAGAATCATATATAATAATAAACTGAATAAGACAATAAAAAATACCATCATCTTGTTACATGATGTTCAACATCCCAAATTTCCATAATCAAATTCCCAAAAAAATATAGCCTTCAAATAGGTCAAAATGAATAGGTTCCTTGAATTTACCAATGTCTAGGAAAATGTGGTTTTTATGTATGGATGATATATGTAATGTTTGATAAAAAATTTGATGAATGGTCCTAATAAAAGTTCTATAATAATAATTTACTATGAAATATACCATTTTAAATTTGAAGGAGATGAATAAAATTAAAGAATAATTTTCACATTTTGATATACGGAATAAGGAAATAATCATATTTATAACATTTAGGAAATAATTAATCATGTAATGATTCCAAAAAAATATTAGTGATTAAAAGAATATTTTAATATATGAACGTTTCAAACTTCACCAAAAAAATACATAACAATAAATGAAAGTCATAAAAAATTAATCATTATTCCCTTCTAGAACCATGGGGTAGAACACATATATTATTTATGTCTCGATCTACTATATTTTGCGTACCACATTAATAGGTGACATATAATGTTCTTATATAGACCATATATGGGAAAAAAAATTAATTCCTTTGTAAGGGTACCACAAAGGCTTATATCTCATTATCATTGGGTAGAACACATAGATTATTTACTTATTTATTATCAATGATCTCACACCTCATTGTTAAGTGACATATAAAGTGCTCATATAGACCCTATATGGGAATATGACCTCAAATCCTTTGTATGGGTACAACATATGCTTATATCTCATCATCACTTCTAAATAATGATATGTTAAGTTTTATGTATAATTCAATTTTTATGTATCTAAAAACACAAATATCATGAATATCATATCCTTATAGTATAAATATAAACTTTTTATGTCCTATAAAATTAGAAAAAAAATAATTTCATTTGGAGAATTGAAACACACAAAAGTAGTTAAAAATCCAAATATAATAACCCCAAAACAATTTTTCATTCCATTCTATTTAAATATATAATCATTATCAATTAATATTTCTGCAAATATTTTACTCATTAAAAACTAGAAACATAGAATAATTAAATGTTATTAAATTCATTATGTTGAAACCATTAATACATAAAAATTCATGACACACAGATATTTTCATTCAATTTTTTGAAAAAAAAAATTATTTCTCAAAAAAATTAATAAATTTTTCTATTTATTTAAATGATTAAAAAAAGTGAAATTAAAAATATTTGATTTTTTTAGTTAAAAAAATAATAAATTTTGGAATATCAATACATGAATTTATCTGAGATTTTTTTGAGAAATTTATTATGGTATCCATTTTATGTTCGATCAAATAATATGTCCATAAATGAGAGAAAAATCAATCAATAGACCACTAGCCACCAATCTATCACTTTTATGGTGAAACATCCATTTAGGTAGTGGGAGAGATCCTAAATGGTGGCCTGAGTGCATAAGGTTTTTGGTACCATTGAGTAATCCTTTATGTAGGGTTTGTAGATAGCCCATGATGAAGGGGCAGTGAAAGTTAACACGTATAATGAATTATGTGTATCAGGGTTCCCCCCTGATGGGGCTTCTCATTAGAGAAAGAAGAGATATTACATATATGTGATGATGCACCACCCTATTCTTTTCAACATGTGATGTCTTATACTGGTAAATGTTAATAATTTCTAAAATAATCACTGTATATCATTCCCATGCATCAAACAAATAGTTCACACATCATACTATTCATTTTAAATTTCATGATGGCTAGAACCCATTGATGATGATATGAAAACACCAATCCCTATGACTTAGTGAGCATGCGATCAAGATGAATGACCATTTATAATGGCTGAGGTGATAAGGGATAATCTCTATAAATACAGATGACCCCATGAATCCCCTTTTGAAGAATTATTCAACACTATAAAGTCTTGAGAAAACTAAGGGATATCCTCAAACCATTTCAAATATTTGATCACCACTATTGTGCCAACAAAGAACATTTGTGCTTCCACATATCATGACTCACCAAATTAGATGAAAACCATTAAAGAATGTGGGGTCCATGTGTCCATGTTGCCTTCATTTTAAAATAGGAGACCCAATAATTCTATTTTTAATCTAACATGGAGGATTCTATATGTAACCACCTTATCTAAAGCTTTATTAATATGTATCTTCATTAAAATGAAGAATTAAAGTGGAGATAATTTCAATGTTTATCCACGCTTGTAAAATGATAGCATGACCAATATCTAGGTGATTCATGACCTAATAGCGGAGGAGAAACCCCACAAAGGCCACTACTATAGCATTTTTTTTATTATTCATACTCTTATAATTTTTTTATAATTATTTTTATCTATTTTAAAAATTATTTAATTATGTTACCTTATATAATTGTGTTTCTCTGATTTACCACCCCTTATTTTTCTTTTTCTTTTCTTATTATTCAAATTCATATTCTTTTTATGTCATCTTCTACTTATAAAATTATTTCCATATTATTTTGTTTGATTCATTATCTTATTTTGTTATTCTTCTCTCTCTCCCACTCTTATTATTCAATTTTTATTATATTATTTTATTTATGATTCTTCTCTCATCCATATTTATTTTATATTATTATCTAATTATCATTTTATTTTATTTCTTCATCTTATTCTCTTTTTCACTTCTATTCCATAACGACCTATTTACCTGGATAATTAGGATCTGACCCAAGGCTTTTTATTATGGAGGTATGTGGTGTCTTTTGAATAATTCCTTTAAAATATTATAAATATTTTTTAATGAGAAAGGGTGAAGTGAATTAGTGTGGTGATTTTCCACCACAAAAAAAAATTGAAATATAAATCTAATATTTTATTTTAATATTCCACTTCAATTCTACTAGACCAATGGTCTTTATATAATAATGTTTATCCATTATATGTAGGGAAAATCATATGACCAATTCAGGTATATGAATATGTCACATTTGGAATTTATGTGTCCTATCAACCTTGATTGTAGGTGGTGGTGGAATTTAGTTTTCAATCAAAATTAATTATTTCAAAACCACTATATAAAATATTAATATTTTATGAGTGGAATTTAAAAAATAAAATATCAAACTAAATTATAAAAATAAATATATGAATGATTGAACCCATATAGAAAACTAAAAAGGAAATATTTGTTATTTATGATCACATTACTATTTTCATTTCATGATCTTTTAGTTTAAATTATCATTCTAAATTTCATTTCATTATTTTATAAATTATTAATAATAAATAAATTATCATTTTATCATAAACTAATAAAAATAAAATGTAGTATCCAAGGTTTTTTGGATTATTTAAATAAACAGTGAAGCTTTCCATGTGTGACAATCCTTGTCAGTCTCTATGTCGCACTATGAAACAAAGTGAAATTTTATATATCCAATCCCCATGAAATGAGTTTTGTCAATAAATCTTAATTTTTATATATTAAAATAAAAATATGAAATCACTCATTACAACAATGAACTGCCTAAAAAGAAACCATATCTAATAGAAACTAGATTTTCTATCAGTCTAATTTGATCGATCGACTATACTTTTCATTATGTAAAACATTATATAAATATACATATATTCATAAATTTCTAGATTTATTCTTTTATTCAATAATAATAGAGTATAATTAGAAACAATAAGATGATTGGGTTAAGGATAGAAAAAAACCATTATTTTTATTGATCCATGACCATTATAATTAATAAAATCAATATCTAAATAGGGAAATTTCAAAAAAACCCATCAATAAAGGTCCTTTGGATCATGAACATATTATATAATATATACATTTATCAAATATAGTATAAATTTTGAATAAATAATTTTTAAATTTTTGAGACCCATTATCCTGATTTCTCCAATTACTAGAAAAAAATGCGCAAACTCTATGATGCTCACTATATCCCAAGAGACCTAAATAGTTCGGTCACTTGAACAAATGACCTGTGAGATCACTATGAATTATCCATATATACATGGATAAATTGTTTAGTAGAGATGGTAACATGGTTATCTCAAATTGTGCACTATTTTTGACCTCCCACGATGTCACCTCAACCTATTGTATTGTATCCAAGTAATGTCTTAGGATATTCATTAACAATTAAATAATCATACAAGATAATTAGCACTCAAAAAATGTCTAAAAACATATAATTTAATCCTTCAAAATATAGAAAAAAATTAAATAAAAAATGATCAAAATTACATGAATGAGTCATCCGGGTGTGAATATAAAATAAAATCTATAGACATCAAAAATAAATGTTTTGAATAAATATGTTGTATATGAGTCTAAAAATGAAATTGTGATAAATAATGTTTACCAAAAAAACATGGATAATATTTATACAAAAAAGGAAGAATATTTAAAATTTAAATCATTTGATTAATCACTTATTTTTTGTGTTGTATTGAAATCCCCATGAATATGTGACATTTTATTCTCATATACATAGAGAATAACACATTTAAAAAATATATACGTAAAATATAAAAGGAATATGGGATTTTAGAAGTTTTTTATTTTATAATTAATGTCAATGGTACTATTTGGAGTGAATCATAGAACATTGAATTCAAATATATGTAAGGTTAAATTATAAAATCATAATATTTTGTTTATAAAAAAACCGATGAATTGGGAATAATGTTTATTCCCGAATGATTATAGGATCATTATGAACTCAATGGATGCATGTTCATAAAAAATATTGAAATAATAATTATAAATTTGTATGAAAATTCTGATCCAACCCATTATTTCTATGTATATATGAGTGATGTGAATAAATTATGGAACATGAGACTTGGAAAACATTTTCATAGAATTATTATAAGTATCTCATTAAATGTTTTTGGGACAAACCAACAAAAAAAATAAAATAAAAATATTCTTTTTTAATCACACCAAAAGGTGATGAGATTTTAATATACACATGGAATAATGTAAATTCATTAAAAAAATCATTTCGAAGTTAAATTATAATGAAATTTTTGAATATATGACACATCAACCATCTATAAGTGATCAATATTTCATTAAATTAATTAATAATTTCACATAGATGATATTTATTAGGATTATGAATAAAACTATTAAATATTTAAATATATTTTTTATTATTAGAAGGTAAATTGAGATGGATTTTAGACATTACATTAAATTTGTAATATATGATCATTGTTCGAAATAAACATGTAATTAATTTTCATTTTTTCATTTAAACCAACTGAACATGAACCAATTGAACACAATGTACAAAAATTTAATAATTTAGTAGTTTATAAGATAATCATGAGCATTTTTAGATCAATAAGAAAATGATCATTAAAGAGATGATTTAGAAACAATTATGGTGAATTAGTATTCATATTTTTATACGTATGAAGAATAAGTGACTAATAATTTTTGTAAACACATGGAAATCATTCAAATATGTCATAGTAAAAAACATTGAATCACAATAATTATTATGGAATAAATTTAAAAAAAACACTAAAAAATAAAATTTATTACGAAACATTAAAAAAAGTATCATCGTTGTATATTAATCAAATTGTATTGGGATTAAATGTAATCATTAATAGATACAATATAATTTATCTTTATTAAAATATAATGCAATTAAAATTAGTTCAAATTTATATCAGACTATAAATTTTTAGCCATTATAGATATAGGCATGAAAAAGGATTGTACAAAATAAAAATACACATCTGGATGATCATATTTTTATTTATGAGAATCTTATTTACTGTGAAATTAAGATGAGTAGTTTTGTATTTTTTGAAAATATAAAATAATGTTTATTCAAACAATAAATTATATTACATATATGTATTTAATGAAAAAACATATTGAATATTTCAATATTTAAAAAAATCATTAATTGGTTTATGAATATCAATTTCAAATTAATATTCCAAAATACCCACTTCATCAAATTATATTAACATAAATCAATATCTTATTTAATATTATTATTGAAATATTAAAAAATAATTATTAAAACCATTGATAAATATTCAACAAATATAATAATCTTCTTTTATAAATTTCATTACATTGTATACAATATTATACATGATCGTAACAAAAAATTTCATTGCATACCCACTTAGTTGTGAATTTCTTGAAATACTACACAATTGATTTAGACTATTAATTAAAACAGGGATTTTAATTTTTTAATACTGGTGACATATTTTCTTTTTAAAAGGATTATAGTTTATTATTAAATTTTTAGATCAAATGTAAAGAGGTATAAAACATTAATTATTTTCTCATATACACCAATAATTATTTCCTAAATGATAAAGGACATGTGAATTGAAATACATAATTAGGGGTAGAAAATATATGTCACGTGAATAAATATTAATTTTTATAAATAGATATGAATTTATATGAAAACATTGAAATGCCTAATATTTCATGTTTAAATCATTTCTCATTTTATATATACTTTGTATTATAGATTCAATTATAACATGTTCAGTTTATCAAAGTCTTGAAATATAATTAAAATTCTGAATTTGGACGATGAACAATATGAAGGGGTAGATTGAATTTTTATTTTTGGTTAATTGTTTTATTTTATATCAAAACTATATAAGGATATATGGATGTGGATGATATTTTCACTGATGTTTTTTGAATGTTTTCCAGCTAATTTGAAAATATCTATGATGAATCAGACTTCTGTTAAATGATTTATGAAAATCATTATTGAAAATTAAAATAAGATTTTTATATTTATATAATTTTACTTTAGACATTGTATCTCCAAAATGGAAAAAATATAATTTCATGATAATATAGTAAAATATATTATATATTATAAGGATTATTTTGGTGTTCGTATGAGTCGCTGTATAAAATATAATTTTGATAATATGTTTTTAATCCCAATTTTAGTGTTCTTATGGATCGTGAGTCACATTATTAGAACCATTTTGTTATGTTCATAAATGTCATTTGTCAAATTTGAAGAGGAATTTAATCTTATAGTATTTATATTGAGGAAGAAATGATTAATATGAAGGGGTGTTCTGGAAGATCTTTAAACGGGTTAATCTAAGAAATAATAATAATAATATAATTAACATATTGTAATCATTAATTACTAATATAATAGAAAACAAAAACTTATAATATTCAGTAAATACCTGATAACAATAACATTTACAATATATAGATTTTACATTTGTAAAATATTTAAACTTGTAATGTTTAAAATATTTAAATACTTGCATAATGAAATATTTTAGGGAAATTAAAATTTCCGGAAGCTAGAATTCATCATTATATTCTACAACATTATAATATTATATTTTATTAATTTTTTATTATATTTGAAAGATAAATTTTGACTCATTATATATTATATTGATATATATATATAATATATTTTAAATTAATTTCAATGGTGAAAAGATATGGATGAAAATCTATTAAACTTTTTCAAATGAAGCAATTTTAATATGAAATTCAATAAAATGGTAAAAATAAATATCCCTTTATACAAGATTAGTTTTCAATTATCATAATTATTTTGATTTTGATAGAAACACCCCAATATTAAGGGACACACTGTATGGTTTTATATACAACATGAAACACCATTAAATTACAAAATAAATATAAAAATATAATAAAATATAAAAAATATCCATTAAATTTGATGTTCCAATTTGATTTAACTTAATTATAATGTTTATTATGGAAATAATAATTAAAAATATATTGATAAATTATTATAAAAGAGGCACTAAATTTTTATTATTTTTATTTTATTCATCAAAACACACTTACATATGAAACTTGTTTTTTATAGAGTGAAAATTAATTAAAAATATTTATAAATGTTAAGAATGTTATATTTTAAAAATAATATCATATATAATGTTATTATCAAAAATTTATCTATTAATTTTATAGATTTTTCTAAAAGGATTCATTTTTAGTAAATAGTGAAAAATACTCATTTTTATTGAGAAATTTATTTTTGATTCATGATTTTAAAAATTATAATTTCATAATTAAATTTAATTATTTTAAAATTATATCTCATATATTATTAATAATAAAAAAATGTTAATTAAATTCATGTTTATCATTGAATTATGTATTGAAATTATTTTATACAAAAAATGTTATATTATGAAATATTTGTTTCATTGAATTTAGTGTTTCCTGGTTAAATTTATTTCATCCATTCATAAAAATTTAATATTGTTAATTGGATTGAATATTTTGAATAATTATTCTCAAATTTCATAAATATTACAGATTACTATTTTCTCAATTTGATTAGTATGCATAAATAATTTTTATTTCAAAGATACAGTTAAATTTTTTTATTATTGTTTAAACTCACATTAGAAGGCCCTAAATTAATATAAAACAATCATTTCTTTCTGTTTAAGAGTATATTTATTCCTGAATCAATATAACATAAATTATATGATATCTTATTTAAATTTTAAATTAATTTTAACATTAATATTATTTATGAAAGAGAAAAATTCCAAGAAATCAAATCATTATTTTAATAACTATCACATTTTATTATACGGGAAAATAAAAACATATGTTCAATTATTTTTTTATTAATATATTAATGAATTAATTATTATGATATATATTTTCTTTAATTTTATCTTTTCCAAAACATGAAAATTAATTCTGATTGCTTCAGTAAAACTGTCCCAATAGTTTCAACGAAAAATAAAATGTATAGCATGTTGTTTAGTGGGTTATATTAAATTTTCAATTCATTCATCTTTTTGAATGTTAAAAAATATGAATAGTTAATTAAATTTAATTAAAATTATTTTATTCAAAATTTATATTTTTAGATTTTGAAATATAAAAAATTCGAGTAAGAAATTAACTATTAAAAATATACCAAAATTTATCATTTCAAAAATTATGTTCTCAATTTATCCTTATATATAAAATTAAAACCAAATATTATTTAAAAACTCATTATCATTTTTAATGTAAAAAATTGTTCTACAAGGGGTTAAAATAATTAAGTAAAAAATATCTAAACGAGTGAAATTTTTGTTTTATGATTTTATAAAAACCATATATTCAATATATATCTGATAAAATTTCATTTTGGACAATTTATTTTGATTTAAATACTTGTTAAATTATACTATTTCATATATTTACAAATATCACATTAATGATATTTTATAATAAATGATGATTTATTATATTTATAATGAATAAATAAATTATATTATATGGAACATGAGTGTGATATGGTTTAATATATAATAAATTGTCCATTTACTTATACTTACCCCTTTATTTTATTTTTAATCATCTTATATGCGTAAAAAACACTTATATCATGGTTATTATCATGTTTAATGGGGAGGTCAACAATAAGATATAAGGGTAGTAACATAAATAAAACATAAAATCTTATTTTATGAGAGTTATCTGATGCATGTTGATCATATTTTATAATTAAAAAGAAATGATTCATTTTTACAAAGAAATTAATTTTTATTAATTTAATACCCTAATGAATTCCAAAAGTGTGCATCCAAACATATATGTAGAGGAAGAACCTCTAAATAATTGATCAAAATGTATGAGTCTTTTATCTCACACATCACCCAAAAAATATATTCATATATTTCTACACCATGTCATTGAGATTTTGGTCATTATTAATGATCATTTTGCACACGGTTTTTCCAAACCATGTAGCCACTTAGGAGAAACTGTGAAACGTATAGGAGTCAGATTTATCATGGTTAGAACAAAAATTTTTAAACCCTCCAATCCAACTATTTATTTTCTCCCTTTATGGTAATATTTGGGGGATGGTTATAACACAATTGTTCTAACTGCATGACTAAAAATGCATAGTTTTAAAACAGGATCCACAAAATGTAGATCTAGGGTAGTATTGTGTTTTGAAAAAGCATATTTTCACCAACCCGGCCCTAAATCGTAATTTCAACGCCCCAAAGCCTTTAAAGGCTTCTCCCATCGATCTAGAGGTGATATGAAGGATTTTCATGGTGAATTCAAGCTATATTCTCATGATAATGGATCATTTTTGGTAGTTTTTTTCAACATACAAAGATATTATTCTACCTCTCTATTGGTTTCATAGATTTACTTAATTTGTGGATAAATTAATGGTATTTGATTCCAAATATATATATTTTTTCAAATATATATTTAAGGGGATGAGTTCAATTATGGGTTTTTTGAGTTTCAAACCAGTTCCATTAACAATTTAATATATTTATTCATTTTAATCCTAAATTCAGAGGTAGGTGTCTCAACTCATGACACCTGTATTTAGAACATGAAGGGTGGATTTTAAATTGATAATTTTTCATAGAATTTTAAGTAACTTTTATTTGAATTTCTTGTTTGGAATCTAATTTATTTTTTAGTTATAGAATTTTGGAAATTTGTCATTTTTATGGAATGTGAAATTGGTAACACGGTTTAAAAATTATTATTTCAGAATGATTTTTGGGATTTATTTCATGGAAAATGTTTTCAAAAAAAGGATGGTTTTATTGAAATTATATTATTGATATTTTTTCAATAAAAGTACTAATTCATTAAAATTGTCGAATGGTTTGTTTGTGAATCATTTTTTGTCATATTGGTTGTGTTTGTTCATGTTAATTTGAGAAGAAAAAGGTAAGAAGTATCCCCCTCAATTAGTAGAATTGATATGGGATATGGATTTCCCTCAACAAATGGTTCATCAAGTGGTAGCTTAGTGAAAGGATGAATCACCACACATTATTATAGGGACTTCCAAGTTGCATGCATGACTGGATGCATGGATATGTGGAATGTAAATAGTTATTACAAATGGAACTTGTGAATGGTTTTGATGTTTTTTTGTTTTTGTCAATGGAAATTGTTTGGTTTTGATAAAACAATTTTATCTTCGAAATTGATTTGTATTCTAATATAAATGGTTTCATAGAGTTTTATATATATTATTTTATATAATTGTTCGTACAAGTTCTATCCTAGGGGATTGATTAGGTATATAAATTGGGGTAAGCATACCGAGTTTAACTACACACCATTTTTTTCAACATCGGTTCTTCTGTAGATACCGTTTATTTGGACATGGGAAATGAAAATTCATTACACTTATCAAGTGGTGCTTAGTGATAGATGGTCTATTTGTGTAGTTATAACATGGATCTTGTTGGATCATTGGAGATATGTGGTTTCATTGATGTTTTTTTTGACTTCTTATATATACATGGATATTTTATAGTCTTCTGTTGACTTACACATTATAGATGGTTTTGATATATATGATATTTCTTTGAGTTTTTATTCTTTGATATCATGCATAATATGGTGGTTTATTTGGTTATCATATGTATTTTGGTTATTTTATTTTCAATGTGAAATACTATAACAACTATTAATGATTCCCTTGACATTTACTTCCATCATTTGGCATCATGTGGATGTCTCTTAAGGCCAAGTAATGTCCTCCTTAATTCTCATGAAAATAAGGACAGTTAGGATGTTACAATTTGTATCCATCTTCGGCCTTCCAAATATATCTACGGAACAATTGGTCATTATTATTGTCAGGGATGTCATTGAAAAATCATTATGGTTTCATCATTTATCTAGGTCGGTTGAAAGGAGTATGATTGTTGGGACATGAATTGTACATTAATAAAATATATAGAATTTATTTATCTTTAACATCATGTTACTAGGGATTTGGATACATAAATGATTCGAACACACTTATAGGATTTTGAATCTCAATTTCATATGTTTTTCCAATATGATGTGCATGATAAGCATTCTAGAAATGAATTCCCCCAAGGGGTGCATATTTCATTTTGCGTAATGATTTATGAGTTTTTTTAAATGTGTTTATTTTAAAAAAATGATGAAAATGTTTTAAAATGTGGGAACATGAAGAGGGAATGGATATGGTTTTCTGAAAATTGATTCATTTTAAAACGTATTGTGAAAATTCTCGAAAATGATTGAACATGGAAATGTTGAATTGTTTATATGATTACTATGATAGATGATTTTGTATAATTAATATAGTGATGACACCATTTTAATGAGAGTGATATATATTGAGTTTATTTTATATTTATAATACAGAACCAAATATTCTTCACAAGAACCATCCTAAAGAAGAATATGAGAATAAGGTTTCACTTGAGCCACATGTGAACGTACAGGTGGTTCATAATATTGTCCAAGAATTTCATGTTTTGTATGGACAAAACATGAGGGATGTACCACCAAAAGTATATCACAACATCCAATTATAGAAGTATAATACACCCATGATTTCATTGTGATTTAAAACTAGGGACGGTGGAGGTGATTTGAATAGGATGGATCATGTCGTTGATATTCTCAGCACAACAGATAAGCTGAATTTCATGTTTGAAATGTACATGCAAGATGATATTGTTTGTAAATGTTGTGATTTCTATATTCAGGAAAAAGTAGGCCAAGGTCTTTCCTGAGAGTAGTTTGAAGTATTGTTCAAATAACCAATCTATACACACACATTAAGAATTAAAAGGATGACAGTCCTATGAATCATGAATAAAGAAAATCTTGAAGTACCATTTTATATGAAATTATTCATTCATTCTATAGTTTTTTAATAAGAATCTATATACATATTTTATATGTAATTGATTATAATTCCTCATTAAATGTCGAATAATTTTCTTATAATCTATATAATGATTTTTTTTTCAAATCCATAATATTTATTTTATTTTGTTCATTCATTTTTTATATAATATATATTCAATGAATACATATCATTCTACAAGTTTTCTATTTTTTTGTAAAATAATTTTAAACTGATATGTTGTATCAATATTATAGTAAAATTATATGGGTAAAATATATTATTCCAAGTGTTTTATGAAGATAAAGTGAATGAAAATGATTTTTTATTCATTTTATAATATATGATCATTATAGATGATGATGGGAGATCTCATACAACTGATATGATGAATATGACATATATTGATTATATGATGGTTGATACTTTTATTTCCTATATTATGGGTGTACTAAGATATCACACAAATGAATTGTCTGATTTTTATTTTTCCTTTTATATTATAAAAATAGATTTAATAGGTAAGGAATCTCAATGTGATTCATCTTGTATCCAATTATTTTCGACATGGGCTATTAATATATTTTTGAATGATACCAAAAATAATAATTATTAGACTAATATTTCAATTAATTATTTTCATTGATAAGAAGTTTTAGGTTTATGATGTCAAATTATATATTTGAATACCCTTAAAAATAAAATGACAAAACTAATCATTTTTTTCGTTTTTATGATTCTATCTTAGCTAAAAAATTTCATCATTTATATTTCCCTTAGTGAATTTTTTTTCTCAAACAATGTTTTACAATGATTTTGAATATGGTATAAATATGTGTAAGAAAAATAGATGTAAATTTTTTAGATTAAAATGATTTTCCCTAATGAGAAAATGTGAATATTTTATAATGTTGTAAACTATGGGAAAAGTGGTTCTCACTATAAGTGTTTAATTTTTTAGAAATTGTTTTTTATGGATATGTTATGTCATGATTCTAAAAATCACTTAAGTATATTGATCCTCTATTATAAATAGATGTGAATTCATGTCTAAATTCAACCTAATATATAATTTGTACAGTATAGTAATTAAATTTTTTGTTATAAGAAAGGTTTAGATAACATTGGAGATTAGGTTTTCTTTCATATGAGGTTAACTTATGTGTTACATATACCATCATGTGTCTATGAGATTATGGTTAATTTTATGTTGATTATAATATACACCCATTTAATGGATTTATGTTTTTGGATTATAAGTTAATTTAAATTATTTTTTGACAAAAGTTCTAGTGTTGATGTATAAATAACAGTAAAATATTAAATGAATGATTGGTTAATAAGAATTATGTTAAACATTTTTGGTTGTTTGATGAATAGTTCACGATAAAATTTGATTAGAAAACATAATTCAGTAATGATTTTATTTTGGTTTAATTTTTTATTGAAAGGTTAATGTATTTTAAAATTTCATTTTTTATTGAATTTAAAAGTTCAATTTTAATTTTAACATGTCATAAATCATTTAATTTTCTTAAAATGTTATTATCTATAAATTAATTATTATTTATCAACATTAAATAAAAATGATCTTATAATACTTTCTCATCAATTTCATATGAATTAATCATCACCAGTACTATTTTTTTAAAATTATTTTGATTATATAAAATACACAAATGTCATGTAATAAACTCTTTGATTTCTCCGACAACATATAATTTTTCCATAATTTATGTAGTTAATTTAATTTCACATATTTTATTACAAAATATTAACTAATACATCACATTATTCAAGGGGAATACCAAAAAGGACATGACAATTTCATTTATGGTGATATGAAAATCATTTTTTATAATAAAGGGGATATCAAAAACCAAAACGAATACATAGATAAATAGATTAATTTTGTTAATTATTTACCTATTTAAATTTATTGACCATGAATAAGTAAATATTGATAAATAATATGGAAATATTAAAAATAATTGAATATAATATCAAAATAATGTTATAGTATTAAAAATTAATTTGAATGAAGTATGTTATTATAAATGATATTATTATATACTCTAAATGTATTGGGAATCAGTAAAAACAGAAGCATTATTCAGTTGTATGTCATTAATCAAATTTTGATACATATATTGAATGAAATAATGCCTTTAAGAAGATTCTTTGTGAAAAGGTGATAATTTGGGTCATAAAATTATTATTTCATAATACATGTAATAGGTATATAATACATTTAGGAATAATATTTTTAATTAGTTGTAATCTTATGAAAAATTTGTTAACATTTTGTGGAAATATTTCTAAATAAATTTATATCCTTTCCAATTTATATAATCAATTATGTTTAGGGTTATTTTTAAAGATTTCAATCATAACTATTTTAATTTAATAATAATAAGATGAATATAGTCTTATAAAAATTTTAAACCCCTAACATATTGTAATGTCATGAAGACTAAACCGACAATAGTTGAGTGAAAATAGTGAATTTCATACTCCTGAACTCCATGAAATACTTGTTAATATTAAATTATTTTATATCATGTGAAAAATATTTATTTTATTTTTTGGAAAAAAAACTTTTATCATAGAGATAATTATGGGATGTAAAGTTTATTAGGTGATTGATGAAAATTTAGAATAAGTTCAATATGATCATAACCTAATATGGATAAATTAAATAGAATATTGTTGGATTTTATTTTATGAGTAGTGGATGAATTTTATTCTATATTTATATATGATTTAATGTGGATTTATGGTTTGTGGACATTTATTGAAATTATTTTTTCATTTTACGTTATATAACTATAGAATATAAATATTTCTTATGGTTCTTTAAAATTGATTGATGTTATTTTTAGTTAAATAAATAATTTATTTTAGATGAATGTGTGATCGAATCATTAATATCATGGTGTTGGAATATATTTTTGGAATAATTTTAATAAGTCTATGGGAAATAATGTATAGAATTTTTTATTTTGAAAATTTAATATTACATTTAATGTTTTCAGATTAAAATATTATTTCTTTATATGATGTTTTTTTTCATATATGGAATTGTCATAACGTTTTCTAACCATATTAATCATGAGTAATATTTTATGGTTGATGAAATATATTGAAATACTTTTTAGAGTAATGTGGCATATAGATGTTTATTTTACCACATTAGGCACAAAAAATTCATCTTAAATACCAATCGTTTGATGAGATAGATTATATTTTTGTAGATAATTATTAAATGGTAAAAATATACATTAATGAAAATATACTATTCTTGTCATATTAGTATAAATGGTATGTAATTACTCAACTCTTGGAAAAGTATCATGAAAAGTTTCTATTATTAACTTCATTTCTAATGATTTGATGGTATTTTTTAAAACACATTAGTTTATATGAAATTGTTCTTTTATTCTATAGGTTTTTAAGAAGAATATATATACATAGTTTATATAGAATTGATTTAAATTCCTCAATAAATTGATAATGAATTTTTTTAAATGTATATTATGCTTTTTTCAGATCAATAATATGTATTTTATTTTGTTCTTTCATTTTATTATAAAACACTTATTCAATGAATACATATCATTCTACTAGTTTTCTGTTTTTTTGTAAACTACATTTAAAATGATATGTTGTATCATTAATATAAAAAATTTATATTCGTAAAAAATATAATTCCATGTGTTTTATGATGATAAAGTGAATGAAAATGATTTTATATTCATGTTATAATAAATAATCATTATAGATGAAGATGGGAGATCCCATACACCTGATACAATGACTATGACTTATATTGATTATATGATGGGTGATACTTCTATTTCCTATATTATGGGTGTACTAATATATAACTAAAATGAAATTTTTTATGATTCTTTTCCATTAATGTGTGAAAAATAGATTTATTAGGTAAGGCATCTCAATGTGATTCATCTTGGATCCAACTATTTTTGACATGGACCATTAATATATTTTGGAAAGATAAAAAAAATAGTAATTATTAAATTAGTATTTCTATTAATTATTTTTGTTGATCAAAAGAATTATCTTTATGATGTCAAATTGTATAATTGAATACCCCTAAAAATAAAATTACAAAGCTAATCATTTTTTTAGATTTCATGTTTTTATATTTGCTAATGAATTTCATCATTTATATTTCCATTAGTGAACTTTTTTTCTCATACAATGTTTTATAATTATTTTCAATATGGATTAATTATGTGAAATAAAAAAGATGTAAATTTTTAATATTAGGATGATTTTATCTGATGATAAAATGTGAATATTTTATACTATTGTAAAATATGGGAAAAGTGGTTCTCAAGATAAGTTTTCACTTTGTTAGAAATTATTTTTTACGGATATGTTATGACCTGATTGTAAAAATCACTTAAGTATTATGATCCTCTATAATGAATAAAAGTGATTTCATGACTAAATTCAACATAACATATAATTTTTATAGTATGATAATTAATGTTTTTAATATAATAGTGGATTAGATAACATTGGAGATTAGGTTGATATCATGTGATGTTAAATTATGTGTTACATATATCATCATGTGTCTATGAGTTTAACGTTAGTTATATGTTGATTATAATTGACACCCATTTCATGGTTTAATGTTTCGGATTATAATTAAATTTAAAATATATTTTGTCAAAATTTATATTGTTGATGTATAAATAACACTAAAATTTACCATAAAGGATTGTCTAATAAGAATTATGTTAAACAATTTTGGATGTTTGAGGAATATATCACGATAAAATATGAGGATAAAACATAATTCACTAATGATTTTATTTTTGGATTATTTTTTAGGATTGAAACGTTAATGTAATATACAATTTCATTTTTATTGAATTTAAAAGTTCAATTTAAATTTTAACATGAAAAAAATCATTTCATTTTCATAAAATGCTATTATCTATAAATTAATTATTATTTATCATCGTGAAAAAAATTATCTTATAATAAATTCTAATCCATTAAATATGATTTAATCATCACTGGTATTGTTTTTCTCAAATTATTTTGATTCTGTAAAATACACAAATTAAATGTAAGAAACTATTTGATGTAGACAACCACATTTAATTTTTCCAAATTTTTTTTACTTAATTTAATATAACTTATTTTATTACAGATTATTTACTATTATATCACATTGTTCAAGGGGAATACCAAAAATGACATGAATATTTCATTTAACATGATATGGACATAATTCTGTATGATAAAGGGGATATCAAAAAGAAAAACGAAAACATAGATACTTAGATTAATTGTGTTAATTTTTTTACTTATGTAAGATTTATGGACCACGAATAAGTTAATATTGTTAAATAATATATGAATATTACAAATAATTAAATATAATAACAAAATAACGTTATAGTATTAAAAATGAATTTTAATGAAGGATGTTATTATAAATGATATATTGATATAATGTAAAAATATTAGGAATCAGTAAAAACAAAAGGATAATTCAATGGTAGGTTTTTAATCAAATTTTGATTCATATATTGGATAAAAAAATTCCATTTAGATGTTTCTTTGTGAAAAGGTGATAATTTATGTAATAAAATTATTATTTCATAATACATGTAATTGGTATATATTACATTTTGGAATAAATGTTTTTAATTAGTTCTAATCTTGTGAAGAATGCGTTAACATTTTGTGGAAATATTTCTATATAAATTTATATCTTTTTCAATATATATTATCTATAATGTTTAGGGTTATGTTTAATTATTTCTTTAATAACTATTGGAATTTCATAATAAATATATGAATATAGTGTAATTAAAATTTTAAACCCCTTACATATTACAAATTCCTAATGATTGAAACCACAATAGTTGAGTGAAAATTTTGAACTTCCTACTCTTAGACTCCATGAAATATTTCTTAGTATTAAGTTATTTTAAATCATGTGAAAAATAATTATATTGTTGTTTTGAAATTAATTTTTTATTATAGAGATAATTATGGGATGTAAATGTAATTAGGTGATTAATGATAATTTAGAATAATTTCAATATGATCATAACCCAATATAGATAAGTTAAATAGAAAATTATTGGATTTTATTTTAGGAGTAGTGGATGAATTGTATTATTTATATATATGTGATTTCATGTGGAATTATGGTTTTTGGACATTTATTGATATTATTATTTTCTCTTATTCAGTATACAACTATAGAATATAAACATTTGTTATGCTACTTTAAAAGCAATTGATGTTATTTTGAGATAAATAATTAATTAATCCCAGAAGAATATTTGATAAAATCATTAATATCATGGCGTTGGAAAATTTTTTACTAATAATTTTATTATTTTAATGGGAAATAATTTATAGAATTATTTATTTTGAAAATTTAATATTACATTTTACATTTGGAGATTACAATATTATTTCTTTATATGACGTATTTTTTACATATATGGAATTGTCATAACTTTTTCTAACAATATTAATTTTGAGTAATATTTAACGATTTATGAACGATGTTGTGATACTTTTTTGAATAATTTGAAAATAGATTTTTATTTTACAACATTTGGCGTAAAAATTTCATCTTAAATACCAATCCTTTGATGAGATAGATTAAATTTTTGTAGAGAATGAATAAATGATAAAAATATCCATTAATGAAAATATATTATTGTTGTCATATTAGTATCAATTGCATGGAATTACTCAACTCTTAGAAAAGTATCTCATAAATTTTCTATTATTAACTTCATTTATAATGACTTGATGGTATTATTCAAAAAACATTAGTTTATGGTTTTTTATTGTAAAAATTTTATTGATTATTTTAATAGAGTTTAATAATTATCTATATCATCCAATGTAATTATTTAGACATCACGATTTTCTCCATTCTCATATTTCTACATCACACAAATTTTATCCTATTTTGAAACACAGATATGTTTTTTTGAATGAAATTTATATTTTATTTTATTTTTAATTATGTGGATATTTTATTAAGCCTTTTTTGTATTTCGATTTAATCAAAATCATATTCAATTGAAAAATAAATTATTATAGAGGTCATGTTAAATATTTAATAAAATAATTTATTAATGGGGAATAATTTAACACCTCAATATTATAAAAAGTGAATTTTTTTTAGATATATGGCATGAAACATTGAGAATAATTGAAGCTTGATCAATTGTTATTTAAATTTAACTATTATAACCTAGATAATAAATAGTCAAGTATGTATATGAATAAATAATTTATTAAATATATAAAATCGTAATATTCATTATAAAAACATAGTTTTGTTCAAATTTTAATATATATATATAGGTTCTAATAAATTTGAAATCAACTACTTATTATAAATGGATAGGTATGGGGTATTTATAGAAAACATAAAATATCTCAAAATACTGAATAGTTAATTATCATGTGATTCATAAAAATGAGAATTACTGTTATCATGTGTATCATAATTTAATGGAACATTGAAAAAATACAACGAATTTCACTATCTCAATTTATCCTAGTTATATTCAAGAAAACAAGATTTATTGATTGATTGATTATATTCAAAAATGCAACTCATCAGATGATACAAAAACAAATCTACACAATCATCCATCCATCTCCCCATGAAGAACTCCTAAAACACATTGGACACCCCCAACCAAATGTGGAAGATAATTTTTCAAATGATCGAATGGTTTAGAAATATTATATTTTACAATTGGGATATATTATAATATTTTAATATAGAATATAACTGAGTATGTTTTACATGTCTTGTATCAAGTATTAAATTATATTCATTCTTCTTATTATAAAAATTATAAATAGAACTACCAAACAAGACATTAGGGTCCCCTCCCATTAACTGTAAACATGACTGTAATGCTCTGAAAATTAATTGTATGAAAATTGTATTCCACAGCTCGTTTGACATAGAACACCAAGCACATATGGGAATATAATATCTTGAGTAATTGTAATATATTTACTACCTTAAATAAATTTCCTAAATTTTATAAGTTTTAATACTTTTGATACTGAGTTATTTAGTCACATAAAAACAACTACTTTCTTCAATTTCATGTGTTAAAAGCAAGACCGAGTTTTTCCGAATGATAATATATTATTTAAATATTACTATTTAATATAATAAGATATAAACTAGTGTTATTAATAGTTTTAAATTACTTATGAAAATATATGGATTGTAAAAATTATTTTGTGAATTCAATAGTTATATATTATTTATAAATAAATATAATATCCAATTGCAGTTAAAGGGATTTTCATAGAAAACTACATTTAAAAGGTCACACAACTATTTTATCCAAAATAAATTAATTACTGTTAATGATTTATATTAATGTTAATATATAAATTATTTTCAATGTAATATTTTTTTTTTATTAATATAATTGGTTGTATAAAAATATGAAATGAAAAAACCCATTTTGACATGTAAAACATATATATTTATTAAATCATTTTTAACGCCTTTTAATGGAGAACCTATCAATGATTAAATTTATAGACATTTTAATTATTATATTTGTAATAATATAATTAATCATTGAATTAAAAAGATAACTACATGTTTAGGGGAACATTTTTGTATTTTATGTGAAGTTTCATTTTAAATGAATAGTGACCTATACTAAATTTCACTTCAAATCATAATTCTCATCTAATTTATTTATAAGATTAATACATATTTTATTTGATTTTAATGATTAATTGGATCAATTTTTTAACAATTAATCTAATTTTGGTCATTTGAATCAATTTCACATTGAAATTGGTTATTAAAACGTAGAAAAATTTGGTACATTTAAACATCAAAACCCATTTTTTGTCCCATTTATGATACTAAATATAAATTATTTTCATTCAATTATTTCACTGGAATTTGGATAAATGGATTCCATTTTTGGAATCACAATAATTTACACTTTCAAATATTTTCCACATAGTTTTTTTTAAAATGTTAGTGAAGATATTAAAATTAATTACAATTATTAAGGAAAATAATAAGCTTAATAAAGGAATTAACCCTTGACATAAGGTCCGAAATGACCTATCCAAATGTCCAAAACCTAATGGATGAAATTAATTCGTCCATGATATTATCATTATTGTGTTTATTTGTTTTTGAAGGCTACTTTTATTTGAATACTTGGGTATACCTAACTTCTTTTCAAAACAACCAAGTGAGTCATTTTCCTCCCTTATAGATGGCAAACACCTATCCCCCATCTTCTCACCTCTCAAACAACATAATTTTAGAAAATATCTTCTAAAATATCTCCTAAAATCCATCGCTCATCCTATAGTCTACCTGTTAGTAGGGTATAAATATAGGAAATCCTTTTGGTACAAACCAAAAAGAGTAACTTGAATAAGTGGTAAGAAACATCCTCAATAGTTTTAGTTTATTTCCATTCCCCACATACTAATGTATTATTATTCCATTATTATATAAAAAACCTGAATAATCAATATAATAGGATATGTTTATGAAAATATTTATACCTACACTTAAAAACACTCCCATATAATGGGTAATGAACATACTATTTATGTGAATGGCGAACTACCACCTCATGAATCAATGATTGTTCATTATTCATTTAATACCTCTCTTGGTGGAAATTATGATAGACACTATATTTATATATGTTATATATTATAATCATTATTTAATTGTTAATATTTAATTCTTTTATAAAAAAACCCTTATATATTCCATTTTTGTGTAAATAAGATATCAATGTTTGTGGAAGTGTGGGTTACCGCCTTCTAAAAGTGTGGTGATTAGACCACATGATACATAGAATGTATAACGGATTACTATAATTAAAAATATGAGACATACCAAAAATATATATGACATTAAATAAATAATTACCTTTTAGTTAATATAATTTATATATATATCATTTTCATTAATACTCTTGCACACACTAAAAAGTGATAATGTGAGTTGTGGGCATGTGTATCATCGCCTCCTCGAAAGAAATGATTCCTTTTACATCATAAGAATTTTTTATATAAGTATATTTAAATAAATAAATTTTTATTAGCAATATAATGATAATTATTGAAATATTTTTTATTTCTTACATTATTTTCATAATGATCAATTGAAAATGTAATTTTACTCATTTATTCATATGACCTACCATCTCAATGTTTTCATCATTGATTCATTTTCATCAACATATTTAATTATTTATTTGAAAAGTATAATAGATATCTATATATGAAAATTATTTCCAGATTATTAATCTAGTGATTTTATATAATGCCCACTTGGGCCATATTTGACATACTAATGTTTTTTTAAATGATAAAACGATTTTTTTCATAACAACTGATGTAATCATAATTGTTTAATTATTTTTATACAAAATAGTAATAAGTGATATAAAAATTATGAAAAAATGAAAATCATTATTAAAAATATCAAAAATTAATATAATATTCTTATCCAAGAATATAATGATACAACAGAAAAATCAAACTCATTGTTAGGGATTTTTTCTCAAATTACATTTCATTAAGGCTTATTTGTTGTTATGCATAGTGTTACATTTATATGTTGTATATAATTCCATGTGAAAGTTTGTGTCATGAAACTCTTTGTAATCATGATATTATAAATTATACTTAATGTTATTTTTTCAAACATATTATGATTGAAATGTTTCAATGTGGTTTGGAAAACTATGGAATGTTTAATGATTATTACACTGAAGTACTATATTAATTATTACGTTTGAAATCTCCCTTGCTTTTGTGATTGTTAACATTTTCTTGAAACAATAACATTATTCTGTTATGGCTAATTTGTTCTATTTAGTTCAAATATTTCCTCCTTTTAATATAATATCATAATTCTATCATTCTTCACGATATTTTTAGTTTCAATTTGAATTATTTCATCTGAGGAGATTTGAGTTAAAATACACCAATTGGAAAAGAATTTTATAATCCAATTTATTTTCATTGGGTTGAATTACTTACCCATTGTTAATAATGAAGTATTATCTCATTTATTATTAATTTCAGTTAATATTTATGTATTTCCACTTCTATATGTGGATTTACAATCGATAAAAACAATATACTCACTAATTGATTATCACGACATAAATATAATCTATTCATGGAATTACTTTACAATATCTATTTTGTTCAGTGTTGTTTACACATAAATTTCTATATAATGAAATTATTTGGTATTTGACTAATAAACACATTAATTTTTTATTCTTTAGATATTCATGACCTTTATTATGTAATAGTGTTTTTTCACTATTTGGTACTGAAAATGTTTTTAAGAAAACCCAACATCATTTATATCATTAGTCAGAGAACCTGTTATTTTTTCTAACCCATGTTTTTTTAAAAAAAAATCAAAAATGTTTTTATCATGACATAATAGTGAATAATATCCCCTTTTTTAACAATATTTTCAAAGGAATATTATTATCCCTTTAGGAACAATAAATTTCCCTATTCTTTTTAAAATTAAAAAGGAATGATCATTTTACCTCATATGGAATATATAGATTCACTCTCTGTCATTTCATTGAAGTTTCCTTTTCATGTTTAAAGCATTATTTTTAAAGAAATTTTTTTCACAATTGAATTCCAAACAGATCATTATTCAAAAAAATGGAAATTTTTCCCATGAATGATTATTAAAGATACGTTTTATAATATTTCCACTCACCAATGATAATAACATTTTATTTTATTCAAATTATGTTATATTTTATTAATACCAACCTCATTCTTCATCTAGAATGTTTGTGATTTATTTGGGAAAGAATAGTATTCATATTCTCTTCCTGGATTTATTTGTTTGTCCCCTTTAAATATTTCATCTCCTATGATAATTGAACATTTAATTTCCCCTAAATTATCCATTGAAATTATCCCATATATTAATATTTCTTATACATTATACCGTTTTACAAATTTTGTATACATTGACTTTAATTTTATTATTTGTGGAAATATAGATAATTTTAATTCATTATTATCTTCGAATATTTCATAAGTCATTTTTTTTACTAATTAAATCAATTACTTGATATGAATAATTCATTATACATACAAGGATTGGTGGTGGTCAAACATTATATAGATCCATGATGCATCAGTTGGTTCTCAAGAGATAAATAAATTAAGAAACTTAAACAAATTTCATTCCATTGTTTTAAACTATCCATTAGATGGATCAAGATAGTATAAGTCATCATGTTCCCTAGAAATGATGTCAAATAATTAAAAATTTCCTTCTTATATATTTTAGTTATCATAATTAATATTAATGAGGTGTTTATTTGACAAAATCTATGGATGAATTTCACTCTTAGTTTAATGAATAAATGAAAACTATTTATTTTTATTACCATCAAGTATTTATTTTTCCTTATAATGTTATAGGGATTTCAAGTTTTTTCATTTATTACCATTCAATATTATTTATGTACTTCCTTCTCAATTTTGTTATTACCTACTCTGTGAGTTCTATTTTTTGATGATGAAGTTATTTTTATTCTCATTTATTAATTATTACTACACCTATAATTTACCCTTAATGATCATTTTAACTCAACATTATTTTGTTTCCTTTAGCAAATAAATCAATATATAAAATGTTAATTTTATTAAATTATACTCTATATGGAATAATGTTATTATCCCAGATGTAAAGAAAATAAATATTTTTTAATTATTCCTTTCATTTTTAATACATAACTTATGTAGGTATCTGGTTTAAGAAGACTATTAAATCAATTGGACGGTAAAAATTTTATTCATTGTAACCATGCTAATGTAATTATTATTAGACACATGGTATGATTATTCTAGGATTTTCTCACAAAAATTGGTATAAAATGAAGTTTAGTAGCATTCTTTGGTCTAGATTAAGGACTAAAATATTATATATCATAAAATATGTTAGAAATTTATGATATGTTTTGAATAATATGAGATAATTTGGTTATAATAGACATTATATGGATTTTCTCTAAATTCAAAAATGTATTGATACTAAAATTGAATGTGGTTCAAGAAAAAATGTTCATAAGAATAACAAATATGATAAGGTGTGTCGGGCATGACTTGGAGTAATATGATACACAACAATGATCCTCTCTACGATTCTATATTGATACTCTAACAGATATGCTAAGGATAATTCACATTTTCATTACAAATAAATATGGAGTATTTTGACTGCAAATAACCTTGTTTAAAACTATGGTGTTTTATATTGGAGATAAGGTTTCATGATTTAGAAATCCTAGGAATGATATTATAGATAAACAATATACCACGTAATGGGTTATATGATATTAAGTTGATGAAGTATTTATGGTTTGGGGTTGTATTTATAACCATTGTTAAATGGATATTTAGTGATTAAACATATTTCATGGATGACGATCATATTTATTGTATGAAATTATATTAACATGGTTGTATAAATGGAAAAACTATATATCAGGTGATAACCAATATAATCCGACAAGGTTGTGGGACATGAACCCCTGACCAATGGATGATAAGTGGTTCACTCATTCAACTAAACTATGTAATTTCTAGCATAATAATTAAATGTTATTAGTTGAAAATATTTATTAAAATTTTTTTATGATGAAACATAAATGTACCTTTTTAGTTTATAGATTAATGTATCGACCGCATTGAATTTGGATAGTTAGAGACAAATAGTTGGGAATATCACTTTTTATGGGCCTTACAGTATGTTAAATGTTTGTTTTAGGGATTCAGACATCAAAGTTAATTTTTGGATATCCATTACTTGAATTTAGGGAATAATTATAATATGATCGAAGAACAATGAAAATATTGAATTGATCACATGAAATTAGAATTTATCATGTATTTAAATTTCCTTATATTCTAAGGCCGAAAAATTATTACCCAACAATAGAATAATGACTTAGAAATGAATTTTTTTTCTAATATCTTACTTTAATTTGAATAGATCTTCTTATGATTAATAGACGGTTTATAGATTTGAGTCCCTCAACACTCCATTGATCATTCACATGTTTTTGATTGATGGCCTCAATGACTACATATAAATATTTATACATTTCATACAATATGTATATCTACATTCTAGTAATATTATTCTACTTAGAGACCCAGTTACATGTTAGTCCATTTGACCTTTTACATTCCCATTCACAATTTTCAAGAGGATGTTTTATGAACCCTTCTCTTGATGTGGGATTTTAAAAATAGGACATATCAAACAATCAATCACCATGATCAATTTTAATGTCAATGGTGTGATTTACAAAAGGTGGGGAGAATATTGTGCCCCTAAAATCTAATTTAGGAGCATTATATTCAGTACTGTATATGTTTCACTACAAAACTTATGTCAGGTGATATAATATCTGGAGTATTTATAAGAAATGATAGTATATTAAATAAATTTAATATATTCAATATATTTCGATGCACTTGATATTGAGTTTTCATGTGATATATGAAACAATGAGTTTCTTCGGTTTCTTGCATTACATGGAAGAACATGCTTTACTAAATGACAATATATAATTAAAATACTATTATTTAATACAATAATAGGTAAACTGAATTTTATGAATAGTATTATCTAAATTATGAAAATATATGACTTACAGAAATATAATATGAAATGATTATTAAAAATTTATAAGAAATGAATATAATAGACAATTTAAAATAGAGAAAATATTATATAGAAATCTATTTTCTTATCATCACAAAGTTATGTTACACTAATAAATTAAAATAATTACTATTAAATGGGTGATATTAATTAAATATATATATAATATATTCAATATTAATTTCCCTATTCATTATATATTTGATATAAATAAGATAAGAAGAAACCCAATATTACATAAAAACCTATTTTATTATTAAGGCATTTTAAAGAATTTTAATAAATCACCTATTTTAAATAAAATTTTCTGATCATTTATAGTTTCAATATGTCAAAATAAACTTTATATTTTAATGAAATCATATAAATTATGTAATTTACATATTTATCTATATTCTTATGTTGTTTTATTTTTTAATGAGTATTGAAAAATAAAGAATTTTAGTTAAAAATTGATTTTCATTAAATTTTTTATAAGATTAAATAACATTTTAAATATGTTTTAATGATAAATTATATCATATTTTTATCATTTCATCCAATTTGGTTCATTTCAAATATTTTCACATTAAAATTGGATATATTAACATAGAATATTTGGAATGTTTTTACATTAAAAACCTACTTTCTCTTCATGTATGTGGGATCAAATTTAAATTTATTTCATCCATTTATATGTTTGGAATTTGGGAAAATGGATTCCATATTTGGAATTAGAATAATTTTTAATTTCTAATAAGATTATATTATGTTTTTATAAAAAAAATGATTTTAAATAAATATAATTAGAATTATTAATTAAAAATAAAGCTTATTAGATGAATAAACCTTTTACTAATGGGCCCAAATAACCTTGAGATGTAATATCCTGACCCAAAAATCATGTTGTTGGTATATTATATTAATACATTGGGTTTTTAAAAATAAAAAATTCTAGATGGACCATTTAGTTTAGTAGTCCTTGATATCCATATTGCATACATGATAACCATAATACATTGGGAACACATGATAGAACATGATAAATATTAAACATAAAGGAACTTCATCTATGAAATCATATTTAAATATTTCTTCAACATAACCTGGGGAAAGAAACACAAAAATGGTGATATAAAATTATCAGTAGGGGAAATTAAATAGAATCAATATGAAAAAATCAACATTGAAAGTTAAATAACTAATAACACATTCCAATGAAATAACTAGATAAGTAAAATTCAATATGTTAATATAGGAAACTATAATGGTTTTAATTTAAACAATGAACAAAAATGAAATTTATCCATAGATATGTTGAACCAATATCTTGTGGATGAATAACAACTGAATCTACCATGAATTAAATGATTTATTAATGGATATCTGGTATAAGGAACATGAGTTCATATACCATCATGATCCATCATCCTTATAGTTTAACAATAATGGTAAAAACCAATTTTATTTGGTTAACTTAATCATCTCATGAAACCATTTATTACAGTAAGGTGTTATAAAAAATTTGGGAACCACTTTTCATTGCATGTAAAAATCATTCCTAATATATAATAATAAATTTAATCAATAGAAAATATGCCTAATCATAGATCCATTTTTAATTAATATAAATATTTATCAATAATTCCCCAATTAACAAATAACTGTCAATGTAAACACCATAAGAAAAGGCAATATTATTTTGGAAATACTGATATTAATTAAATGAGAAAGTAGATATTCATGTAAATTTATATGTAAAAAATATTACAATAAAAATTTGGATTTAAAATAAATATAACAATCAAAAAAGTAAGTGTGATTTCAAAGATAATCATTGAGAACATTTTTTAGGAGAATAATATTTGGACATTACAATTTGTCCCATACCACTTTGAGACTTTTAAATAATATTTTCAAGAATGTAATACATCTATATTTTACATTCAATTTCATTATAATAATTTGATTCGTTATATAGCTTAAAAAGGGTATTATATAAAAAAATGTGAATTGGTAACTATTGTCAAATAAGTCTCAACAGAATATAAATTGAGATGAAATTACCTTACCTAAATATTCATTTGTTTGGGTGGTCTTTATACTCCTATATAATGTTTAAAAATATGTGTATGTATTATAATAAAAATATAATAATGTTTATTTTATCATATATCTCCATCTTATAATATAATATTACCCATTTGTTATCATTATTTCATTATTTTCACTATCTCAGGTGTTAATTAACTAGTTTTCTTAAGTATCTTTTGACATGGTATTTGTGGATATTATTACATAGATCATAATTTCAATATATCCAAAATGTATAACATGATTTAATTATCATATATATTCATTTCATATATATTTATAATAGTCCATAATGTTTTTATATAAAGAATGAAATGGATCGTTCATGGAGATGGTAGACCGTACATACTCATGGGTGCTACAATCATTTCATTGTCATATTTAAAACATGAAGTGTAAATGGTATATTAGTATATTATCATTTCACAATCATATATATTTCATATATTTTGAAAAAATTTATTAAAATTGTCTATAATACATTACATGTATAATAAGAATGAATCAAATCTATTTGAGGGGGTGGTACTCCTCACTTCCACAAATGATGTTATCATTTTTACGCAAATTAGAAATTATGAGGACAATTTTTTAAAATAATTATATACTCGTAAATAATTTTTAAATATTACATATTAAATATGAAAACATAGTGTTCATATTTATGTCCACCATGAGAGGCAGTAAAGTAAAATTGATCAATCATCGTTTAGTGAGGCGATAGTATTGTATACATGAAAACAAATATGTTTGTTGTCCATTATATATATGTGTTTGTGTATGTCTAGGTCTAAACCATAACATAACAACATCTTAGAATATTTATTGTACTTTTTTTATTATATTACCATTGAAAATGGATAATTGAGGGAATGGAAAATGGAAATAAAATTGAATAACAATATGAAAGACATTACCACATAATTTGGTAAATCCTATTGGTTTATATCAAATGGTTTCATTAGTTTAATTATAACCAAATGGGGTTTCAAGGGGAAATGAAGGGACTATTATGATTAAATTTTGGATGATATTTTCAGATCATATATTTGTTGATAGGTTTGGTAAAATGGAAGGTGAGGAGGCATTTTATAATGGATTTGGATTGGGACACTTGTATTATTTTCAATAAAAGGAACCCCACAAATGTTTTTTTATTTAATGAAAATAAATAATGTTCTAAAGTATATCCAAGGGATTATAGGGTCTAGATATGTCCATCCAATGTATTTTGGACAAGAGAAATGGTCTATTTGGGCCTTAATGATATGGTTTAGTCTTAATTTAACATTAATCGTTTTAATTAATTTTAATTCCATTCAAATATATTTTTTTTAAAAAACTAGGATTCAAATATTTGAAATTATAAACTATAAAGATTAAAAATATGCAATCTATTATTCCAAATTAAAAAAATAGAATTAGCAGAAATTAAATTAAAATTAATCTTGCAGACGAGATGACAATGCAGGTTTTTTAAGTAAAAAACATCATAAACATTGAAAAGTTTTTATAGTCAATTTAAAAGATAAATTGATTACAATGACATAAATTTGATTAATTGATAAAAAATTAATATAATTAAACTATAAAACAAATTATAATTATAATTTTTTCTTATAAAAAATTTGATGAAAAGGTAATTTCGGGATAAATTTCCATATATTTCATTACTCAATAAAAATTTGAATATTTACAAAAAAATTACAAAAACATAAAACTAAGATAATTTTTATGTTCAAAAACGAAATATTATGTTTATTTTTACATGATAAATTTATGAAAGGGTCAAATTATGGATTTAAGTTGTGGTTTTCATTAAAAGGCGGTAAAAAAACATGTAGAAAAAATTCTATTTTATGTGTTTTATTAGGTTTTTTATCTTATTCATATCCTATATACGATATGAGTGTAAAAATATATATATGTGGATATTATATATATATATATATATGTACAAAATAAACTCTCTAAAATAGTTATTATTTTGTTGATTGTTCGTAATTTGATTATGTTGTGCTTTATTTAAATTGGTTGTTCTGTATATTGCAACACTATCATAAAAATACAATAGAAAAATATGGAAATGTATTGGGGTGGTACATTCTTCCCTCATACAAAAAATTCATCCTCAAATTTTCATAGCTATTACATTCCAAAATAGGAATTTATATCTCATTCTTGAATCCTCTAGTTCCCATGTTTCTTCTTCCATTTTCTATTTTCTACAGAGTACTTTTACCAAAAAAAAGTTTTCTAATTTTTCAATACATTATCTATATTTCCAGGAATCCTGATGGGATCCTCACAATATTAATGTTCTGGTTCCAACCCAATCTCATTATATGTGAGAAAAAGTGTGGGGTAGGTTTTTTATTTCCTCAACATAGATGTTTGGTAGAAATTTTTTACCTTGGAGGCATGTGGATGGATTTTCGTATGATATGAAACGACGAAAATCAGTTCCAAAATATAGAAGGTTCCAATGTTCTTGGGACTAAGTTTCACATTCATACTGAAACTTATAACACCGTTCCACGGATATAACTTCAAAAAAACATGATTTCCTATTTGTAACTCTGAATAGTTCCTCTGATTATCATCATAACTCTTATACATACATTGAGCTGATTAAATATGATTATAAATTAACATTAACTTTTTAATTTTTGTTTCAATGTGTTCTAGACTATGAGTTTAATTTCTACAACATTATCCCACAATTTTGGGTGCAACATCCCTTTCCATATAATGCTTCATACGACACCATTTCAATACATGAATGGAAATTATAATTTTAGGAAAACTCTACTATGGGCATGTACTAATCCCCTATATCATGAATGTAATGTGAACATGACCTCAACATATTTTACATTATTTTAATTATTCTTTTTGACAATTCATCATTTTTTGGGTGGTATGTAGTGCCCAAGTAAGGCATAGTGTCAAGACCCATCTGATTAATTTTATGATATCTTGATGTAAATAGGGGATCTTGATAAAAAAATGGATATAGGTTCACCATGAAGTTAATGGAATTAATTAATGTAGAGCCTTGGGTGGCACTCGGATGGTAGGTCTTCTCATATGGAAAGCAAATGTCCAGATTTGGTTAGGTGATCAATAATGACAAAAACTGTGTCATTACTTCTAGGATTATTTGTTATTCATGTGATGAAATAAGTATTAATTTCATCCCATTTACACATTGTAATAGGAAGAGATTATAGTAAACCTTTTTTATGCTACCTCAGAAAATTAACTTGTTGAAAAACCACACATCTGGACACATAATCCGCAATTTGACACCACATTTTATCGAACAATAATTGTTCCTTAATGTTCCAATACATAATTATGATGTCTGAGTGTATAAATTAATTTATGACATGGTATTCGTCCAATAATGATCTGTTTAGATCTGGGGTTGATGGAAAACAAATACTTTATAAAAACTTTAGAACACCATCTCCAAAAATAATCTCTACTAATTTTCCATCGTTCCCGCCATTTACATTCTTATAAATTCCCTCATCATCATTTAGGTAATTAATTGTCCTCTATAATAAATATGGTTTTACAATAATTTAACAAATTATTTATGTCTCCCCTTCATTATAAATTCATAGATCCATCTTCACTAGATCCAAGAACATAAGGTCCTTATCAATCTGTAAGTTGGTTAAAACTTTGTGATCTTTCATACTCAATGAATCAACAAATTTATTTTTATTCCATGTGTGGTTGTTTATCAAGAAATCATAATCCTCTTGTTTTTTTATCCATCAACTTTGTCTCCTATTGAGAACATTCTATGAGAAGATGTATTTCATGATTTCATTATCTGTATATATCACACATATTTCACCATAGAGATAATGTCTAGATATTATCAAATTAAAGATTACAACTGCTAACTCCATATCAATGAGTTGGTTGTTCTCTTATGAATTTTCAATTTCAATTATCCATATTCAATAAAATTGTCATTTTAAATTATGAAACAACAATTTCCCTCTTTTTATGCATCACAATATATGAAAAACCCATCACTCCTTGATATTAGAGTCAAAATATAATCATTGAATAATTTTCTCTTTAGTTCATGAAATAAATCATCACATTATGTTTTGCAATAAAACTTAACTCCATTACCTATAATCTTGGTTAACATGTTATATAATCCTACATTTCTTTAATGATCCACTGATAATATCCCTCCAAACTAATGAAACTACATACCTCATTTATGTTTTTGGAATAGGCCATTCAAAAACTGCATATTTCTTCACATGATCAACAGGTATTGTCACGACCCATCCTCGGGGCCCGTCCTGTGACTACCCCAAGCCCGCCTTTAATAGGCCAGGGGCTAGCGACTAGCACCAAAGGCATAAATCCCAAAAAAAAAATGGATGGCATTGCCTCTATAAAGTAAACACACACAACAGAGTACACATGTGAAGTAAGAACTAAGTAAAACTAAGTACAAAAGTAAGTGCGGAAAAGGTAACTGGGCCAGTATAAAAACCCAACTGAAAGTACATTACAACTGAAAATAATGTACAGAAGCAGTAAAGTAAAACAGCAACATCGAGTCGTCCACCAGAAATCCCACCTTAAGGGTTGGTACAGATAGTCTCCTCAGCTCCTCGGGTCCGGCCGTCCGCTCCGTGTATGACATACCATGTGGTCCACCTCCGGGTACCATCCAACACCACAATCCTCCACCTCGATCAATGTTGTCTGTCGTATGCATCCAACACAACGTAGTACGGGCATAGCCTGTGCAGGGGTGAGTATACGATACTCAGTAGGGACCCCGAGACCCCCGAAGGTCTCCCTGAATCCACGAAGTATAAACCAAAACGGAAAGATACAATCATGAAGTATCAACCAACTCTACATAGGTATATGCCCATACATATACCTATGTCATAAATTAAATTTTTTTCCAACTCTAGTCCCCAAGAACAACCATGTCCACATAGGAAAACACAACCCAGTCCACACAGGAAAGCACAACCAAGTCTAAACCGAAAAGCGAGTCAATAAAATCGATGATAATGATTGAAGTCAAGACTCAGCTCACATAGGTATAATATTTTGTATAACGATAGAGATGATCAGATGTAGTCACTGATTCATCTAAGTTGTCGGACCCACACAGGATACAAGTCCAGCTAAGCTGTCGGACCCACACAGTATACAAGGCCAGCCATTCTGCCGGACCCACACAGGATACAAGTACAGAGGTCAATACATCCAAACCCAAAAAGGATATAAAAAAATTATTCATCGTAGTCGAACCCATGTAGGATCCCAATACGGTTGTCGTCACTGTCGAACCCATAGAGGATTCCAGTATAGTAGTCGATGCAGTCACAGCCAGCTCTAGGGTTCACGCACAAACCATGCTCGAGTCCTAGAGGGTCCTCTCCTCAATCAAGAGATTTGATACATCAACTGTCAAAAAGTCTAGAGTTGATGTATCCCAAAGTTCTGTCTCATCAATAGAAACCCAACACGATAGATAGTGAGTCAATCGGATGCCCGGTCTAAGAGTAATTTGCTTTTCCATTCCAGGGGCCCAGTTGGGTTTTAAGCTAATACCAACCCGACCATACTCTAGCTGCGTCAAAACCTCTAGTGGAGTAAGGAAAAATTACCTTCTAATCAAGTGGAGTTAAACGTAGTTGAAGACATGTAAAATGGACATTTGGTCCTTAAGTTATAAGTGTTCCCGCTCCAAGGGCCCGATTGGTTTCGGTTTCGAACCAACTCGGCCATACACAAACTTTTCCAAAACCTCGAGCATAATATACTGAAACGACCATCTCGTTCCAAGGATTCCTACACAACTGACATTGCATATATCATAGGTTCATAGCTCATGTTATGGGAAAAATACCGAAAAATGGTCTGAACTGGGGGTCTGGGCCCAGTCCCACCCATCCCAACCCCCCTGTGTCGGCCCGAACCTAGTCGACATGACCCGATTCTGAGTCCGGCCCGATAGGGCACAACTAGTTCTGTGTGACCTGCCCCGGCCCGGAGGGGGGGGTGTGGGCTCGGCCAGCTGGCCGAGCGGGGAGCGCGACCCCCTGCTCCGCGGACACGGTGCCAGCCTGGTGCCGCAGTCTCCCCCGGATCTCGTGCGGCTACGGGATCCTTCCCTCACCGTCGTGGCCGATTCCACGGTTGCTTCAATAGGTGGAGCATCGGGGTTCTACCACCTCTGGCTACCGGTGCTGCCACGCCGGCGCCCCATGCTGCCAGGTCCTTCCGCAAGCCACCAGAGTCATTCCGATTGTCTATTTTTTATTCCGACTGTGCCTGTGGTCATCTCGGGATCCGTACTGCACTGCGAAGTCCCCAAATCACCATTGCGGTCCGGCTTCACTGTCTCCAAATAGGTCGTGCATCAAGAACAAAATAGTGGTGTGTCCGGACTTGTTCGTTAGTCCGTACCCACCGCGTTAGTGGTTCATACATCACCCACCAATTTAAACACCATGTTTGATAATAATGAACACGTATATGAAAAATTTACAAAATTCCACCTACCTCGAAGTTTCTTTTGTACATCGTCGATCCGCGGAATACAAGCATCACAGTAGATGAGCGTCGCGGAAGAACAGGTGTCGTTCCATCGACAATGGAGGAAGGGTCTTTTTCGTAGGTCACGTAGGTTCCATGATGTCGAGGTGAATCTGGGGAAGAAGTTCTTTGTGTTCTTCACCGGGGGTGTTCTTCATTGAAGAACGGTTCGCCTCCCTTTAGTCCTTGAGAGTCATTTTCCAATGATATTCACCAAAAAAATGAAAATGAGGCTCCCCAATTAATAGAATTGTTGAGAAATTCATATTAATTCAAAGTGGTGCCAATTAATTTAACGCTGACATTAAATTAATGGGTTGGCACGTTAAATGGATGAGGGAGGTTGGAAGGCTCCATCATAATCAAAATGTTGAGTTGTCAAAGTAATTAAGCAAGGGGGTATTAGTGGGGAATTTTCAAAGGAAACAGTAGGGATATAAATGGTGAGTTGAAGGTTGGGCTCGTGTGGGACCCACCTCACATAATAAAATTTTTGCACCGCAAAATTTTATTTAATTTTTTAGGAATGAACCCAAAAAATTAACTTCCAATCCGCACAGTACTCAACTGCGGTAAAGGTCCCCTTAAGAAAATACCTGCACTGCGAGTTCATCGGTGCCCTCAGATTTCAATTCTGAGCACCAGTTCGAAGGATAGAGAAACCCGCTCGTTCGTTTACTAAACGTACCCGAGATGAACTTCCAAAAATTATTCTGGGCACACTAGGTCTTGGAATCAGGAGCCGTCAGAAATTGCATAATCATAAAATTTCAAGGAATTTAGGGGAAAAATCATTGAATTTTACGTGTCTTTACATTACTCCCACCTCAGGGATTTACATCCCCGAAAAGCTACAACATATACTATGGAAACAAAAAGGGGTACTGAGCATGCATCTGAGCCTCCTTCTCCCATGGGCTCTCCTGAAGGTTCTTGTGCTACCAACGAACACGCACTAGAGGAATCGACTGCCCACGAAGGACCCGCTCTTGTCGATCCTCGATCTCCACCGGAACCAATGAGAATGTCACCCCATCGTCGATGTCCAGCTCCCCGTGATCGATGATGTGGGTCGGGACGTGCACGTATCTCCTCAGCTGTGATACGTGAAAGACGTCATGCTCCTGGTGCAACTGAGGTGGAAGGGCAAGGTGGTAAGCCACCTTTCCTACTCTGCTGAGGACTTGGAGAGGCCCAATAAAGCACGGAGATAACTTGCTGCCCTGACCAAATCTCTGTAGACCTCATCGAGGTGAGACCCATAGGAAAATGCGGTGTCCATCCTCGACCTCCAGTGGTCTCCGTCTCCTATCAGCTTATGACTTCTGTCTACACTGTGTTGTCCTCATCCGCTCCTGGATGATCTGCACCTTCTCCGTCGTGGCCTGGACCATCTCTGGTCCTACAAGTGCTGACTCCCCAGGGTCAGTCCAGCACAGAGGTGATCTGCATGGTCGGCTGTATAGTGCCTCGTATGGTGCCATCCCGATGGAGGATTGGTAGCTGGTGCTGTATGAAAACTCCACCAAGGGTAGGTGATCCTCCTAGCTGTGAAAAAAGTCAAGGACATATGAACGAAGCCTCTCCTCAAGATTCTGAATGGTCCTCTCCGTCTGGCCATCCATCTAAGGGTGAAAACCAGTGCTCAGGAGTAGTTGCATCCCAAAAGCCTTCTGTAACCCCTTCTTAAGCCTAGAAGTAAAGCGAGCATCAAGATCAGAGACAATTGGTGATAGAACTCCATGAAGTCGTATGATCTCTTGGACATAGAGGCATCCCATGCTCTCAACTGGGCCATGTTCCCTGATTGATAGGAAGTGGGATAACTTGGTGAGTCGGTTGACAATCACCAAGATAGAGTGGTGAACTCTGGAAATACGTGGTAGACCCTTCACAAAATCCATGTATATTCCTTCCCAATTCCACTCTGGGACCTCTAAGGGATGTACCATGCCCGCAGGTACCTGGTTCTCCGCATTCACTTGCTGAAAAGCGATGCATCATGAAACGAACTCTACTACAGCCTTCTTCCTACCCAGTCAGTAGTGCTGTCATCTGAGGTCCTGATACATATTCGCTACTTCTGGATGTACCGCTAGAGGGGAAGTGTTGAACTTCCTCAGCACCTACTCCGGCAGTGCAACTCGTACCTTGGTACGTCCCCTGAAGAGGATGAAGTGCTCCCCGCCTTCAGAAAGTCCATCGGGTGCAAGCCCTAAGGATTTTTGAGCACATCACACCTCATAGTCAATGTACCCACGTTGTGCATCTCTGGACCACTGACGTAGTGGAGGAGTGACTGTAGAAAAGCTACCACATCTCTATCCATGAAGGATATCTACAAATCGGATAACTGCTATGTCTCCTCTCCAAGTAGTTGAATACCCTATCTCTTGCTCAGAGCATCAGCCGCAACGTTCCCATTCCCAAGAGTATATACTACCTCAAAGTTGTAGTCCTTGAGTAACTCGATCCATCGCCGCTGTCTCAAGTTCAGGTCCTTCTGCGAGAAAATGTACCTGAGACTCTGGTGGCATGAGTGGACTGTAAAGAGCTCTCCCATCAGATAGTGTCTCCACATCGTCAGGGCGAAGACCACTGCTGCTAACTCCAGGTCTTGGGTAGCATAGTTCTGCTCGTACTGCCTCAACTGCCATGTACCATAAGCGATCACTGCTCACTCCTACATCCGGACACACCCGAGTCAGGTCTGTGATGCGCTGCAGTAAATTATGTACCCTACGCCCTCCTCCGGTAGCCTCAAGATGGGAGAACTGGTCAATCTCTGCCTCATCTCCTGAAAGATCTTCTGACATTTATCTGACCACACGAAGGGTTTCCCCTTCTTTTTCAAAGCTGTAAGTGGTGCTGCATCTCTGGAGAAGTGTGGCAAAAATCTCTGAATGTACCCAGCCTGACCTAGGATACTCCGAACCTCCGTCACGCTCCTGGGTGGCCCTAAGCAAGTACTGCCTCGATCTTCACGGGATCCACTGCAACTCTCGCCTCTGAGATGACAATTTTTCACGACCCGTCCTCAGGTCCTGGGCCGTGACTACCCCAATCCCACCTTTTATAGGCCAAGGACTGGTGACTATCATAAAGGGGTAAATCCCAAAAAAGGGAAGGCATTGCCTTTAAAAAGTAAACAGACACAATAGAGTACACAAATGAAGTAAGCACTAAGTAAAACTAAGTATAAAAGTAAGTGCTAAAAAATTAAATTGGCTAGTATACAAATCCAACTGAAATTTCAGTACAACTAAAAAGAATTTGCAATAGCATTAAAGTAAAATAGCCACACCGAGTCGTCCTCCAGAAATCCCACTTGAAGGGTTGGTACAGATAGTCTCGTTAGCTCCTCGGGTCCGGTCGTCCGCTCTGTGTACGTCATGCCACATGGTCCACCTCCGGGTACCATCCATATCCACAAGCCTCCACCTCGATCAGTTCTGTCCATTTCCTATATTCAACACAACGTAGTACGGGAATAGCCCGTGCAGGGGTAAGTATACGATACTCAGTAGGGACCCCGAGACCCCCGAATGTCTCTCAGAAACCACAAAGGATATACCACAAAGTAAAGATACAATAACGAAGTATTAATCCACTCTACATAGGTATATGACCATACATATACCTATGTGATCAATTACAATTGGTCTCCAACACTTGATCCCAAGCACAACCTAGTCCACCAAGGAAAACACAACCCAGTCCACACAGGACAGCACAACCCAGTCCACACAGGAAAGAAAGTCAATCACATCGATGATAAATATTGAATTCAAGACTCATCTCCCATAGGTATACAACTTTCGTATAGCGATAGAGATGATCAGATGTAGTCACTAATTCATCTAAGCTGTCTGACCCACACGCGATACAAGTCCAGCTACGTTGTCAGACCCACACAGGATACAAGTCCAGCTACTCTGTCAGACCCACACAGGATGCATGTAAAGAGTTCAATACTACCATACCCACACAAGATACCAGAATAGTAGTCATCACTGTCGAACCCACAGAGGATCCCAGTATGGTAGTCGTCGATGTCGATCCGGTTGGTTTCAGTATTGAATCAACCATACCATACCCAAATTTGCTGAAACCTCAATAGTAATATACCGAAACGACCGTATCGATCCAAGGATTCCTAAGAAACTGTTGGTGCATCGATCTGAGGTCCATAGCTCATGTTTTGGGCAAAAGACCAAAAAACGGTTCGAAGTGGGGGTCTGGACCCAGTCCGACTCGGCCCAACACCCCCCCTGGGTCGGCCCGAACCAAGTTGACTTCCCCCGGTGGGGCGCGGCGTGACCCGGTCCGCCTGACCCACCCCGGCCCGGCCGTGGGGGGGGGGGGGCTCGGCCAACGGGCCGAGCGGGGGGCCACTGTCTCCCCCAGATCCTATGCGGCCACGGGATCCTTCCCTCACCGCCGCGGCCGATGCCATGATGGCTTCTTCCGGCGGCACACCAGGGCACCGCCATGCTGGTGACCCACGCCGGCGAGGTCTTCTGCAGGCTGCTGGAGTCATTCTGGTGTATGTTTTTGATTCCTACTACGCCTACGGTCATCTCGGGATCTATACTTCACTGTGAAGGCCCCAAATCACCATTGCAGTCTCGCTCCATCATTTCCAAATATACCGCACATCAAGAACAAAATAGCGGTGTGTCCAGACTTGTTCATTAGTCTATAACCACCACGATATTTGTTCAAACATCACCCCAAAATTTAAACACCATGTTCGATAGTAATAAACAAGTATATGAAAAATTTACAAAATTACCCCTACCACAAAGTTGTTGTCGTACGTCGTCGATCCGCGAAAGACGAGTGTCGCGGTAGATGAGGGTTACTGAAGAACGGGTGTCTTTCCATCGAAGATGGAGGAAGGGTCGATGTCGTAGGTGATATAGGTTCTGTGACATCGAGGTGCATCCGAGGAATTATTTCTTCATGTTCTTCACCGGGGGTGTGCTTCGTTGAAGAACGGTTCACCTCCCTTTAATCCTATAGAGTCTTTTTCAAAAGAGATTCACCGAAAAAAGAAAAAGCGGCTCCCCAATTAATATAATTGTTGAGCAATTCATATTAGTTCCATGTGGTACCAATTAATTTAATGCTGACATTAAATTAATTGGTTGGAATGTTAAATGTATAAGGGATGTAGGAAGGCTCCATCATAATCAAAATGTGGAGTTCTCAAAGTAATTAAGCAAGGGGGTATTATGGGAAATTGTAAAAGGAAACAGAATGGAAATAAATGGGGAGTTGAGGGTTAGGTTCATGTGGGCCCCACCTCACAAAATAAAATTTTTGTACCACCAAATTTTATTTAATATTTTAGTAATAAATCCCAAAAATTAACATCCAACCCGCACAAAATGAAACTATGGTAAAGGTCCTCTTAAGCAAATACTGGTGTTGTGAGTTCATCGGTGCCCTCAGATATCAATTCCGAGCACCGGTTCAAAAGATAGAAAAACCCGCTCGTTCGTTTACTGAACATACCCGAGCTAATCTTCAGAAAATTATTCTGAGCACACCGAGGCTCAGAATCAGGCGCCGTCAGAAACTTCATACTAGTAAAATTCTAAAGAATTCAAAATGAATTCCTCGAAATTTACAGGTATTTACAGGTATTTCATATTTGGAGACCACATGACCATGAAAAGAGAGTTAGTGAAAAAATAAATCACATTTAATTAATTTACAATATATCTCATCCCATCTAAGAGTATTAATAATGATATGAAATTTATTTTCATGGTAAACATATGTTTTGGAATAAACCTGAATATCAATAGTGAATACAACTAAAAAATCATCAAGACACTACAAGAATACCCTATTGATTAATTCTACATAAATAGAGGATGAATTTTTCAATCCAATTGACATTACTATATAGTCAAAGTGTCCATACCTCATTTGAAAATATGTATTCATAATGTAATCCTAATTCCCTAATAATTGGTGATACGCATAATGGAGATAATTGTTATGAAAATATTGGGCATTGTGAAGTAGATCAATCAAGTAATCAATGTGAGGTATATGATACTTGTTCGTTATTATAATGCAATTGATTTCACTTTAATCAACACATATCCTCATGGATCCATATTTCTCCCAGAAAAGAGTACATGGGATCTCCATGGTGAAACATTAGGGTGAATAAATCCCTTATCACCCAAATCCTCTAATAGTTTCTTCAACTCCCCTAATTCCACCACATCCATTCAATATGGATTCTTTGATATTTTTCTTGATTTGGGAATTAAATCCATGGAAAATTAGACTTCTTGATCTGGGTGATGTCCCAATAATTACTAAATAAATATATAAATGTATTCTTATACCATAGGTACATCGTCTATTTGGTAATTACTTCCTTTATCAATAGATATTCTTTAGTTTTCACCTATAATTTAATACAGGTGAGCATATGAGGGTGGATATAATAATAATTTGGATATGAAGATTTATCTATGAATGTAATGGATTGTTTGTCTTTCTAAAAATTTATAACTTCCATTCCCAGGTATCAAATGTTTTCATCATATTTCTAGAGCTAGTCATACTGAGTATAATATCTAAGGAAACCATATGTATGATTATATGGTCAACACCAAAATTAGGATTATGATTCATAATTGGAACTGACTGACACATATGTGGTGCAATGATGATTCCCTTTGATGTTTTTACTAATTAAAATATTATTAAATGAAAAGGGAGATGTCTAATATTTTTGGATGATTGGGCATATATAATATAGTGTGATCATCCCGAATAAAGTAACACATCAGCTAAATTTAATGCATGGATTAATTAACCTTACACAAAATCATTTGGTATTTCTACCTCTGATGTAATTATCACATAATCATGTCCATTTACCCTTGGCCTCTTCTATGATAGATTACACTGACATGTATGGATTTCAATTGAATAGTGCACCACCTCCCTATAGTTGAATCATTGAACCTTAGTGTTTTACTTCTTCCATTTTCATTCATGAGCTAGATGAAACCTATCCACACACTTTTAAAAAATCTCATTCCCTTAAAACATTTCCCAAGGTTCTTATTCCAATACTTTTTACAAGATATAAAAGGCTGAGTTTTATAATTCTTTATTAACACATTCTCGTTTTGTTGATTCTTGGATGACCTCGTCCTCTCTTGATTTATCTTGAATATATTGATTTTATAAAAAAATTTCTCCATTTTGATGTCACTTAAAACAATATATTCATATCATGAATTTTTTTTAGAAACCATATCCCTTTGAAAATATGTCTTAACATCTTTAATGAATTGGGTAATCTTTCACTCTCTTTTGTCTATATAATTTCTTTATAATCCCCAACACTCTCTTCTTACTTCTACATTGCTAAAGGAATTTCTCTTCATCAAAATTATTTGATCATGAGGGAGATAATTATTGAAAAATTACTATTTAAAATTCATCCATTTCCTGATTTCAATTTATTCTTCCTACATTGTATTCTTGATTTCAGTCCACCACTGATCTGCATCACCTTGGAGACAATTGACCGTAGAATTAATATATTCCTTTTTAATAAATTCCATGGCCCTAAATACCTTATCCATAGACTTAATCCGTTGGAAAAACACAATTGGATTAGTATTCCACTTAACAGAGGTGGATTATTTTGCATAATGTGATCCAGCATAAAATACTCTCTTCGTGTAATATAATTCTCCACTCGAGAATGTTTATTTTTTATAAATTGACAATGTTTCAATATTATTTCCATGATTTTCCACATTACAATTCATCAATATTTGTATATTTTGGGGGGGAATATATGCATTTTCAAAGATTATTGACATTTTCAATCCTTTTTTGTTCCATTTCTAGACAATAACATACAACTGATTAGCTAATAACATATAAATCGAAATCTGTTATATCCCATAAAATAAAATCAATAACTATAAATCATAGATTCATATTTATTGGTTACATTTGGGGAATAAATTACATTTAAATCCTTCATAATTCTAGGTAAATAAAATGTGAAGAATCATTGTTATATCCCATGGGAGTGTCAAACAAGGTGCCCAAAAAGGCCCACTGTCATCTAACAGTTTACCCTGAGACATGACCAGAACACCATTTCAGAGTTGTTACTCCTAGGAACATCTATTCTAGAACCATGTCATACTGTTGTATCTAGATAGGGAAGAATTTCCAGGAATACCCAAAAAAGGTATACCATACCAAAATTCTTAGATGTTCTTTTATAATCATAATCAAAGTCCATCTTATAGTTTTAGTCCCCAATATAATTATTATAAATATAGTTTCAAATATTATGGATAAAACTCCCTCTATTACCAATTTTATCTCCCTTACCCTAGAATCCCAGTGTCGGTAAATTATTTTAATACATTGGTATTATTACAAGGAAACTAATCCCCAATGATCATTATGTTTAGAAGTATTGGAAATTCATATTATATATATGATACCCATAATACATTGGAAAAAATAATACATTCTACATAATTAACATAAATGAACTTCATCCATGAACGATTATTCTAATATATATTCTCCATAACCTATGAAACATAATTAGGGTGATATCAAATGCTTAGTAGTTTTATGTAAGGAGGATGAAATAAAGAATCTATTGGAATAAATGAACATGGAAATTCAAATAACTGATTACACATTCCAATAAAATTACTAGATAATTAAAATACAATATAGAATGGTTAAAAACGGATGCACATTCCTTTTGATCAATGAACTAAAATGGAATTTATCCATAGATATGCCTACGCAAAATCTAACGGTTGAATAATAACTGAAACTAATATGATGCAAATTATTTTTGAATATATATCATTTATAAGTCACATGAAGACCTATATATCATGATCGATCCTTTGTTTATTTTAATACAGCAGTTATAAAACAACTTAATTTGGCAATTTAATTTTATCATAAGAACCTACTGATGCATCGAGGTGCCATATAATTTCCAGGATCCACCCATCATTGCATGTACAAATAATTACTCATATCGGATAATCTATTTAATCAATTGATAATATTCCTTAACAAATATCTATATAGAATAAAAGTTACACATTTTTCAATAATTCCATAGTTAATAAAATATTGTTCATAGTAAACACAGTATGAAAAATAGGTATATATTTTAAGAAATACTAATATATATTGTTTGAGAATATGTATATTCATTTAAATTTATATTTAAAAATGATTAAAATAAATATATTATTTAATATAACATAAAATATCATAAAATGAATTGATACTGCAAAGATAATAATTAAGAACATTAGTGAGGAGAATAATCATTAAACACTCCGAAGTGTCCCATATTGCTTTAAAAAATTTAAATGATAATCCCCATGAATGTATGACATTAATGTCATCTTATAATATCACGATAATTAATCGATTCGTGTTACAACATGAAAAATTCCATTTATACACCATATAAAAGTGAATTGGTGCATAATAAGAAATATGTCTCAATAAATTTAAATTGAGATGAAATTCCCTTTCCTTAACATTAAATTTATTTCTATGGTCCTTATACTCATGTATAGACATTATAAATATGTTAATAAATTATACTATTACCATAACCGTATTTATAAGATCATATATAAACTACTAAAAATTCCTTATTACCAATTTTTTAACAAAATTTAATTATTTTCACTCTCTCTAGTGTTAATCACCAACTTTTCTTTAGAATGTTTTGAACTACTATCTATTGTTATTATTTCTTATATTAGGACCTAATAAACTCAAGAGTGAATGACATGATTTAATTATAATATATATTCATAAAACATGTATTTATTATAATATATAAGGTCTGGAGATATATAATGAAATGCAACATTCCTGGAGATGATACTTTGTATGTACGCATGAAGGCTACTTTCATTTATATATCGTATTAAAAGAATTTAGTGTATGTGATAATTATGTATAATATAATTCCATAATCATATATATGTAAAATATTTTACATTGTATTATCAAAATTATCTGTAATTCGTTACATGTACAGCGTGAATGAATCACAACGCTTTGAGGGGGAGGTAGTCTGCACTTCCACAAACGTTGTTATCATATTTACACGTAATGGAAAATATATGGATATGTGTTTTGAAATAATTAAAATATAATACTATATAATAAATATTATATATGACATATATAAATTGAGATTCCATTTTAATGAACAACTTGTGTGGCGGTAATGGAAAATTGGACAATCATCATTCAGTGTGGCGGTAGTCCGTTGTACGCATAAACAAAAGGTTCATTACCCATTAGATGGTTGTTTCTGTAATTGATGGTATAAATAATAAACTAAAAACAACCTTTTATATTGATGACATGGTGTTTATTTATTATAATTGAAATAAATATAATTGATGTAGTGGAGAGTGGAAATAAAATTAAAGAGCTCTAGGAAAGACTTTACCTCTTAATCAGGAAACTTCGTTAGGATTGCATCTAAAGGATTCCTCGGGTAACGTTATACACAAATTGGGATTAATGGAAGAAGGTAAGGATTATTTGGAGGTAGTTTGAAATATTTTTTCTAATATTATATGTTTTTGGTGATGTGGGAAATGCAAGAAAATGACGCTGTTTATAATTGAGGTGGAGTGGCATAGTTGTATTAATTTAAAATAAAGGCTCTCCATCCTATATTTGATTATTCAATGTGGATAAAAATAGCCAAAATTTGAGAAAACCTATTATAGGGTCTAAATATTTCTAGCTAATGGCTTTAATACAAATGTATAGGTCGATTTGGGATAGAAGGTTATGGGTTAATCTTAATTTATCATTGATCATTGTAATTAATTTTATTTACATTCACAAACTTTTGTGGTAAGAATATAATTTGAACACATTACAGATTATAAAATATTTTTATACCAATTATGGATTCCACTTATCAAAATTTCAATCACATAAGTGGAAGAAATTAAATTATAATTAATCCCATAGACAGGATGACAATGCATGTTTTTAATGAAAACACGTTCTAATGTTTGTTATGTTTATATAGTAAATTTAAATGTAAAATTGATTCCAACAACCAAAATTAGATTAATTTTAAAATTTATAAAATAAATTTAATTTATTACGAATTAATATTATAATTTAACATTATAATTAAATTATTCAAAAAAGACTTTTTGGATTAAAATTTTTCATTTTGCATAATTCATTAATAATATAAAACATTACAGAAAATTAAAAGGACATCACCCAACGCTATTTTTTCTGTTCTCCATACAAATTTATTTTTAAATATTTCATATTAAATTTATAAATGGGGAAATATTTTTATTTAAATTGGGTTTTCCATCAAAATGTGGAAAAAATATATGTATAAATATAGAGTATTTTATGTATTTTATTGGGAATGTTCATATTTAATTCCTATAAAATATATTTGATGTGTTTAAATATATTTAACTGGGTATATAATTTAAAAATTTACTATATAAACTCTCTAAAGGATTTTTTATTTTATTGATTTTGAAAAATTTGATTACGTTGTATTTTTTTTAAATCAGGTGTTGTATATATTGCAAGGTTATCATAAAAATCTAAAGAAAAATAGAGCAAAGTATTGTGGTGTGATAAGAAACGTGTCCAACACCAATTTTATGGAAGCATTCCATCCATTAAACTTATATTCATGAGTTTTCATGGATTTTTTATTCATTGATTATGTAAAAATTTGGGTACACCAAACATCAAAAAATAAATAAAAAGTAAGACATTTTCCTCCCATCTAAAAGGTGACCACATATCTCTATTTTTCTCACCTCTCAAGCATTATATGATAGAAAAATATATACCAAAATATCCCATTAAAATACCTACCCTAATCCTATAATCCTCCTCTTTGTAAAGAAGCAATCCAAGGAATATTTTTGGTACAAAACAAAAGGATTTACCCAAATAAGACATAACAATCTTCTTCATGTTTTTAAATTTTATTTCCATTCTCCAACCCATAAACACTTCTTATTTGATTATTATATAAAAAACAGTATCCAAAATTCAATATATTGTTTTTATGATATGTTTTATTCCAACACAAACAAACACTTCCATCCAATGTGTAATAAACATATTGTTTATGTGAACATCTAACTACCACCACACGAAATGATGATCGTCCATTTTTCTATACCGCCTCTCATAGTGGTCATTATAATGGAAACTATGGTTGTATATGTTATATATGATACATACTATTTATTTATGAATCTTTAATTGTTTGATAACATCTAAACTTATACTTTCCATTGTACTTAAATATGATAACACCATTCGTGGATGTTTGGACTACTGCCTCTAAAAAAGATATGTGATACGATCACACAATACATGTAATGTATAAAAGTTGATTATAATAAAAAATATGAGACATTAAAAAATATATATATTATTCATGTTATAAAAACCGTTTTTGTAAATAATATATATATGCATCTATAATTTTCTAAATTACACTTCAGACAGAAAAATGTGATAATCTCGGTGTGGACGTGTAGAATATCATCTCCTCAACCCATTTTGTTTCCTTTTACATCACACGAATTATATAAATATATATATAAATATATAAATAAATTAATTGGTATATATTATATAAATATCATTATCGAAATATATGGTGTTACTTTATTTTCAAAACAATCATTGAAAAATAAGAATGTTACACATGCATAATTATGGCCTACCATCTCCATGATTGCAACATTGATTCATTTTACATGACCATAAGTTATGATTTTTAAAAATTTATAATTTATGTATAAATATTAAAATTATTTCATGATTATAATTCTAGAGATGTTATATAATAACCACATTGACCATCGTTGACATACCAATGTTGCATTTGAGACAAACATCAAATTTGGTCAAAATAACCAATGTAAACATAATTATTTAAGTTGTCCTATTAAAGATATTAATAAGTGAAATAAAATATATGATAAAAATAAAAATTTCACTAAGGTAAGTAAAAAAATTATATTAAGTTTTTTTCAGAAATATAATGAAACATAATAAAGATTCGACTCATGTTAAGGTATTTTAGTCAAAATTACATTCTATTGAGACTTATTGATTTTTATAAACATAGTTTATATTATTTTGTGTATATAATGCCATTTTAAATGTTATATTATGAGAATATATTTTCCCATGATATTTTATGTTTCATTTAATGTTATTACTTCATGTAAATGATTACTCAAGTTTTCTAATGGTTATGGGATAGTGCGGAATGTTTAAATACCATTCTCCTCAAGAATGTTTTTATTGATTTCCTTTGTATTCTCAATTCATTTTGTTATTGTTCATGATATATTAAAACAATCACTTATTATTGTGAAATTAATTTCATTTATATGGTTTACACAATTCCACATGTCATATATTGTCATGATTCAATTAACAGTACTGATAATTTTAGTTTTAATTTGAATTATTTTATTTAGGAGGATTTGAGTTATGAGTTACCAAGATGAAAAGAATTTCACAATCTAATTTATGTTCATTGGGTTATATTACTTCTTCATATATGTTAATATTATATGACCATGTGTATAATTAAATTGAATATAAATTTATGTATATTCTCTTCTATAGGCGTTTTTATAATTTATATACAAAATATACTCATGGATTTATTCTTACTTCATCATTATAATATTGTCAAGGGTTTAATTTAAAATCACAATTTTTAAGGATTTTTTACACATTAATATCCATGATAGAAAATTATTTGAACATTATATAATAATCCATTTAATTTTCTTATACTATGGAAATTCATAACCCTTATTATGTAATAGTACCATTTTCCTCTCTTTGGTACTCAACATTTTTTACAAAATATTTAAATGAAAACCTAAACCCTTTTCAGTCTTTATTTAGAGAATTTGTTCTTTTATCAAAAACCATGTTTTCTAACAGGTTTTCAAATTTTTATTTAACATTTATTGGTAAAGAATTTTATACCCTTTTGTATTTTATTAATTGTTTAATGGAATAGTCTTCTCCCTTTTCAAACAATCCATTTTCAATCCTTCTTACTGTAAAAAATGTATGATTTTTAAATACTTTAAGAAAATTACAGATTTTATTGTAGTCATTTCATTAGTGTTTCCCATGAATTTTAAAATGATTAATTTTTAAGTAAAATATTTTTAAAAGTGATTTTCAATGAAAATTTTTTTGAAAAAAAGAATATTTTCCTCGAGAATATTTTTAAAGATATTTTTATAGTATTAACATTAATCAATGATAAAAACCCTTTATTTAATCACCTTCGGATATAATTTATATATAACATCCCTACTTATCCTCTATATGGTTTAAGATTTATTTGGGGAATAGATGTATTCACATTCACTTCATCGATTTACTTTTTAGTCCCCTTGAAATATTTTATCTCTTATGATCATTGAAAATTTAATTTACATTAAATTATTGATTTCAATTATTATGGATATTAATATTTCCTAAACCTTATACCATTTTACATATGGTGTCTACATTGATAGTTATTTTATTATTTAGGTAATTTTTGATAATTCCTTATTCTTTATTCCATAAGAATATTTGATAAGGAATAATTTTTATTAATTAAATTGATTAAATGATATGATGAATTGTTTGGAAATATTGTGGAATGTGGATCCCAAACATTATATATATCCATTATGTATTAATTGGTTTAAATGATATTTTTTTGTAAAAATTACATGGGTTTCTATTAGTAGTTTTAATCATTCTGGATGACAAATCTGGACAGTATAGGTCCCTATGTGACATAAACATGAAGTCCAACAATTTATAATTTCATTCATATGCATTATCATCATCATTGTTATTATCCATGAGGTTTTCATATGATAATATATATAGAAGAAGTTTATTATTATATTTTCGATTAAAATGTATGTGTTTTAGTTTCATAAGATTATAGAATAATTTTTCATTATCTAGTTATTAGGATTTCATATGTATCTATTTATTAACTTTCCATTTTTTTATGTACTTGATTTTATGTTTTTTGATTACATGGTATGGAAATTTAGTTGTTTTTCATTCAATTTTTATTATTCTCATTGAACCATTATTCTTTCATCTATAATTTACCATTACTATGAATTTGAGAACACCCTTATTTCATTTTTTTTTCTCTAAGAACTCTATAAGTATAATGAGGAATTTATACAGGGATACACTTGATGGAATAATTTTATTATCCTCGATGTTTAGAAAACAAATTGCCTTATAATTATTTTATTCATTTGTAACACAAGAAAACTGTATATATATGGTTTACCAAGAGTACTAATAATACATATCCTTCATTATTTGATTCCTTTTAATAATTCCAATGAAATTTATAGCAGAAAACAACTCTTAGATTTCTATGGTTAGGTCACTATAACTACCACGTTTTCTTTTCATATTCCATCACCATGACACCTAGAATGTTGGTTTCCAGAAGAGACCATGCTACTTTCCTTAATCCCAAAATGAAAACAGTCTTCTACATTTCTATAATTCTATGCATAAACATGTAACCAAATTAGTTTTTGTGGTCCCCCATTTTATCCCCAGAGTGGAATGTATTTTTTTGGTGTTATGTTAAATAAATGACACAGTCTATTCCATTTCATAATTCATACCACCAAATCACTATCATTTATTCATCATTATATGTAGTACAAAATATACCTTCATTTAATTAATGATTATTAATTTTTAACATCACATCAATAATAAAAATTAAATCTTCCTTGAAATTCAACATTACAACTAAACGAAAACAACCACAACATCCAAATAAAAAACCACCTGGGTTTCTTAATATCCCCGATAAAATTTGTTGTAAATATCCATTTGATTTCAACATTTAATAATATCATCTACCCCTTATTTTCAATACAATCAATGATATATTTATTTGAAGGAATTTATGTCTCCATTATTATAACATAAAAACACCTTCTCCACAAGAAACACATATAATATGATTTACATTTGGGAAAAATGAAATCACCAATAGGTTAGAAAAATTTTAAATTTAGTTATTGGTAATTCGATATGATAAAATATCGATGTAGAATAAATTTTATCAATTTTATAATAATTGATGTATATTAAATTCTATCTTGAGATACTAATATGTAAACCTTAAATAAAGTGTTCTTTAAAAAAATAATCTATTTTTATAAATTCTAATCAATAAATATATTAAAATGTTCAATTGAATTTATGAAATTATACTATCAATTTTCTATTCCATTTTTCATCTTGTAATAAATCTATTTATTTTAGAATTGGAATTCCGGTATGAAAATTTTAGTTTAGTAAACATACATTTTTTTAAACAAGATATAATTTCCATAATTTTTCCATCTATAAATATTACAAATTTAACTCATTATATATCATAATATTCATAATATATCAAAAGAGAAAGAGATATTTTGTGGTTGTTCTTTTGTGATCCCTCTCAAGATATTCACTAAATAATTCCTCATCATGATTTCATTCATCATAAATTATCTCTGTGAAACATATCATATTAATTTATATGATTAAAAATTAAAAAAATGATTCATGTAGTCTTCTATAATGGAAAATAATTCATGATTTATGATGTTGATGGATTTTATCATATTTATGAGTCCCCCAAATTACAATTTTCACCATCAATTACCTACATGAGAAACAAATACAATGTCTATATGGGAATTAGGTTTTTATTGAATTTTTATTATATAGAGACAAAATGTTCATTGCTACTTCTCAAACATGAAATCTTATATGAAATATGAATATTCATTTTTTTAGAAAATTAGTTTCTGTTTTCTCTTCTTGATCCAAATTTCTTTCCTATACCAGCTATTACGGCCATTTGATCAATAATTGATTAGAAATATGTTCAGTATTCATCTTTTATAGAATCTTTTTCCCAAAAATATATTTATAACATGAAATCACATGATCATATCCTCTATTAAATAATTTTCTTTCCACCTAATAATTATCACAAATATTTTACATGAATGTCGATAAAAATTACACTATTAAAGAAACATTAGAAATCATCATGTTAAACGTATAGGAGAATTTTTTGATTCTTCCATATAGAAGTATTTCCCCAAAACAAATCCAATAATTTCCCTTATAGAGTGTGTTATTCACACATTCCATCTTTCTTAATTTAGTATTGTTCATCATATCCAATTCACAATGGTCTATGATATGAAATTTCTTACCACAGTAGAATTATATATTCTATTGAGTGACACTCTCCATGAAATTCCTCACAAACTGCTGGGGAATGGTATAAATTGTAGTATTATTAATTTTTTCACATCCTATATATGATCTGTAATATTCCCTTATTTTTTTCTTAACTTCAGGTATCTAATTGTTTTCATATAAAAATTAATTAATTCATGATGGGTAAATACTGTCATTTATCATGAAAATGAATATTATTTTGTATAAATAAGTAAATTTTTAATCTATTCATATAAATAATTTATAGATTGAAAAAATTATTGTAAATTTTTCTTCTTTTTCCATGATTTCTCTTCTCATCTCGTTATCCCAAACAATAGGGATTTTAAATTTCTCATACAATGAAATTCAGTTCAAAAAATCTATTTTATGATTCCAAAACATATATCAACACCATTAAAAGAAAAAATTATTATTTCTTTATTAATGATACATTTTGTGGATATTTTACAATTTGAAGCATTTTGGATGCACATTTCTACTATAATTCATTCATTGGTGAACACTAATTTCTACATTTCATCACATCAATCATATAAGATGTGATAGATTCCTGATAATCATTCTTCACCAATTATTATATAGGTTTCAGTTATTAATATAAAAAACTGACCAAAATATTATTAGAAGACATATTTTTATCATGGAATAGTGCCATATTCTTCAATGGGCCTGAAAAATATTTATCCTTGGATAATAAAAAATTTTGTTTTCACAAACATTTAGTATATTCAGAAATTGGGCTCCTTTCAAGAAAATACTGGAAGTAGTTATTTTCCCAATAGGATGGGATTTTTTATCTTGTATCTCTTACATGTTTCATAGTTTCACTTATAATATTAATAATTTTTTATTGAGTACAGTCTTCTCAGGATAAAATGATTTCATTCTTTCATCTCACTTAATATTTGTCTTCTGATTCTAAAAATTATGAACATGGTTTTCCATTAGTAAGGATTTTTCTATCTCATTCATTTATTTTTTATTTAATATTAGGAAAATCATCATTGAAATTAAATGATATGTTATGTAGTTTTTTATTATTGATAACTTCTATAAATAACGTTTTTACTAAATCCACATCACAAAAAATACATTTTAATTCTACAATAATCAAATAATTTTTTCTTTTGCAATACGACATTGATTCTTGTTTGGATTATTCAACTATGGAAAACCTATATTTATATAGAAATATATTCACTTTCCTAAACATAAAATGTATTGTTAGAGTGTTTTTCATTCACAAATTTTTAGAAACTACCTATTCTATAACATTCAACCCATCTTTATGATATAATTTTTCAACAATATGTTTCGGAAAAACATAGATCATACAAGTGACCACCTCATTTGGAAAATTATTTAGATACACACTAATTTCATAAATAAACACACCTTAATTAATGAAGGAATTTTACTCATCAAAATTAATGTCAAATGATTACACTGAAAAATTACCACTCCATGTTGCATTATATAGTAGCTGATATCCATTTACCATTTTTATATTCTTCAAATTATATTACATGCTATTCAACCTTTTTTTACATGTATTGACTGAAACATCAATATTTATAACATTAGTAGTATATATTTTCATTTCCAAATGAGTATATTAATAAAAATATTATAACTAAAACCAAGAATTCTAATAATTCCATTTTAAATAACTGGGAAAATAATGTATATCCAACAAGAATTAGCTTTCTCTTTAATACCAACATAATTGTGAAAGGATCATGAAGAAACATTGAGTGCATGGGTGAATCTCCAATGAAATTTTGTATACATTCTTCTATTTTTTATATACCTTCTCCAGATTCAATCCATTGTCACATTTTATGATTATTGGATCCTCTACGAAATACTGAATTTAAATGAACAATTTTACAAAATACATTAACATAAATCAGTACTAAGACATACTCCTTAACACATATATATGATTACCCCAACATGGAATATACACTATTATATTATTAGAAAATATAATTACTCAGGATGAAATATGTTATACACCCTAGTAGTCGATCAACTACTAAATTCTCATCATGAACCCACAACAATCCATCTCATATATGTTAGTTTGTTAGACCCCACATCTTTATGATTGGTAAGATCCCCATAGTATCTCAAGAAACATCATTAAGTTTTGAAACCCACCAATAAAATGTTAACTATTCTTCATTAGATGATCTAATAATCTATAGTATAATATCATAATCTCACTCTATGATCATTGTAGAAAAAACATTAAAATGTGCAACTTCATCTACCTTTCACAACAACTCATCATTTTTTTCAATATTACTCAATTAAAAATGATCAAATATTTATTATTAGTTTCCCTAGTGAAACATTTCATGGACTATACTTACATATAATATGGAATTCCAAACATCACTGATTTGTCTCTGATCGTTAATGATATAAATAGATTTTAAAACACTAATTACATAGATATATTTTAATTTTAAATAACAAATCATATTTAGTATAAAAAAAATTCACCCTGATAATAAAATTGAAATTTAATTTTATTCATGAATGTAAAATAAAATCCATGTGATTCATTTTGTTAATCTATTATTTGCATGAAAATACTCACATTATCTATACATTAGTTTCATTTAGTACTTAGGTTCATAATCAAATTCATAGGAACATCAAAAATAAGGAAACCTCATTGTATACAATATTATATGAAAAATAATTCATGAATTAATATTACATATATACCATGATCACCATTCATGAATCCTTGAAGCTTACAATTCTCCAAATCATTATTTCATCTCTAAAGAATATCGTGTAATCCCACTACTGATTCACATGAGTTCTTCTTCATGACTAAATGAAATTTATTCATTTGTGAGTCATATCTCACTCATCAATATAATCATTCATGATACCCCAAATGGTTTCTTTTTATTGTATCTAATTTCTTCTCATATACACATACTCATCTTGGTGCTTGGATTCTCACATTGCTCATAGTTTCATTATATAAGATTATACTTTAGTTCCTCAATCAAAATCACATAAAATGGTATATATGTTTCAATATACTATAGAAATAGAAAACATAATGAGAAATAAGGGGACTAAAATGAAGTTGTAATGATGTATGGAAGTCTAATTATTAATACAGATAATATAATTTCTATTTTTTATATAACTTAATTCCCTTAGATTTTCATTCAACTACAAACATAAAATAGAGTAGTCTAGGTTATTTATAAAAACATTAAACCACCATAGAATTGTGAAAAAATAAATATATCATTCTTCACAAGAAAAAAAATCACAATCATCATAGACATCATATTTTTATGCAGATTTCAAATATAACATCAATCATACTATCTCTAAATGAATGTAGTTTTATAAAATAAAATTAAGTTTCATGTTGTATAGATAACATTCAAATATCCAATTGATAAAATTATACACAAAACTATATATTTTTTTCAACACATTTCATCTTTATTAAATATCAAAGAAAAATTACTCTCTCGACCGATGGTAGAAGACAACGTTCTTTTTTGTTGAATGGTAAAAAGATATCTGGTTGAACAATTGAGTTTCAAAAATAAATATTTAAAGTTGGATGAATAATAAAAATTGTTTGAGAGTCCAACATCATATAATACATTAGATTAATCATACTTTTATATAAAAATTATACTTTGAACCTCTTAATGTTAGTGTAAGGGCCTTTCTCGTTACCCTTTATCATAGTTCGAAGACTACTAAAAATTCTTTTATCTTACAGCCTCACACAAAATTTCATTTATGATCCCATACCAGTCACCTTGAGACCTCTATGAAAAAACATTATTATCTATGATCATCGGTTTTCGGTTGACTATCTACATATGTATTGGATATAGTCCTTATAATTCTATCAATTGTGGTATGCCAATTTTTTTGTGAAATATATAAAAAACGAGTTTCTTAATTTCATGTCATAATATTCAAAACCAATTAACTCGAACATCATCATCCTATATATATTTTAATAAATATGTACTCACTAATATATAGATTTATAATTAAGAAAATAAAAATAAATATAACAATTTATTAATCAATAAATATCTTCTTTAGAATTTATTGTAAAAAAATTCATCTTATAAAAAATTTAAAATATGTGTTTGTCACCTATCATAACAATATAATAAATGAACACACTATCTTAAATGTTTCAATGAAATTACTATTTACGATTTATTGGATAATAAAGATCATCATTGAAAATATTTTCCAAATATATATATTTTTAATAATAGGAAACATTTTATTGATTTATATAAGGGACACATTAATATAAAAACATAATTTTAAATGTTTTAATGATTTTTGTTGAAAATTTTGTATTATATGTCAATATTTTTAAAAATATTTCATTTCATGACCCGACCCAATGGGGCTTGAGATGAAACTCCCATGGGCCTCCCCCAATAGGACATGGGCTAGTGACTAGCGCTGAGTAGACTATCACACACATGGGAGACATTAGCCTAATGTACCTGTAAAACACACCCTCAAACACATCCATGCAACAGTGTCAGAGATATATATAAAAACTGAAATAAAATTCATTCATACATCTAACCCAGAACTAGAGTATAAAAAAATTAAAAAAGGTAAAAACAATGGACCACCAAAAGAAACTACAAAAGCGTCCAACCTTCTCAGAATGAGGGGATCGCTACCAAAAGCACCAGCCGGTAAGCTCCTCGGCACAGCTCTGGTAAACACCTCGGTCAGTCTCGTTCACTATGCGATGCCTGCTCTAGGACCTCCTAGGAATCTGTTAAAATCCATGTAGTTTGAACAAGACACAAACATGTGTTGGGAAATCCCGTGAAGGGGGAGTATAAAACGACTTATTAGGAACCCCAATAAACCCAAAAATAAAAGGGAGAAACTGAATGGAACCAGTCAGCTAATCCTAGCCAATGGGAACCCAAACTAGAGAGAATCTCCATCTCAAGACCATCCTCATCTAAACACGACTAGTCAACTATGCTCAGGTGTATGCCCATACGTACACCATGACCATCCGCTCAGGTCTATGTCCATACATACACCATGAACAACCAGATATAATCATTACACACACCAAGCCTTATGAGGTTCCATCCCATCTCCTGTGACTGGTACATAACTAGAAGAAAACACTCCATGATCTATGTCATCCTAGATGACAATCCTTTAAGAGATAAATTCCATCAGGTCTCACACCAACATCCCATATTCCCATCCGAGAGATCACGCTCGTCAGATATCATCACTGAGAACATCACGCTGAAACAACGGAAATAGAGATCTTCTCATATAGGAGATCATTACAATGGTATGCTAAGGGAAACAAGAACCCACTCCAGTATCCTGATGATCTCACGGATAGGGGATCACTCCTAGGATCCGCTGGGAGATACCAGAACCTAATATGACATTCTACAGTTCACATCACTCAAATAGAGGATCATCGCCCATGTGAAGATGGTGACAACGATAATGATAACCCCATCTAGAATAACTCTAAATGTAGGGGATAGAATCAATTATGAAACAAACCTACCAAAAATAATGCGCTGTGTAGGGGATTGTACAACCAACGGTTCCACAACCCTACCGAAACCATGCACCGAGTTGGGTATCTTATACACGATGATACCCTAACCCTGCTACAAACCACATGTAGAGTAGGGGATCGTATACTTGACAATGCCACAACCCTAATATTCATGGACCACTACATAGGGGATCACATTCCTGATGATTCTTCAATCCCTACGGGATTAACCTGCATGATATGGGATCACCGCCCGTGGATAAGCGGTAACAGCGAACCAAGAACCCGATATAGGGAAGTGAATCAAGAGGATCCCACTCCAGACCCACTGGAGGGCTTCCACAACTCTATCAAGAAAACATCATATCTAGGAGATAAAAAACCTATAATAGTGTTGTAATTCAAAACAAACCCTCATAGGAACTAACCAAGGAAGTAAACTCAACCACTGCTGGTCCAAACATAACTATCCAAGAGACCCGAGAATTAAACCAGGTGGAGACATATTTTTGAGTACTGTTGTAGTAATGTAGCAGGCACTGTAGCACTAATATAGTAGTAACTATTAGGTACTATAGTAGAATGGACTATTCATCTGTTTGGTATTTCGGGCCACAATTTTGTGCCTTGGGACCGTTAAAGCCTTCAGGCCACCAAAGGACTTCTGGACAGTTAGGCTTTCGGGCCACCTCAAGGCCATCGGGCCACCTCAAGTCCTTCGGGCCACCTAAAGGACTTCGGGCCACCTGTAATGGTGATCTAATGATCAGACAGACTCTATAAGGAGCAGAATCCAGATGGGTATTCAAAGTAAGTGCATTCACCAGAGAAGAAGCTAAGAGGATTTGTCAGAAAGAGAGGGTATGACAATGCCATCTGGACCAGCCAGTGCTTGCATGGTATGACTAGCCGAATAGCCATCCGATGGTGTAATTATTATATCATGATGAAGAATCTGGGAGGAGTTACTGTTGGAACCAGGTTCTTCAAAGCATGATTTGGTGTATGGTTTGTGTTTGTTTTCAATCCTCAGTGGAAGTTCAGGGTGTGAACCAACAAAGCGATCATACCGTTCAGGAAGAAAACAGTAGTGAAGGTGGCGCTGTTTCCCAGTGTTTGCCAAATTTTTGGGCCTGAAAATCCGTAAATAAAGTAAAGTGTTTTTGGCAAAGATACTTGCGCGCCGAGCTCTTGGAGGATGAAAGACTTGCGCGCCATATGTTTTTGAGGATCAGAACATCAAAATTTGGCTAAGGAAAGAAGGTCGCGCAAGTGTTGATTGGGTCGCGCAAGTAACTTGCGCGACAGAGGATCTGGAGACAGGACTTGCGCGCCGTCGAGGGACTTGCGCGCCGCCGCACAGGGGGTCTAGTTTGCCTATAAATACTGGACCACCCCTCCTCATTTCCAACGGAGTTCAAGGCCGAGAGATTGCTCGAGCTCTCGTCGCGCAGGTGGTTGAGTCGCGCAGGTGGTTGTTTTGTCGCGCAAGTAGAGCTTGCGCGCCGGTGTTTGGCTGTTCTCCCAAGGTCCCAAGGCAGTTTGGAAGAGTAAGGAAGTGGATCGCGCAAGTTTTTTGTTCAAGAAGGCAGTGTCGCGCAGGTGCTTCAGTGACACTTGCGCGCCAGTTTAGACTTGCGCGCCTGAGACTTGCGCGCCGCCGGGAGACTTGCGCGCCGGGCTTGAAAAGGAGTCCTAGACACTATTGAAGCACACCTGCCTTGCTGGAGCTGCACGGAAGCCGAGAAACTACTCGGTTCATTCGAGGAAAAGTGATTTTCTTCTTCTGGTGAGAATCGGACTTCAATAGAGCATCTACATTCAACAAAGGATGCACTCTTATGCAAATGAAGAAGAGACCCACACGTCTATAAACTGAGTGGGACTTCACCAACGGCAGTGAGCCAGGGGGAGTCAACGGGAGTGACCCGAGGGACGCAGTGAGCTATCCCTGAACTATTGTAAAGGCAGTGAGCCTGGGACAGAGTGTCTGTACCCGAACTTTTGTATCCGCAGCTAGTGAAGCATAGTGGATTTAGGTACGACCGGCAACCTGTCGGCGTATGCTCCTTGGACATAGCCCTTAGTGGTGAACCAAGTAAAAATGACTGTGTCTTCTCTGTGCATGTGAATGTTTTCATTTTGATCGTAATCATCATACAGGTTCAACAAGTTCCTACCAACGTGGGAACAAGATCCAACAAATTAAAAGAAAAAGTGGTCACCCTGATTCACCCCTCCCCTCTCAGGGTGTCCCGGGGTCCTTCAAGTGGTATCAGAGGGTAAAGGTTGCTGGCGTTGAATCTGACCTTCTTCGTCATGGAAAACGCGATCAATGTCAGGGGAGTCCCTCACTTCGATGGAAGCAATTTCCAGATCTGGAAGAACAGAATGAGATCTCATCTAAGATCTCTTGGAATGGAAGTCCTTTTTTCTACTGTTCAAGGAATAGATGTCACTGATCCAACAGGTCTGGCTATGACTGAAACAGACAGGAAACTTCTTGATGCAGATGCTAAAGCACAGAATGCCCTCACTGCAGCCCTTTCTGATCAGATTTACCTGAAGGTGATGAATTGCACCTCAGCAAAATCTATGTGGGATAAACTTGAGAATATTTATGAGGGTGATAGCAAAGTGAAGGAGGCGAAACTACAAGTGCTACACAATCGGTTTGAGGATCTGAAGATGCATCCAGACGAGAATGCAGACTCTTTCTTCAATCGAATTACTGAAGTGGTTGGAGCAATTCGGGGTCTGGGCGAAGAAATCAAAGACATTGATATTGTAAAGAAAATATTAAGAAGACTTCCACCTCTGTATAATGTGAAGGTGTCAGCTCTTGAGGAAAGAGATCTTTCCAAACTTTCTCTAGATGACTTACTGAGCAGTTTGGTAGCTTATGAAATGAGAGTCAAACCAGAAGATGCTACGACTCGGGTGAGCAAGGAAATGGCATTCAAGGCCATGGATAAATTGAAAATCTCAAAGGATAGTAGCGGTGATGATGACGAAGAGAAAGAAATTCTTTCTCTCATTGCAAAGAAGTTCCAGAAGGGGAAAGGGAAATTCAAAGGGAAGTTACCTCTCGCATGTTTCCGTTGTGGAAAAGTTGGGCATATTGCTTCTCAGTGCTTGAAGAATATCAATGATGATGAAAGTGAAGATGAAAACTTCAAGAAGCCTCAAAGAAGGTTCTTCAAAAAGGGAGACTTCAAATCTGGTAAGAAAATGCAAAGGAAGAGTTTTGTCTGTGAAGAGGAAGAAGATGACAATGAATTCTGTGATGAAGAAGAACCAGAATTCAAAACTGGGAACCATGCTTCTATGATGGCCACTGTTGAAAAGTCAGAAGATACTGATGGTGAAAAACAACTGAGAACTTGTGTAGATCCTGAGGTGCAACTTAAGGATGCAATTAGTAAGCTTAAGATTAAATGTAAGAGCTGCAATAAGTGGAAATCAATTGTAGAAGAATCAACTGAATATGTTGATCAACTTGAAGCTGAAATTGAACGACTGGAAGAATTTGTGAAGGTTCAGTCTAAAATAATTGAAAGCAATGATGATGCAGTTGATCTGAAGCTGAGAATTGAAGAGCAAGCAAAGGTCATCAATGACCTCACATCCAGAATGGATGAAAAATCCAAGACTGTTGAGGGTCTTGAGGAGGAAGTTGTTACTCTGAGGAGTAAAATGGAGACAGAATCAGTTCCAAAAGAATCGAGGAAGAAAATACAGTTCGGAAGATTCTCAGATGCAGAATTACTTGCAAGAGCCAAGTGTGGTTCAGATGGGGTTGGAAAAGTCTTGAGTGATCAAAGACCTGCTTGCATGGGAAAGAGTGGAATTGGCTGTGAGGCTGAGTCATCAACTACTGGAAGTGCAAAGATCCAAAATAAAGATAAGATGAAAGTTGAACATGTTGAAATGTTACCTAGAGTGCTGAAAAAGGAACCCTCAATCCAAACTAAAAGGAGACCTGAAAATTATCCTCAAACTTTCAAAAATGGCAGACAGTCTTACTATTCCCCCAAGGAAGAAGCTATAAGGAAAAATTCAAGTGAGAAGACATTTCCTCTCATGAAGTGTCAGTTCTGTGGCTATCTGGGCCATACCATGTCCTATTGTGAAGAGGCAAGAAGCTATCTGAATGGAGAAGATATAGATGCTCAACAAAGGAGAACAATTTCATATCCTAAATCTTATAGAAGAAATAATTTCTATGGATATTGTTTTCATTGTTCTAACTTTGGTCATAAGGCCATTAATTGCAGGCAGAGAAGGGACATTGACACCTCATACATAAGTTCTAGACATGTCAAGTCTCGTCAGCAAGACGATGTTTCTCTTTCAAACAGGTTCTCACCTCTTAAAGAAGACTTTGACTATGAAGAACCTGGGTTTGCGGAAGAGATAGTTGAAAGGCCATCAGTTCTATATACTCAATCTAATGTCTCATGGAAGGAAAGGAGGAAGATTGAGAAATCAAACCTTGCAGAGGTAGCTCTCAAAGCTACAAAGAACAACAGTACCTGGATTCTAGATAGCGGTTGCTCATCTCATATGACAGGTAATGCCGGTCTACTAACAAATATCATAAAGAATGTTGATGGTACAGTAAGATTTGGTAATGATGGGGCTCTGAAAATCAAAGGGAGTGGAAGTACCAAATTAGCTAATGGAGAACTAAAGAAGACTGAAGTCCTTTACGTAGATGGCCTACGTCATAATCTCCTCTGCGTGAGTCAACTCTGTGACTCAGGACTTGTTGTTACTTTTAATCAGAAAGGCTTCACTATCAAGGGAAAAACTGGCAATTCTCTCATGAAGGGATGCAGAACAGAAGGAAACTTGTATCAGGTTGATAGTGAAGAGAATGTATGTTACATGACTGTTGAAGAAGAAAACAATCTGTGGCATCGGAGATTGGGACACATCAATCAACAAGACATGGAGAAAATATCAAAATTGAGAATTGTCATGGACATTCCCAACCTGAAGCGTGAGCGTGAAAAATCCTGTGATGCTTGTATTCGTGGGAAGTTGGTCTGCAGTTCATATCGGCCAAAGAAGAAAAAGGCATCTCACCTTCTTGATCTGATTCATACAGATGTTTGTGGTCCAATAAATGTTGCCGGAACTCATGGAGAAAGGTACTTTGTCCTTTTCATAGATGATTACAGTCGAATGGCATGTGTGATGGTCATTCACCGGAAACGACAGGTCCTTGACTGCATGAAAACATATCGGCGAATCGCCGAGAATGATACTGGACGAACAATCAAAGTGTTGCGATCTGACAATGGAGGAGAATACACGTCCATTGAATTTGAAAATTATCTGGAGAAGCATGGGATACAACATGAGGTAGTTGTTGTGAGAACTCCACAACAAAATGGAGTTGTTGAACGAAGGAATCGACAGGTGAACAACATGGCACGAACTATGCTGATTGAGAGTCGTATTCCACGACATTACTGGAAAGAGGCTGTTCAAGCTGCAGTGTACATTCAGAATCGAACAGGACTTTATATGGGTGAGACGAAGACACCATATGAATTGTGGCATGGACGGAAGCCTTCTCTAAAATACTTTCGTGTTTTTGGAAGTAAGTGCTTCATCAGGAACAAAGAAGGAAATCAAGGGAAATATGGTGACAATGCAGATGAAGGAATCTTCCTCGGTTACTCAATGAACAGCAAAGCCTACAAATGTTTCAACAATCGTTTGGGAAGGATTGTGGAAAGCAATGATGTTAAGATAATTGAAGAGAAAACCACAAATGCTTCACGGACGTCATATGCTGATGTGATAGAAAGTCATGAAGAATGTGGACATGAAGAAACTACAAATGCAGAAATAGAGGAAGCTGTTCAAAACACTCATCAATCACATAATGATGTTGACTCAGAAGAAGAATCTGAAGAAGAAACTATGGCTGAAGAGAATACTACTGAACCTCGTAGGAGAAATCGAAGAGCTGAGATTGATCCATCCAACATAATTGGGGATAGGAGTGCACCCACACAAACCAGAAGGATGAGGAATACCACGCAATCAGCATTTCTATCAGTTGTAGAGCCATCCTCATTCGAAGAAGCTGCAAAAGATGAATCTTGGGTGAATGCCATGAATGATGAATTAGATCAGATTGATAAGAATCAGACATGGGATCTTGTCCAGAGACCTGAAGGTCACAATGTGATTGGTACCAAATGGATTTTCAAAAATAAGTTTGATGAGCATGGAAGTGTTATCCGAAACAAGGCACGATTGGTATGTAAAGGATACTCCCAGATTGAAGGTATTGATGTTGAAGAAACCTTTGCTCCAGTTGCTAGACTGGAATCAATCAGGCTTTTCCTTGCCATGGCACTCCAAAGAGGATATAAAGTATATCAAATGGATGTTAAGACAGCATTCTTGAATGGTGTACTCGAAGAAGAAGTCTACATTGAACAACCGGTGGGGTTTGTCTTGGGTACCGATGAAACAAAGGTCTGCAAACTAAAGAAAGCTCTATATGGTTTGAAGCAGGCACCACGGGCATGGTACTCACGGCTAGATTCATATCTCAAGAAGTTGGAATTCAAAAGAGGAGGAGTTGATCACAATCTGTATGTGAAAAATTCTCCAAAAGATCAGTTCATGGTTCTTGTCTACGTTGATGATATCATTTTTGGTGGCAGCAGGCGGAAATCAGTGGATGAATTTGCCGACCACATGAAATCAGAATTTGAAATGTCTATGATTGGGGAGCTCACATATTTCTTGGGGTTTCAAGTGATTAAAAAGAAGGAATACACTTTCATTTCTCAAGAAAAATATGCAAGAGAGTTGCTGAAGAAGTTCAATATGCAAGACTCCAAACCAATGTCAACTCCGATTGCTGTTGGAACTAAACTTGGAAAGCATGAGGATGGGAACTCTGTTGATCCCACCATGTACAGGAGGATCATTGGAAGCCTACTGTATCTGACAGCGACAAGGCCAGATATTGTCTTTGCAACATGCCTTGCGGCCCGCTTTCAGAGTAAACCAAAGGAGGAACATATGTCAGCAGTAAAAAGAATCATGAGGTATATTCAAGGCACACATAACTTCGGGTTATTCTTTGCTGCAGGCAGGGACAGTGAATTATCAGCGTTTTCTGATGCTGACTGGGCTGGGGATGTAGTAGATAGAAAGTCCACTAGTGGTGGAGCTTTCTATATTGGGCATAAATGTGTTGGCTGGTTGAGCAAGAAGCAAGAAAGTACTTCTCTTAGTACTGCTGAAGCTGAATATATCTCCGCCACAAAAGCATGCACTCAACTTCTTTGGATGAAGCAGCAGCTAACAGATATTGGTGATAAGGTGCAGCAACCAATGGTGATTTATTGCGATAACAAAAGTGCAATTGATCTTACGAAGAATCCGGTTCAACATTCTCATACAAAACATATTGAAATACGGTATCATTTTATCAAAGAAAAGGTTGAACAAGGAGTGATTAAAATGGATCATGTTGGAACTAATGAGCAAGTGGCTGATATCCTAACCAAGCCATTGTCCGCGGCTGTGTTCGAGAAGCATCGGTTGAACCTTGGTGTTCGACCACCTCCTACTGCATAAGGAGGCACCGGAAGTCCCCTCTCCCCGTTTGTTTTAACTGTTTTTATCTGTTTATGGCTGTGATGCAGGTTTTTGGGGGAGATACTATCCAGGGGGAGTATGGCTTGAGCTGAATGTTGAACAAACTTTTCGATCTTTTGTTTTATTTTCAATGGGGGAGAAAGGAATAAATTCAAGGCAAGAAATTCTTCTGTAAATTCAAGGCAAGAAATTCTTCTTTGATGAGAAGTGTAAGCTTGTGATGAGAAGTTTAATAAGGATAACATCGGGATGGAGGATTTTGTGTACGATTTCAACACACTAAGACCCAATTCAAGATTTCTCTCTTGTTTTCTACACCGAGCATTGCTCACGTAGACTTAGAGTGTTAGCTGAGTTGATTCTTGCGTTTTGGATTTGCTCATGGTTGAAGATCTATTGAATTTATTCTGATTGCCAACAAACCCAAAGGGGGAGATTGTTGGAACCAGGTTCTTCAAAGCATGATTTGGTGTATGGTTTGTGTTTGTTGTCAATCCTCAGTGGAAGTTCAGGGTGTGAACCAACAAAGCGATCATACCGTTCAGGAAGAAAACAGTAGTGAAGGTGGCGCTGTTTCCCAGTGTTTGCCAAATTTTTGGGCCTGAAAATCCGTAAATAAAGTAAAGTGTTTTTGGCAAAGATACTTGCGCGCCGAGCTCTTGGAGGATGAAAGACTTGCGCGCCATATGTTTTTGAGGATCAGAACATCAAAATTTGGCTAAGTAAAGAAGGTCGCGCAAGTGTTGATTGGGTCGCGCAAGTAACTTGCGCGACAGAGGATCTGGAGACAGGACTTGCGCGCCGTCGAGGGACTTGCGCGCCGCCGCGCAGGGGGTCCAGTTTGCCTATAAATACTGGACCACCCCTCCTCATTTCCAACGGAGTTCAAGGCCGAGAGATTGCTCGAGCTCTCGTCGCGCAGGTGGTTGAGTCGCGCAGGTGGTTGTTTTGTCGCGCAAGTAGAGCTTGCGCGCCGGTGTTTGGCTGTTCTCCCAAGGTCCCAAGGCTGTTTGGAAGAGTAAGGAAGTGGATCGCGCAAGTTTTTTGTTCAAGAAGGCAGTGTCGCGCAGGTGCTTCAGTGACACTTGCGCGCCAGTTTAGACTTGCGCGCCTGAGACTTGCGCGCCGCCGGGAGACTTGCGCGCCGGGCTTGAAAAGGAGTCCTAGACACTATTGAAGCACGCCTGCCTTGCTGGAGCTGCACGGAAGCCGAGAAACTACTCGGTTCATTCGAGGAAAAGTGATTTTCTTCTTCTGGTGAGAATCGGACTTCAATAGAGCATCTACATTCAACAAAGGATGCACTCTTATGCAAATGAAGAAGAGACCCACACGTCTATAAACTGAGTGGGACTTCACCAACGGCAGTGAGCCAGGGGGAGTCAACGGGAGTGACCCGAGGGACGCAGTGAGCTATCCCTGAACTATTGTAAAGGCAGTGAGCCTGGGACAGAGTGTCTGTACCCGAACTTTTGTATCCGCAGCTAGTGAAGCATAGTGGATTTAGGTACGACCGGCAACCTGTCGGCGTATGCTCCTTGGACGTAGCCCTTAGTGGTGAACCAAGTAAAAATGACTGTGTCTTCTCTGTGCGTGTGAATGTTTTCATTTTGATCGTAATCATCATACAGGTTCAACAAGTTCCTACCAACGTGGGAACAAGATCCAACAAATTAAAAGAAAAAGTGGTCACCCTGATTCACCCCTCCCCTCTCAGGGTGTCCCGGGGTCCTTCAGTTACAAGTATATTCTGTATATTTCCTAAGACCTGTGGGTCATGTAATCTCTGAGCCTACAGGCCTCGTAAGGTTTCCCCCTCATCCCTTGACATGGGGTTATCAAAATAAAAAAAATGAAGGCCTTTGGTACATTCATGTCAAACATTTATAACCCAAGAGACCAACAACATCACCACTCAATGCACCTCCTAGAACTATACTGAGGACTCCACCGCGATCTACGCGAAAAAACACATAGGATAGGCTATATACTCATTCAAAACAAGTATCCGGTGAAAAATATACTAACGACTATATCTAGCCTGGGTGGGGCCCATGCCTCGATCCCAAAACGCATCAAGCAGACTGCACCATTGCTATCCCCACAGAAAAATGCCCAAGATCAACTATTTTTTTGTCCAAAAAGAACACCAGACGAAAAAGTCATCTTTCTCTATAAACGCCTAAAACCAGCGTCATGGGGCTTATAACGACCCGAAATTTTGAATAAATCTTGTTTCCTAATTTTGTGGGTAATTTTATTTTTATACTCAACAAAACTATGTCATTTGATAACATGAGTATAATTAAAAGGAGACTGTTGGGTTTCAACTATTATATGACCATTTGGGAAATTTGACCGTTTGAAACCAAATGTTGCGATTATTGTCTCTATATACAAGTGATCTCGGTTAATTAATATAGAAAGAAGATTCGATGGTCTCATCCATTAGTCATGGTCCAATAGAAGCCCATCTAACAGAACATGGGAAGGAGGTAGCACCGATGGGCTTTTCTCTGGACCAAACCCAAGCAGAACATCATCGTGTGAAGCTAGAATGGAATGTCCTTCACAAGAAGTTCAAACTGATAGAAATTACTACTCGTTCAATGTTCACTGATCCACCCTTGGATTCACTCACCTTATCACACCTTACACTTAGGTCCTATGTTGGGGTTATAAAGGCTATGTAAGGAGACCGTAACTGCTTTGTATACTCCTTTGAGATAAATAAAATTGTTTTTTCTTATTAGGGTGAAGTTTGTAAATTTTCAAATGTCCAGATAAATGTAGGATGTATATTATTGATGAATTTGAAAAAAAGGTTATTTTTAAATATTTTTGTAAACCTTAAATAATTAATGATGGGAAATTATTTTCAAAAAATGGTCTTCTGTAAATGTGTTCAATAATAAATTTGTAGTCTAATAAGATCAACATAATATTTGGTGAATATTAATTTATGAATAGTGATTTTACGCTTAGAATTAGTAATGTGACCAAATGGATTAGTAATCTCACTTAAAGAAAGTATTAATATAATATAGGCACCTTAATTAAGTAATGTGATTCCACAAAATAGGTAAATAACTATTTTAGAAATTATTAATCAAGTATTCGTCTTTTCGGTTGAATAGTGTTTTTTAAATAAAAATTAATTTAAAAATATTTAAAAAATTATTTTTTTAAAATGGAATTTATTTTGGAATTAAGATCATCGATATTATGTTAAAGTAATTTTTGGGGTTTTTTCTGAAAAAAAAGCATTTTCAGTGAATAGTGTTTTTATTTAAAAATTACATGAACAATACTTAGAAAATTATTTTTATAAAATGGTGTTTATTTATGAATTCATAGCATTGATATTACGTTAAGATAAATTTTGGGAGTTGTATGAAAAAGTTGAATTTTTAGTGAATAGTAAAAATACAGTTTTAAGGTTTCAGTATGTTTAATGATATAATAACGAAGTCATGATGATGTAATGATATATTTTAAGGGATGGTCGACTAAAGGGGATTAATTATTGTATTATGGGTACCATTGTTTCTAACACCTTGGGAAATAACATGTGAAAGCCCATGGTTTTTCCAATACCACCAATGCGGTGTTCCTTGGACATTAATGCCTAGTCCCCTCACTTCCCCATTAAATACCAAGCCATTATCCTATCCTTTCGATTCAAAAATAATAATCAATGATTTTATGGTCTCCTTACCTCCAAAGTTTTCCTCCCAAGGTGCCCCCATTCCCTCAAGGTCACAAAATTTGAGTTTTAAGAGTTACGTTTTAAGGTAAGGGATCCTACCTCTCTCTTTCTTTTCAAGTACTCTATTTAATGTCATTTCTCTTATGCTCCATGTTCATATTTTTTGGATTTTCTTTTTTATTCTTAATAATGTACTTTTAATTTTCATATGATGAGAGACCCCCTCTTGCTCTCATCAATTCATTTTAAGAATGTTTAAGTGGCGCCGTTAGGCTGCCGAACTGTTAAGGGATTCTTTCACCCTTCTCATTTTCAAGATCTATTTTCATGTAAAGTATTTCCAGTTCCTTTTTTTGTTGGGGTATGATATCTATATCTAACATATTTATCATTTATGTTCATATTCTGAGAGACCCTATTTTATCTCGTCAATTATTATTTTTTATGTTTAAGTGACGCAGTTAGGCTGCCGAATTTTCAAAAGAAAAATCTTATTTTTGTCTTCATTCCATGTTTTTCATTTTAGATGGTATGTGCATAAAATATCATTACCATGTTCATATATCCTCTATATTCTGTCCCTATACTGTTTTATGGATCATTTATGAGTGGGTGACCTATGTCCCATCTCTTTTTAATGTTTTCGAAAACCCTGTAACATAGTCGTTATGCTGCAGAAGTTTCGTCTCAAAATGTCTCTCCATTTTTCTCAAATTCATTTATTTTATTAAGTGAATACTCAAAACTATTTCTTTTATAGGGGTATTCACATATATATCAAAATTTTCTATTTTAATTCTAGGATTTACATACATGAAACCCACTTTCCTTTTTCCATGGGTTTAAAGTGACATATTGATCATGTCTTTAACGCAGTTTTTAAAACGTTATCATTATGAAGTGAAAACCATTTCTTTTATGATATGTGGGTTATTTATGAAATTTTTGATGATGATATATTTTTAAAACATGATAATAAACTCAAATTTAAGGGTGTGCCCTGATTACTCTCCAATGCATTGGGTAAAGACTTAATCTCTAGAGATGACCATTTTTAATGATACCTTGGTGAATAACAATGGTAATTTTTAATGACACCTTAGAGATGGAGCTTGGTGAAATGGAAATTATTGTCTATGTTAAATGTTGTAGAAACTTCTACAAGTTATGAAATACATTATTTTTATTTTGATATGCCTCATGATTTCTTTCTCATGCCTTAATTTTCTTTTTCACGACTTTATTGATGTATCTCAAGTTCACATGTTAAATGTTTCCCCTTGTTTCCTAAATGGGGCCTTCTTCTCACCCTTTCTTTTGATGTATGTCCCCAGGTTATGAGATGTTGTAATGAACATAGGATGAACAAATGAATAATCCTTTCAAGTGTTTATGAAGAATGTTTTATGTTTTCATGTATTAAGATCGTGGTTTCCAAGACACTAAACCTTAAAGATCCTCAGTTTTGTATAATGTAATGAAAGTTTTTGTGATAAAAAGGAGGGATGTCATAGTTGGTATCAAATGAAGGTTTAGTTATTTGTGGAAATTAGGATATGAAAAGATTAGGAATAACCCTATAGAAATGTCTAAAAACATGAAATCTTCCTGGTATTTTGGTGAGTATTGAATAAGTGGGATCGAAACAAATAAATCCTTATCTGGATACAAGCAAGAAGAGGTGGCTTTAGCACAGTTTTCATAGGAGTGAAAACTCTGACAAGGTGTTTTGAGTTTGACCTAGGGTAACCTGGTGAACGACAATGGGCCTTGCTGTACTCTTGGATTGACACTCCCGGGGGATATGCTTTTCTAAATTCATAAAATTTGTATAAACCATTATTAAAGGGACCAAGATAAAATAAAATAATGATTCACATATGAATATATGATCATGGATTACCGTGATTGGAACCTAGGGGATCACAAGTTAGTGTATACTTTTCTTCTACAAGTTTATCCTTCTATGCTTTATGTTTCCTTTTTATGATTATTGGCTAAGTATTAGCCCCCTAATTATACATTATTTTTGTAGTTAATAGAGGGAAATTAAAGAACATGTCCCATCAACCAATGTGATAGGAAATGTGATGATTTCCCTATTAATATGACAAAGATGACGAGAGATCAAGATGAACATATTGTGATTATGCCAAACTAGCTATCAAAAATCCCAATTAATATTTGGTACCTAGTTGAATTCCCAAATTCATCAAGGAAGACGAAGACGAAGTCTCAAGGATGTTCATCTGATAATGTTGATAAGGGAAAGAAGACCCTATTTCCTTTGTGAAAAAAGTGTGGAAAGGGGCACCATGGATAATGTCACAATGGAACCGGGAGATGTTTTAAGTGTGGGGTGATAGGGAATAATGTTGCCAATTGATTTTAAAGAAATGGATAATTTGATGAATAGAGATAAGGTTTGATCTAATGTACCATATACGTTTCAATGTCGTAAATATGGAGAAGTTGGAAATTATCCTAGGAAATGGTCTCTTGGAAGGGATGAGAATCATGATTAGCATCAACAATATTTAAGGAAATGGGAACAATTCAAGTCCTTTTCTGAGATGGATCATGATGACTAATGTGCATGTAACTTCTTCCCAATAATTTTCAACATCATGCTGTATTTTAGTTTGTGCCCTATGAGCATATCTTTAATGTTTTCTAAGAACATCGAGTCACTACCTAAAATGGTTTTATATAATTAAGGAAAACATCTATTGTTATGTACAACATGTTGATGTTGTAAAGCTATTCTTCTTGAAAAAAAACACGATTAGAAGATTAAAAGAATATTATTATTTTGGAAGATGTTCACTATTTTGGGAACCCTATATGAATGAGGTAAATTGATTACTAAGGTATATTCACTGAGGAGTAAAGGTTGACTAATATTTTGATGAATCGATGAATTTGAGGTGAACTTATAGTAATTTAGGTTACATATAAAAATAATTAACCTATCTGGGGGGGAATATGTTTAGGATAGTTACTTTTGTTTTTAGATGATAGGAGTGGTTGATGCTATTTGGAGATGAATGATAATGATTATCTTGGAAGACTATGTTATCAAATCCTTTTGGTATTTGGGTTTTAATCTTATTTTGGTCTATTTTGAGAAATTTTAAGGAAATTTATTTATGAAATGATCTATGATAAACTTTGTGTAGTACCGTGGAATTTTGGAGATTTAAAAGTAGTTTCCCTTCCTATGGGGTTCTTTCTTTTTGAAGAGTTGTTTTATTTTACCCGTTCTATTTTTGGGATAATGTTTAAAGATAGAAGAAATAGATAGTTAATATTTTGTGGATTATGTGATTCTCTAGATGATGATTCTTGTGCTTTTGATGAGACCAAGGTTTTTGGAATGCCCATCGTTTGGAGAAAAGATTATTTTTAGTACAAACTTATTAAAGGATGAAACCATAATTGAAGGTAAGTATATTTCCTTGTGTTCTTATTCTATGTAGTAAATGAATTCCTCGAAATTATTAAAAGGAACGTAAAACAAAAACATTTTTGGTTTAAGTGTCATGTTGGGTAATCAAAGACTGTTTACACACATCATAAGTTTGTGATTTTATTATGGCTAACTTTCTTCTAATCATGTTTTCTATCCCTCTCCATCAAAACATGACCCTTTCTTTTCTCTTCCATATTCATGTTTCCCTACATGGAATCCTAGTATGGGTTAACTCGAGCGACCTTTGTACTTCCCTTTCTTTCTTTTAAAGTAATAGTTTTACAGACTTTTTTTCCGATGTGGTACTTTCAATTAAATTTCCATGCCCAATTTTAAAAATTGTGAGGACGTAATTTCTTAAGTGGGGAAGAATGTAATAACCTAAAATTTTGAATAAATATTGCTTCCTAATTTTCTGTTTTATTTTATTTTTATACTCAACAAAACAGTTTCATTTGATAACATGAGTATAATTAAAATGGGACTGTTGGGTTTTGACTGTTATATGACCATTGGTCAATATGACCGTTGGAAACCAAATGTTGCGATTATTGTCTATAAATACAAGTGATCTCGGTTAATTAATATTGAAAGATGATTTGATGGCCACATCCTGTAGTCTCGGGTGAATCGAAGCCCATCTAACAGAACTTGGGAAGGAGGTTGCACAACTGGGCTTTTCTCTGGACCAAACCCATGCCGAACTTCATCGTGTGAAGCTAGAATGGAATCACATTCGCGAGAAGTTCAAACTGATAGAAATTACAACACGTGCATTGTTGGCCAAGCCGCCCGTGGATTCTCTCACCTTAACACACCTTACACTTAGGACTTATGCTGGGGTTATAAGAGGCTATGTAAGGTGACCGTAAATGCTTTGTGTAATCCTTTGAGATAAATAAAATTGTGTTTTTTTCTTATGGTGATGTTTGTAAATTTTCAAATGTCTGGATAAATGTAGGATGTATATTATTGATTAATTTGAAAAAAAAATGATATTTTAAAATATTTTGGTAAACCTTAAATAATTAATGATGTGAAATTATTTTCAAAAAATGGTCTTCTGCAAATGTGTTCAGTAAGGAATTTGGAGTCTAATAAGATCAACATAATTTTGGGTGAATAGTAATTTAGGAATAGTGATTTTACTCTTAGGATTAGTAATGTGACTAAATGGATTAGTAATCTCTCTTAAATAAAGTATTAATATAATATAGGCACCTTTATTAAGTAATTTGATTCAATAAAATAGGTAAATAACTACTTCAGAAATTATTAGTCAAGTATTAGTTTTTTCGGGTGAATAGTTTTTTTAAATTAAAAATTAAATTAAAATTATTTATAAAATTATTTTTATAAAATGGGATTTATATTTGAATGCTGAACATCGATATTATGTTAAGGTAATTTTTTGGGTTTGTTCTGAAAAAATGAATATTCAGTGAATAATGTTTTTATTTAAAAATTAAATTAAAAATATTCAAAAAAAATTTTAATAAAATGGAGTTTATTTTAAAATTTAATTCATTTATATTACGTTAAGATAAATTTTGGGATTTTCCTTAAAAAGTTGAATTTTCAGTAAATAGTAAAAATACAGTTTTAGGGATTCGGTATGTTTAATGACATCATAACTACGTCATGATGATGTCATGAGATATTTTAAGGGATGGTCGACTAAAGGGGGGTTAATTATTGTATTAGGGGTCCCATGTTGCCTAACACCATGGGAAATAACATGGGCAATCCCATGGTTTTTCCAATACCACCAATGAGGTGTCCCTTGGCCATTAATGCCTTGTCCCCTCACTTCCCCTATAAATACCATGCCATTCTCACATCCTTTCGATTCAAAAATCATACTCAACAATGTTATGGTCACCATACCTATCAAGTAGTCCTCCCTAGGTTCCCCCAATCCCTCAAGGTCCCAACCATTGAGTTTTAAGAGTTACGTTTTAAGGTAAGGGATCCTACCTCTCTTTCTTTCCAAGTACTATCTTTTATGTCAGTTCTTTTATTCTCCATGTTCTTATGTTGGGGATGTTATTTTATATTCATCCTGCTTTACTTTTAATTTTCCTATGATTAGAGACCCCCTCTTTCTCTCACCAATTCATTTTGTGAATTTTTAAGTGGCGCCGATATGCTGCTGAATTTTTAAGGGATTCGTTCACCCTTCTCATTTTCAAGTTATATTTTCAGGTCAAGTCTTTCAAGTTCGTTTTTATTATTTTGGGGTATGATCTATATATCTATCATACTGATATTTTATTTTCATATGAAGTGAGACCCTATTTGATCTCTTCAATTCATTTTTTTTATGTTTAAGTGACGCCATTAGGCTTCCGAATTTTCATAATAAAAATATTATTTTTGTCTTCCTTCCATGCTTTTAATTTCAAATGGTATGTCTTTCAAATTTCATTACCATGTTCATATATACATTATATTATATCCCTCTATTGTTTTATGGATCATATATGAGTGGGTGACCCATGTCCCCTCTCTTTTCACTATTTTCTAAAACCCTGTAACATATTTTTTATGCTGCAGAATTTTCGTCTCAAAATGTCTCTCTCTTTTTCTCAAATTATTTTATTTTATTATGTGAATACTCAAATCTATTTATTTTACAAGGTAATACACATTTATATAAAAATGTTCTATTTTAATTATGGTATTAAAATACATGAAAACCGCTTTCCTTTTTCTGTGGGTTTAAAGTAACATTAAGATCATATCTTTAAAACAATTTCTAAAACATTATGATTATGAAATAACACCCATTTATTTTATGATATATGGGTTATTTATGAAGTGTTTGATGATGATACATGTGGATCACATGGTAATAAATTCAAATTTAAGGGTTCTCCCTGATAGTAATCCGATGCATTGGGTAAAGACTTAATCTCTAGAGATGACCATTTTAAATGATACCATGGTGAATAACCTTGGTATTTTTTAATGACACATTGGGGATGGACCTTGGTGAAACAGAAATAATTTTCTAAGATAAATGTTGTATACAAATACTCAAGTTATTAAATACATTATTTTTATTATGATATGCCTCATGATTTCTTTCTCATGCCTTAAAGTTCATTTTCATGACTTTATTGATGTATCTCAAGTTCACAAGTTAAATGATTCCCCTTGTTTCCTTTACTGGGCCTTCTGCTCACACATTCTTTTGATGTATTTCCCTGGGTTATTAGATGTTGTAATGTACTTTGGATGAACAAATGAAGAAGGCGTTCATGTTTTTAAGAATAATTTTTTATGTTTTCAAGTATTAAGCTCCTAGTTTCCAAGACACTAAACCTTAAAGATCCTCAGTTTTGTATAATGTAATGAAATTTTATGTGATAAAAAGGTAGGATGTAATAGTTGTTATCAAAGGATGGTTTAGTTATTTGTGGAAATTAGAATATGAAAACATTAGGAAAAAAACCTACAGAAATGTTTTAATATCTTAAATATTCATGGTATTTTGGTGAGTATTGAGTAAGTGGGTTCCAAACAAATAAATCCCTATCTGCTTACGGACAAGTAGAGGTGGCTCTGGAACAGATGTTCCTAGGATTGAAAACTCAAACAAGGTGTTTCGGGCTTGACCCGGGGTAACCTGGTGTAAGACAACGGGCCTTGCTGCACTCTTGGTTTGACACTCCCGAGGTATATGCTTTGGTAAATTCATAAGTTTTGTATGAACCATTGTTAAAGGGACAAAGATAAAATAAAATAAAGATTCACATAAGAATATATGATCATGGATAACCTAGATTAGAACCTAGGGGAGCACATGTTATAGTATACATTTATTCTCAAATTTTATCCTTCTATGCCTTAAGATTCCTTTTCCTGATAATTGGATAAGTATTTAAGCCCCCTAATTATACTTTCTTTTCTTAGTTAATGGCGGGAAATAGAAGAACATGTCCCAACAAACAATGTGATAGGAAATGTGACGATTGCCCTATTAATATGACATAGATGACGAGAGATCAAGTTGAACATTTTTTGATTATCCCAAACCAGCTATCCAAAATCACAATTAATAATTGGTACCTAGTTGAATGCCAAATTCATCAAGGAATAAGAAGAAGAAGTCTCAAGGATGTTCATCTGATAAAGTTGATAAGGGAAAGAAGACCCAATTTCCTTTTTGCAAAAAGAGTGGAAAGGGGCACCAAGGAGAATGTCACAATGGAACTGGGAGATGTTTTAAGTGTGGGGTGATAGGGAATAAAGTATCCAATTGCTTTAAAAAATGTATAATGTGATGAATAGAGATAAGGTTCGATCTAATGTACCTTATACTTTTCAATGTCACAAATATGGAGAATTTGGAAATTATCCAAGGTAATGCTCTCTTTAAATGGATGTGAATCATGATGAGCTTCAACAATCTTCAAGGTCGAGGGAACAATGCAAGTCTTATGTTGTGTTGGATCATGATGACTAAAGTACATGTAACTTCTTCCCAGTAATTTTCTATGTCATGTTGTATTTTTGTCCGTCCCCTACGAACATATGTTTAATGTTTTCTAGGAACATCGAGTCACTACCTAAGATTGTTTTATTCCATTAAGGAAAACATCTATTGTTATGTACCACATGATGATGTTGTGAAGCTATTCTTCTTGAACAAAAAAAATATGATTAGAGGATTAAAAGATAATTATTATTTTGCAAGACGTTCACTATTTTGGGAACCCTGTATGATCGAGGTAAATAGATTACTACAGTATTGTATATGAGGAGTAAAGGATGACTTATATTTTGAAGAATCAATGAATTTAAGGTGATCTTATAGTAATTTAGGTTACATATAAAATTAATTTACCTATCTGGGGGGAAATATGTTTAGGGTAGTTACTTTTGTTATAAGATGTTGGCAGTGGTTGATGTTGTTTGGAGATGAACAATAAAGTTCATCTTGGAAGAATATGTTATCAATTCCTTCTTGTATTTGGGATTTAGTCTTAGTTTGGTATATTTTGAGTAATTTCAAGGATATTTAGTTATGGAATGGTCTGTGATAAACATTGGGTAGTACCGTGGAATTTTGAAGATTAAAAATTAGTTTCCCTTACAATGGGGTTCTTTCTTTTTGAATAGTTTTTTAACATACCCTTTCTATTTTTGGGATAATGGTTAATGATAGAAGAAATAGATATTTAATCTTTTTTGGATTATGTGATTCTCAAGAAGATGATTCTTGTGCTTTCGATGATACAAAGTGTTTTTGAATGCTCATCGTTTGGAGAAAAGATTAGTTTTGGTAGAAACTTATTAAAGGATGAAACTCTACTTGAAGGTATGTATATTTCCTTGTGTTCTTATTCTATGTACTAAATGAATTCCTCAAAATTATTAAAAGGAACGTAAAAAAAACATGGTTTGTTTATTTTTCCCACTGGGTAATCAAAGACCTTTTACACACATCATATGTATGTGATTTTCTTGTGGTTAACATTATCCTAATCATGTTTTCTATCACTCTCCATTCAAACACGACCCTTTGTTTTATCTTCCATATTCATGTTTTCCTACATGGAATCCTACTATGGGTTAACTCGGGTGACCTTTGTACTTCCCTTTCATTCTTTTAAAGTAATGGTTTTACTAACTCCTTTTCTGATGTGGGACGTTCAATGAAATTTCCAAGCCCAATTTTAAAAATTGCAAGGTTGCAATTTCTTAACGGGGGAAGAATGTAATGACCTGAAATTTTGAATAAATATTGTTTCCTAATTTTGTGTGCTATTTTATTTTTATACTCAACAAAAGTGTTTCATTTGATAACATGAGTATAATTAAAATGAGACCGTTGGGTTTTGACTGTTATATGACCATTGGTCAATATAACCGTTGGAAACCAAATGTTGGTATTATTGTCCCTAAATACATGTTATCTCGGTTAATTAATATAGAATGAATATTTGATGGCATCATCCAGTAGTCTCGGGCCAATCAAAGCCCATCTAACAGAGCATTGGATGAAGGTAGCACCACTGGGCTTTGCTCTGGACCAAACCCAAGTCGAACATCAGAGTGTGAAGCTAGAATGGAATCGCCTTCACGGGAATTTCAAACTGATAGAAATTACTACTCTTGCAATTTTGGTCGAGCCGCCCTTGGATTCTCTCAACATAGCACACATTACACTTACATCCTATTCTAGGGTTATAAGAGGCTATGTTAGGTGACCATAACTGCTTTGTGTAATCCATTGAGATAAAAAAATTGTGTTTTCTTCTTATGGTGAAGTTTGTAAATTTTCAAATGTCCGGATAAATGTAGGCATGTATATTATTGATTTATTTGAATAAAAAGGCTATTTTAAAATATTTTTTAAACCTTAAATAATTAATGACGTGCAATGATTTTCAAAAAATGGTTTTCTGAAAATGTGTTCAGTAAAAAATTTGGAGTCTACTAAGATCTACTTAATTTTTGGTGAATAGTAATTTATTAATAGTGATTTTACACATAGGATTAGTAATGTGACCAAATGGATTAGTAATCTCACTTAAAGAAAGTATTAATATAATATAGGCACCTTGATAAAGTAATGTGATTCAAAAAAAATGGTAAATAACTGTTTTAGAAATTATTAGCCAAGTATTAGTTTTTTCCAGTGAATAGTTATTTTTAATTAGAAATTAAATTAAAAATAAATAGAAAATTATTTCTATAAAATGGACTTTATTTTTGAATTTAAAACCTCGATATTATGTTAAGAAAATCTTTGTGGTTTTCTGAAAAAAATGAATTTTCAGTGAATAGTGTTTTTATTTAAAAATTAAATTAAAAATATTTAGAAAATTATTTTTATAAAATGGAGTTTATTTTCGAATTCTGAGCATTGATATTACATTAAGAAAAATTTTGGGAGTTGTCTGAAAAAGTTGAATTTTCAATGAATAGTAAAAAATACAGTTTTAGGGTTTCAGTATGTTTAATGACATCACAACTGCGTCATAATGAATTCATGATATATTTTAAGAGATGGACGAGTAAAGGGGATGAATTATTGTATGAGGGGTCCCATGTGGCCTAAAACCTTGGGAAATACCTTGGGAAAGCCCATGGGTTTTCCAATACCACCGATGAGGTGTCCCATGGCCATTAATGTTGTGTCCCCTCACTTCCTCTATATATACCAAGCCATTCTCTAATCATTTGGATTAAAAAATCATCCTAAACAATGTTCAGATCTCATTATCTCCCCATTAGTCCTTACAAGGTTCCCCCAAGCCCTCAAGGTCCCAACCATTGAGTTTGAAGAGTTACGGTTTAAGGTAAGGGATCCTACCTCTCTCTTTCATTCCAAGTACTCTCTTTTATGTCATTTATTTTATGCTCAATGTTCTTATGTATGGGATGTTATTTTATATTTATCCTACTGTAATTTTATTTTTCATATGATGAGAGACCACCTATTTCTCTCATAAATTCATTTTAATAATGTTTTAGTGGCGCCGTTAGGCTACCGAATTTTTAAGGGATTCTTTCACCATTCTCATTTTCAAGTTCTATTTTCATGTAATGTCTTTAAAGTTCCTTTTTATTATGTTGGGGTATGATATCTATATCTATCTTACTTATTTTTTATGTTCATATTATGAGAAATGGTCTTTGATCTTGTCAATTCATTTTTTTATGTTTAAGTGACGCCGTTAGGCTGCCTAATTTTCATAAGAAATATCATATTTTTGCCTTCCTTCCATGTTTTTCATTTCAAATGTAATGTCCTTAAAATTTCATTACCATGTTCATATAACCTTTATATTCTGTCCCTCTACTATTTTATGGATCATTTATAAGTGGGTGACCCATTTACCCTCTCTTTTCAATGTTTTCTTAAACCTTGTAACATAGTCGTTATGCTGTAGAATTTTCATCTCCGAATGTCTCTCTCTTTTTCTCAAATTATTTAATTTTATTAAGTGAATACTCAAAGCTCTCTCTTCTAATGGTTTATTCACATATATATATAAAAAATTTATTTTAATTCTGTTATTTACATACATGAAACCCGCTTTCCATTTTTGGAGGGATTAAAGTTACCTAAAGCTCATGTCTTTAAAGCAGTTTTTAAAACGTTGTGATTATGAAATGAAACCCATTTATTTTTTTCTATATGAGTTATTTATGAAAATTTTGATTATTATATATGTGGATCACATGGTAATAATGTCAAATTTAAGGGTGTTCCTTGATATCGCTTCAATTCATTGGGTAAAGACGTAATCTGTAGAGATGACCATTTTTAACGATGCCTTGGTGAATACCCTTGGTAATTTTTAATGCCACATTCTGGATGGACCTTGGTGAAACAGAAATGATTGTCTAAGTTAAATTTTGTAGTCACATCTTAATGTTATGAAATACGTTATTTTTATTATGATATTCCTCATGATTTCTTTCTCATGCCTTAAAGTTATTTTTCAAGACATTATTGATGTATCTCAAGTTCACATGTTAAATGTTTTTCCTTGTATCCTTTACTGAGACTTCTGCACACCCTTTATTTTGATGTATGTCCCTAGGTTATAAGATGCAGTAATGATCTTATGATGAACAAATGAATATTCCTTTCAAGTGTTTATGAATATTGTTTTATTTTGTCATGTATTAAGCTCCTGGTTTCCAAGACACTAAACCATAAAGATCCTCGATTTTGTTTAATGTAATGAATGTTTATGTGATAAAAAAGGAGGGATGTCATAGGGACCACATACTGATCTCCATCCCCGCACCAAGAAACTATCTAGAAAATTCCGCCTTACTATTATGATGACAACGTCACTGAAGGCACGTCAATCAGACACTCCGTGTAAATGATACGGCGGGTCGAAGTTGAAAATAATAAAATATTTTTATTATTATCAACGTTTCATGGCCACTGGCCAAATCCTAACTCATATATTTCTGAAAACATCCTCAAGGGGTATGTATTTTCATGAGGATTGTGTCACCGTAAATGGCACGTAAATCATACTTATGGTTTGTGAGTTATGGGTGTTTAAAGAACCCCTAGAAAAATCAGGTCGGATCACCATAGGGTCGCTAGAATCCACCGCCGCCAGCTCACTGGACCACCGCCACCTGACAAAATCTGCCACGCCACTGCCACCCTCGCTGGAAACCACCATTTCCATCATCAGAAAACAGTTTTTCCGACGGAAAACTTCTGGGAGCCACCGGAATCACCACGGTGCTCCAAATTCAGATCTGAAAAATGTTTCAAAATCCTTGGGACCCAAACTACCCAACCCTAATGAGGATTTGAAGAAATAACTAATAAATTAGATTAGGTATTTTAAAACTAAAACCTCCTAAAATTCGGTGGATCACCGACACTTTGCATGCTTCGCTGATGTCGTGGCCCGATCTATGAGTGGCCGCTGTCAAAATTGGAGCTCAACGGCACCTAGTTCTTCTATTTCCACTGATTTGTCGCAGAAAGAGGGAGGAGGGGGAAGCTACGTGTACAAAAAGTTTGGGAGGAGAATGTTAGATATTTCATTTTTGAAAAAATATCAACTATACTTCTCGCCCTGACTAGCCCTCGACCTGACACCTAACGCTGACAATGATTGTGTCATGGCTGGGGTAAACACGACGTTTCAGACTCGACTGCGATCCCAGAATATTGTTTCGAGACTCTATTCAAGAGTTATTCGAGCTGATTCTCCTAAATAAACATTTCCATTTATTTACCAAAACGCTCCTGGTCGGTTTTTACACAGCAGGCCCACACCCACAATGTTTACACCCCATCAAGGGTAAATGACACACTTCGGATGCAACCGTGCCATTTGATATATTATCCAAGATACTATTTAGGAGAAAAAACAACTCCGAAAAGTTCATAGTATAAAAATAGTTAATATATTTATATAAATAATTCCGGGAACACCATGCCTTGGAATTACACGCCGTCTTCTGGCCTAACACTAGAAATATTGGTAGAAATATTCTAATGTTTGACAAGGCCATAACCCAAGTTGCTACATCCTCCCCAACATAGAACTATTCATCCCCAAAAATCCATACGCACATGGAAAGCAATATAACTCTCAACAAGGTCTCCCATGCCAGAAAGATCACCAACACACACCCATGAATAAACACGTCAGTAAGAGAGACTCAACCACCAAACCTCGACATTATCTGCTTTGGGCGGCACTAGCTAGCCCGGGCGGTTTTAACTGCGACACAAAAACGCATCTCGGTGGGGGAAAGATCCCTATTCCTCGTGCATTCGTAGCACGTCCAACAACAACCACACATGGGTTTACTAACGCCCTGAACAATCCTCGTGTGTGCAACGAAAAAAAATTAGTACTACTAAACATTGTCTATCAAAACTATTACAGAGTTAGAAATGAAACTAAGAATACCTCCATTGACCCTTGGTTCATCTAGGTCAACAACCTCTAAGGCCTGCAGCTAACCTCGCCCTCACCCTCCATCTCCTAGAGCTCATCATGGACCACATGGGGGGTGGTGGTGGCATCTAATACAACCTACCACCACCCGCTGTGGCATGAACTCTGTCGCCACATTCACTGCCTTGCAAACCTCCATACTAATGACGTTGATGATACCAAAGTAGAATGTCAACAGGCTCCCTCTCAACTGCATGGCAGGATGAACACTCCCTAGAAAGATGTCCCCGACCATCGCAAAAGTAACACTGCCTCTCATGCAGCTGACCAAAAATGGTCTTGGAGCCCTGAGAGCCCAGAGCCTCGGATCCTCCATCCTAGGGATGCCTCCTGAAATGTCGGTCACATCTAGACCCCTTCACCTTCTTTCGTCTACGAGTTTCTGAGGTCATAGATACCATGTTCCAAACACTAACGGGCTGAATCTACTCTGCCAGAAATCTCTCCACCACCAAGGCTTGCTCCAACACTCTAGCAATGTGGGTAGATTCAGGGAAAGCACACCTTCCCAGATGTCCCATCACTACCAGAAAACTAACGTTTCGTGGCGGTTTTTTCGCGGTCTGTTGAAAAACATCATCTAAACGCGTTTTGGGATGCCATTTTGCGGCGGTTTTTAAATCGCCGCGAAAAAACCGCCGCGAAATGCCGTAAATTTTTTTATTTTTTTATTTTTTTTATTTTATTTTTTCGATGATTAGCGGCAGTTTTTTAAAAAACTACCGCGAAATAGCGGCAGTTATGGTAAAACCGCCACGAATTGAAATGAAAAAATAAAAAAACACAAGAAACCCAGAAATCACTAAAATGACTATAACTTTTGATCCAGGCATCCGTTGGAGCACCACGACTAGTCAAATCGATGCTCATGAAGATATCTAGGGGAAAATATAATCAAATCCATCAGACAGTCTAAGGTGTGGAAGATATTATAGTTATAAGAAAGTTGAAAAAAGTTCTCCAACTTCAAACGACCATAACTTTCGCTCCGGGTGTCCGTTTGGGCTCAACCACATATCAAATCCAAGCCAGCGAAGCGATATACGCACCAATTTGAGTCAAGAAAGCTTCTATTGTGTTTTTTGACCTCAAAATCCCATCCGAAGGCCTCTAAAACCCCATTTCTGTCACCGGTGTCCCGTCGAACTTTTCTTCAAATGGACCTAACATTCGATCCGCATGTCAGTTCGGACTCATCCACCTTCTAGAACATATCTCATTCCATGAGCTTCAGTTTGACTTGTCTCAGCACCCACATGAACCAATGTATCATATGTTATGGCCTCTTTAGTGGGTATCAGGTTTTTTATGTTTTTCGATGCCTCGTTTCTAGCACCTGTTCCCCGTCAGGTTTTTTTAAATGGTTGTAACTTCCGATCTGCCTATCCATTCAGACTCTTTCACCTTTCAGGATGAAGATCGTTTTAGGATCTTTGATTTGACAGGTTGCGGATCTAAAACAGACTCCTGGATCATAAGTTATCTCCGTTAATGTGAGTCTAATGTTTTTGTCTCTTTATGACTTTTTTGACGGGTTTTAACGGTTGCTCCATTTATTACTGTTTATTTGGGTTTCCATGACTTGTTATCTTTATCAATGGTTTTTTGTGGGTTATTATGATGATTATGTTGAATTATTAAGGGGTCTTCCAGAGTTGTCATGAGTTTTCATGCGTTATCATTCTTTCTAATTCCTCATTCTTCATATGCTTCTCCATCCGTTTTCATGCGTTTTCATGATTTTTCATCCCTTGTCACGTCCTTTCATACTTTTTCATGCGTTTCCTTTATTAATTATTATTTATTTTTTATTATTTATTTTTTATACTTATTTATTATTTATTATTTATATTTATTTATTATTTATATTTTTTTATTATTTATTTTTTATATTTATTTATTATTTATAATTTATTATTTATTATTTATTATTTATTATTTATTATTTATTATTAGTAATAATAAAATATTATTATTAGTAATAATATTTGTTACTGGTTATTTGTTATTTGTTATTTATTATTTATTATTTATTATTTATTATATATATTTATTATTTATATTTATTATTTATATTTAGTATTTATTTATTATATTATATTTATTATTTATTTATTTATTATTTATTATTTATTATTTATTATTTATATTTATTTATTATTTATATTTATTATTTATTTTTTATTTTTTAATTATTATTTATATTTACTTATTATTTATTATTTATTATTTATTATTTATTATTAATTATTTAATATTTATTATTACTAATAATAAAATATTATTATTATTAATAATATTTATTACTGGTTATTCATTATTTATTATTTATTATTTATTATTTATATTTAATATTTATATTTATTATTTATATTTATTATTTATATTTATTATTTTTTTTTATTTTTTTATTATTTATTATTTATTATTTATATTTATATATTATTTATATTTATTTATTATTTATTATTTATATTAATTTATTATTTATTATTTATTTATTATTTATATTTACTTATTATTTATTATTTATATTTATTATTTATATTTATTATTTATTATTTATATTTATTTATTATTTATTATTTATTTTTATATATTATTTAATATTTATATTTATTTATTATTTATTATTTATATTTATTATTAATTATTAATTATTTGTTATTTATTATTTATTTTTTATTATTTATATTTACTTATTATTTATTATTTATATTTATTTATTATTTATTATTTATATTTATTTAGTATTTATTATTTATATTTATTTATTATTTATTATTTATTATTTATTATTTATTATTTATTATTTATAATTTATATTTATTTATTATTTATTATTTATATTTATATTTATTTATTATATATATTTATTTATTATTTATATTTATATTTGTTTATTATTTATTATTTTTATTTATTTATTATTTATTATTTATATTTATTTATTATTTATTATTTATTATTTATATTTATTTATTATTTATTATATTTATTTATTTATTTATTTATTTTTTATTAATTATAATTTATAATTTATAATTTATAATTTATTATTTATTATTTATTATTTATATTTATTTATTATTTATTATTTATACTTATATATTATTTATATTTATTTATATTTATTATATATTATATATTATATATTATTTATATTTATTTATTATTTATTATTTATTATTTATATTTATTTCTTTTTGCATTTTTCTTTTTTCTTTTTTCTTTTTTCTTTTTTATTATTTATTTTTTCTTCTTTATTATTTATTATTTATTAATAATTATTAATTATTTACATTAATTTATTATTTCTTATTTCTTATTTATTATTTATATTTATTTATTATTTATTATTTATATTTATTTATTATCTATTATTTATATTTATTTATTATTTTTATTTATTTATTATTTATTATTTATTATTTATTATTTATTATTTATTATTTATTATTTATTATTTATTTATTATTTATTATTTATTATTTATTATTTATTATTTATTATTTAGTATTCATTATTTATTATTTATTATTTATTATTTATTATTATTGAGTTTATATCTATTATATATTTATTATTTGGTTTTTCAATTAATATATATAAGTATATTAAATTCTATTTATTAACCACATGATGAGTTTGCTTGAGTGGTAATGTCTTTGGAAAATATGCAAAAGGTTAGGGGTTCAAATCTCACCAAACGCATTATTTCTTAATACTGCTTGGGCATGTGCATGGGATGTGCATGCATGGAAAAATAAAGTAAATAAAGTAACACGAAACAAATAAAATAAAAACGAAATAAATAAAATAAATACGAAACAAATAAAATAAATAAAATAAATACAAAATAAATAAAATAAATAGAGTAAATAAAATAAATAAATAAAATAAAATAAATAAAATAAAATAAATAAAAAATAAAATAAAAAAAGATTAATAAATAAATAAATAAATAAATATCTAAATAAATAAATTAATTAATTAATTAATTAATTAATTAATTAATTAATTCAAAAAAATTAAAAAAATTAAAAAAATTACAAAAAATTAAAAAACTGCCGCAAAAAAACCACCGCGAAACATTCTGCGATGGTTTTAAAAACCGCCGGGAATAGTTTCCTGACCCAGGATTTCGTGTCGGTTTTTCAAAACCACCTCCAGTCTATTTAGCAGCGGTTTAAACCGCCGCGAAACGAAAAAAAAACCGCTGCTAAATCGTGATTTTACCGTAGTGCAATATAGGCCCTACTTAAAGGTCTATTCCCTATTGAAGAATTCTCGAACCATATCCTGAGAGTGTTGTGATAGGTCTGTAAACCTCGATTAGTACTCTGACGCAATCATACCCTCCTGCTGAAGCTATCGATGCTCTTGGATCCACGATGTCCTCAGCGTCACCGGATAGAACTCTTCCTTAAAGATCCACTAAAACTCTGCCCATGTGATCCTCTCTTCATCTTGGGACTGTGTCACCAAACTCCCCCATCTCCCTAACGAACCATGTTGAAGGCATGCCCCTAGGACCACCATCTGAACTAGAGGTTTCCTTTCTTGGTGGAAAACTCGAGTGACGGCTTCAAGCCAGTCCTCAACTGCCTGAGGGTATGAATCGCCCCGAAACCTCAAAGGTCACTGCATCTGTAACTCATGTAGTGCACCCAGCCTGTACGCATCATCATCCTACACAGCCGGCACAACCAGCTGTTATGGTGGCTCAACTGGCGGACCACCTTGAGGTCCACCCTCAGAACCTACGCCCAAGTTCATAGCCTCTACAGGGGGAGGATAGTCACCAAAATCCTACTGTGGAACCCTCACTGGTTTTCGTCATGGAGGCATCCTGAAATACAATCAAGACGCACCATGGTCAAATATTATATCTGGGAAGCTGACTCAATAAGAACAAGGGAAACCCAAAACTCAGTCTTGTATCATACATGTACCGTTTTGTCCCTACGGCTAGTGTCCTAATGTCCCGAGTCGAAAGGATGTTTATCAGAGTCCTGGTGAATGGATAGTTCTTCCACCGCACCAACACTGGAGTCCCTGTCCTGAAAGATGAACTCAAAACATCCTACCACTGCCGCTATAAAACCCAAAACAAACTCACAGCTAGACGACCTACGCTGAGAGAGTCCAAAGGTGGAACCACCTATGATACAACATTGTCACGACATGACCCAACGGGGCTCGAGCCGCAACTCCCCATTCCTGCCTCCAATAGGCCAGGGGATAGTGTCTAGTGATGAGTATGCTATCACACACATGGGAGGCATTAGCCTAAGGTACAGGTACACAAGCACCCACAAACACCTCCATGCAATGGTGTCAGAGATATATATAAAAACTGAAAGGAAATGAATGCGTACATCTAACCCACAACCAGAGTACATAAAAAGTACAAAAGGGAAAAATATAAGGCCTATCCAAAAAAACTAAAAAACTCCCAAACTTCTCAGAAGGAGGGGATCCCCACCAAAAGCACCTGCCGGTAATCTCCACGGCACAGATACGGTAAACACCTTGGTCAGTCTATCTCACTAAGCTCCACCTTCTTCGAGACCTCCTGGGACTCTATCAAAAGGCTTATGGGCTGCACAAGACACAAACATGTTTGGGAAAATCCCATGCTAGGGTGAGTATTAAAAACCAAGTGGTCACCCCCAAAACACAAAAATAAAAGGGAGGAATTGAAAGGCACCAGTCAGCTCATCCCAACCAGATGGGAATAAAACGAGAGAGAAACTTCATCTCAAGACCATCCTCAGCTAAAATCGACTAGTCAACTCAACTGAGGTGTATTCCCATACGTACACCATGAACATCTACTCAAGTATATTCCCATAGATATACAATTAATTGCCAGATATACTCATTATGCACACAAAGTCTCATCAGGTTCCATCCCATCTCCAGCGATTGGTATTTAAAAAAGAGAACACACTCCAAGAGCTCTATCATCCCTGATGACACTCGTCTGAGAGATACACTCTATTGGGTCTCACACCAATATCCCAGAAGCCCATTCAAGAGATCATGATTGTTAAATATCATCATTGAGAACATCACGCTGAAACTGTGGAAACACCAAACTTCTCGGATAGGGGATCACTCCCAGGGTCCTCTTGGGGATAAAAGAACCCACTCCGGTATCTCAATGATCTCACAGATAGAAGATCACTCCTAAGATATGTTGGGGGATACCATAACCCGATATGATTTTCTACAGTTCACATTACTCAGATATAGGATCGTCCCCTATTTGAAGATGCTCACAACCATGCTGAAAACCCAATCTTGTATAACTCACAATGTAGGGGATTGAATCGACGATACACAAACCATATTGAAAACCACGTGCTGAGTAGGGGATCGTATATCCAACGATTCTACAACCCTACTGAAACCATGCACTAAGAAGGGGATCATATACCTGAAGATACCACAACCCTACTGTAAACCACATGCTGAGTAGGGAATCATATACCCATTGATGCCACAACACTACTATGCATGACCCACTATATAGGAGATCATATTCCAGATGATGCCTCAAACCCTACAGGAATAATCTGTTTGATATGGGATCACCACCCGTGGATAAGCGGGAACAACAATACCCGGAACCTGATCCAGGTAAGTGAATCTAGTGGATCCCACTCTAGACCCACTTGAGGTATGCCATAACTCTATCAAGAAAACATCATATCGAGGGGATCACAAACACATAATAGGGTTTTAATTCCATAGAAACCCTCATAGTAACAAACCAAGGAATTACACTCAACCACTGCTGGTCCAATCATTGCTAAACCGAGCGACCAACAACATCACCACACTACGCACCTCATAGAATTATACCGAACCCACCACCACGATCTACGTGAAAAAACACACAGGATAGGCCATTTACTCACCTGAAAAGGACAACCGGTAAAAAAGTTTTTATTCACCGTAGCTAGCCAGGGTGGGCCCATTCCTCGATCCCAAAACTCATCAAGCGGACTTCACCATTTTGATCCCGTCAAAAAACACACATGACATTGACTATTTGTTTGTCCAAAACTGACACCAGACGAAAAAGTCACATTTCTCTGTAAACACACAAACTCATCCATTTGGGGCCAACAAGATAATCTCCATCTCAGCACTCAAAAACTATTCTGAAAAGTCTTCCTTACTGTAAGGATTACAACTTCACTGACGGAACATCAATCAGACGATACTTGTAAATGTTACGGTGGGTCAAAGTTGAAAATAATGAAAAATGTTATTATTTTCAATGTTTCATGGCCTCAGGCCACAAAACCGAAATATAAAATTCCTGAAATATCTTAATGTGGTCAGTCTCGTTATGGGGATTGCTTCGACACAAACGGCACGCAAAATCGGACTTACGGTTTTTGAGTTACAGGGGCTTAAATAACCTCCGGAAAAATCTGGCCGAAAAACCACTGGGCTACAAGAATCCACCATCGCTGGCAGACCGGACCACCACCGCCTGCCAGAATCCGCCATGTCGTAGCCCCTCGACCGCCACCCGCACCGAAAACTACCATCTTCACCGCTAGAAAATGGGTCTTTCGCTGGAAAACTTCTGGGAGCCACCAGAATCACCCCGGTGCACCAAATTCAGATCCGAAAAATGATTCAAAATTCTTAGGACCCGAACTATACAACCCTTATTTATAATTGAAAAAATACAACCGATAAACAGGATCCATGATTTTAAAACTCAAACAGCCTACCTTTTGGCAGATTGTCGATGCTATGCGCGCTCCGCTGCTGCTACTGCTCGATCTAGGAGTGGACATCATCAAAATTAGATCTTAACGCCACCTCATTCTTCAATTTCAACTGATTCATAACAGAAGGTGGGAGGATGGGGCTAATGCATGTACAAAGGTTGGGGTAGGAGAAGGTTAGGTATTTGTTTTTTAACAAATATAAGCTCAAATTCTCAGCCTGACACACCCCCAACCCAACACCTGATACCAATAGAGATTATGTCATGTCGAGGGTTAACACCGCATTTCGGACTCATCCACAATCTCATAATTTCGTAATGAGACTCCGTTCATGAGTTATTTGAGCTAACACTCATAAATATACTTTTTAATTTATTTATAAAAATTCCCCTGGTGTCTTTTTCCACAGCAGGCCCACTCTCGCAAAGTTAACACGTTGACTAGGGTAAATGTCACCTTCCAGAAGCTACTGGGCCCTTGTATTTCTGATCCAATATACTGTTTAAGAGAAAACACAACCCCAACATGCGCATTTCATAAAAATACTTAAGATTTTTATGAAAATAATTGTTGGCACACCGGGCCTCAGAATCGCACGCCGTCTTCTCACCTAACTCTGGAAATATTCACAGGAACCAAACAAAGTCTGACAGGTCCAAAACCCGAGTCGCTATATCTCATATACAATTATATATTGGTTTACACTAATTTCAATGCAACATTTTATGTTTGTATTTATGTTCCATTAAATTATTTGAAAAGGAATTATTTAATGTATATTATATATAATGTTAAACAATTCATGAGAAGGTAAAAAAGTAATGTTTTATCTTAATTAATTTGGTTATAATGACTTCTTTCATAACCACAATTGTTTTTTATTTGATTAGATTAATTTAATTCATGTTTACATCATATAAAACCCATTATTCATGTCATTATGAATGGTTTATTTTTAAACAATTTTTTTTTAAAAGAAATGTAATTTAAATCTACCAATATTTTTTTCATATGGATTAATTATAATTTATGAAATGATTTATGAAGAAAATTTAGATGAAAAAAAAATGTAGTCATGATATGTTACATTTAAATGTACAGTGATGATGGGTGATCCTAATAAAACATAATATATGGTTGAACTGAAACATAATAAATGATGAGTGAGCCTTAAATAGATTATATGTTGGGTGATTCTAGATGGCTCACCAATCCACGAAATACTATTCATTTTCATTAAAATAACAATGAAATTAGTTATTCTGGGTGCTTTGTCATATGAATTTTATATCATTCCAATTATTTCTATCGTAGTTGATTAATATAATGAACAATGTTTCAAAAAACATATTTATTTCAATTATATCGGTATTAATGAATTTTTATTATAAAAAATGGTTATTTTAAAATATGGAAATTAATTATATCATATACTTAAATGAATATTTTGATTAATGTAAATAGAAATTGGGTTGGTAAATTTTTATGTGGTACATGATTTAAATTTTCACGTATTTCACTTAAATTTATATAGTCACATTATATTTTGAAATGATTTTCATAGGTTCTAAGGATGGTTATAAATAAATAGAGGTCTTGTTTAACGTAATGAAACATTTCATGAATAGAATAAATTATTATTATATTGGATTTATATTATTCAAAAACTGGATTCTAATTTGTGTGTCCACATGTCATATATGGATTTTTTATTTATGTGTGTGTGAAATCCTTCCCTAATGCTTCAAAATTGACATATCCTCGATAATTTTTCAATATAAATTATATTCTAATTATAGTAGAATATGATATTACTATTCTTGGGTCATTATAGTTTTTTCTAGAGGAAAGGAATAGATATCATTTGATATTTCATTGTTATCAAGTGAGGATAATAGAAGAGTTATTTATACTATAGTGGGTATATGAGATTATTTTTTATTATATGTTCACTATCATATAAAACAATTTATTGGTTTTAATTGACTAGATTTTAAATTATTTTATAATACATATTAGATCATTTTAATTGGTTGTGTTATATACACCAAATATGTTTACCTAGGCGAATTTTTTAATATGAAATTTGTTATATTTTTGGGTTTGTAAGAATAATGGAATGAGATAAGAATTGAGGAAAAACAATTCATTAGTTTCAAATTTAATTTGGTTATTTTTAGGGTTTTTATGGTTAACGTATTATATAATTTCAATGGGTATTGACATTAAAATTACCATTTTCATTATAGCGTAAAACAAATAATTTAATTCTTTAATATATTAATTTTATAATTAGTAATTATTTCATATAATTATGAATACAAAAATGACCACACATAATATTAATATCCCTAAAAGAGTATTTAATCATCAATATCATGTAATCATCTTATAAAAATTATATTGATGAATATTGAACATAGAAATCACCAAAAAGAAAATATTTTATTTGTATAAAATTTTTTTAGTTATCCACTATTTTTATGTGTCATTTATCTATATTATTTTATTTGAAAATTAATCTCAAATATCTCATTCATTACATTAAATAAAAAAAATCAATAGACTATTTATTATCATTATATATGTTCTTAATTCTGTATTATAATGGGGATATCAATAAGATAAATTGATTCCCTGATGTTAGGATTTATCATATGAAATATTTATTGATGTTTTATGTATAAAACATGATTGATTTTAGTTTTGATGAACCGTAATGAAATATTTCATATCAATGAAGATGATGAAAATGTGTGGTAAATTTATTTAAAAATCTAATCAGTAAAGTATGTTTTTATCTAGGTTTGTTAGATATATTTAAATATTAAGGGACACTTGACACACTTAAGGATTATTCAATGGTACGTTTAGAATCGAAAATATGAATCAATTGATATAGAATAAAAAACTCATTTTTTTGGAAAATGGTGATCTTTTGGGAGATTGTTATTGAATCGTATTAGACTTTTGAGGTATATATAACCATTAATAAAAGTTACTTATTAATAAATATTTATTTGATAAAAAATGATATATATTTTTTAGTTAATAACATTAATTTTTTTTATTAACTATTTTATATTCTATATTTGAAAATTCATTTTGATTTTTGTGACGTTAATCATATTTCTAGTGACAATATGAAAATTCGATTCATATTGTTTTAGTAAATTTACATCATTTCACATTCGACAAGTCCAATTGGCTTGAACTCCTAGATGAAGGGATACAAGGTGTTATAGAAACCACTTGACTAAAAGATTTCATGGTTAGTTAACCATTAATTTTTTCAATATGAAGAAAAATAAAAATTACTTTTATTTTTTTGGACATATTATTTTAGATAGAGGTAACCATTGGATTGAATATTCATTTCTTAATTAATATAATTCCATAGGGTGTTTTAAATTTTAGGATATTTATTTTCATGTGGTTAAAAAATATTATTTTATTTTGTGTAAGGATCAATGTATATATTATATTTTTGAGGTATATATGATTCTAATGTTGATTTATATTGATTTAGGTCATTTACGGAACTAATAATCATATCATATTGATAATAAATCAATGTCATATATTTTTTATGAGATTTTAGAGTGATTATTTTTAATTGTTGAAAAATTTGTTATTTATCATTCATAACAAGATATCAAATTAGTATAATATTATGGATTCACTATGAGTGATTAATATATTGAATAATTTTAAAGATAATTTTTGTACAGTTATTTCTATTAATCACAATCCAATACTATTTATATTTTTTAATGAAATGTATTATTTTTTTATAATTGGTTTATTAATATTAGGAATTATATGGAATAATGATAAAATTTTCATTTTATAATAATATCTAAATTAAAGATAAATATTTTGTGACCATTTTGTGGAATTGTGTGAACAAATATAAGTTGATTTTACTTCATTTGGCATAATAAATAAGTCATTAATACTAATTGTATATATCATTTGTTAAGAATAATTCTTATATTGATTAATGCATGAAAATATAATTCACATATATGAATATTTTAAATATGTTATTATTCAATTTCATAAGGAAGTCATTAACACATGGAAAAATATCTTGAAAATTTATTAATATTACATTCATTTCAGTAGAGTCAATATAGTTTTCAAACTTAGATGGAATATAGTTTTTAGGTCATTTATATCTTTTTGATAAATCAACAATATTTTTTCCAATGATCTCTATCACTCTAGATAATTATTTAAGAATTATTTTCTTTTAATTCCCCTTTACTAATGATATTTTATTCTTGAGAATTATATTTTTTGAATTAATCGTCTATTATTATTTTTCTTGAATATAATATTATATTTATAGAAATTTTAATTTTTTTTGATAAAATGATATATTATTTCATATAATTATCCCAAAATTAGTCTATAATGATTTTTTAATTATTTATTTGTTGTGAATATTGAAAATTATGAAATTTTTAAATAATTACTTCTAGTTCAATGTAATGATTTTATTTCATAGTTACATTATATTATAGATATTAATTAAATTATAATATGTAATATTTTTGTTATAATAAATTAATTAATATCATTTCAATAAGAAATTTCCATGATTTTGGTACGACATTACATTTTTTACATAAACCTAAAAATCCTTTAAAAATTATTATATATATTTTAATTAATTTATATACTACATTAGAAGTCATACATTAAATGAAATGTATATGATATTTATATATTTATATAATTTTAAATCCATATAATGAATAATTCATGCCATATAGTTAATATGAAATCATCTATTGAGTAGAAATGCATTTTCTCGAATGGTTGTTTTTCATTTAACTTTGTTGGATAATTATAAAATGAACATCCAAAAATTAACATATTTAATAGGTAAAATTTTATTCCATATTTGTAATCATCAATAATTGTATTATTTAATCACATTGGTTTTATTGTTGGTCATAATCAATATTTTAAAGAAATAAAATTTATCCATTATGCTGAATATTTAGAAAGGTTAAATGAGGCTAAAACGAACTAAACCTGCTACTATTAATACTCTTAAATAGTTTATTATGATGGTATTTTGATAACTATTATATAATTATCAATAATTATTTATTCATTGTATATGTTTCCATGAAAGTGACATTTATAATAATTTATATAATGAGAAAGAAAAATATTCACAGTATTACTTTTAGAAATGACTTATGATTTCACCATTGGTCATAATAAATGTGTGAATGAATATAAATGGTTTATTTTTTAATAATGAAATTATATTCCTAGTTATAATTTATATCTAATGATTAGTGTATATATAGTTACACTATGTACATATACAATGCTAACACAATATTCATTGAATTATAAAATGATTTTAAAATTAATAAAATTTATACATTTTATGTGAAAAAACGTTTAAAAAAATTTAGATGATTGATATATATTTTGTTGATATTTTATTACAGATAATATCTATTTAAAATATTTTTAATTTATAGAAATCATAGAATAATACATTTTATGGTTATATGTTTGATAATATCATACATCTTACATTTATTGCATACTTTTTTGATTTTAATGTATCTTTATTGAACCCAAAAGAGTCAAATCAAAAATACCACTATAATTATCAAAAATGTTTTCTCAGGGACATTAAAAAAGGAATTGGTGAAAAAATCACCAATATTTTTAATTTATTAATATATTTGAGTATTTAGACTTACCATTATATAATAAATTAATCTAATTAATTTGTAAAAATATCAATATGAAATTTAATGAAAAATAATTCAATCCATTGAAAATTCCAAGAGTGTTCATCTCCTATATTATAAAAGGGAGTCTCCACTCAACATTAATTCACACATTAAAAAAAATTATCATAAAATCAATATTCATATAAAGAGATTTAATCCATCCCTATTTACAATAATTTTTCATTCGTTCATTAAACCATGAAGTGAATTATTTTTTCTAATACAGAATTGGTTTTCCAATTAATAGGTATAGTTCAAAATCAACCATTATTGTCATATTTATTCATTAAAATAAACAAATGATTATTCAAAAGTGAGGAAATATTACAGAAATATCATACATATTAGGATATATTATCTTGCTAATGGATTGAAATACATTATATAATATTCCATCAAATTGAATACTAAAAAATTATTGGTGTGTAAGGATTATTACTTCCTCATGAATTATTGTATTAAATTTTATATCATTGATGATAATGGTATATTATTATGATGAATTTATTTTTTAAATATATGATATTAATGAAATATTCAATACTTGGGATATGAAATTTATCAAACTATTTTGTAGCAATCAATTCATTAGAAACTGATAACGTTATTCATGTGTATGAGTATTCTATTGCCTCCATGAAAAGGTGTGATTCATTATTCATCACCACATAAAATGTATGATTTATAGGTAATTTTAATTAAATAACATGTTTTTATGATATTATTATAATTTTTTAATAAAAGAATTAATATATTACATCTTTCAAAAATAATCTTTTGAAAATGGTATCGTAGTCATGTGTACATATGACCAACCCTATCTAAAATTGTAACATAGTAACATTTTAATAATTTAATTTCATTATTGGTTTAAAAATTATAATAGATAAATGAATAATCAATGTTTGGATATTATTATTCTAGATATGTTAAAATAATGAGATATTTTACCAGTGTCAACCTATTGAATTCTTTTTGATATATGAATTGAATAACATGAAAATAACAGACGTGAAATTAGACTAGTAAATTATTATATAATATATGGTAATGAATATGATATAAAGTAATAATAAACCATAAAAAATATTACAATACCTGAAAATAACTATCATCTATTTTATTTTCATAATGATTATGAATGTATCTAATGATTGGGACATAAGGTAATATAATTTATTTTAAATAACACATTGAATATTTTCCTAAATATCATATTTTTTAATGTCATTTCACTTCATTATGTTTATAGAAAATATTATTTTTCATTGAATGGTTAGAAATGGTCATTTTCCACATATTTTACATCCATTAAAATGAATATGAAAAGAATTATTTTTGTCGTTTTTGGTGTGGGGATGTTACTATAAAAACATTTCGTAAATGTTTTGACAGTTTTCAACAAGATAATTCTCCTATATTTCCATGTTTATAAATGTATTTATTGGATATATTTTAATGAAAATAAATATATTATAATGTTTGTTTTTATGTATATTTTGATATTCATTCAATAGTATTAGAACGAAATATTAATAAAAAATCTATTAGAAACATTCTCAAAACTTTTACAAAAGACCAATGGAATGGAATGTTATTTTATAGTGTATACAGGTATAATGTCCATTACAGAAAAAATAATAGATATTTTTTTGTATTATATAAAATTTATATATATTTTTAATGAATAACCATATTTCCCTTTGATATGTTTATCTTTAATTTGTTTTTAAAAAGGGATTACAATCTCCGAATGTGATTTACATATGGTTTCCAAATATTTTATCAACATTTTTATAAAGGAAATATGAATGAATGAAATATTATATTCATTATATAGTAAATGAAAATTATATATGATGGTGGTTAATCATGATATATATTATATCATGTTTGATCAAAATAAAACATATATAACGGGTGATAAATTTATATAATATATGATGGTTTTTCCTATATAATACTCCAATGCATTGGGTAACTATCCATGTGAATATAAGAAATAATGTTATTGTTAAATTGTTTAGTTTCTCAAATCGATTAAAAAAGGCCATAGTTATTTTTTACATGAGATATGATTATAATTATCATTGTTTCTAGAAAGAGATTTTATTAGATTAGTAGGGGTTTAAAAGGTTTTTTAGGAAAAGGTGTGTGTTTCTCGTTTGTATATTTTTTTCATATCATTAAATGAATATTATGAAAAAGGTAATCATTTTTTTTGGTTTAATATTTATCAATGTTCTATTATATTTTTTCTTCTTACATCTCTTAAATAGATATATGTGGTAATACCATTTTCTAAATTGGTTTTGATAATGATTAAATAAGTGATATAAAAGTAATAATGTATAGTTTAAATTCATAATGTTTTATCTTTAAAAAATATTCACTAGTTATTTAATTATTATAAGAATAATTGAAAATAATAAGATGATTCCACATTGTATGACATGATTCTATTATGAATGAGTTGGGACATAAAACTCCGAAAATATAAACAGTAAATATTAATGTATATATAAGGAAAATCATTTGAGTATTGTGTCTCTTCAATATCTAATTCTTAATGAATAGTACTTGCATTAGTATATTTCACTCAATTCTTAGTTTTAGAGGATCTCCAGGAGATCTACCTTCTATAGCTGGAATAGTCTCTCTATTCCATGAAATGTACTGAACTAATACTAACAAACCTAATGGAGGATTTTTATGTGGTTGGGTAATCCCAACATCTAATATATAGAATCATCATTGAGGATACAATCATGGTAGTTATGATTTAGATTACTATCAAGGTACTGGTTAGTTCCATGCGGTAAATCCTATTCATGTTTAGAAGTGTGTTTCATCATGAACATTGTCATGTATGATCATAGTTTCCCTTAGATTATTTCCATTATTATTTAACACTGTCACTTACAAGTCTTCTATATATAACGGTATTGTGGAAATTTATTACCTTATAATGTAATACATTTTTGCAGTGATGAATCATTGCATAGTAATAATATTATAATAGGAGGTTTTATGATAATCTAGGGAGTTAGCCTTTATTTTGGATGCTACCAATTATTATGGAACCATGTGATCATTGATATGATAGGTTTTGTAAATTTTAATGGGATAAACTATTATTAACATTATTTTTCCTTCATTGGTTGTTATCATTGCTTGGTCAACATTTTATCACCATGGGGAAGAAGATATAATCATAGTAGGGAATGATATATTTTTTATGTGGGGATGGAAAAGTGTATAATTTGTTAGTGGGAAAATTATCCATGTTTTCATGGCGTTATCTTCATGATGAAAATATGTAGCATGATTTATTTTTTATAATGGTGTAGTGGTTAAGGGGTATCTTCCCTATAAATACTTATATGCAGCATCAAGAGAGAGATAAAATTCACTATAGAGATAGCTCTTGGAGTAGCACCATATTATATTCCATAATATAGGATAGTTACTATTGTGTTCCATAAACATACAAGGTACTTATAGGACATAGTAGACAAAGGGTTAACATAACCCAGTACCTCTCATTAGTGTTAAACTGTGTCATTATCTATTAAGGAAGATGTGAAACTCAGTATTTACTGGATTATTCATGGTCAAATCATATAACCATTATTAAATGATTCCTTATCCCATGTAATGAAATTTATTTGATCTAATGGGAGGAGTAACTGTATTTTTAAATATATGTTTTTTTACAGTATACCATTAGGGATTTGTTGGGCCATTATATGTACTATGAATATCTTTCCATATAAGAGATGACATTATCAGAGTTTGGAAATGTTGTTTAGAATCATGAATACAAAAAATATTCTTATGTCCAATATGAATTTGGTTTTACACCTATACATACATTCTGTTATAATGGTTTTATGCATATTATATTATTGTATTATCAGCATCGACATGATCAGTTCGATAAAAAAAATCCAATTTAATAAACTAAAAGATTATAATATATATTCTAGTCTAAAAATATATACATTCTAGATATATGTGGTTCACATCCATGGTCATATTATATAATACATAGGGGTAATTTTGGATCAAAAGATGGATAGATTCATAGATTAATGGTTTCGTCCCAATAGTATAATTTATATTAAAAAATTCATTTGGTAATTTGGATACTATAAAAATGTTATTCATATATGATCATAAATAAAAGTACCTCATACAATAATATAAAGGATTATTGTAATGTTCATATGGATTAAATATTGTTATAATAAAATTCATAAATTTAATAGTTTGTAAACATTAGTGGAGATTTGGATTCAACTAGTTCTTTTTACGGGATAGATTTTTTATTATGTTCCGTTTGGTATTATGAAGATATAAGTTTTTATTCTAGGGTATTGAGTCATGATATTCATGAATCATTAGTTTTGGAATTTTTTGTAAAATTAGTAGAGATATGACCTTGAGTTAATTTTAGTTGTAGGTTCCTTACATTATTGGATATGTTACATGATGGGAGAGACATTTTTTCGGTATCATTACAATAAAATCCTCAAATAAAAATTCATTAAGAATTACTTTAACAACACATATTGAATATCGGTTGATTACATTTAGTCATTTATTTTTGTAGTTTTTTAATGGAAAGGATAATACATGGGCCGACACACTGAGTAGGAAGACTTAGACATAAGTGGTCAATGAAGATGTTATTGATTAATAGTTTATGGAAGTTATTTTTGAGAAAATCTCAATGTTTATGATAACCACAATATTCTAATAATCACATATATTTCTATGAAATCATCACATTTGGTTCATCTGAATATGGGATAACATTCTGATCCAAATGTAATAATTTCAGGGGGAATTAAATAAGTTGATTAACCCCACAAATAAATATTTTTATAAGGATTAGATTTGGTTTATTTATTGGTTTTTTCTGTTCACATGCGAGTTTAATTTATATGGGAGTATCAATATTTACAATGGTTTGTACATCCTTGGAATACAATGAGGTACCATGATGCCAGTATTCTTATCCATGGATGAAAAGGGTTATTGTAGGTTCTTTTACTTTGTGTTAAACATATAAAAATGTAAAGGAGTATTTATAGTTGAATGATGTCCTATTATAGACATTATCCTTTCCAATGTTGAAATAGGATGATGTAACTCTATATTTTTTGACATGATGTAAAAAATACCCTCAATGCAGTGATCTAGTATGGTTGATCATGTAATTACATTCAAAATATTCCTGTTTATTTTTTTTATCATGGTGACCATAACATTTGATAATGATTGGATACTCTATGTCCATGAGATTTTAAACCATCATGGTATTTAACATACCATATTATCACACTAGGATACTCATTTAAAGCAATTGTTATGGAAGGTGTCATTGAAGGCTCTTGGGTGACATGTTATTCAACCCATATACTACTACGCATATCCAAACAATTAGTCCATCAATGCTCCATGGCTTTTGGATGACCTGATTTGAGCATATTTTCATGAATATAGAGGTTCTGAGGTCAATAATATAAGAAATTGTAGATTTCACTTATAATAAAATATTCCATGAGATTATAAATTTGGATCTTTTTTATAACATATACATTTTTACATTTCGGTCACAACTGTGCTACTTTTATGAGTGAGAAGAAGTGTTGTTGGGATGATGGATCATTCGAGAGTTATCAGATAGTTTAATACATTTCGGAATACAATTGGATATTTCCCAATCTATGAAAATTATGTATTCCTATCAAAATGCTGGAAATTTGTGGATAGAGGTGGAAGAATGTGTATTTTTATATTTATTATCTATGTAAAAAAATCGAGGAAGGTTATGATACTGAGTATTTTCATTAGACCTTACCATTTTTTATCAGAAGGATGGTAGCATATTAGATATTTTGTTTATAGAAGTTTAAGGATATACAATACACAGTTAATTTGTTTTCTCCTTATTTATTACATTGACCTATCTCTTATATTTGATCATAATTATGTATAATAATAGGTTAATGTTTCTTATGAGGAGTATCAAATTCTTATCACATATCATTGAATATAAGGTCTCCACAGAAAGTATTTTATTATAAATCTTGTGAAATGAAAACATGACAGTTTAGAAAATATTTAATAGGATTTATAAGTCAATATATTTGTTTATTGTATAATGATATTCAGGGATCTAGATAAATTACCCTTTCGAAGACTCAGGGATGAGTGATATTATGGATTTAATGTTGAGATATCGCAATTTATTAAAATCGTTACGATCCTTTAATTATCAATATAATGCATTCTTGTAAATATATATGATAATTTATAACAATTCCATGGATGGTTTAAGTGAATTAGGTCTCATTTTGTGGCATTGAGGACCCATTTTTAGCGAAACTATAGGAGTTGTTAGTTTAGGGCTAGGTTAGTACAAACCATGCACCACAACCCCTAGACAGAAAATAGATTGTGTACATTTTTTGTAGGTATGGATGGTATGAATATACATGGAAAACATATAAATCATTAAAAATTGATTTTAAATGGTTTATTCATGGTTTCTATAACTATTCACCTAAATCTTGTGCAAGGTGTATTCCTAGAATGTGCAAAACTTGTTGTTCATGGATTTTTTTTTCAATGCATCAAAACCATTTTCCCAATTAATGATGTTGTAACTAATTTTTTTAATATTTTTTATTAACCCATTGATCCCACATAATTATATGATTTTCTTACAGTATCTTCTCAATGGATTCCTCTCCACTTATATAATTTATGTTTAGTAAGATCAACCACTTTCTTATTCGGGTTCAAATTTTGGTAGTGAAATTTGACTCCCCACTGTGTTAATTTCATTCATATTTCGTCATTCATTTATATACATTTCTATATTATATTTAATGTCTATTTTATTTCCTATACCCTATTTTCATTTATTTTCTTACTTTCACTTATTTCTATCATTCATGTTTGAATTTGAGTTAAATATATTATAAGAGTTCTGATATCGGTATAAGGTTGGTGGTCTGTTTGTTTTCCACAATTTGTAATATTCTATAATATTTTACAGTTGTTAAATGATATATATATCTCATACGTTGATAATTTAACATAAAACACCCTTTTGGTAATTTATTTTTATGCACCCTTTGTGGATGTTAGATTTAATTAGCCAAAACCCCTATTGTGTGTGTTTATCATAGATCATAATAATGATAATGGTAATTATAATTTATTGAATTATATATGGAATAAAAATATCACATGACCCATTTTTTCACGAATTAATCACTCATAAACACTATAATTAGAATGAATCAGACTATATCTTAGAATATAATTTGATTTCCTCATATATGGGATTTCATGGTTTATCACATTAGGATCCGGTCATTCTTTTCATTGGATTCAATTATACTTATTATTCGTACCCACATAAAAAAATATTTTTTTGGAATGATGATGGATAAGAATTGGATTAAACATATACATCTTTATATAGTAGAATGGTTTGTTAGTGTGAGTTTGATAGATCATATAAGGTCATAGATTCCCTAATTTCACCTTAGTCCCTACATAACTATTTTTATTACATGGAATCACTAATGTTTTTTCCATTTAACCAGGAAAAGATAATAATCAAATGATTAGATACACCCATATTAGGCTAATATATGAATTTTATTATGGGCATCCCTTCCTATGCATAGGAACTAAATGAGTTTTATTTATGTTCACACATTACTTAAGATTAATATATTCACTATTATAAAATATATTTACATAGAAATGAGTTAAAGAAACAATTAGAGGTGGATTTAGGAATATTACTTTCAACCCATTCAGGAGGAAATCTGTTACCCAAATAGACTTATTTGATGCATGTGGGAATAAAGGTATGTGTCTGGGTATGGTTGATTTTAATTTGTTAGGGATGGTCCTTGGTCGAAGATGAATGAACTAGATCATTAGAAGTTCATTTGATATTTTTGGGTATGTTTTTTTATTTGGTTGAACATATATTGTATAGAATTTACATTTTCAAGTATTCCCATATTCCCTCAAATGTATACATGAAAGAATCGGTTTTTTATATGATATATATCATAATTTATTATCTATTATTAAATGGATTATTATGACTTCTATAATTTCACCAATATATAATTTTTATAATATTGACATACTATTTTTAGCATGGGTCCATCATTAATAAAATGGGCCCCATACTACAATTTTCCATCACATCATGTTGATAGACTCAAGAATATGGTTAGCCACACTAGAGGCTATGTGGACACTAGGTATGAATACTTATAAGTGAACCATGTCTACTATGTCATAATTTTCATTGCAACAATCTTTTTTTAGTTAAATTATATGATTATTTTTATTCCAGAAATGCATGTCTACTACCATTGAGAAGATATCATATATCATTTCATTAATTCTATTAAGACTCATTTCATGAAAACATCTAGACTATATTCTGGGATTAAAGAATTTAAAATATGATAAATTTCATATGGTTTAAAAATATTATCCTCATGTTATCATACCATTATGATCATGATATGATTTAGTGATCATTGTAATCTACCCTATTATCCCTTATATATAATTTGATATCACTCTATGTTATGATAACATTACATAGATGATGAATAATAAATTTCATGAGGGTATGATTTGGAAGAGTTATATGTGGGAATATATTTTTGGTTGATAGTGATGATCATTAATGAAATAAGAATATTCTTCATTTAGTACCCAAATAAAATAATGCATTATATTTTTTTATAGAATTGTAATTGTATACATTTATTATTGATCTAAAATTAATGGATTTATATGTATGAATGTTATAGGTCATGAATTTTCTATAAAAGAAGGTTTAATTATCCATTGCTGAGGGGTAATATTGAAAATTATCAACAACCGTAAGGGAATGTCACTATATAGGATTAAACATTATTGGTTTTATAAGGAAGAAAATTTTATAATTTTCATATAAATAGAATCATCATGAAAAAGAAAAAATGGATTTTTTTGTAACAAATTTATCTAGTTTCAATAACTCTCAATATAGTTCGTCGAGTATATCTAAATGATCCTTCTTATTCAACATGATTATTTACATACTTAAAATATAGTCTGAAACTCCCATCGGATATGCCTTAAATACCTAAAATTTTCATTATAATTAATTATGATGAATATTAATACATGATCAATAAGGATAGACATGGAAAAACATATGGTTTCATTATTTAAAAAAGGATTCATGATTTAGTTATAAAATCAAATACATTTCATTATTATATGTTATCACAATATAAATATTTTTTTATTAAAGAACAATTTTTGGTTTGGAAAATTGATTAAACTATGAGGTTTATTTTAATAATAAATATCATAAAAAAGCAATTAGAGTCATAATGAGATACTAAATTAAACTATATCCAGATGTGGAATCCTTATGATTACTCGTAATCATCTATCTCATTTTTTTATTAAAAATATAAACATTAGAATATTTTATGAAACCAACAATAGGATTGGGATTTTTATATGTAAAGGATTTTGTAAAATGAATATCCAGTTTTCAATATTCCATGTATGAGTGAAGAAACACTAAGAGAAATGACTCAGATAAAATATATAATGTATTATATGTGAAAAATAAGTGAATGAATCATTTAATTGATGAGTTAAAATAATATGTCTCATGGGGGTATATGATATTTATCAATGGAAAAATAATTAGCACAATATATTATGTGTTGAGAATATGGGATTTTACCTAAACCTATTCCCAAATTGAAGGGTTAACTCATACATAATGGAAGGACCTATGTTAATCATATCATTAATGTGAATATATTGAAATGTTAAGTATTATTATTTTATAAATATATTGTATATCTCATATATATATATATGAAATTATGGTTATATGAATCATTAAACTTATAAGGATTATTTTGTATGTTTTTTAATTATGGATTTAAGAACAAATTTAATAACAAGTATTATATTTTTTATATTCGAATTTGAGTGAATGATGACCCTTAACAGGATCTCAATATTGAGATAATAAAATTTAGAAAGGATAAATATATGAAAAATTAAATTGTATAGTATTTATGCTAATGGAAATGGTAGTTAATTTGATGAGAAACTAATTTATGTGGCATTTTGTAGACCTTACTGATTTTTACAAATTACGAAGAATATTGTATTGTTTTTCATATATTTCTATCTCACTGATGTTTTTTGTTAAGATATTTTGAGGATACATAATAAGTATACATTCATTAATCTATTTAGGATTAAATAACCATTTCAGTTATTTTATTATTTAATGTTATGTTACATATGGTTTATTGGGTACTAGTATATAGATAATTTGTATGGTTGAAAAGTGATTCATTAACATGGAAATAAACTCATAGATATTTATATTTAAGCTATTTATTACCCTTCACATTATTATTTGGATTTTAGAAATTATGTATTTGATAATTTCTCAAAAGTAATATTTTATATATTTATTTTTTTATAATTATTAATAAAATATTGGGAAATGATTCATTAGGATGATATATGTGTTACCCTATGAATTAAAATTTTTTTTTCACTAAATGATTATTTAGGAAAAAATAATTTTACATTTTTGGGATGTAAGATGAAATGAATGAATTTTAGGTTTTAAAAAAATCAGTTAATGTTTGTGTTATAAATCTATAATTAGATGTAGTGTTATTTATTTTTTACAATGATATGTGTTGAAAAATTAATATTAATGTGGAAATTATGAAGGATGTTAATTTATTTCTTCAAATGAATTTTTATTCATTAATTTTATTATCATAACTTATGCTAAAAATTGGTCTATTTTTTGATTATATAGTAAGAATAGATCATAATTATTCATTTTTTATTTAAATAATTTAATGTCATTTCATTATGGATAGTGAAATTAATTATCATTAACACTCATTATTAAGAGAAAAAGGTGAGATTCTGGTGGAAATTGATGAACGGTTGAAAATGGACATTTCACATATGTATATTTAATTATTTTTTTATTTATATTGAAATGGTAATGAAAAATTATATTTAATCGATAATGGGAGAACATTTCATCCTACTACATTAAATACTGAATAATCTATTTTCATTTCACTCAATAATGATTTATGGATTTGTGGTCATTAAAATTCCAATGATCATAACATTCAAGTAATAGATATTCTCTAATACTCTCCTTTATTATATGGATATAATTTAATTTTCTATATTTCATTATATTTAAATCCTACAAATTTTACAATATTCGAAATCCTTCTAATCTATTATACAGGAAGATGTTCAAAATGCACATTGCCTCTTTTCGATAATAAATTAAACTATTCCTTAGAAATGTATTGGTTAATACTTTTTAAAAATTTCAAACATGTTAAATCTAATATGTAGTTGAAATTGTGAGGAAGAAATATATTAATGGGTGTGCGGAGAATATAACACCATGTGATTTTCAAAGAACAATTAGATTGGTAGTGTTTAAACCATACCATAAAGAACCTTAACACACCATAATGTATCATTAATTTATGATCTTTTTAGAATATCCATTTAATTGGATGTTATTAATATATGTTATGGAATTATGAAATATAAATAGTGGTTATAATCCAAAACATGTATCGATTAGTTCACCGAGAAATAGAATATCATTTTTAGTGATGTTCTTTTCATTCATAAAAATATATTTTCTTAACAATCATTTTTATTAATTTTTTAAACTATATTATTTAATATTATTCTAAAACATTTAAATTATAAAATTAATATTTTTTTTTAATTGATAAAATTAAAATTTTCTAATGGTTGGTTTTTTGATTTATCATATATTAATGATTTTCATGTTATTATTGAAAACGTGAACTTTTTATATAAATATGTACATTTGTAACAATCATTTACAATGTTGAATTTTGTTTTAAAACAATATCATTGTAAATATATATCTCATATATGATGAATAATCCAATTATCTTCATTTGAGTCAATTTTATTGATTTTTTTTAAAGAAATACAATTTTATATCTAAAATGGGGTATTCCTGGGAAAATATTTAACATTACCTTCTACGTATATTTTTAAATTAAATTTAACCGCTTATATTAATAGAATATTGAAATTTTGATTCCATATTTTTAATTAAAATATAAATATTTGGTAAATATGAGTCTTTTATTTTTGGTCATTTGAAATAGTAACTGTAATAAATTATTTTAACCCAGGTAAAGGTATAATATTTTAATTAAGGATACAAATAATGTTATAAGGCTGAAAAATCATTCAAAATCATTCATTTATTTCATTTAACGATTATACATTGTATATAATCATTAAAATTTAGAATATATATCATTTTTTTTAATCATCTGTATTTACCTTTTCTATATTTAGTGAAAATGTAATTTCTAAATTTCACTCCCATACATTTAATATAAGGAATATTTTCTAATTGATAAAGAGATAACATAAGAAGGATTCTATTTTTTTATAATAAATATTAATAATTTTATCATTGATTTTTTTTTAATTTTAATTGATCTAATAAATAATATAAAAGAATATTCAATGTCGACATAACTTTTTGGAATGAAATGATTATACAATTCCATAAAATTAATATTTAAAATTTCTTTTATTTGGGTGAGTTAAAGAGTCCCATGATGTTATATGATAGATATAACATATATTATATATTTTACAAGTTTATATTCAAATTCATGTTTCGCCATGTTAAATTCAAATCCCATTATTTGAATATTTATTAATATCAAATTAATAGAAATTTCCAAAAAATGTACTTTTTTAAAATATTTAAATTTAATACAAACATACAAAGAGGTAATACAGGATGAGAAATTTTATTTTTTTAGATATATAATTTTGATCCAATTTTCAAATTATATGTAAAATTATAACTTTTAAAAAATGAAAAATTAATTATCTTGGTTAAGGTAAAAAATTGATAAACAAGGGGTTATACCACATGATAATGTTTAAAAGGATAAGTATTATTCAAAAATATTTGATTTAATAAATAAATAAATTCCATATCATCCATACCATCAAATCCTTGTATTTTTGTAACAATTTGACATGACATGTAAACAAATTAATATATAATATTTAATGTAAATTAAAAAATTGAGAATTATGATATTTTAAAAAATAACATGATATCAATAGATTTAATTTCAATAAAATCAATAAAATAAAAAATTTATGTGGTATATGGTTTTAAATATCAACTATAGTTTATCTATGGGTAAATTTTCCTTTTATTTTATCATTCATGAGCCCTAGGTAGTAAAACAAATGATATCATAATAACAATGGATTGTGTTAAGAGGGGTGAAAACCTAGATGAAAATAAAATAAATTTAAAATATGTTTCCATATTTATTTAATAATGTTTTTGGAATCATTAAATATTTTTAAAAAAATATATCAATTTTGGCCCATTTTTAATGAATTTATTAATTATAATATAATACATTAGTTAATTCTAAGAGTTCCCTCCCCTCACACATAAAATGTAACATACTCTATTTCATTATTTAAATTATATTGACCCTACTTCTAAAAGAATTCATATAGAAATATCATCATATATTACAAAAAAAACTTATAGAATCTTTTATACATAAAATGAAATTCATTCAACGATTGAGGTTATGAAAAATTTGGATTCTTTATGAAGAGGAATTTCTTTTACCTGATAATTTTAAATTTTATTTCATCTAATAACTATTATAAATCCATGATATCCATTATAAAATAAAGATATAATAATCTATAATATTATGAATTCTTAATATTAATATGGAATAAACATTATCAACATCCCTTATATCCAATAGAAATAAAAAACAATGCTCCTGTGTATATACGACATATGATCTTCTCATAGCAGTCAAATGTTATTATCACCAATTTACACTGATGGTATTAATAAATTATTTAGTAAAAATATATGTTTTTTATGATATTATTATGTTTTATTAATTGATATTTATTATTTAAAATCCTTTAATTACATAAAAAAATCAGAAACACTACTAATTCAATCATATAGATTACCTTATACATCATTGGATATAACTATTTTATAATCAATGATTTATATTAATATTTAAAAATAAAAATATAATTATTTCATATAAAACTAATGAGTTTATAAAAATTTAGGAGTAATGGAACCATGAACTAATAAATATAAATTTTTGGTATAAGTAATCTGTGATTGGGAAAAAAATAATTTATCAACCTAACAATGTTTTTTTAAACAATATTATTATATGTGAAATTATATTTTATATGTGAATAATATATTTTACGATATATCACATTATGTTACAAAAAAATATATATTATGATTCCTTTTTTATTGTACGTGCCTTTTTAATGCATATAATGATATACAAGAATCACATAATAAAATTACCTTTCAAAATAAATATTTGGAAGAACTACTTTTATTATGTTTCTAATGATATAATTTTCATATATACCACTATTTAATTTAATTTAATTTATTAACTGATCGAAATTTATATATATTATATGTTATCCATTCTATTTCACCTATTTATTAAATTAGATCATAGAATTATTATTTGAAAGGAAAGCATACATTATTTCTCTTATAGGTTGAAAGTCATTCTCCTTGCAGGAAAATATTTTCAAGATAAACATATATGGAATGTAGTTAATATTTTACCAAAAGGAATTAATTTCACATCACCCTGAAAATGGTTTTTAAAATAATGGTTTAAAAGTAAATTTCTTGTAATTTAGTGAATGATTATCTTTTCAATTTTTTGAGAAACTTTTTGAAGAAAAAACTAATTTATGTAAATGGAATGAAATTTCCCTCAATAATTTCCAAAGAAGGATATAATTATTCATATATAGGTTTTAATGGTTCTTTTTAATGAAAATATTTATCATAATATTTTATATTTTTTTACATTTAATTTGTGATTATAAAATTAAGAGTCCTTTTTCTTTATGGAATATAATATATAATCTTTTCATGAAATGTTTTATTTATTACAAATCCTTTGATGATACTGATTCTTTACTATGGGTATGATCAAATGATACAATACATATTTTTTTCTATACGTTAATGATTAATATTATTATTATATTTTAATAAAACCTTTTTCTTTTCAATGTATTAATCTATTACGAGATGATGGGATTATTATTTAACATGTATCCTTAACATTTGTTATGAAATTATGAATTATTAATGATTATATGGAAGAAAAATGATTGATTTTTCATTCTTTGATAGATGGTACTGGATCTATAAAACTCAAATAATTATATGGTATATATTCATATGTTTTGAGATAATATGAACTATAATAGAGAGTGAACCTTGTATAGTAAGAGACATTTCCCACAATGTTATTATTGTAGTTAACGTTGTCTAAGGATATGATGGAATTTGTTGCGGAATAAATACACTATGATAGTATGGGTAGTGATAATTGACTAAGGATCGCTATTTTACATATCTTTTAATTAAACTTAAAATGTATGTCATACAACAATGTTATTATACAAAATTTTCTTATTGATGTCCAGACCCCCCGGGCAGTAGTGTGGGTCACGATTCCAACATTGTTTCTCTTATATCAGAACCTCCACTTCCTTAAGACATTCATTAGCTCCCCCGATGAATTCCCCTATGTTGATGTTCATATCCTCCAGCTTCAGGGGACAATTGTGACATGGATTTATGTTGTGATATATATATCACCTCCTCAAAATCATCTAACATGCTCCTCTAATTTGAAGGAGCATTTGATTGGAAGTATAGTGATTGTTATACCACCTCACCTCATTTATTCCATGGATGTCACCTCCACACCATTCGATGTCAGATTGCAGAATGTATCACTCTTATCATGTGTCTCTGTGTTAGAAGGATTCAACTATCAAAGGATAATCCACCCTATGGATATTGATTCGGACTATACACCTATTGGATTTGACCTTGCTCTTACCATTGTGAATAGAGTCCCTCTAGTCATCTCTGAGTATTTAATGTCCCAAAATTTCTATGTATTATTTGTAAATATTTAATGGATTAATATTGATACCAGGTGTGGAGGTGGAATTAGATTTCAAGGCCCCATGTTCCTAGAATAAATACATGAAATATATTAAATATATTGGATAGCATGCATGCATGGTTCTCATTAAAAAGTGTAATATCCTCTAAATATTTCCATGAATCAGAAATCTATTAGGACCATTGTCTTCAAAGAAGTTATTTTACAATAGGCAATGACTAACATCGGTTGTTGAGGTACGGCTGTGTTAAATAGATTTTGGATGTTTTAATGAATAAAATAAAATGATGAATTATTTTATTTTTGTGCCTTATCAACACAATGATGCAGCAAAGCAATTTATATTAAAATAAACTTCTCATCCAGGACTATGGGTTATACTCATATCCCTAAATTTTATGTGGGTGCTATAGAGAGAATACATGGAGAATTCTCCTGGTAAACAATGACGAGATTGGGAACATGGATCGTTCATGAAATATCACTAGCAGTAATCAATATTCAAAAGATAACAATCCTATTCCAAGGTAGAGGTAATTGTTTTCCTAAAACTTTCTTGGTTCTTATATATAACGACAACTACAGACCAACCAATGAACAAGTTGTTCCATTGTTCGATCAATATTTTGGAATGTGTTTTTATTTCGGGATATGGTATTGATTATTTTATTGATTTTCACTATTGATTATGAGAATTGATCCAGGTCAGAATAAACAATTATTGAGATTCATTCCTCGAGTTTGTTTCATGTGAAAGTTATTCCATCGTTTTCTATGTGTGTTCTTAATTAATCGAGGGTTTATGAAGAATGATTGTTGTAACTAATTTTCATTTCACAATGATCCAAAATTGATGATAAAACACTAGTAAAACCTTGTGTTTGTGAGATAATGTCAATTGTGAACAAACAAAATAAATTCATAAGATATAGTCCTTCATCCAAATTTATTTGGATTGATTCAATGTTATTCTCCAGGATAATTGAAGGTATAAAACCCCTCAATTCCCTATTAGGATGATAAAATGATATAGGATCTAGAATTTTGTGGTGAACATGCCATCAAAGATGAACCTGAACAATCAGATGATGTACGAGAGGAAGAACATGGCGTTCAGGAAAATCCAAATGAACATGGCATGTAAACAGAGGTTTCCTCACATATAGACCCTAGTGAGATGTGTCTAGTGATTTTGGATATAGTTAAATACCCCATTACCTATGAACTTGACACATGTTGTGTATGACCTTTCTTGAAATGTGGTGTGTATCTTAGGAGATACATAGGAATGGGGTGGAGTACACGGGATGCCTACACAACATGTACCCCACCACACGACTTGTCCTTTTCCATGTACCTGGGATACCTCATTTACTGGTACATGGTCATGAATACAAGGGATGATATCATGTACTGTAATATGAACAATTTACATAAGAGGACCCCAAATTGAAGAAAATGACATTGGACCCTTTTACATAGAATGTGACCATATTCTACATGACATGATCCATTGTACATGGGCAATACCTAGGTTCAAGGGGAAAGACGTGTGACCCTACTACACACCATTAATTCCTTTCTACATGTATTGAATCTATTTTCCGCTATATCTCAATCAAGATTCATTAGTGTTCATTACCTTGATCATTTCCCTAATGGTTGACACATATTGTTTCATACTCATAAGAGTATGATCCCTTTAGTATTCCATATCAGATAGAGTTGTTAGAACCCCCCCCCCCCCCCCTCGAGAATTCTAGAGGATGATCCACTATAAATTATTTTTGCCTATTTATATTCCTTAGTATTGACGTGACCAACTTCACCGAGCATAGAGCCTCTACTTAGCAGGTTAATCTAGATGGAGTTATTGGTATCACCCCTAGAACTTGTTGTGATCCTCTTATATTATCCTATATTTCTCTTTATATCTATAATCTTATCTCAATTATGATGGTTCCTGATGAACAATACTTCTAAAAATGATGTTAGTAGTGCTATCAGACTCCATAGTGTCTTCTCCTAGGTGAGTGTTTCATGGAATCTTTGTACTAAATCTATAGTGCAGTTATATAGTGGTTGTGACATACCTGTTGAATCCATATCTTTGATTGAGTTTATTTTGATATTATTATTATATTCTTTGTATAAATATAAATTCATAGTGAAGACTACATATTTCCTTTGCATACTATTTTATGGTTTCATGATGTCCTAATGAGTATTGTTATACTCACCCCTTCATAGGATATTCCTGTTTTTGTTGTAACTTGTGTAGAAAATAATTCTTTTGATTTTGTCCTGGGAATACTAGGATCGGGCATAGCTTTATGAGTTTAGACTGGCTGAGCTCTGTTCCTACGGATATAGACAATAATCCTAGTACCTTTGATTATAGGTTGTACTTTGTGGTATATAGAATACTTATATTTGGACAGTATTATGACCATGTATAATTTTCTGCAATTTTCTTTCTGGTCTGACTTTGTTTGGGATATATTGGAATGCATGTATTTGGGTTTTAGTGGTTTTTAAATTAATATATTTTTTATTCTTAGAGATGTGTGTATGCTCAATGGTTTGAGACAATGACTCCAATGTTTGTGATATTTCTACTCGGTGCATAAAACAAGCCCCTAACCTATTGAAGGCGAGCATGGAGAGTCACAGCTTAGGCCCCACAGGTACGGGTCATGATAGAGTCGTATCAGAGTGTGTTAGTTCTACTTTAGAACTGTGAGCCTATGATATTTGTTTTGTGAAATATTGTTATGTTTTTTGTGTTGGTTTTCCAGGACAAGGACTCTAGTGCTTGTGCAGCGGCCAATGTATCTGTACAATAAGAATCTGATAACCTTCATTTCGACTCAATACACAAGAACATTGGTTTCAGGAAAAATAAGGGTACATACAACATATAATAATGGGTTATGATTAAAATTCAATCCTGATTGAGCTCTCTATATATAATCCTTGATCTTGGTACATATTTTATTCTTCTTGTATTCTCCTGAGACGCATTCCAGCTAGTATTCAATATATCGATCTAAAGGATATCCCCATAGTGTTGAGGATTTGATATATGGAACAGTTACCCAAATGATACCTTCAAGTGGAGTACTAGCTAGACCACCATATGTGGAACAACACGTTGTACCCATAGTACCAGAAGATGAGAATCCTAGGAAGAGAATGCTTCCTGAGTTTTAGATATAGATACACCTCAGGTTATGATCCGAGCATGACCCTCAGGTGGTGGAGGACTGTCTTGAGGAGGTAACCCAAGTTTTCGATCTCATTAAGACAGTAGAAAATCATATGTTAGTCCTGGAGGAAATCCATTTACGTGGATCAACAAGGTCGTGGAGGATTTTGGATATCCATACTTATGAAATGTTAACTCATTCATGGAAAGAGTTCAAGAATCACATAGTAGAAAATATATCAACAATTACTATTAGAGCTATGAGTATACAAGATATTTTGCGACTTATGTAGGTTAGCATGAAAACATCTAATTAATTATCTTGATTCAACAATCAATCCAGGTAATCGTTTGATATGGTTAGAGATAAGTACTTCATGGCTCCGACATTCAAGTGAGGTATGTGTAATGACATATGAACCAACTTCGTCACTCTATGAATTCTAACATATGTTGGGGTCCTTGAGTGAGCTTTGCGTGATAAAAACTTCTTTACTGAGCACATACAGTTGATGAAAGTTAGTAATGTACAAGTAGGTGTAGAAGCCTTGATAGTAGGTATCAGACATCAGTCTTAAGGATTCTAATATTAGAGATGTTTCAGTATGAGGTCTCATGATAGAGAATCTATAGTTCAGGGCTCATAGGGTGGGTCCATTATACCAGGGGATAGGTTATTTTATTCATGTGATGATAGGCGATATATCTCATGAGATTGTTTGACTCACCATGCTATTGGAAGGGAAACATTGGATAGAACATCGAGGAAGAGACAATGAAAAGATTAGGAGGATTTGTAAGGCTTAAGTCATGGAATAGGAGGTGTGTGAGAAGCATTATGTGTTCGACATTTTGACGTGTTACTTCCACCACCACCCTGTATTCCATGCCAGGATCATGGAGCTGGAGGATAGGGATAGGGGTAACTTCATGCAGTCGAGGAATATGACCCATGGGCTATGATAATGATTTAAGGTCTGATCTGGTACTTTTCCAATTTAGATGTAGTACTGATAGTTATAGGTTCTAGTCAATCAATTTTCAACACATTAATTTTAAAACCCCTATAGATTCAGGTTAATCCACTGACTTGACCCTTGTGCTTGCAGACACCGACTTGAGAAGAATCATTGATCACACATTTTTGCAAACAGTGTTACATGACCCATCAAGGATGGTGATTCGATTGGAATCACATTGTTGTAGCATTGAATCCTTATTACATTAGTATTGGTATGGATTGTTTATCCGTAGTCATATCCCAGATTTACTATGTCATGATATCTTTTTCATGTGTCCACAATGATGGAATGAGGTTTTCCATTGTTGGTGAATAGGAATCCAAGTCACCACATCAAATACTTGTGCATCAGATGGTGCCACTACGGGAAAAATGGGTATTTGCGACGGTTTATTTGCGACGGGAATAAATATCATCGCAAATAGTCCTATTAAAAACTTATTTGCGACGGGGGTATTTGCCCGTCGCAAATAAGTAGCCTTTTGCAATGGGATAGCTTTCCCCATCGCAAAAGGACTGGCGCGGTTTGCGTGCCAAATCGCGGGAAACTTATTTGCGACAGGGGAATATTCCCGTCGCAAATAACCGGCGGCGGTAAAAGGTATTTGCGACGGGAATATTCCCCCGACGCAAATAGTATGTCGGCAGGTGGTTATTTGCGACGGGACCCGTCCCAAATAACTATTTATTAGTTGACCGTAATAAATGATGGCTAAGGTATTTGCGACGGGTACCGTCGCAAATGGACCCGTCGCAAATAATCTAACCTATAAATACCCCCATCCGTTTTTTTCAAATCATTCTCAAACTCCATCTTCTTCTTCTCTCAAAGTTTTATTTCTAATGTTTAGTTTTTCTCAAGTTTAATTTTTTTCTTCGGATTTGATATTAATGTTTTGAAGAACGATCAGAGCAGATCAATTTTCAAGGTATTTATGTTCATTTTAATTTAATATTTATTTTTAATTTTTTATTAGTTTTAATTATTCTTAATTAGTAGTAATTTAATAATGTTTACATTGTTTTGTTACTTAATAAATTTAAATTATTAGTATTGTTCATAGTTAATGGTAATTAGGAATAATTAGTAATAATTTTTAATAATTAAGAATAAATATTAATAATTAGTAATAAATATTAATAATTAGGAATAACAACAATATTATATTATTAGTATATTTTATTATTAATATTAAAATAATATAATTTTTTATATATATACAATTCTCTTTTCATCTGTGTGTTTGCTGTCTCCACATGTATTATTTGTATGTGGAGATAGAAAACACACAGATGAAAGGAGAATTGTATATAAATTAGAAAATTATATTATTTTAATATTAATAATAAAATATACTAATAATGTTATTATTCGTAATTATTGGTAATTATTCCTAATTATTGGTAATTATTCATTTAATTACTACTAATTAGGAACAATTAACAATAATTATCAATAATTAGGAATAATTACCAATAATTCGGAATAATTACCAATAATTGGTAATAATTACCAATAATTAGTAATAATTACCAATAATTAGTAATAATTACCAATAATTAGTAATAATTACCAATAATTAGTAATAATTACCAATAATTAGTAATATTTACCAATAATTAGTAATAATTACCAATAATTCGTAATACATACCAATAATTAGTAATAATTACCAATAATAAGTAATAATTATTAATAATTATCAATAATTAGAAATAATTACTAATAATTACCACTAATTAGTAATAATTAGGAATAATTACCAATAATACCAATAATTACCAATAATTACCAATAATTAACAATAATTAGTAATAATTAGTAATAATTAGTAATAATTAGTAATAATTAGGAATAATTAGGAATAATTAGGAATAATTAGGAATAATTATGAATAATTAGGAATAATTAGTAATAATTACAAATAATTACCAATAATTAGTAATAATTAGTAATAATTACCAATAATTACTAACAATTAGTAGTAATTAGTAATAATTAGTAACAATTACCAATAATTAGTAATAATTACTAATAATTAGTAATAATTATCAATAATTTGTAATAATTAGTAATAATTAGTAATAATTCGTACTAATTACCAATAATCAGTAATAACTAACAATAATTAGGAATAATTACCAATAATTAGTAATAATTACCAATAATTAGTAATAATTACCAATAATTAGTAATAATTACCAATAATTAGTAATAATTACCAATAATTAGTAATACTTACCAATAATTAGTAATAATTACCAATAATAAGTAATAATTATTAATAATTATCAATAATTAGAAATAATTACTAATAATCACCAATAATTAGTAATAATTAGGAATAATTAGTAATAATTAGGAATAATTAGTAATAATTACCATGTATTAGTAATAATTACCAATAATTAGTAATAATTACCAATACTTAGTAATAATTACCAATAATTACCAATAATTACCAGAAATTACCAATAATTAGTAATAATTACCAATAATTAGTATTAATTACCAATAATTACCAATAATTGGTAATAATTCATAATAATTACCAATAATTGGTAATAATTAGTAATAATTAGTAATAATTAGTAATAATTAGTAATAATTACTAATAATTAACAATAATTAGTAATAATTATCAATAATTAGTAATAATTACCAATAATTACCAATAATTAGTATTAATTAGTAATAATTACCAATAATTACCAATAATTACCAATAATTACCAATAATTAGTAATAATTAGTAATAATTTGTAATAATTACCAATAATTAGTAATAATTACCAATAATTAGTAATAATAAGTACTAATTACCAATAATTAGTAATAATTAACAATAATTAGGAATAATTAGTAATAATTACCAATAATTACCAATAATTAGTATTAATTAGTAATAATTACCAATAATTACCAATAATTACCAATAATTACCAATAATTACCAATAATTAACAATAATTACCAATAATTACCAATAATTAGTAATCATTCGTAATAATTACCAATAATTAGTAATCATTAGTAATAATTAGTAATAATTTGAACTAATTACCAATAATTAGTAATAATTAACAATAATTAGGAATAATTAGTAAAAATTAATAATAATTACGAATAATTAGTAATAATTTCGAATAATTAGTAAAAAATACCAATAATTAGTAATAATTACCAATAATTAGTTATAATTACCAATAATTACCGATAATTAGTAATAATTACCAATAATTAGTATTAATTACCAATAATTACCAATAATTGGTAATAATTAGGGATAATTACCAATAATTATTAATAATTACCAATAATTAGTAATAATTAGTAATAATTAGTAATAATTACCAATAATTAGTAATAATTAGTAATAATTAGTAATAATTAGTAATAATTACCAATAATTTCTAATAATTATCAATAATTACCAATAATTAGTAATAATTAGTAATAATTACCAATAATTACCAATAATTTCCAATAATTACCAATAATTAGTAATAATTACCAATAATTAGTAATAATTACCAATAATTAGTAATAATTACCAATAATTAGTAATAATTAGTAATAATTACCAATAATTACCAATAATTACCAATAATTAGTAATAATTACCAATAATTACAAATAATTACAAATAATTAGTAATGATTACCAATAATTAGTATTAATTACCAATAATTACCAATAATTGGTAATAATTAGTAATAATTACCAATAATTAGTAATAATTACCAATAATTAGTAATAATTAGTAATAATTACCAATAATTAGTAATAATTATCAATAATTAGTAATAATTATCAATAATTAGTAATAATTATCAATAATTACCAATAATTAGTATTAATTAGTAATAATTACCAATAATTACCAATAATTACCAATAATTACCAATAATTACCAATAATTACCAATAATTAGTAATAATTAAAAAATATTAGTTATAATTAGTAATAATTAGTAATAATTAGTACTAATTGCCGATAATTAATACTAATTAACAATAATTAGGAATAATTAGTAATAATTAATAATAATTACGAATAATTAGTAATAATTACCAATAATTAGTAATAATTAGTAATAATTAGTAATAATTACCAATAATTACCAATAATTCGTAATAATTGACAATAATTAGTAATAATTATCAATAATTAGTAATAATTACAAATAATTAAATAATTACCAATAATTAGTAATAATTACCAATACTTACCAATAATGACCAATAATTACCAATAATTACCAATAATTAGTATTAATTAGTAATAATTACCAATAATTAGTAATAATTACCAATAATTAGTATTAATTAACAATAATTAGTAATAATTACCAATAATTAGTAATAATTACCAATAATTATTAATAACAATAATTAGTAATAATTACCAATAATAAGTAATAATTACCAATAATTAGTAATAAATTCCAATAATTACCAATAATTACCAATAATTACCAATAATTAGTAATAATTACCAATAATTAGTATTAATTACCAATAATATTAGTACTATGAAAATAATAAAAAATATATATAATTTTAAAATTATCAATATTTGTAACATTTTTTGCTTTATTCTCAACATATTTAATTCTTAAAGGGTCAATTTTTAGGTCTATCTCAATAAAAAGTTTGCGTCAGTCATGTATGATCTAAACTCTATAATTATCCTAGCTTGAATGTTTTTTCTAACAAATTATTCAAAACCAGTAATGATTTTATATTTTATAGAGTAATATAGAACAACGAGGTCGTCAAAAACCATTATTAGGTGACCGCATATGGATAAATCAACGTAGAAATCCAAACGGTTCTGGTTTAAATCCAGTATATGTAGAGGGTGTGGAGACTTTTTTATCATTTGCAGCATCAAATCCAGAATTTGTTTCAGAAGGAAAAATAAAATGCCCTTGCAGAAAATGTGCATTGAGAACGTTTGACACGTTTGCCAATGTGGGAGAACATCTCTTGCGTTTTGGTTTTCAACCAGATTATGTTTTTTGGTATCAACACGGTGAACGCAGTTCCAGAGCAGGTGATACCAACTTGATTCCAGATCCATCCCGGTTTCAAGATTTAGTACATGATGTTGCAAGTTCATCTGTACAACATACAGAAACTCCGGCTGATATAGCTTCAAATCCTGAGTTAGAACCATCTGATTTTTATGAGTTGTTGAAGTCTGCTGAGGATTCATTATATCCTGGCTGCAAGATGAGAAAATTAGAAGTAGTTGCAAAATTTATGGCTATCAAATCAGATAACGGAATGTCAAACACCTGTTTTGAACAGATATTTTCTTTGCTTAAAACACTATTACCTGAAGGAAATGTTTTACCTGCAAATTACTATGAGAGTAAGAGGCTGGTTCGAAATTTGGGACTTACTTGTCAGAAGATTCATGCATGTTCAAATGACTGCATTTTATATTTTGGGGAAAATGAGTCGTTGGATAGTGGTCCCACATGTGGGCAACTGAGATATAAAGAAGGACAACATGGGAAGTCTGGTTTGATTCCTGTAAAACAGTTGAGATATTTTCTGATTACATCCAGACTTCAGCGTTTATTCATGTCTAAGAATACAGCGACAATGATGTCATGGAATAAAGAGAATATTTCAACCGATAAAAGCTTGAATCATCCAGCCGATGGTGATTCATGGAAACATTTTCATAGAGTGCATCCATCCTTTGCTTTAGAAACTAGAAATGTTCGACTGGGCCTTTCCACTGATGGTTTCTGTCTGTTTGGATCTTATGGTAGTCAATATTCATGTTGGCCTTTTTTTAACTCCGTACAATTTACCTCCATGGATGTTGATGAAGGATTCATATATCTTTTTTACTTTACTAATTCTATGACATACGATGAAAAATATTGATGTTTATTTGAAACCATTGATTGATGAATTAAATTTATTGTGGATTACTGGTGTCAGTACATATGATGTTGCAACGAAACAGAATTTTATACTGAGAACAGCATTGATGTGGACAATAAGTGACTTCCCGGCTTATGGGATGTTATCTGGCTGGAGTATACATGGTCAGAAATCATGTCCTTACTGTATGGGAGAGAACAAAGCATTTATGCTCATTCATGGAAAGAAACCTTGTTATTTTGACTGTCATCGCAGATTTCTTCCAGCTGATCATCCTTTTCGCAGAAACAGATCTCATTTCAGAAAAGGAACAGTTGAAAGGGATGAACCTCCAAAAATTATATCAAGATCGGAGTTAAAATCAGTTTTATTTTCATTACCTCCCATCACTTTTGGTCCTACAATTAACCAATAGAAAATTTTTGGTTTTGGGAAAGAACACAATTGGATTAAACGTAGCATATTTTGGGATTTTCCATATTGGTCTGATTTGTTGGTCCAACACATGTTAGATGTCATGCATATTGAGAAGAACTGTTTTGATAATTTGTTTCATACAGTTTTGGATATGCCAGGAAAGAGAAAAGACAATGTAAATGCACGTTTAGATCTTGCCCAAATTAGCAGGCATCCAGAATTGGAACTACTTGAGAATGTCAGAAGAGAAAGGTTACTGAAACCAAAAGAAGCTTATACACTGTCTAAAGAAAACCGTTTATTATTTTGTTAGTGGATTGCAGATTTGAGACTTCCAGATGGTTGTGTTTCCAATTTTGGTAGATGTGTAAAGAATGGTCATATTACTGGTTTAAAAAGTCATGATTGTCATGTTATAATTTAGAGACTTCTACCCATTGGATTAAGAGGTCTGTTGAATTCTGTGATTTGGGATTCCATAACATACATGTCTCATTTTTTCGGGAAATTTGTGCTGCTACGGCAGATTATTATGCTCTAGGCAAACTTGAGAAAGATGTTGTTGTAATTATATGTAAACTGGAAAAAATATTTCCTCCATCTTTCTTCGACTCAATGGAACATTTGATGTTACATTTTCCATATGAAGCCAAATGTGGAGGTCCAGTACAGTTTCGATGGATGTACCCATTTGAAAGATGCATGCAAAAATTGAAAATAAAAGTACGCAACAAAGCATCTGTTGAAGGATCTATTGCATAAGCTTATTTGCAAGAAGAAATATCTTTTTTCTACTCCCATTATTTTGAATCTGAGTATCCTTCAAAAAACTACGGAATGGGAAGGAACAAGAGGAATATTAATGAAATCAACAATCAATTATCTGTTTTCAACCAGTCAGAGCTTGGTTTTGGTGGAGTTTATGAATGCTGGATTTCAGATGATGAACATCATAGAGGTCATACGTATGTTCTGCTCAACTGTGAAGAGATGACATCAGTTGTACTGTAAGTGTTTATATCACTTATTCTATCATTTATGTTACAGTAAATAACTTTGGTTTTTATAGGTTGTATGATAATCATATCAAGAATCAAATTCCACAAATTACAGCAGCTGCTCTCGAAGAACGTCGACTGAAAATTTTCTCTCAGTGGTTTCAAAAACTGGTAACATAAATTCTTTATCTTTTAGAAACTCATTCAATGTATAGTTTACTATATTGAAATTATTTCACAAATTTTCAGGTGTCTCGACATGCTGATAAAATTGACAAACGGTTGTGTGTATTGAGTAACGCACCTTCCAAACTTGTTAAAACATATAATGCATATGTGGTGAATGGATTTTGATTCCACACACATGCATATGGTGAATCAAAAAAAAAACAATGAACAGTGGATTTAGCTTGAGAGAATCTCATCATCGAGAAAATGAAGTTGACTTTTATGGCATACTTGATGAAATCATTGAACTCTGTTATCTTGGACAACATTACATAACCATGTTCAAATGTCGGTGGTTGGATACAGAGAGAGGCGTGCTTGTTCATCCGACTCATGGAATCATCGATATTAAATGTAAAAGTGTTCTCGCAGTAAATGAACCATTCTTATTGGCTCAACAGGAATATCAAGTTTATTACGCAAAGTACTGTGCTACATCAAGAGACTTGACTGATAGGTGGAGTGTAATAAAAATCAAAATTCGAGAAAATCAGTTTAGTCAAAGTGAATGTGCTTTCACTGATGTGCAAAGAATTGAAGTTTTTCAAGAGAGTATTCAAAATCAATCTTTTTTACAAAGAGACATGAGTATCGATGACGACACCCCACATTTAAGAGTCGGTGATGACGATGATGTTAATTATGTCACATATGAATTTGAAATGGTAAGAGTTGAAGAAACTGTAACTCGAATGGATATCGATGATGTTGAGGATGAATATGAAGATGACATTGACATATATGAAGATGATGATGAAGATGAACACTGATAGAATTACATGGTATTTATATACAATCATAATATGTATATATGTATATATAATAGTAATTATCAATTATTTGCTAACATTAACATTTTCTGTTTCAGATGGATGACGCCACATTTCGTGAGTTGGTGGATGCTGACCTGCCTTTCGATGCAGATGAGTTGCTGGAAGATGACCCTCAACCTACAGGCGCTCCAGGGAGTACGCGGAGGGGGCGCGGTCTTGCACGATTGATGATTCTTGACCCCGTCCCCGAGCGACATCCACGTCTTGTGTTTGATCGACGCACACAGATGTGTGACAACCTATGTGATAACCTGTGGATTTGACTAAGATTTCATTAATCTATTCACATAATTAATGTTTATTATTTTTACAGTTTTTCGCATATAGCAGTCGGACAGGGCAGTGCTATTTTGCGCAACTATTTCTCTCAGTCGTGGACCACATGGGAGCAGATTCCCATTAATGTGAAGCAGGCCATGTTCGGCCATTGGTTGGTACGTACGTAAAAAAATAATTTTTATTTTGAAAATTATTTCATTTCTAACTTGATATTTTGATTTATTTGTAGGGTTTATGGTATCCGATCGAGGATACCATGAGTGACGCCATACACGAGGCATGGGAGGTGGCCATGCATGATCGCCTTCGTCAGTTTTTGCACAATTTAAGAAAAGATGCCATGAAGAAAGCAGGAGTGTCAGATTTTGATGAGTCATGTAGAGCACACCGACCAGAGTACATTTCATCCCATGAATGGGATGGATTATGTGTGCACTGGTTGAGTGGTGCCTTTCAGAGGAGATCATCGGTGGGGAGGCAGAATCGGGGAAGACAGGAGGAGACTCATCGAGCTGGGAGTTGTTCATTCAGTACTCATAGACAGCATCTGGTATGTACATTATTTATAAATATTTTATATAACTATAAATATTAACAGTTTATTTTTTATTCTTATAGGCTGTCGAGCACCCTGATATTACGGAGTACGACGTATATCAGAGGATGTATAGTGATCCTGCTACTGGGGAGCTCAGAGGTGATCGTCAGCATCACATCGTGGTCAGTATTATTTGTTTTCAAGTTTAAAAATTAACTGCATATATTATATTCACAATTTTAATTTTAAATTGCAACTACAGGAGTCATATGAGGCCGTAGCGTCACAGGCCCAGCCTGAGAGTCAGACCGAGTCATCAGATCAGACCACTGGTCATCAGTTTGATGAGGCGGCATGGATGCAGGCCACCCAGTATGCCTTCGAGAAGGGCCAGGTAGTTGGTATCGGCTCTTGACTGACTCCCAGAGATTATTATGGCAGTGCTGCGATGTCGGCGTCCAGCTCGAGAGGAGCTCGTGCATCTTCTTCTTCTACAAAGTATGAGGATTAGTTGTGATCTCATACTACACTGATAGAGAGTCTCTGACAGGAGCAGGAGCAGATGCATCAGCAGCATGAGGAGAAGCGTCGACGCCAGCAGCAGCTGTACGAGGAGCAGACGAGTCGGTGGCAGCAGCAGCATTAGGAGAAGATGGAGTACAAGCGCCGACTCACTCATGCTTTAGGGATGGAGTTTCCTCTACCACCATCTGCAGATCCCCCCCTCCCCCCCTCCTTCAGATTAGAGTTTGTATTTATGTTATAAAATTTGTGAAATCAAATTATGATTGTTTTTCTATTCATAGTTTTTGTCTCATTATAAAATATTAATAATATTATATTATTAAATAACAATATTAATATGAATAATAATATTATTCATATTTTATAATATTAAAATAAATATATATATTAAAATTTTATAATATTATAATTTAATTATATTTTTTTGTAATACTTGAATTATTTTAATATTTGAATGTAAAATAATTCTATTATTTTTATATTAATTAAAATAACTTATTAATATTTTTTTATTTATGAACTATAATTCTAATATTGTTATATTAGTTAAATCATTTATTAATATTCTATTATTTTTTATTTTTTAATTATAATTCTATTATTATTATATTAATTAAAATAATTTATTATTTTTATTTGTGAATTATAATTCTGTTATTATATTAATTAAAATCATTTATTAATGTTTTATTATTTTTTATTTTTGAATTATAATTGGATTATTATTATATTAATTAAAATAATTTATTAATAATTTATTTTTTTTTATTTTTTTATACTATTTGCGACGGGATACTATGCCCGTCGCAAATAGTATTATTATTATATGCATTAAAATAATTTATTAATAGTTTTTTTTACAAATAGTTTTTGTGACGGGACCCGTCACAAATAGTATTTGCGACGGGACCCGTCGCAAATAGTATTTATTAATAGTTTTTTATTTTTTTTTAAAAATATTTTTTTGCGACGGGCCCGTCGCAAAAACTATTAGCGACGGGCCCGTTGCAAAAACTATTTGCAACGGGCCCGTCGCAACAGTTATTTGCGACGGGACCTGTCGCAAAAACTATTTTAAAAGTTTTTTACAAACATACGGAGTACTATTTGCGACGGGAAGAATACCCATCGCAAAAAAAGGTTTTAGCGACGGGCCCGTCGCAAATAAGTGTTGTTGCGACGCCATTTTCAGCAACGGGCCATTTGCGGTGGGCCCCCGTCGCAAAAAGCCATTTGCGACGGGATCCCGGCGCAAATGGCCAGTCGCAAATACATGTTTTTCTAGTAGTGTGCAACCAATCACTCAATATTTGGAAGGTCTGAACCTTAGTGCATAAGATGTTTTGAATTACTTATTTCCTATAATGGTGTAAGATTATGGGGAAATCTCTATTGGAGATGTTCCATGATTACATCCACATTTGGTGATAGAATTATACATTGATTTACTCCCCATGGAATCACAGATATCTACACCAGCATATCTGATTCCTGCTGCAATGCTTTGCGAGCTAATGGATTAGTTGGGGGACTTGTATAAGTGGAAAATCATGAGACCCAGCGGTTCACCATGGTCGGACCTAGTATTATTTTCCAAAAAAGAAGACAATATTTTAATATTGTGTGCGGACTATCAGAACATGAAGAGGGTGACCAGGAAGATCAAGTATCATCTATCATGAATTGATTACATCATTGATCAGTTGAGAGGGGCACCAGGGTTCTTGACGGATAAACTCAGATTATGATATCAAAAAATGATTGAAAATGATTATGATATACCATATACAACATTCAGATGTTATTAGAATCACAATGAGTACATAATGATTCCCTTTGGAATTATGAACACCCCAATAGTGTTGATGGGACTCATGAATCAGATCTTCCTACCTTATTTTGAAAATTTTATGTTAGTCTTAATCAATGATATCCTTTTGTACTCGGAGGATGATGAGGATCACACAAGTCACCTAAGGATAGATATGGACGTACTCATAGAGTTTCAGCTTTAACGGAAACTCCCAATGGGTCGGTTCTAGATTTAGGTTGTCCACTTTCTGCGACACGTTGTCTCCGTGAATGGATTGGTTGTGGACCTTTCCATGGTTGAGATAGTGTTATCATGTAATTCAATAATAATGTGACAGAGGTGGGGAGTTTCCTCCAGATAGAGGGAAATTATCGTATATTCATACATGATTTCAGAAGGATATCAACACCTATGATAGTTTGGACTCGAAAGGGATAACCATTCTTGTGGATAAAAAATTCCTAGTTGGCTTTTCTATAGGTGAAAAAGAGCTTGACAAGTGCACTGATGCTAAGATTTTCAATGGGGGTCTCATGTACATAGTGTTATGTGATGCATCTCGGACCGAGCTTGGTTGTATCTTGATGTTGAGGAAAGAAGTGATTACCTATGGTTTGTTCGAGTTTTAACAACATGAGTATAACAAAATGAGCACTGTATTTAGTTATCTTTAATAGTCTTGACATTGAATAAGTGGAGACCCTACTTGATGGGAGAGCGATATTAGCGTCTACTCTGATCAAAATATTCTCATGAATAACATCTCTCAGAATAATTTTTTGTTCAGATATAGTTGATGGATAAAGATCCTCTAGGACAATGAATATGAGATTCTCAATAATATTTGGAAGGGGTATGTGTTGGTTAATGCTCTCAGTAGGGGATCTAGTTTATTGTTTCTGAACAAGGCATTAGAGTAGATGGCGGTATTAAATTTATCTGTAGTCAATGGGGATGGAGAATCTTACCTCAATTTGATGTTTTTTACCAATCTATACATACAGTGATTCAGGGAGGCACTAATTGGGGATACTGACTGACTGACTGAAATTTTTATTTATTAAGGAAACACTTTTTTGGAGAAAGTGAGAAACCAAAAGGTCCAACAAGACATCCTAACAAACCCAAACAAAAACTAAAAAGAGAAGTAACTACCACATAAATGCAACATCAACAACCACCATCCCTAAGCTGGACACTCGGAAATCCCATGCAAGCATGATCCCTCCCGATGTTTCCATCCCTCAAAATCAGCCATATCCAAAATGACCTGCAAAGGAAATGGTGGAGTGCTCTATCCCAATGAGGAAGTCCAGACTGCACTTCCCAAATCAGACCGGGGGAAAAGCCTCATAAGAAAAGAAAATGTTACCAAAACACAGCCTTAACATATTATTGCTTCTTCCCTATCGAGATTCCAATGCATTAGCCATACCTTAGCCTCATGATCTTCTCTAATAACATCTTCCAAATGGTTCGACATTTTGTCACAAGTGCGGATATATTCTTCTTTGCTGATTTTCTTGTCATTGAAGCCTCTCATTAAGATCAGTTCTTTCTTGTCAATCCACTTTTCTTGTTCGTGGTTGACCTCCACTCTTACAGCTCTTCCCACCGTATTTCCCTCTTCCTGTGGAATGTCAACATACAGAAATTCCTCGACCAGATCCTCCTCGGAACAAAGGATAGGTTCCTTTATAGTCCCTAACATCCCAGTAGAACTTCCCATTTCATTGACGTTTCCCTTTGTTAACGCCTGGTGATCCTCTTGCACCGTGTTGTCCAGTGACACCGGTAGTTTTTTCCCATAGCGAGTCTCCAATGGAGGGGGAAGAAAGGAGTCATCTTTTTTCCCCTTCCTCTTTTTACAACTCAAACTATTCTTCTGAGTTGGAACCTCCTCAGGCACCTGATCCAATGCAACCATGTTGACCCCCTCCGGGTCCGCCTCACCACCACCCAGCTGTACAACAATCATTCCATGGGAATAACCACAGTTTGGTATATCACCTTCATTGTGTTGATGGAAAGGGGTTTGTTCATCTTCCCCCTCCGGGGCCACTCTTCCATCTGAACTTTCCAGTACAACAAATCGATTTGGGGAAAATGGTATAGCATCATCCACCCTAAACTCAGTCAAACTGGTTGAAGTATTCTGGACTGCAATCACAAGCTCACCACAGTCCTGCTGGTGCTCAAGTCCCCTACCCATATACTGGATATTACAGGCCCCATCCTTGTCCTGGTCATGGCTATTTATTATAGCATCAAGGATCATGCCATTCGATTCACCATTCTCCCAGTTGGCCATTTTAGAATCCTCTGGAGGGGTAGCCACCATAGTTCCAGACAAGTTCTCCTTCCTCCTAACCTCATTCACTTCCACTTGTACTCCTATGTCTGTACACAGCTTGACAGAATTCTGTCTCTTATCTTCTAGATCAGTAGTTGAGAAAGGATCATCTACCTCCCCTGAAGGAAACCCCTGAACCAGTAGATCATTGTCCCCAACTGATTTTGAGGGAGCATGACAATCTAGAGGCAGGCCTGCAGGAAAATCGCTGTCTTGTTCAGCACTAATGGTGGCCACACCTCCTCTTGATGGAACATCCACTAGAACTACTAGAATATCAGAGCCTCGACCACCCCTAGACCTCCTTCGGCAACCAAGTTCATCATGACCCTGCCTGTGACACAATGAACAGAATGGAGTCCAAGATTCGTAGACTATCGATTGATCATACATGTACTCTTCTTCAACTACAATCCATACAAGCTCCGGCGGCAATCTTGAGAGATCCATTTACACAAAGATTCTCGCCGAGAATGGATGAGACATAGAAGCTGTTCTTTGATCACTGCATATAAAGCACCATATCGATTTGCTGATTAACCTCAGCAACCCAATATTCTGAAATTTCAGAAGAAGTCCACGTAATTGAATCAAAATTTCCATTTAGGGAGAGTCATGATACATGTGCGCCTCAAAAGACCAGTGAAGTAAGTGAAAATGCATGCCACAGAAGGGTTTCCTCTTTCTCGACCATGCCCTACCCAAATCTTCTTCATCGGAAAACAAAATGAGGAATTGACGCGGACCCACTATACTTACAAGCACACGGTTCTTCAAACCCCAATCTGTATTGACCGCTTTGTCGAAGTTCTCCACTAGAGGTCACCGCCTCGTAAACGTCACGATTAGCGCTGAGGAGAGTAATGATAAAGGTTCATAGAATTCCTTCACTGAAACTGGGACAATAGGCTGACCTGAAACGCAACCAGGTACCTTTGGAGAAACTTCAATTTCGGGGAGGAAGAAACCCGCATCCGGCGAGGATCCAAATAAATCACTGACTCTCGGTTTCTCATCTCCTGAAGAATGATTTGGGGGCGAAGACCCCTTTCCCCCGATGGGGGAAGGGTTCGCGGCGGCTGCCATCACCGTAGGGTTAGCGGAGCATCGCCCTCGCTATGGTTGCCCTCACTACTTGGTAATGATAATTGAGGATACTGAATATGAGATTCTATGTGCTCAAATATCCATTGGGAATTCTTCAGATTGATATTAAAAATTTTATGATCACATCATCCATATTAGAGGACATACAATAGAGCAAGTGGCATTATGAGAGGAGATTCTATGGGAGTTTCATTGATCCCCTTTGGCAGTACATCCATGTGTGGTGAACATTTACCAGGGCCTCTGATGGTAGTTTTGGTAGACAATGATGATGAAGGGATTTTTATAGTTTGTCGCTTGATACATTACTTGTTAGAAAGTGAAGGATGAGCAAATGGTTCTATCAGGATTAGCTCAACCACTTGAGGTTCTAGAATATAAGTGTGATAGGATATCAATGGAATCCTTGATGGGTTTACAACATATGTCGTAGGGAAACAATTCCATCGGGGTAATTTTTGAACAACTCACTAAATTGACACACGTCCTAGCTATCTGACAGTAATGTTAAGTAGTGAGCTTAAAAAGGAACTAAATTCAAGAGATAGTTAATCACTATGTATTTCCATATATTTTTATTTCATATATTTATGATCTCTTCACATCTCGTTTTTGTAAGGGATTATATGAGGAATTTGGGATATTGTTATTCTTTAGTATAGCATTTCACCCACATACAAATGGCCAGATGGAGGGACCATTCAGGTTCTGGTGGACATTCTTCGGTCATTCATGATAGACTTCAGTTTCTATTGGTAGGATCACCTACATATTATGGAGATAATGTATGAAAACATCTACCATTCCACCAATGTTTCAACACACATTAAGGACATATATCGGATTTTCTACCGGTCACCAATTTTCTATACGAACATAGTAGAGTCAGCAATCTTCGGCCTGAAGGTGGTTCGATCTACAATAGAGAAGGTTCGTATCATATAGGAGAATATGTTGATTTCATAGAGCTATCAGAAGTTTTATTCTGATAGGAGATAGAGGCCTTTTGTGTTCTAGGAAGGAGACCATGTGATCATTCGGGTTCCACCATGATAGGGATTACAAAGATTCAGCTAGGGAAGAATGTTATCACTAAGAAACATCGACCATTTTTAGATACTATTTAGATTTGGTGAGGTGGTGTACAAGATAGATATACCCCTATAGTTGGACTAGGTACACAATGTAATCCATGTGTTGCAACTGAGGAGGTACGTGCCTGACCAATTGCATGTCATCAACTAGGGAGAGAAGGACATTAAGGATAGAGAGACATTTTCTGAGTACCCAGTGGATATCGACGTTCAAAAGGATATGATCCTTCTTGGAAAATCAATTCCTTAGGTTCATTCCTAGTGGAATCATGTGAATATCCATGAGAGAACATGGTACTGGGAGGATCAGATTCATGCCCAGCACCTCCGTCTATTTTAGTATCCTTTTTATTATTTTCAAGGACATAAAGGCCAAAGGTGGGGAGAATGTAATGCCACATATTTTCCACAAATTAATTTTAAGTTTTAAATAGATTAATTTGGAAACCAATCAGTATAACGAGGATAGATTCTGAGGCCCTGTGTTCTCAGAATCAATGCTTAATTTATATTATTATATTAAATATAACGCGTGTTCTTTTCTGAAATTTTTTTAATAACCTATAAATGGGTGAATTGATCAAAAATTTGGGAGAACCATTGTATTTAGAGTAGATACTTTACCCTAGGAAAGGCCTAACACCATCTGGTGTAGGATGGGGAAAAAATAGTCATCCGACATTATAATGAATAAAATAAAGTGTGGATCTATTTTATTTTAAAGTTCTATTGATGTAGCGATGTAGAAATGTTTTTTATTTTAAAATAAATAGTTTGGCAGGGACACATGGTTATAAAAAACCCCCAAATGTTGTTGTTGGCTTTATATATAATCCCTAGGGAGTTCTCTGGGTAGATAATGACAAGACATGGATTAGAGATTTTTCATAATAGATTTCCAATGGAATATAGTCTTCAAAAGAAAACAGTCCAATTCCCATGTACGGAATGTTGTTTTGAAATTCTTTTCTGAGATCTTGGATTGAACGATGAACCTAGACCAACCAATGAGCATGTTGATTCAGAGTATGATCAGTCTTGTGGGATGGGTATTGATTTCTGGATTTAAAAAGTTGATAATAATATTGATTATGAATTTAGATAATTCTTATAAGAATGTATTGAGTCTAGAATAAACAATAGTCTAGGTTATTTCCTTGAGTTTGTTCCATGAGAAATTATTTCACCCGTTTTCTATGCTTGTTCATAGTCCTTCATGGGTTATGAAAAAATAATTATTTCACGTTCATTTTCTAGAGAAATGATCAGAAAACAAAGATCCAATATAGGTACAAACTTGTAGAGGTGAGATGATGATGCTAATAGATGAATTGAAGAGATTGGATAGATATAGTTCTTCATGCAGTTTTCATTGAATGGATTTAATGTTATTTTATAAGAAAATTTATGGCCAAAAACACCTCTATTCATTGTCAGGGTGATGAAAAAAACATGGATCTATATTTTCCTATTTAACAGTCCACCGAAGAAGAACCTATAATATCATATGACACACGGGAAGAAGAACTTCGTGTTATAGAAAATCCAGATGGACACAACGGGTAACTCGAGATTACACGGTGTGTGGAACCCACTCAAAAGTGTCAAGGGTTTTAGGAGTTAGTTAAATTCAATGTGGATTTTGACACTATCACATTTCATGTAGGCCCTTATGAGAGACTCAATGTGTATATCAGGATATAAATGGGACTAATGAAGAGTACATGGGTTTCGTACACTGTATGTACCCCACCACATAGCTTTTAATGTATGAATGACAGAAACTAACCCTTGTATTGGTACATGAGTAGAGACACACATGTTGGCACTATGTACTAGAACATGAATCGGGTACACAGGTGTAGCCCATATTAATGGAAATGATGTGTGAACATTCTACATGGTGTGAACCCATATTTTACACGACACATTATAACGACACAATCCATGGTACCAGGCTAGTACCTACAGTCCAGGGGAATGGTGTGTCAACCTACTATATGCCACGTACCACATTCAACATGGTTTCAATCAATTTTCTACTGTATATCAGACACTTTTAATTAGTGTTCATTCACATTATTTCATCCCTTATGGGTTATGAATTTCATTTAATAATCACAGGATTATAATACCTTTATAAGGACTTCTCAGATAGATTTCTTGTAATACCCCCACCACCTAAGAGACCTGGAGTTAGATCCTTTATTTATTCTTTGTGCCCTATGTAGAGTCCTTGGTATGGATGTGACCAACATAACCTGATTTTAATCCTCAATATCATACATTAATTTATATGGAGTTGTTGGTGTCACCCCATGGACTTGTATTTGATCCTCATCTATTGTATCATATTTCTATTCAAATTCACTAGGATATCTCTCTCATGATGGTTCCTAAAAAACAGTACTTCTCAGAAGGATGTCATCCGTTCTATTGGACTCAGAAGAATTCAATCCTAGATAATTTTAGTTAGAAGCGTCATACTGAATCTCTATTGACTTTATATAATGGTTTTGACTTACCTCTAGACTGCCTATCATGGATTTATTATGTTTGTATATTCTTGTTATATGATCTATAGACGTGTACTTGTGTATAGAAGAATGTTTCTTAAATTAATGTATATCTTTAAGGATTTGGTGTGTTCTAGTGAGTAATTTTAAACTCAACCCATCATATTCTTTTCCTTTACCTGTTGTTTCTTGTGTATACGAGCAACATTTGGATAATTACCAAGGATGACCAGTGCCAGATAGAGTTTTGTAGGTTTATACATGCTGATGTGTGTTTCTATGGATACATATTGCAGTCCCAAAGCATTTTTTTAGAGGATGAAATTTTTGGATTACATACTATTTATATAGGTCTTGTATTCTATCTTAGTTTATTTTATTACACTTTACATTCCTATTATTCTCGACTTGGGATAGAGTGATATTCATACATTTGGTTTAAACTGTTTTTACATTTCATAATTTTTTGGGATTGGTAGTGTGTTCATGCGTATTAGTTCATATGAAATTACTCCCCTATTAGTGATATGCCTACTCGGTTCTAGTCACGATCCCATGGCCTATTGAGGGTAGGCTTGGGGAGTCATGGAATGAGCCCCCCCCCCCCCCAGGACTTGTTTTTATAGAGCACCCCTTATCTGACACTCCCTCTCCCTCTCTCTAACCTACTAAGACTCAGGAATTTAGGATTCATGCCCCTTTTAGGGATCATTTCCCCTTCTTCGACAATCATCCTTATCCACATCTACTCTCCCCTACTTATACTCCACCCTCTATCCAGGAAAAGATAAGACCTAATGGGAAGGGTATCATCTACTATGAACCATCCCAACAGTATCTACCACAATAAATTTCTAAATAATCATCCCAAAAGATTGCCCTAATCATTATTTGAAATGCATGATCATGTGTTGATCAAAGCCCCACTCCACACAGAACACCCTAATGGAATGGCCGGATCATTTAAAAATTGTCTAGAATATTTATCCTCATGTTTTTCTCTTAGTATTAGTGTATGTACTAGATCTCACACCAAGAAAATGTCTTGTTCGTCAACTAAGCATGGATGTTGGCATGATCAGCCTGGTACCAGTTTTCAGAATGGCCTATTTTAATTTTATTAATCATCTAATGTAAATATCATGTTCTAATATCCTAGTTTAATATGTGTTTCCACTCACATAAGGCATTAAAAAATTATATCTCTAAGGTGTTTGTTTTTGAACCACAACTAAATTATAATTAGATTTGGATTTTCATCATGAGGATTGGCATGGTGTCCTTTTTTACATGGGGTTCTAGTTAACCACCACATCATGGTTATATGAAAACTTTCTATTTTAGTGGAGATGCCACATTATTTCGATCAGAATATTTCAGTTTAGTTATAACATAATATTTGGAGGTTTATCTTCTTCTTTTTATACAGAAATTATGAATCTTTTCTTCATGACCATCTTTGGAAATACCAAATTAAATTTAATATGGGATATGAGCCATGTAGTGTGGGGGATATTTTAATATGATATTGGAATAATATGTGAAAAGGGAGGAAACACATTCCCTTATAGTTACATTATCACTTTCTCATCCTTCAATGTATTGGAGGGTCTGCATGATCATGGTTATGTGGGTGACCAGTTTACTAAGGGTAACAATCATAGAGTCCACTAGAGAAAATAGTGATCGATAAACAAGTTCTATGGTAACATCACATCTTTACCCTCTAAATGAATAAAAAACTCCACCACTTGGTTCAGACTCTTTCTGATCACCCACTTCTCTTCCATCTACGTGTGGGAAACCTAGAGAACATGCACTTCTTCTTCACCAACAGATGGATACAAAACCATGATTTTGTATGTATGGTGTGAATATCCTCATAGCCTACATTTCAGGGGGGAATCTAGGTATGATTTCATATGTTTCATCAGTTGAAAAAATTCCTCACAAACTAGTCCAAATCTAACCCTTCTGTCCAAAAGTGTCTGGATGAAATCAAAAGGGACATCAAATGTGTTGAAACTATCCAACAAAAATCATGGAATGATGATAACCTGGTATTCCTCGGGTATATAATGAAAGATATCACTGAGAAACTTCTAGATTATGAGATCATCCTTAATGGAAAATCATGGGATACATACCTTTGGGTGGTATATGAAAATACCATATTTTTTCCAAGATTGTTTAAATGGAAACTCATTTCCTTCACATTGAACATTAGTCTTGAGTATGGTTCATATTATAGATACATGGTGGTTATTAGCAGTAAGGTACATTCTAATTTAATCTCAATTGTTTTTGAACAAATCCCATACATATAGAATGGTTTCCCTAGAGTCTAAGATGTTATCTTAGACTGAGTCTTGATTATTATATCTATTCATTAAAACTATGGTGGTTAATGTATTCTAGAGGAGAACATGGTTTGGGAAATGATCACTCCTCCAAATAGGGTGACTGAATCGGGCCTCAATGGGTTTCCATGGGATTTATTCATCAGTGCATGGGATACTATTAAGCTCAAACATATTTCCTCTATCCAATAATTTATTTTACTACTTGGGGATTCCTTCGATTGTCAGTACCACATCGTTGATCCATATTTCCCAGGTGAAGGACCCCTCCTTCATCAACCCCTATCATCCTATCATCTTGTGTAATATTTCATATATTTTTTGGGCGTCCATAATTACAAGACACGTTTCACATTTTTTCGGGGATGGATATCATAGGTTAATCATACTTTCATCAAAGGATGATCTATGAATGTGGAAATGGAAATTTCATAACAAATAATTAGAATGATCGAGAGGATGGAGATGTTATCCAATATTAGTATTATGGTTTCTATGGACAAGTAATTTGATTTTCATAAATGTAACATCATAATCAGAGTTATGAGGCATATGAATTTCTTGTAATGGGTCATTGGCCTACTGTTTTGATAATATATCTTGGATTGGAATAATATCATGTTCAAGTGAATGTAATATGGATTCAATAAATAAGCATGGGGGCTCAGAAAATTTGATCCACTATAACCCTTCAAATTTATTAGCGTGCATGATTCTCTCAGTGGATATGTTTTTAATTTATGAAAAATGATATCCTTCATAATTATAACATGGGATCTCACTTCTATGGGATGTATGATATCTTCATCGCAAATGAAGTAGTTTTATTCATCAATTTATAGAACTCTTCAGTTACAAATTTTAAATAAATTATGAGAGAGTACACCAAATGGAGTTCCCAATCCATTAACCGAGATAAGAGTCCCTTCTTCATTCCATCGAGTTTTCCGGAAATTCGTAAATGTTTCATTGATTCAAGAGAGGGTTGTGACATAAAATCATTCTTATTGACATTTGTTTGTAGGAAATAGGTTCTGTTTCGGATAATTTATGACATTTTCTAAAAAAAGGGATCCTTATTTGAGGAAGTTTGTCTATATATGTTCCTTACCCATCCTTCCCAGACCACATGAGTTAGATCACTGTATATGTTTGTCTCCTCCCCTATATAGCCTAAAACTCAACACGGATTAATTTTTCATCCATGGAGTCATGTGAGGTGGGGTGGTTAATGATTAATTTTGTCCAATTTTGCTCAACATTTTCTCTTTTTATGGGGTGTGTGGCTCTCTTAGAAAGGAGGTTATGGCCATGTTTAATGTCCTTGAGATTTGTGAATCTAGGAATATCAAGTTGTCTATGGTTGAGATGGAATCAAAATTTATTTGGAGAACTGTCAAATTCATTTCATCTTATACATAGAAATTCATTTACATGATACACATATGTATGCCTCTCATATCCAACAACACTAATACAGTTCACACATTACATGAATAGAACTGTGTGGATAACATCCTTGCCTCCACGGAGTCCCTTAATTCCCTTCCATGAAGTTCTCTAATATTTTTCCCAACCCCTGTGAGATATGGACATTGTTATTAGGGATATCCATAGACTCCATTTCCTTAGGCCCCCATGAGGTAATAGTTCTTCTCCCTCCATATTAATAAAAATTCAGCTGCTTAGTTAAAAATATCATGTTATTATAATATTATATACATGCTATACTTTATTGAGAATTTATATCCCCTTTTTTATAATTATTGTGAATTAAAGATCACGAATTTTTATGTTTTCATTCCACATATTCCGAATAATTGTTTAAAGTAGATAATTTTTTATATGCGCAACATATATGAGGACTTTTTTTGAAAATTTTAATAATCATTCCAAATAAATAATTTTGCGTATATATTCTAAAAATACATTAATCATTTATATATTTATTGTGGATTGTAATGTATTTTCTTTATTATTCCTCTTATATGATTATATTTTAATGAATACAATAAATGGATCAAAATACTCTATTATATAATGTCTTACACCAAGAAGTAGTGATTAATTCCTTCAATTATAATTATTTAAATCATAAATCAATGAATCTATAATTTTCAAAATAGTTTTTCATTTTTGAAACATTATGAAATTCACAATGTCATTTGTTTTTGAAATTTTTTAAGATTATGAATGAAATCATGATTTTACCAATTAAAATATTTTAAATCAAATTTGATTAGATGAAAAATTATAAAATTTAGGTAGTGAAATTCGTAAAATTATTTGTGTAATATCTAATGATCATGTGTGAACACACTGATGTTCTCACATTTATTGAAATTGAATTACAATATCTTTCAATGAAATTGTTATTTGACATATCTCAAATATTTTTAGGGAAAAAGATATCCTAATGAAATAATATATTTATGTTTATATTTACCTAATGAAAAAGAATACTTTAATTAAAATTAATAGTTACTCAAAAATGAAAATGAAATAAAAAACGAGCTTGAATCGTGGATGGAATGATTATGTTCAATACTTGAAATGTCTTTGTATTCAATGATATCATATTGGCAATCTAATCATAAAATGATAAATAATTACTTTAGATATAATACAATATGTCTTTGAAATTAATCATAACAGATCAAAAATAATTTATTACTCTATAAATTCTATTATAATAATCATAATGAAATATAGTAATATTAAAAATAATTTTAAATGAAACCATGATTAATGTGGTATATTTCACATCATCCTTTAATAGCATTATATATTAATATTTCTATAAAAATACTATATTATGTTTAATAGTATATCAAAACACATCGTAACTAATAGATTATCCATATTAAATCCACATGTAGTATATGATTCTTTACCAATGGAATGTATATGGATAATGATAGAATTTTTAAATAACATTATGATTGTTCAAACAATGAGAAATATCATTTTTAATTGATTTTTCCATGTTTTTTTATCATTTAAATATTTTATTTTCAATGGTTGTGATAAAATAGTGATAATCTAAATAAAATAGTTAATTGGAGCTAATTTCAGTGAAAAAATAGTTTAATCTAACATCATCTCAAATTCGACCCAACTTCTCAGTGGTTAATAGATTCTTATATAATATTAATAGGGAATGATCATAGAGGCTGGAATAACTGTGATATATTTTATAATAAATTAAATTTTTTTTATGATTTTACGAGATAATGTTTTAATCTATGTATGAAATCACATATGTAATCCATATATATATATAATATTCCTAAAAAAATTGACATTTTTTATGATTTTTAGGATTTTCCCTACGCTCATTGTGATATATGACTACATTTTTTAAATGATTTCCACCAACATAGAGGGTTTCATATATCACCCTTTTCAATTGGATTGTATCCCCAATTACATTTCATTTATAAGATGATAATAAATTTTGTTTAGGTAGAAAATATTTATGGATTTATATATCATTGGTTATTCTAATTTGAATAAATATATAAAACACAACGTTATAATGGGAAAGAATGAGAATAAAAAATACATAAATGTTTTTTAGGATTTATATGGGAAAATTTGAAATATTCACTGAACATATAAAGATTGACGTTTTCTTAACACTTTTTTGTCTTGTATTTAGGAATTTTACATATGATAGTATTTTGTTTCAATTTTAATCCTCTCAAATTTTGGATAAAAATTAATATTTAGGTAAATATGTATTACTTATTTTGTGCATTTTCGGATGAGATATCTTTTGAATGGTGGTTTGGATAGTGATATTGAACCCATGTTTATGTTGGGAACATGGTTTTATTAATATGATATTCCTAACACTATTTCTGTATTCTAGAATGGTCCCCAAAGAACATTTCATTTCTATATTATTTATAAATTCATTAAACTTTGTAACATTACAATTTGACTTCACATAAATTTTTATATATTTTATTCCTCACAATAGATATAAAATGTTATTTATCATTAATGAAATAATAATTAAATGTGGAGTGGGAGGTGGGGTCATAATTAGAGAGATCGTATGGGAGTGGATCAAAGCTCAACAGGTATGTGGAGGGGATCTAGTGTGAATCATTATTGGTTTTCTCTAGGAGGAAGGAACAATTTTCATTTAAATAATAAAATCATAATTTTTTTTATTTTTCCCATTGTAAATTCATTCATGAGTTTTATGGAAAATAATGGTTGTCCATTTGGGATAATTTTTTTCGGTCATTGGTTTTAAGTGATTCATAGGTGTTTAAATTTATGATTACCTATGGAAACTCCATGTGCATTTAAGAAAAAATAACTTATCGCCGAGTTATTTGGGGAAAATGGAGTGTTTGAGAGTACATGATGGGTTTTATGAGTACATGACATATAGTTGGACATTGAAATATTGTACTGTACATGTATAGAAACCATGGGTGAGGGGACATGGTCTTGTATTATAACTATATCATAATATAGGTTTAGTAATGGAATTTAAAAGTATAGATCTGGAGCCCTGGTTTTCCATGTATGTGTAAAATTACTTGGATTGGTTTTTATTTTATACTAAAAATCATGTACAATATTATTTTTAGGGGTTTGGATGATTTTCACAATGAATATGTAAAAAACAATAGGATGAATTTGTGCTTAGTATTTTATCCATAGGGAATGTGATGATGGATTGCTTGATGCATTAGGGGAGTTATAAATTAATATTATATTCATGGGAACTACCATATGTGACAATGATGGTGGTCACAAATATATTTTTAGGAGGGATATTTTTTAAAAATGTAATAGATTTTGTGTGTCATCGAAAAATCTATAGTTTGTTGGATCAGAATACAATTGAAAATTGATAATAAGTTTAGTTTTTAGGATAACCTTATTTAATATGAAAATAGATAATCATATGGGAAACTATCATGTGAGAGTTATATTCCAACGTAGTTACATAATAGTTGGGATGAATGGGATGATAAATAATATTTACATAGTGATTCATTGAAAAAAGATTTTAGCTGTGGGACATTTTAAAAAATATTTCCTATATAGTGAACTTTTTCTTGATGGTGATGTATTGTATTTCTATTTATTATTTTATGGGACAAATTAACCACTGAGCATAAGATGTTTACCAAAGTCCCTAATTGTGACCATGAATCCCATGATAGATTCAAAAGATTATTTTTTTTATTCAGGGGATCCCAAGTGATATTATTACATTTCAATGCCTTTTATATTGATCCTAATAGCGATTACTTCTCCAATGTTATGAATTAGGTGGAATAATTGTGTTCCCATTAATATTCCAATGATGATAGAGTGCATATAGAATTGGTTATATGGTTATGGGTGTATCCCTATAGGCCCAAAAAATATTTAATCCCAATGGTTATATTATTATAATGATATTAATTGGAATTAGTATTGATATGGATATGTTTCCATTTATTTTATTTCTTTCAGATCATTTTTATGACACTCATTATTGATGTGACACATTAATGTTTCCACTATTTCGATCCTAGTGTGTGTTTGAGGATACCATGACATGGATTCTTGTATATAATTATGGATTACATGAAATTATAGCTGGAATAAAAAACTATCCCAAAATGGGAAAAAAGGGACATGATGAAATTGTTATATAACTAATCAATTTGGATTTGAATGAATGCACCCTCTATGTATGGGCACCCAGAGTTATAAGGATATGGTTACATTTTCAATGAATTTTTTATCCAGATAGATTGATTACAATAATATTTGTCCAAAAATAAACAAGGATATTTTTATGGATTCCATGTATTTTTCACTCGACACAGATTGTGTCATTTGATAGTACCCATGATCCAGAGGAAAATTATATAAAAAATGGAATATAATATTATCAAAATAGAATATATTATGTGGTCCCTATAGGTGAGAAGATATGGTATTTTATTTCAAAAGAAAGTATCTCGATGTGAGTACTGATGCTAGATAGGTCCCCATAGCATTGAGTATTTGGTTATGGCTACAATGGATTTAGAGCCTACATAAGAAAAATACCTTTTTTATCGGCCTTTGGATACATGACAATAGTATTATGGCTATGATGATTTAGAGATGTCTAGAAAAACATCCATGGGGTATGTCCCATGATCCTTATTGATATTGTTATAGCTAAAATTATTTAGAGTCAAACATAAGGGCTTCCATTGGATGCATTCTTAGAGCCATGATGATATGGTTATAGATGATAATATTTCAAGTCATATTCATATAATTTTGTGGGTTGAGTCACTATAGTCATGATAATATAGATGGTGATTCAATTTATTTTGAGATCCTCATTGGTTATACCTTTGATTTAGAGCCATTATGTTCAAGAACCATGTAACAGTACACTAATGTCATAAAGACAAATTAGGTATTATATGAAAATATATTAGACATTTTCTTTAATGGAATATTCTACAAGACAAGCTCAGAGAAACCATAACTCAGTCTAAGGTTGTTATGTTTGATTTTGGTCTTATATATAAGGAAATATATTAGATTTAATTATTTTATATATTAATTTTTCATCATCTATGATGGGAATTGTATAAGACAATGGACATATAAATGTACGATAAATCATAAATATTTATTGTTCATTGCTGATATTCATTTGTAACAAATCACATTTTCTCACTGCGTGTTATAAAATTATGAATAATTATTTGTTATAAATAAATACACAGTTGATCGGTAAAAGGAATAACAATTCATGATCAGGTGGAGAAAAATGTATGGGGTATTAGGATTCTACTTGGGAAACTCATGATATTTTAGAATGAATTATATTATTTTATTCACATGACATGTATGGAATAGAAGGTATGACCATTCCAACTGAAGAGGGGTTATACAATTGAATGTGTCCCCGAGTACTCATCCTAAGTTTTCATGTATATGTATAAGGTATGACCTTTCCCACTGGCTTGATCTGTAAAGTCATCCCAGGTTTTATACATCACTAGATCATTTGAATCCACATCCAAAAACTCCATGTAAATATATCTAAGAAATCAATTTCCCTTTATCTCCACAGTCACCTTATTCGAACCTGAGATATGGGGGGTTCAATATTATTGGACGACATGACATATCATGTAGACATCCTTCTGACCACCTACCTACAAACATCCTTATAGTGAAAAATGGATTTATCATTGTAGAAAAATGGTTGAAATTTCTCATATCACACTATATGATAAAATTTTTAATCAGTAGTGGAAAGCATCATATTGTCAATCAGGGTTTACCTGAGATCAACCACAACAAAAAAATCTGAAATGAAACCAAATCCCACTGCTTCCATGGTGTGATCTAACCTAATTTGAATCCCAGTTGATGGTGTAATGTTAAAAAGTATCTAGGGATTCCACCATACACAACACGATCCAAAAATTTGAACCCAAACATGGGCCCTTGTTCATTGAGGAGAAATAATATTAATGCTTGGATGCCAATTATTAAAATAAATCATACCAGGCCGGAGGAAAACTGGTCTGATATCTCATACCTTGCACTTCAAATAATATAACAAGAAAATGATATGGTTGTAACCCCGACCAATCTGGATACAGATCCAATACATTTATAAAAGGTTTTAGACACTATTTTTGCACACATTTTTGTGAATAAATTTCACCTTTCTCAAATTAACTTCATTTTTAAAAAAATTCAATTTCAAAATTATCATTGGATTAATTTTTTATATTTTTTTTAAAATATTACTTATTTCGATGATAATTGGAAATTCTAATTTTTATTGAAAATTATCATTTGTATTTTATAATTTAAAAGGTTAAATTATATTTTATAAAGTTTTTAAATAAGAATTAGTAAATTATTTTTACATTTATTTATCTTAAATAATTTTAGTCAATTTTATATTAAATAATAAAATTCACACCTTCTATATCAATTATTATTTTCACATTGTAAATATCTATTTTTTATCATGTCTATGTGCATAAATTTAAATTAGATTTTACAAAAATTGTGAAAATATTAAAAAGTAGATTCCATAATTGAAATGATAATAATTTACACTACCTAAAAATATAAACATAATTTTCTACTAATATGAATAGTAATGTATTAAAAATTACTTACCACTATTATAGAAAAAACATATTTACTAGTGGTCAAGAAAAATTATAAGGGTTTAAATGATCTAATTTTTTTTAAAAAAAATCAATCCAAATTCTTGTATAATAGATTAAAATGATATATATATATATATATAATTAGCTTATTTCATAAAAAAATGTTGCTTAATTGAATGTGTTAAGAAACTCCATTTTCCAACTCGCACAATTATAAAAGGACATACACTCTCCTCCCCTATCTACACATTCAAAGACATTTAGTTTTGAAAATAATTTCCCATTTCCAATATGAAATCATATTAAAACATCTTCAATGACTCTTTTTTATCACAAATCCTACATAAGAAATTTTTTAGGAAAACCAACTGATCTTGTCCAATGAATATGTAACGTTCTTAAATGTACATTTCTTTTAAACGCCTAATTAAAATATTAGTAAAAAAATTTAAGAGAACATAATTTTATTCCACATACTGACATAAATTAAACTAAGGTCAAGAAATATATCAATATCCTCTTCCAGCAAATGTAAATTAATTTGTTGATCTTGTATACTGAAAACTACTGTCAAGCTAAATGATGTAAATATTTATCTATAACCACCTTCCAAGGGATTACATATTTATTTATTTATAATTCATATATCATATTTGTTATATGATTACTATTAAGGATTTTTAATATCAAATATAAATTATAAATTACCATTTTTTTATATATAATAATGTCACTCGTGTGGATAGAATACTATCACCTCACCAAGGAATGTGTTTTTTTAGTTACTCAATACATGGAGGTTATATTGAAAATTTATTTAATATATGAGATATATATGATAGAATATTTATTTATTAAAATTTATATATCACTAACAACCTTCCCTTTCACCCATTAAGGAAATCATGACATCCCTCATTCGTACGTATGACCTACCATCTTCATGATTTAATTTGATAAATTTTACATGTTTGAATTTTACCAATGATTCTAAAAATGTATATAAAGTCTAGATTTGATAATTATGACATTAATATAATTCTTAATGTGAAAGATATATATCCTACACCCATGAAACATAATATTCATTACAAAACGTGAATGACAAAACAAGGCAGTTAACAACTAATATAATATTAATAATCAATTATTATTAACGAATGAGTGAAAATATGTTATAAAAGAAGTCATATGATATTATAAATATTAAATTGGTTATATTATTAATTAACTTCATTCATAAAACCTGTAAATTCAATATGAGATCATGTTTATCCAAAAATATGTGTGAGGTAAGAGATTTCATCTCAATTTCATGTCATTGAGACATTTTGTAATGTTATAATGGTGTTTTCTTTTATATGGGGTATGTACTAACCATATAATATGTAATAAAATGAATTCTTCATACTTAAATTTATTCTGTGTTAAAATTTTATTTAATTAACAAAAAGGTATTTGATATGAAAGTTTCCATATGTTGTGGAATTTAACAACATAATTTATATTCATTGGGTCATATTATATCACCAGTATATTTGACATTATGAGAATACATTTTTAGAAAAATTAAATTTCTTATTTTGTATTAAAAAATATTAAACATAATTTTTTGTACATATTTTATTAGTTTATTAATTTTCAAATGAATTTTATGATATTTAAATAGGGTTATTTTAAAATCTCATTTTAATAAGGACTATTTATGAATGAATTTAAATTGAAATAAATTACTTCATATTTTCCTTGTATAACAGTTTAATTGTCTAATGATTTATTTATTCATAATTTTTATGTAATTTTATCATTTTTAGACTATTTCGTAATTTTTTTGAGAAAATATTTTTATGAAAATTTGACATCTTATTATTATTGGGTCAGAAATATATTTATTCCAATAACATGTTCTCAAAAAAAATTTGAGAAAATGTATTTATTATATTCTAAATTTACATATTTATTATGTTTTTATCCAATTATTGTCTTTCAAAAAATATTTTGAATTGAAAACTAATGTGGTTTTCTAGAAAAGGACATTTAACCTTTTAAAAAAAATGTGAAAGGAATTTGGTGTTTTAATAAAATTAATATGTATAGAATTTCCTCAAATAAAGACCACTCGATGTTTTAAATATTATTTGATATGTTTTAAATTATATTATCAATGAAATATATTTTTAAAATACGTTCTGAAATTTTTGTTTTAATTTTTTTTTCAAATTGAAAATGTTATTATCCTAAATAATGTTTCAATGAAACCTTTTATTTATTTTCATCAATGACATCCAAACATTATTTTCCATATCATCCACATGGGGTATGATTAATTTATAATAAAAAAATTATTTCTATCAATGGTTTATGATTTTTTTACTAGAGTATATACTGAAATTTTATATCATGATTATTATTTTTTGAATAATTAACATTCTTTTGAAATATTCACATTCTTATTATCACTAGAAAATACATTTACCCTAAATATAGGTATTTTTTATAATTAATATAATTTTAATGTAAAATATAAACTATTTATATTTATGGTATTTTAATTTTCTATTAGAATGATTAAATTTGGGAAATAATGTAATTCTAGTTTATTTATGCGATACAAAATTTTTTTGATAAGGAATATAGTTCATAAATTAAATAAATTATTTAATAAATGATAATTTATTTGGATATGAATATATGGATGTTTCTTATAATGTAGTATCCCTCTATGAGTTAGTAGTATCAGGATATGAAATAATTGGATTGTATTTGATAAATAGTTTTCTGGTATATACCAACGGATCTGTTTTAAATAGCCTTGTGAATGCTAATGGTAGTAGCCCAATCCTGGTGAATGAGATCATTAAATCCAATAATTAATAATTTACTTAATTACTAATTCAGTTATTCGTATTATCCGTGTGATCTATACAATTATAATACTTCATGATGTAGTTAATAATGATATTATTTATTAAAAGTAATATTTTTAGTCATTTACCTTACCATATTAATTATCAAAAACCTTGTCCTGATAGTCATGTTATTGATTAAATGTAATGTGTGTTCATTTATTTGAAATTGCATGAATATTATGTGACATATATTCATGATATTAACGTTATTTATTAAATGTAATGTCTGTTCTCTTATTTATCAGGGCATATTAGTTATTCCTTATCTAATAATTATTGTCATGATATTCATTAAATGGAATGTGATTTAAGATATTTATATTTATATATAGATTTTTCTTTATTTACACTGATTTATTTTATCATGGTAGAAACCATTGTGTGTGACACTCGATATGAATTTGATCTCATCCTTATTTTTTTCCTTTCCCAAGAATCAAGGAACTATACTATCAATGATATTCAAGGAAATTATTTCGAGAATAATGATATTCTAAAAAATATTTTATATTTTTGTTGAAATTTATTATTTTATTCATAAATATATATAATTTACTAAGACCACTAATATAAATGGTCTTTCAGGTTAAGATACCATGTATATTATGAAATATAACAAACTAGAAACCATCTTCAGGTAACAGGATTGGGGTTACTACATACACATTACAATCTCAATGATGCGAGGTGTTTTATTTTTTAGAATAATTTATATTGGATTGATATATTGGTTGACATAGGGAATAGTTATTATATTTATCATTTTGATATCAATATTTATATATAACACATTATATACATTATTTCCTTTTATACCATTAGAAAAATTAAAACATCAATCATATGTATGTGTCGACTACCACCTCTATGAAATGTTGCAATTAATTGTTCTTGATGACAATAAATTATCGATATTAAAATTATATTGAACATATAATAATTATTATTATTAATAAATTTCAATCATTATTTATATAAAAAACTATTTCCCATTTACCCCTGATAATTCTACTAATGTTATTTCAGAGACTATGAACCTTACGACCTCAATAAATTTATTATGAAGGTCAATTAGTTTATAACTAAAACAATTATCATAATATAATCATACAAATATTATTAATATATGAATGAATTTATAAAATTTTCTATCAGAGTTTACAAATTAAATAATTTAAATAATTAGAATGGTAAATGATTTATATGGCATGTCGATATTCAATGTCAATGATAATTCAATAAAAATTTATTTTAAATGTTTTAAAATATTTTTCTTCCACATACATATAATATAAAAGGTTTAAAAAGATTATTTTATTAATAAAATTTTGATAAAATTAATATTCGAATACTTTTTATTTTCTTAGAATTGATTAGAATGGAATATTATGACACTTATACATAGGGGTTAATTTTTAATAAGAATAATAAAATTAAATATATAATATTTTAAAATTGAAAACATGTGTTCCTTTTCATGAGGAGATAACTATTATTAATTTTCATTATTAATCGACATATTCTTATAGGATTTCCATGAATATCAAATTCCAATTATGAAAATATTTTTTTTTATTGATTTCAAAAGAAATTTTTTGTTTCTAAAAATTTTATTGTATAATTTTTTTAATTCCTTATCATGTAAAATTCAAATTATAATGAGTTTTATGATGAATAAGAAAGAATTTATTTGATTAATTTGTGTAATAGTTCCATAAAATTGTTTATGTTCATGGGGGTATGATATAACCCAAAATTCATTATGAATTTATATATTCTTTATTAATAGACAAAATGGAATTACTTATGGTGTTTAATAATATATATGGATTACTGTAAAAGTGATTTTATGATTTTTATGATGATCATTAACATGATTAATTATATAATTTTCTAATCATGCAAATGGTTTTCTTATATAAATTTATTTCATAAGGTATTCTTGTGAGTATACGATTTAAAATAAGATTAGGACCTTTTATACAATATGATTGTTCACACTCAAAAGAATTCATTTAGTTCATGAATTGATCAATATTATGATTTTGAAATTAATTAATTTTTTGAAATGTTTGATGAATTTTTTTGGGAAATAATATTTCTTTTATTTTTATCTAAATTATTATTTTATCTCATAAGTTATTATGTATGTTGTAAAATTTATTATAGTGTTTCATAATTATCCAATGGAATTAAAATATTATTTTAATTTTAGACCCCTTACAGGTGACTGGTTTGGTCATCAAATATTTTTGAATTATTTCACATTGAAAACAAATGTGTAGTAGTTTTATAATGTTCAATGATGAAATAAATTAAATAATGAAAAAATTTCATGAATAAAAAATGTCTGTAGAAATAATGTTTACTTCTTTTTCAGAAAAAAAAAATTCAATTTGTTTAAATTTACAGGTTATAATATAATAAATTTCCAATGTCTTCTAAATGAGATGATGTAAATGATCTTAGAATATAGAAAAGTAGAACATATATTTTGAATCATACAATTATGTGTCGATTATATTATAGGGTGTTATACACAACCATTTTTTGCAAGGATTTTTGGTGGCTCATATTCATTATAAAAGTGTCGTACTTGTAATTTATTGAGGCCATAGACTATTTCAATGGTCCCAGAACCATAATCTGTAAATGATGATAAATCATAGCTTTATGGGACTACTCCATCACAAGTGGCCTTGTTATGAAAATTAATATGTCTATTATCATATTTATCGCATATGGTTTTAAAATCTACATTAATATAAATTTATATATTATAATTATACATATATATGTTCATATCATGTCTCATATTATATATTATAATAATTTAAATAATAAAATTGTATTTAGAAATATTATTATGACTTTACCATTTAAAAATAATTTAATTTAAAGGTTAAATATAATTATGAAAATTTATTTCTTATATTAAATATTTTTAAAGGAATAAATAATTATTAAATAAATTTAAATTTAATATATATTTTATATAATATTATTAATTTTTAATTATTTCAAATTATATTCTCATGGTAGGAAACAATGGTATGTGTTCAATTTAAAAATAAATTAAATTTTTTGATAGATTATTTTATCCTTTTCTGATATGGAATTATTTAAACAATATATATATCTAAAAATTATATTTTGAATATTATAAAATGAATTTAAATTCATATTTTTAGAAATAAATTATTTTCGGTTATATTTTTTTATTTTTATAAATTTTTTTTGATTTATTGGTGTATTGTAGAAAATATATTTTTTAGAGATTCCAAAAATCTTCCATTATTATGATTTTACATGTTACCATTTTTTTCACAATGTTAAATTAAAAATAATAATTTTTATAATAAAAAATATATATCATGAGAATCATAACTCAAATTGAAATTTGTGAATGTTATTTTTTCTGAATGGAAGTACTTTTTAAATAAAAAAGTCATTTACTTATACAAACTTGTATAATTATTTTTCCTGGGACTAAAAAATGATTCATGTAAAATGTTATCAAAATTTTAATCCCATTTTAGGATTTTGGTATTATGTTCCATTTTAATTGTGGTCAAAACATGTTTTTCCATTATAATGTATTTTTAGTACAATTATAGTTTAATCAGCAAAAATTGGGGTTAAAATAAATGATAAGTAAAAAAAATATTATAAAATCTTGTCAATAATTTATTGGATCTTTCAATTCTTGACACTCTCAAAATTATCTGAAATATATAGATATTTTTCAAATTATTTTAGTAGAAAATTGATTATATATTATGAAAAGTAGTATGTACAAGTGAAACACTCCAGTACACTATAAACGGATATCTTATCCACCTCACATATCCATACATTATGATATACTTAGCATTATCATTCTCTCACAAACCAATCTTTGGTGCCGTGAAACCCAACCCCCAACCCAAAATGAGACAGGGTCCAATGGGTTGTCATGATCCCCAAGGGTTGGAAACCAATTTCTCAGTATCATCAATAATCATTTGGGAACAACTTCACCCTTGTATTTAACAGTGAATAGGCAACACTGATAAAAAAACATCACATAGAGGGAAACCAAGACCAAAAGTAGATAATTTGTTTTTAAGATTCATTAATTTAAAACATAAACCAAACCAAAATACCATAATGGAAAGGGAAACGACAAAACCAAAACTCAAAAACTAGCATCCAAGTATATGGTTATCACTATAATGTCACCACCAATAATATCATAACAAAATCACATTCTAAGGTAACAATATGTCATGGGAAATCCATATAGGCTCTATCTCTAGTGGTAATCTATGAACCTCATTCCATGATAATATGACCTTTTATCCAAATCCCTCAGCATCCTCATGCATGATCCTGTAGGTGGGAATATATCACGTGGTCTTATAGACTATATAGACAATCCAACAGCCACATCATCCTCACAAAGGATCCATTTGAGGGAAGAAACCCCAATTCTAGTGGTCTCCTGTCATATCACTTGTTTAGGTAGTGTGGAAGCATCATTCCAGCTACAAGAATCCAAGAAACCAACCCACAAAATTAATAATCATACATGATCTGGTTCACCCCTCATAGAAACGACTGATTCAATTTGTTCTCAATTTCAATCTCATACATTACATAAATCATCACATTAATATATACATTCCTAGCATCAAGAATACAAATGAAAATCCATTTATTTCAAAATCACATTCATCTGAAAATCAATTCTCACATGGAAAACAACATTTTCCCAAACAAATATCCCTTTCCAATATTTATGCCCACTAAATACATGTTTCAACATTATTCTCATATCATATATAATTCGTTTCACACATTTTTGAAACAAAGCATCCAATATCATTCGAAATAAAAAACCATTTCCATTAGTAAAATGAATTTCATCACATATGTTCCTAAAAACCATTATGAATATTATTTTAGACCAATCATACAATCCATTAAACACATGTACAATGTAAAACAAAGGGGCACAACTGAATCACAATAAACAACATTTAGAACATAATTTTCCAATAATACACACTAAAAATCAATTTTAAAACACATTTATCACTTAAAAATTATCCATAGAACACATTTATGGTCCATGTAAGCACAAAAAATTCATATAATAATGTAAAATCATGGAACCACATACCCCAAGCATGCATAATTCTTGAATACTATGTCAAATCACTACAATACCACCAAGAGACCCTATGAAGGCAATATTGAACCACAAAAGTCATGATTTTAAATTGAAATTGAAGATAGAACCCTAATTAGGTCTATATATCAACTGTTGAAAAAAAGAAAAAGATCTATATGGAAGAGAAACCATAGAATAAGTGATAAAACTAGAGATAAAAAGATATTCGTGATGATTTCCTATTGAAAAAAACCATTAAAAAATAATGTATGGTTCATGGGGTCCAAGAAGTAATATAGGAAGCTCCATGGGATCAAATATCATAAATATCTGATTAAGGGAGATTTTGGGTTATATAAGAAAAGGGAAAAAGGGTAAATTTCTAAATTTTAATGACTAGAACATGTCTCACATTTATTCTAAATAGTTTTCCATACAATGTGGAAACAATTTGTCATAATTTTTCTATGAGGAACGAGGCCGCACAGTTTTTGGGGGAGGACATACACCCATGTGTCTAACTGTGTGGCAAAGATAGTTCAACAATCAGGAATTCAGGGTTTTTTCATGGATAACACACTATTTACAATAATGGTGAACTAATTGTGTTTCATCTACTACCAATACCAAAATGTCAATTTTTTTCTAAAAAATATTGTGGTAACCCATAGATAAATAGAAGGACACAATAAAAGAAAGGAACACCTCAATATAAAATCATTGTTATGAAAATTCTCTCGACTATTGAATTTTTCCTCAACTATAAAATCATTCTTATATTTGATCTGATTAAAAAAATGGATACACTTCCTCAACCAAAGAATTCCTCTCCCCAGTTTCCTGATCATCACTAAATTTTTTTCAAATAACTGGAACTAATGGTTTGGACATTCAATGAAGTAATTCTTCCTAATAATCCAAAATTTGCACTGGCCTCTCAAACAACAAAAAATATTATTCCACATCTAATTCGTCCATATTTAGCTCATGATTTTTGTTTGGATTATACATTATTAGTTGAGAAACATGGAACACGTCATGAAAGGACTTCAAATTAGAAGGAAAACGTAATAATATTCCACCTTACCAATACTCATGTTAATCTAAAAACTATTTTGGCATACCTTAGTGTAAGCTTACTGTACTTATCTAGGTGATGGTGACCAAGGCGAGGAACAAAATTCAAAAGCACTATGTCACCAACATCTAATTATAAAGATGGAAATCACGGATTGATATAAGTATTATGGATACATTGATCCCTCAAAACCCAATTTTTGGTTAAAATAACAACACGTGTTGTGTCCTACACAAGGATCTGTCCCAATAATGAGGTATTTCCCACATCATCCTAAAAACATTTTCATTGACATGAATAACTATAGAAGATCCTCAAAGGGAGCCATCTAGATCACTGATGGGTGACTATTATTATATGAATAATTTACTAACCCCACATGAATATCCAATTAACCTCTGAAATCCAAAACATATACCAATATCATTTCTTCTAAGATCTGATTCAACTGCTCAGCCCGACCATCCATTTGAGGATGGTATTTTATACTAAGATTGATGTGCGACCCCTTGTTTTTTTAAGGCCTTACGACAACTATAATGTAAAATGAGGTTTTCTATATAAAATAGTTGTTGATGGTACACAATAATGCCGCAATATTTCATGAACATTCAACCGATCTAACTCATCCACTTTTTCATAATCCATAATTGGAATTAATTTGGATAATTTGGTTTGACAGTAAATCACTAAAAAAATATAATTATGTCCTTATGGTGTACAAGGTAGTCAAATAATAAATTCCATGTTTTTATAGTCCAACTTCAAGGATGGAATGGGTAGTGTGTAAATTAAACTGGAGGTCCTTTGGTGCAATTATTTATCCAGAAGATATATATATAATTATAATAAAAATTCAGCTATATCTAGCCTTAATCATGGGCACTATAACTACTGAATCACATCATAAAAAATATTGGTGGGACAAGGATGAATGAAACACTCATAATTGTGGGTGTACGGAATCACCACATTTTTCAATGACAACAACACAACGAATAAAATCATGATGAAAAAAACTCCCGCAAGAGGCAATGAAAACTCACAAGGAAGCTCCCATAATTTTGGAATTTTAAAGAATCAATAAAATGTTTACCACTCAGCTACCCTTTTTGAACCAACTCCAAAAGGGAATCCATGAATTGAACAATAGAAAAAAGAACAACTCCACTATGCTCCTTAGATTCAAGATGAATCTGATAAAAATTTCCAATCAATGTCCACTCAACGCTAGAATATGTTAATGATTTCACAAGATCTTTCCAACCCATGGAATCTCCAATAACCTTTCATTTTTATTGGGTATGGGATTTATCGAAATCGAATCCTTAATGAATGTCATCACAAAGACACTTATTAAAATTATGATCATTTTGAGGGAATATTTAAGACATACTCATATGTTCCTAAAAAAACAGGAACATCTCCCTAGAATAGTAATATTTACATGTCTTCAAGGGATGCATGACCACTTCTATATCCATGTTATTGGTTGGGTAATTCTTTTCATGAGGCATGCATTAATGTGAACCATATTTCACCACATGCACATTTGGTATTGGTACACACCCAAGATCCTTACTTGAAACATCAAAGAAGACCACATACCATTTTATACATTCTCACAAGATTAAGAAATGGGTAGTGGTATACCTCTACACATTATCTTCAAATGTATACTAACAGTCATGGATCCTTTCAAACATTATGCCTTTCTAAGTAATCACAATAATGAATGAATAAAAATAACAAAAATCCCAAAAACCATTTGTAATACCTGATTTGGATCATAATGCTTCTAATTATGAATAAATTCATCTTCAATTACTATTAAATCACAATAATTATCTTTTCAGGTCCATTAAGACCCCTAGTTTTGAGATCACATCATGTGAAATATTCACATCCTGTATCTAGAAGGTACACATAGAATTTTTTTGATAGATGTGAGAACCCAATGTGTGACAAATAAAATAATATAATTCCTATCATGCTCATCCTCGGGCACAAAATATACAATTTTTTCATCTATGAATACCAAAAAAAAAGGAATAAAGATAATTGTGGAACACCCATTTCATGAGTTCCATAAAACCCCTATAGAAATAATCATAGGGAAGTGCATGAGAAAATTCCCAAAATGGTCTTAGATCCTTCATAATTTTTTGTTGGAAACACATGCCTCACTAAATGTGACTTGGTGATAAACATAATGAAAATCAATCATGGATAAAAACATTTACTCCATTGTATATTTAAAAATTTCATCAATTCATTTAAAAGGGTACTTGTTATTTGTTATCACCATATTCAGCTTTTAGTAATCAATACACAACCAGTGATATCCTTTGGATTTTTTCACAATGAGCACTGGGGTGGTCCATGGTGAAATTCTGAAGGGAATGAATGTTCGAGATTCCAAATCATCCAATTGTTCCATTAATAAACTCAACTCTTTAGATGGAAAATAATATGATGGAAAATAGATTGTCTACTCTCCCACTTTTATGTCATAAATAAACTCCACATCTCACTATGGAGGAAAGCCTGAGAGATAAACAGGAAATACCTCTATAAAATCATCCACATTGGCATGTATTCTAGCTTATATACCACAACCACCATCCTATAATATTAGGGATGAAATCTGAAAAATGTGACTGCCTAATTCCGTAATTTTATATCAAGAACATCCATACCAAGGATCCCATTCAACTGAAAAAACTAGTGTACATCCATTAGGCCCCCAAAAACATAATCACCACCAATAGAAATCAATGTGAACCTGGAAACACAACAAATAATTAATAATGAGATAATGTTATAGATGTCTAATTCCCAAACAAGGAAATACCTTTACTGCTCAATCCCTGACATGGTAAGTACATAAGACAGATACTGGAAATAATGTTATCTTTTCTGATCAAGCGACATCACTAACTCCATCCTAGATGAAATAAGCATAAATTAAAATTTCAACACATCCATAGGACCGAAAAATATGAATTAAATAAAGGGACTAGTATAATATAGAATAATTGTTAATGATGTTTAAATAGGAATGATACCTTGAATTATCAATGGCTCTGCATCAAATTTAGTTGGTGGCTAAACCACAACATGATTATTCGTCATCTTAGCCTAATCCTTTGAATGACCATTGGTATTTATTTATTCCATGAATTTAATCTTCATAGTATATTATCTAGACTTACTACCACATCCTCCGAACCAATATGCTACTGCTCGGGATGGTTATCACTGTGATGAAATACCATCGAAAGCTACAGATCCTACACCACCATGATAAGGGTATTCGACCATAAAAAAACATGAATAACTGACATACCACTATGATAAATATCCACCATTAAATAATGGATCAATAATCTAAAAATATATCTTCAACATGAAAAATAAGGCTTGGGAACAAATATATTGTAGGAACCTCATTTAAATGTTTTGAGACTTCACCTTCTTATTGGAGACTACATCTGCTGAGAACCAAACCATCTCATCAATGTGGTTAGTATACTAAATCATGGTACAGTGTCCCTATAGAAGATCCATAATATATCAGTACATGGTGAAGGATAAGGTCTCATGATAATACTACACATAGAATAAGACCTTAAAATTCATCCAAAACATATTCCCTTGATTTCTAGGTTTCCATATTGAATCCAACCACTTTCCAATGAAGAATTCCTACATGAATGAAGAACACATTCCCTAATAGCATATGAAGTGTCAAGAAACTAAAACATCCTATCGATCTTCTAAATAAAATAATCATCATACTAGTGACATGTGATACCCTAGAAGGATGGAGGATTGATCTTGACGTACTCCTGATATTTTCCACTTCAATATCCTTATTCGAATTCTCAACCGAATGTAGGACTAGAACCATCTTCCTAACCCAAATCATGGACATCATTAACTTTCATATCCACTAATCCATGATAAATTGTTGAGGGATAACACTCTCTTCCCTCTTCTCACTGCTATGTAAGAGGTCTCCATAGTGGAACCATTCTATATTAAGAAAATACCATAGGGATAATGATAAATAAAAATTTCTAAAAAATGATAGAAAAAATAAAAATCATTCTTAAATCATAAAAAATCCAAATCCATCATAGTTATAATCCATAAAAAAATACACCACATCCACATGGTGTCCTTATATAGTCTGAATTCTATATAACTCATTTTGGTTGAGAAGTTAAGGAATATCCTAACATCCCATGGTGACTGAAGATCTCTCATAAGGTGTGTTGACCATACACCCCACTCTCCACTAGAACCTCACTCCCTAACAATCAATGCTCATGTCTATCCAAACTCTCCCAAATATCATAACCCAATGAATGGGTGAATTGTTCTTCTAATATCATTTTTTTCATTTACCTAAATGGGATGCAATCTAACCTGACACCCTACTCAGCCTGAGACATAGCCCAACGAGAATTCTTAATCCCCATTGGATACAAAATAATTAATTATTATCAATGATACACTTTTTTGAATCATGTAACCCACGTATTTAACAATTAATAACCAACAATGATAATACAACATCACATAGTATGTATGAGCGGACAAAAAAGGGGACAAAAAATTTCAGATTCATCTTTTTACAACAATATCAAAACCCAATATACCCAAATGTAAAGGGAAACAACTGAACAAAAACACTGAAATATCCTTGAAATTAGAGGGACATAACCTCCAATAAACCACTACAAACACCTATAATAAGTTGACCATTATAAACCTGGTACACCATCACAAACACAAAAACATTCCTTTTACTTATGTCATATATAAAAAATTATGCAGACTCCCAAGGGTGTGTATAGTGTTTAATCCAAATCCTAATGGGATTACACCCCATGAAATATTTTATACTAAATATTATAATAAATATCATCATGCATGTTCTAATAATGAACGTAGAATGTTTATCACATAAAATATTTCAGTAAAATCATTTCAATGAAAAAAATTCTCAAATAATGATTCTAGGACATTAAAATATACACAACCTCCATTGTATATATATATCATTATAAAGATATCACAATAACACCACACCATAAGGGATCACCATGTCACGACAATTACTTGTATTCTATAGCTCTAGTGGGACCCATGAAACAACGTATATCAGTGATAAGTTCATCAATCCAAATCCCATAGTATCCTCATGAAAAATACACTATAGTAGAATACATCCCATGATCTATTGGTATCTATAATTAATCCAAAACCCAAAACATCCTTCTACAAGAGAAACTATAGGGGAACTCATCCCATGGTCAAGTTGTGTATCATCATGTCACATATCTAGTTAGTATTGTAGCATGAATACTTATTGAGGAAACCACAGTCAAACCCACTAAATCAAAAAGAATTTATTTCTATTTCTCCCACCAAGATATATTAGACTCCCTTTGTGCTCAATTTCTATTTCACTTGTCACATAAATCAATACATTCCTATATACATGAAAATAACCATGAATACACATTAGAAAAAAATTCATTCACAATAATGTTTATCCTAAAAAGAAATCTCACATAGATACTACTATTTACCATAATCATAATCTCTTTCAAATCCATATTCCCCAAAAATTCATTTGTAATCATTCTTCACATCACATAAGAGGTTTAGATAACACATTTAAAAATATAACCAGGAATCTCATGTGAAAAATACATATTTGATTCTGAAAACCATATTTCATAAATTATATGCCTCAAAACCTTTTAAACCATACTTGATAACTTTTACACAATCCACTAAACACATTTATAATGAACAAAAATGAGGCAAACACAAAACACAATAAAATTATTTTAGAAATCCATTTTATAATCCTGAAAAGATATACACTCATTAAAAACAAAACATAAAAAAATACAAGGAACACATTTAGAAAAAAATAAAGCATACCAAATCTATTTAATAATGTAAAATAATGTAACAAAATTTTTGCTACATCAAAACTTATAGAATCTTATGAATATAAAAAAATGTCCAGACAAGAGACCCTATAAAGGTAAGATCGAACCACATACATCATGATTAAACCCAAAACCTTAATATTGAACTCTTATTTGGTCATGAAATTTGATAAAGAAACAAAAAACCATGAATTAAGGAATTGAAACTTTAAGATTAGGGGGAAACCAAGGGAAAAGACACCAAATTGACAATTTTTTAAAGAAACAAGGGAAAACCCAACAAATATTAAGGATCAAGGGATCAAAAATGAGTAGATGATGATCATATTGATAAAATTTTTATTGGGATTAAATTAGGTGTGATTTTGGTTTAAATAATAACAGTGAAAAGAGTGAATTATAATGTTTTATTGACTTGTTCAATTCACACAGTTACCCACATAGTTTTCCTTGTGTCACTCATTATCCTAAAAAAATGAGGCGACAGGATTTCCGGGGGAAGGGAAGAGGCTTGTGAAAATCGTCACGTGGCTTAGGCAGAACCACTTCAAAGGATATAATATATTCATTAGGATTGCACACTTTTCCCCTAACCATGAACCTACTATCCTCCACCTTCTTCTAAGATAATAAAAATATATTTTCTCCAAAAAAAACTCATTGTGAAAATAATATATAAATAAAAGTGATAAAAAAACAGAATTACTCAAAAAATCATGAATGTGACATGTTCTTGATAAAATTTCATCCCCATATCACATTATAATTTTTCATAGGTTCTAGTCTCTTAAAATGAAATATCAATGAAGGATTAAGGAGACTTGTAATAAAGGATATCCATGCATGCTGTAATGGTCATAACTGAGATCTCTAAAGTTCTATTAATTATCAAGGTCCTTTAAATATGTTAAGATATTATTAATATTTTGAAATCAAAATATATAGTATAATTAAATTTTATTATATTGTGGTAATAACCGTTATATAGACTGCTCTGATCCCATTGAATTTTTAATTGTCTCTTATGTTATGTATAAACAAAAACCTACATGAAATGTGTGTATTGTTTTACATCAATCATGAAATAGAAAGTTATAAAAATAATTTTAATTATTAAAAATTATATTTATATAATTATCAAGGGTTATTATGGAAAAATATTCTATTTTCTCATAAATATTAAATATTAAATATCATTGTATGATATATCCTTATAAAATTATATTTTAAAGACACTATATAAATAAACACATCTTACCATTATCATTGAATTATATTCACTATATTTATATTATTGAATATAATTTATTAATTTAATAAAATTATTTTAAAATTAATAATATTCAATAAATTAGATATTAATTCTATATAAAAATTTATTTTCCGAAATTCAGTTATTATATTGTGTTCTTATTTGTGTACATTATAACACATACATGAATGGTTGTATATAAATTATTTAATGATTAACTATACAAGAAATAATAGTGAAAATGTATTAAAATTATCATAAGTATATGATATTTTAATTAATATATATTTATAATAGTCTTATGTATATTTTTTTATAAAATTATTCTTTTTTACAAAAAACTAAATATTAATAAAATTAGTTGTTTTAAATTGTATGAAATTGAAGATGAATAAAATTAATATTTGAATCCATAAATAAAAAAAATTATTAAATATCGATGATCCATATTTAGTTTTGATTTATCCATAATAATAATGAAATTAAATTTAAACAAACATGGTTATTTTATATAGTAGAAATAAGATTTTCTTAGAATATTCTAGAAAATTTAGCCATTTCATGACCTATTATTCTATTTTATTTATTGAATAATTTTAATAATATATAATTACACATGTATAGATTATATATCAATTATTTATGAAATTTTAATCATTATTGGGATGGATATGCTTTCTTTTAGATCAGAAACCGAATGACCCCAAAACAAAAAATTTGAATTATACTAGTCTACTAAATAAATAGATAATGATAATAAATTAATAGGAAGGAGAAATTATATGTTCATAATAATGAATTATTGTCTTATTAAAAAAAATAGATATTGAAAATGTATTATCTATTAGGGTAGAGGATGCATAAAGGATCTTAGGACTCCAATTAAAGAGTTTTACCTTAAACATTATTTTTGGAGGGTTGATGTTAACATTTCCAATTCATTTCCTATATGTTGATATTTATTAATAAATATTACAAAATTCATAGAAAATATTTTTTATAATTTTTATTTTTTAATTTTCTTACAATAGGAATTGTTAAAAGTATATAAATAAATAATTATTTTAAATTCATTACAATATTGGTAAATAAATATTTTTTTATCATTTTCGTAAGGACTATATTTTCCTAAAAATGATTCCCTTCATTATTATTATGATGGAATTTAATGTATTCAATGTTTTTAAATTTAAATTCAATTACGATATTTATTTAACTTTTTTCAATCTTTTATAAATAAAAATATTATTCCTTGTAATGTATTTTATTCAGTTTAAATGAATTTTTTGATGAGTTTTTTGATGATTTTTCAAGAACAAATAAAATTTGTTCACATTATGAATTATTATAATAGTGTAATATAAATATTGTGTCTCATATAACCATCCATTTAATTAATTATTTATTTTTTATGTGAATATAGTATTTTTAATTAAGTATTTGTTTTTTTCAATTACTAATACATGATGTTATTAAAAACCGGTATTGTTTAGTCATTAATTTTTTTTTCATAATTAATCATGTATATTATACTATTTAATGAATGATATAATATTTTGTCCCACATATCCATCATGAATTTTAATATTTCATAACTCATTCAAATGAGATATTTTATAAAACATTTAAAAAATGATATTTATTTAATGAGTTTTCAATGGATTATTTTAGAAATATTATTTACAAATTTTTTTTAGTTTTCATGTTTTACAATGAACTAGTTGGTTTATTTTATTTTTATATACCTCACATTTCATTATATTCAAATATAATGTTTCTAAATTCTTATATTATATACAATGATGCCTAGGAACACTAGTGTGGATTATTTTTAAGATATTTAGAAAATTCATGAATGAATTAGATAAATAATAAATGAATTAAAAGTGAAATTTTATGGTCTTGTTTTTAATTTAATTATTTGTAATGTGTTGAAGGGAATATTTTATACTATAATTGTTTTTATAATTCAATAAAACATTAAAACTAATTTTTTTATTGGAAAATAGAGATTTTAAATCCATGTTATTAATAATGTAATTATGGTTTTATTATGCAACATAAAAATTCTAGAATCAGAGTTGGGTTTGGAAAATAGTTAATGTCCACAAGTTTTGAAATAAGGAAAATTTATTTGTTTCTTATAACACTATTGGATTATATATTTTTTAATCATATGATTCAAGGAATAGATACTACTATTTTGGTATGATTAATTAATTGATTAAGGAAACTCATGATGTGGTGGGATATTCATATTAGGATTTAATATATGAATGATGTATATGAAAACCTAATGATAAATTTGTTTAGCATTATTGTGATTTTTGATGATGGTCAGTTTATTTTTTAGATTGTTAGTAAATAAAGGATAAAGGAAATTGATGGTAATTTTTCCATTTTACATCAATGTGGTTGATATTATTTTATGATTAATTATTGAGTAACCATTTATAGTCATATATAAAATTTTTCAATTATATTTCTTGGGGAATTTTGTTATTCTACGAAAATATTATTATATCACATAAGACATTTTATTAAGAAGAATAATTATAAATTATTTGTAGGACATTTTATTCTATGAAAAAATTATAAAATATTTTCTTCTACAAATCATATTGAATATTTGTAGGATTTATTCTGTTATTTATTTAGAAAATGAATTATTTTGGGAATTGGGTGTTATTGTTGTGGTTTTAAATATAAATATATTATTTTAATGTTTCATTATATGTATGATTATTCATATTTAGTAATATTGTAACTTATTTTAACAATTTTTGATTCATTAAATGTCTAGATACATAATGAATAGAATTCCATTATTTATTAGGTATTATGATTTGGTAAAATAATTTTTATTTTTAAATTATAAATTAAAAAATTTCAGTATTCATCATTTTTGTGTGACCTAAAATGTTGGTTGATGTAGATCAAATCACAATATAAATTTAATAATTTTCTCTTATTTAATGGAAATATTTCCATACAGTTTTCTCATATAATCTATCATAATGTTAATTTTTTTTTCAATATTAATAAAATTAATGATAATTATATCAATTAATATATTTAAAACAACACCTAACTATCAATGTGTCCAATAGAAACTCATTAAAAAGTTTGAATACTATAAAAGTAAATTGTTCTTTAAAATTATTAAAAGGTTTGTCTTTTGTGTGATAAATATTTCATTTATCTTCCACACCATATTTATAATATTTACCTTTATTACTTTATGAGTGTGTCTTATTGGGGATTCAATTGGAAATTATTAATTTTGATATGTAAATATTCCATTTTAAATTAATTTTAACTGTACATTACATTATAATAAAAATTCATAGACCCTTTATCATTGGAATGATGGATAAATTTTGAGGATTCACTTTTAATAAGGGGGTAAAATTTGACAGAATAATTGTTTTTAATAAGATATCTATTTTATTTTTTATTAATATTGAATATTATTAATATATTGGTTTTGTTAAATCTTGAATATTTTTTTAAATCATTCCTTAAATGTTGTTATATATTTAATTAGAAACCAATTTTTCATTTGAAATTATTATTGTGGCTATGTTATTAACTAGGTATCTTATTTTATGGTTAAATAAATTTTATAGAAATAATTTGTAATTTTGAAAATATTTCTAAAATTTATTAGCTAATAAATATTTTATAATCGATAGAATTTTTAATATGTATTATTAATTATTTATTATAATTAATAATCTTATGATTTTCTTAAACTGTTATATATATTTTCATTTGAATAAAAAAATATTAATTACAAATTATCAAATTTTCCATGATTTATTTAATTTATAAAATGTATAATTGTCATGACATGTCCCTCAGGGCCCGTATCATGACTACCCCAAGCATGCCTTCTATAGGCCAGGAGATGGTGACTAGCACGAAAGGTGTCACTCCCTAAAAACCGGGAAGGCATTGCCTTTATAAAACGTAAACAAACACAACCAAAGAAAAAGTGGAAGAAAACACTAAGTATAGCAGTATAACATGCGTACTGAAAGTACAATGTCGCCGAAAATACAAGACCAACTGAAAGGTACAACTACAATTGAAAGAAAGTAAAATTGAAAAGACAAACAACTGAATGGTGAAGCATTCCTGAATCGTCTACTGGGTTCCTACCTAAAGGGTGGGTGAAGATATATTCCTCAACACTCTACATCTATCGGTCCGCTCCATGTGTCATCACACCCAATGTCCACCTCTGGGTACCATCCATTCCTCGTACACTCTTCCTCAGTTAGTGTTTTTCATCGTCTTCATCCAACACAATGAGGTGCGGGCATATCCTGTGTAGGGCTGAGTATAACGATACTCAGTAGGGACCCTGAGAGCCTCAAGGTTTCACTAAATCCAACAAGTATAAACCACAAAGAAATATCTCAACAGATAACCTTTACTTAGGTATATGCCAATACAAATATCAAAGTTATCAAGTAACCCATCTCAATCATGAGGAAAGACAAAGGTCATTGACTAAGCACAAACCAGGATTTTCTTTCTCGAAACCACGGCTACTGGTGAACTCCTCATCCATTGAGTATAGTGTCCATGTCACGACTCTAAGGCACTACTAACTAACCTTATACTACTGAGGTACTCCTCATGTCGAGTACCGTAGGTCTGCTGCCAAACCGGGCGCTCCTCCGATGTGGGTCTGCCGCCAAACTGGGCACTCCCCCTAATAGCCGTCAGAGGTACTCCTCCAGTCGTGTATCGTGGTTCGGCTTCCAAAACAGGTGCTCCATCTGCCATGGGTCTGCTGCCATACTGGGGGCTCCATCCACTTGGCTAGTCGAATCACTCCGAGTCTAATCGTTCAAGAAACCGTCAGGTCTTCAGCTACTATGTAACACCCCGAAATTTTATGAGATATATTATTTTTAATTTCTTATATGAAATCTATTATACAGTACCCCACGATTAGCTTTTACTTTACACAACATCGTTTTAGCTTGCAGTATAAGGAACACTATTCTTGGCTCGTGTTACCCACAATTTCAAGTTCCTTTTGTGAAATTTATTCTACGCAACATTAAGTATATATTTGGTTTAATGTATAAATGAAATAAATTTTGATTATGTTATATGAAACACAAAACAGAGATTTCAATACACGCATCCCTGACTTGGCATGCATTACACGCAATCAAGACCTTCTTCGATAGCATGTGTAGTATAAAATACCAAGTTTCACTAAAAGATATATTATTATAATATTTTTATGAACTAGATGTTATGAATAGTAATACAAACTTTTTGAAATTTTATAAATTTATCATTCAAAATGGACATCATTTTTAGATTCTTAATATGGAAATTAGCCTACGGTGATTTTTTGGTATTTTTCAGAAAACATTCAATATTTGATGAATAGTGAAAACACTGGGTTACTATTTAAATACCGAATTTTTATTTAAATAATTATTTGTTTTATTTAAATCTATTTTAGGTAAAAATTATTACATAATACCTATATAATTTCAATTTAATTCATTGGAGTCATTTTATAATAAATTTAGATATATAAAAATTTTATTGAACTTTTCACCGTCATTTACTCACCTCCTAGGAGAATTTGAAAATTTACATAAAACATAATTTAACTACTACTGTGAGTGGACTTTTGAAAATACTAGAGAAATAGATAATATCAAGGAGTAAAATTTGGTTCAATAAGATAAAAATAATGTTTGGTGAATAGTAACTTTTTACTTTTACTTACAACGGTTAAAAGTAAATATGGTAATTAAGGGTAAAAATGATATTATAATTACCCTAACACGTGTCCTAATTCTATTGGATAAGTGTAATTCGAACAAAAACAATCTTCATAATAAAATAGTATCATTTAGGTCCACTTGGATTAGATTTAGACACTTATAATTATTTTATTTAAAGAAGAGTTAAAAGAGTTAAAATCAAAGTTTAATAAATAAAACATTTTTAATATAGGGTTATACATAAGATAAATTAGACAATAAATATTAATTAGAAAGATAAAATTATTTCCTAGATAATTGTATTTTGTTTTTAATTTTTAGATATTAAATTATTTAATTTATTTTTGACACAATGATGATGGGGTAATTACCTTATTAATAAAATAATGACATAATTGATGTTATAAACACCCAAATAAATGTAATTTTATATTTTTAATGAATTACACTAATTTTCTAGGTAAATATGCCATTTTATTATTAATTAAATTATCTTTTTTAGAACTAATAATGATGTTATTATTTTCACAAAAATCAATTACCAAAGAGTGTCACAATTGACATAAAATTGTTTTTAAAACAGATATTATATTATTAATTGTTATTCTTTTCCTAAAAATCAACAGTTCGGCCATATGACTTAGATAAGGTTATATATATTAATAATGAACCATTTGGGGTTCGTTTGGCTTGTTATAGTATATTTATTAACCATATAGTCTATGAAAAAAAGAAGACACTGTAATAGTTAAATTATTTAACATAGAGTTAAATCTAAATGATAAGGTTAAAATAGTGACCTAATCAGGTCTAAAACCTATTGTTTTAGAGTATTTCGACCCATACCCACTTTAGATTCTAAATAAATAAATTTTGAGCTATTATAAACCGAATATGACTTTATTACAAAAATAATATTTTATGTTTTTTCTAAGGTTCCCCTCTCCTCCCTTATAAAACAGCACCTCCTTCCTCTTCTCTTTACACAATTTTGAGCCTTCATGCTCTTCCAACCCCTTCCCATTTCCCTTATAAACTTCCCTAGAAAAATTATAGAGGTTCTAGTCTCCTCAAAATACCAACTCTAGTGCATTAAGAGGAGGTTAAGAAGAGGTGCGTCAAAGAAGAGGTAATATCATTTACCGATTCATTCCAATTATTTCTTCTTGTACTTCATCTTCTTTATTTGTATCATCATAAATTAATAACATAATTATCCCTCATATACTTATATGTTATTATAAATATGAAACAACTGTATTTAATCTTTTATCCATCCAATGGAAAATGAAATCACCGCACGTGCGTACGTACGGAATATCGTCTCCACGTCGTGGTGTAATCTGTTTTCCACCACCAACTTACTTGGATGGGTATAATTGGGTAAAGAATACGTATATATGGTTATTATAACATCATACGAATTCTAAGATATTATATCATCCAATCCAATTCAATTAAATAATTATGGGAACGATATCATCGCTCGTACGTACGTACGGATTACCGTCTCCACGACGCGATGAGATTCATTCTCCATGTTAACCACTCAATAATGATTATAAATTATATATAATGAATAATAATGAAATATATGACTTGATAATTCTACTGTATTTATTTATATATATATATATAATTCATCTACTTACTTCCATTCAAGTAAATAACGAATTGAAAACAGTGTTCATGCGTACGTACGGCCTACCGTCTCCAGGAACGGTGTATTTCATTTCATTTATCTATATATTATTAATATATACTGAATATATATGATATATAAATCAATGATTTAAATTCTGGAAGTAATTAAAGCAAGATATAATTAATAATAATATCAAGAGCAACAAGTCCAAACACGTATGATAAATAAAACGATTTTACACAAAATGCCACTTTAACATTGAATTTACAGAAGAACTTGTAATATAAAGTCATAAGTGAACCATATATGATATAATAACAATGAATATGAATTTTTAATAAGTCAATGACATTATTTAAATCATTATACAGGTGGTTTAGATACGTACATAGAATATCAGACCTAAGGTAAGGGATAATTATTCCAATCTCATTCTTATCCGAGATTGTTTACTCATAAGAATTTACTGGGGTTATATTTTTCATCCACATCTATAAGAATGTTTTCATAAAGTGTTTAATATTCTAAAATGTATTTTTAATGTCATTTTTACCCCTATTGAATTTTTCTTTGTGTTATGGAAGGTATCTTACTTTTGTTTACCATACATGGTACTTTTTGACTTTTCCATTAAATGTATGAGGAGTATGATTTTTAACATATATGGAACAAAGAGATTTTTACGGTTTTATAACACTTTATTTTCATGAATCATAATCTACATGATTTCATGACTATTTCCAACTAAATCCTTTTCTTTTAAAATTTAATGGTATTTATTGAAAAGAAAATGATTTTGAAGAAGAAAGTATGTTTTCCTCAAGAATTCATTTCAAATGTTTTATCAAAACCATTTTCAATCTAAGATGACATTATTTCATATATGAATATTTAATGTATAATTTCAATATGATTTACTTGTTTTCACTTCTATTATGATGAAATAATATCCATTTGTTTTATATTGATTATGTTATGATGGGATGATGTTTATGAAACCCATTTTATTCATTGGGTTATGATGAATGATTTATATTTATGTTGTGGCACAAGTAAGAATGATTTCATGATGAGATGGGTGGGACCTATATATCCTTCTAATGCATTGGGTAAATATTTATATCTCATGTGATAGACATGGCTGGAATGGTAGGCTAATCTGTTTCAGTGTTACAGGACTGGAACGAGGAGTGAACTCGATTCAGAAAGGGACATTGTCCACCAAGATATTCTTGGAAACAATTCCTTGGCTACTATGGAAATCATATCAAGTGCTTAATGGTTTCCACAATTACATGTTTTATTCCCATGATACTTTATCATAATTGATGTTCCATTATGATTTATGCCTTACGTACAATGATGTTTTATTTCATTGCTCAAGATTTTGATGTTTAAACATTATGTTCATGATTTTTTAAGTTCAAATGTATATGTATTGTTTTCTTTTCTCCTTGCGTACCCTTACTGAGCAATTGAGATCACCCTTTATATGTTTTCGTTTCCCCAAGACATATGGAAATGTTTTAGGTATGAAAACAAAAGGGGAAGATCTTTATGGGAGATGTTGGAGATCATTCACCATGATTAAAAGATTGTGTTCCGAGTTTCCAAAGACTCTAAACTATTACGATCCTTGATTGTTGGTTTTTTTATTTGTTAAGTATTCCACAAAAGTAATGTAATGTCCAAGTACGTCAGGATATGGGTCTCTATAGTAGGTTTCATAGGAACGATTTAGTCAACCATTGGAAAATATGATGTGAAAACATTATTGAGATCCCTTGATATATTTCTATGGTATGTCTAGGGATGTCCCTAAGGTTAAATATAACAATAAGTTATAGTCCAAGGATTACGGTAATGATCCCAGAATTAAACCTAAGATGTTAGATATTTAAAGTACATCCCCTTTATTAAGTTGTTTTCCTAGAATTATTTCTTCCTCTCACACTTTTCTTTTTGGGTTTTAGACGATGGTTGGAACCCGAAGGAACCGTGTTAATTAATGTAATGGACAATGCAATGATTTTCCTCTTGAGAAAAAAAATGTTATGGGAGATGGAGTGAAAAATCTTATTTCTATACTTACACAAGCTATGAATCATTCTAGACTTCCGAATGAGCAGAGAAGTGAACAATATTCTATTGAATCCTTCATGAGGCAACGTCCACCTTCTTTTAGTGGGTCTTCTAATCCACTTGTTGCTGAACAATGGACCAGTACCAATGAAAAATATTTTCCATACTTTGCTGTTCATATCATGAAAACGTATTTTTGGATGTTTACCATTTAGAAGGTGAAGCAGACTGGTGGTGGACTCTAATTAAGAATACAAGGCCCCTAGATGAATTTGAATCAATGGAATGGGACATGTTCAAGAACTTGTTTTTGAATAAGTACATCCTTCGTATTATTCGAACAAATATGGAAAAGGAGTTCCTCAAGCTTATGAAAAAGGATGATGAATCTGTTGGCATATACGAGGTGGATTTTACACAGCTTTCAAGGTATGAATCTGGATTTATCATCTAACCTGAAAGCAAATATGATCGATTCTTCATTGGCTTAAAACCATGTCTTTAAAGGGTATTAGTGATAAGAGACTTCAGTAGATATGAATAAATTTTGCATTGTGCTATCAAGGTAGAAATGGAAGTTGGTGTTACATATCCATCTCAAGGTTTTGACAAGAAACGAAATATGGAGTTCAAGGAGAAATCTTAGAATAATGGTGAAAAGAAGATGAATTATTCTTTATGCTCAGAGTATGGAATGAAGCATGGGGGAGATTGTCTTAATAGAACCAGAAAATGTTTTAAGTGTAGAAAATAAGGTCATCGAGCAGCTGAGTGTCGATGTAATGGAAAAACTGTTTCTAATGATCTGAATAAAGAAAAGGTTGTAATGAATGCACCAACAATACTTCAATTCATAAAGTGCAAGGAAATGGGGAATTATGCTAATCAATTCCCTAATCTGAGGGTTAATGATGATCGATGTGAGAAACTTCTTAAGGAAAAGGATAAAGGGAAGTGACATGCGATCACTATTTGTGATGTTGAGTATGACAATGATGTGGTGGAATGAATAAGTGTTTATGTAATGGTATTCTATGATAATGTTTTGGAATCTCATTTAATGTATTGTGGAAGATTGGAATATCAATGTATTGGATCATTGTTGTTTTTAATAATTTTATGGTACCAGTAACCATGAAAAGTGATTGAAATATTTTTGGGAAGCTGTTGAAATGCACATAATTAAGGGATAAGGAGAAAATAATTAGTATGATATTATTCGTGAGCTCATGACTGATATAAGGACAAAGTTATATCATGGTTTGAGTATATATAAGTTTTGGATTTTTGTATGTGGAAAGAGTTAACTTTTGATAGAATTTATGTTTTCACTAAAGTTCAATGGGTATTTATTTTTGAAGAGAATACATGATTAAGGTATTCACATGTTTGGAATGTGACCAAAAAGATATATCGTATGATATATGGGGGATAAATGATGGTATTCACGTCCTTGTTATCTGACCATTCAAGTAATTGTTTTCTATATACTATGAGCTTAGACCGAAGTATTTTGGATATGCATAATGATTGGAATGAATTACGATAGACATAAGATAGTATTGTTTAAGACTAGAACATTTTTTGATATTATTGAAGGAATGTTATAATAGTGTATTTTTAGAAAAAGGGACAACCTGAAAAACGAGCAACAACCCCTCGCATCGGGCAAGGATGTGCGAATCGAACCCCAACCGAAGTGAGACAGGCCTTTATCACCTACCAGTGGACAACAAGAAGTCCCTGGTTAGTACAAATTAGTTTTAATATATTAAGTGTTATGATATATGAAGTGAAAGTCCTTTTGAGGAGCCATATATGATTAATACCACTATAGATTGGCTTATGTATATTTAATATCTTTTCCTATCCTTTTCTTTGAGATAGATGGAATGACCTATCATTATAACACATGATCTTCTAACACTTCACGGAAGACAATTTTAACGTCATTTCATTAAGAGATGAAGTGGAAATTGTTCAAGGCAAAATCAATAGTAAGATTGTACCAAAATCAAGTAAGTTTTTCATTTAATTCAACAATTTTTCAACTTTAGGGAAATGATTTTGAAAATAAAAAATGTTGTCCTAGTGTTCTTATATCCAATGAATCAGATGATACCTTAAATCATCACAAATTTATGGCCTTCTTATTGTTGTCTTTTTCATAGCCATGTCCTCTACCACTATCCATCAAAATGTGATGGTGATTTTTTCTTCCATATCCATATGTCCACCTATGTTCTCCTAAGTGGAAACCCAGGGATGAGTTAATCTGGGTAACCATTACATTTCATACTTTACTTTTTAAAATTAATTTTTAGTATTAATTTTTCAATGTGGGTTTTTATGATCAAAACATTCAAGATGTAAACGATTTATAACCCCGATGAATTTCGAGGGAGAAATTTATTTTAAGGGTGGTAGAATGTAACATTCAGATATTTTATAAGATATATTATTTTTAATTTCTTTGATGTCTTCTATTATACACTACACCATGATTATCTTGTACTATAAGCAACACCGTATTAGCTTGCGGTATACGCAACACTATTCTCAGCTCGTGTTACCCACAATTTCAAGTCTGTTTTTTGAAAATTATTCTACGCAATAATAAGTATAGATTTTGTTTAATGTATAAGTGAAATAATTTTTTATTATGGTATAAGAAACACCAAACGGAGCTTTCCCTATACGTAGCCCTGACATGGCTTACATTACACGCAATCAAGACCTTCTTCGATAGCCTGTATAGTACGCATTACCATGTTTCACTAAACAAGATATTATTATTATATTATTATGAACTAGCCATTATGAATAGTAATTCACACTTTTTGAATTTTTATAAATTTATCATTAAAAATGGACTTCATTTTTGGATTCAGAATATCGAAATTATCCTAGGGTGAATTTTTGGTATTTTTCTGAAAGCTATCAATTTTTGATGAATAGTGAAAACACTAGGTTACTGTTTAAAAACCAGATTTTTACTTAAATAATTATTTATTTTATTTAAATTTATTTTAGGTCGAAATTAATACATAATACCAATATAATTTCAATGTAATTCAATGGATTCATTACATAATAATTTTAGATATATTAAAATTTTATTGAACTTTTCATCGTGTTTTACCCACCTCCTAGGAGAATTTGAAAATTAACATAAAATGTAATTTTACAACTTTTATGAGTGGAATTTCGAAAATCAGTGACCCACAGTTAATATCAAGGAGTAAAATGTGGTTCAATAAGATAAAAATACTTTTTGGTGAATAGTAACTTTTTACTTTTATTTACCACCGTTAAAAGTAAATAGGGTAATTAAGGGTAATAATGATATTATTATTACCCTAAAACATGTCCTAATTCTACTGGATAAGTTTAATTTGACCAAAAACAACCTTAGGAAGAATATATTATCATTTAGGTCCACTTGGATTAGATTAGGACACTTATTATTATTTTATTTAAAGAATAGTTAAAAGAGTTAAAATCAAAGTTGAATAAGTAAAACATTTCTAATATAGGGTTATACGTAAGATAAATTCGACTATAAATATTAATTAGAAAGATAAAAATATTTCTTACATAATTTAATTTTATTTTTAAATTTTATACAATAATTAATTTAATTTATTTATGATAAAATGATGATGTAGTAATTACAATATTAATAAAATATTAACATAAATGATGTTATAAACACCCAAATAAATTTAATTTGAGACTTTTTATGAATTGAAATAATTTTATAGGTTAATATGACATGTTATTATTGATTCAATTAACTTTTTTCAAACTAAAAAGGTTGTTATGATTTTCACAAAAAAATCAATTACCAAATAGTGTCAAAATTGACATAAAATGTTTTTAAAACGAATATTATATTATTAATTGTTATTCTATTCCTAAAAATCTAAGGTTCAGCCAAATGACTTAGATAAGTTTATATATATTAATAATGAACCACCTGGGGTTCGTTTGTCTTGTTATAGTATGTTTTTTAACAATATAGTGTAAGAAAACAATAAGACACGGTAAAAGATAAATTATTTAACATAGATTTAAATCTAAATGATAAGGTTAAAATAGTAACTTAACTTGTATAAAACCTATTGGATGAGATTATTTTGACCCATACAAACTTTATCTTAGAAATAAATAAATTTGGAGCTATTACAAACCGAATATGTCTTTATTATAAAATAATATTTTAAGTTTTTCCTAAGGTGCCCCGCTCCTCCCTTATAAAAGGGAACCTCCTCCCTCTTCTCTGTACACAATTTTGAGCCTTCAAGATCGGAAATCCCCTTCCCATTTATCTTCTAAAATTAACTATAATGATTAGAGAGATTATGGTCTCCTCAATAGACCAACTCTAGCGCTATAACAGGAGGTTAAGAAGAGGCACGTCAAAGAAGAGGTAATATCGTTTACCGATTCTTTCCGATTATTTCTTATTCTACTTCTTATTAATTATTTGTTTAATAATTAATTAATAACATCAATATCACCCATATACTAATATGTTATTATAAATTTGAAACAACCCTATTTCATCTTCTATCCATCCTATGGAAAACGAAATCACCGCACGTGCGTACGTACAGAATACTATCTCCACGCAGTGGTGTAATCTGTTTCCCACCACCACCTTACTTGGATGGGTATAATGGAGTAAAGAATAACTATATATGGATATTATAACATCATACTGATTCCAAGATATTATATCATCCACTCCAATTCAATTCAATAATAATGGGAATGATATCATCGGCCGTGCGTACGTACGGATTACCATCTCCATGACGCGATGAGAATCATTCTCCATGTTAACCAATCAAGAATGATTATAAAGTATATATAATGAATAATAATTAATTATATGACATTATAAAGCTAATTTATTTATGTCTATATATATATATTAATGTCATCTACTTCCATTCAAGTCAATAAGGAAAGGAAAATAACGTCCATGCGTACGTACAGCCTACTGTCTCCATGAATGGTGTATTTCATTTCATTTATCTATCTATTATATATTTATACTAATATATAGGATATGTAAATAATTATTTAAATTCTAGAAGTAATTAAATCATGATATAATTAATAATAATATCAAGAACAACAAGTCCAAACATGTACGATAAATAAAACGATTTTACCCAAAACGCTTCTTTAACCTGGAATTTACCAAAGAAGAGGTTATATAAAGTCATAAGTGAACCATATATGATTTCATAATAATGAATATGATTCTATAATAAGTCTATTACATTATTTAAATTATTATACATGAGGTTTGGATACATACGAATCATATCAGACCTAAGGTAAGGGATAATTATTCCAATCTCATTCTTATTCGAGATTGTTTATTCGTAAGTATTTACTAGGGTTATATTTTACATCCAGGTTAATAAAAATGTTTTCATAAAGTGTTTAATATTCTTCCATGTATGTTTAAAGTCATTTTTACCCCTCTTTACTTTTTCTTTGAATTATGGAAGGAATCTTACTTTTGTTTACCATAAGTGGTACTTTTTTACTTTTCTGTTAAAAGTACGAGGAGAATATTTATTCTAACTTATAAGGCACGAAAATATTTTTACGGTTTTATAACGCCTTATTTTCATGAAGTTTACTCTGCAATATTTCATGACTATTTTCTACAAAATACTTTTCTTTTAAAATTTCGTGGCATTTTGTGAAAAGAATATGATTTTGAAGAATTAAGGATATTTTCCTCAAGAATTCATTACAAATGTTTTATCAAAACCATTTTCCATCTAAGATGACATTATTTTATATTTTTATATTTCAAGTAAAATGTTTCTATGATTTTCATGGTTTCACTTCTCTAATTATGAAATGATATCCATTGGTTTCGTATTGATTATGTTATGATTGATGATGTCTATGAAACCCATTTTATTCTGTGGGTTATAATGAATGATTTATGTTTATGTTGTGGAACACATAAGAATGATTCCATTATGAGATGCGTGGGACCTATATCTCCCTCCGATGAATTGGGTAATGATTTATATCTCATGAGAAAGACATGGCTGGAATGTTAAGTTAATCTGGTTCAGTGTTACAGGACTGGAACGAGGAGTGAACTCGATTCAGAAAGGGATTTTGTCCACTAAGATGGACTTTGTAGCAATACCTTGGATACTGTGGAAATCATATCATGTGATTAATGGTTACCAAAATTACATTTTTTATTCCCATGCTATTTTTTCATTATTGATCTTCAATTATAATCTATGCCTTACATACATCCATTTTTTATTTCGTTGCTCAATATTTTGATGTTAAATCATTATGCTCATGTTTTTTTAAGTTCAAATGTATATGTTCTGTTTTATTTTCTCCATTCTTACCCTTAATGATAATTTGAGCTCACCCTTTATATGTTTTCTTTTCCTCAAGATATAAGTAAAGGTTTTAGTTAAGGAAGCAAAAGGGGAAGATCTTAATGGGAGATGTTGGAGATCATTCACCATGATTAGAAGATTGTGTTTCGAGATACCAAAGACACTAAACTATTAAGATCCTTGAGTGTTGGTTTTTGTTATGTATTAAGTATTCCTCAAAAGTAATGTAATGTCCATGTACGTTAGGCTATAGGTCTCTACAGTTGGTATTAGTGGAATAGTTTACTCAACCTTTGGAATCTAGGATGCAAAAACATTAGTGATATCCATAGAGATATTTCAATGGAATGTCTAGGGATGTCCCTAAGGTTATGTATAACTATAGGTTATAGTCCTAGGATTAAGTTAACGATCATAGAATTAAACCTAAGATGTTAGATATTGAATGTACATCCCCTTTATTAATTTTTTTTACTAGAATTATTTCATCCTCTCACTTTTTTCTTTTTGGGTTTTAGACGATGTATGGAACCCTAAGGAACCGTGTTTATCAATGTAAAGGACAATTCAATTATTGTCCTCATGAAAAAACCAATGTTATGGGAGATGGAGTGAAAAACCATATTGTTATACTTGCACAAGCTTTGAATCATTCTAGACTTCCGAATGAGCAGAGAAGGGAACAATATTCTATTGATTCCTTCATGAGGGAACGTCCACCTTTTTTCACTGGGTCTTATGATCCACTTATTGTTGAACAATGGATAAGTACCATTGAAAAGATATTTTCCACACTTAATTGTTCAGAGAATGAAAAATTTGTTTTGTATTTTTCCCATTTAGATGGTGAAGCAGACCATTGGTAGACTCTAATTAAGAATACAAGTCCCCAAGGTGAAATTGATTCAATGGAATGGGATGAGTTCAAAAAAATGTTCTTCAATAAGTACTTCCCTCATATTCTTCGAACAATGATGGAAATGGAGTTCCTCGAGATTAAGCAAAATGATGATGAATCTGTTGGCTTATACGAGGTGAATTTTACAAGGCTTGCAAGGTATGTATCTGGATTTATCATCCAACCTGCAAGAAAAGTTGATCGATTCTTCTGTGGCATAAAACCTAGTCTTCAATGGGCATTAGCAAGAAGTGACTTCAGTAGATATGAAGAAATTGTTCGTTGTGATATCAAAGAAGAAATGGAAGTTGGTGTTACATATCCATCTCATTGTTTTGACAAGAAATGAATGATGGAGTTCAAAGAGGAATCTCAGAATAATGGTGAAAACAGGATGAATGTTACTTTATGCTCAAAGTGAGGAAAGAAGCATGGTGGAGATTGTATTAAAGGGACCAGAAAATGGTTTAAGTGTGGAAATGAATGTCATCGAGCAGCTGAGTGTCGAAGTAATGGAAAAAGTGTTGCTAATGATGTGAATAAAGAAAAAGCTGCAAAAAATGCACCACCAATACTTCAAAGATTCAAGGGCAATGAAATGGGGCATTATTCTAATCAATTCCCTAATACAAGGGTTAATGATGATCGATGTGAGCAACCTCTAAAGGAAAAGGATAAAGGGAAGTCACATGCCATCACTATTTGTGATGTTGATTATAACAACTTTGTGGAGGAATGAATAAGTGTTTATGTAACGGGATTCCAAGATAATGTTGTGGAATCTCATTTAAAGTATCGTGGAATATTCGAATATCAATGTATTGGATCATTGTGGTCTTTAATAATTTTATGGTACCGATATCCATGAAAAGTGATTGAAATATTTTTGGAAATTAGTTGAAATGAACATAATTAAGGGATAAGGAGAAAATAAATTGTATGATATTATTCATGACCTCATGATTGATATAAGGACAAAGTTATATCATGGTTTGAGTATATTTAATTTTTTGGATTTTGGTATGTGGAAAGAGTAAACTTTTGACAGCATTCATGTTTTCACAAAAGTTTAATGGTTACTCTTTTTTCAAGAGAATACATGATTAAGGTATTAACATGTTTGGAATGTGACCAACAAGATATATCGTATGATATATAGGGGGAAATGATGGTATCCACGTGCATGTTATGTGACCTTTCAAGTAATCATTTTCTTTATACTATGATCTAAGAATGAAGTATTTTGGATAAGCATAAATATTGGAATGAATTAAGTTAGACATAAGATAGTATTGTTTAAGGCAAGAACATTTTTCGATATTATTGAAGGAATGTTATAATAATGTTGTTTTAGAAAAAGGGACAACCTGTAGGATGAGAATCAACCCGTCACTTCTGACAGGAATGTGGGAATCAAACCCACAACCGAAGTGCGACATGCCTTTATCACCTACCACTGGCCAACAGGAAGTCCCTGGTTAGTAGAAATTAGTTTTAATTTGTTAAGTGGTATGATATATGAAGTATAAGTCCATTTGAGGAACCATATATGATTAATCTCTCTAAAAATGGGCTTATGTATATTTAATAACTTTTTCTAGGCTTTTTTTGAGACATATGGAATGACCTATCATTCTATCGCATGATCTAATAACACTTTATAGAAGACAAATTTAACATCATTTCGTTAAGAGGTGTAGTGGAAATTGTTCAAGGCACAAACAACAGTAAGATTATACCAAAATCAAGTAAGTATTTCTTTTAATTCAATAATTCTTCAACTTTAGGGAAATGATCTTGAAAAAAAATTGTTGTCCTAGTGTACTTATATCCAATTAATCAGATGGTACCTTAAATCATCACAAAACTATGTCTTTATGATTATTGTATTTTTCATAGCCATGTCCTCAACCACTCTCCATCAGAACTTGATGGTGATATTTTACTTCCATATCCATATTTCAAACTATGTTCTCCTATGGGGAAACCCAGTGATGAGTTAATCTGGGTAACCGTTACATTTCATACTTTACATTTTAAAATTACGTTTTAGTATTCCTTTTACAATGTGGGTTTTTACGACTGAAACTTTCAAGTAGTAATCTTTTTATAACCCCAACAAATTTCGAGGGCGAAATTAATTTTAAGGGGGGTAGATTGTAACACCCTGAGATTTTATGAGATATATTATTTTTAATTTCATTGATGTCTTCTATTATTAACTACACAAAGATTATCTTGCACTATACGCAACACCGTTTTAGCTTGCAGTATACGCAACACTGTTCTTTGCTCGTGTTACCCACAATTTCAAGTTCATTTTGTGAAAATTATTCTACGCAAGATTAAGTATAGATTTTGTTTAATGTATAAATGAAATATGTTTTGATTATGTTATACACAACACCAAACGGAGCTTTCACTACACTCATCCCTGACTTGGCTTCCACTACACACAATCAAGACCTTCTTCGATAGCATGTGTAGTACCCAATACCAAGTTTCACTAAACGAGATATTAATATAATATTATTATGAACCAGCCGTTATGAATAGTAATACCATCTTTTTGAAATTTTATATATTTATCATTCAAAATGGTGTTTATTTTTGGATTCGTAATGTCGAAATTTGCCTAGGGTGATTTTTTGGTACTTTTCTGAAAACTATCAATTGTTGATGAATAGTGAAAACACTGGATTACAATTTTAAAATTGAACTTTTATTTAAATAATTATTTATTTTATTTAAATTTATTTTAGGTCAAAATTAATAAATAATACCAATATAAGTTCAATGTAATTCATTGGAGTCATTTTATAATAATTTTAGATAAATAAAAATTTTATTGAACTTTTCATCGTCTTTTACCCACCTCCTAGGAGAATTTGAAAATTTATATAAAATGTTATTTTACCATTTCTGTGAGTAGAATTTCGAAAATCTGAGAGACACGGTTAATATCAAGGAGTAAAATGTGGTTCAATAATATAAAAATCATTTTTAGTGAATAGTAATTTTTTACTCTTATTTACCATGGTAAAAAGTAAATAGGGTAATTAAGGGTAAAAATAATAATATTATTACCCTAAAACATGTCCTGATTCTATTGGATAAGTTTTATTCGAACAAAAAAAACTTAGGAATATGATATTACAATTTAGGTCCACTTGGATTAGATTAGGACACTTATTATTATATTATTTAAAGAATAGTTAAAAGAGTTAAAATCAAAGTTTAATAACTAAAACATCTGTAATATAGGGTTATACATAAGATAAATTCTACTATAAATATTCATTATAAATATTAAAAGACTTCCTAGAATATGGAATTTTATTATTAATTTTTAGACATTAAATAATTTAATTTATTTATGTCACAATGATGATGCAGTAATTAACTTATTAATAAAATATTAACATAATTGATTTTATAAACACCCAAATAAATGTAATTTGAGACTTTTTATTAATTACGCTAATTTTAAATGTTAATATGAAATGTTAGTGTTGATTTAGTAAACCTTTTTTGAAAAAATCTTGTTGTTATATTTTCACAAAAATGAATTACCAAATTGTGTCAAAATTGACATAAAATAGTTTTTTAAAAAAATATTATATTATTAATTTTTTTTGTATTCCTAAAAATCAAAGGTTCATCAGAATTACATAGATAAGGTTATATATATTAATAAAGAACCACTTCGGGTTCGTTTGTCTTGTTATAGTGAGTTTATTAGCCATATACTGTAAGAAAACATTAAGACATGGTAAAAGTTAAATTATTTAACTTAGAGTTAAATCAAAATTATAAGGTTAAAATAGTAACCTAAACATGTCTAAAATATATTGGATGAAAGGATTTCAACATATCCACACTTTAGCTTCGAAATAAATAAATTTTGAACTATTATAATCTTAATATTACTTTATTATAAAATAATATTTTAAGTTATTCCTAAGGTGCCCCTCTCCTCCATTATAAAAGGGCATCTCCTCCCTCTTCTCTTTACACAATTTTGAGCCTTCCTGCTCAGCCAACCCATTCCCATTTCTCATTTAATCTTCCCTAGATACATTATAGTGTTTCTGGTCTCCTCAAAATTCCATCTCTATTTCCTTAAGAGGAGGTTAAGAAGAGGCGCGTCAAAGAAGAGGTAATATCCTTTACTGATTCTTTCCAATTATTTTTTCTTCTACTTCTTCTTCATTATTTGTATCATCATAAATTAATAACATCAGTATCAATAATATACTAATATTTAATTATAAATATGAAATAACATATTTCATCTTCTATCCATCCTATGGAAAACGAAATCATCGCGCGTGCGTACGTACAGAATACCGTCTCCAGGTCGTGGTGTCATCTGTTTTCCACCACCACCTTACTTGGATTGTTATAATGGTGTAAATAATAATTATATATGGTTATTATGACATCATACTAATTCTGATATATTATATCATCCACTCCAATTCAATTCAATAATTATGGGAATGATATCATCACTCGTGCATAGGTACGAATTACCGTCTCCACGATGCGATGAGATTCATTCCCCATGTTAACCACTCAAGAATGATTATAAAGTGTATATAACGAATAAAAATGAAATATATGACATGAAAAATCTACTTTATTTATGTATATATATATATATATGTCATCTACATACTTCCATTCAAGTCAATAAGGAAAGGAAAACAGCGTCCATGCGTATATACGGCCTACCGTCTACATGAATGGTGTATTTCATTTCATTTATCTATCTATTATTTATATATATATATACTGAATATATATGATATATAAATCATTATTTACATTCTAGAAGTAATTACATAATGATATAATTAATAATAATATCATGAACAACAAGTCCAAACACGTATGATAATTAAAACGATTGTACCCAAAGCACTGCTTTAACATGGAATTTACAAAAGAACGGGTAATATAAAGTCATAAGTGAACCATATATGGTATCATAACAATGAATATGATTCTGTAATAAGTCAATGAAATTATTTAAATCATTATACATGAGGTTCAGATATGTACAAAGCATATCAGACCTATGGTAAGGGATAATTATTCCAATCTCATTGTTATCTGAGATTGTTTATTCATAAGTATTTACTGGGGTTATATTTTTCATCCACATCCATAAAAATGTTTTCATAAAGTGTTTAATATTCTTCCATGTATGTTTAAAGTCATTTTTACCCCTATTGACTTTTTCTTTGTGTTATGGATAGAATCTTACTTTTGTTTACCATGCGTGGTACTTTTTGCGTTTTCCGTTAAAAGTAAGAGGAGAATGTTTTTTTAACTTATATGGAACAAACAAATTTATATAGTTTTATAACGCCTTATTTTCATGAAGCTTACTCTACAAGATTTCATGGATATTTTAAAAAAATCACTTTATTTTAGAATTTTATGGCATTTTGTAAGAAGAAAATGATTTTGAAGAAGAAAGGATATTTTCCTCAAGAATTCATTTCAACTGTTTTATCAAAACCATTTTCCATCTAAGATGACATTATTTCATATGTGTATATTTCAAGTATAATGTCTCTATAATTTACATGTTTTCACTTCTCTTATGATGAAATGACATCCATTTATTTTATATTGATTATGTTATGATGGGATGACATTTATAAAACCCATATTATTTTTTGGGTTATGATGAATGATTTATGTTTATGTTGTGGCACACGTAAGAATGATTTCATTATGATATTGGTGGGACCTAAATCTCCCTCCAATGCATTGGGTAAATATTTATATCTCATGAGATATACATGGATGTAATTGTAAGTTAATCCGGTTCATTGTTACAGGACTGGAACGAGGAGTGAACTCGATCAGAAAGGGACTTTGTCCACTAAGATGGTCTTGGAAGCAATGCCTTGGCTACTATGGAAATCATATCAAGTGATTAAAGGTTGCAACAATTACATGTTTTATTCCCATGCTATTTTATCATGATTGATCTTCCATTATGATCTATGCCTTACGTACATCCATGTTTTATTTCATTGCTCAAGATTTTGATGTTCAAACATTATGTTCATTATTTTTTAAGTTCAAATGTATATGGTTTGTTTTATTTTCTCCATGCTTACCCTTACTGAGCGTTAGAGCTCACCCTTTATATGTTTTCTTTTCCCCAGGATATAAGAAAATGATTGAGGTAATAAATCAAAAGGGGAAGATCATTATGGGAGATGTTGAAGATCTTTTACCATGATTAGAAGATTGTGTTTTGAGTTTCCAAAGACACTAAACTATTACGATCCTTGAGTGTTTGTTTTTGTTATGTATTAAGTATTCTGCAAACGTAATGTAATGTCCAAGTACGTCAGGCTATGGGTCTCTACATACTAGGTCTTCGCACTCTGTATGCTCGTCTCTGGGGGAATCTGCTCAACTATCTACTGGTCGATACTCCAAGTGTCACAAATTGTTAGGTAGAAGTATCAAAAAGTACAGCCTCGTCATAGGGGTCTCAATGCAATAGACGGCGCGTCTATCGGACGCCCGGTCTGTGAGTTATTAGTATTTTTGTCCCAGGGGGCCGGTTGGTTTCGCGTACAATCCAACCCGATCATATCTCATCTGTACCCTGAACTCCCATTGGGTATACTCAAAGGAATAGTTTCTCAACAAGATTACCAATGCCACTGACGGTTTTTCAAATGGACGTCCAGTCTGAGAGTTATTGACATTTCTATTCTAGGGGCCCAGATGGTTTCTAAGCTAAACAAACCCGATCGTACTCCAACTGCATCCAAACCACATGTGGAGTATACCAAAAGAACCATCTCATGAAATGGAATCCAGCGTAAGTGATGGCACGTCAATCAGATGTCTAGTCCTTAGGTTATAATCGTTTTCGCTCCAAGGGCCTGGTTGGTTTTTGGTTCGAACCAACCCGGACATACCCAAAGTTTTCCAAAACCTTGAGTATAATATACCGAAATGCCCGACATAATCCGTTAAATCCTACGCAACAAATGGTGCATCGATCGGAGGTACGTAACTCATGTTATGGGCAAATAACCGAAAACTGTTCGAAAAGGGGATCTGGGCCCGGTCCGACTCGGCCCAACCCACCCTGGGTCGGCCCGACCCGGGTCCGGCCAGCCGAGCGAGGGGGGGGGACGTGGCCCCCTGGTTCCACGTAACAGCGGCGCCAGGCTGGGGCCGACTGACCTCCATGGAACCCGCGTGGCACATGTTCCCTTCATGCGCCGCTTCGGCTGGTCCCGGTCGCTGGCGCGCACTTCCACGGGCCACCAGAGACATTCTGGTGGTCCGTTTTTACTCCCGTCTATGCCTATGGCCTTCTTGGGTCCCACACTTTACCAGTATGGCCTCAAATCAACTTTTCCCTTCCATTCACTTGTCTCCATGAAATCTGCGCATCAAGAACAATATGGGGGTGGGTCCTAACATGTTCGTTAGCCCGTACCCACCACGTTAGAGGCTCAAACTATTACTCAACAAATAATTGCATAAGTTCATGGGTATAAAACACACAAATGAAAATATAATAAACCGCCCTACCTTGATAATAGACGTCGCACATCGTCGAGCTGCGGAAGACGAGCGTCGCGGAAGATGGCGTCGCTGAGAACGACGTCGCGGAGAACAGACATCGATTCTGTGGATGTCGGGGTGCATCCAAGGAAGAAGCGGTGTCTCCTAACATTTTGCGGAGAAGAGGAATGAAGGAATGTCTTTGTTCTTCATTGAATCGGCATTCTTCGTCGAAGAGGGCATCATTCTTTGTGGAAGGATGAAGCTCTCTTCTAATTCCAAAGGTTCCACCAAAATATTTGCCAAAAAAATATTTAAATGAGGCTTTCCCCTATTTTAATCAACTTTCCATGAAATATTAAAAAGATTAAAATCCCCTCAAAATAATTAATTAATTTGGGTGCAAAAAATAATTATTTCAATGAGTTGTCATATTAATTACAATGTGGAAGGTGGAGAGTTTAGCAATTAAAGGGGGTTGTCAGGAATTAAACAAGGGGTTTAAGGTAGTTAAAGAGAGTTTTGGGGAGATGAAATGTTGGGGCTCGTGTGAGGCCCACCTCACAAATATCCACACATAGAATGTTATTTAGATATGGGCCCCACCAATAACTTCCTCATGGGAGGAAATAACCAACTCTCAAAGCAAAATTATGTACCACGCAATTTTATTTAATTTAAGATTAAACCCCAAAAACTAACTTTCAACCTCCATGAAACGCAACTACGTTAAAGGCCCCCTTAAGAGAATATTAGTGTTGCAAGTTAATCGGTGTCCCCACATTTCAATTCTGAGCAACGGTTCAAAAGATAGAATAACCCACACGTACGATTACTAAACGTACCAGAACAAAACATCAGAAATTTATTCTGGGCACACCGGGCCACGGAATCAGGCGCATTCAAAAACTGCGGACTCATAAAATTCCAAAGAATTATGAAAAAAAATATCCTTGAAATTTCAGGGTCATTACATTACTCCCACCTTAGGGCTTTACGTCCCCGTAAAGCTACAACACACATTTGGGAAACAAAAGGGTACTGAATACGCATCTGAGCCTCTCGCTCCAATGTGCTCTCCTGGAGGATCTCGTGCTGCCAGCGAATGCACACCAGAGGAATCAACCACCCACGTAGGACCAGCTCCTGTCAATCCTCAATCTCCACTAGATCCTCCGTGAAAGTCATCCCATCATCGATGTCCAGCTCCCTGTGGTCGACGATGTGGGACAGGTTGTAACACCCTGAGATTTAATGAGATATATTTTTTAATTTACTTCATATCTTCTATTGTACGCTACACCAAGATTATCTTGCTCTATACAAAACCCCGTATTAGCTTGTAGTATACACAACACTTATCTTGGATCGTGTTACACACAATTTCATGTTTTTTATAGTAGTTATTCTATGTAACATTGAGTATATATATATATATATTCAATGTATAAATGAAATATGGTTGGATTTGGTTATATCAAACAACAAAGGAGTTGATCACTACACGCATCCCTAACTTGGCTTGCATTACACGCGATCGCGACCTTCCTCGATAGCGTGTGTTGTACGCAATACCGGGTTTCACTAAACAACGATATATTGTTATAATATTATTATGACCAAGCCATTATTAATATTATTATCGACATTTTGAATTTAATGACATTATTAATCATCTTTACACATTTTCTATAACATGGTATGAGAACAAAATAAATTTTTTGGGTAAAATAAGTATTTTTAAAAAAATGCAGTTTTGTCGCTTTTTTATGGAAAACCCACTTTAAATCTAGTTTTTTAACATGTTAATAATTTGAATTTGAAAAAATAATTTTTTTTGGAATAAGTATATAAAAATTTACTTTGGATAAATTTTTCATATTATTCAGATAACTTTCATATTTTAATGAATAGTAAAAACATGCTATATTATAATTAAAAACAACTTTTTTAATCACAATACATTATATGGTTAAATTATAATATTGAATGGTTTTAAATTATAAATAGAATATATTTTTACCATTTTATATAATTTATGTCATTAGCATTAATTTTACACTGAATTCATAAGTAAAAACGTTTCAATCTTTTGCAACGGTTTAACTTTTAAAACCCATTTTCTTAACAACGGGATTATTTTTAAATTAATTACTGAAACTTCTGTGTTCTGAATTTTGAAAAATGGATTCCATATTTGAATTATGGGGGTCCAAATTATGATAATAGGTTACTTTTATTTTATTTTTGGATATTATGAATAATAACCACGGTAATTTTTATTTACTGCAATTAAATGTAAATCGTATAATTAAGGGTAAAAATAAAATAATTAAATTACCCTAACACCTACTAAATTTATATTTGAGGAATAAAATACTACCCATATAACCAAAGGGTCATATTAGATTCATTTAATTTACTATTTACCTTGAAAATTATATAATTATTATAAAAACCAAAGAATGTTACAACATGACACTCTCTTAAATATTATAAGTATAATAATTTCAATTTAGTGATAAACTTCATGAAACTTCTAACATGAATATTCTACAGATATTTAATAAAATTACCTACATCATTTGAATTTATTTACAATTTTTAGGGATTATATAATTATCAATAATGGTTACACAATAGTGATGTTGAAATTATTTTATTGATTGAAATATCAAATAAATGGATTTAAAAATATAAAAATAAATATTATATAAACTATTTAATGTACTCCACTAATTCTATAGACAAATATGACATGTTATGAATCTAATAAATCTTTTAGTTCAAACATATCTTCAGTGAGGATTTTATTTTAATTCAAATAAATGAATAGTGTCAAAATTGTCACTATTATTATTTTATAAAAATAACATAATATAAAATTATTTAAAAATCACAAAAATAATGAAAAATTATAAAATAAAATTTATATGGTCTAAAATGTAATTATTTATCCAATTATTCACAATTCAAAACACATTAGTATTTATTTATAACAATTTAAAATTTATAATATTATTATCACAAATAAAATTAAATAGATTAAAAAATGATAAATAAAGTTGATAATGTTTAAAATAAATCCCAAACATGAATAAATTATATTGGATGACGATATTACAACCCTATCTCATCAAATATTTTGATTTGAGTCATTTTGGAAGTTTATATGTGGGTATTGAATTTATTATAAATTAATATTTTGAGGTTTCCAAAGGTTCCCCTCTCCTCCCTTATAAAAGGGCACCTCCTCCCTCTCCACATTACACAACTTTGATCCTTAAAGATTTGACAAACTAGGATAATTACTCTTCTCAACTACCCTAGTAATATTCTGGAGGTTCTGGTCTTCTCAAAAGGCCAAATCTAGTTCCTTAAGAGGAAGTTGTGCGTCGAAGAAGGGGTAATCTCTTCTTCTGATTCATTGAAGTTTCTTTGTTTTTCTATGTATTATTATTTAGTTGTCTCATTATAAATTACTAACATAAGTATCACTAATATTCTAATATGTAATTATAAATATGAAACAACCCTATTTCATCTTCAATCCATCCTACGGAAAATGAAATCACCACGCGTGCGTACGTACGGAATACCTGCTCCACGTCATGGTGTAATCTGTTTTCCACCACCACCTTACTTGGATGGGTATAATGGTGTAAATATATATATATATATATATATATATGGTTATTATAACATCATACTAATAATGATATATTATATCATCTACTCCAATTCTATTAAATAGTTATGGGAACGATATCATCACTCGTGCGTACGTACGGACTACCGTCTCCACGAACTCGATTAGATTCATTTTCCATGATTAACCATTCATGTATGATTATAGAGTATATATAACAAATAATCATGAAATATATTACCTAATAATGATACTGGATTTATGTAAATATATGTTTCATTTACTTAATTCCATTTCATTCAATAAGGAAACGAAAACAGCTTGCATGCGTACGTACGACCCACCTTCTCCATGAACGGTGTATTTCATTCCATTTATCAATCCATCATATATATTTATATTTTGAATATATATTATATATAAATCATTTTTTACATTATGTAATTTAGTAAATCATGATATAAGTAATAATATCAAGAACAACAAGTCGAAACACGTACGATAAATGAAACGATTTTACCCAAAACGCTGTTTTAACATAGAATTTACAAAAGAACGGGTAATATAATGTCATAAGTGAACCATATTTGATATCATAAAAATGAATATGATTCTATAATAATTCAATAACATTATTTAAGTCATTATACAGGAGGTTCGGATACATAAGAAGCATATCATACATATGGTAAGGGTTAACTTTTCCAATCTTGTTTTTATCCGAGATTATTTATTCGTAAGTATTTAATGGGGTTATATTTATCATCCATGTCCCAGTTTTATAAAAATGGTTTCATTTATGTTTAAAGTCCTTTTTACCCATTATTTAATTTTACTACATGGTATGTAAGGAATCTTTCTTTTTTTACAATACGAGGTACTTTTTTGACTTTTCTAGAAAATGTACGAGAAGAATGTTTTTTTAACTTATATGACATGAATGGATTTATACAGTTTCATAAAGCCTTATCTTCATGAATATTCTTCCACAAGATTTCATGACTGTTTTAAAAAAAATCCTTTTATTTTAATATTACATGGAATTTTTTGAAAAGAAAATGATTTTGAAGAAGAAAGGATATTTTCCACAAGAATTAATTTCAAGTGTATTATCAAAACTATTTTCTATATAAGACGAAATTATTTAGCATGTTTATGTTTCATGAATAATGTCTCTATTATTTAAATGGTTTTATTTTTCTTATGATGAAATAATATACATTTTTTTATATATGGATTATGTTATGATGGGATGATGTTTATGAAACCCATTTTATTCTTTGGGTTATGATGAATGATTTATGTTTAATTTGTTGCATAAGTAATAATGATTTCATTATGAGATCGGTGGGACCTATATCTCCCTCCAATGCATTGGGTAAATTTTTATATATCATGAGATTGACATGGCTGGAATGGTATGTTAAATCTGGTTCAGTGTTATAGGACTTGAACGAGGAGTGAACTCAATTCAGAAAAGGACTTTGTCCACTAAGATTTTCTTGGAAGCAATGCCTTGCCTACTATGGAAATCATAACATGTGAATAATAATTTCCACAGTTACATGTTTTATTCCCAAGATATTTTATCATAGTTAATGTTTCTTTATGATCTATTCCTTAAGTACTGCCATGCTTTATGTCATTGCTCAAGATTTTTGTGTTTAAAAATTATGTTCATGTTTTGAAGTTCAAAGGTATATGGTTTGTTTTATTTTCTCCATGATTACCCTTACTGTGCATTTTAGCTCACCCTTTATATGTTTTCTTTACCATAGGATATAAAGAAAGGTTTTAGTTAAGAAAAAAGGGACGATTTTTATGAGATATGTTGATGATATTTCACCATGATTAAAAGATTATATTCCGAGTTTCCAAAGACCCTAAACTATTACAGTCCATTGATGTCTATATTTGTTATGTATTATATATTCCGCAAAAGTAATGAAATTGCTATGTACATCAAGCTTTGGGTATCTACACAGGTCATGCATGCATCTCCTCAGTTGAAATATGTGGAAGACGTCGTGTACCTGGTGCAACTGAGGTGGAAGGGCCAGGTGGTAAGCCACCTCGCCTACTCTGCAGAAGAAGTGGATGAGTGACTATAAGTGACTGATTTTAGGATTCACCATATCTATCCACATAGGATATCTGTAAGGCAGCCAGCTGCTCTGTTGTCTCTCCTAGTAGCTGAATACCAGTCCTCCTGCTAAGCGCATTTGCAACAATGTTCCCCTTCTCAGAATTATAGACTATCTCTAAGTTATAGTCCTGGTGGAACTGAATAATCAAAACTCTTACTACCATGAGGGTAAGGTTTGATGACTCAAGAGTGTTTGGCCGCACCCTCCTAAGCATGATTTTATCATGCTCTACCTGAGTTTCCCTTTATTCTGACCAAAGAAAAACCCGATCCCAATGTTGTAGATAAACCATAGCGTTTTTGCCTAACACAGACAATCTATTTATGAACTGGGGTTTCCCAGTCCATACCCAAACTAACATCGTATGGGCTCGATGCTGCCACCTAGATGTTCCAATAGAAAGTCTCATCTCAAGGGTCAGATCACACCATCAATGTATGTGTGATTATCGAGTCTCCTCCGAAAGGTTTCTCTATATGTGAGGGTAAAGTCAACTATTTTAACCAGAAACTCTAGGTCTGGGACAAGATTAGTCTAAGGAATGAATGATTGGAACCTATGTCTATTTATACGATAGCTTGTAGTAGACACAGACCATACCTATAATCATTCCTAGATCCATTGAGTCACACTTTTTGACCATATGAATCTACTATCATTCCCTGCCCACCAGCTCCCTGAGCCTGGCGGGGACTTCAAAGGCGGGTGGTTGTAACATCATGAAATGTACACCACCTCATTTTTCTCTCTGAACACTGCTTCCACATCTACTGCCCTGCAGATTCATCTTCCCTTAACACTTCCACTTCTTGAAACATTTTACACGCCCAAGACTCTGAGACTAGTGTCAGTTCCTTGCATTCCCACTTCTAACATTCACTAGTTATATCCATTCACCCAAAAAACATTCAACCACAAAGGTTCTCTCTAGCACCCTAGAAAAATTAGGAATTCATTGATTAAAAGTGTTGGCTCCGATATCCTTTAAACAAACCTCATTTGGTAGTACGATCCCCAAAGCACTGATTGTATCGTATTCATCGAGTACCCGAAATTATTGGTATGCCTCAATGAATACTCATTACCGACATGTCGTCCTGACATAGCTGTATAACTTATAGAGAACTCTCAGCCACCTCCTCTAGACAGTCCTCATCAGCCTGGGATTCAGGCTCACCTCGGAACCAGAGGGGTATCTGATGTTGAATCATTTGTAAGGCACTATGCCTACAAGTGTCCTCTACTGGTACTTCCGGTAATAACTACTGATCAACGAGTAGTGATATAGCTGACACACTACCTGAAGGTATTATCTCAGGCATTAGTCCACGTACTGAATCCTCATCACCATCTACACTACTGGTGTCTCATATCGGAGGAAAATGCTAGAAATCGCCTCCATCCAGTCCTTTACTGCCTAGGAATCTATCTCGACTCATAACCTTGAAGGCCTCTCCCGCTGGAACTCATGCAACACTATCAGTCGGCGTGCACCATCTGCCAGTGCGGCTGGTGGAATATTCTATCCAACAGGTGGAGGTGTTGCTAGTACACCCCCACCGAAGGTGCCAACATAGTAAGATGGTCTTGCACTGGAGCATCGTCGCTCGGTGAGCCATCATCGGGTACTCTCTCGTAAATCAAACTGGTTGTCTGCATGGGGGCATCCTGAACAGATGGGACACAGCCAAAATACTATACCTGGTGAGTTGACCTAGTTGAGCAGACATAATAAAACCTATTGTAGTCACACATGCATTCAGTGTTTTTGTGCACTGAGTCAGAAATCAGAAGTTAGGATCCTGGTGTATGGATACGTCGACCGCCACACCAGCACTGGACTCCCTAAACTAAAAACCACACTCATTGCCCTTAAAACTATTTCTTCACATAAATGAAATATCATAGTCCTACATTATGCAGTATAACCGACTCCTCTAATTCCAATTTTTCACAAGCCATCCCCCGGGGCCCATTTCGTGACTACCCCAAGCCCGCCTTTCATAGGCCAGGGGCTGGCGACTAGCACCAAAGACGTAACTCCATTAAAACTGGGAAGGTTGTGACTTTATAAAACATAAACACACACAACTAGATAACAAGAGGAATAAAATACTATGTAAAGATGTATAACATGTGTCATGAATGTACAAAGGGTATGGAAATACAATCCCAACAGAATGGTACAGCTAAAACTGAAATAAAGTACAACTGAAAAGACAAACAGTTGAATGGTGAAGCAGCTCCTGGATCATCCACTGTGTTCCAACCAGAAGGGTAGGTATAGATGTCTTCCTCAGCACTCCACGTCTATCGGTCCGCTATCTGTGCCATATCGTCGAGTTTCCACCTCTAGGTACCATCCAGTCCTCGTACACAGCCTCAGTCAGCATTGTTCATCATCTACATCCAACACAACGAGGTGCAGGCATATCCCACGCAGGGGTGAGTATAACGATACTTAGTAGGGACCCTGAGCCCCTCAACGTCTCACTAAATCCATGAATTATAAACCAAAAAGAAATATCTCAACAGATAACCCATACTTATGTATATGCCCATACATATACCTATGTTATCAAGTAACCCATCTCAATCATGAGGAAAACACAAAGGTCATTAACTCAGCTCAAACCAGGATTTTCATTATCGAAACCACGACAACTGGAGAACTCATCCTCTGTTGAATACAGTGGCCATGTCACGACTCCAAAGCGCTAATCACTAACTGTAGACTACTGAGGTACTCCTCCTGTCGAGTACCGTGGGTCTGCTGCCAAACCGGGCACTCCTCCGTTGTGGTTATGCCGCCAAACCGGGCGCTCCCCTGAATAGCTGTCATAGGTACTACTCATGTCAAGTACCATGGGTCTACTGCCAAACCAGGAGCTCCATCCGCCTTGGGTCTGCCACCAAACAGTGTGCTCCGTCCACTGGGTTGGTCGAATCACTCTGAGTCGAATCGGCCAAGAAGTGGTTAGGTCTACAACTACTAGGTCTCTGGACTCTGCCTGCTCATCTCTGGGATGATCTGCTCCACGATCTACTGATCGATACACCATGTGTCACTATGTCTCATGTAAAATTATCACAAAGGACCGCCTCTTCATAGGGGTCTCAACGCAATAGATGGTGTGTCAATCAGATGCTTGTTCTATGAGTTATTAGCCTTTTTGTCCCGGGGGCCTGGTTGGATTCATGTACGAACCAACCTGACCATATCTCAATTGTACCCCAAACACCCATGGGGTATAATCAAGGTAACAGTTTCTCAATGAGATTACCAACGACACTGACGGTTTGTCAAACAGACGTCCGGTCTGAGAATTATTTGCTTTTCTGTTCTAGGGGCCAGGTTGGTTTCTAAGATAAACCAATCAGACTGTACTACAACTGCATCGAAACATCAAGTAGAGTATGCCAAAAAAATTTCTCATCAAAAAGAATTCAACGTAGTTGACAGAACGTCAATCGGACGGCCGGTCCATAAGTTATAAGTGTTTCCGCTCTGAGGGCCCGGTTGGTTTCAGGTTTGAACCAACCCGATCATACCCAAACTTTGCCAAAATCTTGTTTTTAATATAAAGAAACGATCTTCTCAATCCGAGTAATCCTAAACAACTGACGGTGCATCAATCGGAGGTCTGTAGCTCATGTTATGGGCAATTAACCGAAAATGGTCTGAAAAGGGGGTCGAGGCCCGGTTCGACCCGGCCCAACCCACCCTGGGTCGGCCCGAATCGGGTCGACACAACCCAAGTCCGGTTCCAGCCCACAGCCAGCAATGGCTCAACTAGGTTGGCTGACTTGTGGGGGGGGGGGGGGTTCCGTGTAACGACGGCGCGAGGCTGGTGCCGCCTGGCCCCCATGGAACCTGCGCAGCACGGGTTCCCTTCATCCGCTGCCATGGCTAGTGCTGCGGTGGACTCCTGCCGGCGGTGCTCTAGGTGCCACTGTCTCCAAGCGGCCAGCCGGTGTCAACCGCAGCCTCTGGTTACCAGCGCGACCTTCCGCGGGCCACTAGAGTCATTCCGGTGGTCCGCTTTAGCTCCTGTCTAGGCCTACGGCCTTCTCGGGTCCCACTCTTCACTACAACAACCTCAAATCAATGTTTCCCTTCCGTTCCCTAGTCACCAAGGAATTAGCGTATCAAGAATGATATGGCTGTGGGTCCGAACATGTTTTTTATCCCGTACCCACCGCGTTAGAGGCTCAAACAATTATTCAACAAATAATTTCCTATGTTCGTGGGTATAAATCACATAAATGAAAATATACAAAATCCCCCTACCTCGATAATTGATGTCGCACGTTGTCGAGTCGCGAAAGACAAGCTTCATGGTAGATGGCATAGTAGAGAACAGCGTCGCAGAGAATGGACGTCGATTCCATGGACGTCGGGGTGCATCCGAGGAGGAATTGGCGTCTCCTCGCTTGTTGTGGAGAAGAAGAAGGAAGGCACGTCACCGTTCTTCATGGAATCACCATTCTTCGTCGAAGACGATGTCATTCTTCATGGAAGGATGAAGCTCTCTTCTAATTCCAAAGGTTCCACTGAACTATTTTCCAAGAAAATATTATAATGAGGCTTTCCCCATTTCTAATCAACTTTCCATGCCATTTCAAAAAGATTCAAATCCACCCAAAATAATTAATTAATTTGTGGTGTAAAAAATAATTAATTCACTAAGTTGTCATATTAATGACCATGTGGAAGGTGGAGAGTTTAGTAATTAAAGGGGGGTTTTCATGAATTAAAAAAGGGGTTTAAGGGAGTTGAAGAGAGTTATGGGGAGATGAAGGGTTGGGGCTCGTGTGGGACCAACCTCACATATATCTACACATAGATTGTTATTTAGTTGTGGGCACCACCAATAACTTCCCCATGGGAGGAAATAACCAACACTCAAAATAAAATCATGTACCACACAATTTTAATTAATTTAATTTTAAACCCCAAAAATTAACATTCAACCCACATGAAAAGAAACTTATGTAAAGGCCCCTTTAAGAGAATACCGGTGCTGTGAGTTGATCAGTGTCCTCAGATTAAAACTCCGAGCACCGGTTCAAAAGATAGGAAAACCCGCACGTACGTTTACTAAATGTACCCGAACAAAACATAAAAAATTGATTCCGGGCACACCGGGCCTCGGAATCAGGCACCGTTAGAAACTACGGACTCATAAATTTCAAATAATTAAGAAAACATTTTTCCTTGAAATTTTAGGGTATTTAAAATAAAAATAAATATAAAAATTTACACAAATTAATGGATCATATTTTTTGTGTACATCATATAAAAAATTCATTTTGGTAATTTAGTGTAAATTTTTTCAATTGGTTATATAATGGATGAATAGTATAGAAGTCAACATTTAAATGTTCCAAAACATTTCCATTGATTATTTATTCACAATGTATCATTCTACTTTTGATTAGTTTTAATGTCTCCTAACTATATGATTTTAGTAAAAATCCAGTAAATTTCACGATATTCAATATTGTAGCTTATTTCGATGAAAAGTCACATTTATACAAAAATATAAATTAAGATAAGACTTTTTATTATGAGTGAATATATTGAAAATAAAATTTGAAAATAGAAGAATTTTAATATTGGACTTTGGTTTTAAAATAATTAATTAGAGTAATAACATTACGTAATAATATCATTATAATTTTGGTTATAAAACCAATATACCTTATTAAAACAATATCTTCATGAAAAGTGATTTAATGATTAAATAGGCTATTAAACAAATGGATATTGTTAAGAACATTTAAAAATATTTTAGATATTATATTTAGTGCATAAAAATATATTATTTTATTATCGATTAATTTATTTTTTCACATTTCTATTGAGTATGACATTTAATAATTTTAGTAAAATTAGTATTTACAAGAATTCCACTAAACATACATATAAAAGGATCTCTTTGCAATTTAAAATATTCATGGTCATTGATCACCATAGGATACCGATCATAACAATTATACCTCAAATAGTTTTTCCCATTTTTAGAGGTTGCATTCTCCCCATTTTTCCAATCAATGAAAACATATCGACAGTACTAGTGGAGAATACCCAATGAAGACAAAATATTTTTATCAAATGTATTTCATGTTTTTTCTTCTTCAAATTTGATAGAATATAATATCACTATAATAATATATTGAAATATATATCATTATTCTATTGATAATGTCACAATGATAATGTAACAAAAATTATATATCTTCCTCAATCTATTAGAATCATAATTACCACCACTCCTATGTGTAGACTTCTTCCACGTTGAAAAAATAATTTTGTTTTCCATCGCATACTTACATGGAAGGATTGGGAAAAATTAATAAAATATTAAATGATATTAAAAAAATTGTTATGGTTATGTAAGGATTAAATTATAATATATTAATATTATTAAAAAAAATTCTGCATAACAGTTTTTAACCACCTAAAATGTGCATATCAACACAAATTGTAAGTAATGAAATATTATAATCAATTTCATTCATATTTTACCAAATTATAGTTCTCAATATAATTTATAAAATATAATAAGTGTTTTTAAATCATTAATTTTCTAAAACTATGATATTTTTATAATACAATAATATATTCTTATTGAATTGGTGGTTATAAAAGATTCCTAGCTCTGTATGACTTTCCACCCAAATGATCTATAAAATAATATTTAAATCATAACAGATTAGTTAAATTTAAATAAATTTAATATCATGTAATAATTTTAAATTTAATATTTTTTCCTCATTATCTAATTTTAATATACATATTATTTTTTAAACCATTCATTTAATTTTATGGAAATGAAATTTAAAATAATTGAAATTTTTAGGTGGTCCATGTGAACCATAACCAAAAGGTCACTCTATTGAATATGGGACAATATAAATATATAAAAAAATTATTTAATATTAATGAAACATATGATGTTTTGAAATATCAACCATATTTATTTAATAGAATGTGAACCACCATAGTTATTTGAAACCTAGAAAATAAGCACATTAAAGAACATCTAAGGAAAAATTTGTATTACATGAACTTCAGAAAAAAAATTATTTGAATATTTATGTTAATGATATACCATTAAAAATATATATTTAATAAAACCCATGTAATTTTATTCCCTATAAATATAAAGATATATAATATTTTATTGATATTTTAAACTAAAATACACCAAATAAGATAAAGTGAATTATAAAAATTATGTTAACAAATAAATGATAATAATAAATGAAACAAACTGAATAATAATAAAATGAAATTGGTTTTTAATGAAGGAATTATTTAATATATTATTTTTTATGTTGGTTTTGGGGATGTATAAAGAGAATTATCACTCAATATAAATAATTATATTCCATGAAATTATTTTAAGTTTTTTGATTTTTTCCATTAATGTTTTATTTAAAATACGAACAATTCCATACATACCAAAATTTATAAATTGAAAAAATATTTTCTAATAACATTTTTTAAATTCCATAAAATAAATTAAAAATTCCTAAAATTTAACATTTTTTACTTTTTTCATATGGGGCATTTTCTTTGACATTATTGGAAAATGTGTGAAAAAACTGTTTTATTGTTTACGATCTAGAAATAAATTACCAAATTCTAGTAAATTATTTTATATGACAATTGATTATAAATTTTTAATTGTTTTATAATATATATTTAATAAATTTTTTTATAATTTAAAATTTTATATATTTATCAATGAAAATTTAATTTAATTTTTTTCATATTTTAAAAAATATAAATGATTCTTTCTATGTGTTTTATTAAATATTTTGGACTCCCTGTATGTTTTAATAAATTTATAGATCTACTAAATTATATGTGATGATAACTCAGTCTGATATATTACCACGTTACATTGGATAATGATCCAGTATACAAAGATATGATACTGGAATCAACTACTTTAGACATTCAACTACGATTTTATGATGATGTAATTATGAAGTTAAGGTAACAAATTATGAATTTTTCATGAATTAATAGTTTTTTTATCAAAATGGTTGTATAAATATGATGTTCCATGTAACCTTGTGTATTAAGTTTTTTTAATTATTCATTATTATGAATGGTTTTGTAAAAATATTTTTCTAATTATTTTTAGTTGATTTGTATTTAAGTAACTTTTTGTTATCGCTTCTTTAACAATTTTATTTTTTGGGTTTTTATTTATATAAATATACTAACATGTTTTCTATAATTTTATATCATATATTTTTTTACATTTTATTTTGAATAATTTTAATATTTAATAGAATTTATGTTTTAGTGTTATGTCTAGAAGCATCAATAATTTTTTTTAAAAATTATATTTGTGAAATAAAAAAAATTTATAATTAATAAAAAAATAATTTTCAATATTATAAAATGTCATCTAGAAAAAATTTACATTGTGTTGAAGTGTTGTCTAATTTATTTGAATGGATTTCCTAATTTAAGAAAACTATAAATATAAAAGTTCATGATAATAGAGAGAAATGAATTCCATTCTACAAATAATTTCATTATGGGTTGATTGTATGTTGGATTACACCCAAGATATATGATATGATTTTTATGGGGATCTGGTATTTTAATATATTGATTAGGACCACACAACAACTTAGTATTCCATTTTTTATTTAAATATAATTTTTTGCTCCATGACTCCAATGTTTTAGGGATTTGGTTCCCATTATCATTGTTCACTCATTAATTGGAGTAGGTTGTATAAACAAGGGAGATAAAACTCTCACCCTTTGATTTGAAGACATATACATAAATTTTATATTCATCATTCAGGGAAAAATTATTCCACATCTAATTTTACCCAATAATGTACACAATTTACCGATTTCCCTTTAACATATATTTTTTGGGGGAACACTAACTACTTTTTAGGTTATAAATAGGGTTTATAATGTACCTTATAAAATAAATTCTCTTTTCCTGGGGTTGTAGAGGGATTTTATTTACACAATTTAATGTTCAAAATAAATGGTAAAGTATTAATATTTTTTATACAGGAATCTATTTTCATCAAGGTAATTGTTTTGTGTGTTTCCAATAAATAATGTATCGTTGAATAATTGTTGACTTTTGATTGATTTTAAACATCTTATATTAATTTTTATTTCTTATAATAAATTTCAAGACAATTTCAAAAGTATTTAATGCTTGGAGAAAAAGTGTATATTAAGGGGTATGAAAATATTATTTTTATTATGAATTTATTATAATTCATTTCAAAAAATAAATATGAGTTTTATAGGTGTCTGTTATATTTTTTGTCGAAAATTGATGATAAATTTCATTTTATTATAATATTATAAATTTGTTAATTCGTTATAGTTTATAATGTGGCATAAAATTAAAATCGAGTTCTGTTTAAATTTTTTTAAAATGTGAATTCCAATTTTTGAATTCAATGATTTTTTTAAAATATGATTTTATGTAATAAAAGATGAAATTATATTCTATGTCTCTACTATTAACAGAATGATTCTATATTTTTAACTGATATTCCTTTAATGTGGGATTCAGACCTTATGTGACCTCCAATTAATTTTGTTGATTTTAAAAGACAGTAAAGATATTATCATTTTAGTTCCCCAATGATGTGAATATTGGTTTTTTGATTTCCTCAGAATTAGAGGTAGAAAATATTTAGGTTTTATATTAATTAATATTTTAAAATTTTCTTCATATTTTTTAAATCACACTCAAATTTATAATGTTATTGGTATCCCAGGGAATTAGTGAGTCACAATGATGATTTTTCCTTCTAATATAGATTGTGCGCTGACTATCATTCATGAAACATCCATTCTAAACATTCTTAGTAAGGATTAGGGAAGTTTCATGTAGTGAACATCGTGGATATCATATTTAACACATGTATTTCAAATATAAATGTTGGATCATAGATAGATTCATTAGTTTATTCATATGAACTATATTCCATATGATGATCATGTTACTATTGGCTAAAGAAGTTACCTATGACACAAGTATTGTTGAAAATAATATATATGGGATTCCCATTATTTATTTCCATGTATTCTATATCACAATTGTTGTATGTGGAAACATTATATAGATTATACTAATAGTTTACTTTTTTATATTGATTATATGATACTTTGTTACGTTATTTTATTCTCTTATAATTGTATTAGATAATTTAAATAGTTTTTATATGTGTTTTTTCAAAAGGAATCTCAATGAAATGAAATGGATTAGTTTTGTAAGTGGTGGTTTGTGGAATTATGTTGTGTGGTTATTACAATAATGGTTATTCACATATGATTTATATTTTGAAAAACAAATTAATAGAAATTCATATAAAAGGAATTATGAAACCACTTTGAAGATGTCCAACTAAGAACATTTTTTAAACAACCTCTAGGAATCAATTGATTTATAAATCCCTTATTTTATCCATTGAGGTTTCCCGCCTATAATCTATTTCTTGGATTTTGATCTCATTTGATCTATAGTGTATGTTATATGATATATAGAGTAACTGAGCGGTGACATTAGGTTGGGTGTTTTTTGGTATTATATATATTTTCTTGGTAGATATATTTAGGGATTATCAACCAATTATTTATTTTTTACCCAATACATATGATCATGTTAAATATTTAAGGCCCTCATTTTGTGGTGGTAAAATTTGTTTTTTTATTATTATAATTTTTTACTATTTTTTTGTCTTGGGTTTAATGAAATTATTTTTTGTTTCAACGGGAAACCAATATATTAATGGGTCATTCTTGATTTTTTATTGGAATATATGATGTCTCCATTATAATTACAAATTTGAAATCATTCAAATGATTATATTTTGATATGGTGGATCTTATATCCATCCATTTGTGATCATGAATACAAGTCAGGACTTGTAACATGTTTTATTTGTTTTTAAATTATTTAGATTGTGGTTATTTCATTACACATGACCTCATAACTAGAGACCATATAAGAAATATAACTCAAATATATCTAACATGTACATATATAATGACGAATATTTTGGTAACTAGGTGAGAAAAGTTTCTTCTCATTAGTCAATGGAAAAAACCTATGATACATTAACGAATGGGGTGAAATCTATTTTTGGATCAAATACATGGTAGCTAAATATCAATAAATTTCATATGGGGTTGGAATCAGTCAACATATACTGATATCGAGAACTTGATAAATGATGACTTCTAAAAGAAGTGCATCATATGATGAAAAGAATTCACATTATGTAACCAATCAGGCACTGATCAAAACATCACATATTTTGAATTCATGGGATGGAGACAATATCACTTAATTTAATATCTCATTGAAAAAATTGATAACAATGTTTGAAAACATTATTTCTGGTTAAAAAGGGGCTTTATAGTCTAAAACCATGTAGATAATAAAATACAGGACATCTCAATTATGTCATGTTTAAAACTATCTAAAAATAGATTTTTAATATGAGTCATGAATAATGTTATCAATATGATCTAATGGATAAATAAATTAATTTACATGAGAGTATTATAGTGGTATGGTTGGGTTGGTTTAAAATTTCAACATTGACTATTGATGTAAACCATAAATAAAGGTAATGTTACGTTGTTCATTGAAAGGTCATAATCACACTGTTTACCTAAAAATTTCATCTGAGTTTAACATCCGTAGTTATAATATTGTAATAGGGAATGGTGGTGTCGAATAATTTAAATAACAGCTTCTATATCTAAATTCAATTCAATTTGATAGATAGGATGAGTATGACTAATGACCAAATTAGAGAAAATTTATCCTCGAACACATAATCTTTAATGGGGGATATCAAAATAGGATAGATCACAAATAATATAATAAATACATGATACATCATGCTATTGTAGATAAAATATTATATAGTATGTGTAATATGGATGAGATACATTCCATGCGGAATTGTGTCTTCACTATAGGGGACAACTTTTTTATAATGGAATTTAACGGCAGAATTCCAAATTCTAAAGAAAATAAGTGTGCATATTAAATAAATTAATGTTTTCAATGTCAGGACTATTTAAAATAATTCAAAATCAATATAAAATAAAAATATTTAAGGGGATCAATGGATTAATTTAATATTTGAAGCTTTAAAGACATATTAATTATTCTATCATTCTTTTATGAAGAAATGTTTAGTCCATGTTGATATATATTTTATGGATAAAAATTTAGCATGGGATAGTAGCAGTTTATAGTTGTTGATCTCATATTGTGGAATGTAAATTTGATGTAGATTTATCCAGGGCCATTGTGTGAGATTTTTTCTATTGTATTATTTACAAATGTTTTTCCATAGTACTCTAGTTTCCACAAGATAACTAAAATCTATCATACAGTAAAATTTACACTGTTTGTGACTAGTATTATTGAACAATTTATTTATATGTCTATAAAGTATTTAAAAGTAATTAAATGGTGAAAACATGAGGATGAATACATAAAATAGATTTATAAACCACATGATCATTAGAATCAATTTTTTACTAAATATAAACGTTTGAATACTTTAAAATATTTTATGTACACAAATATTGTTCTACAGTTTATCCAAAACATAACTTGAAATCACCTACCATATACTTTTGAGCGTCATTATTCATCGATGACCAAGTGGATAATGAATTATATTTAAGTAAATAATATTTAAAACATTGAAGAGTAAATGGTAGACTATTATTTTGGACATAAAATGATATTAGTGTTTCTCTATATTTATTATCAAGAATGAATACATCTTAGCATTGTTCTACGTAGGTAGATACTTGTCAATAGATATGACTGATACAAATAAGAGAGAAAATAATTTTATTTTTGATCCTGGGAGAAATAGATTTTGAAACCAATTGATTGATTTATAAATTTCTTATCACTAATAAATCATGCAGGTGTAGAGATTGGGTTTTTGGGTATTCCTATGTAGATGGTCTAACCATAATTACATTTCATTTAATCGGGTGGTTAGTCAATGCAAACTTATGATGGTGGTTTTTCAAGTGATCAACACCATAGTAAGGATGTAATCTTCATTGATGAAGAATGTATGAAATTTATATACAACAATAATTATATTGAATGTCATTATATTTTCTGAATACACCAATGCAGCTAGAAACATTATTAGTGAAATTTCACATCATAAAACTATGATGTTTAACATATATTCTAAAATTTTTATGTAAGGGTGTTATGGTACATGGAATTATAAAATCATGGTGGCACCCTTATACCATTATGTAAAGGGATGTGCAACAAGGATCTAATACAAGTAGTTTAGAGTCCTGACGATGTGACTAAGGGTGTGCTTTAATTTAATTTCATGATGATTGTGTTGTGGGAATTCCCTACTTATAAACAAGACACACCTTCTTCATTTTGTGAAATAATACTCTAAATCTGAGAATCCAATTTTTGAAATAATAAATATACTAAATCAGAAGGAAATGAAGAACATTAATATCAAATTAGAATACATGAAACAATAGAATTTTTCATGATTATAGTGTTTTACTAACCACTATGAGGATCCATTAATGAATGGAGTTGGTAAGAAGAGTTGAAACCCCATATGAACATTTTTCTATGCCAAAATGAAATGGTATTTTAGGGTGTGGTGTAATGAAGAGAGAATTAAAATTTCATATAAATAATGGATGTTGGATGAACATTAAATTATTACATATAGGATTTAAAAAATAAAATTGGTGCTAGATAAGATGTGTATAACTATAGGCTATGTATTTGAAAGACATTTTCCACCACAATATCCCCATAAATGGTGATATCAAAACAATTTCAATGGTTATCAATGTTTTCAAAAAGGGACCCTTATTGTTTCTATACGTAATTCTTCAATAAAAATTTTATTGATTAATCATTCGGATTTGGGGTACTATTCAATTTCTATAGGGTAGTTAGTGAAGAAATTAATGGTAGACTATTATTTAAATTGGGGATGATAAGAATTGTGAAATTTTACACAAATTTATATTAATAATTTATATAACACACTAAATAACATCTGTCATGACCCGTCCCCTATGGCTCGTGTTGTGACTATCCCAAGCCTAACACACATAGGACAGTGGTTGGTGACCCGCACCGAAAAGTCATCTCCCTAAAATGGGAGATCATTGACTCAAAACATGTACACACACATACATGGTACACTGATCACAAGTAAAAAATAATGGAATAAGAAAGGTGAAACCACAAATAATTGTAAATATTCATACTGATGTAAAGGGAATAGAATACAAGCCCAACTGAAATGAAAAAATATAGAAAAAAGAGAAAACAACTCCTGAGGTCGTCTACAAAGTATCCTACCTTAGGGGTAGGTACAGCTCGTCACTACGGCCCTCCATGAAAATCGATCAACGTCGAACACCATCATGTCCTGGCTCCTCAAGACTCAGTCAAAGCTGCTCATCATCTGTACAAAACAAAACAAGTGCGGGTGAAGCCCATGCAGTGGTGATTATAACAATACAAAGTTGGGACCCCGAGACCATTGATGGTCTCTCAGAATTCCACAAAGGAAAACCCACAAAGAATGATCTCAATCACAAAGCACAAAGAAAAAGATAGGTCACACCGTGTTTAACATAATTACAGAAGTACATATGTTTTTTCTAAAAGCTAAATCATCTTATTTTTTCATGAGGGTCTACTGCGAATCCACACAGGTTCACTCTGTGCTGATTAATGTAGTATTTCCTGGTGCCCACCAACACTTCATAGCTTGGTGAATATCCACACAAGATCACTCAGTGCTGATCCACATAGGATTGGACGCTTCTGATCCACACAGGATTGCTCGGTGCTGATCCCCATAGGATCACTCGATACTGATCCACATAGGATAACAATTCATTTTTCACATTCCATCCACTGGATTCCTAAATAAAGCACGCTCGATTCGGGGAGGATCGACTCCTCAAGACATAGGTTGTGTTTCAACCCAAATGATGTTTCACGAAGAAATAACCCAATGAGCCTCCATCTCATAAGGGTTCCAATGCAATAGATGGTGCGTCAACTGGACACCCATTCTATGAGTTAAAGGCATTTTAATGTTGAGGGCCTGGTTGGATTTGGGGTCTATCCAACCTGGTTTCTCTCCAAATTTCTCCAAAACTCAAGTGGAGTGTCACAAAAGGTCATACTCATTATAAGGGTTCCATCACTATAGATGGTTCTTCAAACAGATGTTTGATTTAGTAGATACACAATTTAAGTGTAATTGGGTAGAAAAGGGTCCGATTCTGGTCCTACCATGTCAGACCGATCCGGCCCTGGCTGTTGGGTGTGGCTTGGCCGACCTAGTTGGGCATGACCTATAGGGCCACAAAAACACCCAATCCACTATCTAGGTGTGGGGGTCTTCTACCCTCCTCGGATGGATGTCCCAATCGGGTGTTTAACATGTTGATGTCGGATGGGGCCACAAAACCTGGCCAGTCCGCTCGAGACCTTCGGGGTGTAGATACGCCCTCCGCTGTGGCTCGAACTCGCAACCATCCTCTGTGGCGCGCTACTATGCCGCACCTCCTGGTGTCACCAAAGTTTTCGATGGTTGGAATCTCCATCCATCTGTTGTGGCTCAGAGCCATGGCCCTCCTCTGCAGCGTGCCACCTTGGTCAATGAGTCCAGCTTCGGCTGACTAACCTTGTCTATGGCGGCGCCATCGAGCGCCTCCTCTTCTTTTTGGCCGATGGGTGCCGACCGCCGCCTTCTCTGGTTGCCATCATCCTCACACCAGGAAAGCTTATGCGAGCCTTCGGTGAAGCTCGGTGGTCCGTTTCCTCAACCGACTGCGCCTATGGGCCACTCGGGATACTTCCATTACTTTGTAGATTTTGGTTTTTCCTTGACGAGTTTTTTCTCAGCCAAACATGAATAAACACAACCAAAACATGAATGGAAGAGGGTCTGAGCCTTGTTCGTTTGACCTGTGCCCTGTGCGTTAGCATTATAACTTGGAAAGGATTATTTACTCATAAAAACTCCCATAATGAAAACCCCACATTATCTGTAACAACCCGCAATTTTGAAAAAATCTTGTTTATTAATTTTGTGTGTTCTTTTATTTTTATACTCATCAAAACTGTTTCATTTGATAACATGAGTATAATTAAAATGAAATTGTTGGGTTTTTGACTATTATATGACCATTGGTAAATATGACCGCTAGAAACTAAACATTTCGATATTTGTATCTAAATACAAGTGATCTTGGTTAATTAATATAGAAAGAAGATTTGATGGCCTCACCAAGTAGTCTTGGACCGATCGAAGCCCATATAACAGAACTTGGGAAGGAGGTAGCACCATGGGCTTTGCTAGGGACCATACCCAAGACGATCTTCATCATGTGATGCTAGAACAGAATCACCTTCGTGAGAAGTTCAATGTAATAGAAATTACTACTCATGCGATGTTGGCCGAGCCTCCCTCAGATTCTCCCACCTTAGCACACTTTACACTTAGGTCCTATGCTGGTGTGATAAGGTGCCGTGTAAGGAGACCGTAACTGCATTGTGTAATCCTTTGTTTTAAATAAAAAATTTGATTTCTTCTTATGATGATGTTTATGAATTTTCAGATGTCCGGATAAATATAGTATGCATATTTTTGGTGAATTTTAGAGAAAGGATATTTTAAAAATTGTTTATTTAAACCGTAAATAATTAAAAATGTGTAATGATTTTCGAAAAATGGTCTTCTAAAATTATGTTCAGTACGAAATTTAGAGTCTAATAAGATCAACATAATTTTTAATGAATAGTAAATTATGAATAGTGATTTTATGCTTAGAATTAGTAATGTGATCAAATTGATTAGTAATCTCACTTAAATAAATCATTAATATAATCTAGTCACCTTGATTAAGTAATGTGATTCAATAAAATGGTTAAGTAACGGTTTCACAAATTACTAGTCAAGTATTAGTTTTTTCGGGTGATAGTGTATTTTAATTAAAATTTTAATTAAAAATATTTAGAAAATTATTTTTATAAAATGGATTTCATTTGTGAACTCAGAGCATCAATGTTATGTTAAGGTAATTTTTGGGGATTTTTCTGATAAAATGAATTTTCAGTGAATAGTGTATTTATTTAAAAAATTAAATTAAAAATTATTAGAAAATTATTTTTATAAAATGGAGTTAATTTTTGAAATCAGAGCATCAATATTTGGTTAAGGTGAAATTTTGTGATTTTTCTGAGAAAGTTGAATTTTCGATTAATAGTGAAAATACAGTCTTTAAGTTACGGGTGTTTAATGAAATCATTAAATGATGTATTAAGTATGTAATCAATATGGTCGACTTATGAAAAATAAGATAAGGTATGAGGTTTCTCAAGTGGCCAATACCATTGGAAAATACCATGGGCATGCCCATGGTTTTTCCAAAACCACTAATGAGGTGTCCCTTGGCCATTAATGCCTTGTCCCATCAATTTCCCTATAAAAAACCAAGATATCCTCTCATCCATTCCACTCCAAAATCATCCTCAACGATGCTCTAGTCTCCTTACATCGCAAGGGGTCCTCCCAAGGTTCCCCCAAGCTCTGAAGGTCCCAACCATGAGTTTTAAGAGTTACATTTAAGGTAAGTGATCTGACCTCTCTCTTTCTATTCAAGTAATCTCTTTTATGTCATTTCTTTTATGCTACATATTCTTATGTTAAAGAATGTTCTTTTATATTCCTCTTACATACCTTTTCATGTTCATATAATGAGAGATCCCCGCTTACTCTCATTATTTCATTTTATGGAGTTTTAAGTGGCGCCGTTAGGCTGCCGAATTTTTAAGTGGTTCTTTCACCCTTCTCGTTTTCAAGTTCTACTTTCATGTCAAGTCTTTCAAGTTCCTTTTTATTATGTTGGGGTATGATCTATATATCTATCATACTGATCTTTTATGATCATATTATTAGAGACCTCATTTTATCTCTTCAATTTAGTATTTTGATGTTTTAAGTGGCGTCGTTATGCTGTCAAATTTTAAGGGATTATTTCACCCTTCTCATTTTCATGATCTATTTTCATGTCATGTATTTCATGTTACTTTTTATTATGTTGGGTTATGATCAATATATCTATAATACTGATCTTTTATGTTCATATGATGAGAGACCCTATTTGATCTCATCAATTCATTTTTGTTGAAGTTTAAGTGGCGTTGTTAGGCTGCCGGATTTTTAAGGGATTCGTTCACCTTTCTCATTTTTTTTAAAGTTCAACTTTCATGTCATGTCTTTCAAGTTTCTTTTAATTATGTTGGGGTATGATCTCTATATCTATCATACTGATCTTCTACGTTCATATAATGAGATACCCTATTTGATCTTTTCAATTCATTTTTTTGATGTTTAAGGGATGTCGTTAGGCTGTCGAATTTTCATAAGAGAAATCTTATTTTTTTCTTCTCTCCATGTTTTTCATTTCAAATGGTATGTACTTCAAATTTAATTACCATGTTCATATATCCTTTATATTCTGTCGCTTTACTGTATTATGTGTCATTTATGAATGTTTAAGCCATGTCCCCTCTCTTTTCAATGGTTTCTAAAACCCCGAAACATAGTCGTTATGCTGCAGAATTTTCATCTCAAAATGTCTCTCTCTTTTTCTAATGTTCTTTTATTTTATTAAGTTAATAATCAATGATATCTCTTCTTTATGGGTATACACATATATAACAAAAAAAATTATTTTAAATTCTGGTATTTACATACATGAGACCCTCTTTCACTTTCTGTGGGTTTAAAGTGACATAAAGATCAGGTCTTTAAAGCAGTTTTTAAAACCTTATGATTATGAAATGAAACCCATTTCATTTAAGCTATATGGGTTATTTATGAAATTATTTATGATGATATATGTGGATCACATGATAATAAAGACATGTCAAGGGTGCACCCAGATAGCGCTCCAATGCATTGGGTAAAGACTTAATCTCTAGAGATGACCTTTTAGACTGATACCTTGGTGAATAACCTTGGTAATTTTGAATGAAACCTCTGGGATGGACCTTGGTGGAACGAAATGATTTTCAATATTAAATGTTGTAGACACATCTTCATGTTATTAAAAACGTTATTTTTCTTATGATATGCCTCATGATTTATTTCCCATTCCTTAAATTTCTTTTAATGATATTGTTGATGTATCTCAAGTTCACATGTTAAATGTTTCCCCTTGTTTCCCTTACTGGGACTTCTGTTCACCCTTTCTTTTAATGTATGTCCCCAGGTTACGAGATGCAGTAATGAATCTATGATGAACATAAGAAGATTCCTTTCAGGTGTTTATGAAGATTTTTTTTTGTTTTCATGTTTTATGTTCCTGGTTTCCAAGACACTAAACCTTAAAGATCTTCGGTTTTGTAAAAGGTAATGAAAGTTTATGTGATAATAAAGTGGGATGCTATAGTTGTTATCAAAGGGAGGTTTATTTATTTTTGGAAATTAGGATATGAAAACTCTAGGATGAACCCTATATAGAAGTTTAAATATAATAAATCTTCCTGGTATTTTGGTGAGTATTGAGTAAGGGGTTGCCAAGAAAATATATCCCTTTCTGGATACGAGCAGGTAGAGGTGGTTCGGGCATATATGTACATAGGGGGTAGACCTGAAAACACTGCTTTGATCTAGACTCGAACAGGAATTGGTACAGGATAATGGGCCTTGCTGCACTCTTGGTTACGACACTCTCGGGGGATATGCTTTGGTAAATTCATAATCATAGTATGAACCATTATTAAAGGAACAAAGATAAAGTAAAGATTCACATAAGAATATATGATCATGGATAACCTAGATTGGAACCTAGGGGATCACAAATTAGGATATACTTTTCTTCTAAATGTTTATCCTTTTATGCTTAGGTTTCCTTTTCATGATTATTGGCTAAGTATTTAAGCCCCCTAATTATATGTTCTTTTCATAGTTAATGGCGGGAAATGGAAGAGCATGTCCCAACAACCAATGTGATAGTAAATGTGATGATTGCCCTATTAATGTGATAGATATGATGAGAGATCAAGTTTAACATATTGTGATTATGCCAAACCAGCTATCAAAAATCAAAATTAATAATTGGTACCTAGTTGAATGTCCAAATTCATCAAGGAAGAAGAAGACAAAGTCTCGAGGATGATCATCTGATAATGATGATAAGGGAATGAAGACAAAATTTATTTTTTGCAAAAATAATGGGAAGAGGCACCAAGGAGAATGTCACAAAGGAACCGGGAGATGTTTTGAGTGTGGGAAGATAGGGCATAAAGTAGCCAATTGCTTTAAAAAATGGATAATGTGATGAATGTAGATAAGGTTCGATCTAATGTACCTTATACATTTAGATGTCATAAATGTGGAGAAGTTAGACATTATCCAAGGAAATGCTCTCTTGGAATGGGTGAGAATCATGATGAGCATCAATAATCTTAGAGGACAAGGGAACAATGCAAGTCTTATGCTGAGATGGATCATGATGACAGAAGTACATGTAACTTCTTCGCAATAATTGTATATGTCATGTTGTATTTTAGTTCGTGCTCTATGAGCATATCATTCATGTTTTCTAATATCATCGAGTCACTACCTTAGATGATTTTATATCATTAAGGAAAAAATCTATTGTTATGTACCTCATGTTTATGTGGTGAAGCTGTTCTTCTTAAAAAAATTGGATTAGGGGATTAAAAGATGATTATTATTTTGGAAGACGTTCATTATTTTGGGAACCCTATTTGATCGAGGTAAATAGATTACTACGGTATTTTCTTTGAGGAGTAATGGTTGACTTATATTTTGAAGAATCGATGAATTTAAGGTGAACATATGGTACTATAGGTTACTTAATGAAATGATTGACCTATCTTGGGGAAAATATGTTTAGATTATTTAATTTTGTTATAAGATGTTAGTAGTGGTTGATGTTGTTTGGAGATGAACGATAAAGTTTATCATGGAAGACTATGTTATCAAGTCCTTCTTGAATTTGGGTTTCAATCTTAGTTTGGGTTATTTTGAGGAATTTAAAGGACAGTTATTTACGGAATGGTCTATGATGAACTCGGGGTAGTACCGTGGAACTTTGAAGATTTAAAATTAGTTTCCCTTCATATGGGATTGTTACTTTTTGAAGAGTTTTTTTATCTTACCCTTTTTGTTTTTGGGATAAATGTTTAAATATAGATAGTTTTTCTTTAGTGAAATACGTTATTATCTAGAAGATTATTCTTGTGCTTTTGATGAGACCAAGTGTTTTTGAATGCTCGTCATTTGGAGAAAAGATTAGTTTTGGTAGAAACTTATTAAAGGATTAAACTCTACTTGAAGGTAGGTATATTTCCTTATGTTTTTATTCTATGTAGTAAATGAATTCCTCAAAACTATGAAAAGGAACATAAAACAGAAAATGTTGTCTGTTAACATTTCCTACAAGGAAATCAAATACCGTTTGACCCATCATATGTTTGTGATTTTCTTGTTGTTAACATTCTCCTAATCATATTTTCTATCACTCTCCCTTATAATGTGACCCTTTGTTTTTTTCCCCATGTCCATGTTTACCTACATGGAATCCTAGTGTGGGTTAACTCGGGTGACCTTTGTACTTCCCTTTAGTTATTTTGAAGAAATATTTTTACTGACTCCTTTTCTGATGTGGTACATTCAATGAAATTTCAAAACCCAATTTTAAAAATTGCGAGGATGCAATTTCTTAAGGGAGGAAGATTGTAACGACCCGAAATTTTGAATAAATATTGTTTTCTATTTTTTTTTTCTTTTATTTTTATACTCAACAAAACTATTTCATTTGATAACATGAGTATAATTAAAATGAAACTGTTGGGTTTTGGACTATTATATGACCATTGGTCAATATGACCGCTAGAAACTAAAAATTTAGATATTTGTCTCTAAATACAAGTGATCTTGGTTAATTAATATTGAAAGAAGATTCTATGGCCGCACAAAGTTGTCTTGGACCGATCGAAGCCCATCTAACAGAACTTGGGAGGAGGTAGCACCACTGGGCTTTGCTCTCGACCAAACCCAAGCTGAACTTTATCGTGCGAAGCTAGAACGGAATCGCCATTGCGATAAGTTCAAACTGATAGAAATTACTACTCGTGCGATGTTGGCCGAGCCTCCCTCGGATTCTCTCACCTTAGCACACCTTAAACTTAGGTCTTATGCTGGTGTGATAAAGGGCTATATAAGGAGGCCATAATTTCCTTGTGCAATCCTTTATTTTAAATAAAAATTTTGATTTCTTCTTATGATGACGTTTATGAATTTTCAAATGTCCAGATAAATATAGTATACATATTTTTGGTGAATTTTATAGAAAGGATATTTTAAAAAATGTTTGTATAAACCTTAAATAATTAAAAATGTGTAATGATTTTCAAAAAAATGGTCTTCTACAATTATGTTCAGTACGAAATTTCGAGTCTAATAAGATCAACTTAATTTTTAATGAATAGTAAATTATGAATAGTGGTTTTATGCTTAGAATTAGTAATGTGACCAAAAGGATTAGTATTCTCACTTAAATAAATCATTAATATAATCTGGGCACCTTGATTAAGTAACGTGATTTAATAAAATGGTTAAGTAATGATTTCATAAATTATTAGTCAAGTATTAGTTTTTTCGGGTGAATAGTGTTTTTTAATTAAAATATATTTAAAAATATTTTGAAAAATATTTTTATAAAATGGATTTCATTTTTGAACTCAGAGCATCGATATTATGTGAAGGTAATTTTTGGGGATTTTTCTGAAAAAAATGAATTTTCAGTGAATAATGTATTTATTTGAAATATTAAATTAAAAATATTTAGAAAATTATTTTTATAAAATGGAGTTCAGTTTTGAAATCAGAGCATCAATATTTGGTTAAGATGAAATTTTGGGATTTTTCTGAGAAAGTTGAATTTTTTATGAATAGTAAAAATACAGTCTTTAAGTTATTGGTATTTAATGACATCATTAAATGATGTATTAAGTATGTAATCAATATGGCCGACTTATGAATAGTAATATAAGGTATGAGGTGTCCGAAGTGGCCAATACCATGGGAAATTACTTGGGCAAGCCCATGGTTTTGCCAAAACCACTAACGAGGTGTCCCTTGGCCATTAATGCCTTGTCCCCTCACTTTCCCTATAAATACCAAGCCATCATCTCATCCATTCGACTCCAAAATCATCCTCAACGATGTTTTTGTCTCCTTACCTCCCAAGGAGTCCTCCCAAGGTGCCCCCCAAGCCCTCAAGGTCCCAACCTTTGAGTTTTAGGAGTTTCGTTTAAGGTAAGGGATCCGACCTCTCTCTTTCTTTTCAAGTAATCTCTTTTATGACATTTCATTTATGCTCCATGTTCTTATGTTAAAGGATATTATTTCATATTAAAATTTATGACCTTTTCATGTTCATATAATGAGAGGTCCCATTTTACTCTCATAATTTCTTTTTATGGAGTTTTAAGGGGTGTCGTTAGGCTGCCGAATTTTTAAGTGGTTCTTTCACCCTTCTCATTTTCAAGTTTTACATTCATGTGAAGTCTTTCAAGTTCCTTTTTATTATGTTGGGGTATGATATCTATATATATCATACTGATCTTTTATGATCATATGATGAGATACCCCATTTTATCTCTTTAATTCATTATTTTTATGTTTTGAGTTGTGCCGTTAGGCTGCCGAATTTTTAAGGGATTCTTTCACCCTTCTTGTTTTCAAGATCTATTTTCATGTCAAGTCATTCCCATTTCTTTTTATTATGTTGGGGTATTATCTCTATATATATCATACTGATCTTCTATTTTCATATTATGAGAGACCCTATTTGATCTCATCAATTCATTTTTGTTGAAGTTTAAGTGGAGTTGTTAGGCTGCCGGATTTTGAAGGGATTCGTTCACCTTTCTCATTTTTTTAATGTTATACTTTCATGCCAAGTCTTTCAAGTTTATTTTTATTATTTTAGGGTATTATCTCTATATCTGTAATACTGATCTTCTACATTCATATAATGAGAGACCCTATTTTATCTCTTCAATTCATTTTGTTGAAGTTTAAGGGATGTCGTTAGGTTGTCGAATTTTCTTAAGAGAAATCTTATTTTCGTCTTCTCTTCATGTTTTTCATTTCAAATGGTATGTCCTTCAAATTTCATTACCATGTTCATATATCCTTCATATTCTTTCCCTCTACTATTTTATGGGTCATTTATGAATGTTTGACCCATGTCCCCTCTCTTTTCAATGTTTTCTAAAACCCCAAAACATAGTCGTTATGCTGCAGAATTTTCGTCTCAAAATGTCTCTCTATTTTACTAAAGTTCTTTTATTTTATAAAGTGAATACTCTAGATATCTCTTATATATGGGTATTCACATATATACCAAAATGTAATATTTTAAATTCTTGGATTTACATACATGAAACCCGCTTTCCCATTCCGTGGGTTTAAAGTGACAGAAAGATCATGTCTTTAAAGAATTTTTTAAAACGTTATGATTATGAAATGAAACCCATTTATTTTATGCTATATGGGTTATTTATGAAATGATTTATGATGATATATGTGGCTCACATGATAATAAAGACATTTCAAAGGTTCGCCTAGATAGCGCTCCAATGCATTGGTTAAAGACTTAATCTCTAGAGATGACCTTTTAGACTGATACCTTGGTGAATAACCGTGGTAATTTTTAATGACACCATGGGGATCGACCTTGGTGAAATGAAATGATTTTCAATATTAAATTTTGTATCCACATATTCATGTTTTTAAAAACTTTATTTTTATTATGATATGCCTCATGATTTCTTTCTCTTGCATTAAAGTTCTTTTTCATGACATTGTTGATGTATCTCAAGTTCACATGTTAAATGTTTCCCCTTGTTTCCCTTACTGGGCCTTCTACTGACCCTTTCATTTGATGTATGTCCCCAGGTTAGAAGATGCAGTAATTAACCTAGGATGAACATACTTAGAAGCCTTTCAAGTGTTTAAAATGATTTTTTTGTTTTCATGTTTTATGTTCCTGGTTTCCAAGACACTAAACCATAAAGATCCTCAGTTTTGTAAAATTTAATGAATGTTTATGTGATAAAATGGAAGGATGCTATATTATCCTTCCAAATTAAAGAACGAAACATTGATCAACCCATTGGACAATTGATACATTTTTTTCATAAAATTCATGAATGGGGATAAAAGGTAAGAATTAAGCTAATAATCCCCTACTTCGATCTCGTTAGAAGTCATTGTGGATGAGGAGGGAGTGTCCACATCCGAGGGTGTTGCCGATGAAGGAGAAGGATCATATCCTTTGGTTCTCATCATCGAATCCTCCAACGGTTGTCGAAGCCTCTTTCTAGGTTGTTGGAAGGTTCCTTGGTACTTTTTCAGAGGTTCCACTCTTCATTTCCAAAAACACAAGCCCATGCTTTGATTAAAGTGAAAAAACTATCGGATCAATGCACCGCACAATTATAGAGGTTCATCAAAGAATAAAATTTATGAACCTATTAATTATCCTAATGGTGAGGTTACACAACAAAGTGTAACCGACCATTTAATGGTCTGAAAACCCAGTGGTCATGCGACCACCATTGCACTGTTATAAGAAAAAATAAAATAACTCGTTGAGTTATTGAATTATTATTTTTAATGTCCAATAATTATATTTTTTTTTCGAACCTTGCTGGTCGATGTTAAGCATCACTTAACTGAATCTAAACACTGATAATTCAACGGTGCCATCAGATTTTTAATCATGCACCAGTTAAAATGATAGAAATCATGGATCGTGCATTTACTAAATGTACATTAAAAAAATTTCAAAATTTATTAATAGTCAACCTTGACTCGTGACGGTCGAGGATAGGCTCTTCCAAATGTGATCACACCCTCATGAGCTCAACTATACTCTTGTATTTCCAATCTGAGTTACCTCTTATGTGTTAAAAAATTAACAATAAAATAATTGTTACTTAATTATTTGATTTATGGACTAAAACTAGCATCCATTTTTTCCCGCACCTGCCAAGGTTAGAATCTGCTAAGGAATGTATACACTTATGAGTTTAGTAGATGTCTCATATTTTTAATCTGAATCACCATTCGTGAGTTATACGCATTTGAAAAATAAAATAATTTTATTTCTTTATTTTATTTAAAGTTATGCTATTTTTGGATTTCCATACTGGAGGCCTGTGTCGACTAAACATAATTCATAACTTGGATAAACCCACCATCTTGAATGTAATGGTGCCCTTAGATATCTTTTCTGTGTATCCTTTTAAGAGTTATTCTACTTTTTCAGCAAAATGACTCACACGAGCTATTGGAAGCATAACACTTTTTTGATGGATCTTTCAGGCATTCTGAGGCTCAGAATCACGTTCCGTCAATTTTATCAGACTCGTAATAATTATATATTATTAAAAAACATACATGAGACTTCCAGGTCATTACATTATCCCCACCTTTTGTATTTTCACCCATGAAATATATAACAAAATCAAGGAAACGAATGGGGTTACGATGAACATATATGAGCCTCCACCAACCATGTTCTCTCTTAGAGGTTCTATTGATGCCACTGAACTCGCACTAAAAGAATTTTCCACCCACAAAGGACATGATCCTATGGATCATCTATCTCTATTGGGAACTCCGTGATTGTCTCCCCATCGTCAATTTCTAGCACGCCCCAGGCGATAACGTGCGATGTATCATGCACATACCTCCTTATCTGCAACACATGAAAAACATTGTGCACCTGGTTAATCTATGGGGGAAGATCTAGATGGTATGCCACCATGCCCACATGGTTTATAATTTAAAAAGGACTCATGAACCTCAAAGATATCTTCCCACCCAGGCCCAATATCTGCAATCCTCATCGGGGTGAGACCCATTAGAAGACATGGTCTCCCTCCTGGAACATTAAGGGCCTCCGTCTCTTGTCGTCATAATTCTTTTTCTAACTCTATACAGTTTTCATCTTCTACTGGATGAATTGAACCTTTCTAGTGGTATCCTGTAACAACTTTGGACCCATTACAGTTGACTCCCTTATGTGTATCTAGTATAGAGGTGATCTGCATGATCTCACATATAATGAATCAAACAGTGCATTTCCGGTGGTGGAGTGATAACTATTATTGTATACGATCTCCTCCAGGGGTAGTTGTTACTCCAAAAATATGGCCAAAATCAAGGATGAAAGCATGAAAAATGTTCTCAAGAATCTATATGGTCCGCTCCATCTGACCATCTGTCTACGAATGAAAATATGTGTTCAAGCACAACTGAGTCCCGAATGCCTCATGTAATACCATCCACTACCAAGATGTAAAATGGGAGTCATGATCTAAAATGATCATAAATAGCACCCCATGAATAATTATAATATCCTGTATGTAGTGTCATCATAAACCCTCTACTGATCCCTGCTCTCATATGGGTAGGAAGTGGGCTAACTTGGTGAGTCGGCCAACGATCACCCAGATGGAATCCTGTCCTCTGGACATATGTGGTCACACTGTCAAGAATTCCATATAGATTCCATCCCACTTCCACTCTGGTGCCTCAAGTGGTTGATTCATTCCAGCTGGAACTTAGTGCTAAACTTTCACTTAATGACAAGTGAGGCATTGTGAAATGAACTATGCCACTTCTTTCATCATCACTGGCCACCAGTACTAATGCTGGAAGTCCTAGAACATCTTTGCCACACCATTATGTACCGCCAAAGGGGATGTGTGGAATTCCTTAAACACCTCCCCATGTAGTGTCGCTAGAACCATGGTACATACTCTTATGAAGATGTCATTCTTCCCACCTTGAGGAAATTCTCACGGAGCATGTTCTATGAGTATCTGAGCACGTCGGGTCTCGCAGTCAACATCCCCAAACTGTGCCTTCTTAACTTGTTGATGAAGTGGGTGAGCGACTGTCAATGACATGAGTAATGATTCTCCATCACTATCCATGAAGGATTACTACAATGTGGCCAATTTTTCAGTTGCCTCACTCAACATGTGTGAGCCTCATCTCCTGCTGAGTGTGTATCCTACTCTGTTTTCCATTCCCAGGAGTGCATATCATCTCAATGACATAGTCCTAGAGGAAAAATAGGCCTTGCTGTTGTATTTGGTTAAGGTTTTTCTATAAGAAGCTATATTTGGGGCTCTTGTGATTGGGGAAGACAGTAAACCGTTATCCCAACAATACTCTCAACTCCTAAAGCTCCGTAGGAGCCATCCGACATGTAGATGTAGATATTGGGGCCTTCCTTGGGTATAATCCAACGCTGAATTCCTTCTCCCCATGGGAATTTAACCCTGGAAACTTATTTTGAAAGGATGTTCCGGAAATATACCACTATTTTTGGGAACTAAAAACACAAAACACCTACAACCACGAGGGTAAGGATGGCAGACCCAAGAGTGATTGGTTTCACCCTCTTATGCGTGAGTTTATCTCGGGCGTCTTGGGTTTTCTTTTGTTTTCCAACCATGGAAACCCCCATTACAACATTGTAGATATACCACATCCTTTTTTCCTAAAACATTAAACCTATGAAAGGAATGTGGATGACCAGTCCATACTCAAACTAACATCATAAGGCCTCAATGCTGCCACCCAGACCGTCCCACTAAAAATCTCACCTTAAGGGTCAGATCACACTATCGACATAAGTGTGAGTATAGATTCCCATCTCATAGGTATATCCAGATGAAAGGGTCAATTCAATGTTTTAACCGGAAACACTAGTTCTTTAACAAGATTCAAGATAAGAAGGAATGATAATTACCTATGTATAATAATTATAGTAGCTAGTAGTAAACATAGATCATATGTCAAATCATTCATGGAGCCCTTGGGTCTCACAAGTTGACCGCATGAAGCTGCTCCCTTCAATTGTCCTCCATCTCCCTAAGCCCATCAGGGGACCACATTGGGGTGATGGTTATAGCATTTCGAAATGTAAACCACTTCCTACTCTTCTAGATCCCCTTCAACGTCTTCTAACCTACAGATTCATCTGTCCCTTCCACTCCCTCTTCTTGAAATAATTCACACATCTAATTCTCTATGACTGAATTTGGTTTCATGCTTTCCCACTACTGACCTTCACAGGCTGCTTCTACTCATCAAAATAATTTTCAACCAAAAAGGATCTCTCTCACACCCAAACATAAGTAGGAATGCACATCAGAATAGTACTAGATCTGATGTCCTTAAAGACATCTCGTTCTGAGGTTTGAGCCTTGATGCACTCGTGGTATCATATTCATCGAGCACCTGGAATTGTCTCTACACCTTGATGAACACTCAATTAATGACATTTCATTCTTTAAATACTGTAGAAGCTCTTGGGATCATAACCCCTTAGATTTTCATGGAAAGAGACCACCTTCTCTATGGATGATTCTCAAGCTCTGTCCACCAAAAAGACACCTCCTCATAACATAGGGTTAATCTAAACACTACCATAACCCTTCTGAGCTACATAGAATGCTCACTGGTAGGACCACCATCTGTTCTAATGGTGCCCTGGCTATATGCCAACTCGGACAGCATCTCAAGACAGTCCCCAGCCGCCTGTGAGTCATGCTCACCTCAGAACATGAGGGGTATCTGTCACTAAAACTGGGGTCATGCACTAAGACTATATGTTCCCTCTACAGGTAGCACCGCTAGTAACTACTGACCAAAGGGAAATGGTAATGTTGGGACACCGCCTGAAGGTACCATATCGAGAAACAATCCTTGTACTAAAGCCTCATCACACTGTGAACCATCCTCATGGACACAGACTTGAATTCTAGATGACTGTCTGCATGGAGGCATCTTCAAAGAGAATTTTGTTGAACCACAATCAATAAGTTATTCCTGGTCAGCTAACACAAAGAGATCGAAAAGAAGGCGACGTTTTCAAAACACATGCAATTATTGTTTTCAAGTTGCGAGATGGAATTTAGAATTCAGGGTCATGGTGTATGGATACAACAGCCACCTCACCAACACCGGACTCCACGAACTGAAAACCGAACTCCAGACAAATAACAATATTTCTCAATTGAAAACATAGACTCTTAGTTATTCTAGTAGAACTGACTGCCTCTGATATCACTTTTTCACGACCCTTACCTTTGGGCCCGTGCCATTACCACCCCTAGCCCACCATCCATAAGCTAGGGGTTGGCGACAAGCACCAAAAAAGAATTTCCCAAAAATGGGAAGGCATTAACATAAAACATGTACACACACAAACAGGGTACATTGCATACATGTAAAACAAAAAAGAAGAAGAATGGTGAAACTATAACGAAAATACCCTATAGAGTGTAAAAGTAAGTACTATAGTAAATGCTCTAGAATACAAGCCCAACTGAAATCGAAATACAGCAAAAAGGGAAAATGGATCCTGAGGTTGTCCACCAAGGATCCTGCCAAAGAGGTAGGTATAACTTTTCACTATGTCCCTCCACACAAACCAGTCACCTATGTACACCATTAAGTCCTATCTCCTCAAGACTAAATCATTGTTGACCGTCATCAACAAAAGACACAACAAGGTTCTGGCGAAGCCCATGGAGTGGTGAGTATAGAAATACCCCATAGGGACCCCGAGACCACTGATGGCCTCTCAGAATTCTAGAAAGGAAAAAAATCATGATATTAATAAAAAGGAACAATGAAAAAGACATCCCACACCATGTTTTACTTAATTACAGAAGTACAAATGTTTAGTCCCAAAGCTAGATCATCTTATTCTGTCATGATTCTCTACTATTGACCCACACAAGATCACTCAGTGCTGATCCACATAGGATCTCTTGGTGATGATCCATATAGGATATCTCGATTCTGATCCTCATAGGATCTCCTAGTACTGATCCACACATGATCGCTCAGTGCTGATCCACTCATGATCTTTATTCATTCTTCACTTTTGCGACAACCACGAGATTCAAACAAAAAGCACGTTTGATTCAGGGAGGATCCAATCCTCAAGATATCAGTCGTATTTCAACTGGTACAATGTCCCAAGAAGATGTAACCCAAATAACATCCATGTCATTAGGGTTCCAATGCCAAAAACAATGTGTCAATCGTATTCCCGGTCTGTGAGTTATAGGAATTTTAGTACTGAGGGCCTGATTGGATTCATGGTCAATCCAACTAGGTCATTCATAAAAATTCTACAAAACTCAAGTTGAGTATCACAAAAGTTATTCCTCATATTAAGGGCTCTATCCCCACATCTGTCTCGTCGAACAGGCATTCGGTTTAGTAGATACGCCCATTTAAGCGCAACAGCCCCGAAATGGCCTGGGTCCAGTCCGACCGGGTCGGACCAACATGATCCAACCTGCTAGGCTCTTCCTAGATTGGATGGGCCTAGTAAGGCCCATTGGTCCATAGGCTAGGCCCGCAGGGCCGTGGGATTGGCCCGACCCACTCGGTTGGGCACGACCGGCTGTCCGGGCATGGCGGTCATCTCCCCTTCACGAATAGTCGAGCCAATCAGGTATTTAATGTGGTTGCCATGTATGGCGCCACAAAACCTGAATAGTCCACTCACGACCCGTGGGGTGAGGGTCTGCACATCACTATGGAACAAATCCCCAACCTTCCTCTGCGGCATGCTGCCTGGTCACAACGTGACTGGCGAGGACCGAGTGCCCCTTCCATCCGTTGCGGCTCGGAGTCGTGGTCCTCCTCCATGGCGCACCTCCATTCTCTACACAGCCGGCGTCGGCTGGATGCCCTTGTATTCCTTGGAACCTACGGTCACCGGCTCTTCTTTGCGGTCGCCAGGTGTCGGCCTTTGTCTTCTCTGGTCTCTATCCACGTTGTGCCGACGACGCTTCTGTGGGCCTCTGGTGAAGCTCTAGAGGTTCGTTTCCTCTACAGACTATGCCGACGGACCACTTTAGACCCTTCCATCACTGCATGGCTCCCAGTTTGGACTTTTCATCATTTTCTATCGATCTCCCACTAAGAGACAAAACCAAACCAAGAACGAAAGATGGTCTGGGCCTTTTTCTTTCAGCTTTGGCCCTCCGCATTAGCATTATATCATGGGAAGGATTATTTAATTATAAAAACTCCCTTAATAAAACCATGCATTATCCTACCGCATTAAAGAATGAAACACAGATCAACCCATTGGACGTTTGATCCTTATTTTTCATAATATTTCAGAATGGGGATAAAGGGTGGAATTCATCACATAACCCCATCCTTGAGCTCTTTAGAAGATGATGGATACGAGGAAGGAGTGTCCACATCCGAGGGTGTTTCAGACGAAGGAGAAGGTTCACATCATTTTGCGCTCATTGTTGAATCCTCCAATGGTCAATGAAGCCTCGTTCTAGGTTAGTGTAAGATGTTGTGGCACTTCATTAGTGGTTAATCTCTTGAGCACAAAAAACCCATGCTAGAGGACATTTAAATAGACAAAATAGAGGATGATCGCACCACACAATTAAATAGGTTCATTAATGAATTAAATTAATGAACCTATTAATTCTCCCAACAGTACAGTTACAAAACCAAGTGTAACAGTCCATTTAATGGTTTGTCAACCCAGTGGTCATGCCATCACCACTCAACCGTTATAGGAAAGAATAAAATAACTCATGGAGATGTTTTATTATATTTCTTTAATGTCAAAAAATTAACGTTTTCGTCCTACCATTGCTGGTCAATGTTATGCTTCGTTGAAGTGAATCTCTATGTTGGGAATTCAATGGTACCCTTAGATATTTAATCTGATCATTGGTTCAAGTGATAGAAATATCCACCCACCCGTTTACTGAACTTACCTGAAAAAAAGATCAAAAATTATTAACTGTCACCCTCGACCCATGATGGTCGAGGCTAGGCTCTGCCTATGGGAACTACACACTCAGGAGCTCAATGGTACTCTTGTATTTACAATCCAAGATACCGTTTATGAGTTAAGTAATTCAAAAATATAATAAATGCTACTTTATTATTTTATTTTAGGCCAAAAACTAACTTCCACTGTTGGACCACGCTAGCCAAGGATTGAATCATCCTAAGGAAAGCATACCCTCACGAGCTCAGTGGTGGTATCAATTTTTTAATCTGAGTCACCGTTTGGAGTTATAAGCACTTGAAAAATAAAATAATTTAATTTAATTATTTTATTTACGATTATTATACTTTTTGGTTAGCTTACTGGAGGCATGGACCGACTAAACATAAATCACACATTGGGTAAACCAACCATCCTTAATGCAACAATTCCCTCAGATTTCTAACTAGGGTAACCTTTTAATTACTATTCCACTTTTTTAGGAAAATTTATCACATGATTTATTTAAAGAATAAGACTTTTTTGATGGACTAATCCTGGCTCCCCGGGCCTCAGAATCTTTTGCCGCCAATTTTCACCGAGTCGTAATAATTCCATTTAATTAAAAACAATTATATGGAATTTATGATTATATACATTCACAAAGGATCACTCGATAATGATTCACACAGGATTTCTTGGTGTTGATGCTTAGAGGATTAGTAGAGGAGCCTCATGACAGAATAAGATGAATTATCTTTGTGTCTAAACATTTTTACTTCTATACTTTTGTTAAACCTGGTCTGAGCTATCTTTTTCTTTGTACATTGTGATTGAGATCATTCTTTGTGGTTTTTCATTTGGGGAATTCTGAGAGACCTCCGGGGGTCTCAGGGTCCTTTCTGGGTATTGTTATACTCACCCCTACACAGGCTTCACCCATACCTTATTATGTCTTGTGCAGACAATGAGCATATTTTACTAAGTCTTGAGGAGCCAGGAAATGACAGTGTACAGAGGTTACAGGTTGGCATGGAGGGCCTCAGTGATGAGCTATACGTACCCTTCAGGTAGGATCCTTGGAATCAAACCTCCGAAGTTGTTTTCCATTTTTTCTTTATTTCCATTTCAGCTGGCCTTGTATTCTTGCCCCTTTACTTTAGAACATACTTTCACACTATGTCATGGATTTTTGCTGGGTTTGTACCTTTCTTCTAAAATTGTGTTCAACTTGTGCATAATGTACCGTGTCTGTGTTTGTAAAAGTTTTGAGGTAATTCCCTCCCAATTTATGTGAAATGCCTTTCTAGTGCTAGTCACCATCCCATGGCCTATGGAAGGTAGGCTTGGTGTAGTCATGATATGGGCCTCGGTTGACGGGTCATGACACTACCTCGTCGGTTATTGAGAATAATATTGGGGTTAATCCATAAAATTATATGATGTTCCCTTTTATGGTGTTGAAAACCTTCCTGAACCAATATGTATAGATAGTGCATCATAAAAGTGAATTTAATATTAAAATAATACATGTTAAAAATAGAAATGGTTGTTAGTTACAAGAAATGAAAAATGGGTATTAAAATTTATCTAATGAAATTAGATTCCAGGGATTGATATTTTAAATGGAATGGTGTGGTATGAGGCATATATAAAACAAGTATCATCCACTCATACTAAGAGATTGTTAGTATTTGTAGTAAATATTTCATATATAATGAACTCAAATATGTATATTATAGTCATATTGTTCAAACCAATGTTTTCATGAACATTAGAGTCATGTGATGAGGATCAATTAAAAGATTCATGATTTTATCTAGAATTTACATAGTTTTATTTATATTAACCTCATTTTTATTTTACAGATATGATATGCAATATTGATTCATGAATGGAAGAAAACTTTTGAAATTGTTATATTTTTTACAATAGGGACTAATATGATACCATGTTTATTCTCATATAGTATGGAGAATATGTCATTATATTTGATTATTTGAAATGTTTATGGGGATCGTATTGTTTATGGTCATAATATTGGAACCGTTTTTAAAACACAATTATATCATGGGAAAAGGAGTAAATGTATTTATAGTTTCATGTCCTTACCACTCGGACTAAATGTGAATTAAATTTGATTTGATAGGTTATTATCCAAGAATATTGACATATCATTAGGTGTGGTGATTATATATATATCCATGGTAATTAATAAGTATAAACCATTATTTAATTCCTTGAGGATAGTAATGGTTCAATCCAATTTTGAATCTATAGTCAATATATTTATATAAGGAATCATTGGCTTCCACCATGATTGTAACAAATCACCACTAAGGAATGAGTTAAGGTCATCATTCATATTGAATTTCAGGTCCATTTGATTTTGGTTGACCATATGTTTAGGAAACTAAAGGGATTTTATTTTTAAAAGGACCCAAATAATTCTACTTTGACATAATATCATTCATCTTTAAGATAACTAATCGAAGTTATGGTATTCAATACTAATATGGGCTAAATACAACTATTTAATACACAATGGAGGTACAAGTCCTATCTATAAAATATTGAGTACATATTAAATTATCCCATTTGTAATTTTAGAATACATATGATGTTATCCACATTATTTAATCCATAATATTTTTTAGAATTTTATATATATCATCATTGAACACCTCAGTCTATCCATTCACCCATTCATTATAGTTGGTTTTATGGTTTGACCATATGTTGTACATTGAATAAAATTTATTCAACTTAGTTTTATAGAAGATAGTATCGTTTTACATGAGAGCATCATGAGGTATATGGATGTGGATAATTATATGGTGTTTTAGGAAATCTTCCTTGGGAAGGGTCTTGGCCATATTACAGGGAATTACTTCATCAAATTTTTAAATGAATTTATTATAAATGAATATAAACATGAAAATTCATGATATTGTTGGTTGGTAGGTACCAATGAATACAATTCCCCAAATGTGGAATAAATAATAGTATGTAATTATTAATAGAATATATAAAATTCTATGCATGATTATTTCATGAAATTGATTCTTCCTGGTGATTTCCTATAATTCAATATTCATATTTGTCCAAAATTATATCATCATTTAAATTTTATGGGAGAGTATCAATCTTCTAAAGGAAGACACCAATGTAAAACTATAATATTATTTTAAATATGATGACTATAAATTATTTATATATAATTTTGAGGGTTTCTAACATAGATACACTTCTAGTGGGACGAGATAGAATTATGATTGGCCCATAGGGAAAATTATTAGTTCCCCACTGGATTACATGATACTTAAGATGGCATAATAGAATTGTTTTTGAGTTAGAGGATAATAATGTAATGATACATTAAATTAGATTCAACATATTTGATATGGAATTTGAGGGAATAATATGGGATGAAATGTGGTGAATTGATTTAAATAATTTTTTTCTTATCATGATAGATAAGTGAAATCACATTTCTATTACCCACTTTAATGGTTTTGTAGAAATTTCCATGATTACCATGGGATGCGACCATTTATTTTAGAGAATATGAAAAACAATTTAGGATCATGGGACATGTCCAACAATAAGCATATATTACAGTAGATCAGTGGTTAATTAGGTTTCCTAAAAAAATTATAAGATTCTATGTTTTACAGTGTAGTCAATATATATCAGGACCCCCTCCCACCAAATATTTCAAAATGAAGGTAGATTGATAATGATCCCTCATTCCCACCCCCTGTATGAACCAGATTGGTGACTATAACCTAGGGTATAAAAGTCTCATAATATTGGAGGCATTTATCTATATATGAAAAAAGATCATGATATAGATTGAATCAACCATAGTCTACTATATGTATTATATATAATAGAACCAAAAAACATTTCACAATTCATGTGTAAATAAATGTGATATAAATAAATGTATCCAATGTAAATACACAAAAACCATACTAGAGAAACAATTCATCAGTTTTCCCAGGTTATGACTAGTAATGCCCATAACCGTCCACGTAATCCTCCTGGAAAGTAGAAAAAAAATTCAATATATTTATTGGGAGGATACAATTTTTTTATGTATGAAAACCCATGTTTCTTGTGAACATGTAGAATTAACATACTAATGAACTCATGAGAAAAAACTAGAACCAAACAACACCAAATTTTTAGACTAACCATAACCCCAACCACACCATGACCCTCTCATAAAATAAAATATTCATATAATATAATATAATATAAAGCACCTTGGTGAGAGGGTACCCTACACCTCTTTCCTATTGATTTTCCACTCTCACACCCCATTGTAAAACGTCATTGGGATCCCACCAATTATGAATATATCACATCACACCCCTCTCTCACACAAATGGGCCACACCTCATATCAAACTCATGTGCACACTCCTAGGCCACACACCACATCACAACTCATCTCGAAAACACATTGGAAACAACATCTCAACTCTCAGGATAACACCTGTGGAATTATCTCTAAGAAGAGTGAGCATTGAAGATAGCGTGTACATTTTTCCATCCTCCCAGTATAGTGTTCGGATAGATACCCCCATGTGACTATGCAGGTTTTAAAACATAGTTCTCGACGTGGGCGGGGTGCTTATAAAAATCACAGAAAAATACAATGTATATATACTTACAAATAGATAAAAACAATCCCCCCTCTATATTTAAAAGAAGATCAAAAACTGTCTTACATGGTCCATTGTGCATACTTCTACGACTAAATGCACCACCCCACACTAGTTGAAAGCAAGACACTATTCATTTTTATTCTTTAGTTAATATTGGACCATTTTACGTATTATCAGTTACCAACCCATTCCATTAAAAACATATACATTAGTTTGTATTCAATGTTATTTATTATCACCATCCATAATAACTGTACACCTAAAACCAAACAGTCCATAGACACCATCACATTAAAAGGACCAACAAACACATGCACCACCACCAATCATTGCAACCCCTGCTAAACCATATCTTGTCCATTTCCCCTACACATCAAATCCCATACCAAAACACATCATATTTCCATATTTATCAAACGATATATTTTTCAGTACCACTTTATTAATTTATGTTATTATCACATAATTCATTAGATCTCGGTCCATCTGACTCATTAACCGACTATACAAAATTATCATATTACATATTATGTTATTATCAGCATCCACACAAATGGAAATCCACTATTCACAAGATATAAGTTCTTGAAATTTCCACTAATATACATGATTTTAATGGGTAATTTATACCATAAAAATTTTAACATAAAATAATAAAAATGGAGTTGTAATATCATACATCAAATTCCCCTACCGCTGTATATTTAATTTAAAAAACATTTCATTTATCTTTATTAATATGGATTCATCCATCACTACATGGATAAAAATTAGAAACCCACTCTACATTATACACATAAAAATAAATTATGGAGAATCTGAAATGGAAGGACGAATCCTTTAACCAAATTTCTACACCAAAATAGAGGGTGTGAATATCTGATGAAACAACCTATTTAATAGTGAGAACTCCAAAAAACTGTTTTAAAATGTTCTAAATCTCAAAAAAAGTATGATTTAGATACCCTTATATCAAGATAACGAATAAGGAATGAATAAAGGGATGTTCTTCACCTATGAAATAGTAGATCTGAAAATTATGGGACTTGAAATTGATTAGTTGACCATTAATGGAAGATCTCATTAGAACCACAAGTTCAACATGATTTAATGGAATCCATACATTTTAGAAATTCATGATATGATTGATCCATTTTGATATGGATTAAAATTAATTAATTATTTTGTTCAACCCATTTCACATAAAAAAGACATAAAAACACAATATCAATTTTAGATAATTACGATGGGTCATTTGTGATGGATTCTAATCATAAAATTTCATTTGTAATGGGTATCCATCGCAAATGACCCATCATAGATGAGGGTATCAAAAATTCTGTTATTTGTGATGGTACATTGCAAAAATTGTTTTTTTAATGATATAAAATCCACCACAAAACATTCTAGAAATATTAATTAAAATCACTTTTTTGATGATCCGTCGCAAAAAAATTGATTTTCAACAGATGAATAATCCGTTGAAACATCCTTTTTTCCAAATAAATCAAAAATAATTTAACGTAATAAAATTAAAAATATTAAAAAATAAATAATTTCTTTAAAAAAACATAACACACACATAAATGTAATGGATCATTTTAAATATAATATTTCTATTATACCAAATTAAACAAACATTCATAAATTTTTAGAAATCATTAAATGGGATAAGGTGGAGGAGGATCACTTGAATAAATTGGAGATGGAAACTCTGTACCAATGAAATGCCCATGTCTCATCATATACTCCATTATCTCCTCATCTTTAAGACACAGAAACTTATGCTCCTCCACCCTCTGATCATGTATTGTAGTATAATATCATCTTATGATCTCAACCTCTCTTCATAATGTTTAGTGGGAGACAGTGTTGATGATGACTCTCTTTGAGATCCCTTCACCCTCAATGATTTTATCACAGAAGTACTATAATTACTCCAAGGTGTTAATCGATATCCAATACCAATCACTCGACCTTTCTCGACACCCTGTTATGTCGCCAATGTCCATGCCCCCTCATCGAAACCTAAATCAGAAGTGAAATCTGGTGTAGTCTCATCTAGAATCTCACATTAATGATATGTAACATCAATATTTGTATCCTTTAATTATAATAAGAAATTATAATAGAAATTAAATAAATATGCATGATATTTTTCAACAAAGTCATTAACCACAATATGGAGGTATCATTATCTGACAACTTCTCATGTACAGAGATCATTATACATAATCTTATAAACAATAAACAGCATAATAGACGGCTCTTTAGTGTCCTTTATAATATAGAAAACATTTTTTAGTTAATGTAAAAATACATTAATAACTAATATCACTAACCATGTTTTGCCGATGAATAATAAATGTACGACTACTGAACCTATGGGTGACTTGTTTCATCCCTTGGATCATAAGTACAGATGATGAACTCCTTATAAAAGTCTCCCCTAGTAAGAAGAAGCATAACCCATCTCATACCTGATATGATATATAGTCAGGGAGATGGGAGACACAAGACTGATAGATTATGGTAGCACATGATTCATCTATAACTCACTTTCTGATGTCATAAAGATACTGACAAAAGGCTCACATATAAAATTATCCCAGGCCTATTAGATATGACATCATTGGAAATCCAAAATCAGATAAAATAACATATACAAGACAATTAAAAAAATGTTAGTAATTTATGAAATTTTTAATATTTATATATTAATTAATAACATACAATACAATTTCTGAACATCTAGTCAAGCACGATGATGGGTACCAGGTACCATGACACCCTATAATTTCTCATAATCACACCAGCTTATCCAATAACTAAATGAGAAAAACTGTTGAAATTTGAAATATATATAATCATAAAATTGTTATACTGTTTCGTGGTTCCTGGAAACGTGTTTTCTATATTTGAGAATCACTTTTTATTGGCGGTTTCAATTGGATTTATTCATGGACCCAATAACATCCAATAGTTCTTTATCCAATGAGGACCTACTTTCCAAATGCAAACGTTCGTTATGTTTTGAACTTTATGAAACATAAGAACGTGCATTGGTTGAGAGGATTGCATGTTGAACTCATCACACTTTTTTGGGGGGATTATTGTCTACTCCGGGACTCTATTTGTAAAATTAAGATATTCTCATGAATCCTTATTAATTTACCAATTATATCAAAAGTATCCCTTTTAATTTATAATCACTTATTAAAATGTGTAAAATTTTAGAATCATCAGTATGAATTCAAGGTTTTTCATTAATGGAAATATCCGTATGTATTTGATTTTTTCCATCAATGGTATCCTCTAATATACTATTTAGAGATTCTTTTATTCATCATTGTGATGATAATGGTTTTTTAAGCCACTTAGTGGGGCACTGCTGAATTTTATTGTCATCCAGGGAGACAAAGGTTTAGTTTGATTTTGGGATCGTTCCCATAATACATTCTACCTATGTATCCTTTTGAATGGAATCAAAACCATCGTAATTCGGTTACATTGAATGGGACACATAATTCCATTTATGGTCATGTGATAAAGACCTATTAACAGAATGTTATTAGTTATGACTTTTTGTGGGGCTTATGCTGAAGCAGCCCAATTAAATTGTAAAGGATATGAACTTGCATGTAGGATCAGACCGTATTGGGAATATGGCCCAAGGAGAACAGGTTTGATTTGAAGTGTTTGTCTTGAACCTCATGGAGGCTTCCTATGTATCCCATATGGGTGGGAATCAAATACCACATAGTATGGTATGTCTCATAGGAGAGTATGGTCTTCTGAGAGAATTTTTTTTGGGATTCCTTCTTTAAAAGGAAGTCTTGATGATTTGACGATAGAATTTGGGGCTTATTTCCTAAATAGGTTTCCCAAATTGAGGGAATTAGAGTTGTATTCCTGATGAGGATATCCCGTGAGATCAGGCCCTAAAAGAGCTTCCTATGTATATTGGTTTGAATAGGAATCAGAGTTCTCATAGTTCCTTTAGTCTCATAAGAGAGTATGGTCTTCTGGAGAAATCAGTTTGGGCTTACATCAAGAAAATAAAGCCATATCTTGGGTATAATTTGGGCCTTATTCCTAAAGGGGATTCCCTGATTAAAGAAATTAGGATTGGATTCCGGAGGAGGATATCCACTGAGCTTGGGCATTGAATGGGCTTCCTACATATCCTGATTTGAACAGGAATCATAATTCAAATAGTTCCTTTAGTCTCATATGAGAGTATGATCTTTGAGGGAAATCAATTTGGCCTTACATCATGAAAATTATGCCTTATCTGGGGTTTAATTTGGTTATTATTACTAAAGAGGATTCCTAGATTAAGGAAATTTGTATTGGAACCGTGAAGAGGATATCCAGGGAGCTCAGGCCCTAAAAGGGCTTCATACGAATCTTGGTTTTATCATGAATCAATGTTCTTGATGTTCTTTTATTCTCATAGGAGAGTTTGGTCCTTTGAGGGAAATCATTTTGGGTTTACTTCCATAAAAGGATGCTTTATCTGGGGATTAATTTGTGGCTTATTCCAAAGGAGGATGCCCAGATTAAGGAAATTAGGATTAGATTCTAGAGGAAGATATCCAGTGAGCTCGGTCCCAGAGAGGGATTCCTACATATCTTGATTTGGAACGTAATTCCACTACTCGTAGTTTCTTCAGGACGAGTGTTTGTGCACATGTTGTAACCATCATGTATCTCTATGCCCACATGAGTCATGCTCAGGGTGAGAAACAAGAGGATGTGAAAGATTCAACATTGAAAATTAACACATTTCCTCCTCCAATGATGGAATTGGGTGCATCGACCATGGAATAGGGCGAGGCGAAGATCCTTTCCACTGTTCAATTTACATTGGAAAAGGGTCCAATATAAGGGGAAAGGGGTCCAGGTGAGGGGCATATACCAAGATTGCTGCCCTACAATTGATCTTGGTAGGGGATGGAGACTTATCCTATGCTTGCATAGAAAATGAAAGGTGAGCCATACCTTCCCTACCAGGGACCTGAGGTTCCGGGTCACCTCTTTGAGAAGAGAGAGGACAAGACCCAAACCCTCTTCTAAACCAGGAACATCCCAACACTGTTTCTAGGAGAATGGTAAATGTGATTGTGGATATAAATACCCAAAACACCCCATGAATCCTAACCCTATTGTAAAACAAATTTTGGAAACCTCTGTATGTGGAAATACAATCCCAAATAGGAGTCACACAGATATGCCTTCTCCAAAGGTTTGACTAGTTTGGATGTTTTGGTGGAGGCTCCAACATAGTCCCTTTCAGATAAGGGAAACAAGTAATGAGATACCCTACCATGAAATGTATTTTACAAAGGGTACGTGAGTTGGTCTCATAGGTTCCTCACGTAGGTATGATGCGTAGGTACCTCATGTTGATATACTGCATAGGTAGACCATACAGGTATGCATCATAGCTCTGACATGCATATCTGATGCGCAGGTATGCCGCGCAGGTCTGAATGATGAATGAGGAATATGTTTTACATAGGAGAACCAAACCTATGTAAAATTTTTAGAAGGAAATTCAACTCCTGCTTATCCCATTGAATTGAATCTTCTCTCATAGTTTAGAGAGCTACCTGAGACAATTTGAGGGATCTCAGTGAAAGAGCAGTGCAATGGGAGCTTCAGAGAGTCTTTCAGTTTTTAATCGTCCAAAAATAGGGAGCCCAAGGGATCTATTTATAGGCAAGGAGGTGACCTGGCTGAAGGAAAGTTGTTCAAGTAGGTACTTTGTGCAGCTTCGCTACGCAGGTACTCCGCTTAGGTGTAAAAACATCTTCCGACATGGAGCTCTGCTGCGTAGGTCAGCCGCACAGCTCTGTCGAGTAGATCTATTGTGTAGATCCGTTGCGTAGTCTTGTGAAGCTAGTCCTTTTTGAAGCTCTTCGGGATTATTAATGGTTTTATTTGTACTTTTTGAAGCTTGGTTTGGGATCTGAAATATCCAGAGTTCTCTTCATAATCTTTTGGGTTACATTCTCAAGTATGTTTAACAAAATCCCCCCCCCCCTTAGGATTGGATCCAAAACATAGAAAAGAGGGTCGAGTCTTGAGGTGAATATTTTCGGAAATGATTATGGATGGATTTCTAAATAATGCATGTTTTCCACGCAGGTACTTTGCGAAGGTACGATGCAGAGTGGTTGCATGTAGTCATGATGTGTAGGTATTCTGTTACCTATAAATAGGTCTCAACCTTTATTATTTTTTTCACTTGTTCTTTCTCATAAATTTTGTGGTTCTTGTTGCGTAGATCGTTCACCTAGCTCCATCATGTTGTGCTCTCATGTAATTTCATCTAAATTTCATTCATGGTGATATTATTTATGAGATGGAGCTACCCCAAAGGACTTCATCGATGGATTCTATCTAGAATACTAGGAAAGGGGCCTACGTGATAGATCTAATCGAATGAACTACACGACATGCCTCATCGAAGGACTTACGTGACATGCCTAATCGATGGACTTACGTGAAAAGTGTCCATTTACAATTTTTTGATTTCCTATTTGAAATTCTGACCTGGAAGTTTGGTAATTATTTTACAGGAATGAATGACCCATATTGAAGGATCTAAGGCTCACCAAAAGGAAATGATGATGATCGTCAGCTTATACTATTATGACATTACTTGAAGTACTCTTACAGGGTTGTGGAATGTTTTAATTCCATACCAATATGATTATCCACAAATTCTTTAATAACCCTTGTACGGGCATGGGCTTTTTCAAGATTCACATGTTCCATATGTTAATAATTTCTTTCCAAATAATTGGTTTCTTCAATACTTCAACTGTAATTTCATGAATATTAATGAATGGGGTGTTCCAGTACAAGAAGGAATAGTCCCTATTAGTTGCATCCTTCTTCACTGTGGTAGCACTCAGGATATGAATGATCATGTTGTAGATCCAAGACTATATTTCTATGATTCCACTTTTTAGTCTTCTCAAACAGATCAATTTAATGGTTGGAAAGAGGATTGGGACCTTTGTTCTGTAGGGGGTGTAAAAACCGAGGGGATGTGGGCATTCTGGGTACATCAGACTTATGCAGAATTTAGAAAAGTCTTATCAGATGTTCATATCTACGAAGATGTCTAGATGGGGAAAACAAATGTTTATAATAATGATTTCATTAATTAATTATTGAGCCAATGGAGTCCACCAACGAATTCCTTTCATTTGATTCATGGTGAAGTTGGTATTAGTCTCTGGGATATTTACCAAATAGTTGGAACTCCCATTCTTGCAGAAATGTATGTTGAATTCACCCCGCCTGTTACAAAATGGGGTGATGTTACTAGAACACCACCTTTTTCCCATGAATTATTTAAGATAGCTAAGATGTTCCAAAAGACAAGAATGATATCCATGGAAAAGTTTGGATGGAGGGCTTCTTATAACCGACAGCAGAGAGAAGTTCCAACTTGTGTATGTCCTACTGTTTGTCCTTCAACAGATAACTAAGGTAGTTTGGGAACATATTGGCCTACACTGGAAAGGGGTGACTATAATAATTGGGGCTATAATGTGAAACCTGATATAGATTCAAAAGTACGCTTATATTTCTTCTATGCTATGTGGTTAAGCATTTATTCGCTTCCAATATTTGAATCCAGAGGTTGTGTATGATTAGGGACTTTTATCGTTGTAGCTAAATTTGTATAATGGAAAAATATTGGGCTAGAAACCCCTGTATTAGAAATAATTTACCATTTCATGCTGCATTTATATAGTGGGAAGGATCCATTTAGAATTGCAGGGCTATTCCAAGTGTTGTGGGGCGGGATTGCAGCAAATTTTTCTTCATACATAGTGTTAAATTTAGTCAAAGTTCTCAATGGTTGGTTAACTCCATTTTTACAGAATTTTTCTGTTATTCATCCTCTATAATTAATACTTGAAGTGGTGCTGAAGGCATTCAATGTCCCCATAGAATTAAATTTCTATCCTTTTGGTAATCAACCAGTTGGAACATTTATTGATGATGATAAATAAAAGAATTATGATCTGAGATCTTATATGATGGCATTCCGGGATGGTGAATTATCAACCATGATTGATGGTGAAATTATCTTCGAGGATTATGTCCCATATAGGTTTTCTCGTCAGTTCAGTTTCCTTCAACAATCAAACACTTTTCCACCTACGTATGCTAGATAGGACAAACACCCAATGGTAACATAGCATGTATGGATCCTAACGGCTTTAGAGGTATCCAAATTGTCGATTACATTACCTCCACTAGATCCATTGATCAGATTGGAATTTGGAATTGAAAATATTGGGTTTCTTCATATCATCAAGGAGATTTGACAAAAATAATATATCGAGTGGTGGCTACAATGACTATTTCACCTGGAAATCATGGAAATACGTCCATGGCCAGAGATGATACAAAAAACTAATAGGATTCAAAGCCCTAAAAATGTCTTTGCAGGAGGTATACAAGGAAGTCTAGGGCTAATGAGGAAATACCTCCAACACCAAGGTGATCCAGTCATCGCCATCAAACAGAAATTCCTAATCCATTTCTTGATCCTTCTGAATAAAGGAGGCCTAAAAAAGTTCCCCAATTAGAAGGTGTTGAATATCCTCCACAGTCAACCATAAAAATATTGAATTATGTGCTACCAACAGTCATTCATCATTGGGATGATGTAACCAGTGATCTTTGGGATGCATGGGCATTTCCCAAGCATGGCATTCAAATACCAGATATTGGTGACATCAAGGAACCTTCTGATTGTGATCTACACCATAACATGGTTGAAGTACATAAGAATATTATGGAGCTAGAGGATTTTATATTTTCAACTGGTGAACAAATCCCAGCATCTAAATGAGTATCTCATTTTCTTGACATAGGATTCCGTGAAGGAGAAATTATCGACTATGAGGAGGAGTGGAAAATTTAGGTCAATACTGAGAATTTATTTGCCTTTTTTATTTTTTCTCAATGATTCCTTACCCTTTATCATCATTAATCTTGATGAAAATGAATTTGTACGGCTTGAATGTATAGAAGGATGCTCTGGAGCAATTCTCGAATCACCAATGTATGGTTCTGCAGGCTCTCCTATTGACGCAACCAATGATCCTCCCAGATAACCCAAACATTCTCCAGGAACAAGAATCATGACTGGGTTAGTGGGGAAAGATAATCCTCGACCATTACCTCATGTTTCCCCTGCTAAAAGATGTGTTTCAATATCTCCCCAAGATTTTGAACAAAAAACGCAAGAGGGCGATGAGATTGATCCGAAGTGTTTTTCGAAGGAGTAAGTATCTATAATTTTTTTAAGGTATATAATTTTCTCAATACACTCTGGTACCACATTTTAACCTCTTATAGGATGTATGTCGCTCTCCTATCTCATGCGATTAAAATATAATTATTCATGAAAATAAATAGAAACCCTTGGGGAAACCCAGGTTTATGGTGAAGAATCTACAATTTTAGTTGATAAATCGTCAAAGTATTCAGCTATACCTTCTATTGGAACTGTTTAGAGAGAGGAAATCCATGGAATGATTAAATACATTCCTCATCTGCTTTCTCCGTAGGATCCTGGAATAATTAACATCAATATTCATATTTATTTGGAGGAAAGGAATGAAGATCCAGGGCAATCTATGAAAAATTCTGATGTTGACCCAAACTTGGAAAGACCTTATGGTGTCATACCAATTGAAGAGCCAAAGGATAAAAATTTCATTGGAGCCAATTTGGGAATTAACCAACAATTTTTGGATACCTTAAATGGTGGGTATTTTGTAATATTTCAGTCCATATACACTGAAATGATGGAAACCCTTAATCCAAATATTGATATTCCAGCTTCCATCATGGAGTTTTAGGATTTTCATGAAGAATTGAAAGGGAGTAAGTCCCTATTCTTGCATTTTCCTTACATAATTTGTTCCTCAACATGATTCATTACATCGAAATTCACTTTATGCAGCTTTATCAACAGAAAATGATGCAAAGGATCTTTAGGAATAGGGAATTCCACTTTATCCATCAACTCGGGCATGAGAAATACCTACAGAGAATCATTCATCAAGAGATGATTCAGAGCCTTTTAATATCATAACTGAGAAAATTCAGGGAAATTCCCCTTCTCACAAAATATTTTCTCAAAGTACTAAGGTTGTAAATATGGGGAATAAATCCAATCAAGTACCAGACTTTTTATTGGGTAAATATAATCAACTATTTGAATCCTATTTGTTTCCTCCATTCTGAAACTAACAATGAACTTGATTTATAATTTAGGGTTATAAACTCCTAGAACAGAAAGTGAAGCTTATACTGTCCCAAGATAATTAGAACATGGAATCTCTTTAAGTGTCCTCTTTCCATAGTACATTTTACCTCACAGTAGTGACTCATATTTAGACGTAGAGATGCAATATGCTCATGGCATCGCACAAAAGAATACATGGTGGAATATCTATAGAATAATTGTTGTAAATATTTTATATGAATAGTTGTCCCATTTTCCCAAACCCCCATCATTATTCTATATTTTGGGATTTGGTGGATTTAATTATTGGCCAATCTAAGAATCCATGAAAGAGACTATTCACCACCAAAAGATGGAGCATAAACTATGACCAGATTTTGAAGAGGGTAAACGAATCATCAATATTAATGGATTTCAAGTAGCATTAGTTGAGGTGGAGTCAAATAATAAAAAGAAATTACTCAAAATTAGCCAAAAATCAAAGAAACCCCGAAGAATATGTTATTTCTTCAATAGCAATTGGATGTTGTTCATAACAAGCATGAGCAGTTGAATCAGACATTAAGAGAAACCCAATTAGAGGAGATAACTACCATTTAAACTACTAAAGAAGCACTTCGTCATGCTTCAGAGGTTATAGTTTCTACACTGTCACAACATCAACAAGTAGCTGATAGGGCTTATAAAGCGGTCCAAAAAGTTAAAGTTCATGTTGAGAGTTTGTTATAAAACATGATAGAGAGTATCCATATTGTGTATGGACCTCTATTATTATATTAACGAAATAAATTTTGTTTTCAATCATAGAAGTCTCCGTTCCTGTTTTTTTATGATTTCAACATGAATGGTAAATGATGATAATGTTTTCATTATGTTAAACCATCATTATTATAATAACAAGAATGAAGTCGTCAAAATTTTCTTATTAAGCTGAGGGACCTAATGTGCATGATTATATTGTTTCTAGGGTTATATGGTTAACCACAAAAATTTCAAATCTTTTGATCCTTTTTTATATTTCTCAATATTACCTAAATCATACAAAAATTTATGTTTAGTGATTTGATAGTCGAATTTTGTTTAGAGTTCCCTTCACGAGTTCTCAATCAAATGAACAACAGGACTTTTTTTACTAGAAGTTTAGATTCATTCATATTAGACTATAGGGGGATAATATTTAGGGTAGAAATAGCTTTGAACATAAACATTGAATTAGATCCAAGAAAAAACTATGTGGCTATGAATTGCTTTAATATTTTTTATATATTTCCATGGGAAAAAATGAATCATGATTTTTTATGGTTACAATATTTAAAACATGTATCAACATAAGGGGTGTATTTTCTAGGAACGAAGTTAACATTATTGGAAAAACCTGTTACGAGGGTTGTATTATGTAGGTCCAAATAGGGTATATGTTGTATATCCAAATAGTGGCATATTTTGATCGACAAGCCTATTATGTAGGCACCTTATGCAAGGAAACCTAAGGGCGCATGCCGCATAGTTAGGCAATATATCCCATTAGTAATTTAATGTTTTGATATTGATAGATAGGGGAAATAAGATTTGGGTGACCCAAGACCACATTTAGTGGTTTTTCCAAGGAAATTAATTTTAAGAATGAAAGAGCTATTTTATACCGACATGTGTAAAGAATATGAAATCCGTTTCTATACAAATTTTGAGTATGAGAAATGGATAAAAATTCATCAGAAAGGGGTGATTTTTGATGTCGTATAGTGTAGTTTTATGTCAAGCAGTGAGGACATTGGTACTGTGCAGTTTTAAGTCATGTAGTGCAGAAATTGGAACTGTGCAGTTTTAAGTCATGCAGTGAGGACATTGGTGCTTTGCAATTTTATGTCATGCAGTGAGGAAATTAACTGGATTTAATTTAAGATCATTAGCTCTGACCAATGGCAATTGTATTTCAATTGAAAAAAATGGATAAATGAATTATAGTAAATCTTTTCCAAGAACGAAGTTAACCTTACTTGAAAATCCCATTATGGGACTGTATTATACCGGGCCAACTTGGTTATATGTTGTATAGAACATGTTGCCTAGTCTAGAAAAAGAGCTCTTAGAAGGTTGACATTCTATTGCAAAAAAATCGATGAAAGTATATGAAGATTCAGATTTTCCAAATCATAGAGTTCTATTTATATAGAATTGTACTTAGATATGGAAAGGGTATTTCTGACCAAGATATCCATATAATTAGAGGAATATGACTTTTACAATGTTTTGACCCAAATGTAAAAGATATGGTGTCTGTAGTCTTAGGTCATACAATTAAAACCAAAAATGAAAACAATATATTGTATGTGACTATGTGATTCCATAGTTATTTTATATTGCATTGAACACATGGTTATAGAAATGTGTAAACCATGGTGTTGAAAATTTTCATATTGTGAGACTGGTATTGGGAAAAGTATACTTGCATGACTATTTTAAAATACAGATTATTGTATATTATCATGAAAGATTAAAGGGGACAATGATATTATAACCATGAATGAAGTTACTATTATTTGAAAAACCTATTATGGGGGTTGTATTATGTAGGTCCAACTCAAGAATATGCTTCATAGAGAAATAGTGGAATCTTTTCACTAACAATCCTGTTATGTAGGAAACATATGCAAGGATGACTAAGGGCACGTGTTGCATAGTCAAGCAAAAGAGCTCTCAGATATTAGAAACCCTATCACCAGAAACCGTAAGAAAGATTACGAGGATATGGAAATATTCAAGATTAAGAATTTGAAATATGGAAGGGGATTTTTTCCAATTCATATGAGAAATATTTAAACCAATATTGTCCGTGAGTGTTATGTCCTTTACGTAGATCTGACACATATGTAAAATGGGGACTTTCATTTATTCCTTTGAATGAATATAGGGATGTGTAGTTTTAAATCATGTAGTGAGGAAATTTTCACCCCCATTAGGTGTTGAAAACTCTTACATATATAAAGAAGCACCTTATTCAATTCTTAAGATCACTTGAGCTATGCTCGGTGTGAGAAGCAATGAGTAGTAAGGGTTTCTTCTATAATAAAAAGGTGACATAGATGCAGAATGAGGGTGTAATATTTTCATGTAGTTTAACATCATATGGTAAGGATGACAATGAGCTGATGTGAAAAGAAGGATATATTGTAACTAGAATAAGGGATAACACCTATGTGTCACTATATGTCATTTGGGGTAACAAATGAATTCATCCATAGTTCTTAAATCATTTGATATGCAGATTTTATTTTTATACAAGAAATAAAGAGGGGTTTTTATCACGTATGAGCCAATGATTGGGATCTAGGAATCTCTACATATCTCAAAATAGATGAGAATCCTACCATACGTAGTTCTTGAAAAAAAACATTCATCATGCTAATTGAGTTTGACAAGATGAATGTGTTCTTTTGATATGTTTTGAGAGAACGATAAATATTGAGACATAAAATGGTATATGGACCAAATCATATATCATAAGTAAACACTATGTATAGATCGGATTCATATATAAGAGGAGAAATGATTATAATAAGATTTTCAAATTGTAGTTGGGCCCAAAATGGCAGATTTTAGGATTCTCTATGTATCTTTTTGAAAGTTAGAATCAATCCATACATAGTTCTTGAATCATGGTCTCTATGTAGATATGAATTTGACATAGGAAATATAGGAACTCATGTACTACTAAGTAGTAGTGATGATATTAATGACGTTTTTCTTATGGAAGCTTCAAATGACTTATGGATAAAATGTTTGTTTTACAAATGATGTCATGTAGTTTAACATCATGCGACTAGGATGCTGATGCTATACATTTTAACATCATGAAACATGGACTCATACGGTTGTTACGCAAGTTAATGTCTTAAAACATGGACACGGGGGTTGTGCAGTTTAAAATCATGCATTGAGGACATTGTAATATATAGATTAAAGTGTTGTAGTTGGGAAAATTTATACAAAAATACACAAAGTATTTCTTAAAAAATCACACATTGGATGGAGTGGTGATATGCTCTCCATCTATTGATATTAAGGCATAGGCTTCAATTGAATAGACCTTATGTATGGAATAAGTTTTTTCCCACATTGGTTTATGTTTTGGATGATCATTCCTGGTATCATTGGATTCCTAATGATCAATACCAATTCTACATGATTGAATGAACGAAGGAGAACTTTATTAATAAAAGCTCATGCTATTCTGTTCTGATAGACTTCTAGATGTTGCAATATATGCAATAATTTCTCATCTGATCATTCCAACTCATTGAACCATTTCTGAGATCATGCATCTGTAGACAACTGATTACATATAGCAACTCTAAGTGATGACAATTATATTTCAATTGGAGAAACTACTTCGGTTACATTTATCAATGAATAAGGAGTTTCTTGGGTAGCAGTATGGGTAGTCTTCCGATAATCCCAGAAAGCATTTAAATTCTTATCAAGACCTTTTTTATTATCTTTACCCACAATCTTTTTGAGGATATTTGATAGGTTTTTATTGAAGGCATCTATCTATCCATTTTCCACTGCATGATAGCGAGATGAGTGGTTACACTTGATATTATGTTCCTGATATAACATTTTTTACTTCAAAAAATCAAATATTGGTGCCATTGTCCACCAAAATAGTATGAGGGACACCAAATCTGGCGATTACATTAGTTTCTGAGAAAACTAACAATGATTTTGGCTCTGACATCCTTCAGAGGTGTTGCCTCATCCCATTTAGAGAAAAAGTCAGTAGTAGTGAGAATATACTTGAACTGCATAGTCGTGGCTAGAGTATAAGGCACTACTACATCCATTACCTTAATGGAATGTGGTTAGGATTATATGGTTGTATGCTAAATCTCTGGGGTTGATGAATTATGTTGGCATACAGATGACAGGGATGAATTTTTTTACTGAAATTTGTAAAATGATGCGTCATTGAAGGCCAAAAGTATCCAATCCTTCAGATCTGATCAGAGAGTTGGTGCCCAGATTGGTGCGCACCACAACCTCATGAATGTACATCAATCATGACTGATGTGGTCTCTTCTCCATCAATACATATGAATATAATTCCATCAAAGACTCACTTGTAAAGGATATTTTGGAGGTATGGACTATCAGAAAGAGTAAAATTGCCCGCTCGACACCAGATCTATTCTTTCTCACCCCTATTTGGTGGAAGTACCCCATTTTGAAAATATTCCATGATGAATGTTCTCCATCCCGTGGTATGACAATATGGTTCAAAAATAGGTAAAATTTTATTAATTTCCTCTATTCAGGTATAAACGATAGGTGAGACCACACGACTATGGGTTATGCGGATAATTATTTTATACTGATTTGGATCTTCCAAGGTTGTAGTTGCATTAACCATTGCATCAGCTTAGGAATTTTTTGATCGTGGGGAATATGACAATGTTGATTCTGAAAGAAATTCAGAAATTAAATCTCTGACATAATCACACAAAGGGATTAACTCTTATTTTATTACAGAATAATCCCCATTGATTTAATTGATTTCTAATTCGGAATAACTTTTACCTTAAAATGATCCATTTTCACCCGAAGGGCCAACTCCAAACCTGTGATGAGAGCTTGATACTCTAATTCACTGTTGGTACCACCATATGATAATAGGAAATAATAAAGAAATACTGCCTTTTCTTGGGAAATAAGGACAATTCCTAATCCAAACTTGTCGAGTTTAGGGTTTTCCAATATCTTCCCTATTGGAATTCTGGAAGCAATATCAAAATATATTTCCAATGTTTGGGAATTATCTTGAATAAAGAAGACCTCTACATTATGATGATCGGTATTAAATGATGTATTTTTTGTAGATGGATGTTTAGTAAGGAAATCAGCTAGATCTTGGCCTTTTATTACCTTTTGAGTCACAAATTGGATATCAAATTGTTGGAAAATAACAACCCACCATGATAGATGACCTGTATGCATAGGAAGAATGGGGAAAAATTTGAGTGGACTATCACCAGACACCAATTGGATGTCATGATGTTGCAGGTAGTGCCTTAATTTCTAATCTACACTAACTAATGAGAGGAAATTCTTTTCAATATTTGAATATTGTGTTTCCACATCATTCATAGTGAATTTAAGATAGTAAATGCTATTTTTATTCCCTACATCATTATTTTGGGGGAGGATGGCACATAGTGATCTCTCTAAAGATTTCACATAGAGAATATGTGTTATTTCTTCAATAGGTGGCATTAATACTAGTAGACCCAAGACATATTTATTTAGGGTATAAAATGCGTCTTGGAAATCTTCAGTCCATTGGTTTGTAACTCCCTTCAGCATAAATATGGTGAAGGGAAAACACTTTCCTGCCAAATTGGTGATGAAGCACCGAATATAGGCCAAGTTTACTTTGAGTCCTCTTAATTATTTCAAATTTCGAGGATGTTACAAACCAATGATTGGTTTTTTTTTCTTAGAATCATCCTTAATACCACTATGTCATACATCGAATCCAATGAATTTTCATGAGGTTACCCCGAAAGCACATTTAAGGGGATTCATCTTTAAACTATATTGCCAATGTTTATTGAATGTTCTTTCCAAATTAGCCAAGTGATCGGAACGTTGTCTGGATTTTTCCATTATATCATCAACATAACATTCATGAAATTTCCCTCATAAGGGTTTGAAAATATGATGCATGGAACGTTGATATGTTACACCTACATTCTTTAAGTCAAAGGGCATTTCCCTATAGCAAAACACGCCATTAGCGGCTGTGAAGGCTGTAGATTCATCATCCTATGGAGCCATATGGATTTCATTATACCCAGAGTATCTTTCCATGAAGGAAAGAGCTTCATTTCCAACCACTTCATCAATTATAAGTTTTGTAATCGGAACTAGAAAAGATTCCTTAGGACAATACCGGTTAAGATCTCTGAAATCAATGCAGACTCTAATTTCCTCATTCTTCTTTTTCACTATGAAAATATTGGATAGCCATTTGAGATACTGAACTTCCCTGACGAAGTTAGACTTTATAAGAATATCATCTTCTGCTTCATTTTTAGATGCATGAGTTGGGTGTGTCCTTCTTACTGCTTACATGAATCCACGATGTTCTTCTGGAAAACCAAAATTGTGGGTGGCTATATCAGGATTAAGACCTGGCATTTCTGTATAATTACCAGAAAATATATCTAGATATTGGTTTAGAATGGATATATAACCCTCTTTATCTTCATAGGTCATTGATGCACTAATTAGAGTGGGGCGTGGATCTTTTTTATTACCCATTTTTACTTCTTTGATTTCATCCATAGTGATAGAGACACCTTCTTCAAATGCTGGAGGAGCATCCCTGAGATCTTCATTTCCATCTTCATTATGTGTTACTACTCTGTTTCCATTTTCATGGTAGATGAAAAGGGAATCTCCCAGAGATTGGGGAAAAATTATTATTTTATCATCCCATATAAAAGGATATCATATCTAACCCAAATGATGATGAAGGGTTTTCTTATTGTAATAAAGAGGGATTGATGGATTGAGAATCAATAACTTTTTCATCCCCTAGCACTGCTACAATTTCTTCTTCTCTAATTGACTAAGAAGAGGCTTGTTGTAGTTCACCAGATGAAATGAAAACATCTCGATTCATACTTCAATCATTACTTTCTGTATCAACAATTTATCCCATGTTTTTAGGCTCATTTGCCACAATTGATAATACAGAAATTACTAGAAAAGTCTTTGAATTTGGTTTTTCCCTTTCAATTTGATTGATTTCTAACATATAATCTCTACTCAAATTTATGAATGGATTTTCTATTATCTTATCATGTTCATATGGAGCATTAACTATGTTTATCTCTTTTGTCATGGGCTTAGTTCCATTTGTGTGATAAAAATCTATCTCAATGTATTGAGATTAACATTTTTTGAATGAAGCCTTGTCACCATAAAATGTCCCAATTTTACCATTGATACATTATTTCAGACATTGGTGGTACGATGATGTTATGGCTACATATCAATGCATCCAAGGCCTTCCAAGAAGAATATTAAATGATGTATCATGACGAAAAACCATGAAATCTGAATTAGACACAAGATCTCCAAACTGAGTTCTGATTGTATTTTCAACCAAAGGTTCATGTTCATTCTTATCATATCCTTGAAACATTAATGTCGAAGGAGATGAATCAGATTCGATCAGGCCCAATCGACGAAGTGTGCGAATGGGAATAAGGTTTACCCCAGAGCCCTTATCAACGAAGGCTCATCAGATATCTACGACATTGACATTGAAAGATAAATACAAAGGTTTGATATTCCCATTTACAACATCATCATCATCTATAAAATATTTGACTGCATGACATTCTGTAGAATCATTCTCTATATGGTAAACCTTAGTAGTATCCACTTCAATTTCAAACTCACGAGGACTTGAAAAATACTCAATGGGTTCCTCTCTAAGATCCTTTCATAGAATCAAAGAAACCATAATTGACAAAAAGGTTGGTAAATGGGCCAATTGTTTCAAAACATCATTATTTTTGTCCAATGGTCTATGCTTCCCAGCATTGAAATATGGTTTTGCAGGTTCTTTGGAAGTTGATGCTTCTATTGTAGTTTTACTTTTTGTTTGAGTAGAATCTAGAAACAATGTTGGATTTGTTAAATTAGACATACTATGTCTAATTTTTTGCTGATAAGAAGATGGTGTGGCTTCTAATCGGACCTCGAAAGTAATTGTGTTAGAATCGAATATGTCTTTTATGGAAGAAACTCCTTGTTCCTGTTGAGCCCGCTGAAGACCTCTTCCATGAGTTTCTGCCACATATATGGTTCAAGTAGGTGTAGAATTAAAATGGTGGTCTCTAAAATTCCCATTTCTTCCGCTGTACTGTCTATCTTGGCCTCTTCCTCTTGTTCCCTAATTAGGTACAAGGAATTATGGCTCATTATAATGAGAATCACTGTGGGCATAAGGATCCATTAAATGGATAAAATTAACAGAACCAAATATCAATTCTTCATCTCACGAAGACTCTTTTTGACATGTTAATTCTAGTTGTTCTGTTTGGTGGGGTAGTGCCCGTGATATTGAAACCAATGGCATTAAATCTGCTAGGGTCAAGGACAACATTGGACTTTATATGAGTTTGTATTTTTTTTACTTCTCAATATCCTTATGATCACTTTTTTTCTTTGAGGAATAGAATTCTGATGAAGATGGTTTTGTTTTGCCAAGAGTGGTAGATGAAACAATTAGTTGTTTCAACTATGTTCATAAAATAGCATGAGTTTCATTGATCATTTTCCAGATCATCCAATCATCATATTTTTTTTCGAATTTTTACTTTTAACCTCCTTCCACTTTCCCTCTTCCTCTAGATTGGTAGCAGTATCACATGATACTTGAGCTGATAAATTTTTAGTTTCACTTGTCCAGAGTCTTCCATCTTTTGCAGAAGGTCTTCGAAAACAAATCACTCTTGAATGGGGTTTCCCAATATCTGAATAAAGGCACAACAATTCCGACGATCTTCATTTCCATCGTTATTTGGCTTCTTCGGCCTTGTCCACTAAACCAAATTTTTTTCTAATGATAAGATGAATTATCCATGAACGTTCTCATTCCTGAATGAATAAACTTTAATAATTCCTCAAACTATTGTCTCCTTTGATCACTTTGATCATCTTGATGAGGCAGTCATTTATGTTTATGCTTAAGAAGTAGAGACCTTCGATATGATGAGGGTATTGAAGTAGAAAAAGGTACATGTTCCTGTTTGAGTGTAACTGTAGCAGCTTCTACCTTTCTTATCCTCCACCCCATAGTTGGTGGAATTACAGAAGTTTTTCCCTCTTTTTACATAATATAGTCTTCTATCTACTGAGCGATTGAAGTAAGGTCTCGAAACCCTCTTGTGTATTTCACATAGAAGAATGGTGTGCGTAATTCATCATGTAGATTTTCTACAAATATTGGCAGCAAATCTTCTTTAGGGAGTGATAGACATAAGGAATATGTTATTACTTTCCATCATGTAATGAAATCTGAAACTCTTTCATTATACCATTGTTTAAGTTTGGTTAGATGAAAAACTATCATCTTTAGTATATTTGAGCTATATTCAAGAAGGAATTTATGACAAAGATCATCCCATCCAGTAATTTATCGAGATTGCCAACTTGTATACCAGACAAAATCTGGTCCTTGTAATGACTGCACAAAACAACTAAGCTTAACTACTTCTTGTTGTTGATAAGTTTCCATCATAAGATCACAAAGAGTAACAAAACATGTTAAGTGTTGTTTTGGATATCTTGAATCATTAAAAATTGGGGATTCGGTATTCACAATATTTGGTGGGGGTGGATTGCATCCACCCATGTAGGATAAGCTCCCTTTTCTAGGTGAACTGGTTCATGTTGTTCCTCTATAGCTTCCAATTGAGTCGTTAATGCCCCAATTGTGTTCATAAACATTTTTGGAATATCCAGATGAGCTGGAATATGTGTAGCTATAACAATTCGTGCTTGAGTAGGAACAACGACCAGTATAACTACTAATGGTGGTACTGATATCTGCCTTAGATAACCCACAAGAATAGGTCCATCAGGATATATATGTTTCTACCTTGATTGTGTACCCAATGGAGGTAATTCATTTTCTGTGTATGTAGTTACTAAAAATCCCCTTTTCTAAGGACCTCTTACAGGATTTTTAATTAGAGGAATTTCCTAGGGAGTAGGTCTAGTAGAAATGATGTTTTGAAGTAACTCTATATTGAGTCATTTCAAGTACTTTATTTCCTTTTATTACTATACAATTCTATCTTTATGTGAAAGTGATTGACCTTCTCTAGTGAAAAATTTATATGCAATCTAACTTTTTTTCCTTTCTCTTGTTAGATGCCTTTTGGAAAGGGGGAGTTTGTTATTTGAAGGCATACCTAGATTCTGGGTAAGCCTCTGATTTCATGTACACACATCTTCTTCATTTTCATTGGTGTGTATCGTATTGTGGATAGGATAATCAACTATTAATTCCCCTGAACTGGAATTGTTTTTTGGAGGATCTTCTGCAATGTTGTTAATGACATTTACTGATGCTTAATGAACTGATAGAATTCTATCATTACTTTTCCTAGATGGTATCCCTTTGTGTCTTTCAGGAGACTCTATTATCCTATGTGAATAATTCCCTGGAACTGTTTAGCAGACAATAATATGATGGGAATCATTGGATAGTTCAGTTGTACTCTTCCTTTGGGGCTTCTTCCGTAATCAAGAGAATATTGACTTTCGTTGAGGAGGAAATTGCATATGTGAAAAGCCCCCAGCCCTGTAGGCTAGTGTGGTTCTTATTCTTCTTCTTCAAATCAAAGAGAATTGTTTAACTAATTTTGTGATATAATTAGATGATCCCCCAACCTTTCATGCTGGGGTGATTCTTGAACCACTATGGCTGAAATTCGTGCAAGTGCTCTTCTGATTTTTCGGATTTTGGTTCAGACATTAGCTGGGTGAATCATCCTATAATCACTAAAAACATTTGTCTTAGCAGATCATTGTGTTATTTCAAACATTTTCATCCTTTGATGCCTGATATCCTCTAAATAGGATACCTATTCAAGATTCTGATAGGATTGATGTAAAAGTAACTCAACAATTTCTTTTATTTGGGCATGATTTTGATGAGAACTAGTTGAGGCCTGTTCTTCAGCGTACATTTGATTACATATAAAACTAATTGATTGTGGTCGTACATGGGAAATAACATTGCATGTGGCCACTTTATGCTGACTTTTCTGATTTTGGAGTGCAGTGAAATGCAATGATCCATATGCACCCCATCCTCTGATGCGAACACTAGACAGGGAATCAGAAATTAATTGGCACAGTCTCTTTAGAGTATTGATTTCATTCATGCTGAATGGTTCTCTATTTCTTTTCATCATTTGGATGATGAGAAATTGAGAGTGATTACAAGTTAATTTGGCACTTCAAAACATCTATTGCCTTTACATTATTTTGATATTTATCTCATGGTAATAATTTGGTTTTCAAATGATGAATAATTTTCTATAAGATGAGACTAATGTCTGGAATACAGTATTCTATCATAAATTATCGAATATCATACTTTGAATTTTCAAATGGCCAAAACATGACATGGATTTGTCCTTTAACTAATTGTTTCCTCATGTTTAACACATCTTCATAATATTTCACAAGGGGTTTCTCAACTTGATCTGACAAAATTGGATGCTCTGTACTAGAAGAAAAATTTCCCAAGGGTGGATTAGAGAATCACAATTCTCTTAATATGTCTTATGGTTGAGAACGTGTTTCACCCATCAATTAAAAGGAAACATACATGACTGGCCCTGTGTTTTTAAGTGCCTCAAGGTAGGAGGGCTTTCTCGTCGCTACATTTTCAATTATAGAATAGTCTTGAAAATGTGAAATAATACTGGGGAGAGGAATTTCTCATCAAATACCATCATGTGGAGGATCACCACGATGGATTACAGAAATGGATAAATCATCTTTCTCCTTGGTCTTCTGGCCACATGGAGGGTTGACGTGGCTCTCATCTGAAGATAGGCACTCAGCATTGAATGAATTTTCTTGAAGAAAGCCTTCATGATAAAGTGTTTGAAGAGGAACATCAGAATTACAACTACCACACCAATAATTTTTTAATGATTGAATATGATCTTAAGACACAACCGATAAATGTATGATGGCTTCAACTACTCTAGCATTAAGAGGATCCACATCATGACATAGCTCTTGATTTTCCAACAATGCTAGGACAGACATCCTCTTGGATGTTCTCTTATACATAGTTGGCACCACATGTTGGGAAAAGTGGTAATCATGTTTTGGTAAATGTGCATGTCTTGGATTAGTTATCAGAACAGAATGATTACCTCCAATTGGAAATGGTGTATTTTTCCTATCCTGTTTTCCATATGATATGGGGAAGTATAACCCATGACCCTCCTAAACTGAAATAGAGGAATGTATCTACTCTAGGATGGGATTCTGATGTGTCATCCCATATGTGGGGACAAATTTATGTGTCTTGTCCTTGGATAGTACTAAAGTGGTTAAAATATCTTGTCACGCTTCTAGAATATGGGCAGGGATTTTCTTCTTCCCTTTCACCATTGATGGAATTTATTTGGTGACTGTAGTTGCCGAAATGGGAGTATACATCCATTCTGTATCGAGAGTAGGTGTATTTTCCTTCTTATACCCTTCTTTTTCTAGTCAATGGGTGTTGAAGGTACTCATGTATGGGGGTAGAGAGTTGGGTATTCCCCAAATTTGTCGTCGGAGCATTCCGTCTGACTTCTCCGGGTGCTACCAAATGAGACTGTTGGCAGACTTGATGAACATTGGTAGGTGTATGTGCCTGTTGGTTGTTTATCATCAGTAATGGTTCAACGACATCATTAAATACTAGATGAAGAGACTGCTGACAGAATTGGTGATTGGAAATAGGTGTATTTTCATGTTTACCAATTTCCACCACATTAGATTGCAAAGACTCTTTATATGCAGTAAGAAGAGCCTGCTGACTGGATGATAACTTATAAACAGGTGAATCTTCCTATTCACCCAACTCCACTAGGTATATCTGGTGGTATTGGTGGGTTACTATTAGACAATCCTACGGAGCAGAAAAATTATAACAGACTGGTGTATATGCTCGCTCGTTGTTTTCCATCATGATAAATTGATGGGATTTTTTGGTGGATGCAGAGGTGAGAAACCACTACCTATTGACTGGACATTGTCCCTGGAAGTTCATTTTACATTCCTGGGTATGATAGAATTGGGCCAAACATCCATAGGAAACACCCCATCATGATGGGGCTACACTACCGCATGATTATGATGGAAATTGAGGGGGGGTGCTCAGAATAGACTCCTTCATTCTTGAATTGAGTCCTTGAGTGTCCTCTTGATCCTCCTCCCTGTATTATGGGAGGGATTTATTGTTGATTTCCATGGAAAAAGACCCGAAATGGTTCGAGATAGTGGTTGGCACCATTTTCTTCACGATCATTTTTCGTCATTGGCCAGATGATCTAGGATTGTTGTTGAACTGGAGGTCATCCCGAGCAGTCTCCAATGTTGGTATTGTACCATGTTGGAAATATTCCTTTACCAGCACATTAGAGACCTAATTTTGAATACTTTGGGTTGTTGATAATGTCCTTCCCATGTATGGAGATCTAGCTTGAGCAGTAGTTGGGAGGTTCACAGATGTTGTTTGTGGGAAATACATTCTTTTGATTGAAGAGAATTCTTTGGAAAATTGAGACCACAATAAACTCTATTAAAGAAACATCTTTTTTAGATGTTTACATATGTTATTGATTCATTTTTATGGACTTCCTTTATCAATTTATTAGGGCCTAATAGGTGGGTAACATTATTAACTTGATTAAGGATTCAAGTCGGGTTCACTATTTTTGTTTCATGGTTCCTTGAAAAGTGGGTTCTAGATTTCAGAATCACTGTTTCTTGGCGGTTTCCATTGGATTTATACATAGAACCAGAAACATCCTAAAATTCATTTTCCAAAGAGCACCTTCATTCTAAAGGCATGAATTCGTTATGTTTTGAACATTAAGAAACATAAGAACATGCATTGGTTGAGAGGATGGGAGGTTGGACTCATCACACCCTTTTGGGGGGAATTATTATCTACTCCAAGAATCTCTTTGTAAAATTAAGATATTATCATGAATCCTTTTTAATTCACCAAGTATATCTTATGTGTCCCTTGAAATATATTATCACTTAATAACCTATGTAAAATTTTAGAATCATCAGCATGCATTAATGGTTATTCATTAATTGAAATATCTATTTGTATTCGAGGTTTTCCATCAATGGTATACTCTAATATACTGTTAAGATATTCTTTTAATCATCATTGTGATGATACAAGTTTTTTAAGCCACTCTGTTAGGCACTCTGGAATATATTATCATCCAGGGAGATAAAGCTTTAGTTTTATTTTGGGATCATCCCCATAATATAGGATAACTATGTATCCTTGTAAAAGGAATCAGAACCCTTGTAGTTCGGTGCCACTGAATGGGACACATCATTACTTTTAATGTCTTCTGATATGTACATAAAAACGGAATGTTCTTGGTTGATATTTTGTGTGGGACTTATGATGAAGTATCCCAATGAACATGTAAAGGATATGGACTTCCATGTTGGATCAGATCCTATTGGGAATATAGCCAATGGAGAACAGGATTGACTTAAAGTTTTGGGTTTGAACCTTAATGAGGCTTCCTACGTAACCCATATGGATGGGAATCAAAGACCACGTAGTTCAATAAGTCTCATATAATAGTATGGTCTTCTGAACCAAATGACTCGAGGCTTAATTCCTAAAAACGATGTCTTGATGATTTGAGGATTGAATTTTGGCCTTATTTGATAAGGAGGGTTCTCAAATTGGGGGTACTGTAGTTGGATTCTTGAGAGGATATCTAGTGAGCTTGGGCTCTAAAATAGCTTCCTATGTATCCTGGTTTTAATAGGAATCAATGTTCTGTAAGTTTTTTCAGTCTCACAGGAGAGTATGGTCCTTTGAAAGAAATCATTTTGGGCTTACTTTCTAAAAAGGATGCCTTATCTGGGGTTTAATTTTGGGATTATTCCTAAGGAGGATTCCCAAATTATGGAAATTTGGATTGGATTCCTAAGGAGGATATCAACTGTGCTCAGGCCCTAAAAGGGCCTCCTACATATAATGGGTTGAACAAGAATCATAGTTCTCATAGTTCCTTCATTATCATAGGAGAGTATGTTCATTTGTGAGAAATCTTTAAGGGAATACTTCCAGAAAAGGATGCTTGTATGGGGTTTAATATGGGGATTGTTCTTATGGAGGATTCCTAGATTAGGGAAATTAGGATTAGATTCCTAAGGAGGTTATCAGGTGATATTGGGCCCTAAAAGAGCATCCAACATATCATGGTCTGATCAGGAGTTAGAGTTCTCATAATTCCTTTAGTCTTATAGGAGAGTATGGTCCTTTGAGTGAAATCAGTTTGGGCTTAATTCCTGAAAATGATGCCTTATCTGGGGTTTAATTTGGGTGTTATTCCTAAGAAGGATACCCAGATTAATGAAATTGTTATTAGATTCATGAGGAGGATATCAAGTGTGCTCAGTCCCTAAAAGGGATTCCTACGTATCTTGGTTTGACCAGGAATCAGAGTTCTCGTAGTTCTTTTAGGGGGAGTGTTTGTGCATATGCTGTAACCATCACGTATCTCTAAGCCCATGTGAGTCATTCTCAGTGTGAGAAACAAGCGGATGTGAAAGATTCAACAATGGCATTTCACACTTTTCCTCCTGTGCTAATGGATGATGGTGTGTCGACCTTGGAAGAGGGTGAGGCGATGATCCTTTCCTCTGTTATATTTATATTGGAAAAGGGTCCAATGTAAGGAGAAAGGGGTCATGGTGAGTGGCTTACAACAGGATGGATTCCCTACAATTTATCTTGGTAGGGGAGGTAGACTTCTCTTATGCTTCCTTGGAAAATAAAAGGTGAACCATACCTTCCCTACCAGAGACCCTAGGTTCTGTGTCGCCTCTATGAGAAGAGTGAGGATAGGACCCAAACCCTCCTCCAAACTGGTAAATTCACAACACAATTCCAAGGAGATATTTCCATGTGACTAAGGATATACAAACCCACAAAACCCTCCATGAATCCTAACTCCATTTTGAAACAAATGTGGGAAACCTCTGACTATGGAAATACAATGTCACGACCCGTCCTCAGGGCCCATGTTGTGACTACCCCAAGCCCAACTTCCATAGGCTAGGGGCTGGAGACTAGCACCAAAGTCATAAATCCTGGTATCTGGGAAGGAATTGCATTTATTAAACATAAACACATCCAACCAGAGTACAAGTTGAAGTAATATAGTAAGTACAAAATAAAGTGCAAAAAAGTAAATGGGCCAGAATAAAAACCCAACTGATAAGTACAACTACAACAAAACGAAAGTACAACAGAAAAAAGAAACAGCGGGAAGGTGTCAAGCTACTCCTGGATCGTCCTCCGTAGTTCCTAACTAAAGGGTAGGTACAGATGTCCACCTCTTCTCTCCACGTCTGTCTGTCACCTCTAGGTATCGTCTCGTCCTGAAGTCCACCTTCGGGTACTGACTCGTCATGGGGTCCACCTTTGGGTACTATCCAGTCCTCGAACACTCGGTCTCCAACAGCGATGTTCATCATCTGTATCCAACACAACGAGGTGCGGGCATAGCCCGTGCAGGGGTGAGTATAAGGATACTCAGTAGGGACCCCAAGACCTTCAAGGTCTCACAAAACCAACAAGGATCACCACAAAGAAGGATCTCAATAGATAAACCATACAAAGGTATAAGCCCATACTTATACCTAAGTTATCAAGTAACCCATATCAACCATGATGTATCACATAGATATGAAATCAACAGATAACTACTATGTAGGTATATTCCCATACATACACCCAAGTTATCAAGTAACCCACATCAATCATTAGGAAATCACAAAGGTCATTGGCTCAGCTCAATCAAGGATTTTTATTCACGATGATGAAAACATGGCTGCTAGAGAGCTCCTTCTATGTCGAGTACAGTTGTCCTATCATGACTCCGAGATGCTACTCACAAACCATAGACTGCTGATGTACTCCTCCCGTCGAGTACCGCAGGTCTGCTGCCAAATACCAAGCGCTCCATTCGGTGTGGGTCTACCGCCAAATACCGGGTGCTCCCCCTAATCACCTTCATAGGTACTCCACCTTCCGAGTACCACCGGTCTGCTGCCAACTACCAGGCACTCCATCTGTCGTGGGTCTTCTGCCAAATATCGGGCGCTCTGTCCACTGGGCTAATCAAATTACTCCGACTCGAATCATTCAAGTAGTCATTATGACTACAACTACTAGGTCTCCGCACTCCGTATGCTCATCTCCAGGAGAGTCTGCTCCATAATCCACTGGTCGATACTCCAAGTATCAAAAAGACCCACAAATAAGTATCACAATGGTCCGTCTCATCACAGGGATCTCAACCGAAATGACAGTGCGTCAATCGGACGCCCGGTCTGTGAGTTATTAGCCTTTTCGTCCTGGGGGCCCGGTTGGTTTTGTGTAGTACCAACCCAAACGTATCTCAGCTATAACCCAAACAATCATAGGGTAAACTTAAAGGTACCATTTCTCAATGAGATTACCAATGCAGCTGTCAGTTTGTCAAACGGTCGTTCGGTATGAATGTTATCGTCTTTTATGTTCCAGGGGCTTGTTTGGATTTTGGGTACAATCCTACCCGGCCATACTCCAACTGTGTCCAAACCATAGGTGAAGTATACCAAATGATCTGTCTCACTAAAAGGAAAACAACAAAGTCAACGGCACGTCAATCAGACGTCCAGAGCCCAAGTTATAACCATTTCCGATCCGAGGGCCTGGTTGGTTTTAGGTTCGAATCAACACAGACGTACCCATAACTCACCAAAACGTCGAGTTTAATATACTAAAACGACCATATCGATCCAAGGATCCCAACTCAACTGACAGTTCATTGATCGGAGGTTTGTATCCCATGATATAGGCATTTTAACGAACCTGGTCCGAAAAATGGGGGGTTTGGGCCAGGTCTGACCCGGCCCAATACCCCCTGGGTCGGCCCGAACCGGTTCCGGGTCCGGCCGGGAAGGTGCAACCCGGCTCGACGCCAGCGGCCCGGCCCGGCCCGGATTGAAAGCCGGCCGCGGCTCGGGTCGCGGCTGAGCGGGGTGCGAAGGGGGAATCACCCCCTTTTTGCGGAATGAAAGACCCTGTGGGGTTCTCCCTAGTTGGCTGTTGGGGGGTTACGACCGCTCGGATTCCTTGAACTTCCTGCCAAAGTCCGGACGAGTGTGTAACCGTGGGACCCCCTCGGGTCCCGCCTTCAGGTGGAGCCGGAGGTCTGCTGAGCCGACCGCCCCTTTGAAGACAGCTGCGGCCCCAGGCTGCGGCTCATATCCGACCGGCACGACGGTTCCGCATCCCTCTTCTGTGGCCCGCTCCTGGACGCGGCCTCCTTCATCCTCACCAGCGCGACACGATGGCACCATGCCTCACCTCTATTGCCCACTCTTTCCGCGGTCCTCTTCCTTCCCGCGCGGTGCAACGACACCACGCCGTCTTCACCGCAAAGATCAATGAGGATCAATAAGAAAAGGGGAGGAGGATCAATCGTGTTTGTGCGGTCCAATCTCATCCCATTCTGATGATAATATGAGTCCAATTTAATCAACAAAGAATGTTAAATTAATCTTGAACAAAGATAACCCCTACCTCGTATCGTTCGACTTTCGTTAATGATATCGGGAATGGGTGTGGACGTTGGTCTGTTGACGTCGTCGCACGGTAAGAGGTGAAGGTGACGATGGTCATTGGTGTCCATCGTTTCCTCTATGGCCTTCAATCCGGCTCGAGCGTCGTTTATTGGAGATTCGACGGATGGAGAACCATTCTTCTTGGAAGAACAAAGTTCTTCAATGAAGTAGATTAAGTGCTCTTCACAACTCAAGAGCTTTTTCCCCAAAATCTCTACACAACCTAACCAAAAATAAAATAAGGTTTCTACCTTATTTTATTTTAATCGTGCCATGTTTAAAAAGTTCAAATTTCAAACACTTCATTGATTAAGAGTTTCAATAACTTAATTAAAGTGTGAGTTGGCATGAGTTATGGGAATGAGAGGGAGAGAAGGAGTTACCCAAATAAAGATGAGATAAAAAAATAAAGAGGGAGTTAGGGAGTTGAGAGGGAGGTGAGGAGTTAGGGTCTCGTGTGGGACCCTCCTCACTAAACCCTCCCATTTTGTAATATAATGATTATCCTCCACAAATAAAAATATTAAATGAATATTTTTATTTATTCCTTGAAAAAAAACCAGAAATTTAACCTCTTCTCCTGTCAAAACGCAACTACGGTAAAGGTACCCTTAAGAAATTACTGGTGTTGCGGTTTCATCAGTGACCTCAGATTTCAATTCTGAGAACCGGTTTAAAAGATAGAAAACCCCACTCATTCATTCACTGAACGTACCCACGCTAAACTTCGAAAATTGATTCCGGGCACACTAGGCCTCAGAATCAGGTTCCGTCATAAACCGCAAACTCGTAAAATTCCAAAGAAATTAATAAAAAAATATAATTGAAATTTCCGAGTCTTTACATTACTACCACCTGAGGGCTTTACGTCCCCATAAAACTACATTACAAACTAGGGAAACAAAAGGAGGTACCAAGATTGCATCTGATCCTCACGCTCCCATGTGCTCTCCTGGAGGTTCCAATGCTGGAAATGAAAGCGCACAAGAGGAATCAACCTTCTCTGTAGGACCCGCTAATTTCAATCCTCAACCTCTACTATAAACCTGTGAAAGTCGCCCCATCATCGATTTCCAGCTCTCCATGGTCAATGACGATGGATAGGTCGTGCACACATCTCCTTAGCAGAGATCTAAGAACGACGTCGGGCACCCAGTGCAACTGAGGTGGAAGGGACAGACGGTAATCCACCTTTCCTAATCTGATGGGGACTTGGATGGTCTATTTAACCTTGGATATTACATGCCGCCTTGGCCACATCTCTGTAGACCCCGTCGAGGTCACCCTTAAACTCTAGTGGTCTTGTCTCCTATCAGAAGAGGACTTATGTCTTCTTCGTGCAGTTTTCATCCACTCTTTGATGATCTGCACATTTTACGTCTTGACATGAACCATCTCTGATTCTATACATGCTGACTCCAACACTATCCACAATGGATATCTGAAATGTGTCCAGCTATTGTCTCTCCACTCCTAACAACTAAATTCCCAACCTCCAACTAAGAGCATCTGCAACATCGTCCCCCTCTCCAGGAGTATAAACTATCTTGAAGTCATAGTCATGGAGGAATTCAAGCTATCAGTGATGTCTCTGGTTCATGTCCTTCTGAGAGAAGACACACCTGAGACTATTGAGTTAGAGAGAACTGTAAACCATTTTCTCAATGATCATTGGGTGAGACTATCCAATTATAAGAACTCATTCCCACCCGTCATTGTTTACGTTCTTCAAGATCTACTGAGATTTCACTTTTTCTGAAAAGAGAAATTTGGTCTCATCACCTAGTTGAATCATGCTCTTCGCCTAATACATTCAATCTTGACATGAACGATACTATTTCATGCCATGGACGACGTCGTAAGGCCTCGACACTACTACCATGAGATACAACCATTACTCTCACCTCCAAGGGTCGAGTCACACTGTTGGCAGTAGTGTGTGGTCACTAGGTCTCCTCCAGTAGGTATCATGAAAGTGAGGGTCAAGTCAACGTTTTTAAACCAGAACCTCTTAGTATCAACCATACAGAGTGGAAAAAAATGCAAAGGTTACAAAGAAAGGTGTGTTTTGTTACTGCAGCTCAAATTACAAGACACACACAACTACATCGATGATAACATGGAAACTAAAAACACCAAGAACAAGGGCCTCCATGACTAGACCTGCTTCTATCCACCTGCTTCCGGAGCTCTGTAGTCATATGCTTCAGCTGCCTGATGCTGAGCTCCCCCATATCCACCTGTTCCCTGCAGTCGGGGTGGTCCTTCGGGTGGTGGTGGTGGAAACACCTCGAAGCGTCATCCACCTCAATCTACATGACCAGCTCATCTGCATCTTTCTCCTTGCGATCCACCTTGATCAAACCTATGCCTCTGCATGGGAGGTTCTTCATCTATATGTGGATCATCTATAAGGTGGGTCGGAAAGTCACGTGCCATGTGACCAAGCCCACAGCAAGAGTATCACTACACGCTCTTGGAACAACTAGCTCTGACACCACTCTTGGTTTCCCCGCATAACTTAACCTATGTCGTGCAATCGGCCACCAGTGGTTCTGATCCTCTTGGACCCTTGTGTCGTCTGTCTACTGCCAGCTGCAGAAGACTCCTCTGCAAGTCGACTAGTGGTGGGTCCCGGTCTTGAAGTCTGCTCAGCATGGAAACTCTCTACTAAGAGGGATCCCTACAATGCCCCTTCCTAAATCGGAATGCTGAGGGGAATCATTAAAGCTCTGATCTCGTGCCTCAGTCCATACTCGAAGTTCCGAGCCCTGAAGAATGGGTCTCGTACCATGTCTGTAGAGTAGCGCGAGAGGTTTGTTTACCTCACCGAGTACTGTGCTACTGTCATGTTGCCCTACTGCAAATGCAGTATCTCTTGTATCTGCACTACTCGAAGGGTGGCTGGTAAAAACTCCACTCGAAACAGGCTCTCGAAGTCTGCCCAAAGTAGTGTCACCTCATCATGCATCTGGAGAATCATACCCCACCATCTTCCTGCGGCTGCCTGAAGGTGGCTGCTAGTAAGGTTCACCATCAAGTCCACTGGTGTACCTACTAGCCTGAAGAATCTCACCATAGCCTCCAGCCAATCCTCAGCCGCATGTGGGTTCATCTTTCCCTAGAACCTGGGCAGCCTCTGCCATTGGAACTCGTGCAGCGTGCTCAAGCGGTGTGCATCGCCTGCTTATGGGGATGGTGGCATCGTTGGCCCAACGAATGGTAGTACCTACGATGCCTCAACTGAATGAGGGCCCTGTACTGACGCCTCATCACTCAGCAGGCTATCAGTACGTACAAATATCGGGGATCTAGCTTGTCTTCCACGGGGAGGAATCCTTAAAGAAACAGATGTGACACAGTCAAAAGCCTATACCAATTTTGAGCTGACATAAAAGGAACTTTTGAATACACACATGCAATCAGTGTTTTCATGCTCTGAGTCGGAAATCAAAAGTCAGGGTCCTGGTGTATGGATACGTCGAATGCCCACTCCAACACTAGACTCCCTGAACTGAAAACCAAAAATAGTACCATTAATACTATTTCTTCACGGAATGAAAATATCAAAGTTCAGAATTCTGCGGTAGAACCGACTCCTCTGATACCAATTTTTCATGACCTGTCCTCGGGGTCCATGCCATGACTACCCCAAGCCCGCCTACCATAGGCCAGGGGCTGGCGACTAGCACCAAAGGCATAAATCCCAGTATCTGGGAAGGAATTTCCTTTATAAAACATAAACACATCCAACCAAAGTACAAGCAGAAGTAATACACTAAGTACAAAAGATTGTGCTGAAAAGTAAATGGGGCAGAATAAAAACCCAACTAAGAAGTATAGCTACAACTGTACGAAAGTACAATAGAAAAGTCAAACACCAGGAAGGTGTCAAGTTACTCCTGGATTGTCCTCCGGAGTTCCTACTGGAAGGGTAGGTACAGATGGACACCTTAGCTCTTCATGTCCGTCTTTCACCTTCGAGTACCGTCTCATCGTGAAGTCCACCTCCAGGTACTGACTCGTCGTGGGGTCCACCTCCAGGTACTGTCCAGTCCTCGAACACTCGGTCTCTGTCAGAGTTGTCCATAATTTTCATCAAACACAACGAGGTGTGGGCATAGCCCGTGTAGGGGTGAGTACAATGATACTCAGTAGAGACCCTGAGACCCTCAAGGTCTCACTAAACCAACAATGATCACCACAAAGAAGGATCTCAACAGATAACCCTTACTTAGGTATAAGCCCATACTTATACCTATGTTATCAAGTAACCATCTAAACCATGAGGTATCACACAGATATGAAATCTACGGTAACTACTATATTGGTATATGGCAATACATTCAAACAAGATATCAAGTAACCCATCTCAATCATGAGGAAATCAAAAAGTTCATTGGCTCAGCTCAATCCAGTATTTTTATTCACGATGACGAAAACACGGCTGCTGTAGAACTCCTCCTCTATCATGCATAGTAATCCTGTCATGACTCTAAGGTGATACTCACTAACTATAGACTGCTAATGTACTCCTCCCGTTGAGTACCGCGAGTCTGCTGCCAAATATCGGGCGCTCCATCCGCTGTGGGCCTGCTGCCAAATATCGGGTGCTCTCCCTAATAGCCGTTAGAGGTACTCCACCTATAGAGTACTACAGGTCTGCTGCCAACTAGCAGACACTCCATCCGTCATGGATCCGCTGCCAAATACTGGGCCCTCCGTCCACTAGGCTAATCGAATCACTCCGACTCGAATCGTTCAAGCAGTCATCACGTCTACAGCTACTTCGTCTCCACACTCAGTACACTCATCTCCTGGAGGGTCCACTCCATGAGCCACTGTTCAATACTCCATGTATCACAATGTCCCACAAAGAAGTATCACAATGGTCAGTCCCGTCACAGGGGTCTTAACACTACAGACAGTGCATCAATCGGACGCCCGGTCTGTGAGTTATTATCCTTTTCGTCCCGGCGGCCCGGTTGGTTTCGTGTACGAACCAACCCTACCATATCTCAATTGTACCCCGAACTCTCATAGGTTAAACTCAATGGGACTGTTTCTCAATGAGATTACCATCGCCGCTATGAGTTCTTCAAACGGTCGCCCGGTCTGAAAGTTATCACCTTTTCTGTTCCATGGGCCCGGTTGGATTTTGGGAACAATCCAACCCGGCCAAACTCCAATAGTTTCCAAACCTTAGGTTAAGTATACAAAAATATCCGTCTCAATAAAAGGAAACCAACTAAGTCAACGGCACGCCAATCAGACGTCCGAAGCTCATGTTATAACCGTTTCCGCTCCGAGGGCCCGGTTGGTTTCGGGTTCGAACCAACCCGTACGTACCCATAATTTTCCAAAACGTCGAGTGTAATATACTAAAACGACCTCCATGATACAAGGATCCCAATGCAACTTAAGGTCTATCGATCAGAGGTCCTTAGTCCATGATATGGGCATTTGAACGAACCTTGTACGAAAAATAGGGGGTTTGGGCCTGGTCCGACACGAACCAATACCCCATGTGTCGGCCCGAACCGGGTCGAACCGAACTGGGTCCAGGCCCAGCCTAGCTGGCACGGCCCGGATCGGCGCTAGTGGCTCGCCCCGGAACTGGCGGCCCGGCCCAGCGCTGGCAGCCCGGCCCGACGCGGGCGACCAGGCCCAGCACGGGCGGCCTGGCCCGGCGCGGCCTGCGGCCTGGCTTGGAAGCCGGTCGCGGCTCGGATCACGGCCGAGGGGTGTGTGAAGGGGGGGTACCGCCCACTTTTTGTAGAACGGCGGACACTGTGGGGTCTTCCATAGTTGACTGTCAGTGGGTTATGACCCACCATATTATTTGAACGTCTGGCCAAAGGCCGCCCGGATGTGTAACAGCGGGACCCCCACGGGTCCTGCTTCCAGGTGGTGTCGGGGGCTGGCTCAGCCGGTAGCCCCTTCGAAGACGTCCATGACCCTAGACCGTGGCTCCCGTCCGACCAGCACGGCGCGATGGCGCCGCATCCCTTCGTCGCGGCCTGCTCCTCGCCAGGGCCTCCTTCGGCCTCACCGGCGCAGTGCGACGGGGCCGCACACCCCAGCCACGGCCCACTTCTACCGCAATCCTCTACATTCCCACGCGGTACAACAACACCGCGCCATCTTCGCCGCAAAGATCAATAAGGATCAACAAAAAATTGGGTGGACGATCGGCCATGTTTTTTGCGGTCCGATCTCCTCCCGTTATGACAATTACATGCGGCCAAATTAATCAATGAAAAATGTTAAATTGAACTTGAACGAAGATAACCCCTACCTCGTATCGTTCGTTTTTCGTTGATGATATCGCGAATGGGAGTGGATGTCGGTCCATTGATGTTGTCACACGGTAAGAGGTGAAGGAGGAGATGGTTGTTGTCATTCGTCGTTTCCTCAAAGGCCTTCAATCCTGCTCGAGCGTCGTTCGTTGGAGAACCGACGGATGGAGAACCATTCTTCGCGGAAGAACGAAGTTCTTCAACGAAGGAGATGAAGTGCCCTTCACAACTCAAGAGATTTTCCCCCAAAATCTCTGCACAACCTAACCAAAAATGAAATAAGGTTCTCCTTTATTTTATTTTAATAATTCCATGTAGAAAAATTTCAAATTTCAAACACTTCAATGATTAAGAGTTTCAATATCATAATAAAAGTGTGAGTTGGCATGAGTTATTTGGGAGAGAGGGAGAGAAGGAGTTACCCAAATAAAGATGTGTTAACAAAATAAAGTTGGAGTTATGGATTTTAGAGGGAGGTGAGGAGTTAGGGTCTCGTGTGGGCCCCTCCTCACTAAACCCTCCCATTTTACAGGAAAAATATTATCCTCCACAAATAAAAATATTAAACACATATTTTTATTTATTCCATAAAAAAACAAACTGGAAATTTAACCTCTTTTCCCGTCAAAACGCAACTATGGTAAAGGTCCCCTTAAGAAATTACCGATGTTGCGGTTTCATCAGTGCCCTCAGATTTCAATTCCAAGAACCGGTTTAAAAGATAGAAAAACCGACTCATTCGTTCACTAAATGTACCTGAGCTAAACTTTGTAAATTGATTCTAGGCACACCGGGCCTCGGAATCTGGTGTCGTCAGAAACATTGGACTCATAAAATTCCAAACAATATAAGAAAAAAATTTCCTTCATATTTCTGGTTCTTTACATACAATACCAAATACGAGACTTGCTGATCTGCCTTCTCCAATGGTTTGACAAGTCATGAGGTTTTGGTGGAGGTTTCCACTTAGCCCCTTTCAGATAAGGGAACCAAGGAAGGATATACCATGACATGAAATGGATTTTAAAAAAGGGTACTTGATTTAGTCGCGTAGGTACCTTGCATTGATATACCACACATATAGACCACACTGGTTTGCCGTGCAGATCTGATGCACTGGTATGCCGCACAGGTCTGAATGATGACTGAAATTTTTTTTTACATAGGAGAACCAAACCTATTTAAATTTTTTTAAGTAATTTCAAATCCTTCTTATCCCATTTAATTATTTTTTCTCTCATGATTTAGAGATCTACGTGAGACAATTTGAGGGATCTGGGAGAAAGAGCTACACAATGGGAGCATCAGAGAGTCTATTAGTTTTTCTTCATCCCAAAATGGGGAGCCCAAGGGCTCTATTTATAGGCAAGTATGGGACCTGGATGAAGGAATGATGTTCGCATAGGTACTTTGTGCAGCTCTTTCGTGCAAGTACTCCACGTAGGTGTAAAAAACATCTTTCAGCACGGAGCTTTGCCGTGTAGGGTAGCCGTGCAGCTCCGTCATGTAGATCTATCTCGTAGATCTGTCGCATCGATTCGTCGTGTAGATCTGTCATATAGGCTTGTGAAGGTAGTCCTTCGAAAAGCTCTTTGGGAGTATTTATTGTTTTCCATGGTACGTTTTGTACATTTATTTGGGATCTGAAATGTCCAGAGTTCTCTTAATAGACTTTTGGGTTACTTTCTCAGGTGTTGTCAACATATACAAATTAATATGCTTAGTTAATATAAAATAATGATATTAAATAATTAATAAAACCTATGTAAATGGGGATAAAATCAATATAAGGACTTCTATATGGAATAATATTTGGAATTAGTAATCAAGCATGACAACGCCCCCTCACATTAGGTGCAATAACCAGAGGAGGAGTAGAAAAATCATGTTAATCATCAAAAAGACCGAAATCAGTGGGAGAACATTACAAATCATCAAGATTTTCTCAAGTTATCTTAAACCAATATTCACAACATTAAGAGATTGTTAAAATAGATATTAAATACCAAAAACTAATTAATTTCAGAAGAAAATATGGTTACCTATAAAATATTTTTAATATATGTATGAAATTTAAAAAACTATTAAATATCATAATAAGATAATTACTTATAACTAATGACCATAAAATAATACATCAATTGTCTTCTTCATCACAAGTTTTATGAATATCAATGTCATCATCCCCATATTCAGAATTGTTAACTTCCATATAAATTTTAGTTTCATCATCCCCAATTACTTCAACAACATTATCAATATCATCGACCCTCAAATGGGGGGGTCATCAATGATCATTATATCATATTGGGAAAGATATATTTTTGGATGTTTCTTAAAAAAAATTAATATGTTTCACTTCCACAGAACCATTTTCATTTTCAATATGCTGATTGTCACGTGAATTTATTTTTCCCACTAATCACCTGTCCTTCAAATCTCATGAAGCATTACAGTAATTTCCATAGTAAACTCGTTCTTCTTGATATGAAAAAAATAAATAGTTCATTTCATGAAATAATACTATTATATTTAATGTCAATGACTCCATGGTTTGGATGAGATAATAACCCCTCATTAGTATCAAACCAATGAAATGTAAACATAATAACATAATTTGGCCCCAGATAACATAAATCAATTATTTAATCTAGAAAACCATAAAAGTCAACTTCAATTTCTTTATGATGATCTCCTTTAAAAAAAGACTATTCATTATTTTCATTGATTCAAATTATATGTGTGTATAGAATTGAAATCCATTAACCACATACCCAATATATGATTTTAATAATTTTGATGGATGGTTTTTAGCATACATAATCTAAGATCAATTTTGTTTTCAAGTTGTCTTAACTAGAAACAATAAGAATTATTAATAATACATATCACTGAAAAATTGATTTATAATTATGTTGAAATAATGTTAACATACAATTATTTTAAACCAATATGAATTTTTTGGGGGCATTCCTCAAGATAATCTTATGTAATTTCCATAAATTTATTTTTGATATGGTCATCATATAGTCTAACAAAAATTAAATATAAATAAAGATATTTTTTAAAACATTTAACTAAATAATAAAAAATAGTACATACTGCATAGATCATGTCATTTATTTACATTACAACAAAACAAAAGTATGACCTCTATATTTTTCATCATTAGTCAGTCATCACTCATAATAACCAATGAAACCAAGATTAGGATGATTAAAACCTGAATACATATGGTTTCTGAAATAATTAGTTGTTGTCTAATTATTATTCATGCAATTACGTTTTGAATGATATTCCACTGAAAAATAAAATAACCTAAATTTGAAATTACATTATGTACGTATTCTTATGTAATTGACCCTTCAAATGATACTTATAACATACATTATTATTTAATTTTTTCATATATCTTTCAAATGGATATATCCAACAGAATTATACTGGACCTATAAATTTAGCTTCATATAGAAAATGAAATATTAAAATTGTCTTGGAATCAAAGAATCTCGATGAGAATATTTTCTCCAATTTAAATAAAATTAAAAAATAAATATTTTCAACCCAACTCAATGCATTATAATCTGATGTTGCAGCACAGATATAGTAAAAAAAATATTTTGGTCAACAAATCCAAGATTGAATAATTAAATAGCCCTCTAAGACCAATATGCTTCAATCATTCAATTTTTACATGACAGTCATGAATTTTTATCCTGAAAATATGCCCATTTCTAATGACACCAAAAAAATTAGAAGAATAACCATCTGGTAACCTCAAATATCTAATCAATTGATAGAATAATAAATAGTTTTCTTTACATAGTGTCTAAGATACTTTTTTGCTTCATTAATTTCTATGATCTTTCATTATCAATTTATTCATGTTCAGGTTTTCTACAAATCATTAAAAGATCTAACCAGCCCATTACATTATCTGTTATCTTACAAGGTGTTTCCCAAACGGTATAAAACATATTATCAAAAAACAATATTCTCAAAATGAATTACATCTTTCATGGTACAAACCAACAAATCATACCAATATGAATGTTTCCAAAAAAATACACCTTATTATCCCATTACGATCTCTCCCAAGAACATGTATCTTATTATATTTTATGGTTAGTCCAAAATTAACTTGAGTTAATGTAGAGATAAAATATTTTAAATGATTAACTGATAGCATTGCTATATCCATGTCCTTTTCAATTAGATGTCTTGTAATATTAATTTTTTTTGTTCAAAAATAATTATCCAATGGATGGAATCTCCAGTGACAGTCAAAATAACTAACATTTATCTCATTACAATGCGTCAACACATTGTTCTCAGCCACATCGTAAAAACATTAATTTAGACCATATGTAGTCCATCCAGATAACATTCAACAAGCTGGAAACTAATTGATCATACATATTAATTAATCCTTCAATATAAATTTTTTTTCTATACTTATATCAAATGTATTCACACTGTCATTCCATAATAAAATTAACTCATGATTAGTGGTTTCAAATAAATATCAATATTCACATTTGGATTTCCGAGTATTAATAGAATCATATATATATATATATATATATTTATATGGTTCCTTCTAGAACATCAATGGAAGAATGTTGTTAGGAGTAATGAAAATAGTCCAAAAATATTATTGACTGTTGTATGCACCAAATGAAAAAAACCATTAATACAAAGGCCCAGCTATATGTTACGAGGTTATAAAGGAAAATAAGGATGTGTGCGATGATGTTTTTTCTATGAATGGCCATCACATAGATGATTTCATCTTTATATGATGGAAATATTTTATTTATTCCATGTCATCAATCCATCTATCTTGGGAGACATAAACAAATGTTGTAAACAAGGTTTAAGTGGAAAATATCTCAACTATTCCACAGGAACTCCAAACATTCTTTGTTGTCCCTATTTATAACTAGATTCAACTTATTTTTGACAATTAACCAATAATTCATAATCATAATAATATAAGATACAGTCATTTGAACATGTAAGGTTCTTCGGATAACATAGACCCAAATTATGAACCATCCGGTTTCATTCATTGAAACTTGTAGGTAATGTATTTATGTTCGGATACAATGACTTAACGAAATATAAAATCAGATCAGAGCAACAATTGTAATTTAAAAAACCTGATTTAATAGCCATAAATATATGTATCAATTTTATGATTCCTCATCTATATTATCAGATATAAGGACTCTTGATCGGATGTCATCAAATTGTAAAACGAAGAAGGTTCTAATTCAAGATTTGGAATATTATTCTGAGTTGTTTGAGGAACAGATGGACCAGTTGCCTCATGTATTAAGTTTTGAAATGATCGATCTAGAACCAAAATTTATTTATTTGATACAAATATCTTTTCACCATGTTGATACCAAAGAATATTATCTTTCTAAAAACTGGAATGAAATAGATGGAGTCCAACATTGTCAAATGTTTCGACTGTTCTAATATCACATTTCTAACATGAACATTTAATTGTTCCATCAGAAATAAAATCTGAATTTTATGATGCAAATGATATTAAGTATCCAATAGCATCAATTTAGACATGATATAACAAGATCCATTTCGATATTTTCAATTATTTATCCTATCACGATCACATAATAGATACTGGTGTCTACTTCCTGGGTCCATAGTTATCTAAAAAACAACAAAATAAATAAATTATTATATAATATTTTGACAAATTACAAATTATTTTTAAATTTTACAACCTTCAAATAAACTATAGAAGATGATCAGAGTGAGGAATTGGGTTTTCACTAGATTACGAGGCATGTAGAGACTCGGAATAGATAAAATAAGAATAATAAATATATTTTATAAGAAATGTTATTTTTTAAAAATAGTAAAATATCGCATGAACAATTTATCATATGAAAAATATGAGACCACATTTAGGTCTAAGATATGGATTTTATCCTAGACGTAACGTTACATATTTTTGCATTGTGGGTTAATTACATTGGACCCAATATAAATTAATTTAATATTATTATAATAATTTCTTATAAAAAATTAAAATTTCATCCAAAAAAATATATCATATGAAAACTTGAAGACCATTGTTGGGTCTTGGAAGTGGGGATTTGGAGTGTACCTTAGGCATGACATAAAATTTGAATTTATAATAGATATTATAAATATTAGAAATTTACTTCGATTTTATCCTTGATAAATTTTGAAAATAATAATAATTTCCTCATATTTTTAAATTATAAATTTTCAAGATTAATTATTCGTTATTATAAATTATTGTTTTTCATTAAACTAATTTTTAATTTTTTCTTTTAAATAAAAAATTGTTACAAAAAATATTTAGTTAAAATGAGTGCTTTAAATTAATTTTCCAATTACATTTAAAAATAAAAATTTCTATTTATTTCATACATTATATATATATATGTATATGTAACTCATATTCAATTATATTAAGATAAATTTCATTTTTACAAGTTTTTCAGTCAAATTAACAAATGAAATCTATATTCATATATACACACAAACACACAAAAAATCATATATTTTATCAATTTTGCATATTATTAATATTTTTTTGTAATTAACAATACTATTTACTATTTATTGTTAATATTAATAAATAAATAGTCATATTTATTTATATTGAAATATTTATTAATTAATAAAAATATATCAAAAAAATTCAATCATGTTTTTTTAAGCCAATATACTTATGAAATTTATATATACATAGTTATAAACATACGTAAATATTTAATATTTGTTTAATAATGTAGACTAATTAGTTAGTAATTATTATAAATTATGTGATAATTGTTATTAATTATTTTATTTATTATTAAGATTTTAATAATTATTATATATGTGTATATCATGATATCATAATTAATATAAGTACATAAAATATATTCTGAATCATTTTCAAATAAATATACTTATAAAATATATATATATATATATATTTAAGCTTGTATTTTTAAAATGATTATATATACATATTCAGATGTTAATATATTATATATTTACTGCACATTTTCATAATCAAATATATTTTTACAATATTTTTTGAAACAATATATATATCAGATAAATATAAACAGAAATATATATATCAAAAAAATTATTTGTTTTTTATTGTTTTTATAAATTTATGTTTGTATATATATATATAAATACATTTGTTATACAAATTATATATATATATATATATAGATATATATTCACATGTTAATATACATAACTGTGTATATATATATGTCTATATTGAAAACCATACACATTTTTTAAAACATTTATATACTCCAGTCTACATATATATATCATAAACATTACACATTTATTAAATAAATATATATATATTCACATTTTAATATATAAACATTTATGTGTGTATATATATATTAAAAAAATTACACGACTTTATATATATATATTAATAAAACTAAATGTGTTTTAAAATGTTTATAGATGTATACAGAGAATGTATTGTTTACACATATTTATATTAAAAAAATTATCAATTAATCATAATATATTAATATGAATTTATATTAAATGGTTTATTAATTAATATAAATATATCTAATATATTTTGGCAATTACATTGAAAAATGTATTCATATCAACTTTATATAGACATATATACAAATATACATATAGATATACATATATGTATATATATATATATGTTAAAAAATATAAACATGTTATAAAATTTACATATATATATATAACCACATTAAAATATCAAAATTAAATAAATATTTGTTAATATATATATTTATATACATGCAGAAAAATATATCGAAATATAAGGGTTAAAAAACATACATATATATATATACAAAATTAAATACAAAACAAAATATCAAAATTAAATAATTAGAATAACTAAAATTCAATTAACATAAATTACATGAACCTAATTAAAATCTTAATAGGGATTAATACAATTGTGTAAATCCAAAATATCAAATAAAGCTTGAAATGTTTACAAATTTGTCAACCAATAGTTTGATCAAACTAGAATAATTAACATTGAATAAAAATATGAAAACAGAGAACCAGATTAAAACAAAAATAATGATTAATATAATTACATCAATCCTAAATATCAAATAAGTAATTTAAATTAGATGAACTTCTTAACATAGGATTTTTTAAAAAATGTATACTAATCCATAACCCAAAACCTAAAATATGAAAATCCAAATTGACAGAGCATATAAGTGGAGTCTGTACGTTAAATATATAAGACGAAATCATCAAAAATGAGGGAAAATTGAGTGGCTTAGAGTGGCACTGGATCATTCGTCCAACCAAGTTGTGGTGCATTTTGTCATTCGAAATAGTAATGAGAATGGAGAAGGGGGAAGAAATATGTATTGGGGCTATTAAAATGTTGCTGTTTTTTGTGAAAAGATATATACAATTGGATTAATTCCCTAAAAATAATTTTTTCGTTAAATAAAACCGTTCCATTGAGAATTTTTTACTAATAATAAGATCCCATAAAAATGCTTGTCGTGATTACTTTTTGTGCTTGGCGATGAGAAATCAAACAAATACTATTTCCAATGGATTACAAATTCTGTATCAAAAACCCTTTATTCTTGATGGAATTAATATTTTCTCATAAAAAATAGAATAAATGACATTATTATTTATGGGTGATCATCCCATGGCAAATTATACTTTGAAAATTATTGAATTTATCATAATGGAAGGAAAATATTAGGAAAAAGGGAAACAATGATCCTTAGTCAATGGCAACATGAGTCACTACCAACATAAGTTTACACAAGGATAAGTCCCTGCAAGAATGAGTAACATTTTGAATGAGGCACCTGGAGGATGATCTCTGGAAGAATGTGTCACTATTGTGATGATTCAACTCTAGGATGAGTCATTGTAGGATAATTAATCATCAGGATGAGTAATCATGAGCATGAGTCGCCACTAGAATGAGTCGCCACCAGAATGAGTCATCACCAAAATAATTCTCCTCCAGAATGAGAAACTACTAGGATGAGTCACTACATAGACGAGTCACATCTAGGCTGAGTCACTTCTAGGATGAGTCATCTATAGGATGATTCACCAACATGATGAGTCACCATGAGGATTATTAACCAAATTAATGATTCACTTCCAAGAGGAGTCCCTAACAGCACAAGTCACCACTAGAATGAGTCACTTTAATAAAGATTCACCATTGGATAACTATAAATTCAAGAAAAATGTTGGAATTTCTCATCATAGAATGAACCACATGTATGAAAATCACCCCATATGACTCTAAACACCTCAATTATCATATTTTGGTATTTTAATAGTCTATAATATCCATCTGGTTACACTAAATACAAATCAAATATTTATCTTCGTCAATTGATAAAAACCAACATGAATTGAAGAATATAAAACTTCCATAAAACCATCTCTCAAGGATACCTCACAATTATACCATCAAAAATAAAACACTCCCATCATCCATACCTATTATCTATAATTATGACAATAATTTAAAAATTCATAATTCACTTAACATACTAACATTGAATTTTATCATCTATCTAAGGTTACTCTCTCTCAATGTGGAACTAACTAACCTGCATGGGGTTAATCACATCATAGTCAAATGTGTGTTTATTATGAATCATTTATTCTCAATTCATCATGTCTAAACATTATAACCCATCTCAAAAAAGAAATCGCATCAAGTGGAAAACAACATATTTAATAAAATACCATGTTCCAAATAATGAAATGCAATGAAAATATAAAAGGTAAAAGTCAAAATTAATCCAGTTACAGGGATCAAATCTGCATATCATGTTCCCATTTACTCTCCTCTAGTCCACAATTCCTCCATAGTACATGAACCATTATAATGGTCCATACCCACAACACCTTCACTCAAATGTCTTAGATCTCCACTATATTCTCTATGAAGGTTGTTACATCCTAAATATCCAACTATCCCTAGTGAAACATTCCATGATATTTCCTCAAATTTCAATTCATTATTATCCAAGTGATATAAATAACTTCCCAGAACATGATTCTCATCCTTCACCTACTAGAAAACCCAAAATCATTCTAATAACACTACCACAACCATTTTCATCCCAATCCACCAAAACTAAATCCTCAAACCATGGTATATCATAGAAATTCATTATTGTACCAAAAATGGTGATCTTTGACACTCATGATGAAGTCCATTTCTCACTACTACCATATAAAATAGCCTTCCTTGAATCAAAATTTGATTCTAAATACCCTATGACCATCCCAACCGAGTATCACTATGGACAACACAATCACACATCAGATCTACCTCTGATTCTACAAAACAACTGCTACACTTTCCGCATCAAAGTTGAAATCATAGTTATCTAGAACATGAATCCTCACCCATCAACCACCCATTCATTCATATTAATATTTTTTCATTCCTCCATTTCTCTCAACAGATCTGTAGACTTATAAGAGTCATATTTTCATGATTTTCTACACTAATCGTTAGAAATAAAATTTCCCTTTTCAAATGTTTAGTAGACCTCAAAATTATAGTCTTGATGTAACTTCATCCACCTACACTTATTTATAGTCCGATCACACTGGAAAAAAAATATACCCTAGACTCTTGTGAAAATGATGACCATAAAATATTCCTAGTGAAGCTATATCACCATAACATTAACACAAACAGAAATGATTATAAATCTAAATAATTAGTGGAATAGTTTCACTCATGGGGGTGCAACATCCTAGACCCATAAGATATAATAACCTTATCCTACATCAAGACATATCGCAAGACTAGATAGGATGAGTCACAAAACACCTTAAACATTACTTTTTATTATTATAACCGGGGCACTAGAGCACATGAAAATTTCCACTTCATGTAATTGAATGATTCCTAGAGTAAAGAATCCCAAAAAATAGCATGATACATCTTTGTTATGTCTATAAACATGTCTGATACTCAAGATATGATGGTCACAAACCTATGTTAATAGAATACGATAATAAGGAATCTATGAACTTACACCATGTTCATGGCTGCATCCAATGATAAAAATTCATAGAACATCATTTGGAGAACAACCAAACACTGATGAGAAACCACATGTCTATATAAATGGAAATATCCTATAAAATTAATAAAAGTAGACATCTATCCATAGAGTCGGTGGTGCGAAAGAACCTACAAGATTGATTGGTGATGCTTAACATGCACCTCATAGAAATTAGAGTAGATCACGATATCATCAATTAATTTGACAATGAAATTTCATATGAACTCAAAAACCATGGATTTAAGGAGCCCCATCAATAAGAATGGTGAATTACTAACATTGAGGGACACAACTACAATCTTGAAGTTACTATACCAATATTTGAAGATAGTATTTTAGACATCACCATTCTTTACACATAACTGGTGATATCGATACTATAGGTCAACCATAGTAAACCAACTCACCCCACTCAGATGGAAAAAAATATCAGCAATCCTAAAAAGTGGGTAACGAATATGGACTGTCAACTCAATTAACCTCCTGTAGTCTATAAAAACTATAGAATACCATTCTCCTTTTTAGAGAACAACATTAGAGTTCCCCATGTTGACACACTAGGCCAGATGAATCCATTCAACGTCATATTATGAACCTAAATCCTCTTCTCCCATAACATATAGGGTGTTATCCAATAAAGATCCATTGAAATCAGAGAAGCACCTGAAATCCCAATATCCAAAAAACATAACATCATGTCAAGGAGGTAGTGAAACAAACTAATCATGGATAATGTCCAAGAAATCCATTTTAACATTGGGATCCTACTCTTCCCTTGAACCAACTAGATCAACCAAAATCTCATCCATCATGGAATGAATGTGATATATGTTTCTTTTTCCCACCTGAGATATCATCTTTCTAATGAAAACATCCAGTAGTCCATCCTTGTCCTAGAACATGATTCTCCTTAGAATGTAGTCAATAAATTCCCCGGCAATATTAAACAAGTTTATTCCTTGGATGACATCGTATGTATTAATGTAATGAAATATAAGTTCTAGAAATGACTGATGTCTTCCAATCATCAGTTCACATCCCTGGGAAACACTATACAAGATAATTTGACCCCCCAACTATCATAGTCAACTCCAACAAAATAGTAATACATTCTATGTATTTTCCCATTGAACATTCTACAATGGGTGTCATAATATAGTGAAAAGATCCTGAATAAATAAATAGAAGAAAATCATAGAAAAAAATGATAATATATATAATGATATCTGGTCCATCTGGTGATGCTACCTCCGCTGCATGAAACTGACCATGCCCAGCTCCCCTACCTCTTTACAGACAACTGCCTCAAAAAACACACTACGGTCAAGGTACCTGATCATAAAGAATATATTGTGGACAACCTATAATCTACAAATATACCATAGCTAGACCATTAGCCGATTGACCCTTCTATTTAAATGGCCATGCTCTTAATTACTGTTGGGGTAGATATTGAACCTTTCTGCCTTAGCCAAAATGATCTCGAGTAGCCACTAGGCATTGATCCTGAAGTTGTTCATAAACAAAAAAAAATGATACACATCATCCCTATCCCACATGAAATGTTAAAAACCATATGTCCAATGTGAAGCTGTCGAGGTGGACTCATTGATTATCAAATCCTACAAGGCCCAGAAATCTAAGAACTGCTTCTGATTACTCTACTCCTAATGGAATCCTTTTGGTTCCCCTACCATGAATAACCTACTCATGAGTGTATATGCTTGATCATATCATACATCTTCTAAACATATAGGTTTGTTTGCAATATAAATGGTGTAACTACATTCTTGATTAAAGGATGGAGTTCCCCTTCAAGATGCCTCTCTATGGACTCATCATCTTGAAAAAGATTTGGGGTGAAGTGAAAATTTTCCATGAAATTAATAACAAAATCCCACAGAGACATACTACCAAATTGAATGGAGTGTAGCACCAAACTCTTATCATCCTTCATGGTCGATGAGAGGAACTCTGCTGGAAACTCGTTTTTATATTAAACCCATGAAACATCTACCTCCCTCTTCTCAACACGGTAAAACATCCACCAATGATGAAAAATAATGTTTCGTATAACAAACCATAAAAAACCATGTACTCTATCAGAGCTATTATCAAACTGAAAGTGATCTCCAACTCCATTATCCTACTATATGTTTTGAAATCACAAGCACTCACCCTGTACATTTCCAAAGAGTTCAGTTCAATAGAACACAACATTTTCTACCGCTAATCATCATCCTCTTCTAGATCATCTCATTGTTGATAAACTATGCCAACCAACTGAACCTACAATAGCAGATACACATATGAAAGTGGACCATGAGAAATAGCTAAAAGAAAAACTTGGATTTCTGAAGAACGATAGTAAGGATTTTCATTATTATATATTTTAATTAACATTAATCCATTTGTTAACATTATGAAATCAAACATTCGAAAAACATCCCACATCAAATAAGAACAATGGTCATCATGATGCGTGCAACCCTTAGAGGCCTCTCCCCTTCAAGAATTCCCACCTCACATGGTCATTCAATAAGATCAGATTATGTGCACTAGATCATGGGGCCCCTAAAATCTCCTTTCCTAGATTATCTCCCTAGTATATGATATGCACCAATGTCCAATGAAACTGTTTCCAGCCAAACCATGAATTATTTACTATTCCAAACTCAAAAATATATATTATATTTTAACCATCAGTTCAGATACCACATTATCAGGATCTCCTCCCACTAATGATGCTTCAATGAAAGATGATGGATAATGTAATGGCCCAGATCTCTCTGGGCCATTCCTTTGTCAAAAAGAACATTAAGAAGTGTTCTGGAGGATAAAATGGACTTTTCCCACACTTTCCAGAATTTTGAAACTACTCATCGTGTAGTTTGAGTACATGACGTGTACCCCCTTTCCAGGTATACACCTTGTTGAAGGTCGTGTCCTTTCCGTGTGCAATAAATGGATACACACCGTGTGTCCAAACTACACTCCGTGTAGTCCTTCGCCGCGTACGCATTTACCAGTCAACGGTCGTGTACCGTGTTGGAGACATGTCCTTTCCATGTGCAATAAATGGAGACATGTCGTGTGTCCAAACTACAGGCCGTGTAGTCCTTCCCAGCGTATGCATTACCCTCAAAGCGTGTGTTGACCAGTCAACGGTCGCGAAGCCGTGTTGGAAGCCGTGTGGAGACCGTGTAAAATAACTGATTACACGCCGTGTACCATAAAGTACACACCATGTACTTTTCCTTTTCTCGCATATAAAAGGAGGGGTCCCCTACTCCTTTCAACTCACTCCTCTCCTCCCAGTTCCTTTGAGCAGAGTTCTCCCAAGAGACTCGAAGGCTCCTTTTCTTCCATATCTTCTTCATCCGAGCTCTGATTTATGATCCGTCAGCGGCCACGGGATCGTAACGACAAGGTCAGACATCCGAGCTTGGGTATGTTGTCTTTCCTTTAGCCTTTGCTTTCCGACATCCACCTGATGAGGTTTTGCCGGGACCCGACAGAAGTGACGGACGCCGACGGACTTCTTCTAAAGTTGAACCGGGGGAGCACTGTGATTAGAACCTGTCAATGTAGGGATCTTACCTTTGTTCTATCTCCTTTGTGCATCATGCGGGGTGGGTATCCTCTTGTTTTCATGAGAAACTATTGAACCATTAAATAAAAATAATAACCGGTTAACTAACGAGGTTGGGAAGTTTGTGATTTCTGTTACTTTATATCCGGTGATATTATGTTGTGAATTGAATGAGCTTCTACCTACTGAAAATCAGGGTCTTTGGGGGCCTCTGATTATGCAATTAAATGTTTCCCTCTCCTTCTAGATTTTCTTATGGATGGATACTTTGTGGAATGGCGAATTGGTTAATCACGTAAAGTTGTCTCTTTAAATCTGTAACCCTTGTGTGATCACCCCGGTTAAACAAAATGGAATAATGAACATGTAGGGGTTTTCTTGGTTTTCATGGCATGTGATGGGGGTGTTTTGTGGGTTGTTGTGAATCGGGTGAACAACGGGGCTGCGGTTGGCTTGGTTGTGGGATAGTGTGAATGTTATGTTGGTGGCGGGCAGCGGGGATGCGATAAGTTGTATTAAAGGGATAATGATGTACGGGTTTCAGTGTGGTTGTGGTTATGGTGGTTTACAGTGGGGCTGCGTGGATGGTTTGAATGTGAATGAACATTGGGTTGAAAAAAAAGTGGAAGAATTAATGAATTGTGGGTCATGGTAATGAAACAGAGTTAATAATCAATGGGGATATTTGGTTAATAAGAAGGACTTGGTTGTGTTGCTTGTGTTTTCCTAACTTGATTTGTGGATGGAAGGGATATGTTTTACGAACAATCGATGTGGTTGGTTGCAGATAGTTGCCCAGTATTTAAAGAACTAATAAACTAATTTTTCTGAAACGTGAAAACCTAATTGGGGTTGGGGTTGTTTGTTGTATGCATTCTTCGTAGTAGCAGTGTCGAGGCACGTGCTCAGTTTCTCTGTTTAGAATCCATAGGTTCGGCTGTGTGTTTGATATATATATATAAATCTATATATTTTGTGTTTTATCGCACCCCACCCATGTTGAGAACTTAGTGCTGAAAACTCCAATTTCATGGGAGAGGGTGTTTTTCCCTTAGTTACTAGCCCCTTCCAGCTCCTTCTCCCCTAGGATATGATGGATTGAGGTGACCATACACCTATGTCTCTTCGGGTAGGTTTCGATTGGGGTGGCTTTAGCCCAAGACTCTTCGGGCAGGTTCTACTATTTCCCAAGAATCTTTGGGATGAGGCTCAGGTGTGTGCGGGCGGGATACGCGGTTGTGAGGCCTAGGTGTGTGCGGGCGGGATACGTGGTTGTGAGGCCCGGGTGTGTGTGGGAGGGGAGAGTGTGGCAGCTTCAGGACATTTGTCGTTAAGAAGAGCAGCTAACCAAAGGGAAATTGTGCGTGGTACCCAATACTCTTGTTCTTATATACTACTACCTATTGTGATTGTTTTTTTGGTGAGTGTGGCTAGTGAGATTAGGTGGATGGATTTCCTTTCTAGGTTTCTTCTGTTATTCTCACGGGACATTAGGATGTCTCCCCCATTGTGCATGAGAGCTTTAGGTTTCCCTACTGAGTATACTTGTATGGTCACCCTACGTTTACTTTCAGGTTTCCAGGAGGACTACCATGGCCGTGCGGGACCCTACTAATCGGACAGTTGGAGTTGTTGCAGTTGTTGTTCTCTTGTTTTCTTTTGGTATTGTACATTGAGCTTTCTTGTACTTGTACCTTTCCATAAAAAAGTTTAATCATGCTTGTGGGATGGTTTGGGTTTATTTATATACACTTGTTCTTTTTATTTTTTTGGTGGTTAACTTGTCCTATTTCCCGATCCTAAATAATAAAAAGGGTAATGCATCCCATATTTGTGAAAACGCATACCCTTGGTGCTAGTCGCCACCCCGGGGCCTACTGGATGCGGGACTCGGGGGTCATTATATCCCTTTCACCATTTCCAGCTCAGGAGGGGCATCCTTGGTGGGAGGGGGTCGTGACAGAATGGTATCAGAGGTGATGGTTGAGAGATATGATGGAGTTTGGAGGTAGGCACAATGAGGATTCCATGGGATGGAAGGGTGACAATGTTAGTCAATCTTGGTGTCTGACATAGGCCAGGGAAGACCGGCTAGGACACGAGATTTTATCCCCCCCCCCCCCCCCCCCCGTGATCAGATACAAGGAATCTGAGCCTACCAAACGACCAAGTGAGACTACATTAATTGCAGGGTAAAGACCCTAGGGAAGGAACATGCATCATCATGATTGTGTTTTACTTGATTTGGGTGTTCTGGGAATGAAATTGAAATAAAATGATAAAATAAAACCTTGATTTTTCCTTACTACTTGGGCATAGGCGATCCTTGTTTACCATACAGCTATGGCACCTGGACGTCGTCCCCGGGTGGCTCAGACGGCCGAGGCCCAGTAGATTCAGGTGGTCGATCAGTTGAGGATTGACCGAGAGGAGGAAGATAGACAGTGGCAGAAGACTCTCCATTCCTTCCAGTGGCAGACCCTCAATAAGTATGAGGGTAGTACTTCGAATACGGAGATGTAGGGGTGGCTTGAGGAGCTAGGGATCGCTTTTACCTTGATCCATGCTCCGAGGGAGTACTGGGTTCCCCTAGAAGTCAGTCATCTAATAAGTGTGGCGTGATAGTGGTGGACACTCAACCTCAGAGAGAGGATAGAGGCAGAGGTTCCATGGGCTGACTTTGAAAAGGAATTCCGAGAGGAATTCCTTTCTTCCATGATCAAGGCAGAGAAGCGGCAGGAGTTACTCTCCCTTCAGCAGGGGAGTATGTCAGTACGAGAGCTGGGGATCATGTTCAAGGATCTCCTGCACTTTTCTCCAGATATCATTCCGGATGAGGAGTCTCGGGTGAGACGTTTGGAGGAGGCGCTTCATCCTTCGCTCCAGTATGTTGTCACCCCCTTCAACCTTCCGACGTACTTGGCGGTACAAAATAAGGTAGAGGTTGTAGAGAGGATGCACTCGCTGCGAGGTGCACCCCAAGAGGGGAATCAGCCAGGCTCGTCGAAGGGAGAGGCTGTCAGCAGCAGGTCTCCTGTGACAGGACCTTCCAGTTTCATGCTGGTAGGGAGCAGGCCCCAGCAGTTCCAATTCAAATCTTCGGGTCATCGTCCCTTTTTCATGAGCCCAGGACCGAAGTGTTTTTATTGTGGAGGTTTTGGGCACATCCAGAGTCGGTGCCCGACCCATGCTTTGTACGGTGGAGGTGGGCAGGTTCAACACCCGCCTCAGCAGCACCAGTCGCCGGCAAGACCCTTCCAGCAGCAACATGCTCTAGTGCCTTTGAGGGGAGAAGGAGCAGGTGGTGGCCAGCCACATGAAGTTCCTCAAGGATTCCAACTGGGACGTGGTTGAGGAGGTGGACGTCAACAGAGACGCAGATGCGCTGGGTGCGGATAGTTGCATGCGTCAGAGGCAGCATCTCTGGAAGTACCAGGGATCGATAGAGATATGTTTGGGTTTTCTTGAATGATCACCTTTATGTTTTTTTGGGAGCATTACACTCCATTGTTGGAACTCTTTTTTCCCATTCTTTGGGAATGGACCTTGTTTTCGTGAGTTTTTAATGCTATTTTGTTACCCACATTTCTTTAAATGTACATGAAGAGCCCTATCATGTTGGGAGGGGAAGGCCTAACCTATAATCAAAACGCATTAATGTGGATGCGATTAAACCCGTGCAGGAGAGTCAGTTCCACATAATGCGGATAATATCTCGACATGGGAGAAAGAATTTCCTAAGCCATGCGTTCGGGCAGTGTGTGCGTTGTACGGTGTTGGGGGCAGTGTGAGTTGAAAAATCCAAATGTATGAAAGTGGGAAGACCCAATTCTTAATCGAGACGCATTAATGAGGATGTGATTAAACCTGTGCAGGCGAGTTAGTGCCGCCTAAAGAGGATAATATATCGACATAGGAGAAGGAATTCCTAACACATATGATTAGAGTTGTTGGTTGGGTTCGTGTTATAACGAGAACCCTAAGAGGTATCTTTTTGGGTACCTCTGGGTTGGTTTTTGAATTCTTGGGGACGATAATGTTTTATGAGGTATTCGATGTAATGGCCCGGACCTCTCCGGCCCATTCCTTTGTCAAAAAGAAGGTCAAGAAGTGTTCTGGAGGGTAAAATGTACTTTTCCCACACATTCCAGAATTTTGAAACTACGCGCTCTCTAGTTTGAGTACATGCCATGTACCCCCTTGCTGGGTATACCCCATGTTGAAGACCGCATCCTTTCTATGTGCAATAAATGGATACACGCCGTGTGTCCAAACTACACGTCGTGTAGTCCTTCCCCACTTACGCGATAACAGTCAACAACCATGTACCATGTTGGAGTCGTGTCCTTGCCGTGTGCTATAAATGGATACATGCCGTGTGCCCAAACTATATGTCGTGTAGTCCTTCCCCACGTATGTGTTACCCTCAAACTATGTGTTGACCAGTCAATGACAGTGGAGCTGTGTTGGAAGCTGCATGGAGACCGTGTAAAATAACCGAGTACACGCCGTGTTCCATAAAGTACACGCTGTGTACTTTTCCTTTTCTCGCCTATAAAAGGAGGGGTCCCCTCCTCCTTTCAACTCACTCCTCTCCTCCCCTTTCCTCTGAGCAGAGTTCTCCCAAGAGACTAGAAGTATCCTTTTCTTCCCTAACTTCTTCGTCCAATATCCGATTTACGATCTGCCAGTGGCCACGGGATCGTAACGACGGGGCGGAACATCCAAGCTTGGGTCTGTTGTCTTTCCTTCGGCCTTTCCTTTCTGACTTCCACCCTAGGAGGTTTTTCTGGGACCCGACAGAAGTGACGGACGCCGACGTAATTCTTCTAAAGTTGATTCGGGGGAGCGCTGTGATCATAACCTGTCGAAGTAGGGATCTTACCTTTGTCTCTCTCTCTTTTGTGCATCATGCGGGGTGGTTATCCTCTTGTTTTCATGAGAAACAGTTGAACAATTAAATAAAGATAATAACCGGTAAAAGAATGGGGTTGGGAAGTTTGTGATTGCTGTTACTTTATATCCTATGATATTATGTTGTAAATTTAATGAGCTTCTACCTACTAAAAATCATGGTCGTTGGGGTCCTTTGATTACGCAATTAAATGCTGCCCTCACCTTCTGGATTTTCTTATGGATGGAAACTTTGTGGAATGTGGAATTGGTTAATCACGTAAAGTTGGATCTTTAAATCTGGAACCCTTGTGTGATCACCCCGGTTAAACAAAATGGAATAATGAACATGTGGGTGTTGTCTTGGTTTTCGTGGCATGTGATGGGGGTGTTTTGTGGGTTGCTGTGAATCGGGTGAGCAGTGGGGCTGCAGTTGGCTTGGTTGTGGGTAGCTGTGAATGTTATGTTGGTGACGGGCAGGAGGGCTGTGATAAGTGGTATTAAAGGGTAATGATGTACGGGTTTCGGTGCGGTTGTGGTTATGGTGGTTGGCAGCGGGGCTGCAGGGATGGGATGAATGTGAACGAACATTGGGTTATAAATAAAAAGTGGAAGAATTAATGAATGGTGGTTCATGGTAATGAAACAGAGTTAATAATCAATAGGGTTGTGTGGTTAATAAGAAGTACTTGGTTGTGTTGCTTGTGTTTTCTTAACTTGATTTGTGGATGGCATGGATATTTTTAACGAACGATCGATGTGGTTGGTTGCAGATAGTTGCCCAGTAGATAAGGAACAAATTAACTAATTTTGCAGAAACGTGAAAACCTAAATTGGGTTGGGGTTGTTTGTTTTATGCATGCTTTGTAGTAGAAGTGTCGAGGCATGTTCTCAGTTTCTCTATTTCGAAGCCATAGTTTGTGTTGTGTGTTTGGTATATATATATATATATTTGTATCTTTTCTGTTTTATCGCACCCCATCCATGATGAGCACTTAGTGCCGATCACTCCCATTTCATAGGAGAGGGTGTGTTCCCTTAGTTACTAGCCCCTTCCTGCTCCTTCTCAACTAGGCTATGATGGCATGAGGTCATCTTACACCTAAGACTCTTCGGGTATGTTTCAATTGGGGTGGATTTATCCCATGACTCTTCAGGAAGGTTCTACTGTTTCCAAAGAATCTTTGGGATGAGGCCCAGGTGTGTGCAGGCGAGATACGTGGTTGTGAGGCCCAGGTGTGTGAGGGCGGGATACATGGTTGTGAGGCCCAGGTGTGTGCAGATGGGGAGAGTGTGGCAGTGTCAAGATTTTTACGGTTAAGAAGAGTAGCTAACTAAAGTGAAACGGTGCGGGGACCCAATACTCTTGTTCTTATATACTACTACCTGTTGTGATTGTGTTTTTGGTGAGTGTGGCTGGTGATATTGGGTGGATAGATTTCCTTGAAAGGTTTCTTCTGTTGTTCCCATGGGACATTAGGATGTCTCCCCAAATGTGCATGAGAGCTTTAGGTTTCCCTACTGAGTATACTTGTATGCTCACCCTACGTTTACTTTCAGGTTTCCAGGAGGACTACCAAGGCCGTGCGGGACCCTACTAGTTGGACAGTTGGATTTGTTGCAGTTGTTGTTCTCTTGTTTTCTTTTGGTATTTTACTTTGAGCTTTCTTGTACTTGTACATTGCTATAAAATTGTTTAAATATGCATGTGGGATGGTTTGAGTTTATTTATATGCACTTGTTCATTTTCTTTTTTTGTTGGTTGACTTGTCCTATTTCCCGATCCTAAATAATAAAAAGGGTAATGCCTCCCATATTTGTGAAAAATCATACCCTTAGTGCTAGTCGCCAACCCGGGGCCTACTGGAGGCGGGACTCGTGGGGTCATTATCTCCCTTTCACCATTTCCATCTCAGGAGGGGCATCTTTGGTGGGAGGGGGTCGTGACAGATAACGACCCCATGTGTCATACCTGTAGTAGGCCCTTGGTTGGAAACTAGCACTGAGGGTATAAAAATATCCCAATATATTATGAATTTTCCTATTAATGGAAAAAGATATGGATATATCAAATATCAACCATAATCAATTCAATGTCATATATATAAGAAAATAAAAAACCATCACACAATGCCTGTGTAAATAAAGGTGATACAAATAAAGTCTCTAAATTAAATACCTGAAAAAACTAGCTCACCAACACAACAAATATCAATGGTCTGGATAGTAATGAACAATGAGGTCCACATAATAATCTTATAAAACATGAAAATTTTTATTTATATAGATATAGTATGGATAAAGGTATACTCAATTGGAAAACCAACGTCTCTCATGAACAAGTAGAAGGAGCATACTTATGCACCCATGAGAAAATTTTACAACCAAAGAAAACATAATAGGTAGACTTAACATAATAGAATCCAAACCAAGTATCTCTCATCAAATAATTCTTCCATTTTATATAATATAATAAAAAACAAAATGATTATAGGTTACACCACACCACTTTCCCACTAATTTAAAACTGTCACTTCCCAATGGAAAATTTCCTGGAACTCCCCCTCTTCTGAGTATATAACATCACACCACTCATGCACACACCTAGGGAAGACCTCAAAAAACATTTCTCCCACATACATCTGGGCCACAAATCACAACACATCACATCACATCTCACCCTATAGACACCTGGTACAACACATATCAACTCCCCAACCCAAATACAAATGATCCATTATAGTATGGATGGGAGAGTAGAACGGAGATGGTGGGTGGACTACCATCTTTCAACTGGGATTTTTTGAAAGTCACCTCTCATCAGACTATGAAAGTGTCGAAACATAGTACCGTCTTGGTTGGGATTAGAAAAGAAATCAAAAGGAATATAATATAATGTATATATTCATATGTATAATGCCACAAAATCCACACATATAGGGTTAAAAGAATACAACAAATCAACTTACATTGTCACATATATCCTCTTCCATGAATAAATGAACAACCCAACAAAAGAAGAAATTAAGACCCAATTTTTTCACTCTTTAAATAACATTTGATAATTGTAGAGATTGTCTATTACCAACCAATTCCATTAAAACATGTTTATTATTTTATATTCCAAGATCATTATTATCACTAGACATACCATATCGGAAGCTACAAATAATAACACATAGTTATATGTACATTGGAATTGACCAAAAACCAAATCCACTACCACCTTTCGTTAGAACTCCACAAATCAACATTATCATGCTCACTACACCCCCACATATCGTATCTCATACCACAACACATCTTATTTACAAATTTTTATACGGGTTACTCATTCAATTTAAATTCATTAATTTGAAATGTTTCCAAGAAAAATCCATTAGATCTTGAAACAACAAATTCATTAATAGATTGTACAGATTTATCGTGTTATGTTTTACGTGTTTGAAACCAACCATACAACATGAAATCCATGGTTCATGAGATAGAAGTTAATGTATGGGACCCCAATGACCATGATTTTCCGTTTGTAATTTAGCATATACAATCCAAAACATTATTAAATAAAAATTAAGTCATAAGATAGAACATCACATCACCCTTCCCCTTTAAATATAATTTAAACCAATTCAATAATCGTTCTTAATCTATTTTCAACCATATCAACATTATTATCTATAATAATACCATATTTTTTTGATACACATTAAATGAAACTAAGGAAAATCCTACATACAAGGAAGAATATTTTAAATGAAATGTTTCACTTCAACTAGGGGTGCATGTATTGGAGGAAACAACAGCTTTTACCGTGAGTACTTTAAAAACCTACATCAGCAATTTCTATGACTCCAGTAAATAACGATTTAGAGCCTCCTATAATAAAAAAAGGAATAAGGAACTGATGAAGGGATGATCAATACCATATAATGATTAGATATGACCCTAAATAGAATTGAAATAGATTAGTTTCTTAGTCAAGGTTGATCTTAATAAACCCACTAGTTTTAGTCATTTTATTAGAATATAGACATTTTAGAAACTCATGATATGACTGATACATTTTGAAAAGAAATTAAAATTCATTAATCATATCATTAGACACTATTATTGTAAATAATATGTATAAAGGGAAAATTGGAATCACTAGGAACATTGTTTAGGATTCATCACCAGAATGAGTCATTGTTAGGATGAGTCACCACCAGAATGAGTTATCAGAAGAATGAGTCATTAACAAGAATTGTTAACTATTGAATTAGTCACATATGGGATCACTAACCCCAAGATTATTCACAGATAGAATGATTCATCATCATAGTAAGTAACTGATAGAATGAGTAACTTCCAGGAAAAATCACCACCAGAATGAATCACTACCATGGTGAGTCACCTCAAGAATGAATCACTACAAAGATGATCCTCCACCAGATTAATTCATCACTAGGATGAGTCACCTCTTGGATGAGTCATTACCATGATGATTCACCTCCGGGATTAGTCACCACCCGAATTAGTCAATGCACGGATGAGTCAGAATGTGTCACCAAGAGAATGATTCACCACCATGGTGAGTCAAAGGTGGAATATTAGAAATTTGGAAAAATATTGTAATAATCTACCATTAGAATGAATCACATGCCTCGAAAAAACCATATAAATCAACCAGATACGTTAATAATCCTATTTTTGTAAATTAATTTTCCATAATGTTCTATCCATTAAACAATTCATTTTTGTGATGACCAAATTAGGGTCATGATTCTAATATATCTATGTAACAATAATTAAAATTTTAAACATTATATTGGTGTTTCTGGATTTATGATCCTGATAATTGATGGTGAACACCTTTAAAAAGTGAAATTAGTATAATAGGATAGACTTTGAAGGACTTACAAAAAAAATAAAATACCAACCTTACTGAGATAAGTAATGTTCATACATATTCCATCGATTTTACATGAATTATCTATAATTGTAAATTTGTAGAATTGCATTTCCTCATTGATAGAGAGATATACATATATGATATGATTACTTTTAGGGGATCCACATATGGTGTTTGTTGTGTGATAGATAATTTTATTTGGGAAGTATACATGATTGATATTTCTTATTAACCAAATTATAATGAACTAAATAAAAACTAATCATCATGCTAATTATTACAATAATATAGGATTGTTGTGGTTATACCTTATTGGTTCAATTTAGGAATTAAAATGTATATCACCATTGTATAGATAAGGATGGATCTTCTGTATAAGTATTTACAGGGAATGAATATTCTTCATAATAAATTAATATTATTATATATTGTCTTATATAATGAAAATTTGATAGTTTAAACAATTTTATTTAACATATTTATCATTTAGTGAATTAAGGGATATGTGTGACAACTCAGTGCTTCTAATGTAATGAAAACATGTATTCTCCTATTAATGTGGAATCCAAACTAGAGGTTGTAGTATATAATACAGAATATTTAAAAAAGTATATTATTTTCCATCCCATTGATAGTAAATTTTATTCATCATCAATATAGTGATGGTCTAATATTTTCCCACAAAGCTTCCAAAAATAGAAATGTATGATATAATATATATAAAATGAATATACTCTCATAGATTTCATTGAAATTAATTCTTAAAATGGCCTTAATCAACTACCAACTGATATCATATAATCTATAATGAAAAATGATGTCATGGAATTTCATAAAGGATAAATTGAATAAGAACATTATGGGATTCATATATATGTTTTTAGGAATATGCATGTAACACCCTGAGATTTTATGAAAAATATTATTTTAATTTCATTAATGTCTTGTGTTGTATGCTACACCAAGATTACCTTGCAGTATACGCAACACCGTATTAGCTTGCAGTATACGCAACACTATTCTTAGATCGTGTTACACACAATTTTGATAATAGTTATTCTACGCAACATTGAGTATATATATATATATATATTAAATGTATAAATGAAATATTTTTGGATTATGTTTTACGAAACAACTAAGGATTCTTGCACAACACGCAACCCTGACTTGGCTTGCATTATATGCAATCGCGACCTTCCTCGATAGCGTGTGTTGTACGCAATACCGGGTTTTACAAAAAAATGATATATTATTATAATATTATTATGAACTAGCCGTTATGAATAGTATTTACTAAATTTTGAATTTTATAACATTATTATTCATCTTACACATTTTCTAGAACATGTTATAAGAACAAAATAAAATTTTCGTGTAAAATAAGTATTTTTAAAAAAATGTAGTTTTGTCGCCTTTTGATGGCGCACCCACTTTAAATATAGTTTTTGACATGTTTATAAGTTAAATTTGAAAAATTAAAATTCTTCTTTGGAATCAAGAAATAAATATTTACTTTGGATTAATTTTTCATATTATTCTGGTAACTTTCATATTTTGATGAATAGTAAAAACACGCAATATTTTAATTAAAATCAACTTTTTCATCGCAATAATATATATGGTTAAATTATAATATGGAATGGTTTTAATGTATAAATAGAATATATTTTTACCATTTAATATAATTTATGTCATTAGCATTTATTTTACATTAAATTCATAGGTTAAATCAATTCAATATTTTGCAATGTCTTAAAGAAAAACCTGTTTTCTTTCGACAACGAGATTATTTTTAATTTAATTTCTGCAAAGTTTGTTTATAGAATTTGGAAAAATGGATTACATATTTGGAATCAGTGGGTCCAAATTATGTTAAAAATCTACTTTTTATTTTTGGGAATTATGAAAAGTAACTACGGTATATTTTATTTACCATAGTTAAAGGTAAATCGGGTAATTAAGGGTAAATATAATATTATAAAATTACCCTAACAAATGCCAATATTCTATTGTATGGCTAAAAGTAGACCCATATAACCTATGGTTCGGATTAGATTCATTTTATGGACTTTTGACCCTGAAAATAATTTAATTATTATTAAAACCAAAGAAAGTGACAACATGTCACTCTCTTAAATCTTATAAGTATAATAATTTTAATTTAGTGATAAACATCATAAAAATTCAAACATTAATAGTCTCAAGAAAGCTAATAAAATTATCTACATCATGATAATTTATTTAGTATTTTTAGGGATTAAATAATTGTTATTAATGGTGATACAATAATGATACAGAAATTATTTATTAAGTGAAAAATAAGTAATATAGTTTTTATTGAAATAATAATACCGATTAAAAGGCCCACAAACCTGACCAAATCTTATTGGTAGTGTATATCTACACATTAATCATTAAATTACCTAATATATAACTGTTTGGAGCCTTATAAAAGTGATTATGACACTTATATTATGTTATTTTAAATGATGCCAAAGTTGTCACCTTCATAATTTAATTAATATAAAAATTTAACTATTGTGATTTTAAGATGATAAATTCGAGTAAAAATATTATTGTAAAATTTAATATATTTATCCTCATCATAGGATTTTATTTTTAAATTTTATGCAACAAATAAGTATATTAAATAATTATACAAAATTGTTGTAGTAATTATTTTATTAAGAGATAAACCAAATAAATGGTTTTAAAAATAATAAAATAAATATTATATGAACTATTTAATGTGATCCACTAATTTAATAGATTCATATGACCTTTTATGAATCTATTAAAGATTTTAGGTCGAACATATCTTCTGTATATATTTTATTTAAATTCAAATAAATGAATAGTGTCAAAATTGACACTATTGTTATTTTATAAAAATAACATTTTATAAAATTGTTTAAAAATCACAAAAATATTTAAAAAATTATATATTTATATTTATATGGTCTATAATGTTATAAATGAACCAATTATAGAAAATTCACAACATATAAGTAATTATTTGTTATAATTTAAAATTTAGAGTTTTATTACCACAAATAAACTTAAATAGATTAAATAAGGATAAATCAAAATGATAAGGTTTAAAATAAGATCCAAACATGTAAAAATCTGATTGGTTTATGATATTACAACCCTTTATCATCTAATCTTAGAATATTAGTCATTTTTTTGAGGTTTTTATGTGGGGTTAGATTTATTATAAACTAATATTTTTAAGAATCCCAAAGGTGCCCCTCTCGTCCCTTATAAAAGGGCACATCCTCCCTCTCTTCCACACACCACTTTGAGCCTTAATGCTCGGCCTACCCCTGCCCAATTCTTTTCTAAACTTCCCTAGAAACATCCTAGAGGACCTGGTCTTTTTCAAAGACCATTTTTTATGCTCTAAGAGGAGGTCTCAAAGAGGCGCTTCAAAGAAGAGGTAATTTCCTTTACCGATTCTTTCACCTTTATTTCTTCTTCCAATTATTCTTCTTAGGTTGTTTCATTATGAATTAATAACATCCGAATCACTCATATACTGATATGTTATTATATTTATGAAACAACCCTATTTCACCATCTATCCATCCTACGGAAAACGAAATCACCGCGCGTGCGTACGTACGGAATACCGTCTCCACGCCGTGGTGTAATCTATTTTCCACCACCACCTTACTTGGATGGGTATAATGGTGTAAATAATAACTATATATTATTATTGTAAAGTGATAATGATTCGATAATAGTATACATACACTACAATAAAATTCCACGATCATGGGAACGATATCATCGCTCGTGCGTACGTACGGAATACTGTCTCCACGACGCGATGAGATTCATTCTCAATGATTAACCATTCATAAATGATTATAAAGTATATATAAAAATTAATCATGAAATATATGACATAATAATGATACTGTATTTATGTATATATATATGTATGTCATCCAATTAATTCCATTCAATTCAACGAGGAAACGAAAACAACGTTCATGCGTACGTATGGCCTACCATCTCCATGAACGGTGTGTTTATTTCCATTTATCGATCTATTACATATATGTATATTCTGAATATATTTTATATATAAATCATGTTTTACATTCTAGATGTAAGTAGTCATGATCTATGTAATAATATGAATAATTACAAGTCAAAACACGGACGACAAATGAAACGATTTTACCCAAAACGCTCTTTAACATGGAATTTCCAAAAGAACGGGTAATATAAAGTCATAAGTGAACCATATATGATATCATAACAATTAATATGATTCTGTAAAAAGTCAGTTACATTTTCATTATACACGAGGTTTGGATACGTACGAATCATATCAGACCTAAGGTAAGGGATAGTTTTGCAAATCTCATTTTTATCCGAGATTGCTTATTCGTAAGTATTTACTAGGGTTATTTATATCATCCATGTCCATGTTTTATAAAAGTGTTTTCATGTATGTTTAAAGACCTTTTTACCCATTTTTGACTTTTACTACATGGTATGTAAGGAATCTTTCTTTTGTTTAAATTATGAGGTACTTTTTTTGAATTTTCAGACAAAAGTACGAGGAGAATTCTATTTTTAGCTTATAAGGTGTGAATGGATTTTTACGATTTCGTAACGCCTCATTTTCATAAAGCTTACTCTACATGATTTTATGACTATTTTCAACAAAATACATTTATTTTAAAAGTTCATGTCATTTTTTGAAAAGAAAATGATTTTGACGAAGAAAGGATATTTTCCTCAAGAATTCATTTCAAATGTTTTATCAAAACCATTTTCCATCAAAGATGACATTATTTGATATGTGTATGTTTCGTGTTTAATGTCTCTATGATTTACATGGTTCAATTTTCATATGATTAAATGTCCATTTGTTTTATATGGATTATGAAATTATGGGATGATGTTTATGAAACACATTTTATCCTTTGGGTTATGATGAATTTTTTAAGATTATTTTGTGGCACATGTAAGAATGATTTAACTATGAGATGGGTGGGACCTGTATCTCCCTCCAATGAATTGGGTAAAGATTTATATCTCATGAGATTGACATGGCTGGAATGGCAGGTTAAACCGGTTCAGTAAAACAGGACTGAAACGAGGAGTGAACTCGATTCAGAAATGGACTTTGTCCACTAAGATTGTCTTGGCAGCAATGCCTTGGCTACTATGGAAATCATTAAATGTGCTTAATGGATGCCAAAATTACATTTTTTATTCCCATGCTATTTTGTCATTCTGAATGTTTCTTTATGATCTATTCCTTACGTACTTCCATGTTTTATGTCATTTCTCAAGCTTTTGATGTTTAAACATTATATTCATGTTTTTAAGTTCAAATGTATATGGTATGTTTTATTTTATACATGCTTACCTTTACTGAGCATTTGAGCTCACCCTTTTTATGTTTTCTTTTCCACAGGATATAAAGAAAGGTTTTAGGTAAGAGAAAAAAGGGAAAGATCTTTATGGAAGATGTTGAAGATCTTTCGCCCCGATTAGAAGATTTTATTCCGAGTTTCCAAAGACACTAAACTATTATGGTCCTTATGTGTCTATTTTTGTTATGTATTAAGTGTTCCGCAAAAGTAATGTACTTTCCATGTACGTCAAGCTTTGGTTCTCTACAGTTGGTATCAGAGTAAAGGTTTAGTCAACCTCTGGAAACTAGGATGCGAAAACGTTAGTGAGATCCCTAGAGATATTTCTAAGGTATGTCTAGGGATGTACCTAAGGATAAGAATACATATAGGATATAGTCCTAGAACAACGTTAACGATCTTAGAATTTAACCTAAGATGTTAGATATTGAGGGTGATTCCCCTTTACTATGTTGTTTTCCCTAGCATGATTTTTGCCTCTCACACTATTCTTTTTGGGTTTTAGAAAATGGCTTGAAACAGGAAGATTTATGATAATGGAGGATATGACAGACAAAGGAATGATTTTATTCATGAGAAACCAAATGAAACGGGATCTGGAAGTCCAGAAATCGTTATTATGCCTAATCAGAAATCTCATAAAATGATCAATAATCTCAACTTTGGTAAGTTTCCTGACTCAGATAATAAGAGAAAGATGGAGTTTCATGATGATCATAGAGGAAAGAAAGTTCAATTTCCCTCATGTAAATCATGTGGGAAGAGGAATCAGGGAGATTGGTTCAAAGGAACTAAAAGATGATTTGGGTGTGGAAAAGAAGGACACAAAGCCAGTAAGTGCAAAGGAAAAGGGTTAGTTAACACCATGGACAAGGATAATGGTATTTATACGACATCAACAATGATTAGATGTTTTAAATGTGGAATGTATGGGCATTAAGAAAACCAATGCCCTAATGGAAAATCTCATGAAGAGAATCAGCATGGTCATATGGGTAGTATTTATGTGGATGGTGATGAGGAGACTACAAATGATATATGAGCCGAAAGAAGTCTTGAAGCTCAGTCGGTTGTTTTAGAAGGTAGTATTGAGAGTTATGTTTAATAGTTAATGGTACTATGGAATAAAGAATCATCTAAGGATTGTTACACTATTGTTTTTCCTAAAAGTATTTGAAAGTATATGTTGAATGGTACCAGTAACCATGGAATGTTATTCAGATATTTTTGTAAAGTAAATGATATGCGCATAATGAAGGAATAAGAAGATAATGAGATGTTTGATTGTATTCATGAGCTCATGATTTATATAAGGACTAAGTGATATCATGGTTTGATTATATAGAATTTTGAGGATTTTGGTATGTGGAAAGTGTTAACTTTTAACTGTATTCTTGTTTTCACTAAGGTTCAATGGGTATTCATTTTTCAAGAGAATACATGATTGGAATGTGACCAATAGGATATATGGGGGATAAATGATGGTATTCACATGCTTGGATGATGGCAATTCAAGTAATCATTTTCTTTATACTATGAGCTTGGACCAAAGTATTTTAGATAAGCCTAAAGATTGGAATGGATTATGTTGGACATAATTTAGTATTGTTTGAGGATAGAACATTTTTTGATATTATTGATGGGATGTTATAGTAATGCAGTTTTAGAAAAAGGACAACCTGCAGGACGGGCGACAGCCCATCGCGTCGGACAAGGCTGTGGGAATCGGACCCACAACCGAAGTGCGACTGGCCGTTATCGCCTACCACTGGCCTACAGGAAGTCCCTGGTTAGTAGAAACTCTTTTGTTTTATTAAGAGGTATGATATATGTTGTGTAAGTTCATTTTTGGAACCATATACGATTAATCTAACCATTTGATGGACTTATAACTTTTTCTAACCTTTTGTTCGAAAGAGATGGAATGACCCATCATTTAATCACATGATCTGCTAACACATCACGAATAACAAATTCAACTACATTTCTTTAAGGGATGAAGTGGAAATTGTTCAATTCACGAACAACAGTGAGATTGTACCAAAATCATGTAAGTATTTCTTTTAATTCATCAACTTTAGGGAAATGATCTTGAAAACCAAAAATGTTGTCCTAGTTCCCTTATATCCGATGAATCAGATGGTACCTTAGATCATCTCAAATATATAGCTTTGTGATTGTTGGCTTTTTCAAATCCATGTTCTCTACCACTCTCCATCAGAACTTGATGGTTATATTTTTCTTCCATATCCATATTTTCACCTATGTTCTCCTACGTGGAAACCCAGTGATGAGTTAATTTGGGTAACCGTTAAATTTCATACTTTAGTTTTTAATGCCATGTTTTGATATTCCTTTTTACGATGTGGGTTTCTATTAAACAAACTTTCGAATAATAAACCGTTTATAACCCCGACAAATTTCGAGGGCGAAATTCATTTTAAGGGGGGTAGAATGTAACACCCCGAGATTTTATGAAAAATATTATTTTAATTTCATTAATGTCTTGTGTGTTATGATACACCAAGATTACCTTGCACTATACGCAACACCGTATTAGCTTGCAGTATACGCAACACTATTCTTGGATCGTGTTACACACAATTTTGATAATAGTTATTCTACGAAACATTGAGTATATATATATATATATATATTAAATGTATAAATGAAATATGGTTGGATTATGTTATACGAAACAATGAAGTATTCTTTCACAACACACAACCCTGACTTGTCTTACATTATACGGAATCACGACCTTCCTCGATAGCGTGTGTTGTACGCAATACCGGGTTTTACTAAACAACAATATATTATTATAACATTATTATGAACTATCCATTATGAATACTATTAACTAAATTTTGAATCTTATAACATTATTATTCATCTTACAAATTTTCTAGAACATGGTATAAGAACAAAATAATTTTTTCGGGTAAAATAAGTTTTTTAAAAAAATGCAGTTTTGCCGCCTTTTGATGGCACACCCACTTTAAATATAGTTATTGAAATTTTTATAAGTTCAACTTGACAAAATAAAATTCTTCTTTGGAATCAATAAATAAAAATTTACTTTGGATAAATTTTTCATATTATTCTGGTAACTTTCATATTTTGATGAATAGTAAAAACACACAATATTTTAATTAAAAACAACTTTTTTCATCACAATAATTTATACGGTTAAATTATAATTTTGAATTATTTTAAAGTATAAATAGAATATATTTTTACCATTTAATATAATTTATGTCATTAGCATTGATTTTACAATAATTTCGTCGGTTAAATCAATTCAATCTTTGGAATGTTTTAAAGAGAAACCTGTTTTCTTTCGACAACGAGATTAATTTTAATTTAATTTCTGAAACTTTTGTATATTGAATTTGGAAAAATGGATTCCATATTTGGAATCATTTGGTCCAAATTATGTTAAAAAGCTACTTTTTATTTTTGGAAATTATGAATAGTAACTACTGTAAATTTTATTTACCATAGTTGATGGTAAATCGGGTAATTAAGGGTAAATATAATATTATAAAATTACCCTAACACATGCCAATATTCTATTTAATGGCTAAAATTAGACCCATATAACCTAAATTTCAGATTAAATTCATTTTATGGACATTTGACCATGAAAATAATTTAATTATTATTAAAACCAAAGAAAGTGACAACATGTCACTCTCTTAAATATTATAAGTATAATAATTTTAATTTAGTGTTAAACATCATAAATCTTAGAACATGAATAGTCTACAGAAATATAATAACATTATCTACATCATGATAATTTATTTATAATTTTTAGGGATTAAATAATTGTCATTAATGATGATACATTAATGATACAAAAATTATTTATTAAGTGAAAAATAATAAATATAGTTTTTATTGAAATAATAATACCCATTAAAAGGCCCACAAACCTGCAAAAATCTTATTGGTAGTGTATAGCTACACCGTAGTCATTTAATGACCTAATATATAACCGTTTGGAGCCTTATAAAAGTGACTATGACACTTATATTAGTTTATTTTAAATGATGCCAAAGTTGTCACCTTCATAATTTAATAAATATAAAAATTTAACTATTGTGATTTTAAGATGATAAATTAGAGTAAAAGTATTATTGTGAAATCTAATAGATTTATCTTCATCATAGGATTTTATTTTTAATTTTTATGCAACAAATCAGTATATTAAATAATTATACAAAATTGTTGTAGTAATTATTTTATTAAGAGATTAACCAAATAAATGGTTTTAAAAATAATAAAATAAATATTATATGAACAATTTAATGTGATCCACTAATTTTATAGATATATATGACATTTTATGAATATATTAAAGCTTTTATTTCGAACATATCTTCTGTATATAGTTTATTTAAATTCAAATAAATGAATAGTGTCAAAATTGACAATATTGTTATTTTATAAACATAACATATTATAAAATTGTTTAAAAATCAAAAAAAAATTAAAAAAATTATAAATTTAAATTTATATGGTCTATAATGATATAAATTAACCAATTATGGAAAATTAACAACAAATAAGTAATTATTTGTTATAATTTAAAATTTAGAACTTTATTACCACAAATAAACTTAAATAGATTAAATAAGGATAAATCAAAATGATAAGGTTTAAAATAAGATCCAAACATGTCTAAATTTAATTGTTTTATGAGATTAAAACCCTATCTCATCTAATATTCGAATATGAGTCATTTTGGGAGGTTATTATGTGGGGTTAGATTTATTATAAACTAATATTTTTAAGAATTCCAAAGGAGCCCCTCTCCTCCATTATAAAAGGGAACCTCCTCCCTCTCTTCCACACACCACTTTGAGCCTTAAATCTCGGAAAAACCCTACCCAATTCTCTTCTCCACTTCCCTAGAAACATCCTAGAAGTTCTGGTCTTTTTCAAAGACCAATTTTAGTCCCCTAAGAGGAGGACTCAAAGAGGCGCTTCAAGGAAGAGGTAATTTCTGTTACCGTTTCTTTCACCCTTATTTCTTCTTCCACTTCTTCTTCTTAGGTTGTTTCATTATGAAGTAATAAAATCAGTATCACTAATATACTGATATGTCATTATAAGTATGAAACAACCCTATTTCATCATCTATCCATCCTACAGAAAACGAAATCACCGCGCGTGCGTACGTACGGAATATCGTCTCCACGCCGTGGTGTAATCTATTTTCCACCACCACCTTACTTGGAAGGGTATAATGGTGTATATAATTACTATATATGATTATTGTAAAGTGATAATGATTCAGTAATAGTATACATACACTCTAATAAAATTCCACGATCATGGGAACGATATCATCGCTCGTGCGTACTTACGGAATACCGTCTCCACGACGCGATGAGATTCATTCTCAATGATTAACCATTAATAAATGATTATAAAGTATATATAATAAGTAATAATGAAATATATTACATAATAATGATACTGGATTTATGTATATATATATATATGTATGTCATCCAATTAATTCCATTCAATTAAATAAGGAAACGAAAACAATGTTCATGCGTACGTACGACCTACCATCTCCATGAACGATGTATTTCTTTCCATTTATCGATCTAATACATATATGTATATTCTGAATATATATTATATATAAATCATGTTTTACATTCTGGATGTAAGTAATCATGATCTAAGTAATCATATGAATAATTACATGTCAAAACACGGATGACAAATGAAACGATTTTACCCAAAACGCTCTTTAACATGGAATTTACAAAAGAACGGGTAATATAAAGTCATAAGTGAACCGTATATGATATCATAACAATTAATATGATTATATAATAAGTCAATAACATTATCATTATACAGGAGGTTCAGATACATATGAAGCATATCAGACCTAAGGTAAGTGATAATTTTTCAAATCTCATTTTTATCCGAGATTTCTTATTCGTAAGTATTTACAGGGGTTATTTATATCATCCATGTACATGTTTTATAAAAGTTTTTTCATGTATGTTTAAATTCCTTTTTACACATTTTTGACTTTTACTATATGGTATGTAAGTAATCTTTCTTTTATTTACGTTACGAGGTACTTTTTTTGACTTTTCAGACAAAAGTACGAGGAGAATGCTATTTTTATCTTATACGGCGTGAATGGATTTTTATGGTTTCATAACGCCTCATTTTCATAAAGATTAAGCTACATGATTTTATTACTATTTGTAACAAAATACTTTTATTTTAAAATTTCATGTCATTTTTTGAAAAGAAAATGATTTTGACGAAGAAAGGATATTTTCCTCATGAATTCATTTAAAATGTTTTATAAAAACCATTTTACATCTAAGATGACATTATTTGATATGTGTATGTTTCATGTTTAATGTATCAATGATTTACATGGTTCACTTTTCATATGATTAAATTTCCATTTTTTTATATGGATTATGAAATGATGGGATGATGTTTATGAAACCCATTTTATTCTTTGGGTTATGATGACTGTTTTATGTTTATTTTTTGGCATAAGTAAGAATGATTTCACTATGAGATGGGTGGGACCTATATCTCCCTCCAATGCATTGGGTAAAGATTTATATCTCATGAGATAGACATGGCTGGAATGGCAGGTTAAACTGGTTCAGTAAAACAGGACTGAAATGAGGAGTGAACTCGATTCAGAAAGGGACTTTGTCCACTAAGATGGACTTGGCAGCAATGCCTTGGCTACTATGGAAATCATTACATGTGCTTAATGGATTCCAAAATTACATGTTTTATTCCCATTATATTTTTTCATTCTGAATGTTTCTTTATGATCTATTCCTTACATACTTCCATGTGTTATGTCATTTCTCAAGATTTTGATGTTTAAACATTATGTTCATGATTTTAAGTTCAAATGTATATGGTATGTTTTATTTTATCCATGCTTACCTTTACTGAGCATTTGAGCTCACCCTTTTTATGTTTTCTTTTCCCTAGGATATAAAGATAGGTTTTAGGTAAGAAAAAAAAAGGGAAAGTTCTTTATGGGAGATGTCGAATATCTTTCACCATGATTAGAAGATTTTATTCCGAGTTTCCAAAGACACTAAACTATTACGGTCCTTGTGTAACTGTTTTTGTTATGTATTAAGTATTCTGCAAAAGTAATGTAATGTCCATGTACGTCAAGCTTTGGGTATCTACAATGCATGTCGAGAAAATTATCATCAAATTGGAGATAGAAGACTAACATAAGGGATTTTCTGACGAAATAATCCGCATATAACTATACATATATCAAAGGGTATTCGTCATGTTTAAATGTATAGAATAATGGTAGGTTTATCTATAATTCATTGAGAAGAAATGATTCACCTAGAAAAAATACAATTATTTTGGTTCCATTAATATAGGGGCCTCTACGTCATTAGGAAGCATCATGAAATAGTTTTACCAAAGATAAATAATAGTCTCTATATTTCATATAATGTTTCAATAAAAAATTTCTGAAAAAGGGAAGTATCCATTATGGGAATGTTGGTTTATGTCTTTATGTTTGTTATGTTTCTGTTCTTCTTCCTGAAAATGAAATGATTTAAATTAATTTATTGTAGAAAATTTACCAGAAATAGATTCCATTTATTAGTTCATCAACTATAGCATCAACCATGGATCTATGATTGGATGTAAACAATCTAATTCCATATGTTTCTTATTGGAATTCACAACTATTCTATATGAACATTGGGAGATATCCCCCATATAACATTTTATTTCAAAATCAAATTATATTAATGGTTATTTAAAATTAAAATATATAACATTTCTCTATTGTACGGAATTACTACATTGATATCTATTTTCATTAGATCTTACTTGTTATTCTGAATTACAGGATATTGTCGTCAGTTTTTGTTGAAACTCAATATTTAATTGTTGGAGTGAATTAAACCAATACCTCTTTATATAAATCATTAGGACTAGACCTAGGATGTGATAAAAATCACACTGTATCATTTTTATTATAGGGTATAATGTTTCATTAGGGGGTTGGTTAAAAGAAATTACATTCACATTATTCTAGATATAAAATCTTCATGATAATAGAGGTTTTAGAACTTAATTCATGTGATATTCACTATCCTGATCTACCTAGAAATATGGTGAATCATGGATTTTTTGAGTATGAATGGTTAAATATGAATAATTATTCTATATGGTATATTATTTTGTTTTACCTTAGTGGATTTCAATCCTATATTAAGTGGTACAACACTTTTGCTGGCTCATTGGATCATGTCAATTATATATCTGTTGGGTATCTATATACAGTCATTTTTCATAGTAACAGTAAAAAATGCATGATATAAAGGGGTGTGGAATAAAATGGTGGGTTGGTATGGAATAACATCTGTTTATATCATTTTATGAACAATTGTGGTTAGTGTTATGAAATTATGTGAATTGACAAACTGGAGTCCTTTGACATGGTGTATTTTTTCATTTATTTTGTAATACATAATAACTATTCTTTGGGTCCCACATGAGTATACTGGTGGATCTTTTAAAAATATCCCCCATACTCAATCATTATAGTAGTACATGAAAAAAATTATATAATGCTCTGATGGTTATATGTAGGAGTGGATAATGAATTAGAAGTATGGTGTTGAAAGTGGGGTATTATGAGAAATCAATGAATTTGTTATTAAATACCTGATCAATGAATAATTTCTTAAATTATATCATTTTAAAAATAATTATATCACTATAATCCTCTCCATTGATGATATGGTTTGATAGTTTTAGATCATAATTCTTATTCCCTATATTATTCAATGGATGAGTTGCGATGAGATTAATTCCTAGACTAGTGTATACCATAACCTCATGAATTAGATGATATTAAGATTAACTAATTCAACAATTTGGTGTATATAAGCCTATACGATAATGTATTTTCATCCTAAAAAGGATAAGATGGGCTAATATTCCTCTTACATAGATTCCTCTTAATAATTTATTTATGAAGTTACTACTTCAATCTATAATTCCAGAGGTATATCCATTTTAAATACGAGTGCCTCATAATGCTTCTTTGATCAGATGATTGAATTTATAATTATATTTAGTAATGGATACATGTGTGATGTTTGAATGTTTCATAAACCCAATAAAATGGAAATTTATTCATCCATGGAAATTTGTGAATGGATGGATTCCCAAAGGTATCTCTTTTCTTGGATAGTGGTTCTGGGTGAATAAATTATATAATCAATTGAATGATGGCCTTTTTTCTGGTAAATTTGAAATCTATAAATTATACAATTGGTCATCCGATTTAAAGTATTTTATTGTGTCCTCATAGTATTACACTGAGGATATATTTTCTTATTGACCTTAGATTAACACTTCTCTTCATGTATCAGTGTCAGAGAACCTATTTTTCATATAAAATAACCATGATGTTTTTCATAAATGATGACCATTCTCCTGTAAAATTAGTGAATGTATGAGAGGTTCCTAGTGTAGTTATAATGTCTCCTTTATCATTAGGATTATAAAAAATAACCCACTAACAAGATGAAATTGATGAATTCAGACCCCACCACCAACTCAGAAGATTTATATAGACCTATATGGTATAAGGAACATTTCATTAATATAGGGTAATTTATTCAACTAGTGTAAAAATTATTTTTATTCATGGTATTATATTATTTAATCATTTTTTTGAACAGATTCATTCAATATTTTTTATGAGATAATGATAGTGGTTTAACTATGACATGTAATCTTACTATAAAGGGTGTTACCTGGTTTATTCATGTATAAATTATACTAAGCGGTAGTGTGGAATATACTTGGTCAATCCTATCAACAAAATTCAATACCCCATGGATAGGTATGTTCTACCAATACCAAAAATCATGATCATTATTAGAGAATAAAATCATTCATGTGACATATACCTGATGGTCACAATTTATAAATCTATAATTTTCCAACATGGCATATATCCAAGGCTTGATGAAAAAAACTATTAAGTGATGGAATAATAGAATATACGGTACGGTAGGTAGTTGATATAGATGATTTAATCATCCTCGTATAACTTCATCATTGTTAGGATCATGGTAAATAATTTATATATGAAACATGTGATGTAACCGTAAAATTTCTCATGGTATATGTATCACATGATGTTATAAATTTATATGTAAGATGTGGTTGGTTTTTAATATTAAAATTATTTTAATCAATGTTAATGTTTTATGAGAATTATAATCATCATAAAATAATATTTCAATTCAATGGATATTTTCACTAAATTTGATTATAATGTAAAAAGTACTTTTAGTTTTTGCTAGACCTAAACAATATTTTATGACCCAGGATAAAGATAAAATAATATAACTCCAAATGGAATAAATTAGTAAAAAAAATATATTTACTTTCTAAATACTTACGACAAATTAAACATATAATGAAATATTCATAACCAAAAATATATATTATTTGATAAATTTATTAATATCTATTACCATTAATTTTATTCGATTTGAATTATTCACAATTGATATTTTAGATTGTTAATTCTGATTATCAACATCATATTTTTGTAATTCATATTATTTAGAACTTGTTTAGTGATAGTGATGTCCTTAAAAATTTATTTATAGATTGTTTTTAATTCCATTATCAAAAAATTTATTTTTATAATTTTTCCACCAGTAATTTATATATTGACATGTTCATTTGATGGAACAATGAGAATGTTTTTTTATAACATGATATAGGATGATATAGTTCTGGATAATTTATCCATAGTAATAGTTTACTATAATATGATCATAAAATGTTTTATAACACATTATGTAAAATAAAACTGAAAAATGTGACTCATTAATGTAATATATATTATTAGAATATATTTTCGAGCTAACATTACATGGACATGAAGAATAATGTAATACATATTCATTAGTGCTGAGGGTCCACATGTAATACTAGTGATGTTTTAATTTTTTATGATAGTTGAGAGGATGGAAGAAAATTATTATGAAATAAATATTATAATATTTAATTATACATTATATAATGTTGAATTTTCTAGAATGGATATATGATGTTTTTTGGTGTATGTAGATGACGGAAATAAATATAAAGTAAAATAGAGTTATTTAATGGATTTAGATTATTCTCCATGAAAACTCCTTGAATCATAATAAAATTATTTTTTAGGGAGGTGATGACCTCATGGGCATGGGAGATAGATAGTTAGGGAGTTAGTTGGTATAATTTCTTCTGGAAATCATATTCTCAGTGTGTGGAAAATTGTGGCGGGGATGGTATACATTTATATATGTGATGGGTGGATGTATTGTAAAAACATGTAACATTATATTGAGGGATTCCAAAATTTATACTAAAATGGCATAAATTGGTGAAATTTATGGTTTTTGAATGTGTCTTGGTATATACATATCACATATACAAAAAGTTCATAATTTTATGAAATATTAAAACCCTTTTACCATTTAATTTCTTTTTTAAAAATATTTGTTTTGACCATTATATAATTATTTTGAAAATGATGTAATATTTATACATATAAAAAATAAATCATCCTAACTACAAAAATTTTAAATGACTAATTTATATATTATAAGAATTTTATAATAAAATTATATTGTTGAGAAAAAATATATTAATAATAATAATTATATAATTCAAAAAAATATTTTTGAACAAATATAAAAAAGTATTAATACTCACAATAATTGTTTTTTAATTCTTCAATAATATCTTCAATGTGTAAATACAAATAAAAAATAATTTTTTTCTAGATATTGGTTTCATAAATTTTAATAAAATTATTATGTTGTTGATATTTCCTAAAATTTATTGTTCAGTAAAAATCTCTTAATTATCACACGATTGAGAGAGAAAAATAATTTTTTAAAACTCAAAAAAAACCAAATCAAATATCATCATACTAAATCATAAAAATGAAGATTACTTTTTCAAATTATAATTATTTTGAAATTAATTTTACCTTGAAATGGAATTATAAAAAACTTGAAAAACATTAATCAACAAAATTTGAAAATTTGAAAAAAAATTTATTCATACTCATAGTTCTTACGAATTACTAATCAAATTTTTCCATATATATTATTTGTATCCAAAAAATCTGTTTTAGCATTTTTGTGACATAAAAAATTTCATTTACAAAAAATAACATATAGAGAATGGACATGATGTTTTTAGAATAATAATATTTTTGGAATAAATTGATCTTATATATTATTTTATTTTTCTAGTTTTATTGGATTTATGAATAAATAGTAAATTTTTTATTTTTTTCATTATAAATTAGAAATGATAAATTTATAATAATATATATTAATTATTAAATTTTTAAGTGATGACTATATGATCAAAACATTAACATAAAAACCCCCTCATGAATTCCATGTAATAACCAATGATAAGAAATTTGATGAGGTTGTTGAAGGGAGAGATAAATGAAGAGTTGATAATGTGACAATTTAATGAATCTTTTACTTGTTCCAAATAAATTTTTTCTAAATCAACTTTTGTAATATTTTATCTTTGGATTAGTTTGTGAAATTACTAGAAGAATTTACCTCCCTTCAATGATTTTTAAAATGACCATCACGAGAAATCCTTTTATAGAATTAATTTTCATCATATACTTCCTATGATTATATTGGACGATAATTACTTATATTTATACCAACTAATACAAAATATTTTAAATTGATAGCATATTTTTATATCATACTTCATTTTTATTCAGTGTTCCATATGAAACGTGAAAGCATAATGTTAATGTATTAAAATGTATGAGGTGTTAAAATATCTCCCTTAAAATAATATAACCACTTACTTCTTAGTAATTTTTAGTTAATAAAAAGTTCCACGGTATTTGTAAGATATTCATTACTAAAGTTATAACATCTAATGAGATTTCAGATTTGATATCATCATAATGACTCAAAATCTTTATTTTTGATAGAAATTGGTATATACCAAAAAAATGTACCACTAAAATCATTTGTGCTTTATAAACCTCATTATTGGTCATTAAGTTAAAAAAATAAAAATATTTTTTCACAGTGCATTCATTGTCTTCTTTTATATGATAAATTTTCATTGAAAATTTTATGATATGGAATGTGAAATACATAATCATGAAATTGATTTTGGTTATAAGAAGAGAGACAATATAATCCAAAATCACATAAATTTACACTAACGAATGAATAGTAATATTTTAAGGATATTATCCCTTAAACATGAATTAATAATGATTATAGAGTTGTTGTATAGTAAATATTACTATTAAGAGTATTTTTTTTATAAATCAATATATAATCAATATTATTATAAGAAAAAATTATTAATTAATTTGAGAGGGTCTGATTAGAATAGAAATGTAAATTTAATTTTTCGTTAAAGATATTAATTTTACCATAAAACACATTGTATATATGAACTATAAAATGATTAATAATTATACAATTATTCTATTAAACCCATTCTCTAGGATGTTTTAGACATCTTTTGGGATTGTTAAATAATGTAATAGTAAATATGTTTAAAAATTTCCATGACCATTTAAATTTATTTATTTATGGGTTGGTTGTTTTGGGGGTAATGACTTCCCATCATACATTTTATTTGATTTAATCAACATATTACCTTTAAATTTATGATCTCTACCACCATAACTTCTATAATATAATGTTATACTTTTTTCATTTTTGAAATTTCAACAGTGCCCCATATATCATTTTAGAAATGTTGTTGAGTGAATGGTCATTCCTTATGATGAATTATCTTGAGAGAGTAAACAATAATATATTTTTTTTTTCATAATATGGATATTTATTGCCAAACTTATACTTTAGTTTTCTTTATCAATTTAATTTCATATTAAACATTAGTTTTATAAATAAAATTTCTGTTATATCGAAATATTAATAGAGAGATGGAAACTATTCAGTAATAAAATTATCACCATTTCTTTCATGATTAATGATAAAACTAAAGTCAAACCTTAAACTTGATATAACGTTTTCTTCATATTTACTAATGGATAAATATTTTTTTCATCAACTAATTGAATTATTTATACATACTAAAGTGATGTATCCAATATTATTATTTTTGAAAAAATCCATAATTTTTTTCATTTCAAGGTTTATATTTCATACATTTTTGTTGAGTTTTTTATAAATTCCATAATTGGGTTGATTCACCCACACCTAGGGGAAACAAATATAATTTCAAATTATTATATCACTAAGTAATAATATATATATATATATATATATATTTAATCATGCTAGTCCACTACTCAACAATAAGTTTGTTGGAAGATCCTCTGATGTTCATAATTATTTAATTCATTAATGACTCCATATTTTGTTTCACTATGATTTTTTAATTTGAGACCATAAAAGGTTATAGGATATTAGACATATCATTTTATAGAATTCTATAATGGTCATCACCTCAACTACAATTCCAATTGGTTTATCAGTGGGAAAATCACTACAATTTAGATCCTAATCCTTGTAATATTGATTCACCAATGTTCCAACCATTTAATTACACCAAAGATGTATGTGTACATATTTTTAAAAAATAATTAGAGTTTGTGATATTATTATAATGAAAATTAAAACATAGATGCCTTAAATTTTGTATCCTTTAATTAAATATAAAAAATATTCATTTTAAATGATATGAAAGTCCATCAAACTATATTTTAAATTGTCAAAATCATTTTTTAGATATAAATGTTGTTATTATGCCCATTGAAATAATGTATTATACATTAAATTGTCAAATTACATTTAACATGATAAATTTTTAATGATTTCATTAACCACCAATGCATATCTCATGGGTGTGTGAGATTGTAACATCATTCTCCACAATATTTGATTTGGAAAATGATGTAGTGATACTATGTCATTTATGAAACCATAAAGATATGAATGGATAAATATAAATTCCAAGAGTTATTATAAAACAAATCATCAAAATATTTGGTTTTTTTCAAAAACAATCACAAAATATTCTATTTCCTTGGAGAAGACATTCATGGTTTCCCCTTGGAATCAGTATAGTTGGATAAATAATGATCCAACAAATGACATAACACATTTCTCTATTCTTACTGTTCACAGTTTACTCGATATGATGCACTATTTATTATAATCTATCAAAAATCACAAACCTCTATAAAAAACATAAAAAAAACAAAATATATCTAAAACTACACAAAATTACATTAACTTTATATATATGTAAAATATATTATAAATGTGTCTCACACTTAATATTCTAGGGTGATATATTCCCCCTAACATTGGAATGCAGAAAAATAGTTCTTACATGAATGAGTTTGGTTCGTAGCTCTAACAATTCCCTTTATATCACCTTTATTTGTCCGAAAATATAACCATTCTTCCATAAAATCTATTATAGGGTGATGAATTTAACTATTCTCCATCACTTTTATGATCAATTTATTTTCATTTATTATCTATTTCACAACACTAGTTCCAAAAAATTATGAATATTTGGTTTCCACCAATCATGGAGGACAATGAAAATAGTGCACATACCATTATTCATGCGGATCCAAAAGTATCAACTGCTTATGACATTTATTGTATGATAACTCTACTAAGGGTATATTCTTGTAAAATGGGCCTCAAAAATAAATTAAATAAGACATAATCATTTCCTCCAATGATTGTTTCATCCTTTTAGATTATCCATCAATTTTAGTATCATAAACTATGATTGTAATCTAGTGGGTTCCATGTAATGTCTATAAGGACATCCAAAAAATGAAGAGGTAAAACTTGGGTATTTCATAGATATAATCCATGCTTGAATATTGTGCATCATTTCAATTTCATGAATGTTTACTTTTATTATATCTTCAAACACAATGGTTTCATGAATATGGATATAGTTAGTTAACATTGTGAGCTGATACATGATAAAACATATCGAATCAACATTCATAATAGTTCTTTTTTTACCTATTAAAAATTCATGAAAATATTCTTTTACTTTCAGAATGGAATCAATAGATACTACTACATACTTGCTAGTCATTGGTGCAATAGCTTTATCTTTTGAAATGGATGAATTATCAAGAACATATCCACCACATTCCCCATTATTGGAAGCCCAAAAATAATTAATATAAATGAATTATACATATTTTTAATATAGATGGAGATTCCCATCTAGAATAGTGGAATGACGAAATAAGATATTCCAAATAAACCAAATGTTGAACCATTCATTCTCAAAATTGCAACATTGAACTCCCATATATTTTTTATCCATCACTGTTCTTCCCACAATTTTGACTTATCCTATTGATAAAACATTCAGAATCTAATTTTAGAGTATTTCGAACATGGTAAAAAAATTTGGATGAAAATTAATTGAAATAAAAAATACAATAGTACCTTATTTCATAATCCATATGCATATCATATATGACTAAAAAATAATTCCTTTGAATCAAATCCACTTTATCGTATTTATAATATGAATTTATAATCAAGTAATATCCTTCATAATTTCCATTAATCAATGTAAAAATTTATAATTAAAATATATCAATATATTTCATCCAACATCTTTAACATAAGTAAAAATAATTTTTTTGATAAATTTTAAATAAGGATTTATTAATCCATATACATACTTATTTTCTGATCTAAATAATAGTGATTCAGTGTTTTTTAATTATTTAAGAGAACATAAATATCCAAATACATGAAGATTAAAAATTCTCTTCCATGTATAACTATCATAAACAATATAATATAACATGAAAATATGACATGAGAACACATTCCCACCATGATATTGATGAAAACAAATATACTACATCTCATTATTTAGACAACATAAATGTGCGTATTGTTACTAATTTAAGTCTAACATTACATTCAGTAAATTATTTATGAAATTCACCATTCCATGGGAATGGAAAATCATTCCTCATCCAATTATTCATTTATTAGACCAAATGTGAGAAACCATGAACATAATTTCTATAGTATTTATCTTATCAATGGAAGCTACGAATATAAAATATATTATTCTATGGTTTCTATGAGATAATAACATTTATCATTGTATAATGCAATGAAACTTATTTTTTTGAAAATGAAGAAATTAGTAAGGAATATCACCTCTTTTATCATCAAATACCTCATTGATAAAATTTATTAGTGTATATGCTCTCACATTACACTGAAAACTACATCCAAATTTTTCACATGAAATATTTTCTCCATAGAATACAATTGAATATCATAAAAACACAACAAAATAGATATTCATACATTTAAGAGATATGATGAATCAATTCAATAAATTCAACTAGTGCATTCATAATTTAAAAATAAATAAAAAATATTCAAAATATCCATATCATATTGTAAAAGCTATATTTGGGACTTCATTATTCCATCCCACAATTAGGGATATATCGATAAAAATTCATTTTTAGCAATCCATGTTGATAACCTAAAATTATCAAATAGGACATCGATTAGTTTAAGAGGATAAAAAATCATTATCATAACTTTGTTTTTTCATTCAACAATTTATATGAATTCCCAGACAACCATCACCCATTCTCACAAAAATGATTAGTAATACCCACAAAGACATGATTGGTATAATGAACGATTTTCTATCCACCCCTTCCATATAAACCATAAATTAAATTGTTTTTATTAGTGACGTAAAATAATACTCAAGTAAAAGATGATATCTCTATGGTAGTAGATCAATTATAATACATACCTCTATATAGGTTGAAAAAAACATGAAATTTCTATGAAAAACCCCATGATATTAGAGAATGATATTTGGAAAATGATGAATTATAATATCATCTTTAGATTCTAATTTAAAGTATTTCAACTAGAATATGTCATTTCTAACCATTTATAAACAAATTCCTTATCTAAGTGGTGTTATTAAATCTATCTTTATGTTATTTAATGAACATTTATAATCTCAAAACATAAATTTTAGATTTGGGTATATTTACTTATCCCATTGTGTTATTATAAAACATCCAATTATCATCAATATAGGTGTCCCTATTTTTATTATTTCCCATTTTAGAGTTCCAAAATGTTCCTTTTGGAATAAAAATTATCCATAAAACTACATTTCATAAGGCATCAATTTCATCCCAAATCTGTCTATTGACCATATATTTATAGTTATATTTTAATTAATTACAATTCCTATGAAAATATATATCCATAAAAATAACTAAAATTTAATTCCACAAATAATTCTCATACAGAAATGTAATGTCCCGAGTTCGGAAGCCACTTAGAGGCGCCCCGTACCCGGTTGGTCAGAGGGCCTCAAGCACATTTGCCCAAACACCAAAGGTTTCCAACCAGCAGTGAGGGCCTGGGGTGTGATAGTGGGGGAATCTATGCCCACATTCCCAGAGTACACAGTGGAAGTAAAAAAAATATGAAATAGCAGAAGAAGTAAATATCCAACAACATTATACAGTGGAAGACTAAAAAAATAAGCAACTGGAGCACAAATGTATATATGAAATGATTCATGATATATATATAGGAAATCAGCCAAACAGGTCACAATGCTGGGAATACAAAAATTACCAATACAAATAAAAAATAAATGATAAACAGCTCTGTAGCATCGCAAGCCTTTTCTTGGTACCATTCCCTTCTCCTCCAAAGCAATCAATTACCTAAAGTTGAAGAACGCTTTCCCTTGTCTATAACTATAACAACATAGTCTGTTTGGTCCCAAAAACATGGCCCAAACAGGGTGTGAGACTAAATCTCAATAGGCATCCACTCGAAGATCAGTGCCTAAATGTAAGTGAGAAAATGGAAGGTAATAGTACAGTAAGCAGTAACAGTAAACTGTAGGCAGTACATAGTAAGCAGTAAAAGGATGATATGCAACAGAAATCAATCCACAAAACAACAAGAAGCTGTGAAGAAAAAAGATAACCACAATAGTAACCCCTCTGGGATGTACTCGCAGCAAACCCCTCTGGTCCTATTCAAGATGTACCAACAACCCTCTGGGAAGTGCACTCAGCCTAACCCCTCTGGTTTGGTCATACGAATTTATAAGACACTCTGGGGTATCTCGCTTGGTCAATTACCCATATAGTCTATGGTAGTTAGGAACTCTCAGAGGAAGATCACGTGGTTGAACCCTCTTATAACCCCAAGGTATAGAAACTATTTGAGTAAGCTCACTCGGTCAATTACTCATATAGTCTCAGGTCTACCAAATACTCTCTTAGGAAGCTCGCTCGGTCAATTACTCCTCTAGCCCGGAATGGTTTAAGGAAATTCAAAATAGTAAAGATTCACTAAGGAATCTCACTCGGTCTACCCTCCTGTAGTCTATAATAACCAAGATTCTCTGGGAAGCTCACTAGGTCTATCCCCTGTAGTCTATAAAGTCCAAGACACGCTGGGAACCTCCCTCGGCCTATCCCCTATAGTCTATAATATCCAAGACTCTCTAGGAAGATCACACGGTCCATCCCTTATAGTCTATAGCACTGGGTTCTCAAGGTCTTGTGCCAGTCAGTGCATAATAATGCAATAATGCCAAAGTAAACCTTTAGAGCTACTTGGCTAACCAGTCGACAGAAACAAGCATGTCAAAAATATCATTCTATCCTACAGTCACAATGCATGGAAAATAGGTATAACAACTAAAGGATAACAAGACCAAAAGGTCATAAACAGATAAGGCACGGTAAAAAATCCAAGAACAACAATTATCCTCAATCATGAACAACATACCTCTACAAAATCATACAAGCAAGGTAGGAAAACAATAGGGGCAAATGGTAAACACATAATACATCGTTCACAGGTATTGGGGGAAATTTTCACATAAAACTCAAGGAAATCGAAAGGTATGGAAAAAACGACCTACCAAGATGCTAGGGGATCAATATACTTTAACCATGAGGTATGATTCTCTTTAGAATGTCGTAGATCAATGAAGATGAACAAAAAGTTCAACCCACGATATCTTGAGAAAGTAGGAAAATCATGGAACGAAACTCAAGAAGAAAGAAGAGCTCACCGCTGCGGTTCCCACGCAATCGACGACAGTCAATTCGACAAATAGGCAGAGGCTCGAGGGATCGGAGGTTGTTCACGGCCGTACGGGGTGATTTTGGTTGAATAACCTATAGAAGAAGATGGTTTTGTTGATTAGGCGTGACCCTGGTCCGTTTATTGAAAAAGGAAAGTACACGGCGTGTACTTATGGACTACACGGTGTGTACTAGGCCTTTCCATAATTTTCTTTAAGCAGCATCCACATCACCCCTACACACCGTCTGTGAGGCCCAGATAGGGCCAACACTCAGCCTTGTGTGGCATCGAAGTACACGCCCTGTACTTATAAAGTACACAGCGTGTGCTTTGAAAAATTCAAGATTTTCCTCTTTTTCTCAAAAAAGACCAGAAAAGGAAAAACATACCTGAAATGAAGATCTAGGTTCTTACAAACTTCCCCCCTTAAATAAATTAATCCTCGAATTTCCCTAGTGAGGCATAGAAGAAGAATCTTCGAACAGGTCCGACCACTGCGATCGTACATCAGACTCCCTCTCCCAGGTCTCGTCCTATACTTGCATGTACTGCCATAGCACCCATACCAGAAGAACAGACTACCCACGGAGAACCTTCATACTGTGATCGAAAATCCGGATAGGATACACCTCAAACGATGCATCCGCTTCGAGTTCAACCTCCTCATGTTTAAAGACATGAGACAGGTCTGAAAAATAACGTCGGAGCTGAGAGACATAGAAGACATTGTGCATGGCCCGATACCTCTGAGGTAACTGCAACCGATTGGAAACCGGTCCAACTATCTCAAACACCTCTAATGTCCCAACGTACCGTGTTGAAAGCTTACCCTGTCTCTGAATCCTCTTATGTCCCAAACTCGGTGCAACACGCAGGAAGACCTGATCCCCGACCTCAATCTCCAGAGGTCATCTCCACTGATCATCATAAGACTTATATCAAGATTGCGTAATAGCCATCCTCTTCTGAATCAACTCTATCTACTCTGAGGTCTCCTGAACAAGATGAGGTCACCGCAAAGCTGCCTCTCCTGCCTCCAGCCAGTACAAAGATGATCTGCATGGCCTATCGTACAAAGCCTCATAAGGTGCCATCTGAATAGTCTCCTAAAAACGGTTTTTATAGGCAAACTCCACAAGAGGAATATGATTCTCCCAAGAACATCCAATGTCTAGAATGAAATCTTAGAGCATATCCTCAAGCACCTGGATCGTACTCGTGGACTGACCATCTGTCTGGGGATGGTATTCTGTACTCAAAAGTACCTATATACCCACAGTCTTCTGAATCCCCTTCCAGAACCGAGAAGTAAAGCGTGAAACCCTATCTGATACAATAAAGTGTGGAACTCCATGCAGACGTACAATCTCTTGGATGTAAAACCACCCCATATCATCAACACTGAAGGTCTCCTTGATCAGAAAAAAGTGAGAACCCTTCACAACCTTGTTGACGAGAAACAAAACAACATCACTACCTCGAGGTGACCTCTGTAACCCGGTCATGAAGTCCATCATGAAATCGTTCCACTTCCACTCGGTAATGAGAAACAATTGTAAAATACATGTTCTCCTATTATGCTTTTATTTCACCCACTAACAAGTAGAACATCTCAGGAAGAACCTTGCGACATCTCTCTTCATACCTTGCCACCAGTACTGGTGGTGTAGATGATGATACATATTAATGATTCCAGGATAAACAGTCCAAACTAAAGAATAAAAATCTAGCATCAGTTCCTCGTGTATGTCTACTAGCACCCATACACATCCCTAGAAACACAAAAACTCATCCTCTCCCACTGTCCATCCAGGAAGAGGGTCCTCTCCTGAAACACTCTCCCGCAGGACTAGGCCTTACAAGTCTAATAGCTACCTCATCGGTACCCGATCAAGAAGGCTATAGGTAACAACTATAGACGATAGAAAAGTATTCCCTTGTTAGTTGTGCATCTCCAAATTCATCTAAATGAACAGATCCATAAGCTGCCACTCACTGCTGGCCTCCTGAACTACCTGAATCTGAGTTCTCCTTCTCAACGCATCAGCGACTGTGTTGCCCTTTCCCAACGTATAGGAAAGCTCAAAGTTGGAGGATGATGATACTCGACCCACCTATGGTGTCTCAGATTCAGATCACGCTATGTGAAGAAGTACATGAGACTCTTTTGGTCAGTGAAAACCACAAAGTGCTCTCCCAGAAGGTAATGTCTCAAATAGCATAAGGCATGACAAAACTACCTACTCAATATCATGTTTTAGGTAGTTTCTCTCGTGTGGCCTCAACTGTAGAGACACGTACGCAACGACTCTATCTCAATGCATAAGCACATCTCCCAGTCCGACACCTAAAGCATCACAGTAGATTGTATAGCTCTTTCCCGACTCTATCAAGACTAGTATCGGTGCTGAAGTTAACCTCCACATCAGCTCCTGAAAGGCTGACATAGAAGAATCTGACCACAAGAAATTCACACCATTGTTGGTTAGACCTGTCAGTGGTACTACAAGGAATGAAAAGTCATGTATGAAACACCTGTAATATCCATCCAGCCCTAGAAAACTCCAAACCTCAAATACATTCTTCGGCTGCTCCCAGGAAACTACAGATATCACTTTCTTTGGGTCTACTAATACTCCTGTCTCTAAGATAACATAACCCAAGAAGTGAATCTGATCCATCGAAAAGTGGAATTTCGAGAGCGTAGCATATAACTGATGCTCTCTCTGTGTACTCAGAATGATCTCAAGATGTGCAGCATGGTCATGTCGAGTGTGAGAGTACACCAAGATGTCATCCACGAAAACCACCATGAAGTAATACAAGTATGGATGGAACCCTCGGTTCATCAGGTCCATAAAATATACTGGCACATTCGTGAGACCGAATGGCATGACCGTTTACTCATATAGACCATACCTGCTCCTAAAGGCTTTAAGAGGTATATACAATGGTCTAACACGCAACTGATGATAACCGGACCTCAAATCTGTCTTTGAGAACACCCTAGATCCTCAAAGATGATCAAAAAGGTCATTAATCCTCACCAATTGATATCGGTTCTTGACTGTCAACTGGTTCAGCTTCCGATAATCCACGCAAAGCCTAAGGGTGTCATCTGCCTTCTTCGAAAACATGATAGGTGAACCCCAAGGAGAAGTACTGGGTTGGATGAAACCTTTTTCCTGCAACTCCTCCAGCTGCTTCTTGAGCTCCTACAAGTCATGTGTAGCTGTCCTATAATGAGGAATGGAAATTAGTGTCGCTCCTTGAATGATCTCAATCGAGAAGTCTACCACACACTCCAGAGGAAAACCTAAAAATTCTCTGGAATGAAATCCCTGAAACAATCCACTACTACAGGATAGTATAACTGTGAAGTCCCCTGGTCATCCAGATAATGACTGGAAATCTGGGTTGTAACTCCTCCAAGCCCATGATGCTCTGGGCCATCTCTACCCACCTGTATATCTCACTCACATCTATGAAGAAATGATCTACCCAATGGTGATATGAAACTCACCCTGTGGTGATTGCAATCAACGACTTCCTGGAAGTGAACTAACCAGTCCGTACTAAGAATGAAATCATAGCCTGTCATCTCTAGGACATAGAGGTCCCATAATAAGTGACACCCTACAAACTCAGGAGGGCACTCTTTGCACTGACATAAGCTAGATGTCCTCATTCCCAACGGTGTATCAAGAGTCAACATGTCGGCAGACGAAATGATACAGAGGCCATGCCTCTCCACAACAGCAACAGAGATAATGATATGTGAAGAACTAGTATCAAAAAGGGATGACGATAAAACCAAGGCTAATAAGATCGTACCTCGAACTGTAGAAGGGATGGGATCCTGCCCCTGATAGGTCTGCTCCGCGGCTAAAGTCTGGCCTGTACCGTGGCCTTGCGCCACTGGATGACCACTCTGAGCTGATCCACTCTACTGTCACTGGTAACCTGGTGACTTACCACCACGGCCATAACCTCCACCTCGGTCCGAATGGCCGGAAGAACTCCATCTCCAAAACTGGTGAGAAACTAGCGATACATCTCCTGCATGCAGGATCATAAAATTACCCCAACCACCAACTATTGGCGAGATGATCTTACAAAAACGATGAAGATGGCCCATATTGCCGCATGATCGGCACTCCATTGCGTCTCTCTGCCACTCAGGCCTAATATGAACACTCCTCCCCCATTGGTAGCATACTACCTAGCTTCATGAAGATACATGCTTCCTACCCTAATCTCCTCACAAAGGGTCCCTGTGGTGCTTCCTACTATTAGTAGGATGAATAATGACTTTGGGTGTCGAACCTCCTTGGCTCACTACTCTAGAATCTCTCAGATTGTTCTCAGTGATTAGCGCCTAGTTGATGATAGAGGATATCGACGTAAACCTATTGATATTCACCTGAGAATGGATCTCATGCCTGAGACCATCCTCAAACTTCTTAGCAAGGAACAACTCACCACCTGTTGAAATCGGCGTGAAGTGCTGCAGCTCGGTAAAACGAGATGAGTACTCCATAACAGAAAGAGTACCCTGCTCGAGACTCATAATCTCCCTGGATCGGTCGGCCCTCAAGGTCTCCAGATAAAATTAATCGTAGAATATGCGCTGAAACTCATCCCATGTCATACTCTGTTGGGGCCCGGACCGTGAGATCACCTCCCACCACATCATGGCGGTGTCTCGGAGCATATAAGTAGCCAGATTTACCCACTTCTCTGGAGGTATCTCCAGATGCTCGAAGATAGTAAGCATGGCCTCCAACCATGACTCTATGGCCTGGGGTCCTCCATCCCATGAGAAAGTAGGAGGAATCTTCAGTGGGAAAACCTGTTTCAACTCATCCATCGATGGGGCAGGAGGCGGCACTCCCGGAAAGGTCTGCATCATCTTTAGGAAGTCCTCCCTGATCTACGCATCGGCGCCTGCAATGGTTATAACTGATGGTGCCAAGGCTGGAACAGCATGAGGATCTGCAGGAGGTCCATGATCAGCCATAACTGGCGTCTGATCACCGTCTGTCAACTGATGTACAACCGGAGGAAGTCTTTGAGGCATAGCTCTGAAAGATCAAAATCACATCGTAGATTAGGATTATCAAGGACAAAGAACACAAGAGTACAAAATGGGAACATGAGAGAGATAAACACACAAGTTTACAGAACACGACTACATGGCATGTATAAATCTACACGTCGTGTCCCTTAAAGCCATTCACATGGGTGTTTACTTCTGCCACCTCTGGTCGTGTAACACCACAGACTACACGACGTGTTGTTCCTACACAAGACATGTAATTGACCTAAATTTCCCTTCCTGGGTCACTTTACATGGCTAACCCACACGGTCCTCTTAACCCTAGACCACACGGCGTGTTCACTAAGGACACAACGTGTACTAGACAAGGTTTCAGCGAAGGTGTTGTTAGTTACATGGCCGGCTACACGGAAGACCCTTACACGACATGTTATAAACAAACATGGCGTGTATAGGAGAAGATAACAGTGACCTATGTTGTTCGTGACACTTCCGGGTACATAGGACAAGGCTACACGGTGTGTTCATACCAAACACGGTGTGTACTACACGAGCTTTCCCGACCCGTGTTGTTAGATACACGACCGGGTACACGGCTCACTACTACACGGTGTGTACCTACTGTATATGGAATATTCCCGAAGACTTTTCAAAACCCTGTGTTTCTTCCCATACAGTCAGTGACACGGTTTTAAAAACTACACGGCATGTAGTCATAAAGTACATGTTGTGTATTCTGGGTTTTTCCAGGTAGTAGCTCAGAAACTACACCGAAGCCCAGAAAACCCTAAAAAACAAACATGGAGGTACCAAATTCCGATCCGTGAGAGCCCATACTATCCGTGAATCAATGATTGGAATTTATAAAATTCATATACATGATAAACAATTCAACTATCCACCATGTTCACATAAATGAGGGCCCATTATACATCAAGAATCAAAATTTGGAATTCATTTAAGCAAGGAACAATACAACCAATTTCTCTATCAATCTACCAAGATTATATCAAATCATCTATCACAATAGCATGCATAATCTACCCAATGTCTATCAAAACAAAATGAAATCTCTAATGCACCCTAGATGACATGACAAGAATTCATGGCATCTGATTTCTAACAAGTGCATATATGATGCATGATATGGAATACCCTCATCTCATCGGGTTGCAACAGAAATAGAACCACAATAGCACAAAAATAACAACACAAGGCATGTGAATCACTCTAGGTGAAATCATATCAATCATAAAATCTCAAAACCAGAAAGCTGCAATAAATGAGATAAATTGGCATTTCCCTTTACACGGGTTAGCTGCTCCCAGGCACAACTTATGACCTTGTGTCGAATCCATCCTATCCCTTGATAAAGGATCCAAACAGTAAATCAGGAGAAAATAATTAATCTGATACCACTTTGTAACATCCTGGGTCCGGAAGCCACTCAGAGGCGCCCAATACCCGATTGGTCACATAGCCTAAAGCGCATTTCCCCAAACGCCAGAGGCTGCCAACTAGCAGCGAGGGCCATGGTTGTGATAGTGGCGAAACTATTACCTCATTGGAAGAGTACACAACAGAAGTAAACAAAACATACAATAGCAGAAGCTGTAAATATCAAAAAACATTAAACAACGAATGACTAAAACAATAACAACCTGTAGCACATATGTATATATGAAATGATGCATGATTCATATCTAGGAAAGCAGCCAAATAGGTCACAATGTTGGAAATACAAACAGTACCAAGACAAATACAAAATAAAATATAAACAACTTCGCTGCATCGCAAGCCGAAGCTTGGTCCCATGCTCTCCTGATCCAATGCAATCAAGTACCCAAAGTCGAAGTGGGATTTCCCTTGTCTATACTTGCAACAACATAGTCTATTTAGGGAAAAATGCCTAGCCCAAACAGGGTTTGAGACTAAATCCTAGTAGGCAACAAACCAAATATATGTGCCTAACAATCAGTGAGAATACAACAGGTAATAGTACAATAAGCAGTAACAGTAATAGTAAACAGCATGCAGTAAATAGTAAGCAGTAATAGAATTATATGAAACAGAAATGAATCCACAAAACAACAAGCAGTAGTAAATAAAATAGCTAACTACATCTGGAACCCCTCAGGGATGTACTTGTAGCCAACCCCTATGGTCATATCCATGAAGTACAAACAACCCTCAAGGCAGTGCAATCAGCCTAAGCCCTCTGGTTTGGTCATAGGAAATTATAAGACTCTATGGGGAAGCTCTCTTGGTCAATTCTCCTTATAGTCTAGGGTAGTTACGGACTCTCTGAAAAATATCACACGGTCTAACCCTTATATAGACCCAAGGTCTAGAAACTCTCAATGGAAGAGCACTTTGTCAATTACTCCTATAGTATGAGGTTTATCACAGACTCTCTGAGGAAGCTCGCTCGGTCAATTCCTCCTCTAGCCTGGAACAGTTTAAGAAAATTCAAAAAAGTAAATACTCTCTGAGAAAGCTCACTCGGTCTACCCTGTTTTAGTCTATAATTTCCATGACTCTCTAGGAAGCTCACTCGGTCTATCCCCTATAGTATTTAAATTCCAAGACTCTCTGGGAAGCTCACTCGGTCTATCCCCTCTAGTCTATAATATCAAAGACTCTCTTGGAAGCACACCTGGTCTATCCCTTATATTCTATAGCACCAGGTTATCACGGTCCCATTCCAGTCAGTGGATAATAATTCTATAAGGACAATGTACACCTATAGAGCTACTTGGCTAACTAGTATGTAGAAACAACAATGTCAATAATATCATTCCATCCTACGGTCACAAAGCATGGAAAATAGGTATAACGGCCGAAGGCTAACAATACCCAAAGGTCATAAACAGAACAAGGCATGGGAAAAATGTCCAAGCACAAAAATTATCCTAAAACATGATCAACTTTCCTCTACACAAGCATACATGCATATCAGGAAAACGGTAGGGGAAAAACGATAAACACGCAATCCCCCGTTCATGGGTATTGGTGGAAATTTTCACATAAAACTCAAGGTCTTCAAACGGTATGTCTCAATCCTCCTACTATGATGATAGGAAATCAATATAATTAAACCAAGAGTCTTGATTATCCTTAGAATTTCGTAGATCTATGAAAATGAAAAAAACGTTCAACCTACGATATCGTGAGAAGGAGGGAAAATCATGGAATGGAACTCAATAAGAAGGAAGACCTCACCGCTGCTGTTCTAACACAATCAACGACAGTCGATTCGGCAAAAAGACAGAGGTTCAGAGGCTTAGAGGATGTTTACGGCCATACGAGACACTTTTGGTCGATGAACCTGGTGAAAAAAACGATTATGTCGATTAGGGGTGACCCCGGTCCATTTAATGAAAAAAGAATGTATAGGGCATGTATATATAGAGTACACGGCGTGTACTAGGCATTTATGTACTCCGCTTTTAGTGGCCTCCACATCGCCCCTACACACCGTGTGTGTAGCTCGAACACAGCCAGCACTCGGCCTTGGGCGGCATCAGAGTACAAATCATGTACTTATAAAGTACACGGTGTGTACTTATAATTCATAGGGCGTGTACAACAAAAAATTCCATATTTTCCTCTTTTTTTTTAAAAACGACCAGAAAAGGAAAAACATACCTGAAACAAAAATACTGGTTCTTACAAGAAACATCTGGGTAGAAGTGAAATAAATTCATATCTTTCAAATACTTTTTTTATAAATGATAGGTAGTATGGATTCAAACTAAATAATTTAACTATTATAGAAACTTAAAAGGTATTGGTATATAATTTTTTAATTATTTTTTGAATAATCTCCCATGTATTTCATTTTTCATTTAAATAGTATAGTGCTACATCACAACATTGGCATGATCGATACTCCATCATGATTTTTTTGGAGAAAATTATATAATTAATTTAATAATTAGTTATCAGTATTTTGAAAAAATACTATTTTTTTGTTATTATCATGTAAATATTACCCTATGTGGAATTTTTATTTTGGATTTTCTGATATATTAACAGTGATGAATTTTCTCATATTAATTGTAAAGTTGATTTTATTTTAAATTATTTATACTGTAAAATTTTATTTTTAATTATGTTTTTATTATCAGGAATATTTTTTTCTTTAAAATATTTTTTTATTGTTTTTAAAATGAATTTTATTCCTGGATATTGTATAAAATATATTTTCCATTCAAAAGTCCTTTTTTTGAAAATATATTTTTATCACCTTCATACAGTTTATTATAATATTTAATTGTACAAATTAAATGTTTTCAATTTTAAATATGGATTCCATATTTTAATTAATTTTTATAACATAATGTATAGAGTGCTATTTTATTTTTGGAAATTATAAATAACAATAATTGTAATTTGGGTTACCATGTTAATGATAAATCTAGTATTTAAGGAATAAAAAAAATATGAGAATGATTAAAATATATACCCTCTACTTGTATAAATTTTATTTTATGAGTCAATATCATCCATATTCATTGAATCAGTAGTTATATGAAATTTTTTCCATTTTTATGTGATTATATACATTATAATATTTTATGTAACGAACATTCAAAAAATAAAATATTTTTTTAATAATGAAAATAATTTTTTTCTATGAGGATAAACCAAGGATATGTTCAGCTATAAATTTTATTTTGAATTATAAATTAACATTCCTTGTCATATAAAATTTATATTTTAATATTTGATAAGTAATATTTCCACTAAATTCTTATACACCGATATCATAATCAACATTAAATTAATTTAATTATATTATAACAAATATTTATTAAATTAAATGAATTATAATTTGGAAAATTAAAATTGAAACTGAGATTTTATATAAAATTACTTTTAGGGATATATTATATTATATTGTTCTAATTTAATTGTTTATTAGCATTAAAAAATTAACTGTAAATGTATACTTCAAAAATTGTCATTATTGAAAATTTATAAAAAGAGGGTTTTATTATATTAAAAAATACATGAAAATACAATATTTTTCCAAATCATTATTATATGGTTTTAAATAACATACATTGCGTATTTATGGTATATTTATCTATAACGACCCAAAAATTTATTAAGGAAAAATCCTCTTAATATAATAAAATGTCTTATTATGGAAAATGGTTATATAAAATTATCACTTCCAGTATTTTATGTATTTGGATTTCAAAATTCATTATTAATTGCTACCATTGATAATATATACATTGAACAGTGATCACATGATTCGTATAAATATCTTGCTTTATCAAATCCAATTTACTCATACAAAGGAAGTGATGGCCTCAACTAGTTGAATTTCTCCATACAAATCCCATTTTTCAGAGCTGGGAATGGAGGTGGCATCATTGGGTTTCACTCTAGACCCATTTCATGATGAGATTCAACTCGTTAAGCTCGAACAAAACCTCCTATGGGAGAAGTGGAAGTTAAAAGAGATTAGCACCCGAGTAATGTGATCAAAGCCACCCCAAGAGTCTGTCACCATCGTGTACCTTACCACTAGGCATTATGCATGCGTTTGAATGGGTTATGTATCATGACCCTAGCACTATGATTATGGGCCTTATTTTTTTATAGAGAATATACATTCATTTAACTATTGTTACTTTGTAAGTAGTTCTTAAGGCTCAAATAGTTAATTTAGTAAATATTCAATTAAGAAATCTATTTTGATGAATTAATGGTTTTTTAATTAAACAAAATTATAATAAAATATTGAAAAATTAATTTTTATTAAATATAAATGATCATATAATTTTTATGAATACATTTGTAATATTTATTATGGTTTGAAAACTATTTCTATAAAAACGAAAGAATCTTCAATAAAGATCACTTTTTATTTTAAAAGTTGAAAATCACATATATAGAAATTTATTTAGATAAAATGAATATTATTTTTTGAATTTGTACGTCGAAATTATATAACTATTAATTTTTCATAATTTTCAGAGGCAATTGAATGTTTTGGTAAAAATTAAATACCGTTAAAATATATAATGTGTTTTATGAAATCATAATTAGGTAGTAGTGATGTAATAAAATAATATTAATGGGTTGTTCAGAAAATATATGTTGTAGCTTTAAAATAGTGTGATTTTAGTTTTTTTTGATTTATTTTACAAATCCTTAGTGGACCCTCCAAAGATATAAAACATTTTATCATTTTAAAATGATTTCATGGAGAGTGTGACTCATCTCAACATAAGAAAACCTAGTATATTAAAAATTTCTTCCATTTTACTTATAAAAATTCCTTTACACTCCCCATTGTAAAAAACCATGCGAAAAACCATGGGATGGTTTGTAGTTTTGATTTGTTTTATGTGTAGTGTCCAACACGTAAATAATAAAGAATTCCATCTCTTTTCCAATATAATCCCACCCAAGATCCCACTAATATTCACTAAAAAACTTTTTAGTTCGACCCAACAATTCCATGATCTCTCTAAAATTATCTCAATGTTCCCCAAACTCCCCCGAATACTCTCCCAAGCCATTGGGATCACAATTCCATGTAAGCGATTTCTTCCTTTCTCATTTTCGTCCAAGTTTTTTAATGTTGGTATACCCATTTAATATCAATTAAAAATTTAGGGATATGATTTTTCACCTCCCCTATACCTCCCCCTTATATTTAAATTATGTGAAACCCCATTCTCTCTCATTAATGCCTCCCATGTACACCTGTTACCTTACCAAAATTCCGTATGGAATTTCTCTCTTCTCATTTATAATGAAGAAATTATTTTGTATTATGAATCTAAATTCCCTTACATATGTCGGTACATGTATTTATATGACGTTGTAATTTCCATTTCAAGTACATATTATGATACACACCTTTCACTCTCATCAACCATTTTATTGAATTCTTATTTCATGTCATTGTGTTTCTGAAATTGGTGCACGATTTTCCAAGCTAGATTCATTGTGTAGTGAATACCATGCCCATTTCATTATCTAGGTTATGCACATTTATGCACATTTACTAATATATTATAGATATTCATGTATGAAATCCACATACCATTATTTCAGAATAAATGATGTTATTTAATGAATCCATGTTATATGATCCATGTGGGCCACTTATTCATGAAATGAACTGACTAAGAAGGGTACACCCTGATAGCGCTCCAATGCATTGGGTAAAGATTAGTATCATGATACATCAAGTTCATGGAAGTAATACTAATTCTAATTCAATTTCAGTGGGGGTTTACTCATGCTCCATGTGAAATGAGACATGGCTCATTCTAATATCATGTTATGTTTTTTTTCACATTTCCATGTTTTTATAATCTCGCTATATCATGCCATTATGTTCATGTTTCTCTTATACTCCACTAATATGCAAATTTCTTAACATGTAATGTATTCTTCATGTTATTATTTTTTTATTCTACTATTGGGCTTTTTAGATCAGCCTTTTCTTATGAATGTCCTCATGTTATCCCATTTAATGATAAGTATAAAGGAATGTGTGTGGTCATGTAAAATATGTTTTCAATAAAGATGTGTATTTCTTGTTTTAATTTGTTATGTTATGTTCCTCAACCACAGAGACACTAGACCTCTCGGACTTATATGTTGTATCAAGTAAATACTGTATGTAATAAATTAATTTTATGTGTGAAATAAAGATCATTGTTTAAAAATTTTGTATTATAGGATATGAATAGTTATTTTTGGGATTAGGATTAGAAAACCCTAATGACAGCCTTAGAGAAAATACTAATAATAATAAAAACATACCTAACTTTTTGTGAATATTGATTCTGTGGTTTATCAAGAAAAAACATCCATGTCTAGATACGAGAAGGTAGATGCGGCCTTGGCACATATGTATATAAGGGAAAAACCAAACACCACTTGGAGAAAGACTCAAATAGGAACTGGTGCACGACAACGGGCCTTTGTTAAATTCTTGGTTACAAAAATCCCAGGGCAATATTCTTTGATAAACTCATAATCATTGTACGAACCATTATCAATGGAATTAAAAATTCCCCTATGAATATATGTTGGTGGGAAGTAGATCATGGATAACATATATTAAAGCCTACAAATTCATATTATATGAAAATAAATTAATTTATTTGTCTTATATTTTTTTCATTAGATTATCCTTAATATGTTAACCCTAACATTCCATTTATTCTAACCAATGTTTGGTAATAGGAGGACTCATGCTAACAAACGATGCGAAGATCAATGTGATGACTATTGAAATTAGATTCCCAATCTGATGGGAGCGGGAATCGTGAACTTCGTCACGGTACTCACTTAGTTAACTCATGTTTTGAATAGAATATTGGGTCAAGTAGAAAATTCAACCCCCCCATAAAGAACATGATGCAATAGAGAGCATCATGAGACCAATGCGTCCTAATTTTAATGGATCATTTGATCCCTCAATATCTAAACAATGAATCACCTCCATTGAAAATATCTTCTCCATCCATTAATGTTATGAATAAGAGAAGACTCTTCTGGATGATTATCGAATGGAGGGTGAAGCTGATCAATGGTGGAAGTTGATAAAAAAATACGAAACAAGAGGAAGAGATTGGGGTATTGGAATTTATGAATCTCCAGAAAATGTTTTTCGACAAATATTTTCCTCACACCGTCTAACATATGATGTAAGTGGACTTCCTTTCACTCAACAAAAAAGACGACAAATCCATCAAAGTGTACGAGGAAAAATTTACTAGTCTTGCATGATATTCTTTCATCTTTGTCATTAGCCACCAATGCAAGGCTGACCTCATCTTTGGTGGATAGAAACCTAGCCTAAAAAAGTCCCCTGAGATCCGTGACTTTGAGAGCTATGATGAAATTGCCTAATGTACCCTCAAAGTAAAAATGGAGTTTAGTGAATATTAGGGGTATTTTGGGGATCAAAAGAATAATGTGGACATCAATTCTCGAAGTCCGTTGGATAAATCCAATGGTGCTACGAAACTCCACCAACAAAAATTCCAATGGTGTGGAAAGATGCAGTTTAGAATTTGACTGAAGAGGATAAGGAAATGCTTTAGGTGTGTAAGAGAAGGGAACCTAGCTATTAACTGCTGACAAGAAAAACATGTGGCTGCAACAGATGAGAGGAACACAATGTTCAACCCTCAATTCATTGTTTAATTCTTCAACTAAAAATAACCATGGAACTTTGTAAACTATTTCCCTAAGACAAGGGCTTTTAGAGGCAACCGACAACCTCCAAGGAAGCAAGGGAGAGCATTTTCCATCACTTCTGCCTAAATGAACCCCAATAACGATGTGGTGACAGGAACGATAGTTATTCATTCAAGAATAGAAAACAATTTTTTTAGTCTAGATCAATGGATAATTTTATATCCCAAAAGATTAGTAGAACAATTCCAACACAACCACATATCATCGAAGTGAAGATGTCAGTGAGAATAGAAAATGAGGCTATCATTGCAACCAATATATATAACTCTTCCCCTGTTAGAATTTGTGGTTTGAACTTCCTTGAAAACCTTATCGCACTCCCACTAGAAGAATTTGATGAAATTCTTGGAATGGAATGGATTTCCTTATATAGAGACAACATAAATTGTTGTGAGAGAGAAATCACTCTCTATATGGTAAATTGACCCCTGATTCTATACATGTTAAAGGAGGATGATGAATCTTTCTTAACACCATAATCTCAATTGTGGGTATTACATCCCAATGAGAACGTCTATATTTCTCAGATTATTCAGTCTAAGGAAGAAACTATCCTTTAAGGCATTCTTATTATGAGGGAATTTGCTAAAGTGTTTTCGAGGAATTTCCTAGTCTTTCTCTTAGAAGAGATATTAATCCTAAATTGAACTTATACCTGGGGTGTTTCCAATATCAAAGGCTCTGTATAGAATGGATAGTGTAGATCTTGAGGAGCTGAAGAAAAAACTACAATAGAATCTGGATAAAGGGTTTATACACCCAAGTGCTTCACCATGCAGTGCACCAGTCCTCTTTGTCAAGAAGACGGATGGATAAATGCATATTTTAATTGATTATCGTGAACTCAACAAAATCACGATAAGGAACAAGTATCCACTTCCATGAATTTATGACTTGTTGGATTAGCTATATGGAGCACAGTACATATCCAAACTAGATTTGTAGTTGGTATAATACCAAGTGTGGGTGAAGAATGGGGATATCACCAAGGCAACGTGTTGAACAAGATACATGCACTATGAATTCATTGTAATGACTTTTGGACTCCCTAATACTCCTGTAATCTTCATGGAAATGATGAATAGATACTTTAGAGATTACTTTGAAAACTTTTTGGTAGTATTTATAGATTATATTATAATATAATCCAAAACCAAGGAGGAGAATGAGGAGCATCTAAGAATTGTAATATAATCCTTATAAAAGGATTATCTATATGAAAATTTCATAATGTGTGAGTTCTGGTTTAAGGAGGTCTCATTCATGGGTCTTATCATCACAAGCAATGGGATATCTATGGATCCCTCAAACATAGATATAATTGAGGGATGGACATGGCAGACATCAGTAATGGATATATGTAGCTTCCATGGGTAAGCTGGATATTATCTCTGATTTTGAGATGTTTCTCGTGATTGTCAAACCCTTTTACCAAGAAATCTCAGAATGGAGTCAGATTTTCATAGAGTGATGAATGTGAAGAGGGATTCAAGGAGGTGAAAAATGAAGTTTATCATTGTTCTTGTGATTACATTACCCACAAGTGAATAAATTTTTGTTGTATTTACTGATGCTTAGAAGAAGGGATTGGGATTTGTGTTGATGAAAAATGGAAAATTCATTGACTATACTTCAAAGAAATTGAATGTTCCTAAGAAAAACTATCAAAAACATGATCTTGAGTAGGATGGATTAATCATCACTTTGTAAATTTGGTAACATTACCTCATTGAGTAGAAGTATCAAATATATATTTACCACAGAAGACTAATTTATATATAGTACTAGAAACTAAGGAATTACCAATGGTTTCAAACTGTTGGTAAAGGCTTCCAAACCATTGGTATACTATATACCAATGGTTTGGAAAACGTTAGGCAAGCAAGGCATTGGGATAACCCATTACCAATTGTTTTTTACAACCATTGTGAAAGGGAGTGTAATCCTAGAGTTTCCCAATGGTTATTTAAACCGTTTCTATATAAAATTACTCCCAAAAATTTGAAAAATGTTGGTAATACTGTGTGAAATAGGAGTATACCCAACAGTTTGAAAATCATTGGCAATACTAGCTACTAACAGTGTGAAATAGGAGTATTCCCAATGGTTTGAAAACCGTTGGAAATAATGGTTGCTGGTGGTATGAAATAGGAGTACTCCCAATGGTTTGTAAACCATTGGCAATACTCATTTTCATGTTTTTGAACTATACCAACAGTTTAATAAAACCGTTGGTATAGTGTTTTACCAGAACATGGCAGACTAGCCACCCAGAATATCCTCCACTCATGCACACTCAACAAAACCATGGAATACAAAACCATGGAATACAGAACAAACACCACTCCTGCACACTCAACAAAACCATGGAATAGTGAACAAACACCACTCCAGCACACTCAAAAAAACCATGGAATACAGAACAAACAACTACATATACCAAAAAAACAACATGCTGTATTAAACACCAACAAAACCACCGACACACTCAACTACTAACACCAACAAAACCACCACACACTCAACTACATACATCTGAATATATTTTTAACAGCAACAAACACCTTCTATAGCAAAGAAAAGCACATAAAAAGAGGATACTATTATAACCATGGAATGTACCACAATTATAGTCTTGTATATGAACCCAACTACCCTATGCAATATAAAATTATAATCATGTATTTGAACCCAGTTACCCTATGCAATACATAATTTCTAATTGAATTCTCATCATCATCATGTAATTTTTTATTGAAATAGGGGAAAAGTACAAAGGAAAAAACAGATGGGAAAGGGAAAACAAGAAAGACAAATGAGGCCCCGAGGGAAGACCCCTCCCACCCTTATCCAAGATAGCCTAGGGTGGTCTGAAGTGATGAATACCTAGTGCATCCCCTTTGATAGAGTCAATCCCCTTGGGTTGGATACTCCCCGCAGTGTAAAGAAGCACCTCCTCCGTATTGTTGACGTCTACCGCGGCTATGTGATCCACGACCTTGTTCCCTTCTCTACAGGTGTAATGGATACTCACTCCAATATTAATCATACTTCTACATTTTCTTGATGACATATTTAATCGACCAAGGAGACTTAGTGTACCATTTCAAGGATTTGTGCACAATAATGGATTATGTTTCGATTTCAGAGATTGAGAGACCCTTTTCCATGCAATGGTTGAGCCCGGTGAGAATTGCCTTCACCTCCGCTTGTAGAGAAGACCCCTGGCCTAGTCTTTCTGACAAAGTGAGTCAAACCGAACCGTTGTGGTCATGTACTCCTCCACGCAGGTTCCCCTTGATGCAAGAGACATCTGTATTACATTTCAAACCCACCGAAGGAGGCTTCCATTGAACCGAAATTCCTTCCCTGTTTCTAGGTGTCATGTCCATATTGGAGCCCATTTGGAGCCGACGGATCATAGGGGCTATCTTCCATGTCCTCACAGCTATGTTCAGATCCAGTAGCATATTTTTCTCCCAAACAATAATGGCACGAGCAGAAACCCCCACCCCCTAGTTCTTCGATTTGTTCTGAGCCTTACAAATGGTACAACACCCCACATGCAGCACTACTGCATGTGTCAACCTCTCTGGACCTCTTCCCTCGGAACCATGGAACCACATTTCATGAAAGGAAGGGATAGAACCGTCTGACGGAAGGAACACAAAGTCCCCTAGGATTTTCCAGACCTCGCGTGCCCAGTCACTATCGAAGAACAGATGGTCAGGGCTCTCTTCACTATGAACACTATAGCATACACACCTGGATGCAAGGGGATACCCCACCTATGGATATTGTCATCCATCGGGAGGCATTTGTTACGAATCCTCCATGTGAGGATGTTGATCTTGGTTGAGATGTTTTTCACCAATAGAAGCTCATCCCTGCCCTCATTCTCCTCCTGTCCATTACCAATGCGGCCTCCCAAGGAGGAGTCCGTGAACACACACTTTTCCCCCTCTTCATTAAGCTCAATGAGTTGGAAACACTGCTATTGTTCCTTATCCAAAACAGAGTCATCGAATATAGGAAAGAGGCTATCCTCCTTGAGCGAAATATTCGTAGTCGGGAATCCAGGGAAACCCAGCACTGTGCCACACCGATCTTGATGCCAGAAGGATATCTCTCCCTTCCCCACCACCCATCTCGAAAAGGGACAAAGGATCTCAATAATAGGGCCTATCACCGACCAAAGGGAAGAAATATTCCCCTCCCCTATAGCTCTATGGCATGTCACGTACGCATTCATGGTAGTCCCCCATAGGGTACGCTTTTCCATGAAAATCCATGCAAGCATCAAATGCATGTAATAAAGGGTATCTACCCGGTTGTGCACCTCAGTGCCTCCTTCATTCATAGGTTGCTCCATTTTCCCCCAGGAAACCCAGTTTTTCTTTCTCTCTGATAAAGGATCCCTGATGAAATTGGAAATTATCTTATCAATCGATTTAATAATGCCCTTGGGAATATTGATGGAGGACAAACCATGAATTGGAGAGGCCCCCAGAATGCTGTTCACTAGGGAAATGTGTCCGCCAAAGGATAAGAATTTATTTTTCCAGTTAAACACCCTATCTGAAACCCTGGTGCAGAGTGCGTTGATGTACCGAATCCGAAGTCTCACAGGCAAGATAGGAAGGCCTAGATAGACCATAGGAAACATTCCCCTTGGGATGCCAAGAAGACTACTAACAGTTTGATCTCTCTCGATAGAGCACTTTTGGGAGATAAAGAAATCAATTTTCCCCTTGTTGATGGACTGGCCACTCCAACGACAGTATTTTTCCAGCATTCCATTCAGACTTCGTATTGATCTTCTCATTCCATTCAGGAATAAAATGGTATCATCAGAAAACATAAGGTGGGAAATTTTTGGGGCCCTTGATCGAAGACGATACGGAAAAATGCATCCATTAATGATACTCCTCTGGATGAGCTGGCTCAAAACATCCTGAATGATGATAAACAATGATGGCAAGATAGGGTCCCCTTGACTAATGCCTCAGGTAGACTTGAGGAAACCGTAAGACTTTCCCGTGAATTCCATCGAGAGCTAAGAGGAACTGAAGCAGGAAAAGATAATATTGTCAAAGGCGCGTGGTGCAATAAGGCGCAAAGACCATTTGGGGATGCGGCACGAGGCGCGATGCGAGGCACAACTAAGGCACATGCGCACATAATTATTTATATACAGTTTTGAACAATATTTTACATTTTAAAAAACATAAATTCAATAATAAAATTCAAATTAAAATACATACTGTTATTTTTTAAGAGGTTCTATTGTGAGTGATGTCACAACAATGTTTTTATAGTCTGCTATGTTTTTACATGCAAAACAAAATTAGCCTACTGTGTTTTTTATTAATATATTAAATATTCTATTTAATTGAAATTAGGACTGCCCCGATTTCCTTCATGGTGCACCGTGATTTCCACCTTCTACTCTGATCTCTGCCTTTCCCACCATTCTGCCTCCTACACCGATCTATGCTACAATGATTCATTTGTCGCGCACTCAAAACCCAAACCGTCGCCGACATCATCATCTTCTCTAACATCCAGCACTGTTGCCTCCCAATAATTGAGATTATAGTGAGGCACTCCATTACAATGCATGGCGGGTGAGTCACGCGCCATTGGCGTGCCTCAACAAATTCGCCTTGCCTTGTAGGTGGCGAGGCGCTCTGGCCTCGCCTAGCCACGCCCCTAGCCAAGGCCCATGCCTCTGTGAGCCTTTGACAACAATGATCAATAACACATACCAAATGAATTATGTTTCACATAGAAATCCGAATATGTTTGCTCAGATTTCCATATATCGGTTTTTTTTACTTAAAGTGATGTCCATTTTAAACAAAAGACAAATAATTGGAGTTATACCGGCCACACCGTGTCCCTACTTCAGGATTGGTTGACTTGTACACGTCACATATGACTCATGAATTATTTTTATAAAGTATCAAAAGAATCTGAATGCGTTTGGTCAGTTTTCCGTATTCCAGTTGTTATTTTCACTTAACATGTTTTCCATTTCAATGAATGGGGAGACACTTTGAGTGGTGTCAGCCACACCACGCCTCAGATTGATGTGGGTTTGACTCATACAAATCACATAAGACCCATTGATCATTGTGATAAAGTATGAATAGAATCCGAATACATTTAGTCGTTTTTCTGTATGTCAGTTGTTTTTACTTAAAATGATGTCCATTATAATCAAAAGAGAGATAGTTAGAGTGATACCGGCCACATCAAACCTTGTATTGAGGCAGGGTTGACTCGTACACATCACATATGACCCATGGATCGTTGTCCGAATGTTTCAACAGAATCTGAATGTATTTGTTCAGGTTTTTGTATGTCAGTTGTTTTTTTCACTTAAAATGTTGTCAATTTTAAACAAAAGAGAGACACTTCGAGTGGTTTCGGCCACACCGCGCCTCGGATTGAGGAAGGGTTGATTTTTTCACGTCACATTTGACCCATGTATCATTTTCCTAAACATTCAACAGAATCTGAAGGCATTTGTTTAGTTTTCCTTATGTCATTTATTGTTTTCACATAAAATAATGTTCATTTTAAACAAAAGAGAGACACGTTGAGTGGTTCTAGCCACACCGCGCTTTGGATTGAGGTGAGGATGACTCATACACGTCACATTTGACCCATGGATCATTTTCCTAATGTTTCAACAAAATCCGAATTCATTAGTTGGTTTTCTGTATGTCAGTTGTTGTTTCCACTTAATGTGATGTCCATTTTAAATAAAAAACATACACTTGGAGTGATATCGGCCACATCGTGCCCCAGATTGAGACTGGGTTGACTCATACATGTCACATATGACTCATGAATCGTTTTTATAAAGTATCAACATAATCTAAATGCATTTGGTAAGTTTTTGGTATGCCAGTTGTTGTTTTCACTTAAAATGATTTCCATTTTAAGGAATGGTGAGACACTTTGAGTGTTGTTGGCCACAACACGCCTCATATTGCGGTGGGGTTGACTCGTACACATCACATACGACCCCTGGATCATTTTGATAAAGTATCCTCACAATTCAAATATGTTTGTTCTATTTTCCGTATGCCAGTTGTTTTTACTTAAAATGATGTCCATTTTAAACAAAAGAGAGACAGGTAGAGTGATACCGGCCACACCGCGCCTCGGATTGAGGCCGGGTTAACTCGTGCACGCCACATATGACTACGGCATGACCACAACATATTGTCCCTATCCAGTGACATCTGCAGGGCAACATCTTCAGGCCATGAGCGAAGGCAGTGAGAGGAAGCGGCGGAACATTCCAGTCGTCGCCTACCTCCTCATTAACTCTGGATGGGTAATGTATCTAAAACTATATCTAGGTATCATACATTGAATTCCAACCTGAATTATAACATTCTCATGGTGTCATCCTAGAGCAAGGCCATATCACGGAATTACCACGGCATGATCGTGGCGTGACCGCGACGTGACTATGGTGTGATCGTGGCGAGACCACGGCGTGTTGGCCCGGTCCAGTGAATTCCACAGGGCAGCATCTTCCGGCCAGGAGCGAAGGGAGCGGGAGGAAGAGGGGAAACATTCCATTATTCTCCTATCTCCCCATTAACTATATATGGTTAATGTGTCTAAAAATCTATCTAGGTATCATACATCAAATTCCGATAGGACTGCGAACCACCGCGGGGTGTCATCCTAGAGTAGGGTCAAATCATGACGTGACCGCAGCGTGACCGCATTTTGACCACGTTGTGACCGCGGCGTGACGGCGACCTTACCGCGGAAAGAATGCCATGGAAAAATTGTGGCGAGACCGCGGCGTGACCGCGGCGTGTTAGCCCGGTCCAGCGACATCCACAGGGCAACATCTTCCATCAAGGAGAGAAGGGAGCAGGAGGAAGTAGGGAAACATTCCGGCCATAGCCTCCCTCCCCATTAGCTATGGATGAGTAATGTATATTAAACTCTATATATGTGTCATACATTGAATTCTGAAGGACTGCGAACAGCTACAGGGTGTCGTCCTGGAGCCAGACCAAATCACGATATTACCGTGACATGACCGCGGCGTGACCGCGGCGTGACCTTGGCATAACCATGGCATGACCACGGTGTGACTGCGGCGTGACCGCGGGGTAACCCCTGCGTGACCACGGCGTCACCGCAGCGTCACCGCGACGTGACTGGAGTGAGACCGCAGCGTGTTGGCCCGGTCCAGCGACATCCATGGGGCACCATCTTCCGGCCAGGATTCCAAATAAATTCCATGTAGTTTTCATTCACATTAAATAAAACGATCTTATATTATAAAATAATACTCTTGAAACACATGAAGGATGATTCTCCATGGACTTTGTGACTCGAAAATAATGAGTAGGGATTAACACATTACACAAAGGATATTAAGAACCTTAAAACACATGAAGGACTCTACATAACCTGTGAGAAACCAACCAATGGCATTAAATCCTTACCTAGATTGGCAGTGGAGAACCAAATCCACCCGAACCAACACAAAACGATCCAACTCCCTACCAAAAACATAATATGGGGTCAAAAAAACTAAACCCCAAATAAATGAGGTGCGAGACAAGTAGTATCCTTATAATCTTACCTTAGATCAAATCCAGTGGACTGAATACATCTAAACTCATTATGGCACCCTTCGTAGAATATAACTACCCACTGTCCATAGAAAGTAGTCAAAGATATAACTGACCAATGTGATAAAGAAAATAAAATAAAAACTAAACTAAAACATACCTTTCTCCAATGACTATACCTGTCACCGCCTAACATATAATTACCATAGTTCTCCATGGGTCAAATCATGTTCCTGCAAGCAAAGGGGAAACAGATCAATGTTTCAAAATGATACTATCAAATAGTACATTCCTATTAATTAACAATTAATCTTCCTATTAATGGTATATAATCAATTTGGCATGAGTTTCAGCTTAGTTTAGTTTTGTTCGATACAAGGGATGAGGTCTTATTATTCTTGGTTTTTATGTTTACACTTGAGATATTTATTTAAAAATTGATGCATGTATTTGGAATTATTATTTATGGTTTTAGTTCTTATTTTATTGTTATGGGGCCTATCCACATGAATAATTCTCAGAATGTAGGGTTCACTTGACATTTATGCACTTTAATGTGATTTATTTCACTAACAATGAGGATTTAGATCAAGTAAAATATTCTCAAGAAGATTGGGCCTTGTAGTGATAGGTGTGGAAATTTTACATCTAGCAATTGATGAGGAAATAATTATGAGGATGGATTGGAATCTTGGTAGGTTCATAGAGTGGGATCGTCCCTCTAAGAATATAAAATGTATTATGAAACATTTTACTCCATTTAACGAATCAAGAGTTCAACTAATGAGATGAAGGATGAGATTCTAGTGTGGGTATTGGGTATTGTCATACAGATTGGCATTATAATGCCAAGAGGCTTGGTGTGATTTAGCTTAGGATGGAACCTAGTTGGTGGGGCTGGGTTATAATACATGATTTTGATGAGGTTCTTGACCAAATTATTTAGAATATAATCTAGATATGTTCGAAATGGTGTGCTTTTGTGACTAGGACAATCATAAGGTGAATAATCCACTTTGTCTAGTTGGATGATGAGATGTGCATCGAGGCATGGGATAATCCTCGAGAGATGAGTCTAGACTATGTGGATGAGAGGATAGAATATGATAGGTTTGATAGGATTGGGTGAGTGGTCAAACCATGCAAGGATGATACAATGCAAGGAGACAGTTGGAGACACTTGGGGTTATTTATGCTATCTCATGGAGACACTTGGGGTTATTTCATGGCTCCAACATACTCCAAAAATGTTCTCGCAAAATGTTTTAGAAAAACAATTTCATCTCATGAAAGACCCCAAGGCTCCTCTATCTTCCAATGTTTCCTCACACTCACACCTCATGGTATTACAGTATAAAAGTGATCTACATCAACAAGTCATGATAGCATCACTACCCTCTATCCATAAGAAGAATTAAAATTCCTAAGTGGCCAATTCGATAAAGGAAATAAAACAAAAAGAAATCAAAAACATACCTGTATCCTATGACTATACATGTCACCGACCAATATATAAGAACCACACAACCCCATGGGTCAAATTTTGTTCCTGTAAGAAATGCGGAAATACTTCCATTTAATAATCTCATCATTTTTCATTATGTTCTTTATATAGCACGTTGTTGGAAACACCATTCTTGTACACTTATCAATTGAATATGATCCTATGATACATTATTTGAGTTGATGATTGTGCACATAACCCTTCTAGAACCTCGTCGCATCGCACCATGGTCCGAGATTGAATACTATGGTGTATAATAACTAATGCATCATAAAATGAAATTCAGTACAGATTTCCCTTTTGTCTTAAATAGCTCTCCTCCTAGCATCAACCATTCCCCGGTCAATATTAAACTAGGTATATAATGTAGTCAAACAAAATTAATACATATATCAATCCAACACTCTCAACACCCCATCTTACTAGCCTGTTGAGTGGTTATAATGTAAAATAATTGCAGATAAAGTGGTTGTTGTGTTGGGGATTGGAAAAACTGTGACATCGCAATGTTTATTTAAGTAAATGTTCTATTTAATGTAACATGAATGCAATAACAAAATGTTTAGAGTCTAAAAATACTCTTGAATGTAAACAAGAATAACAGAACAACATAGTTGTTAAACTCAACAGGGATGTAGAAATGGCATGATGCATGGCGTGGACCTGGACAGTTTGTGAGACATACTTCTTACAATGGGCCCAGCCCAAGTAGTGTTTATGGCAGGACTCGAACTAGTGAAGGTCCAACAAAGGAAGACCAAACCCAACCCCAGACCATGCATGGACCAACCCAATTTATAATTTTGTTCAATATTATTTTAGTTTGATGAATTTTAAGTTTACTATATTTATTATTCTTAATTTATGTTATTTTTTACATTTTACATTTTTTAAAAGACTTGGACCGGGACTCGGCCCAAACAATTGATATGTACCATGCCTCATTACATACCAATTCAGAAATTTGTATAACACCAGATGTCACAACCGACCGCTTTCCATTTATGTCTCCAATTGGATTGAAGTCATTGGCATTTCAACCCCCCCCCCCCCCGCCCTCTCCCACCACACCAAACTGTCTAATTTCATAATTATGCCCTTTAATGATTGACAATGATTCTTTTTCCATGCCTTTGGATATATGATCTATAAAATATAACTAAACTACTAACATTTTCACTTTTTATAACCAATAGACTCCTGAAAATAGGGCACGAAGAACTCATTGTGATGATTTTCGAACAAATGTTTTGCACATTTCCAAATGCCTACTGAACTTAAAAGACATTTTTTGCCATTTAAAGTCCAACCGATTCCCCTACTCCTATACCTCTCATCAAACATAGTATCCATGATCCAACTATTTCAATTAAAATCATCATGGGAATAACTAAACCATTAATTTAACATTTGAAAGAACAAAAAAATAACATGGTTGAGCTAGACCTGTGAAGAATTAACAGATGATAAATTTTGGCCATCCAGATTGAACAAACAAATAAAAAAATGAAAAATTGGGATTACACCTAAACCAAAAGAAAATTATCAACTAAATATCCAAAAACACAGAAACCAAGATATTAGACTTTAGGAGAGGTCAGGTCTACCTCAGATGGGAAGTCCGACGCATTGATTTGGAAAAGATTTACCTCTAACTCTTGGGCGGAAGGGGTCGGCCCCGACAATATTATTTCCTAGGCGGCAGGAGAGGGAGCCGAGAGAGGGGGATGTCCCTCAGGGTGTTCGTCCATGGGGGGTCTCGAGCGCAACTGGAGAGGTGGCCGAGGGACGTCGGAGGAGGAGATTGAGCTAAGAGGGGAGGGGGATGTTGCCAAGAGAGGGAGACGAGAGGGGAGGGGGGAATTTCACCGGTACCCGACAGGGGAGGGGGGCGTCGTGGTCAGAGAAGGAGCCGAGAGGGGAAGGATAATTTCACCGGAGGAGAGGGAGGTGGGATAGGAGGCGGAGGTAGAGGTCGAGGCCGGGAGGCGGAGCCGGAGGCCATGAGGAGGATGAGTTCAGGGAGGGGAGAAGTGTGCAGGGATGAAATGTCGCGAGGGAGGGAGCCCTAATTTGGGTATAATGTTTCCCAACGGTTAATTAAAACCGTAGGTAATAGTTCTCTTTCCCAATGTTTTTCTTAAACTTTTGGGAAAGCACAAAATAAAACAGCCAACACCAACAGTTTATTAGAACCGTTAGTATAGGTTCTTTTTTCCAACGGGTTTTCTAAACCGTTGGGAACAAAGTGTTGGTAGAGGCTCGATTTCCAATAGTGGGGGGATAACCCTTAAGGTCATATATCCTATAGTGTAGGGGTGTAATTTTTAAGGTCTTGTAGCAAGGAACAAGGTGATAGATGGCATATAAATAAATTGGGGGAAAAATAACTTAGCATGTTTTCATAGCCTAGGGATTACTAAGAACCCCTCAGGTATGAGTGCATAGCTTCTAAGGACATGGTGTTCGGACTAGAATATTTCGATTAAGATCGTGATCATGTACATAAGTATGGGAAATTCTACGATGGGAAATAATTATTTATGTGAATTTAGTATGTCCTTATCACCCAAGAAAAAACAAGTGAACCTCTCACACAAATATAGCTAATACTTGGGGGAAGTGGTGTCATCTGAGAATTAGGCTGTGTAGGGGATCTACATGAGTATCTCCTAATCCTTAAGATCTAGGATGGAATGAAAATTGTGTTGGTACAGTACATGATGTCTAGACATCACTATGTATCATATATAGTGGGAATTAAGCCATACATCATCCTAGAGGGCAGTGTGGTGTGAGTCCAAGGTCATGTAGGGATTATCCTCTAAGGTGGGGACTAAGGTATCACACAGTTTTAGTATATTCAATAGGGATAACATTATATAGTTTAACATATAGTGAAATAGAGGTCGAAAACGTATTTTAAAATACCCATAAAATCATCCTTAAATGGAAATATCCAAGATGAGGATTATGAAGTTTAGACATGCAAGGGTTAGGCACATTTTGATGGTTTGATTCAAAATACACGAGACATGTTACTAGAATGAGAAATTAACAGTAAAGTCGAAGACATATAAAGTCAAGTCGAGGATAATCTTATAGGACCAAAATGTTGTGAATGATAAAAAAACTAGTCACATGCAAGAAAACAGAAAGTACCCCCCCCCCATCTGGGGAAGGGAGCACACTCCCAATGGTGGAATGAAATATGATGTGTGAAGTGGGTAGAAGTATTTCTCAAGGACTATAAATGGTGTGACATAGATATTTTTCATTCAACAAGTGGTCTTGAGAGCTCTTATTATATTGATAAATCATGGTACCTGAGTTAGTGTGGTGGTGAGGACTTGTAAGCATAGGCAGACTGGAAATGTCACATAACACGCTCTTCATATATAAATTTTTTGTAAAAGAAAATAATTTTGAAAAATGCATCCTTCATATAGTGTTGTTATTCAACTATTTCACTTCCAATGCATCCATGAATATCGGCTGCACAAAGCCCCAATTGAAAATGCCAAATCAATAACTAGTAAAATTGATTTTGTGAAAAACCCATTGGAAGAATATGAAATAATGAATACCTCAACGGATCGATGTGAAAAAACTAGAAGGGATGAATAACCCTTCCTAATTATATAAAAATTGATGAATAACCCTTCCTAATCCTAATTATAGCAAACATTGAATATGAAACATTAAATAACCCAAAAACAGAATATGAAACATTGATTTTGGGTTCGCTATTCCTAATTATAGTGAAATATCTATCACAAATGATTGATTTCACCATAGTTCAATGAAATCGATGAATAACCCTGAAAAATAAATTTCTGAAATCGGAAATGCTACCATTGTTCACTTCTTGTAGATGACTCGCAGAGCGCAGATTTTGCGGGGGAGGGGTGAGCGATGGCTGCTTGAGCTCGGGAAGGGAGGTTGAAAGAGGTGAGCGGAAAGCAGGAGTTGGAATGGGAGGATGGGAGTGCGAGGGGGATGTGAGAAGCGGCATGATGGATCAGGATGGGAGCGGCGGTGAGGGGGTAGGGATGGGAGCGGCGACGAGGGGGGTCGGGAGGAGCGGTGCCATAGGGCAGGAGAAGTGGGGCACAAGGGGAAGTGTGTATGGGAGAAGAATCCCGATGGCAATTGGGTTTAGGTGTTTCTATTCCAACGGTTCATATGAACCGTTGGTATTTGAGGTGGGTTTTTCCAGCGGTTCCCTAAAACCATTGGTAAACCCAATATATATTACTCTATACCGACGCTTTTCACATAACCATTGGTATAGATTTTTTTCCCAATGGGTTTTTCAAACCATAGGGAAAAAATTGTTGGTATAGATGGGATTTCTAGTAGTGATATTTACATATAAATAGTCTAATATGCACCAACAAAAATTGCTAGAGGTGATCATAGACTACGATTTCTCAATCCATTACCACTATTGGAAAGTGAACAAGGTGTTGTGTTATTTAAGTATAATGGACCCATCAATACTATTATTGTTAATATTTGAAAAGGATCCAATCATCCTAGATTTGATGATGATGGACATGTGAATCATAAAGAAGATAATATCAACAATCCTTTCACAAATTATTGCTCAACCGTCTCTTTTGTAAATGTTAAAAGATGCTCAAAAGGACGATGTAGGAATTCAGAAGTAAGTGAAAACTATCTTAAAAGGGAAATCCTCAGAGTTCAATGATAACAATGAATGAATTGTCAGATTTGGGAAAAGAGTATGCATTCCATCAAATCCATAGTTAAATAGGGATCTTTTGGATTATGCACATAGTTTAAATTTCTCTATGCTCCTAGGAAATACAAAGATGTATCAAGATCTGCACGAGCATTATTGTTCAGATAAATGAAGAAGGAGATCTTTGAGTATACATCAAATTACCTGGTATGTCAGCCAGTGAAGGATGAGAGGTAGAATTCTAAGGTGATGATGAAACTATTACCCATTCCAACATGGATATGGGAGAACACCACCATGGAATTTTTCATCATAATATTGAAGAAATTCGAAAATGTCAATGCAATCTGGGTTTTTATGGATCGTATTAGAATGAATGCACACTTCATTGCAATTAGCGAGGATTTCTCATGGGATCAACTAGCATGGGAATATATTAGAGAAGTGGTAAGGATTCATGGAGTACAACTATCTATTGTATCGAATCAAGATCCAAGATTCACCACTATGTTCTATAAGAGTCCTCAACATGCTTTAAATAATGAGCTGAACTTTGATACATATTATCATCCTTAAATTTATGGCCAATCTGAGTGGACAATCCAAACAAATGAGGACATATTGAGAGCTGATCAATAAATTTCAAAGGAGGATGGGATCAACACCATCCTTTGGTTGAGTTATCTTATAATAACAGTTTCCACTCAAGCATCCAAATGTCTCCTTATAAATCCATGTATGGGATGACGTGTAGAACACCAGCATATTGGGATGAAGTTGGGGATAGAAAACTCCTTGGTTTAGAAATGTTTGATGAAATGGTGGAGGAGGTATAGACCATCCAGCAGCACATTAAATCTGCTCAGAGTCAACATAAGATCTACACAAATAATGGTTGATGAGACCTAGAGTTTGATTTTGGAGACAGGGTATTCCTTTTCATGTCACCATGGAAGAGAGTTATGAGATTTTGGAAGACAGGAATTCTTATTCCAAGGTACGTCATCCCTTTCTACATCCTTTATCACATTGGAGTAGTGGCCTATAGACTAGCACTCCCACCGAACCTAGATCAAGTACATGATGTAGTCCATGTATCACTCTTGAGGACTTACATACCTAACCCATCACCTGTACTTATCCCCGAGGTGGCACCATTAGAGAATTTCCACTCCTATGAAGAGGATCTGGTAAAGTTATTAGATTGTAGGGGAAAAGTCCTACAAGATAAGACAATGCCCCTCATAATGGTGTTGTGAATAAAAACCAACAGTTTTATGAAGCGACATGGGAATCTAAAGAAGTGAAGAATCATAGTTACCCTCATTAGTTTTAGAGTGGGAAAAAGTAATTTAGAGGAACAAAATTCTTAAGGGGGGAATATTTTGATAACCCAAAAATATATTAATGAAACTTCTATTTGATCTAATTATATTTCATATTACGTAAAATGGTTTTATAAAATATGCACTTCCTTTGTTTTATGTATTTTGATTTCAAATTAACATTAATAATTGTTATCGTTTATAATATAGCAGTCGAACAATGATCACATGGTTAGTATAAATAAAGGGTTTTAATAAATCCAATTCACTCAGAAAAAGGAAGTGTTGGCCTCATCTAGTAGAATTGCTCCGTACAAAGCTCATTTGTCAGAGGTCGGAAAGGAGGTGGTGTTACTGGGCATCACTCTTGAACATGACCAAGGAAAGCATCAACACCTTAAGCTTGAACAGAACTGCCTACGGTACAAGTGGATGTTAATAGAGATTAGAACCAGAGAAAGGTTATCCGACACACCCCAAGTGTCTATCACCATCGCGCACATTACCCTTATTCTTTATGTGGGTTTTAAGGGGTTATGTAATAAGACCCTATCACTATAATTATGGGCATTTATTTTTTATAGAGAATATACATTGATTTTACTATTGATACTTTTTAAATAGTTTTTAATGAACTAATAGTATTTTTAGTAAATATTCAATTAAGAAATATGTTTTTATGAATTAATGTATTTTTGAGTTAAATAATATTTTAATAAAATATTATAATATTACTTTTTATTAAATATAAAATTCAAATATTTAGAAAGTTATTTAGATAAAATTAATATTATTTTTGGAATCAGCACATCAAAATTATCTAATGGTGAATTTTTCATAATTTTATGAGACAGTGGAATTTTTGGGTAAAAATTAAATACTGTTTAAATATATAATGTGTTTTATGACATCATAATGACCCAATACTAATGTAATAAAATACAATAAATGAGATTTTAGGAAAATATATTTTTTAACTTTAAATTAAATTGAGTTTAGGTTTATTTGATTTATTTTACAATACCGTAGTGGACCCTCCAAGGCATCTAAAACATTTTCTCATTTCAAAATGATTTCCTTCAGAGTGTGAATCACCTCCACATAAGAAAACCTAATATTTTAATAAGATCAGACATTTTCAGTATAAGATAATGTCTTCCAATCCTTTTATGGAAAAAACCATGTTAAAAAAGGGCATGGGTTGTGGTTTTGATTAGTTTATTGTGTAGTGTTCAAAACCTAAATAATAATGAATTCCCTCTCTCTTCCTATATAAACCCCCCAATAGCCCACTTCCCTTCACTAAAAACTTTTGTAGTTCCACTAAATTCTGCCATCCCCTCTCTATAATCCTCCCAAGGTTCTCCAAGTTCCCATTAAGCCTCTCTTAACCCCCCTCTATTCCTTTGACATCACACTTCCAAGTAATAGATTTATTCCTTTCTCATTTTCGTCCATGATTCTTAATGATGTTATAAAATTTTAATTTCAATTAAAAATGCTGGGATAGAGTGTATCACCTACCCTATACTAACATTCATATTTTGGAATTATTAGATACCCCTTTCTCTCTCATTAATGCCTCCCATGTACACCTGTTTCCATGCCAAAATTCCGTAAGTAATTTCTCTCTTCTCATTTACATTCAATCAATTATTTTTTATTATGAATCTATATTATATTAAATATATTGGGACATGAATCAATATGACCCCCTTACATTCCATTTAATTACATATGATGCGACACAACATTCACTCTCATCAACCATTTTTATTAATTTTTATGTTACACTATTATGGTCCTGAAATTGCACCACAATTTTACATGTCTAAGTCATTGTGTCTTGAATACCATGCCCATTTCATTATCAAGGGTATTCACCTTTATGAACATTTACATATTGATTATAGATTTTAATGCATGAAATCCACATTCATTTATCATGTAATAAATGGTGACGTTTTATGAGTCCATGTTATATGCTCCATGTGGCACACAAATGCATGAAATGAAATAATTAAGAAGGGAGGGCCCTGATAGCACTCCAATGTATTGGGTAAAGAATAGTATCATGATAAGTCATGTTCAATGAGGGTTTACTCATGCTAATTAATGATCAATAAGGTTTTATTCATTATCGATTGGAAATTATCATTTGATCACGCTAATATTTGGAGAAGTGTTGTTGCCACATTTTAATGTTATGATAATCATGTAATCTCATGCCCTTATGTTCATGTTTCTCTTATGATTCGTTGATGTGCCTATTTCATAACATGTACTATATTATTCATTTTATTCTTTTTTAACACCCTTATTGTGGTTAATAGATCATCATTTTCTTATACATGTCCTTAGGTTGTCTAATACAATGCTAAGTACGATGGAATGTGTGTGGTCATTTAAAAGACATTTTCAATAAAGTTGTGTATTTCATGTTTTATGGTGTTATGTAATGTTTTTGAATCCCTAATGGAACTATACATATCTATATTCTTGGTTGTATAATGTTATGAATTATTGTAATAAATTATGTTTATGTGTGAAATAAAGAGTTCTGTTGTTATAGATGGTATTGGAGGATATGATTACCAATTTTTGGGATTAGGATTATAAAATCCTAGTGGAATCTTTAAGTATAAGTCTATGTCTAATAACAAACATACCTAAATTTTTGTGAGTATTTATTATGTGTATTATAATGAAAATACATCCCTATCTAGATAAGAGTAGTTAGAGGCGACACTGACACATATGTATCTAGGGGTAAAATCCAAAAACACCACTTTGATCAAGACTCGAACGGGAATGGGTGCACGAAAACAGGCCATGCTTCACTCTTGGATACGACACTCCTAGGGGATATTATTCTGGTAAATTCATAAGCATATTATGAACCATTATTAAGGGAATGAAATAAATTCCCATATGAATATATGTTAGTGGGAATTAGATTATCGATAACATATATTGAATCCAATAAATTCATAAGTTAAAGAAATAAATGTAATTTATAAGACATCCATTTTTTTGAATTACCCTTTATGTGTTACCTATACATTTCCTTATTTTCTAGCCAATGTCTGGTAATAGGAGGACTCAGGCTAAAAACTGATGTGAATATCAATGTGAAATCTTTTCTAAATAAATTCTCAATCCGATGGGAGGAGGACATGAAGCTTTGTCAGGATACTCTCTCAATTAACTCAAGTTTTGAATAGAAACATGGGTCATGAGGAACACTCAACCCCCTTAAGAAAGAGAAATTCTTAATAGAGAGCATCATGAGACAAAGGCCTCCTAATTTAAATGGATAATCTGATCCCTCAATCACCAAAAAATGGATCCAAAACATTGAAAATATATTCTCTATCCTTCAATGTTATGAACAATAGATTGTTCTTATGGATTCTTATCATATGGAGGGTGAAGATGATGAATGATAGAAATTGATAAAAAATATGAATCCTGAGGAAGAGATCGAGGAGTATGAGGGGAAGGATTTCCAAAAAAAAAAATCGAAAAATATTTTCCTCGCACCCTCTTACTAAAGATGGAAAGGGACTTCCTCTCCCACATGAAAAAATATAAAAAATCCATAAGAGAGTACGAGGTAAAAATTTCAAGTCTTTCACTATATGACTCCGTCTTTGTTGTTACCCCCAAATGCAAGGTTTATCACATCTTTGTTGGGATAAAACCTTGCCTACAGAAATCCCTAGCGTTCTGTGACTTTGGGAGAAATGAAGAAATTGTATGATGTGCCCTCGAAGTCAAAATGGAGATCAAACAATCGTAGTGGTTTCATGGGGATAATAAGCATACAGTGGACATCAATTATGTTAGTCCAATGGATAAATCCAACAGTGCTATGAAAATACAACACCCCACTTTCCAAAGGTGTGGAAAGATGCACCCCAGAAATTCCCTAAAGGGGACAAGGAAATGCTTTTGGCTTTGAAGAGAAGGTAACATGGCTATTAAAAGATAACAATAAAAATCAGCGGCTACGATAGAGGATATGAACACTTCGTTCAACCCTCAATGCATTGTTCATTACATCAACTGCAAAGATCCATGGAACTCTATAAACCAATTCCCTAATGCATGAGTTTTCGGAGGCAACCAAAAACCTCCAAGGATACAAGGGTGATATTTTTCAATCAATACCCACAACGTGATCCCCGACTACAAATTGGTGATAGGTACGTGAGACAATCTTTCAAGAATATTGGAATTATTTATTGATTCTCGTTCTATTCATTCTTTTATATCCTGAATGTTTAGTCAAACAATCCCGAAACCACCCAAAATCATGGAAGTGAGATGTCAGTGAGAATGAAAAATGTGGAAAACAATGAAACCCACACCTGTAACTCCTCCCCTATCACAATATGTGATTTTAACTTCCCAGAGAACCTCTCCATACTCCCTCTGGTGGAATTTGATGCAATTATTTTCATGGATTGGGTTTCCTTATATATAGCCTACATAAATTTCCATTAGAGGAATATCACCTTATATATGGAGAATCAACCCCCAATTCTATACAAGTCCAAGGAGGAGGATGAATCTAATTTTAATGCCATTATCTCAATAATGGATATTACAACCCCATGATATTATGTATCTTGCTAGATGATTGTGTATATGGAAGAAACTATCCTTGAATACATTCCTATTGTGGGGGAATTTACTGAAGTATTTTTGGAGTAATTTCATAGTCTTCCTCATAGAATAGATGTTGAATTCAAAATTTATCATATACCTTGGTTGTTTCAAATATCAAAGACTTTGTATAGAATTGATATTGTGGAGCGTGAGGAGTTGAAGAAACAACTAGTGGAGAATATGGATACAGGGTTTATATGCAGATGTGCTTCACCATTGGGTGAACCATAGGGTACACGAGTCCTCTTCATCAAGAAGAATGACAGGTCAATGCACCGTTGCATTTATTATCATGAGCTCAAAAAAGTCATGATAAAGAAAAATTATCCTCTTCCACAAATTGATGACTTGTTCGATCAGCTACATGGAGAACAATACTTTCCAAGGTGGATTTGTGATAGGGATATTACCTTGTAAGGGTGAAGAAGAATGACATCCCCAATACTGATTTTCATTCAAGATACACACATTATGAATTCACTGTAAACCTTTATAACTCAATAATGATCCCAAAATATTCCTGAAAATGAGGAGTAGAGTCTTTAGTTATTACCTCAAAAAAAATTGGTACTCTTTATAGAAGATATTCTGATATACTCCAAAACCATGGAGGAGCATGAGGAGCATCTATGCATTATACTAGAGACCATGTGAAAGGATAATCTCTATGAATAATAAAATAAGTGTGAGTTATGATTGAAGGATTTATAATTCATGGATCATATCATCACAAGAAATGGGATATCTATGGATCCCTAAAAGAATACATCAATTGAGGGATGGATGAGTCCAGCAACTGTAACAAATATCTGTAGCTTCCTTGGGATAGATGGATATTATCACCGATTTGTGTGAAATTTCTCATGACTGTCAAACCCTCATACCAACATAACTCGGAAGGGAGTCATGTTTTCATGTAGTGAAGAATACAAAGAGAGATTCAAGGATTTGAAAAAGAGTCTAATCATTGTGGTCGTTCTCACATTACCCATGAGTGGAGAACTTTTTGTGGTATTTAGTATTGCTTCAATGAAGGGAATGGGATGTGTGTTGATGAGAAAAGACAAATTCATTGCCTACACTTCATGTAAATTTAATGTTCAAGAGAAAAAATATCCAACACATGGTCTAGATTTGCCTATAGTAATCACCTCTTTGAAAATTTGGCGACATTACTTATTTGGGGAGAAGTGTGAAATATATACAAACCACCAAATCCTCAAGTATATATTCACACAGAAATAGTTGAACATGCTCCAACGAAGATGGCTAGGGATGATCAAAGTCCATGAATGATGAATCCATTACCACCCAAGGAAAGAAAACAAGGAGGAAATTTCTCTAATTGGAAAGGAACCAATGATTCTAATATTGATGATAATTGAGAAGGATCCAATCTTCTTATATTTGATGAAGATGGACATGGGAATCATAAATAAGGGAACATCATAAATACATTCACAAATTATTTATGAACCATATCTTTTGGAAATATTTAAATATTATCAAAAGGATGATGTGGGAATTCATATGATAGTGTAATAATTTAAAATATGGAAATCTTCAGAGTTCAATGGTAATGAAGAATAAATTGTGAGATTTGGGTCAAGACTATGAAATCCATCAAATCCAGAGATAAATAAAGAACTTATTGATGGTTCACATAGTAAAAATTTTACCATAACCCAGAAAACAAAAATATGTGTCAAGATATTATTGAAAATTATTGGTTGGATAACATGAAGAAGAAGATCTATGAGTATACATCAATGTTCCTAGTATGTCAGCAAGTGATGGATGAGAAGATGATGTCTAAGGGGATGATGCAGCCACTACCCATACTAGCGTGGAAATGGGAGAACATCACCATGGACTTTGTCACCAGAGTTATAAAGACATCCATGGATACAATTTTATCTAGGTTATTAGGGATCATCTTACAAAGACCGTTACCTTCAATGAAATTCAAGATGATTTCTCATTGGATCAACATGCACTGATATATATATATCAAATAAGTTATAAGGCTTCATGGAGTACCACTATCTGCTGTATCCAATTGAGATCCAAGATTCGCCTCTATGTTCTGGAAAGTGTCTTTAACCATCTTTGAGTACTGAGATGAACTTCAATATGACTTATCATCCTTAAACCGATGTCCAATCTGAGCAGACTATCCAAACACTTGAGGAAATTATGAGAGCACACTCAATGTATTTCAAAGGTGGATGGGATCAATATATTCCTCTGGTTTAGTTCTCTTACAATAAAAGATTCCACTCGAGCATCCAAATGGCTCCTTATGAAGCCCTGTATGGGAAGAGATGCAGAACACCGACATGTTGGGATCAAGTTGGGGTGAGAAAACACCTAGTTCAAAAAATGGACAATGGTATGGAAGAGAAGGTTTAGACCATCCAGCAACACATTAATGATACTCTGAGTCGAAAAACAACTATGTATATAATCATTGACGAGACCAAAAGTTTAATGTTAGAGACTTTGTATTCCTTCACATATCACTGTGGATGATAGTTATAAGATTTCAGAAAAAAAGAAATCTCAGTCTAAGGTACATCGAACATTTTTAGATCCTTTATCTCATTGGAGTAGTGTACTATTGACTTGTACACCCACCGAACCTATTTCATGTGCATGATGTATTCCATGTATCACTCTTGAGGAAGTACATACCTGACCCATCACATGTACTCAATCCAAAGGTGGTACCATTGGAGTATGAACAATATTTTGAGTAGAATCTGGTGAAGATATTAGGTCATATGAAAAAAGTTATACAAAATAAGACAATTCCCCTCGTTAAGGTGTTGTGGGGAATCTATAATTTTGAAGAAGCAACATAGGAATAAGAGGAAGTGATGAGGAAAATTACCCTCTTTTTTGTGGGTGAAAAAGAAATTTAAATGGCGAAATTTCTAAAGTGGAGATGATTTTAACAACCCAAACTTTTATTCCGTAAAATTTTTATTGATTTAATTAAATTTCTTATTATGTAAAATGGTTATATTAAATATTCACTTCCTTGGTTTTATGTTTTTGGATTTCAAGACAATTTTATGAATTCTTATCATTGACAATATATTCATTGAATAATGATCACATGATTAGTATAATTATAGGGCTTTAATAAATCCAATTTACTCTGAAAAAGGAAGCGATGGCCTCATCCAGTAGAATTTCTCCATACAAACCCGATTTTTTGTTGATGGTCAAAGAAGTGGCATCACTTGGCTTTGCTCTGTACCATTCCCAAGACGAGCCTCAACACATTCTGCTCGAATGGAACCTCTTCCAGGAGAAGTGGAAGTTAATAGAGATTTCCACCTGAGTAATGTTATCTGAGACACCCTACGAGTCTGTCACCATCATGAACCTTACCATTAGGTCTTATGTGGGTTTTTAAGGGGTTATGTAATATGACCCTAGTACTATGATTCTGTTCATTACTGTTTAATAACGAATATACATTCTTTTTACTATTGTTACTTTGTAAATAGTTTTTATTACAAAAATAATATTTTTATTAATTATTCAATTAAGAAGTATATTTTCATGAATTAATTTACTTTTTAACTAAATAATATAATAATTAAATAATAATAAATTACTTTTTTATTAAATAAAAATGATCGTATAATTTTTATGAATACCATTGTAATTTTTATTAAGGTTAGAAAACTATTTTTCTCAAAACCCATACATTTTCAATAAATATAAATTTTTCTAATAAAATTAAAAATTCACATATTTATAAAATTATTTAGATAAAATGATTATTAACTTTTTAATCAAGACTTATATGTTATCCAATGGTGATTTTTTCATAATTTTCTGATACAGTCGAATTTTTGGGTAAAAAATCAATAGCGTTTAAATATATAATGTGTTTTACGACATCATAATGACCTAATAGTGATGTAATAAAATACTATTATTGGGATTTCCGGCTAATATATGTATTATCATTAAAATAATTTGATTTTAGGTTTGTTTTATTTAGTCAACAAAGCCTTGGTGGAACCTCCAAGACATATAAAATATTTTATCATCTTAAAATGATTTATTTGAGAGTGTGACTCACCTCAATACAATAAAACCTAATATTTTAATAATTTCATCCATTCGACATATAAAATAATGTTTTTCACTCCACTTTGGATGAAAACAAGGGAAAACACCATGGTATGGTTCGTGGTTTTGATTAGTTTTATGTGTAGTATCCAAAACCTAAATAATAATGAATTCCATATCGTTTCCTATATAAACCCACACAAGATCCCACTTATCATCACTAAAAAACATTTGTAATTCGACCAAAACCTGAATTCCTATCCCTAGAATCCTTCCATGGTTCCCCAAGCTCCAAAAAATTCTCTCTCATCCCTATCCCAAGCGATTGGGATCACACTTCCAAGTAAGGGATTTCTTCCTTTCCCATTTTTGTCCATGTTTCTTAATGTTGTTATGCCCTTTTAATTTAAATTAAAAATGATTGAATATGATTTTTCACATCCCCTAAATTGACATACATATTTTTTAATGATTATTGACCCCTTTATCCCTCATTAATCCACCCCAGGTACAACTATTAACATAATAAAATTTCGTAAATAATTTATCTCTTCTCATTTACATTTAATAAATTATTTTTTATTATGATCCTAAATTCCATTACATATGTTCAGACATGTACTTGTATAACCCCTTATTGTCCATTTCATGTATATATTATGAGACACCCCTTTAACTCTCATCAACCACTTTTATTAATTCTTATGTCACACCATTATGCTTCTGAAATTGAACCTCTATATTTTAAGCCAAAGTCATTGGGTAGTGAATGCAATGCCCATTTCATTATCAAGGGTAATATCCTTTATGAAAATTTACTTATTGATTATAGAGTTTCATGTATGAATTAAATGTTTCTTTATAATGTAATATGTAATTATGTTTAATGCATCCATGTTGTATGATCCATGTGGCACACTTACAGATGAAATGAAATCATTAAGAAGGGTGCTCCCTAATATCACTCCAATGCATTGCGTAAATATTAGTATCATGATATGTCATGTGAAATGAGGTTTTACTCATGATTATTCCTGTTCAATGTGGGTTTACTCATGATCCTTGTGCAATGAGCCTTGTCTCATGCTAATAACAAGTTAAATGTCATTTCCATATTTCCATGTTATTATAATCATGCTATATCATGCCTTTATGTTCATGTTCCTCTTAGGCTCCATTGAACTACCTATTGAAAAAATGTACTGTATTATTCATGTTATTCCTTGTTTACTCCCTTATTGGGATTCATAGCTCACCCTTTTATTATGCATGTCCTCTGGTTATCCCATTAGATCCAATGTGCAAAGGAATCTGTGTGGTCATGTAAAAGATGTTCTCAATAATGATGTGTATTTCATGTTTTAAGTTGATATGTAATTTTCATAAGCACCAAAGACACTAGAACTATTGATCTTCTCTATTGTATTATGTGAAGACATTATGAAATAAATTGCTTTTTTATGTATGTAATAAAAAATAGGGTTATTTTAGTCCCAATTTATCATTACTATTACGAACCTCAATCAGAAGAAAACATTCATCCCATGTGATGTGTTGTGAGTGATAATTGATGTTAAAAAAATATAACCTTATAAATGTGATCTAAAATTGTCCAAATTTTATTGTAACAAAACTATTACTTCACATACTAATATTTTCTTTAAATAATATCAATTTTTAACTATTTAACCTCGCAAATAATTATAATTAGTTTAATTTTTTTGATATTTAAAATTGTTCTACCGCTATCTTATAAATGAGAACCACATTTTCACATTTATCCACACCTAAGAAATAATTTTAATAAGGAAAAATTTTAACAAATTACTTACTAACATACCTACACATGTTCACTAGGCCTTAGTTAAGTCATAATATATATTTATTATAACAAAGTGTAAAGAAATGATTATATTCTAAAGAAGACATATTTCACTTTAATGAACATTTTTTTATTTCAACCTAAATGTACAAAAAATGTTCTTCAAATATGATGATATTAAATCCACATTATATAAAAAAAAATTATATGTTAGTGTTTTTATGGGATAATATATTACCATTTTTAACTTCCATATCATGGGAATGAAATTCATCATTCATGTGTATGGTAGGCAACCACCTCAAAGATCGTTGTAATTCATTTTAAATCAAAACCTATTATGTAATAATATAATTATGTAATTAATTTATTTTTATATGATTATAATTAAATATATTCTAATTGTAGAAGATTTTATATCATTTAGATTTATGCATTTCCATTCATATAATTATGATAAGGTGATTCATGTGTGCGTTTAGACTATGACCTCCATGATTCAATGAAATATTTTTAACACCACATCATACGAATGAAATATATAAGTAAATTTTATGATTTAATAGTATATTTATGAAATTATTTTCTTAATTTAACGATTAAATAAAGGAAATCTTATTTATAGAATGATCATTGAAAAAAATTAATGTTATTGATTAGTATTTATGACATATCATAAAAAAATTCATAAATAAAATTAAAGACAATAATTTACAGTTGTATTAGAATTAATAAATATTTAAAAAACTAATAATTTTTTCATGATAATTTTTCTAGTGATGATGTATTAATTACATTTTAGACCAAAGTGAACCTAAAGAATTATATTTTGGAGATATGAATCGATCATTTTCAAAACATATAACATGAAAATAAATAATTATTTAATTATTTATTATAAGGTAAAAAGTTAAATAAAAATAATGATAAACTAGAAATTTTATTGATATAATACACCATTCACATATGTTTATTATTCAGGATGATGAATAATGTACGAGAGGTGTCAAATTTGGGTAATGGGATTTATTTTCCATTTACTTTTTTTAGAAAATATTCTAAGGATATTTTCCAAATTTATATTATACTTTTTATACCCTTTGACATGTTTTTTCATGAATACATCATAATTATTTATGTTTTTTAAATTTTAAATTTTAAATATTTTATCGATGAGTATTTTATTGAAATGTTGCCATGTGGTAAAGGGTTCCATAGCTCAATGTAGTTTTTTGGGTTATAACACTTTATCATTTACTTTTTTATGATATGATTATGTGTGAATTTTTCAATAAAATCATTTTATTTAATATTTATGCATTAATGTATGGTTTTTTATTTTTACACATAATCTCAACAATGAAAAATTATTCATTCCATTGAATGACCATTTTAACTTTTATTCATGTCAAATTATCTTTCTTTGGGACATATATTGTTTTCATGGGCCTAACATAAATTTTGACATGTATATACAATGTTTTTAAAAATTAATATCTTGAATCTCATTATGTTCATTATACTTAATGCTGCATTGTATTTTATTATTTCATAATGAATTTTATTTAAGACATACCAAAGTGGAGAAGGAATTATGTTAAAAAAATCTTTACCTTTGTGGAAGGATTATTTTGAAGGTTAATTTGGGGAAAATTATATGATCATATTTTCATGAACCAAATATAATTTATTCTCCATTTGTTGGGAATTTGGTTCACATGTTAAATTTTAATTGTAATGCCCCGACCCCAGTTACCTAGAGTCGGCGCATTATTACATAATATTGGCATGATCACAAGAAAGATCAAATCTCGAAAGACTGATTGGTTTAGTAGCCTTGGAAACACTAGATATATTCATAAAGTTTTACATTACATCATAAAGTGAAAAACTACAACAAAAACATAGTCTCCATATTTCACACTCATATCCCCACATAAAATCCCTACAGGTCATTCATAACTTACTTCTTCACATCCTGGGAAAAATAATACATAGAAAAGGGGTGAGCTCAAATGCCCAGTAAGGATAACAATATAGCGGAAAATTTCAAAAATAAACATAAACATTTAAGGAAATTCATTACTAAAACAAAAGCCTTTTAAATTGGAACTTCAACATAGTATGGAAAAAGTAAAATGAAATAATGCTATTTACTTATTCACATGGATATTCTACTAATTGAATAATCATCTGCAATATGAATAACCACTTCCATAATTATGGAATGCATAATGCCAGACTATCATACCCACATAGCCAAGGCCTCGTGCCAAGACTACAAATAAGATTTTTCCAAGGCCTTGTGCCGAGACACTAGTTTGTCTCATGAGACCTACCGATGCATCTAGGAGCTATAGCGGGCACCACCCGTCACATATTAAGTCCAATGCATTCCCATATGAAAAGGATTAAATATAACATAAACATTCGTATTAAAACTAGCATACGAAATGTAAATACTTCATCCATAAACCATGAAAATAACATATCCATAGTCAAACATATTACAAAACCTTCAATACAATATGGAAGTTTTTTTTCATAATAAATCATCTCCAAATAAGCTTAAAATCCAACAATGGATGTTGACATAGATGAAATCAAAACTCTTTTTAGAGAAATATCTCTTTTTATTTTGAAATAATTTTAGAGTCAAATAAAATGAAACATTTTCTTTGAAAGTATTCTTATAAGATTGTAAGGGAAGCTTCGATGATTTTATAATGGCAGAAAATAGCTGCACCCGCCGTATAAGTTAAAAACAACATTCTTACCTTAATTCTGTCAAAAAGGTTAAAAGCACCTTGTTTGGAAAACGACGAAAAGATTCCTTTATAAACCTCTTATAAAAATTCAAACAAGGGTATAAATGACTTTAACCCATATTCTTGTAAATAGTAAAAATGTTTTGAAATACATTTTTAAGAAACATGGATGTGGATGATAAAGAGATCCCAATAGATTATTACATATAAACAACCTCGGATAATGAAGGGATTGCGAAATAAACCCTTACCTTGTACATTTCCTTGGTTGGGGTAGGTTAACCTCCTGTATAATGGTGAAATAATTGTTATTAAATTATACAAGAATCATATACATTAATATGATATCATATATGATCTTTTAACATTGATTTGTTAATAATATCTTAGTATTATAGTTGTTTCAGGTGTTAACTTACTCGTTTTCTTTTATATGTTCTGTTATGTAAGCCATTTTTGTAATGGATAGGTTGTATCTTAATCATATACAGAATGATATCAAGTCCTTAGATACTAATATTAATCATCAAATGAGAATTATACTTGAATGGATATGATGGAGAATGAATCTCATCGCGTTCGTGGATACGGTAGTCTGTACGTACGCACGAGCGACAATATCATTCTTTTGATATTAAAATAATATATAAATGGATGGTATATCATATATACAGAATAATTAACATGTTATATTTATTATTTACATGAGTTACACATCATTATTATACCCATCCAAATAGTAATATATTGAATAACAATTACACCATGACGTGGATACGGTAAGCCATACGTACACACGTATGGTGACATGTTATTCAAAGGGTGTTGAGTCAATAAGGTTTTCCTTATGACTTTTCCATTCCTTATTGTTTTGAAAATCACAAACACCTTATCTTTAAGGAATAATTCTTTTATAAGGAAAATTTATTTTATAAGGAAAATTGGTTTCATAAGGAAAATTGCTTTTATAAGAAAAATTGCTTTTATAAGAAAAAATGCTTGTATAAGGAAAATCGCTTTTGTAAGAAAAAAATTTCTTATCATATTTTCATTCATATTTTTCCTAAGTATAAAATTCGGATTCATTTCTGTTTTCTCGGATTTGTTTGAAACTTTGATATAAAGTATTCTGTTTTAGGATCCAAATTCTGGAAAGGAACTGTAAGGAAGTTTCACTCCGAATTCCAGATGATAACTGTAATAAAGTATCATTCCGAATTCCGGATACGAACTCTGACTAAGTCCTATTTCAGATTCAGGATACGAATCCTTATGAATTTCGACATTGAATTCTCATTACGAATTCTAATGATGAATTCTCATTACGAATTTTGATAATGAATTTTCATTAAGATTTATGATGACGAATTCTCATTACAAATTCTAATGATGAATTCTCATTTCGAATTCTGGATACGATTTCTCATTACGAATTCTTAAGATGAAATCTCATTACGAATTCCGATGATGAATTCCCATTACAAATTCTGATGAGGAATTCTCACTACAAATTCTAATGATGAATTCTCATTCCGAATTCATCTGTTAAACAGAATCTGATCATCTCTGTTTTGTACACTCTGAATTTATTCAGACTCTGAATCTTTTTTCTCTCCGAACATTCATTTTTCTTATGCCTTTATATTTTGACTACTCTTTATTATTTTCCTTACACTCCAAACCTTCACGCCAAATTTTTCATTCCGAACTTTTAAGTTAGATTTTAAAAAGATGTCGTACATTCTGTTACACTTTTTTTGTTATAAAACGATGTCATCTATTTTGTTATATACTAACCGTTGTCTAAGTGACATGTGTATAGGTCCCTCCGATATTTAAGGAAAATATGACCGTTGGAGAAGGATCCGACCTTACCTATAAATAGGAGCTCATTTGAAAGAGATCAGTGCTGAAAGGATTACTGATCTTTGACACATGTGATTACATGCTTGAAGTGATTTCTAGAGAGAGAGGCTATTATTAACTCTCAAAGCTTCGTGCGACTCCGAATGTTGGTGATTACATTCGAGGACTTCTGGGGATAGGAAGACAGAGGTTGCCGACTACCTTGAAGTTCGAGGGCTTCCTTGCTGAGGAAGACAGAGGTTGCCAACTACCTTGAAGTTGAGGGATTGCGGGGATATCAAGACAAAGACTCTGATTTTCGTATTGAGGGCTTACCCTGGTGTGGGTAAGAAAGACTTGCTTGAATGTATAAATCAAGAGACCTTTATCCAAGGATGTTGGATACCCTTCTCTTTAGGTTAAAATACTTATATCTTGTTACTTGTAGTTTTAATACGTGTTTATATTCCGCTAAATTTTGTATTATAAGGAAAGTATAACTTTCTTATACTTCCTTACTTGTACTCTGTTTCATTTAGATTCTATACGCTTTAAGGTAGAATCTAATATTGTAACTTTTTTTAAGTTTCAATTTGTAGAACCATATTTCTGGAACCTACTTTCGGAATCTCTTTCCAAGTTTGCATTCGGTGTTAGAGGTGTTGTGAATTTTCTTAGTTTAACATTGTTAAACTTAGCCCTTTCCTTTGCTTGAGGAAAACATAGTTATTTGTAACTAACTTTAAAGGTTCCAAAGGAATGTTGAAAGTATAAAATTCACCCCCCACTTGTATATTGAGCATCTACATCACTATTTCGATCCTAAAATTGGTATCAGAGAAGGTCTCTGAAATACTTATACTTACGAATAAGTTTTTCTTGCTCACTTTTTCATTCCAAACTTTTCCATTCTGAACTTTGTTATTACGATTTTTTTCTACTAACAAGTTTTTGTGCTGAAGGTTTTTATAGGTATGGCAGGAATTAATGTTGGGTCAGTTGATAATCTAAATCCTACAAGACCACCAATAATTGATGGTAATGATTATGAGTACTGGAGAGATCGTATGAAGAATTTTGTTATCAATACTGGAGTAGACAATTTTGTTATGCTTACTGGTGATTATAAAATTCCTGATAAGGAAGTTAGAACTTTTACTAACCAGGAAAAGCAAGAATATCAACTCTAATATAAGGTACGCAATACTTTACATTTTTCAATGACCAGAAATATATATAGCCAAATTTCTTCTTGTGAAGCAGCTAAATATATCTGGAAGAAGTTAGAGGTTACACACTTTGGAACTTCTAAGGTAATTGAGACCAGGAGAGCTATGCTTAGAGCTGAATATCATGGATTCAACTTTCCTTATGGTGAACCAATCTGTAAAGTTCAACAGAGATTTATGACTATCGTAAATAGCCTACAGTCTATGGGAGAGAAAGGCTTAGATGAAGAAGCTCTTGTGGATAAGATAATTGATATCATGCCTAATGAGTGGGAATCCAAAAGAACGGCTATAGATGAGAACAGGAAAGTCACTCAGATTTCCCTTGATGAGCTTTTTTGAACTCTTCTCCAACATGAAACCAGAATGAATAGAGATGCTGACAACATCAAAAATAAAAATGGAAATGGTATTTTTGCTTTTACAACAACTTGAAATCAGATGAAAGCTAAGACTCCTGAGAGAGTAACCAGATCTAAATCTAATAAAGTTATTTTTCAATCCGAAGATAGTGAGAGTGAAATATCAGAAAATGAATTAGAAAATCTTGCTCAAAGGATGAACACGATAGCTGGCCAGAGAAATTTCCAATCCAAGTATAAGAAAAAGGAAAGGAAAGATAATAAAGATGGAGAAGTTACTTGTTATGAATGAAAAAGATCTGGACATATAAAACCAGATTTCCCTATGCTCAAAAAGAAAGAAAGAAAATAAAGGTATTTAGACACGAACAGAAAGAAGTATTATAATGCAAAATCTAAGAATGTTCTGAAAGTTAATGACACTTAGAGTGACAGTGGTGGTGACTCTTCAGATGAATCTTCTGATTATGAATCTTCAGGATAGAAGAATATTGGTCTTATAGCCATATTACCTATTGATAATCATTATTTTATGGCTAAGGTACGAAATGCTGAATCACTGACCAATGTTTCATTAAATTCTAATGATAGTAAGTATTATGAATCTTCTGATGAAGAATATTCTTCTGATGAAGAATCTTCTTCTGATGAAGAATCTTCTTCTGATGAAGAAAATACTTTACCTACTTATGAAGAAGTCTCTAGGTTTGCTGAACTTATTGAGATTGATAATTCTAAACTCAATAAGAAACATGATAAGGCAAACTCTAGTAATTCTATTCTTATAAAAGAGATATCAGATCATTCTAAAGATCTTTATAAGAAAAATGCTAATTTTGAATGTATTTCAAAAAATCTTGAGGAAGTAAGTTCTGAAAAGAATAAACTTTCTAAAGAATTAGAAAAAGTAATTTCTAATAAAAATGTTTTCGAGCCTAACTCTAGTTCTAAAACTAATTATTTTGAGGATAAAAACTTGGTTGTAAAACTCATGTCTGAAATTTTTTCGTTAAAGAAGTGTTTATCAAACTTTACCTATGGGAAAGAAAATTTTGATAAAATGTATTCCCAAATACGACATTTAAGAAATAAATCCGGATTTGGTTATACCCATGCAAAACCAATTTTCAGTAACAATTATTTTGTTTCTCAAAGTTCCCCATTTTGTACCAAGTGTCAATGTTGTGGTCACTGGGCAAAGGATTGTTCCTTAAACAAAACCCAATCTTTAGGATTTCACAAAGCTTACTTTTCTAAGAAAATGTGGGTACCTAAAATTTTATTGTCTGGAAATCTCGGATCCAAACAAGTTTGGATTCTGAAAGTCTAATTTTTCTTTTTGATTTCAGGAAAATAAAGAAAGTACCAGCAAAATAACTTGGTACATGGATAGTGGATGTTCCCGGCACAGGACAGGTAACAAAAGCTATTTTGAAAAGATTATCAAAACGAAAGGAGGAAAGGTAACTTTCGGAGATAATGCTAAGGGTGAAATTATTGGTATTGGTAATATTGTTCTTCTTGGTAAAACGTTAATTTCAAATGTTATTTTTGTTAAAGGTCTTATGCACAACCTCATTTGCATAAGTCAGTTATGTGATGAAGGTTACCTTGTGAATTTTAGGAATGATAAGTGCTTAGTTCACAATTCCAAGGAAGAATTTATTCTCTCATCCAATAGGCAAGAGAATGTGTACACCTTAAATTTAAAAGGCCTCAGGAGCCAAGATTTACCTTGCCTTAGTGCAATGGAAGATCATTCCTGGTTATGGCATAGAAGACTAGGTCATTGTAACCTTAGGAACTTATGTAAACTCTCTAAGAAGAAGCTAGTTAAGGATCTACCAGAGCATAGATTTGATTCTTCTAAAGTTTGTGATCCTTGTCAATTTGTAAAGCAACCTAAATATAGTTTTAAATCAATCGGTGAAGTCTCAACAACCGATGCATTATAGTTAGTGCACATGGATCTTTTTGGTCCAACACAAACTGGAAGTATTGGAGGCAAATACTATGTGTTTGTACTAATTGATGATTACACTAGATTTACTTGGGTTTATTTTCTAGCAAAGAAATCTGAAGCGTTTTCTTATTTCAAAAGTTTTAGAGCACAAGTTAAAAATGAGAAAAATCTTCCATTGAAAACTATTCATAGTGATCATGGAGGAGAATTTCAAAATTCTGATTTGGAAATTTTTGTAGTAAAAAAGGTATTACTCACAATTTTTCAGCACCTAGAACTCCTCAACAAAATGGTGTAGTTGAAAGAAGAAATATAATTCTTCAAGAGATAACTAGAACCATGTTGAGTGAATATTCTATATCTAGACATTTCTGGGCTGAATCTGTAAGTACTGCTTGTTATACTATAAATCGTGTTTTGATTAGACCTTTTCTGAATAAAACTCTTTATGAGTTATGGAATGGCAGAAAACCAAGACTATCCTACTTCAAGGATTTTGTTTCAAAGTATTCATTCTGAATACTAAAGATAACTTACATAAATTCACACCAAAATCTGATGAAGGAATTTTCTTAGGTTATTCCACAACATCTAAGGCTTATAGAGTTTTTAATAAAAACACTTGTACTGTTGAAGAAACAGTACATGTAAAATTTGATGAGTCATATCATTTTGTTTTTAAAACACCCCAGCCTACATCCTCGGATGTGTTTTCAAAAGCTGATTATCAACCATTAATAGAAGAACCTTCTGATAAGGATAATGTTCAAGAAGATATTCCTGAAACATTTACCATAGAAGACTTTCTACCCTATGTTGATGAACATGCTTTTCAAAACCCAAATCAGGCGTTTCTTAAGAATCATCCCAGTGATAGTATCATTGGTTATGTAAATCAACCAGTAAGGACTTGAAGTTCCTTAAGAAATGAAGTAGAACATCTAGCATTTCTTTCCCAATTAGAACCTAAAAGCACCGATGAAGCTTTAGGTGATGATGATTGGATTAAAGCCATGCAAGATGAACTAAATGAATTCTAAAGGAATAAAGTCTGGACCTTGGTTGAAAAACCTTAGGAAACTTCTGTAATTGGAGTCAAATGGGATTTCAGAAATAAGTGTGATGAAAATGGAATCATAGTAAGAAATAAAGCTAGAATTGTTGCTAAAGTCTGTAATCAACAAGTGGGAATAGACTATGAAAAAAAACCTATGCTCCAGTAGCTAGACTTGAATCTATCTTTATTCTACTTTCCATTGCAGCATTCTATAATTTCAAACTTTTCCAAATGGATGTGAAATGTGCTTTTCTTAACGGTTATGTTCAAGAGGATGTTTTTGTTGAACTACCTCCTGGATTTGAAGATACAAAACATCCTGATTATGTTTTTAGACTTACCAAAGATCTGTATGGCCTTAAACAAGCCCCACGAGCATGGTATGATAGACTCACTGGATTTTTGCTTCAAAATAACTATGTTAAGGGAAATGTAGATCCAACCCTTTTTATAAAGAAAGATAAGAAAAATGTTTTGATTGTTCAAATTTATGTTGATGACATCATATTTGGTTCAACTCAGCAATCTTTGACCGACTCTTTTGCAAGTCTAATGAAATCTGAGTTTGAAATGAGTATGATGGGTGAGTTAACATTTTTCCCTGGTTTTCAAATTTCTCAAAAACCAGAAGGAACCTACATATCTCAACATATTTATATTAAAGATCTTCTTAAAAAGTATGGTTATGACAACACTAAAAGTATTAGTACTCCCTTTGGTACCTCAAACTCTTTAGACCTTGATGAAGCTGGGAAACCAGTAGATCAAACATCTTTTTGAGGTATGATAGGAAGTCTACTATACTTAACAGCTAGTCAACCAGACTTAATGTTTTAAGTATGCTTATGTACAAGATATCAATCCAATCCTAAGGAATCTCACTTAAAGGCAGTAAAAAGAATTTTTCTCTACCTTAAGGGAACCATGGATCTAGGATTATTTTATACTTATGGAAATGATTTTATCCTGAAAATATTTTCTGATGCTGAATTTGGTGGATATAGAATGGATAGAAAAAGTACATTCGGAACTTGTCATTTCATAGGAGATTCATTAGTTTCTTGGTCATGCAAGAGCAACATTCTGTAGCACTCTCCACTACTGAAGCTGAATATGTAGTAGCTAGAAGTTGTTGTGCTCAAGTGTTGTGGATGCAACACACACTCATAGACTATGGCTTGAGTTTTACTAAAACTCAAATTTTGAGTGATAACACTAGTGCCATTACCCTCAGTATGAACCCTGAACATCACTCCCGTGCAAAACACATAGATATTAGGCATCACATTCTTAGGGATCACACACTTAAAGTAGATATTATTCGTCAGTTTATCGGAACGCAAGATCAACTTGCTGATATTTTCACAAAATCTTTTCCTTCTGATAGATTTGAATACATTAAACAGAAGTTAGGAATGATAACTATAAATTAATCATTCTTCGTTAACTTTATGCTGAAAAAGTCTCCACACAGCAATATACTCCTTTTCATAGGGGGAGTACATTTGATTGTTAGTTTAACAAAGTTTTTCCAAAACTGTTTTAAAACTTTTCAGAATTAAAATTCCGGAATGGAGTTTCTGAAACTAAAATTTTCAGAATGGATATGTTCATATAGAAGACTTATGGAATAAAAGACTTCGTAATGAACACTTCCTAAATGGTAAATTTTCGAACTGGTGTTTTCATAACGGGATTTTCATACAGAATCTTCCATAATAAGTTTTTCGTCTTCAAAATTTTGTAATGAAATTTTCGTACTGAGTTTTCCGTACTAAGTCTGTTTTTTGTAGTGAGTTTTCTGAATTTTGTCTTTTCATAATAAAGTTTTTTTTGTTTCCGTAAGAATATTACCCATTACGAATAATACACCTATGCCAATCCGAAAGGTATGATTTCCTTACCCAAGTTTTCGTAGTCATATTTTACTTGCTGGAATTTTCTTATATTTTGTTTTCAGATTATAATTTTCTTAATTCTTTGTTTTAATAAAAACCTCAAAAGATCGGATTCAAAAGAATTGGTTTTTGGCCGTTAGATCTGATCTCAGCTTATCACAACCGTTCGATCAACCGTGGAAGCTGAACCGTCATCTCATTGCCTATATAAAGGGGACTCAAATAGTTGTCCCACATCGGTTTTCAAGCTCTAGCGTCTCGAAGCTATGCCTATATGTTTTAAGCCTGTTCTGAACATTATTTTTCTCAGTTCCAAACTTCTCAGAGGTCCTCAGATCCGAATGTCTGTGGAAGTAGCTTTGCAAGACTTGACTTCCTCTAAACCTATTTCGAAGTGGTTAGTATACAGGGAGAGGCTGGTCCATCCGGATTTCTTCAACAAGTATGATTCTCTTATTTCCAAGAATATCAAGGTAAATGGTTGGGAAGATGTTGCAGTGTCAAATCCCGGGAACCAAGATGAAGTGTATTCAGACTTACTTGTTGAATTCTATGAGACAGTTTCTTTTCTTCAGGAAGATGGAAAGGACAAATTGTCTTTTAAGTCTTATGGTAAGACTTATTAGCTTTCATATGCCAAGGCAGCCTGCTTGGTAGGGATAAAGAATGAAGGTGAAGCTGAGTTTGTTTTTCATGTGTTGCCAGATTCTAAGGGTAGCTTCGACAAGGAAAAAGCCTTAGAAACTCTCGGACTGGCTGATGACAAGGCTCCGAATATTGCTAGTTTATCTATAAATTTCCGAATTCTAGAGTTATGGGTACAGGGTCTTATAGTACCGAGGAAGGGTGAAAAAGACAGCTTGAAGAAGAGTGAGATCTACATCCTAGATTTTCTGATAAATCTGAGGAAGTTTAATTTGATGAAGCACATTCTTATCACTCTTGAGAATTTGAAGAAAGGAAATCTGAGAGCTCAGATATTTATGTATCCAGAAATCCTCTCCAAGTTAATAGTTCAGTGCCTTGAGTCTTTCAAGGAGGCTTGGAAATCTAAGCTGAGAGTTTGCAAGATTATGCTGGTGAGTGATGGTACACTCAAAAGAATGGATGTAGCCTTTGACAGGGAGTCTGGACAGTTTGTTGATCTACCTGCTCAAAAAGAATCACTTCCGAAAGTTGCTGATCCGGAATCCTCTAAGCCGATAAGGAATAGAAAGATGAAGGAAGTGGAAGTAGAAACCGAGGATCCCAAGTCTAAGGAATTTCATTCCGCACCTCCAAAACCGAAGAAGAATAAATCTTACCCAGATGAGGTTGTTACTAAATGGAGGGAGATGATAGAAAAGAGAGTGCAAGGGGATCCTCAGTTTGGCTTGGACCCTGCGGAGGCTAAGGCCATGAAGGAAAGAACTGTGGATGAGCTCAAAAAACAAGAAAAAGAAAAGAAGCTCAAGAAGAAGATGTCTGAAGCAGAGGTAGCTCATGCTTTGTTGAAATTTAATGAGATGGTTTCTACGAACATTCCTGTTCCGAGATCTTTTTCATTAGAATCTCAACTTGAGACTCTAGGAAGAGAATTTGTTTCTCCAGAAGAAGCAGTGGCTAACACAATTGAATAAGGTGAGCAAGTTGAGCTAGTGGAAGAAGAATAAGATGTTTCTTAAGGAAGTGGTGAAACCGGAGATGTGTTGAAACAACTAGATGATTATAAGGGGACATCTTCAGAACACTTATCGCTCCGAACTTTAGAAGCTGAATCTTCGAAGCTAGTTACCCCAGCAATGGAAGAAGATAAAGGAGAAGAAGAAGTAGCTTATCATGGAGAAGACGAATAACTTTTACATGATATTTCTCAGATGGAAAACGTAGAGGTTGGTGTTCAGGAAGTTTCTGATGAGGAAGATAATGTTTTCCAAGTCTTTGATAGTGAAAAGAAAACTCCGGAACAAGATTCTATTCTGAAAAAATATAAGGGAAAGAACATTTTTACTGATACTCTGAGCTCAGAAGTGATGAAGAGAAAGGATGTTGTTAGTTCTTCAAAGAGAAATCTTGATCTTATTGAAGAAGAAAATTCTCCAAGCAGAGTCTCGGATTCGGAGTCATCTTCGGTGGGGAACGAATTTGTTGTTCAGTCTTTGAAAAAGTTTGTGGGAACCATTCCGACCTTCTCAAGTATTGATTCAAGATTCAAGATGCTCCAACATGCTTTAAATCAAAAATCAGACTCCGTATCTATGGTTATGGACAAGTGTGTTGAAATAGAGGCTCAGTTCAAAAAGTTATTTGTTGGCTACGAAGCCCATAGAAAATCTTGCAAGAGGATGACAAACAGTTCTAGGAAGACTATAGAAGAGATGAGGCTATTTGATGAATTTGAAGACAATGTCAAGGATGCCTTTGAGACTGAGGACAGGAAGATTAATGAGCTGAATTTTTCCTTTGAAGAGAAGCTGACAGATGAAAGGAACTTTCAGATACAAGAAGTCAGAGATCTGATTGGGGAACTAAATTATGTCTCTCAAAACTGGAAGTTTTAATGGGAACATCAGATTGAGTTTCAAGAGAAATTCAAAGCTCAGGAAGAAAATCTCCAAGTCCATGAAGAAAAGATTGAAGCTCAATCTGCAAGAATAGTGGTCTTAGGAAAAAAAGCTGAAGAAGATCATAAAGACTTAAAGAAGATCAAGACTATTCTTAAGAGTCTCATGGCGAAGGAAAAATATCCAAAAATAGACAGATCCGATATTTTGTTGTATTTTCTTTTGTTGCCGACATTTCAAACGTAATGAAATTTGTGCTAGTCGTTTCTTTTTTTGTTGTAACTAATGTTTCAGGTACTTTGTTATTTTTTCCATTCCCTCGAATTCTTTTTGAAAATCACAAAGGGGGAGAAGGAAAAGATACTTAAGAAAAAGAACTCTAATAAGAGTTTATCTAAGGGGGGGTTTCTCATTAAAGAAGAACTTCTTATTTGTAATAAAATGTAACTCCGGAAATCTAGAATACGATCCTTAGAGTTTCAAAGCCTAAGGGGGAGTTAGTCGTATTCAACAATATACTTAAATCAAAGGGAGATAAGCCTTAATGTTTTTTTTCTTCTTAGAATTTCTTTTTCGTAAGGATGCTTGTGCTTCCCAAAAAGGGGGAGATTGTTGATTCAATATGGTTTTCCTTATGACTTTTCCATTCCTTCTTGTTTTGAAAATCACAAACACCTTATCTTTAAAGAAAATTGCTTTTATATGGAAAATTTCTTTTATAAGGAAAATTTCTTTCATAAGGAAAATTGCTTTTATAAGGAAAATTTCTTTTATAAGAAAAATTGCTTATATAAGGAAAATCGATTTTTTAAGAAAAATTGTTCTTATCATATTTTCATTCATATTTTTCCTAAGTATAAAATTCGGATTTGTTTCTGTTTTCTCGGATTTGTTTGAAACTTTGATATAAAGTATTCTGTTTTAGGATCTGAATTGTAGAAAAGAACTATAAGGATGTTTCACTCCGAATTCCAGATGAGAACTGTAATAAAGTATCATTCCGAATTCCGGATACGAACTCTGACTAAGTCCTATTTCAGATTCAGGATACAAATCCTTATGAAGTTCGACATTTAATTCTCATTACGAATTCTAATGACGAATTATCATTACGAATTCTGATAATGAATTTTCATTAAGATTTATGATGATGAATTCTCATTACGAATTCTGATGATGAATTCTCATTCCGAATTCTGGATATGATTTCTCATTACGAATTCATAAGATGAAATCTCATTACGAATTCTGATGATGAATTCCCATTACAAATTCTGATGAGGAATTCTCACTACGAATTCTAATAACGAATTCTCATTCCAAATTAATCTATTAAATAGAATCTGATCATCTCTGTTTTGTACACTCTGAATTTATTCAGACTCCGAATCTTTTTTCTCTCCAAACTTTCATTTTGCTTATGCCTTTATATTTTGACTACTGTTTATTATTTTCCTTACACTCCGAACCTTCACTCCAAATTTTTCATTCCGAACTTTTAAGTTAGATTTTAAAACGATGTCGTACATTATGTTACACTGGTTTTGTTATAAAACGATGTCGTCTATTTTGTTATATACTAACCGCTGTCTAAGTGACATGTGTACAGGTCCCTCCGATCTTTAAGGAAAATATGTTCGTTGGAGAAGGAGCCGACCTTACCTATAAATAGGAGCTCATTTGAAAGAGCTCAGTGCTGAAAGGATGACTGATCTTTGACACATGTGATTACATGCTTGAAGTGATTTCTAGAGAGAGAGAGGCTCTTATTGACTCTCAAAGAATCATGTGACTCCGAATGTTGGTGATTACATTCGAGGACTTTCGGGGATAGGAAGACAGAGGTTGCCGACTACCTTGAAGTTCGAGGGCTTCCTTGATGAGGAAGACAGAGGTTTCCAACTACCTTGAAGTTGAGGGCTAGCGGGGATAGCAAGACAGAGACTTCGATTTTAATATCGAGGGCTTACCCTAGTGTGGGTAAGACAGACTTGCTAGAAAGTGTAAATCAAGGGACCTTTATCCAAGGTTGTTGGATGCCCTTCTCTTTGGGTTAAAAGACTAATATCTTGTTACTTGTAGTTTTTCTATGTGTTTTTATTCCACTGCATTTTGTATTATAAGGAAATTATAACTTTCTTATACTTCCTTACTTGTACTCTGTTTCATTTAGATTCTATACGCTTTAAGGTAGAATCTCATATTGTAACTTTTGTTATGTTTCAATTTCCGGAACCATATTTCCAGAACCTACTTTCGGAATCTCTTTCCAAGTTTGCATTCGGTGTTAGAGGTTTTGTGAATTTTCTTAGTTTAACTTTGTTAAACTTAGTCCTTTCCTTTTCTTAAGGAAAACATAGTTATTTGTAACTAACTTTAAAGGTTCCAAAGGAATTTTTAAACTATACAATTCACCCCCCCCCCTCTTGTATATTGAGCATCTACATCACTATTTCGATCCTACAAAGGGTGGATAGAATACTGAATATGGTTGTACCATATTAATAATAACATCACAGTATATATATTATACTGGAGTTATTATTTTAGAATGGTAATAACAAAGAAAGAAGAAGTGGAAGAAGAAAGTAACTTGGAAAAGGGTGGTGAAATCATTACCTCTTCTTTGGGTTCTTCTTTGGATTTGATCAAAAGGGCTCCTTAGGTTGGAATTATGATCAATCAAAGGCCTCTAGCTTGTAGTGAGGGTAGTTGGGAGAGTATTTGGGTAGAGTTAGGCCAAACCAAAAGGATATGAAGGTGTGATGAAATGAGAAGGATGAGTGCCCTTTTTTAAGAGGGGTGAGGGGAACCTTTGGAAAAGCTAGAAATATTAATTTATAATAAATACATATTCGGTTTCTAATAGCTCAAAAGTTGATTATTTAAATTTTAAGGTGGGGATAGGTCGAAAAAAACTCAACCAATAGAAGTTAGGCAGGTTGGGGTTACTATATTAACCTTATCTTTAAGTATTAACTCTAAGTTAATTAGTTTCACTTTTACAATGTCTCTTTGTATTTTTATATTATATGGTTAATAAACATACCATATACATCCAAGAGACCCCAAAGTGGTCCATTAATGATACAACTATAATGATATAAGTCTCCTGGACGAACCTTAGATTTTTAGGAATTTAATATCAATTAATAATATAATACTTTTTTTAAAAATGCTTTTATGTCAATTTTGACACTATTCAATAGTTGATTCTTGTGAAACTCATAACAGAATTATTACTTCGAAAAAAGTTAATTAAATAAATCCTAATATGTCATATTATCCTAGAAAATTATTTGAATTCATTAGAAGTCTCAAATTATATTTATTTGGGTATTTATAATATCAATTATTTTAAATTTTCACTATTATAGGAATTACTGCATCATCATTGTGTCATAAATAAATTAACTTATTTAATCTCTAAAAATTATAAATAAAATATCATTATGTAAGAAATAGTTTTATCGTTATAATTAATATTTATAGTTGAAAATCCAACATATATAACCCTATGTAAAAATTGTTTTTCTAAAAGATATATGCTTGTGTCATTTTTGTATTCATTTTAACTTAATTAAAATTATGTGTCCCTATCACCTACAAGTGGCACCATGGGGTCCCAAAATCGACAAAAAGATGACTTTGGTCGAACATTTATCAACCAATAAGGTTAGGACACGTTTTAGGGTAATTTTGTATTAGTATAATATTATTTTTTAACCCTTATTTACCGGATTTACCCTTAACCATGGTAAATAAAATATTTATCGAAGTAATTATTCAGAATGTCTAAAAATAAAAGTTACCTATTTACACAATTTGAACATCCGGATTCCAAATATGGAATCCAATTTTCAAAATTCAAAACACAGAAGTGGCAGAAATTAATTTAAAATTAATTCCTGTTGTTAAAACAAAAAGCGCGTTTTTAAGAGATAATAACTATCAAAAGATTGACACTTGTTTATGTCCAGTTTAATTGTAAAATTATGTCCAATGACCAACATTATATTAAATGGTCAAAATATATTTTAAATATACTTTAAAACCACTCAAATTCATAATTTATCACTATTAATTATTTTGATTAAAAAAGTTGTTTTTAATTAAAATTTAGTAATTTTCACTATTCATCAAAATATTAAAGTTATCCAAAAAGTACCAAAATTTCACCTTAGGCTAAATTCGATATTCCGAATCCAAAAATGAAGTCCACTTTGATATATAAAATATATATAATTTCAAAAGGTAGGTATTACTATTCATAACGGCATGTTTGATTGGTTATGGTGTGTTAGAACTCGGTGTTGAATACAACACATGCTATCACATTATTCAAAGAGAAGCGTACCGTAGATGCTTGGGGTGTTACATTCTCCCCTCCTTCAAATAAATTCGTTCTCAAAATTTATAGAATACTTATCACATGAAAATACTTGGGTGGTTCTTCATCATAAGTTCCTCGGGTTCCCACGTTGCCTCTTCCATCTTATGGTTTCTCCACAAAACTTTTACCAGACGTGTCTTCCGGTTTCTCAGTACTTGTTCTCTCATATCAAGAATCATGATGGGCTCTTCGCAATAAGACAGATCAGGTTCCAGTTCTAATTCCTCATAGGTGATTACATGCATTGGTTCAAGCATGTATTTCCTCAACAGAGATACGTGGAACACATCGTGAACTTTGGAGATACTTGGCGGCATTGCCAATCGGTAAGCTACAACCCCAATTCGTTCTAGAATTTCGAAGGGTCCGATGTACCTGGGACTCAATTTACCATTCTTACCAAAACGTATGACTCCCTTCCATGGAGATACCTTCAGGAAAACATGATCACCGACTTGAAATTCCAAATCCTTCCTTCGATTATCGGCATAGCTCTTCTGCCTACTTTGAGCTGCTTTGATGTGATTTTGGATTACCTTCACCTTTTCCACCATTTCCTCCACCAGTTCTGGGCCTACAAGTTTTCTTTCACCAACATCATCCCAACAGGTTGGTGTACGACATCTCTTTCCATATAACGCTTCATATGGTGCCATCTGAATACTCTAATGGAAGCTATTGTTATAAGAAAATTCTACCAGAGATAAATATTGATCCCACATACCCTGAATGTCAAGTGACCAAGATCTCAACATGTCTTCTAAGGATTTAATAGTCCGTTCTGATTGTCCATCTATCTGAGGGTGGTAAGCAGTGCTCAAATGAAGTTCAGTATCTAGGGATTTCTGAAGACTTTTCCAGAATCTTGAAGTAAAATGGGGATCACAATCAGAAACAATCAATAGGGGTACTCCATGAAGTCTCACAACTTCATTAATATATAGTCTTGCTAGACGTTCCAGAGGTAGATCTTCTCTTATATCAAGAAAATGTGCTGACTTGGTAAGATGATCCATAATAACTCATATTGCATCGTTCCTTCTAGGAGTCTTTGGTAGCCCCATGACAAATTCCATCGTAATATTGTCCCATTTCCACTCCAGAATGGGAAGAGGTTGCATGAATCCTCCATGTTGTTGCCTTCCAGCTTTCACTTGTTGACAAACCATACATCTTGACACAAAATCAGCAATCTCCCTCTTCATGTTGTCCCACCAAAAATGTTCCTTCAAATATCTATACATTTTTGTGCTCCCAGGGTGTATAGAGAAATTGGAAGTATGAGCATCATCCAGCATTTCCCTTTTTAGATCAGGTATATCGGGAACACAAAGTCTCTTCCCAAATTTCAAAATTCCATCTTCAAACACAAAGTCTCTCAGTCTCCCATCATTCATAGCTTTAACATTCTTTTGAAATTCTTTATCATCATTTTGAGAACTCTTAATCCTTTCTAGTAAAGATGGTTTGGCAACCATTTGAAAAAGCATTGATGTTTCACATTCCCTGGTTATTCCCATGTCCATCTTCACTAGATCCATCAAAATTGGTTCCCTTTCAATTCTCATCATGTTCAAAACCCCATGGTCTTTTTTTCTCAAAGCATCTGCCACCTTGTTTGATTTCCCCGGGTGGTAGTGTATCGTACAATCATATTCCTTGAGTAATTCAAGCCATCTCCTTTGCCTCATATTGAGTTCTTTTTGTGAGAAAATATACTTCAAACTCTTGTGATCATTATAAATCTCACATTTTTCACCATAGAGGTAGTGCCTCCATATCTTCAAAGCAATGATCACAGATGCTAACTCGAGATCATGAGTAGGATATTTTTGTTCATGAATTTTCAACTGTTGTGATGCATAGGCAATAACTCTATCATTCTGCATAAGGACACAAGTAAGTCCTTTCTTTGATGGATCACTATAAATAAAGAACCCATCATTCCCTGATAGTAGAGTCAATATAGGGGCATTGACTAATCTTCTCTTCATTTCTTCGAAACATTCTTCACCCTCTTTTGTCCAAACAAATTTAATCCCTTTACATGTGAGCTTCGTTAATGGGTTATCCAATCGGGCAAAATTCTGGACGAAACGTCGATAATAACCTACCAAACCAATAAAACTACATACCTCAGTTATACTCATAGGTGCTAGCCATTCTTGGATCGCCTTGGTCTTAGAAGGATCAACATAGATTCCATCTTTAGTGACAATATGGCCAAGAAAATAAATCTCATGAAGCCAGAATTCACACTTGCTAAACTTTCCATATAATTCATGTCTTCTCAGAGTCTTCAGGATAATGCGCAAGTGATTTTCATGATCTTCGTAGCTTTTGGAGTATACCAAGATATCATTAATAAATACCACCAAAAATTCATCAAGATACTCCTTGAAAACTCTATTCATCATATCCATGAAAACAGAGGGTGAATTAGTCAATCCAAAAGGCATTACAGTAAACTCGTAATGCCCGTACCTGGTTCGAAATGTTGTCTTCGGAATGTCTTCCTTCTTCACACACAACTAATGGTATCCAGATCGAAGGTCAATCTTTGAAAAGTATTGTGCTCCATGAAGTTGGTCAAATAAATCATCAATACAAGGTAGGGGATACTTGTTCTTTATCATTATAGCATTGATCTCCCTGTAGTCGATACATAACCTTATATATCCATCATTCATTTTAACAAAAAGAACAGGGGCTCCCCATAGAGAAACACTAGGGAGAATAAATCCCTTATTACTCAATTCCTCTAGTTTTTTCTTTAGTTCAAATAATTCTACAGTGGCCATTCTATAAGGGGTTTTCGATATAGGCCTTGATCCAGGAATTAAATCAATGGAAAACTCAACTTCTCGTTCTGGAGGATGTCCAGGTTAATCTTCTGGAAATAAATCTACAAATTCATTCACAATAGGTACATCCTCTATTTTAACATTCCTTTCCTCACCCACAATTATTTCATTCTCTTCCTCCCCAATAATTGAATTTAGTTGAGCTACTGGGGTGGATCTAAATAAGAATTAAGTGGTGACGATTCTGCTCTAAAGATAAGGAGTTCCTTATCATTATCATCAAGAATCGTAACCTCTTTATTCTTACAATAAACCTTCGCATCATAGTCCAAAAGCCATTCCATACCAAGGATTATATCAAAATCAATCATAGGCATGACGATGAGATCAGCAGATAAAGAACATTTATGTGCTCTAATGGGGACTGATTCACCAAAATTTGATGCAATGATACTTCCCTTAGGAGTTTTAACTGACAACTCCATTGTTAAATCAAATTGGAAATATCTAATTTTCTTAGCAAACTGGGAAGATATGAAACCATGCGATGATCCAGAATAAAATAATTCATTTGCTAAACTTGAGGAAACCATTAAATTACCTGCCACCGCCGATTTCAGAGCTTCTACCTCAGCAGTATTGATAGCATAAGCCTGGCCTTGATCCCTTGGCCGTTTCTGAGGAAAGTTCTCCTGATTCTTAGGAAATTCATTTGCATAATGACCCATCTCCCTACAATTGTAGCATTGAACATTGGAAGCTTCCTTCTTCCCTTTGCAATCACGAGCTTTGTGGCCTTTTTCACCACATTTGTAACAGATGACCATTCCCTTCAAACAAGTACCGGGGTGTTTCTTCCCACATTTACCATAGGATGGATATTCAACCTTTCCTTTCTTCCCCTTATTTCCATTCCCAGATTGATCAGCAGGCCTCTTCTTCTCTTTCTTTTCTTTAAATTCATAAGACTTAGAGAATTCCTTTTCGGTCTTGATAGCACATGATACAATGTCTTCGTACGATGAAAAGGATTGTTAGACTAATGCTCGACGGAGAAATGGTTTTAACCCATCAAAGAAATGATCAATCTTACTTCTTAGGGTATGTATATAATCACCAGCATACCTTTCTAACCTTGTAAAGTTAGCCCCATACTTTGTGACATTCTTATCCTCCTTCTGTCTCAGACTCAGAAATTGTCTTTCCATATCTGCTCGATGGTCGCGAGGAAAGTATTTTTCTAAAAACAGATCTTTTAACTCCCTCCATTCCATATTTGATACTTCATCATCTTATTTCGTATTTTAAATCAATGACCACCATTGATCAGCATCTCCAGTGAGGCGGTAAACTTCCATGATAACTTTTTCCCTTTCACTACTCCCCAAAGCCTGAAATATTTTGTCTAGGGAAAATATCCATTGCTCAGCTACTAAGGGATTTGTACTCCCATTGAACGTTGGTGGTTGTTGCCTCATGAATCGATCTAACATTGATCCTCCACGATGCGGATCAGGGTGCTCCATACGGGTAAGTTTATTATTCATAACCTGAGCGAGTTGTCCCAGTATGGTGATTAGCTGATCGGTAGCAGTTGCATCACCAGCTCCACTATAATTATCTTGAGCAGGAGGGAAATCCCTACATGGAGTGCGTGCATTGATACTGTTTACATTTCTTCCACTAGGCACCATTTCTAAACAATGGCATAAACTAGATCAGTTTACGAATCAAAATACATAATCCCATACTTATAAAACACTTAACATAAATTGAACTATTTATGGATATAATCCATAATCATAAAAATGTTTTCTTTGAGGAAGTATATACTCATAAACCCTTCATAATGATTTGTAAAGAAAATGAGATTTATCCTAAGCATATCCCCCAGGAGTGTCGTAACCAAGAGTGCAGAAAGGCCCGTTGTCATGCACCAGTTCCCGTTCGAGTCTAGCTCAAAGCGGTGCTTTCGTGTTCCTAGGTACATTTGTACCAGAGCCTCCTCTACCTGCTCATTTCCAGACAGGGATGTATTGCTCTGAAAACTCACAAAATCTCTACAATACCAAAATTCTAGGAAGTTCTTCGATACTAATCCCCAATGTTCATCTTAGGTCTACGTGCTCTAATCAGAGTTTATCTAAATCTATCTTCCAAGGTTTGTACTAAACTTCCTCTGATACCAAATGTAACGCCCTGACCCCAGTTACCTAGAGTCGGTGCATTATTACATAACATTGGCATGATCACAGGAAAGATCAAATCTCAAAAGACCAATTGGTTTAGTAGCTTTGGAAACACTAGATATATTCATAATGTTTTACATTTCATCATAATGTGAAAAACTACTACAACAACATAGTCTCCATATTTCACACTCATATCCCCACATAAAATCCATGCAGGTCATTCATAACTTACTTCTTCACATCCTGGGAAAAATAAAACATAGAAAAGGGGTGAGCTCAAATGCCCAGTAAGGATAACAATATAGCGGAAACGTTCAAAAATAAGCATAAACATTTAAGGCAATGCATTAATAAAACAAAAGCCTTTCAAAATTGAACTTCATCATAGTATGGAAAAAGTAAAATGAAATAACTCCATTTACTTATTCACATGGATATTCTACTAACCGAATAATCACATGCAATATCAATAACCACTTTCATAATTATGGAATGCATAATGCCACACTATTATAACCACAGAGCCAAGGCCTCGTGCCAAGACTACAAATAAGATTTTTCCAAGGCCTTGTGCCAGGACACTAGTTTGTCTCATGAGACCTACTGACTCATCGAGGATCTATAGCTGGCTCCACCTGTCACATATTAAGTCCAATGCATTCCCATATGAAAAGGTTTAAATATAACATAAACATTCGTATTAAAACTAGAATACGAAATGTAAATACTTCATCCATAAACCATGACAATAACATATCCAAATTAAAACATATAACAAAACCTTAAATACAATATGGAAGTTTTGTTTCATAATAAATCATCTCCAAATAATCTTAAAATCCATCAAAGGATGTTGACATAGATGAAATCAAAACTCTTTTTAGAGAAATATCTCTTTTTATTTTGAAATAATTTAAGGGTCATATAAAATGAAACATTTTCTTTTAATGTATTCTTATAAGCTTGTAAGGGATGCTTCGATGATTTTATAATGGCGTAAAATAGCCGCACCCGCCGTATAAGTTAAAAAAAACATTCTTACCTTAATTCTGTCGAAAAGGATAAAAGCACCTTGTTTGGAAAATGACAGAAAGATTCCTTTATAAACCTCTTATAAAAAGTCAAAAAAGGGTATAAATGACTGTAACCCATATTATTGTAAATAGTAAAAATGTTTTGAAATACATTTTTAAGAAACATGGATGTGGATGATAATGAGATCCTAGTAGATTATTACGTATAAACAACCTCGGATAATGAAGAAATTGTGAAATAATCCCTTACCTTGTACTTTTCCTTGGTTGGGGTAGGTTGACCTCCTGTATAATGGTGAAATAATTTTTATTAAATTATACAAGAATAATATACATTAATATGATATCATATATGATCTTTTAACATTGATTTGTTAATAATATCTTAGTATTATCGTTGTTTCGGGTGTTAACTTACTCGTTTTCCTTTATATGTTTTGTTATGCAAGCCAGGTTTGTAATGGATAGGTTGTATCATAATAATATACATAATGATATCAAGTCCTTAGATACTATTATTAATCATAAAGTGAGAATTATACTTGAATGGATACGATGGAAAATGAATCTCATCGCGTTCTTGGAGACGATAGTCCATACATATGCACGAGCGACAATATCATTATTTTGATATTAAAATAATATATAAATGGATGGTATATCATATATACAGAATAATTAACATGTTATATTTATTATTTACATGAGTTGCACATCATTATTATACCCATCCAAATAATAATATATTGAATAACAACTACACCACGACGTGGAGACGGTAAGTCGTACGTACGCACGTTTGGTGACATATTATTCAAATGGTGGATAGAATAATGAATATGGTTGTACCATATTTATAATAATATCACAGTATATATATGATACTGGAGTTATTATTTTAGAATGGTAATAACAAATAGAGAATAAGTGGAAGTAGAAAGGAACTTGGAAAAGGGTGGTGAAATCATTACCTCTTCTTTGGGTTATTCCTTTTGATTTGATCAAAAGGGCTCCTTAAGTTGGATTTCTGATCAAACTATGGCCTCTAGGTTGTAGTGAGGGAAGTTGGGAGAGTATTTGGGAAGAGTTTGTCCCAACCAAAAGGCTTTGATGGTGTGACGAAATGATAAGGAGGAGTTCCCTTTTATAAGAGGGGTGAGGGGCACCTTTGGAAAAGCTAGAAATATTAATTAATAATAAATTCATATTCGGTTTCTAATTTCTCCAAAGTTGATTATTTAAATTTTAAGGTGGGTATAGGTCGAAAAAAACTCAACCAATATAGTTTAGGAAGGTTTGGGTTACTACATTAACCTTATCTTTAAGTATTAACTCTAAGTTAATTAGTTTCACTTTTACAATGTCTCTTTGTATTTTTATATTATATGGTTAATAAACATACCATATACATCCAAGAGACCCCCAAGTGGTCCATTAATGATACAATTATAATGATATAAGTCTCTTGGCCAAACCGTAGATTTTTAGGAATTTAATATCAATTAATAATATAATACTTGTTTTAAAAACTCTTTTATGTCAATTTTGACACTATTCAATAGTTGATTTTTGTGAAACTCATAACAGAATTATTACTTAGAAAAAAGTTAATTAAATCAATAATAATATTTAATAGCGTCCTGGAAAATTATTTTAATTCATTAACAGTCTCAAATTATATTTATTTGGGTATTTATAATATCAATTATTTTAAATTTTCACTATTATGTGAATTACTGCATCATCATTGTGGCATAAATAAATTAAATTATATAATCTCTAAAAATTATAAATAAATTATCCTTATGTATGAAATCATTTTATATTTCTAATGAATATTTATAGTTTAAAATCCAACATATATAACCCTCTGTAAAAATTGTGTTTCTAAAAGATATATGCTTTTGTCATTTTTGTATTCATTTTAACTTAATTAAAATTAAGTGTCCCTATCACCTACAAGTGGCACCATGGGGTCCCAAAATCGACCAACAGATGCCTATGGTCGAACATGTATCAAAAAATAAGGTTAGGACACGTTTTAGGGTAATTTTGTATTATTATAATATTATTATTAAACCCTTATTTACCGTATTTCACCTTAACCATGGTAAATAAAATATTTACCGAAGTAATTATTCAAAATGTCTAAAAATAAAAGTTACATATTTACAAAATTTGAACATCCTTATTCCAAAGATGGAATCCATTTTTCAAAATTCAAAACACAGAAGTGGAAGAAATTAATTTAAAATTATTTCCCGTTGTTAAAACAAAAAGCGTGTTTTTAAGAGATAGTAACTATCAAAAGATTGGCACTTGTTTATGTTCGGTTTAATTATAAAATTATGTCCAATAACCAACATTATATGAAATGGTAAAAATATATTCTAAATATACTTTAAAACCACTCAAATTCATAATTTATCACTATTAATTATTTTGATTAAAAAAGTTGTTTTTAATTATAATTTAGTAATTTTCACTATTCATCAAAATATTAAAGTTATCTGAAAAGTAACAAAATTTCACCTTAGGCTAAATTCGATATTCCAAATCCAAAAATGAAGTCGATTTTGAAATTTAAAATATATATAATTTCAAAAATTAGGTATTACTATTCATAACGTCTAGTTTGATTGGTTATGGTGTGTTAGAACTCGGTATTGCGTACAACACACGCTATCACATTATTCAAATAGGAGCCTACCATAGAATTTTGGGGTGTTACATTAATTTCCCCCAATATTGATTAATAAAAAATAAAAAATGTCCTTTTTATATATTATTGGTGTTGAATCTTGTTATTTATAGGGTATCCTTAACTTCCTTACCAATTTGTTTTTTAAAAATTTCCAAACTAATCTTATATAAAAATAAATTTTTTCCTAACTTATTTTTACATGGTCTTTTTTATGTGACCAGATCTATCTAGTCCAACCATTTGTGTGATTTCAATGTCTGTGGTGCTTAAAGTTGTCTTAGATTAGTTCCATGATTTTTTAGATGAATATAATTTGAATTTTGAATGATTTGAAATCATGATGGTGTGGTTCATGGATTTGGAAAATGTCTAATTCATATCCAATTGAATTGGCTACTTTAATCCATCAGCTTCATGATATCTGGTACATGGCTATATCAGCTTTGTGTATGAGTTTTCTATATGAATGAAATTTATATTTGTATTGAATACATGATTGAAATATCTACATTTATTGGCTACATGAATTCGATACATTTTTAGATCATCTACGTGGATTAGATACATTAGAAATCATTTATGATCTCCATTCTCTATGTGAGAAATCTGATTCGTAGATCTTGTACGTGGGGAATTTGGATTTGTGTATATTTCAGAGACATAGTTATTTTATCTACATGATTGTTTATATAACGTTGTAATTAATCAATGTTAGAATTTTTCTATGTGGATTTTTTTTCGATGTGGTGCTTCAGGCTATGATAAATCACCTACATGAAGTTTTCACCAATTTCGTGAGAGATGTCATGTGTTCCAATAAAGGTTGTTAATCAAGGGTATTCAAATAATGTTAAACAATAATAATTATATAATTGAATTTTGGTGATGAATAGTGTTGTAATGGCATCTTTTATGTCAAGTTAAAGGTGGTCTTCATGATTTTGAAATAATTCATTTATGATCATGAAAATTCAATCATCTCGTATCTATTAAATAAGAATTGATTCATTTACATTTGTTCTATATTGGTTTATTTTCTCAATACATAAAATTCAAGAACCCTTCCCATGGAATTATGGAACCATTCTACCAGTTTCATTCATTTTTTAGTGTAAATCCCAACATGTGTGATCCCTATTTTATAGTGAAGTGTTTCCAGTAGAGCGATTATCCTCTAGAAATGGGAATATTTTACAAACTTATATTTTTATGTGAATTTGTAAATTTTTCATGGTTTCACCATTTTATGGAAATAGAATTAACCTAATATTTCATTAAAATTATTGTTAATTAATTTTTTATAGATCAAATGTTCTAGTTTTTTATCATGATAATGGATTTAATAGTTATTTTCCAGATAGTTTTATTTAAATGTTATTCATGTTAGTATTTCATGGTATTATATGGAAGATAAATTTTTTAATTATGGGAATTTATAAATAACATAAATCGATAAAAAAATATACAAATATTCCAATTAATAATTAATGAATGGGAATATTGTACTGAATGTGTTGTTTCATGTAAATTAATTGTAAACAAATTGATGTAATGTGAATGTTTAATTGAATATGTAATTTTCTGAGTTGAATTATTTTTATAATGAAAGTTAAGCATGTTAATTCTTTTAGAGATAATAATTAAATACTTTTTTCTAAATTGTAATTCCAAAATGTTTTATTAAAAATAATGTATTCATGGGATCATGATTATATCAATTATTCAATTAATTTTGTAGTTTTTTATAACTTAATTACATTAGTTTCATTTAGATAGATAATAGGAATAATAAATCTTTTATTTCAAGATTGTAAAAAATAATTTTTTTTCATTATTTAATTCCTAGGGTCTATGTTTATCATTTTCTTATGAAGGTATAGTTCCTTTTTCATAGATATGGGAGAGATCATTTATGTGTGAAAGATGTATGCCCATTATAGGGACTATATTTCTCCAATTAATGGTTTTTATTACTTCTTCATATTGTTCTTAGTATGTTATTTTCCCTATGAAATGTGATATAGGGTAGGGATTTTCTTATGTGATATGATCCGGGGATGGAAGATGTAATATTGGGGGGTCATGCCAAATGATATTGTAGTAGCTAATGACTATGTTGAAAAGATGCATCAAGATATGCATTGGATGTAAGGAAGAAGACAAAAAATAATGCAACATAATGAATATGGGATTACTTGTTGATGATATAAAGATTGATGAATTATTGAAATTTAACTTTGTATTGGTTAATGGTGAGGAATAATGTTTCATATATATTCATTTCTTATATTTTTAGGCAACTGGTATTCTTGTCTGGAAGATGCCTTATAATGGTACTGTATGATTGTTTTCATATAGTACCTATATTATGGAGTTATATTAATAATGAATTATAAATATTTACAAATTTTGTTGGTTTTGATAGAATCATAATGATGAAAATATATTATACATGAGAAACTGTGGAATTACATAGTATTTTGTCTAGCGGGAATGGACTTATCATTGATGAATAATATAATGTTTTGAGAATAACTTCAGTAGTTAGTTTATTGGATATGAAATTAATAAACATAATTAGATGAAAAAATGTATCAAATTAATGGCTGTTTCACATTAAAATAATTGTGTTTTTATAGGATATCATGTCTTAGTAGTATATATTGGCAGTCCAAGAGATGTAAAATGTAGTTGAGTATAATATATGGGAATACTCCAACTGTGGTTGTGATTAATATATTATCATATATATTATGTGTTCCTGATGGTTTTATCCTACAATTAAATTTTCCCAAATATAATTGGTAGGTAATATCAATGGAAATAATTTTAAGTTTAACTCAATATTTGGGTTTATTTAAGGATATACGGGTCATAGTTGATTATTTGAAAAAATACAACCACTATAAACTAATCAAGGTGTCTGGTGGAGTTCAGGTTTTGTTGAGGTAATGTCTTGATAAGGGGATTCGACTCCACATATACCTGAGGATGATCATTACATACAATGATTTTTCATATTACATCCAGGGTGTGGAGAGGTCTCTATCATGGTTTTGGATCTTTGTTATTCCTTATAACTGTTATCATACATTAGAAACCATTCTGACACATGATGACTTGTTGAGAACATGTTTGATGGATTTTTCATGGTCATATATTGTGGACCTTCTCTTTGTCATGTTTTTATAAAATAATAGTTACCACTCAATAATTATTGTAACATCATTCTCAGTATTTTATTGCTATCATTTCCATTCCCCTTTGCGCTACATAGGGGTTAGAGAGGAAATAATTTGTATGTTAGAAGAAGTACATTATACGATAGGGAAGGTACATGTAATTCCCAAAAGGGGGAAGTGAGTGTTATATAATTATAAATCCTAATGATATCATAATATGTTCACTTTGGAGTGAGATTTTAGAGATCATGTGTTATATATGGTGACTCCTCATCATGGAAAATGATTGGTTTTTCAGGGGAGTAATATTTCATTAATTTATTTTAAGTATGTGAATTATTCAGGTGAATTATTAGAAATTTTGGAATGGTTTTTGGGATTTTTTATAGGTTCATAGTTTGAGTGTGGTTTATGGAAACCATGTATCTTCAATAGGAAACCATACAGAATGAGAAAAAGGATGAGGGGAAGGTGCACGAGGAGGAACATAGTTTCACTAAACCATGATTACACTTAGTTAAAACTAAGAAAATTGTGACATTGGATATTTTCACTATTATGTCATGGGTTTTCAAACCATATGGCCCAGTTTCACGAGCTCCTCCTTGAGGTTGTGGCTCGTGCATGGTTAGCACATGGTTTTTTCTAACTATGAAACGAACCATGAATGGTTTAAAAATGAGATCCCAAAAATGTTTATTTGGGAATTTATTATGTTTTAACACATATTTTTTCTTTAAATAGTCCCTAAAATGATATTTCCTCCTAAAAAGGAGGTGGAAGAATTCCCTCATCAAATTAGAATTAATCTTAAGGAATTTCTTTATGTGCTTAAACTAGACTCCAATGGTAAGTCATCATTTGTGGATTTTTTCATAGTTTTTCATAGATCTATTGTCCTTTATTTCATCGTTTCTTAGATCAAGTCCATTTTTAATAGGTACATGGTTTTTGATTCCAATCATAGTTAGATTTGGATTTTTTATAAAATGGGAAGATGTCAAAGGTGTGTGTTTTAAGATTTAACATGTTTTTTTTGTCATTTTGTGTTGTTTCTCATTTTGACCACAATTTATAAGGAATGTGGATTATTCATGAATTCTCTTAATGGAAATTGAAACAATTGTTTCAAATTAGTTAAATCTATATAATTGTTTTGGTAATAATTATATGAAAATCATGGTAGAATCCCTATTTTGTGATGGACTCTGTGTATTTTTTATTAAATCATGGAATTATGGAAAATTATTGTTCAATTTGATTTGTTTTATTGATTTTAAAATGTCTATTTTTAAATATATATTTAAAGTATTTTTGGTAAATATCTTAATTGAGATGATTTCAATAAAATGACAATTTGTTGAAATATATTGAAATGGATTATTTGAATGGTTTTCAATAAATTAACAATTTCATAGTGATGGTTTGAATTCATTGGTTTGAAATGGTTTTGGAATACTTATGTATTTAACAATGGAATGTGATATGGTTTAATGTATTATTTGGTTTCATTTCCTTAGAATTCGATTTTGCATTGAAAAACGTTTTGGTATTAAAATATTAGTGTTTGATATAAAATGATTCAATTTTTTTATATTAATTTTTTTATAAATGTGTTATTATGTTTTATAGAAAAATTATGAGTATGGATTTCATTGAAGGAAATCCGAATATGGATCATAACAATCCAGTTCATAGGATCATTTTAGATTTTGTAAACAGTTTCTATTTGGATACAAGTAACGGAAATGAATCACATTTATTTATTGGTGCATCATTATACCTGGGATTTTTTATGGTGTCAGAGCATATAGCATTTTGGGATCTGTGGAATCATATCATGGAGTATTTTAGTTTTTTGTAATTTTCTTCCAAATTTTATTTTTTATATTTTTGTGTTTCTCTATGGTACCTGTTAATTATTTTATTTTTTGTCAGTATAATTTATTGGGTTCTCTTACATTGTAATCAGTAATCATTTAGTAGTGATTTTTTTATGTTTTGTTTTAATGGTCTTTTTTATAAGGGAATGTAATTACCTTAAAAACTATTGAATCCCTAATAATTTATTTATATCTTCGATGCCTTGAAGATGTCACTTATAGGAAATTAATGTTCCATTTTATTCTCAATCCAATTCGGAGGGGAAGGATGTTAAATGTCTTGTGGTGGAATTGTGGAGTATCATATAAATCATTATACAATTATTTTCCCAATACATGATTTTTTTCACATGTTGATGATGCATAATTTACTTCATGGTGAATCATTTCATCAATTTTATTGAGTAAGAGGTTGACTCCGAAGATTCATTTAAGGGGAGGTTTTTGAAGACCTCATACCACTATGAGAATGTGTTGCGTAGGCATATAAATCTATTGGTTTTGGTCTTTTAGTTGAGTTGTTTCATGGAAGATAGTACATGGGAATAGTAGTCGTAGATTCCAACATAGTACTCTGAGCTATTTTTTATTTTTATCTTCAATAGTAATGTTAATAAATTTTTTTGAGGTCGGAAATTATTTTTGATGAGATTTTATCCACCAGTTTTCTTATAGTATATTTTATAAATTTTCAAATATATGTACACAATATTTTTTTAGGATCTAGTTTCATCAATTATGTTGTTTCATGTTTTTCCTTTAATGAGGTGGTTTAGTTAATGTGATGGTGAGATCCTTAATTTATATCTATTAGGGTGGAAGTTTTGAAGACCCCTTATTATTTCACACCTGTTATTGGATTGTCATTTTTGAGGAAAATAATTCTTTGAGAGATATCTAATGTCACAGACCAGATCCCTATAGTCCATCACATTTTTAGTTTCTAAAGATCATTGTTCATGAAGGATGTATTTACCAGGTCTTGTGGTATTTGGTAGATAAAATATTATAGATGGTTGGATACCATGTCATGAATGTTTGTTTCACATCATGGGTGAGAGACCAACTCATGACAAGTGAAATATAATATGTGGCACCATCATCAATTTGGAATAGAGTACATCGACATATAAGATATATATATGATTTATCTACATGAATCATATACTTGATAAAAGTTGATATGTGGACCAGCTCATTGAATCATATACATTTCTACATCGACTATGTGGGTAGACTATGGGAGTGATAAGTAACACGAGAGATTTACATTGTGAGGAAAGAGATATATATGTCTTATAAATGGGGAATTTGGATACATGGGGAACTAATCCATGTGGGGATTTAAACTCCATGTTGAATTATTATATATTGTAATTCTACTATATGGAAATTAAACTACATTGGGATTTTGGCTATGTTGTCCTTCCGGATATGTGATATTTCCAAAATTGAGGAAAAACCTAGTATCATGATAGGGACAATATAATATTTTTCTTATGTGAATAAAATTTGTTCACATGAATTTCTTCAAAGATAATTATATCATTGATATTCCAATATACCAAAATATTTATACAAATTATTTCACATTTCATTAAGGAAATTTGTAAGAGTCTGAATAAAAAAAATTTCTATCTCAAAAATATGATTATACCATATTATTGAATTAAAAAGGTAGATATTTCCCTTTATAACTTCCTAGTTTTTTACTATTATGAATGGACGTTACGTCACCACTCTCTTGGAATGGGTGACATCTTCGGATGGTTTCTTGTGTCCTCTAGAAAAAATACTATACTGAACATAACCCTATATCAGTTCACATAGTCGAGTCAATATAAATTTTCCAATTTATCAGATTCATTACATATGTTAATTTATTGTGTGACACTATAAATTTGACATGGTTTATACAATTTTATGGTAATATATTAACCTAATAATTAATGAACTATATTAATAATGAATTGGTCAGTGATCACATATTGGTTAATTCTACAGTGATAACAGTTTTCCTCATTATTTACTTGTTATTGTGAGATCTATATTGTGGTTGTTAGAATGTATTATAATGATATTGTACAGATTGTTTTTGATGATGCAAAATGGTAATTAATGTAATTTATTATTTAATTGATTAATTAGAAATTGTATAATAAAAAAGAAGATTTTTTTAGTGATTCCGGTTATTTATATAATTTTATTTTAATCAAATTATCGCAATGATATAGTGTAATTTATTTATTTATCCTATATATTAATTGTATTATATAAAGAATATGAAAAATATTAATATATTTTCATGAAATTAATTAAATCAAATAAAAGAAATTATAATTCCTCATGATTTGTAGAAACATAAATGTGAACATTGGATCATGTTTAAATATAATTTATAATTAATTTATTATATTTTTTATAGCTTTATTACATAGCTTCCCATAGCTGGATCCATTGAATAATGAATAGGTTAATTCAAGATGGAATATGAAATTGTTATTTAACAAAGAGAATTTCTAGGTAATGATTTTCCCACTTTATTATGAATTATGAGTTTATTATAAGTATTGAAATGAGTGTAACATCCCATGTTTCTAAAAAAGAAATACAATAATTGATAGTGTACAAGATACGTCAAATTGAGCATAAACAAACATCTAAATATTATTATTTAAATGTTACCATTATAACCTAACTATCAGATTAATGGGAATGAATAGGTTAAATAAATTATGAAAATATTTTTTAAAAATGTATATACAATTCATTCACCAAATCATTATAAATTAATCTAAAACTTGTTTTAAAATAAAATGTAATATTTTTATAAAAAAACTATTTAAGTGTGAGCATGAGCGCCTTATCCCACACAATAAAAAATCACGCGTGTTTGATTATATGAATTATATATATATATATATATATATATATATTAAATGTAACTTTTAACATTCATTTTATGTGTTTTATAGAAAGGAAAAAAGAAAAAATCCAATTTTACAAATAAAAAATTTATTTCTCAAGAAAATAAGTTTGGTTAACTTTTTATGGAACACATGTTTTAAATATAATTTATGACACTTTTATAAATTCAACTTGACAGAATAAAAATATTATTTGAAATAAGAATACCAAAATTTAAATTGGTTTTATTTTTTAATTTTTTTGAGAATTTTCTTGATTTGATAAATTGAGACAAAATAATAAATTCAAATTAATATTTTTATTAAAGAAGTAAATAAGAAGAAACATGATCAAGGGGGCCTAAAATGATGAATATAGAGAGGTTAATCCTTGAAAATTTCTTAAAAATAAGTTTGAACTAATCCATAGTTAGGAAAACACAAACCTTAGCTATCTAAGCCTACACGAGATACCATGAAGTATGAATCTTGGTTCCCTTCATTCCATGTGTGGATAAGGGTGATATGATCATCAATATGGAAATTGCATCTTCGTATGGGATAAAAATTTACCAAGAGATATTAAAACGACTTCACAAAAATTGAATAATGAACATCGAGTTAGTCTCCAAAAACGATAACACGATATTCCTATTACTACACAATTCAAAACCATCCCGCATAGAACAAGCCTCTTTATGAGAGAATACCACGGACCATATGTAGCATTAAAAGTGAAAATAATAGAGACACATGAAATGAGAAGAAGAAAACCTCAACTCATTAATCTAGTGTAGAGAGACCCATAAAAATTGAGCTTCTGTCTATATGGGGAGGGATCTAGAGAATACATTTTCCCTGAGAGAACTCACACTACCTGGGGGAGGTAGAGGTTCTACCTTACACAAATATATAAAGGGGGGGCATAATCATACTGCTTAAGAAGAGGGGCCAAATCCATCACTATGAATATTGATTAGTCAAATAAGGATTTCACATAAGTAGAAACTCTTTATCACCGAGCTATATTCTATGCATTCTAGATGTTCCAACATCATTTCACTAATAGAAGACTCATCACCAGTCATTAAATTTTTTTTTCTAAAACACCATTAATCCATTGATGAATGATGTATCTGCCATTATGGGTTGCATTTTTAAGACCCGTGAATATATTGAACTCACTCTATATAGATAATACCCTTTCGAATAAAAAAATGAGGTGATGAATAAAATCATCACTCAGGTTCTCACATCATAAAAACATTTATGCTAGCTGGACACCCTCACATTATATTAGTTAATCTGAGGGGAGGGCATGTTTCCTAAAATATCACACACAAAAAATAATTTGGGGGAGTTCTTTAGAGGAAATGATGGAACCCCATGAATTGTGGCAAGTGCAGACATGAATTGCATTACGGTAGACATTAGCTGAGAAAATACCAGTTACGGATCCCATGAAAACAAAAACATCAAGATCCTTGTTCTTCTGAATTCACATAAAAATAACCTACTATTGTTTTCTAGAAAAAACATATAAAAATGAATGTTAATCACTATATTTTATTAAGGAGACATTTTTTTATAGAAAATCCCAAACTACCAAGTGATATTGCTGCCAAATTATTCCTCCAGGACAAAATATCCCATTAAACAAATATAGGGAGAATATTACAAAATAAAATAGATATGACCTTGAATATAAGTAAGAAATATATATACCTTACTCCGCAAGTTCCTCAAATCGGCCCTATATTTAGTACTAATAAATCATCTTCCAATGAGTCTATAATTTAACTAATTCCCAAGAAAAATTGTTTGTAAAAATATATATCATACTTTAATCATCTCTAAGATTTATATATACCTCTTCCAATGACCTAGAAAACCATCCCCAAGAGGCCCAATGATAGTGACATTCAATATGATCATCCCAAAAGAATGACAACATAATATTTTCTATATCATTAATCAATACATTGGTCACATTTCCTTCCGAGAGGAAACCCATAGGAATATAGGAGAATACATGATGAACTAAATTTATCCTCCCACCAAAGGAGATGAAACTATTATTCTAATTAACACTGTGTCTTGAGATTTTATCCACTATATTCTCAAAATGATGAATTTGAAACCACCTATATGAGATAGTAGCACCCAATAAAACCATGAGAAATGGATTCTTATGAATATGCAATAATTAATCTGTTGAGCTGGCATGTCTTGAAGCGTATGAAAAGAAGAGTTAGACACTACTTTTATCATGATTGATATGTTGACCACTTCATCTGAAGAAATCCTAAATATCATTCATACATCAATAATATATACCCTATTTCCATTAAAAAATAACACCATATCTTCCCCAATATATAAAATGGAAATACCAGTATACATGCTCGTAGTATGAAAAGGATAAATTAAACCCTTGACAGTACTCATCTTTATGTACCTACTGAAGCAGTCTTGGGCCAAGGTAAAATGTATGGGGGGAGGGGGGCCCTGTCTTAATCCCATAACAGTCTTCATGAAACCAAATATTATACCCAAGAATGTGATGGCCACCCTTATAGAGATATATCACTTGAAGAGGAGATCATTAACCCAATGGGAGAGGCATATATAGATCATGACACTAGTAATAATCTATAATTCAAGCATATCATATGATTTATCAATGTTTGTTTTAATGTAAATGTTTGAATATGGGTTCGTCAAATATTTATTCCTAACCATTTATTGGGAAATATAAATGTCACTCTATATGGAATGAAACCTAATAAAACCATCATACTCACGAATGATCTAACAAGGAAGAATATAAGTCAACCTCTAGATAATAGTTTCGGACAAAAACATATATGTAAAATTTCACATACTGATGTGCTGAAACTGATTAAGGGTTGATGAATATTTTGGCTTGGGTATGGAACCATGTTGGTGGAACGAGAAACAATATTACGATTTTTCTATGAAAAAAATCATGAATGCACATGATAAGATCCCTTTAAACTAAATTCCATGAAGCCACTTAAATTTGCATAAGAAACCATCCGGAGTAGGATATATCTCTAATTTTGGAGACTTTACCATCTTCCATACCTCACATTCAAGAGGAGAAACACCAAGAATATAATTATTTTTATTATGAACCACAAATTCTATGTACTAAAAAATATCATCATGATCCCTAGATAACTATTCTGTGATCATAGGTTAGAATAAAAAAGAATATATTGAAAGACATCCACCACCATACCAATAACAATAGATGGGTCATTCATGAAGGATCCATCATATAGAAGGATATTCTTTCTAATATTGTGACATTCCTCCATTAAGAATGCATTAAAAAATGTGGTATTCTGATCTACCAAATTTTACCACATTTCCCATGATAGAGTCGGAGCCTCCCTCTATTGTTACAACATTAACTCCCACATATCTACCTTCGGGTGAGACAGAGATTAAATAAGGTCATCATCCTAAATTTCCTCAAACTGTGCCTCTAAGAGAGTAATATATTTAAAATCAAACCGATATCATGTCACCATGTGGGGTTTCTATTATACCATTATTGAAAACACATTTTCAAGTGGGAAATATGTTGTGAAACTTCATCAATAGACATCACTACATAGATTGATCGAATGATGACCAAACATCCAGGCTAAATCCAAGATCCATTTTTTAATGGTAGGAGAAGAAATCTCACCAGTTACTATTATTTTCTATTTCCGTGTAAATGAGAAGTGGTGAATGATCTGATAAGGGGAAAACAAAATTATGAAATAATGAATTCGTAAAGATAGAAATAGTATTGATGTTAGCGAGTCACCTTCCTAAAAACATCATACTCGAATATACCCATATCATTCTTACAACATGATAAATGGTCTCTATTGTTACCAATGAAATCAATACCTACCCAAGAGTTGAACCATGAAAAATTAAACAAAGTATTCCTTGAAAAAAAACACTCCAATTGTTTATGATCTCTCTAGTATGGAATTAATTTCACCTACTATGAAAACATGAGAAGAAACCACATAAAAGGAGCACATATCATTCCACAACCACTCCCTTTCATAGTCTTCACAACTATAATACATAAAAGATAACAAATAATTATGTAAGATAAAATATTATATCAATAGTGTAAAAATAATATAATGCAACAACCATATTCAGAGAGATGGTGTCTTTCAGGAAATCCCCAAATTTATGGTATGATGCATCCCCATGCATGCAGTTTCAAAATCCCATACTACTCCCAAAATTTGATATTTTGATATGATGATGTTTTAGTTACAAAAATAATTGGTAGGTATGTTTATATAGTTTGAAATCCAGGAAAATGAAAATCTTTCTTCACCCCATCTCATATGCCCCGATCATTCCAAACATAAAATTAGATCTTCGTAGGGTTTGGTGTTGAGTGGATGAGCATGACTTTTAGGAACACTGAACCATGGAATGATACCGTACAAATAATTTCCAGTGTTTGGACCTAGTAAAAGAACTACTTGGAGAAGAACCATACCAAGAAGGAATTTATGATTCCACTCTAGAAGGCTGACTATATGATTAAAAATCCAACATATTGGATAGTGGGAGGGGAGTACATTGAGAATAACATGGATACATTTCATCAGAACCAAGGATTAAAAGTGACTCCAATAAAACCTCTTTAATTCATGTCAACGGGGAGTTTTCGGAAGGTCACAAATCTATCTGAGATCGATATAATGATAATGTCTGATCATAAATCCATAGTGGATCAAATACCACTAATTCAGGACAGGATGTTCCCTTTACTAATAATGAAGATAGAATAACTAGAGTATTAATCACATGAAAGGCATGGATTACCACCTAGGATGGAAACTAAGCCAAATTGGACCTCGTATCATGAAGAAGAGGGAGAAGGGAGGCCATTCCAGAAATATCTAGAAATCCTTCCTTTGAAACTGAAGACATTAGAGAAGGAACAGAAGAGGGACCTAAAGAGGAATCCTTAAAGACCAACTGATACCTCCTGTAATTCATGACGATACTCCCATGTATGTGACACTTCATGAAAAATAATTTCGATAAGAGTATTATATACCCTTATCCTTGGAAAACAAGTCACCAGCATTGGGAACAATTTTATCCTTGGAGAGGATTGGATAATTTAAAGTCAACACAATTCCACCCAACCAAGGAATTCCACACAATAGGAGATTATTCATCCCCACACAGAAATTATTTGAGCACATCTCAAATACAATTAAAAAAACATAGATTGAGTAAGGTAATAGGAAACCATGGGAGGATATTCTAGAAAACTTCTTGAGGATAATACCAATATGAATGGAAATCTAATATCCATTTGAATAATGAATAATAGTATCCACAATTGGAATTAAAATGTCAAAATTTACAATGAAGTCTTATTTTAATTTTTATCAATATGAATAACATATTAGTAATTTTTTATTAACATAGTTATGCATAAATTAGGTTATTATATATAAAAACAATCATATAAATATATTTTAATTATTATAAAATTTTGTTAATTATTTACTGTTGACCGAAATCATAATTGGTCAGTTTTTTTGAACACTTGAATCCAACTGGAAATCATTAATCCATTTATAGTATTTTATTCAAATAAATGATATAAATTTTGTAGTTTTTTAACAAATGATGTATTTATAATATAGGTTTCTCTATGGGATGTGTTTGACTATAAATAGGATTTTGAAATATATAATTCTTATCTTAATAATGGTAATTATTGAAATATTTAGTGAATAATTAATAAACTTATCTGCTTGTACAATGATCATCCTATAATTATTTAATTAATGGAAATATGAAATAAGATACATTAAAAATATTTTAATTTATATAACTTGATATGATTAATTTCATAAATGAATTTTTTGAATAATTTTACATGTTATTTATGTTATATTCAACTTTTTAATTATATATCTTTTTTTATTTCATTAAATTACAAAATAATGAAGCGTTACAATTTATATTAATGATATTTTATAAAAAATATTATTTTCATGAAATTATATTAATATTATAAAAAAAATCAATATTTATCATTCAGATAAGTCTTAAAATATCATAAATGAATAATTTATTAGTTTTTTGGTATTTTTTAATAATTATATAAACCCTCGGTGTCTAAATTATAATATATCATAATAAAAGTTAAAGGATTAAAAAAAGGGTTAATATAAAATGATAATGACTAAAATTATTCATTAATTTATACAATTTTCAATTAGTTAATATATAGTGACCCATAAACAACATATTTTCTAAATGGTTCATGTTTGAACCATTTTTAATATAAATTTATTTTATATTAAATTAATAATTTTTTGAATTTCAAAAGTTCCCCTATCATCTATTATAAAAGGGAACCTATTATTACCTTTTAAACACAATTAAAAACATATTTCGTTATAAAATACAAATAAAAATACATTCATATAATCCATGACCTAATTATATTGGATTTAGTTTAGAAATCATACCATCCTAAAAGGATTTCATGTGTTAATTAATGGAGCTCATCCGAAGAAGAGGTATCAATTCTCAATATGTGTTTCTATATTGTTTCTTCTACCAATTCCATAATTTTTTCTTCAAAAATGTTGAAATAAAAAAGACATTATCTAAATGAAATGAGATTTTTTATATTAACTGCAACACCTAAATCCATCTCCAAATTTCTAAAATAGGGAAATAATTATTCGTCCCTGTGTATAGTAGTCTACCACCTTACAACCGATATAATTATTTTTCCACCACAGTCTCCCAAGACTGGTTATAATTATTTAATTAATGTTTATATATTATATTTATAAAACACTTTTCATTATTAATGTAAAATTTCCAATATAATTTCTTACCACTTCTATGAATATAAAAACATATTGTTGTTCATAACTACGCCTGAATTGTTACCTCCACAAAACGATGTGGTTCATTTGTAAATACAACATCACATTGATAATATATATATATAATTAAATCAATAATATTATATGATTAATATTATTATAATTATTTAAATATATAATGATACATTCCTTATTTTGGTAATGACAACTAATAAATGAAAACATTACTCCTGCGTACGTATGACATACCATATCTATGATAATTACATATATCATTTTTCATAAACAAACATAATGGTTTATTTTAAATTTATAATGGATGTATAAAAAATAATTATAATTTAATGAATATTATTTTGTTAATGATGGACTTTTGACCCCATTAACAATTGACATCGAACTAAATTCATCTTTGACTCAATTACTGAATATCAATAAAACATTTATCACGAAATTAAATAATTAAGTAATTGTTTTAATATGATAACAATTGTCCTGGAAAGAATTATTAACATTACATAATGTTCAAAATAATTTTAATAATTAACCTATATTTATTGTTAAAGATGTTAAATATTGTACATGACTCGTCAAATTTATGGTAATGGACTTTGTTTCAAGTTTCTTCCATTGAGGAATGTTTTTTATGTTTTACACATACATTATTATCAAATGTATATATAACTCTAATTTTCCAGGATATAATTAATTTATTGATTCTCATCATAAGTAATGTTTTTTTAGAAGTTAATATTTAATTTGGAAAATTATATGACTAATTACAATATAGAAATGTAATTCTTAGCACAATTTATATTCTTTGGGATAAAGTTATACTTCATGATTATGTCATCATAAAAATATGTGTGAATTTAATTTTGAATATATTTTGCTTAATTCCCATTTTTATATTTGTTTACATGAGATATATATAATTAATTATTTTAATTAATCATCAATTCGAGGATATGATATTTGTAAGGGACTTTTAACTAAAAACCATGATTGAAACGTTTTAATGATTTATTCTTCTAAATAGATCTATTTCATGTACATGTAAAAAAAATTATAAATTTAATTATATATCAATGAATGTTTTAGAATAAGAACTCTGGAATTTCACTCATTTTTTAAAAAAGTGATCTTTTTATGGTATAATGTATGTGATGTTATTTTATAAAATTCTTTAATTTTTATTAATGAACTACTTTCACAAAATACTAAAGGAATTTTTTATCAAATATATTAAGAGAATGAAATTTATTCATTAATGTCAAGTTAATTATTATCTACTTTAATTAGATGTTTTAGATTTTATATTCTAAAAAAAAATTTCACTTATGAGTTCTCAAATTTGAAAAAATAAAATATCATTTCAAAGTGGAGGTGTTGTTTTACATTGATGAATGATTTAGGTGTTATGTTTATGTTATGGTTCATGGGATTTTTTATTATTATGGATAGTTCCACGATATATCGAGGGTGCTTATGAAATTATATATATCAAATGCATTGGGTAATAAGACAAAACTAATCGGTATGGTTTCTCCTCAGAGATTAAAAGAATATACTAAGGTTGGTATTACAAATGTAACAATGAAGGTTTCTCCATATGTATCCATGATAGATATAATAAAATATAAGATTAATATGAAATTAACTCCACAAGTTCCCATTATGGTTTTTTTGTACGGTGTTTCAAGTTAATATAATTATTTCATGAAGTAAACTAAAGAGATTATGTTTTATTGGTGAAACATATAACTTTCTGTGAATGTTCTCATGATTTTAATGTATTCATGTACTTTCAAATTATTTCTTCGATTTTATGGGTCATATGTGTATTTTTATATTAATACCATGTTTTATATATTTTTTCACGGGGTACAACGATTAGAATGATAATGGAGGAAGTAATGATTATTGTTATGAATATTTTTCGTAAAAAATTAATGTTTTTATTTTAAATATTTCATATTTTTTAAATAAGTGGATATAGTTTTAGAAGTATCCACTTTTTATGGTTGTGGGGTGTTATATTTAATTGATATGATAATTATCCATAACTATAAACCTGAAACTATTCTCACTGGGAAGGAAGTAAAATTCATGACTAATATGCAATATTTTTTAATGTTTAATGATGAGGCCTTATATCTGGTATCCAGGATAGTTTAGAAAAAATTATAGGTTAGGATTATTTTATTATTAATTACATGATTAATATAACCATAATGGTTAGTATGGGAGGAATTATCCTAGTTATTTTTAATAAATTAAAAAAGTTTGAAATGGCATGAATAATGATATTTTAGTGGTAATAATCCTCATAATATATTACATTATGATATCATTTCCCACTCTAACCTTTTTGGGATTAGTAAATGGATAGATATAGTATTATCTAATGTAAAATAGAGGAGATAAAAAATGTGTTGCATATCTAAATAAGAAACCAAAAGAAATATGAGATTCAATGAAAACATTTTCGGTTAATTTAAACCAACTATCATGAGTAATGATTAACAACTTGATCATTGGTGAATTTATTGAGAATAATGTATGAGATAATTGAATCTTTATGGATGTTTTGGGTAAAAATTCTTTTAATTGAAACTATATTCAAGGACATATGTTTCAAGGATGTGGAAATAAAAACCATGGAGAATCTATTAAACAAAAGAAAAGATATTTTTAATGTGGTAATGGAGGTCATTTAGAAATCATTAGGAAAAGGAAAAGGAAGAATTTAGTAGACTCCATGAAAGGGAATTAAGTTATCTCTGAGTTACCAATTGAAGTTTTTATATGTGGGGACATTGGTAATTATGAAAATTATTGTCTCAAGATGATGAATTAGGAATGGGATCAGTCCAAACATATAAATATATGGTTTTAATTATGTAATTCCAATAAAATTTAAGATCATGAAATTATTTATTAAATATGAAAGGTTTGGATTATTTCATGATTCATGATTTATCATTATTAAATATTAGGATATGATCCATTTTTTTAGGAAATAATTATAAAGGAATATGATGGGAAATCATGGTTATGGTATTATGAAGTATTATGAATGATTAAGATATACACATATAAGGAATTCAAGAGCTATTTTTGATTTACAGATAATGAAATGATTAAAATTATAAATACTCTTATGATTAGGGATTACTTTTGAAGGATTTTTTAGTTAATGTTATATGAAACTCATAATTCTGTTATATAAAAAGTTTAATTTCAGAAGAAATCTATTTTTTTATATATAATTATTAATAAATTGATAAATATTACATTTTAAAAGATATCTCATTTCGTGGTAATTGTGGAATAATAAATTTTTGGATTCATAATGATAGGTATAAGATAACCATTTAGGTTTAAAAATGTCAAGGATATTTTTGAGGATTTTAAAATATTTTGGGATTTTCATAATAATTATGTTGTCCTAGAAAAAGGAAAACACTCGAGATAGGTTTTGACCATTCATGCCTAGAAATGTCATTGGAATTGATCCCAAAAACAAAAAGTTATAATGGTGAATCAATTATCATTGACTTATGTAATGTTCTAGATAGAAAAAATTCTTTTTAGTTAAAAAATATTATGGATTAATAATATGTTCATTTTTGGAAAAACAAATTTATCAAATATATAACCTTGTGATTAGAAAAGAATTTGGAGATTTAGTTTTTGATGTTATATGGAAGAATATTTGATCAAACCCAACTGATTTTTTTGATTTAATGTTAATATATAATTTTATAGTTATTATATGTAGTGTTTTTGTAATGATCAATGTTTAACATTGGGTGTCACGATTTAATTTTGGTGATTAATATAGATTTTCATCATATTTATGTTTATAATTTTTGTGGAATTATATTATCTTATATTTTCAATTTTGTTTTGTTAGTGTATAAGGTAGGTGAAATATATATTTATACAATTTTATGTTTTCTGAGATGTAAAAATTCATTCAAATTCTTTAAGAATGAAACATTCTTCTTAACTAGTTATTGTTTTCAAAAAATAGATGACTTTTTTGTTGAAATTAATTAAAGGATGAAATGTTTCTTGTTATGTATGTATATATCATTATTCTATTATTTAATTTAATAAAATAATTCCTGAACATTATAAAAATAATCATGAATAAAATAATTGTCCTTTTATTTGTCTTACTGAGATGTCAATGTCAATTTTAACCCATCACAAATTTATGGTATTTTGATTTTTGACATTCTCACCACCATGTTATCTATCACTCTCCATCAGAATATGATAGTTTGTTTTCTCTTCCATGTCCCTATTTTCGTACATGGAACCCTAGTAGGCTCTATCTCAGGTGAATGTCGTACTTACATTTCTTTATTTTAAATTATAAGTCTCATTAATCATTTCGATGTGTGATTTAAATAAAGTTATTTTGAAATGAAAAACCATATATACCAAGCCAAAATAAAAAAATGAGAGGATTTAATTTATATAATTATGTAAAATGTAACACCTCATGTTTGTTAAAAGTAAATATTATGTTTGATTGTCTATATGATACACCACATCAACCTTAAAAAACAACTAAATATTATTATTTAAATTTTACAATTATAACCAAGAAATTATAATGATGTGTATGAATATGATTTAATTAAATGTGAAAAACTATTTTACACATTTATATCAAATTATTTGACCAATTAATTATAAATGAATTCAATAACATTTTAAATTAAATTGTATTTTTTGGGAAAAATTATTCAAATTTTAGGAAGTGTGTTCTATATAGAGAAATAGAAAATCACACTTGTCAGATTATATTAATGATATATATAATATATTTTTTAAAAATAGTCCTCTTTGATCTGTAGACTGGATATATGAACTAATCCATTTTTTCATTTAAAAAAAATATTTTTTTACAAAAAATGCAATTTGGATTCCTTTGGATGGGGATCTTGTTTTAAATATAGTTTTTACACTATTTTTAAATATTATTTGAAAGAATAAACATCTTAATTTCATATTAAATATATATAAATTTACATTGGTTGAATATTAGTAATATTTATGATAACTTTTATATTTTGATGAATAGTTAAAAAAACTAAATTTTAATTGAAAAAGAATTTTCATTCACATATTTTATAGTGTAAAATTTCATTTTTATACGGTTATAAGTATAATTAGATTAATTTTATATCATATAATTTAATTTATGAAATCATTTTCATTTTTACATTTAATTTTTACATAAAAACATTTCAATACTTACAATGTTTTCACTTTAATAAGTACATTTCTCACCGCATGAATGTTATTAGTTTTAAATTAATTTTATCCAATTAAATTATTTGAATTTAGAAAATTGGATTCCATATTTTTAATAAAATGATAAAAATTTCTTAAATAGTTATGATTTTCGGACAATATGAATAATAACAAATGTAATTTTTATTACCAGGGATAAGGGTAAATTGGGTAATTAACACTGAACAAATGTTATTAATATTATAAAATTACCATAACACATATTATAATTTTATAATTGGAGTTATTGTAAACATAATAACACAATTCAGTTAATTTTTATTCTCTTGGATCCACTTGTAAAAGTTTATTCTGTTTATAATATTTACTCCTTGAAAAGTCGTTATTATCATACATTAGTATTATAACATCTAAGAAATTTCAAATAATTGGTTATATAGGTGATATGTTGGAAAAAAAATAATTTTGAAGGTAAAATGTTTATATTCATCATGGAGATAAATTTTTTTGGGATTAAATAGTTCATTTGATGGACTGTACATCGATGATGTAGTAATTTTTTAATTAATGGAAATATCAAATAAATGATATAAAAATATTATAATAAATATAATTTGTTCTATATAATGTCATCAAATAATTTTTTATATTATTTGTTCATGTTAGTGATGATTAAAAATATTTTTTATAATTTATCTCGTTGTTTTTACGAATGTAAAATAAAAACAAAGAATAGTGTCAAAATTGACAATAATGATATTTTAAATTAAATGATTTTTTATTAAATGATATAAATTTTCTAAAAATATTAACGTCGAAAAAATGATTTTTATAAGACCTAAAATATCATCTATGACAGAATTATTGGTGTTTTTGTATTTTATATAAATTACATTAACCCTCAATGTTAAAATTAAACTATATCACAATAAGAGTTAAAGGGGATACATATGGGTTAATACAATAAGATATGGATTAAAAAATAGTAAAAAATTCCAATACTTATTATAAGATCGGATTTATACCTATATAAATAATGTATCCTATATAAGTTTCTTTTTATTTATTTTTAATAGAAAAATTAATTTATATTAATTTAATATTTCAAATAATTCCAAGAGTGCATGTATCCTCTATTATAAAAGGGCACCTATTATTCCATTTTATTCACAAATAAAAACTTATTTGTATAAAAATATATCTTCCCATATACCTTATTAGAATCCATTAACACCTTCTAGATGCATTACTATATGAATAATCCAACCATATTTTTGTAAAGGAATTAATCAATGTTTATATTCCAAAGAATATATATTGTTTTTTATTAAGGGTTTCTATATTATCATTTTTTACAATTCCTTAAAATCTTCATAAATTATGAGGTAATAAAAACAATACAATCATAAATATAGTGATATTTTATTATGTGAATATCATCACCTATATGCATCATCACTATAATCAGATAGGAATAGAATTATTTATTTATTTTTTTGACAAACTACAACCTCACGAACTTATATAATTAATTTTCTACAAATATCTCAAAATACTTACTATAATAATTAAATTAATGGTCATATATGATATTCATGAAATATATATCGTTATTAGAGTATTATATTTCATTTATGTTCTTATATTTCTATTTACATTAAAATGACATTGTCATTCATTCATACGTGTGACATGTCAACTCTATAAAGAAACATGATTAGTGTTTTACCACCACATCATATTGATTATGCATATTAGTATATTTAAATAAATTATATGTTATTATTTTAATAATAACAAATATCTAATGATAAAATTATACATTCCATACTTGCATAATTATTCATTAAAAATGATAATGTTTCTCATTCATTTGTATGGCCTACCATCTCCATGATTATAATGTAGTCCATTTTTCATAACCATGGATAATGGATTATTTAAAAATGTAACTTGTATAAAAAATTTATAATCATTAAAATAATATTATTCTATATATTATGGTTATATGACCGCAGTGACTATTGAAATCATACCAAATCCATTTTGAACTCAATTTATGAATATCAACATAATTGATTACATGATCTTAAATAATTTTGTAGTTATTAAAACATGCTAATAAGTGATTTGAAGGGAAAAAATAACGTCAAAAAAAATATTCTATGTTAATTAAATGATTCATCCGGTTTTGTTAATCAGGAAGACAGAGAATGAACATCATGAGTCAGACTCAAGGTTAGGGACTTCCTCAAAATGTTCTTTCATCGAGAATATTTGTGATGTTTTACACATATATTATATTTTTAGGATTTTGACACTATAAATAGAGAATATATATAAGGTATTTATTTATACTATTAATATTTAATTTTTTTGATGATATTCATTCATTTAGAATAAGATTCAACTGATTACATAGTAGTAAGGGAATTCTTAACCGAATTTTCATTCTTTGGGTTAAACATTATATTCTTGATTACGTCATGAAATTATTTTGTGTGAAATATCTTTTAAATATCTTTTATTGTTTTTTAATTTTTTATTTCTATTTTTAGGGGACACATATAATAAATGTTGTTATTATATATTCATATAAATAATTCACTTTAATTTAAATGATTTCAAATTGGTTTTATGAATGTAATTATATTACAAGTATTATTTTAAAATGTTAATTTTCTATTTCCCTAAAAAAATCCTAATGGAATCTTATTATGTTCTTATGTAAGGGATTTTATTTTAAAACACTATTTTAAATTTACGCATTGAACTATTTTTACAAAATCCAAAAGAAGCATTTTTTTAAATGATATACCCTTATAATAATTTTAGGATATTATTTCACATTAATGTTTTGATGATTCATTTAGAAGACTAGATATTTTTTAGAAAAAAATATTTTCATTTATGTGTTGCAGCTTTTTTAAAATGAAATGTGATTTCAATGTGGAAAGGTTTATTACATTTATGCTTTATTTATGTGTTATTTTTATGTTATTGTACATGCTAATTGTTAATGAATATGGGTGGTTCCACGATAAACGTATGGTGTTTGATCTTATTAAATCTCTCCAATTAATTTTGTAATGAGACAGAGTCAATCTATACTGTTTCTCATATTAAATAAATGGAATATACAATTGTGGGTATTCAAAATGTAACCATGAATGTTAATCTATATAAAACATGATAGCTATATTAAATATAAGTGTGATATGGAATTTATTCCATATAATACCTTTATGGGTTTTTTATATGGTTATACATGATTCTCATGATTTCAAAAGGTAAGCTAAAGATCATTTGTTTTTTGGGTGAAAAGTATAACATTATGAAAATGTTTTCATGCATTTGATGTATTCATGGAAAAATGATTTATTTCTTTTTTTCTATCACCCATACTAAGATATTTATGACAATCTCGCGTTTTAAAATGTTTTCATGGGTACAAGGATGAGTAAGAGAAATGAGGATGTCATTTTAAATTTTATTAATATTTTTCAAGAATGAAATTCATTATTTATTTTAAATGATTTATATTTTAGAAAAAATGTATACTATTTTAGTAGTATCCACATTATATGTTATTGTAATTATAGGTATAGATGTTGCATTAATTCTCTATCAATCTAAACCATAAATTATCCTCAATTTGAAGTAAATTACATTCTTGACTAAAACTCATGATTTTTTATGTGAAATTGTTTGGAGTTGGTATAAAATGATGGTATATATGATATAAGAGGTTAAGATGATTTTTAATTATATGTTAATATATTATATAACCACAATGATTATCATGATAGTAATATTCACATTTATTATAGATAAATTAAATGATATTAAGTTAATTTGAATAAGTATATTTTAGTGTTTATGCTCCTCATAAGATGAGACATTGTGATTTTATTTATCAAATGGTGCTTTTTTGATTTAGTAAATATACCTATACCGTGAGAAGTAATCTAAAATTTTATGTGAAGTAAAAAAGTGGTGATTATATGAATTAGAAACTCATTGAAATTAGATATTTGATGAGTAATTTTTTGGTTACTCTAAAACATCAATCATGATTAATTATTAACCACTTGAAACTTAGTAAATTTTATGATTCATCATATATGTGAGAAGTAAATACCAGTTGATGTTCATGTAATAATAATCATAAAGGTAAATATATTCCATGACATAAGTTTTCTGTATGTGTAGAGAAACACCTAGAAAAATGTATCAAATGGATGATAATAGGTTTAAATCTGTTAAAGGTGGTTATAATTAAATCATATTATATTGAAAATTGATGTTTTAAGTTGATTCCATTAAAGGAAATGAGGTTATTCTAAAGTTAACAATTGGAAATTTAAAATGGGGGGAGTATAGTCATTGTGAAAATTAATGTCCTAGAAATATGGATCGTTAATGAGATTAGTATGAATATAATGATATCTATTTTAGCCTACCTAATGATATAAACATTGAAGATGATGAAATTATAAACTAAATATGATATTTATGGATTATTTTAAGTTTAATTTCTTTTTATAATATTAAATCATAGGTTATGATTAAATTTTTTTATATGAATGAATTATTAATGAAACAGGTGGAAAATCATGGTTTTGGGATTTTGAATAATTTTGATGGATAGACATATCTATATAAAAGGAATTAAAATTTTATGTTCGAACTAAGGATTATTAAATGCTAAAATGTATAATTAATCTTTGTATTATGAGAGTATATTGGAAGGCATTTATTTTTGTTATATGTAACATATAAGTGTGTTTTTTGAAAATTTTATTACATGAATAATTATTTCTTCATTTTTTGAAATATTAATTAATATATAGATAAAATTTATGGTTTATGTGATCATTGAATTTCAGTTAATTATGGGTTTTTACGTTTTTGGATACTGAATGTGAGTTATAATAAATCATTTGAGGTAAAAAAAATAATTGGTTATTTTTTAGGATATTATCATATTTTGATAATGTTATAATGATTATATGTTTAAAAAATGACAATCTATAGGATGGTTGAAAACTTGTATCCTATGGATGGGAAACCATAATTTATCCCACAAACAAATGGTGAAATGGTTTCATAGGAAAAAACTGGCCTACATGATGACTTGATTAGTATAAATTTTTAATTTTAGTTAAATGAATTTTTGGATGATGAATAAGTAAATTTTGGGAATATAAGTTTAGTCATGTATATTAACCTAGTATAAAAAAATGACATGATGGTTAAGTGATTTATTTTATTTGGAATAATATGTGATTAAATACATGCTATTTTTTTTCTTAAATATTTATCTTTCGTATTTTCTTTTGTAATTTTTATGTATTTATATTTTTTTAATGATATATTTCAAACATTGGGTTTCAATGTTAAATTTTTGAGATGAATATATTTTTTATCATATAACAGTTTTTCTTTATGTGGAATTATTATTAGGTATCCTAGCCATTTTTGGTTTTGGTTGATGTCTATGTGGAAGATAAATTGTTAGCTATACTTTTTTGGATTATCTGATCCATAGATGTATTTTATATTATTTCTTGAATGAAAAATGCATCATAAAACAAATAATTTGGAGAAAAATATTATTTTGAGTCGGAAATTCATTAAGGATTAATTTATAAATGTAATGTATGTATATTTTCTTATGTTCTTAGCCCATGTGGAGAAATAATTCCTGAACACCATGATCAGAATATAGATAAAAATAACTGATTTTATTTCTTATTGTCAAATCAATTACCTTTTTAAAAATCAAATATTTGTGGTTTTTTATTGTAAACATTACAATGACCATGTTCTTTATCACTCCTTATCATAACATGATTATATTACTATCTTCGGTGTCCATTTTTCCTAAATTGAATTCTAGTATGTGTTATCTCAAGTGACCATCTCACTTCTCTTTCATGATTTTGATGTGGATGTATGATTAATCATTTTTCTAATATAGAATGTAAACAAAGTTATTATGAAAGTTAAATCATTTTTACAGGAGAAAAATATCCATGGATAGACAAGAAGGTCCTAATCTTATTTTGGGGCTTCTATAATGGTATGATCATTCTAGAGGATTATATTCGGTCTTGGGACAAGCTTCCCTTCTAGTTAAATGAACTTATTATGGATGAAACACACAATCAAGATAGGGAAAATTAATGGAAATTATTTAGAAAGACTAATTCTGGTAGGGTTAAATATCTCTTTAATGGATCGATTATTTCCTTTTATTTCTTAAATCATGGTTTATAGAATTTTTCTTAAATGTGTTTGAAAAATAAAAGTTTATTTTTTCGTCATGGTGTACAAGATACAAAAACTTAATCTTAAAAAACATCTACATCATAGTATTCAATTGTTACCATTATAACCCCTAAATATTATTGACAGGTAAGAACATGATAAAAAAATTAATGAAATTATAGATTAATCATGTACATGTAGTTATTTTCTAAATTAATTATAAATTAATTTAAAAAATTGTTATAATAAAAGTTATTATTTTTTTAAAACGTTTTAAATGTGTAGAGGTATGTTTTATACCCATAAATAAAAAATAATTTTTGTTGGATTAAATTATATATATTTATTTATTTAATATTAAATATAATCTTTAACATTCACCTAATGTGTTTTCTAGACATTATAAAAGATGAAATAATATTTTATAAATAAAATAATTATTTTTCAAAAAAGGAAGTTTCGTTTCCTTTTGATTCCAACTTGTTGAAAATATAATTTTGGAAACTTTTATAAGTTATATTGGATATAATATACTTCTTATTTTAATATAGAATATGAAAATTTATATAGGATAATTTTTTTGTATTTTTATGATAAGCTTCATGTTTTCATGAATATTGAAAGATAGTGAATTTTAATTGAAAACACATTTATCGTCTTATTAGTTTAAATTGATAAATATTATTTTTTATTAGTTTTAATGTATAATTAAATCCATTTTATATTATTTAATTCAATTTAGTTTATTGTAAAATATTTCACATTGAATATTGATATAAAAACATTTAAATCTTTTTATTGTTTTACTTCAATAGCCAGCTTTCTCACCCCTTCAAATGGATTAATTTAAAATTATTTTTTGGATATTATGTGTTTTTAATTTTGAAAAATGGATTCCATATTTTGGTGAAAAGTATCCCGATTTTATAAATTGTTCCATTTTATTTTGAAAAAATATGAATACAAACATCAATATTTTTGTATTACCGCTATTAAGGGTAACTCATGTAATTAAGTGTAACAGTAATGTTATAAATATTATTAAATAACCCTAGTACTTGTCCTAATTATATCAGATGATTTATTTCCTACCAATATCGTCATGGGGATAATTTTGGGATCTCTTGCATCCAAATGGTTAAATTCAATCCATTTGGTTTATTATATTCAATGAAATGTCAACTTATTCATACTTTTTTTAACTTGTGAATTATTTTCAATATGTGGTTATATATCAGATTCTTTTGATAATAAATATTTTATTGAAATATAAAATTTTTATATTCATCATATTACTTATTATTTTTAGGGAATTTATAATCAAATTAAAGGATCCTACAATGATGATGAAATAACTGATTAACTAATAGAAATAATAAATAAATGGTATTAAAATTATTAAGATAAATTTTATCTGAGATGAATATTGACATACAAGAATTTTATATACATCTTTGACATTTAAGATGTCTTATAGAGGATTTTATTGAATTTATATTATGTATATTTTTTCAAGGAGAAAAAAATAATAGTTTCAAAATTAATAATAATGATATTTTAAAAATAATAATATTTTATTTAATGTTATAAATTTTATTAAAATAAAAAAATTAATCAAACTAGTTGATTACTTGTTTCTTCATAGTGGTAGCTTAGGAAATAATTCATAGAGATCATGGGTTATGGAATGATGCTAATAATGGAAAATAATTCACATCCCATGGGGTTTGTGTTGATGCAATTAAAAATATAAAAAGGATTTTTCTTGACACATCATTGAAATGGATTAGATTATTCCTAGAGGGAATGGAAGATTCTATGAAGATTAATGTAGTGTAATGTTGAGTAGTGTTAATGGTAAATTTAAGAAATAATAAATTAATTAATTAATGGAAATTAAAATGAACTAATAACTAAATAATGTAACTCTATAAAATTCATCTCAGATTATAATATATCTTCTCTAAAGGTATGAATATAGGTGTCCGATCAAGATTATCTATAGATGAGTATAATACTTGGTGATTACCTTATTATGTATGTGATATGTATTATGTCTTGTATATTCTATGATTTAATACCCTTCCACGCCCATGTCTGTTAGGTAGATTGACCCAAAGTGTGTTATGGGATAGTGTTTTACCTAACATCTTGGGGGTGATGGATGGATGTCTACCCCCTAAGGCTCTACTCCATTCCCTCAATAGTTACTTGTTTTGGTACGTTCATGGGATGGTTTCCGCGTATATTTTTGATGTGGGATATGATTGATTGTAGTCATTCACACAAATGTATCTTCGAATCCTGTATCAAAATAATTATTTTTGGTATAATGTTTATAATATTTGATGTTTTGATGTTCATACTCAATGTATTGGTTATGATTCCTTAATGCATAATACCAAATTTATGATGATAATTATATGGGTATTTGTGTCACCTAAAAACTAGATTGTTACTATATAATGTTACATGATATTTTATGATGTATCTATAGGGTTCATGTATTGATTCGATGGAAAAATGTATTATGTATTGCTTATTTTTGAGAGATATGGAAAAAGATACGAAACTTTGGGGAAGTTAAAAACTATAATGGGGGAGTATTATTGGGGTAACTTTGATGTTTATTTATTATATTATATTTTATATATTCTTCGATACCTTAGCTGCATTTTCCATGGTGATTCAGGGAACGCTGTATATTTTGTATATGAAAAGTAATTTTCCAAATTATTCATTGTTCTTTTTCATGATTTCATTATCATTTTCAAGAAATGATCTGAGGAGGATTCTATATAGTAAAATTTTATACACACTTTAAATATAAATATATAAATTCATTTATTTATATAAATTTCATTTCATGTCAGTTGGATAAGGATGCAAATCAAACTAGATATTTCTAAATCATCATCTTTCATGAATTATTTGGGATTCATGTTCCCTAACGTCATTACATTAGGGTATGTTTTTGTTTCACTTCATGTATTTTAAGATTCTATGACCTTGATTGATTTCACATGGAATTTAATTATACATATCATTGATGGTATATATCGGTGAATCTATCTTATCTCTATCATTTGAATATATTATTGGATGATAATTCCTCACATTTTATGATTGTTAGACCCTTGGATCTGGTCTCCAACCTTGGTAATACTTGAGGTGTGACTCCTTTAGTCACCATCCTCCATACCACATTTTCGTACTATGTGGGGTACACTTTGGGGGGGGTCATCACATTATTGAAATTTTTTTAATCTGTTTTATGAAGAAAATTCTAAATGTTTTTCATATAGGACATTATATAAATTAAAAATAATATAAAATATTGGTTATTTTTAAGCCTATATAATTATTTTGAAATTAAATTTTCCTTCCATTTTAATGTATTCATAACCCTCCTTTTTATCTCAATTAGATTGACAGTTCATGTTATTTTATAAGACCTTCATAGTTTTGCATTCCCTCTTTTCAAGAAAATGAATAAATAATCATTTTTATGATTTGTAATTTGAATGGTTGTATTGTGAATAATGATAACTCAAGATTATTATTATGTGATCAAATTTATAGTAAAAAATTTAATTCAATGGAATATGAGATGTAAAAAATATGATATATTAATATAGTAATGATTTTCGAGAACATACCCGATATGCAACACTAAGGTTAATAATTCCCTAAAATATTATTATGTAAAGATTATCATTTTAACTAGAAATCTAATTGAATGGAATGAATATTATTAAGAAAATTTAAAAACATATATGTCAAAATAAATAATAATTTATTGAATAATGGTTAGTAAATAATAAATCAATTTATTTAAAAAAAATCAATTTATCGTAAATATATTTTCATAAATTCAATGTTGTTAATGTTTTTCATGATAAAATAGTATAATAAACATTTAAAATATTTATAAAATTTATTTAATAGGATGAATGTCATGTTTTTAATTTCAACAACATTATTATTTCAGGATGGAAACTTGAATTATTTTCTAAAAAATGAATAGTAATTTATTTATTGAATACTGTTTTTCAATTAATGTATTTATAATGAAAAATTATATTATAGATTATTTTGACAATAATATTTTTTTTATTTTTTAATAATAATAAAATAATGTTTCTAAATAATTTCAATACTAGAATTTAGTATATAAACATTTTATACTTAAAAGGTAATTTTTCTAAATAAAATGTTTTCATTGCCTTTTTATGATTTAATTTGAAATTAAACTGATAATACATTTATTTTGGATATTTAATGAAAATTTATTCCATATTTAGAATATGTGGATTCAGTTTTATAAAATTGTCTACTTTTTTATTTTTATATTACGAAACATATAATTACTTAGTTTTTTCCATTACAACAGTAAATTATGTAATTAAGTAAAACGATAATATAATAAGAACTAAAAAATTATACTAAAAGGTGACTTAGTTTTTTATAAGTCCACTTAATAGATAATCATTCGATATTCAGTTATACGACATATTCTTCCATTTGAATCCGATGATGACATCAATAATATTTTATATATTGAAAATTAAGAAAAATATCACTGTTATTTTAATTAACTATTAAAAATTTATAATGGGTATAACCAGATGATATATTCAGTTATGAATATATAATTTTAGAATATTTATCTCCATGAGGGAAATTTAATCATAATTTTTAGATAATAATGTATACATAAATTCTTACACAATGATGACACGACGAACCTTCAATTAATAGAAATATTAAAAAAATTACAGTAGAAATATTTAATGTAGTTTAATAGGGGTGAAATAGAATTATAAATGATATTATTAGATAACAATAAAATTTTATGGCTGTGTTCAAAAATATTATATAAATATATTTTGATGTATTTGTAATTAAAATGGAAATTATAATGAGTGCTAAAATTGTCATCATTTATAATTTATGAAAATAATGTACTATTAAATTTAAATAAATACTTGAAAACCCCATATTTGTCCAATATATTAATTTTTTTAAAATATCCACTAATGATCAATTTATGTCATGCTTTTTCATTTATTTTTATTATCATAACAAACAATGAGTAAACAATTATGTTCTCAATATAATTCTAAAAAGGCTTAATGGGTTGATAAAACCAAAATATATGGGTAAAAATAAGTTCAAAACCTGTCAAAATTTTATATTATGTTCTATTTGATTCATTTTTATCTTATATTTCCTCTTCATCATGTAGATATTTATTCAAATAAAAACAAGAGAGTAGAGATTTCAGCCCTCGACACCCTTGGAGCCAAGAGACTGAACTAAGGAGGTTTGAAATGGTGAAGCCCATGAGCATCCCCCCTAATTAGATTGACCCCCTCTGGCTTCAAGCTAACCACAGTATGCAAGAAAATATTCTCAGAACTAGGGACATCCAACGACGCCAAGTAATCAGCTACAATGTTCCCCTCCCGCCATGTTTGTACCACTTGAGTGGTGTTGCTAAGAAGTCTTTGACACTTTTTAATAATGTAGCTGATCGACCAGGGGGAGATGATAGAGTCATGCTGGGATTTGTGCACTAACAATGAATCAGTTTCAACTTCAATGATATCCAAATTCCTCTGGTTGCATAAGGTGAGTCCGGTGAGCAGCGCCATAGCCTCCGCCTAAAGAGAGGTCCCCTGACCGAGTCTGATAGATAAAGCCAAGTAGACAGACCCATTTGCATCCCGCACCACTCCTCCCCCATGCATAACTCCTAGTACACACATGCCATCTGTATTATGGTTCAGGCCCTTCGAAGGAGGGATCCATTAGACCCTGTTACCCCTAGCGCTGCTGCTGGTCAGATGATAAGCCCGAGGATCTGTTTGAAGTCGGACCAGCGAAGGAGCTTCCTCCCAGATGCGGAAAATCCTTGTGAAATCGATGAGAAGGTTTCTTGTGCCTGCTATAATAGCACAGATTGACCTGGATACCCCTTCATATATTACATTATTACGTTCTTTCCATATGCACCATCCAATAGCATGCAAGATCACAGTGTGGGACATTTTTTCCGGACCACCTACATTGGAGCCATGGTACCACCTGTCCATGAAGGAGCGGCTCGCCATTGAAGGAATAGACACAGTTGTGAATTAAACGAAGAATTTCCACACCTCATGCACCCATTAACTTTGAAAGAACATGTGGCATGTGTTTTCCTCGCTAGGGGCCATAGAACACACACACCTGGATGCCAGATTGATCCATCATCGTTTGATGTTTTCTATGTTGGAAAATCCTCATACCTGATCCTCCAGGTAATAATGTTGTATTTGGTTGGAATACACTTAACCCAAAGTGCCTCATCCCAATTATCAGCATGGAGCTGCATGTTATTGATGCGACTAAAGTATTTCGAGGAGAATAAACCTGACAGAGAAGGGGAAAAACACATTTAGTGAGGGCAGTGTTCATCTCAATGAGGTTGAAGAGATCCATCTGCTCAGTGTTCAAAACTGAATTAATAATGGGAGGAAAGAAACATGCTTCCCTGAAGGTGATGTGGGTGGCATTGCATACAGGGAAACCAAGAACCTCACTGCACCAATTTTGGTGCCAGAAGGAGAAGTCACCCACCCTGAAAATGTAGCAGGAATGCGGGCTGAGAGGGTGACTAGGGGACCAACGATCAACCATAAAGGAGAGGTAAATCTCGTCGCTGAATTATGTTGATCAATATAGTTGTGCATAAAAATCCACCAAAGGGTGAGGCATTCCAAAACACTCCACGCGAGGCAAGCATTCATACATGAAGCAGTATCTTTGAAATTGCGGACATTCACCCCTCCTTCGCTAACCGGTAGCACCATCTTGTGCCAAGACACCGAGTGTTCTTTACCCTCAGAATGGTGGTCCCAGATTAACCACACTAGGATCCGGTCGATGCTATTAATTTTTCCTTTCTAGACACTAAGATCCAAGAGGGCGTGCACTAGAGTAACTAAAAGGACACTATTGGCCATCACAATCCTCCCACCAAAAGACAGATATTTATTCATCCAGTTCAGCACCTGTTTATTAATTCTGCTAGGAAGGGAGTCAATGTCCCTAATGTGTAGCCTTCCAGATGAGATGGGTTCACCCACGTATTCCATATGAAAGGACCCAATCTGCATACCTAAAATGTTTCTCACAGCTGAGACACGCAGGGGGATGCACCTGCTAGATATATAGAAGGTGCTCTTGTTGTAATTAATAATCTTCCCACTCCAGTGACCGTAATACTCCATCGTTTTATTCAGGCCACGTAAAGAATGGCTGGAGGATTTCAGGAACAAGATGGTATCATCCATGAACATTAGGTGGGACACACTTTGAGCTTTGCTCTTCCTTCTGAATGGCAGGGTATCACCGTTGTGCATGCTCCACTGAATGAGGCGGCTAAAAACCTCCTAGACAAGGTTACAAAGGCTCGGAGAAATTGGGTCCCATTACCTAAGGCCGCGAGTGGATTTGAAGAAGCCTTAGGCTTTTCCCATGAAAGTCACTGACAGCCATGCAGAGTTGAAGCATCTAAAAATAAGATCGACGTTTCGAGAGTTGAGGCACATACCTACAAGCACACAGTTGATGAAGCTCCATTCAACCTGATCAAAATCCTTGTTCATATCGAGCTTGATAGCCACATTAGAACTGTGGGTTTTATCATTAATGTCCCTAATCATTTCCTAGGCCAAAGAAATTGCTTCTTGAATAGAATGTCCCTTAACAATGTCGTGTTGTTCCAACAAGACCCACCATAAGAGATGAGTAGCTAGCCTTGAATTAATGATGCATGCCATAATATTATAGGGGATATTACACGCACTCACTGTATGGTAATGCAGAATGGAAGAGGGGTTCTTGATTTTCAGGAGAGGCACTAACATAGTGGCACATGAAACACGAGGTAAGCTGCCGCCCCGGAAGAAGTCTTGGATGGAAGAAATCAAATCAACCTTCACAACGTCCCAAGAAGACCTATAGAATGCACCTGGGAAGCCGACAGGACCTACCGTGCTATCAGGGTTCAATTGCAACATAGCATCCCTAATCTCCTTCTCATCTGGAACAGATCCCTTGAGATCATTATCTTCATCAGAGGCAAGGTAGGGAAACAAATCAAAGATCTCTGTGCTCTATGAGGGGTACCCGTTAGGCAAGAGAGCGTTAGTACCGCCGAGAAGCTCAGAGAAGTAGGAGTAGGCCATGCCTCCCACCACATCCCTATCCTCATTGAAAGAGCCATCATCCAGTTGAATATTCAGTTTAGCCAGCCGCTTCTTCTCTTTTATACATGCATGAAAGAATTCAATGTTACTATCATCCTCTTTGAGCCATTTTATCCTCGCTCACTCTCTATCCAGGCACTCTTAATTCAGTAGCAAATCTACCAGAAGATATTTTTTCTCAGAGAGATCCTCAAAAGCCCCGTCCTCCCATCCATCCTGTAGAAGACGCTCAAGATGCTCGATGTCCTTCATGGTGGATTGCAAAGCCCCATCAACTAGAGGCAAGTCTCAAGACCACGATTGGAGCATCAACATCAGTTGACGCAACTTATTATGAAGAGAAGACCACCTAATTCCTTGGGAGGACTCTCCCTAGGAGGCACTGACCAGGTCCTGGAAACCTGGAAAAGCAACCCAAATCATGCTATATCTGAAACTATCTTGGCCCACTTGCACTGAAAATAGAGAAATCAAGAGGGGGGAGTGGTCGGAGATCCCGCGAACTAGACGGTTAACCATACAACTATAATAGGAGGATAAGGCATGCATGTTGTCAAGAAACTTATCCAAGAGTCCCCAGGATCGATGATGTCCCCGTTTATTGTTACACCAAGTAAAATGGTCGCCCACAAAAACAAGGTCCGAGAGCCCTTTGGCCGCCATGAACTGAATAAAATCAAGGCTAGCTTTCCTAGGGAAAGGTCCTCTCCCCTTCCTCTCTGCCAGATCAGAAACCACATTAAAATCTCCCCCAACAATCCATGGAACTAGGCCAGGATCAAATGCAATGAGATCCTTCCAGAGAGACTCTCTTTGATGTGTGTCACAGCTCCCATAGACAAAGGACACCAAGAATGACCGGTGGCCTTGGTACACTTTATCATTAATGATCTGATCACATACTTGAACCATAACCACATTTCTCTTCTTATTCCATGATATCCAAATATGACGGTTACAAGGGTCATCGTGCATGTAACCATGCATTTTGAGTTTTCTAGAACAATCTCTAATCCTATCAGGGGGTTGTTTGTGCTCAAGAATGGCCACCACAGTAGCCTTGTGCTTAGAGATTTCCGAAGTGAGGAAGTCTGACTTGACCTAAGCACCTATGCCCTGAGCATTCCAAATGATTAAAGGAATCATTGGTGGAAGAGTGTCATGGGATTGGCTCCACCACTCATAGCCTTCTCGATGTGGGAGGAAAACATGGCCTGCTAGGATCTGGATCTGGATTGGAATCTGGTACACATCTAAGATTCCTTTGAGAGCAGTAGTACTGGGGTTGAGGAAATGATCTGGGAGAAAAAACTCCACTTGCCTCGGCCACACGGAGAGATATAAAGACCATCTACCTTTCGGGATGGAGACCCTTCTGTAACCAAAAGGGGAGCCGAGGTAGAAGGCAGGGAGAGGATGCCCAATGGAAAAGCTGATGGCTGGGGGACCTCCAATATAGACCGGTCCATAGAATCCACAAGTGTATAAGAAGAGACCAGGACAGGTAGATGATAGGCGATAGGAACCGTAGAGGTGAGGCCACGACTCAACACCTACTGACCCTCAAGAAAGGATTGCCAGAAATGGAGGAAAAAGGAGGGAGGTGGGATCACTTGTGGTGAAAGGAGCCGGCTTGAAGCAGCTGGATCAAGAGCCCGACATGCCGAGAGAACGTCTTTATGACAGATAGGAGGGAACATAGAAATAAAACCGGGCTGGAACATAGAATCCAGACCTGGGAAATGGGGGGGAAGGGGTAGCCTTGAGGAGATGGACCGCCACCAGGGTCCCTTCCAACGGAGCAGGCGAAGGAGGATCCACCCTACCCACCCTATCTGCAGCCACTACGAGAGGACGAAGATAATCATTCAATCTCCTTCGGAGGGAAACATGTAAAGAATAACCCTGAAGAAGACAATGGGAGAAGAATCTGCGATAGACTGGGTAGAAGATTTCTTGTAACCATCATAGAGAACCCTTGATCTGAAGTTCAATATTATCCGGTAGAGGCGTAGAGAGGTCCTGCTCCACGCAAAAACGATCCACCGATGTAGAAGAGCCACATCTGGTTCCCTCATCTAAGCATCGAAAGCCCCCAAGGGAGTCCCCGATCGGTTTGAGGAATCCTTCATTCTGGAAGGGTAAAGGTAGAATAGGAAGATAGATCCACACAGAAGCCACCTGACACTCCTTACCTTTATGAACATCCATGGACCATCTTAAGAGATTGATGCTTGATCACCCCATGACCAAGGGGACTTACACCACACATGAATGATGTCAACCTTCGAGGACAACATGAGGAAGAAAGAGTTTCTCTAGATCCCTGTGATCTGCGCTGGGAGACGATGGTCCCAGGATCTAACAAAGCGTTGGAAGAAAGGAAGCGGCGGCCACGCTACCCCAAACCGGGCAACCAAGGTCAATTTCAGGCAGGCCTTCGCTTCCTCGAAGGTGGACACCAGGACATACAGGTAAATGCAATGGCCATCCCACGATGACAGAGACATAGGCACGGGAACCGTCGAGAAACAAGGGAAAAAAGACGTACCGTAGAGAGAATATCGGAAGGAGATTCCATCGCTAGGGCTCGTACGTGGAGGAGAGAAGGAGGGGGGGAGCCGGACTAGAGGCAGCGCAGCCCATGGGATCAGGATCCAGCGGCGTCTGGGGAAAATCTGACGACAAGGGAGTAAGAGGAGAACTGGGGATGAAACCCCCCAGAGTTGACTGGAGCGACGGAGGCTTGGCGGGGGAAGACGAAACGAGGGGAAAACTTTGAAAAGAATGCAGCGTGTGAGGTTCGTTCTCCTGAGGATCATCAATTTATCATATATTTCCATAATATTAGGTGGTATCTATTTGGGCATCATAATTAAATTATATTAATTAATTATATTATAAAATTCCAAAATTGCCCCTCCCCTATATTATAAAAATGTTCCACTTATCATTTCTACACATATAAAAACCCCTATATTTTAAATAATATCTTCTATAATAAATTCTCTGGCTCATAATAAACATTCTAGCAGCCATATTTTGGTCAAAATAACATATTTATATATCTTAAGTTATAAAAAAATAGTGGTTCTCTGAATAATTTGTATAGTTCAATACCGAAATATTTTTTCTTCAAACTCATATAAATTGATATTCAATCATGATTATTTGAAACATAGTATTTAACATTCATTATTATTTTAATATTTTAACACAATAACATACATACATATTTTTGTTACATAAAATGGGAAATGAATTCATCATTCATGTCTTTGATGGTGTTCCGCCTCAAGGACCAATGTAATTCATTTTTAATCACCACCACACATGAATTTTAATAATGTTGGATTAAAATTATAGATATATATATTATATTCATAAATAATTTATATTTTTTAAAATTTAATATATCATTTACATTCATAACTTCTCATTCATTGAAATTTGTTATCGTTGTTCAAGAGTACATGTCGACTACCACCTCTACTATGTTATGTGATTAATTTTTCAAGACCAAATCTAATTATTGATATATATATATATATATAATGATTAATATTTAATTTATGATATTATTAATATTATTTATAGATATAATAATTTTTACGTTCTTTTCATAGTAATTGATGAAAAATAGTTACATTACTAATTCAGATGTATGACATTTCGTCTCCATTATTGTAAGGTAGTTCATTTTCCATAACCCAATATAATTGTTAGATTTAATATCATATTTTTTTATAAATATTATAATTATTTCATGAAATGTTTTATCTAGATAATTGAATAATGACCTCTTCCATCGTAGACATCTTATTGAATCCATTTTGGACATAAGAACTGAAGAGAATCAAAACATCATACATAATAATAAATTATATAGTTATTGTTTATAACAATGTAATATGAAAAATAAAATAAATAATAAAATTTTTATAAATTTATAGAAGTTAAATAATAAATATAATTTTATTAACCAATAAGAGAGTAAATGTACAGGAAGACACTCATTTAGTGTAACAGAATTAGTATCAATTTCAATACATTGAGAAATATTTTACAATTATTCAAAAAATATAATTCATATTTTTCATATAATAAAACATTTTAATAATATATCATGAATCATTAATATTTAATGACATAAGAATATTCAGTTTTATTTATTTTATAGAAGGTTGTTTTTTCAAAAGATACTATGTGGTAATGGTTTTCATTACAAAATATCAGTTCATTTGGTCACTAATGTTTTTCATTGAGATTATAATGATATTATTATGTTATAATTGATCTACATTTTTTTATTTAATTGATATTATTTTATGTGTATTTATATTTATGAAATAAATTTTATCAATTTATTAATTCTCTATTTAATGATATTATATCCGTATAGATTATTTTTCCCAAATTTAATTTCATTGGGAAATATTGTGATATTATACAAATAACATATTTTATGATGTGTATATATTACCACCATAAAATTTTATCGCATAAATATTATTATTTTCATGATATTTGATCATTCAGTTTTTTCATTCCATTCACATTTCATACGATTGAACTATTACAAAACTAGAAAATTATTCATCTTATAATATCATTTAAATTGATGATTGTTTTTATTGAGGGTTCCATTGGTGGAAATCATATGATCCAAATTAATTGAAGAATATTATATTAATATCCACTATATATCAATGTGGTTTATGTGTTTATCCTATATTTAATCCCTTATTGATCCATGGAATATAAAGAATGTTTTTTTATGTAACTCTGATCTAGTATCTTATTTTAGATCTGGGAAAATTCTATTTCACATTAATTATTTTTAAAATGTTTTCAAAAATAATTTTTTTCAAAACAATAATGATTTATTAAGTTATTTTATATTTTCTTTCACATTATTTTTAATATAAAAAAAATTCATAATTTCTTATAAATGGGCCATTATAGTCTCTTTTTATAAAAAGAATGATTTTACCACCATTATGACCATTAATTTAATTAAATATTCATTTATAAGTTTTTAATGATGTATTAAAATAAAATTATTTGTATAAAACTTTTTATGTATTTATTTACTGATTCATAATTTTTAAAATGTATATGTTATTATTGACAAGAATGATTTCAATTATATTTTAATTATATTTCCATTCATCATCGCCAATATCTCATTTTGGGTATAGATTCTCAAATTGGGATAACTTATACAATTTTCATTATTTATCTAAATGTATTATAATTTATTTAATATAATTTTCATGGAATATGTTTGTTTTCCATTGATTAATCATTTCTTGATAGGAATAATGACTATTTATAATAGTATTATAACGAAATTTATGATTTATGTATATTATTAATGATATTGATCGTGGGTTTTGTTTATTATGTTGGGTGGTTCTGTAATAAACCCTAGTACGGTGGGATTGTTATATGTATCCAATGCATTGGGTAGAAAGAAAAAAGTTAACCTGTTAACTCTCCCATATGATATTATGTGAATATACTATGATTATTATTACACATATAACCACGATTATTACTTCAGGTTTAACAATGATTATTACTCACTATAAAATGGTTACAGTTATTACATTTTTAATAGTGATACGAGAATGATGTTACAAGTTACCTGTATGTATTATCTATGATTTCTATGTTTTTTATGGACAAAAATATGATTTTATAAGGTATAATAATAGGTTAATGAGTAAGGGAAAATATTTGATACTTCTTTCTAGTGAAAATATATGGGTGTTATAGATTCCATTATCATTATTTACATCACATTAATGTTATTATTGATGACTGTATAAATTATTACATATTTATTCATTGTTTCAGTATTTATGATCTATGTATTATGGGAATAAATTCCTTAATTTTTTGTTCATGTGCTATAATTATGTCATCATACCAACATATTCATCATCGTATCAATAATAAGATTCCATTTGTAATTCTTATGTTAATAATTATTGATAATTTGATATCACTCTTCTCAAGTTTTATATATTCCATGTAATGAAAATTAACATTAAGTCATTTGAGAATTTAAATGTTTCATAGGTGATGAATATTATGGTAGACATTGAATACTTAATATTGAATGTGAAATTCATGTTATAGTTGAAGATGTTCTTTATAACTATGAAATAGTTTTGTATAAATCAAAACTAATAATATATTTTACAAGTTTTATAAAACCATAAACCACAAAAGGTTGTTGGGTGTGTTTGACATCCAGTATTACAATAATGTGTTTATATTTCCTCAATAAAAAAAAGTGTTCACATTTTACTTTATCAATTCTATAAATGTAATGAATATTTTTATAACAAAATATATTATAGTAAAGGTTTATGGTCTTCAAAAAATAATCATACATCACTGTCAAAACATTAATGAAATGTGTTCACCAATCATAATTTCAGTATAAACAATTATAATGTTAACATTCATTATTTTTATCATTGTTTTTTTGTGTACCTTCATCTGATAAATTTCTTTTTCGTACATTATTCTACTCATAAAATTCTCTAACATGTCACAAAATTATATAGTGTGAAAATATATAGATGGGATTGAATTTTCACAGAATTTATATTTCATCAATAGAGAAGTCACTATTAATATTATATTTTCCAATAAATGTTTCACTTAATGATATTTCATACTAAATGCATAATTACATATATAAAATGATCCATACAAAAAACATAGACCCACAACATTATCATGACCTTTGTGTCTTGGCTCTCCACGGACCACCAGTTTCCCCATAGACACGTGATCCATTCCATGGGGCCAACCCAATTGACATACGTTTTCATCTAACTACTATCAATCCCCATAGGCCAACACATCTTCTATATAGTGTTCTATTTTATCACTTGTACACACACTCCAAAAAATTAAATAAAGTCACCAATCTTAATCAATACATCATGCCAACCACATTTAACTGTGGAGTTTTAATTAGGGAGACCCACAAACTGAAAGGTTCACCTTGTTGAAATGAGTCATATTTTTTTCTTTTAACCCTTTATCGTTAATGGTTGCTACATTCAACCCTTACATAAGATCACAATTTCCCAATTATGGGCCTTACATATCACCCCATGTTGTGAAAGCCAGAATTAATGCAGGTTTCATCCTTTGATACCAAATTTAATAACATGGCCCTACTAATAGTACAAACAACCACCTTATCATGGTTTTCTGGTCATGGGTTTATAGGTATCCCGAGATGCCCGATAGACATGTGGATCCCTCCCTAGGGCCGACCCAAATGCCTAAATTTATCATATGACTAACCACTATGCTCACAATATGACACATGTTCCTTCCAATATATTTTGTTATCAGTCACACACACCATGAAAAATATCCCAGAAGGTCGTATATACTATTCACTACTCCAAGACAAGACCCCATAACTATGTAGTTCTAATCATGTAGGCTCATGAAAAGAAGTTTCACCTTGTTGACTTGATTAATATCATTTTATCATTTAACCATTTATTAGGTTCTAAACTTGATTATGGAAATCCCACATATAGGGATAAGAATAAAGAAACAACACATTATAAGGTTGTGTGGATTCCTCTCCCACCACAAGGCCTTTTCTAGGGGATGCATGAGGTCCAGAGCCTATAGATAGAAAACCATTATGGCCTAGGACCAAAGTGGGAGATATTATGATTGTGGGCTAGAATGATCCATTACCAATGGTACTTGAGACAATTCCATTCGATGTTCAAAATTGGAGGTTGGGTCCATATACTGTGGGAGGATTAGGGAAATCCTACGTCATAGGAGGAGGGCCATTAATCTACCCATTACAAGGTGTTTCAGATAACTATCCTATCATTAGGAATTTTCTTTGTTGATTCCAAAGGTCCAAACACCCAGGAAAGAAAAACTATTTTGGCATGGCCAAAAGAAGACAATATCATGTTCCTATTATGGAAAAGTAAATTAAATTCACCCAAAAATTTATGAACATCTAGATCAGGAAATTTCACCTCCATATTAGGATAGATATCAAAAATCACTTCATTTCTAGCTACACTAATATGATGTACACGAATACTATGTGATACAAGTATTAAACATATATGGAAAGATCTAATAAAATGGATTCTCTTGATAAGTTGCATTTAAAACCAATTATCATCCAGAAAAAATTAAAGTAGAAGTACTCAAAATCCCTATGAAATGATAGAAATAAATCATTTTCCAATTAAATAATTAAAGAATTGGTTCTCTCATTTAAATTTATTGAATTTAATGAATTTGGAAAAATGTGTAAAAATAATCATATGAAATTTATTTTACTAATAAATGATGTGATATGTGAGAAGATACTCAAAAAAAGGAATAATTTTCTCGAAGTTATCAATGTTTATAAAATAAATGAAAGTCATTACAACCAATTTGAATAATATTGTAAAATTAAATTGTAATAATTTCACCTAGAAATATTGAATACAATTAAAAATAATAACATATAAGTTTTTTAAAAATAGATAAAAAATTTATGAAAATAATAAATTTTAAAATATGAAACTAAAAAGGTAACATAACCCAAAATTAAATGATACAAAGTAATCAATGAATTATATTTTATTTAAAAAATATTAATATTTATAATATTATAAGATCAATAATGTGTTAAATAGTTGTATAACCTGACTTAGTTTTAGTTAAAATTTTATTAAATTATCTATGTGTTGCTCGATGAAAAACTCCATGGAAAAATTGAAAGGAAAATATTTTAATCTTTTAAATGAAATAAGTTTTGAAATAGAAATAGGATTATAAATATAAATAGAAATAGAAAAAAAAATATAAATAGAAATAATAAATGTATATAACTTTTTTATACCACCTTATTGTACCTTATTTTTAAATTCCTCTAGATGGGTTGTAATAGAGGTTTATCCTTAATTTAATTGTTTTTAGAGAATCATGATCAAGAACCAACAGAATGTATATTTTCATTGACCTTATATACACAATAGATTTAGAGGAATACATATATAGAAAATAGAAAATACATAAACATTGAAATTTAGTATAACTAAGATAGTGGGGGAAATAAATATAATGGTTCATCCTCTTCATTGAAAACTACTTCATAGGTCCATTAAAAAACAACATCATTTTGGTCCTGGTCATATGAATCTCATTAATCTATACTTATAGGAAGGGGAGTGTATGTAGGAATATCATTTATTACTTAACTGAGGAAGAAATATTTAATAAAAAATGACAACATTAAGTAAATATATTCAAATAAAATTCTATATGGAAATTTCATTTTTATTTCCTCCTGTAATACCATAAAAAATGATCAAATTCATGATGGTGCTTATGGTGTTCCTATTTCTGGAAATCTTATCTATATTTTTATTCTAGCCAGTAGTAAATAAAATTGATTTCCAAATCAATGAATTAAAAATATCGGGGTTTAATACTAATTGAACATTAATAAAATCATTATGAATAGTGTTTATAAAAATATTATCTTCGATGATTGGTATGATTTCAACTGCTTCATTATTGTAATGCATAACCAGGAATACAATAAAAGTATATTAAAAAGTGTATTTGGGATCAACAATATATTAATCAATTTAATCCAATTCAGTTGTTATTATTAAAAATAATTTCAGAGGAATAGAGGTGTTAGATATTAGATGTGAAGGATATAAGAATTACATTTCTTTTTAATATCAATAAAATCTGGCATGTATGCTCCCAAAAATCATGATCTACCACAATGTCATGATTTGAACTGTTCTATTAAAATAATTACACATCTAATGGTTGGTCATGGATAAATTCATATTTTTTAATTCATATAAAGCCTCCATAGGTATTTAAACATGAACCATGAGTGGGGATACATTATTCCCCACTTATTCTTGTTCAATTTCAAATTATCATACATGTTTCTCTTAATACTTTTCATGTGATGTTTGAAAATAATACACTAACCGATAAATTTATTTCTAAATCTCCATTAATCATTACTTATCTAATGAAAAATGAATTCAATATAGTTTTTAACCACAATCACATGTATTTTAACTTTGGAAATTATTCATATAAATTATCGGAAATCAAAGAAGAAACATTTTTTATACTAGACATTTTATGATACAATTACCAAACATATTCATGTAGATTATTTTATTATATATACAGTACATTTATAAATTTTTACTCAATAGTATGGTTATGTTAAGGGATTATCTCCTTCAATTCCATGTCTATGAAGAATCAACTTTGATCTCCCCAAATCGTTATTTTAATAAATAGAATAAAAACATTTTTACAAAAGGGAGAGTAATGATATTTTAGATGTTAATATGAAAATTTTATTATATATAAAATTATATTTTTTGAACATCCTCTATAAAAAATATGCAATGTTTTTCATCTTGTTAAAAATGTTTTGCCTTATTTACTAATGATCTCATTTTCTATCAAAGGATACCCTTTATACTCTTCTAATTTTATTCACTAAAAGATACCATTACAGAGTATATTACTCAAGGAAGTTTAGTGGTCTCATGACATATATTTTTATATATAATATATATATTTCTAAATCTCATTTGGTTTCATGGATCCCATAATAAAATTTATTTAATGAATATTGGTTGATTATTTCAGGGAATATTATATTACACATTTATTGAATTTATGTGTAATATATATTTGGAATTAGCCCTTGGATCAGTAGATGAAGATGAGAAAAATACATAAGGTTGGCCTAAAGTATATAATCACTAATATTTTATCATTATAATAAGGTTCTGGAAAATGTGATGAAACCTAAAACTATTAAAATTAAACAAATAATAATTTTTCACATTTTTGCTCAATATTATAAAAAATTTATAAAATACTAAAATTATATTCAAATTTAAAACGGATGGGTATAATATCTATTAAATACACATGAAAAATAAGTGAAATAATATCTATATTAATGAACCATTCCTTTATCCAATCAAAATTTCAATTCATTAATAATATAACTCGAAAAACCGATAATTACTTCACAATAACCATAGTTATTCTTAATAATATACTTTTTATATTCTCAAATTTTTTTATTTTTATAACGCAACCTATAATTATATAATATATTCATAATAGTGAATTTTAATTAATTATTAATAATTAATTAATATCAATAGGTAGTGTGTAGTGCGATGGTTAGTTGGGCCACATTTTTATGAACATTATAATGATTAGGTAAACTCCCACATATCCTTTCGGGGTTATTACCATCATAGAATCTATGATAGAGCCTACATAAAAAAGATAGTTTCTAGAATGGAATTTAATATATAGTAAACCTTTAAATTTTCACATTAATGAATTATAGGATGTTACCATATTTGTAGACATAATGGGATAATTTTCAAACAATTCCTTCGGTATTAATAAAAATGACTGAAAATAGTATAAGATTATTAAAAACCCAAATTTCATACCAAATGATGCACCCCTAGACCCAAATTTAGAGATCCATTTATAGAAAACTAAAATATATCATTTGTATTTATACAATGTGATTTTAGCCACTATTAACTTATAATTATTCTATATCATTTCAATTAGTTAAAAATAATAGTCAAAAAATAATCCCCCAACCCAAAAATCATAACGATTAATTTCACTAATGAAAATATATAAATGAAAATAATATAAAACTTATTATGAAAGTATATAAATAATTGAAACACACTATATCCCCTTTTATTATTCTAATATGTTAATATAATATTAATATCCTAGGGAGCATAAAATCAATAATGGGGTTTGCTGAAAATTAGATTTAATGAAAATATCATAAATATTGTCTATTGGGTGAGAAAATATGAAAATGTTAATAAATTATACGTCTAGATCAGTACAATTAATGAAAATGTTGAAATAATGATTATTTTTCATATGTAATCATAGTAGGGTATGTAATCTTTGATAAATATGAATTCGCAATGGTATATGAGTGTTATGTGGAAAACATCAGCCATACAGAACAATCACGGGCATATGAAATAAAAATATTAAATGTATTCCAATAATTTAATTTCAATGAACTATAAAAAATTTAATAATAAGAATAATAACCTAGTGATTCATGAATTCCCATAGTTCTCAACAGAATCATGGTGGATTCAAAATTTATGTCCCTGTGTCCCATGACATAGTTAGTCAATAATTCATTATGTTTCCTCATATCACACAGTTGGTTGAGAATTTAAAAAATTATCTTCCCATAAAAATTTCACTAGATGATAAAAATTAAATAATTATTTAGAGGGTTATATATGATCCCACCTATAAAACATATACCCAGTATTGTTTCATATTATATAAATCATTCAACGAATCCAGATATCCCATGGAATGAAAATTGGTTTCATGTCATTTCCAAATTATATAACATAACATATTATCAAAAGTATGTCCATTAGAAAAAACTCAATCACCAAAATGGAGTATTTCATTTTTTAAATTATCTATTGATTTATAATAAATAATACCAATAGTGTTAAATCTTCTTTACATAAATTGGAAGATATATTTTTAGAATAAAATATTTCTTTAGAAATCATTTCAAAAAACCGATATAGAGATATGAGGATATGATTCACTTTTTGTAAGATCATATTGGAGATGTTTTCATAATAAAGATCTAAATTTTTTTAACAATAAATATTAATTAATAATTTATGAAAAATAAAAAAAATATGTTTCTAATACAATTTTATAGTGGATGATAATATATACCATTATCTGAGGAAAATTGTTTCCTTTTTGAAAATACCATTTTTGAAACCCATATAAGAAATTATTTTATAAATAATTCATTTGAATATAGATAAATATTATTATGATGAATCATAAAAAAATGGATTCACAAATTTTAAAATACTACATTTTTAGTATTTTTTAATATATAATTTTTATAAGATGTTTTTATTTCAAGAGGATGAGAATTTTTCTCAACATCATCAAATTTTATGATTATTGAAATAAATATATAAAATATTTATTTTAAATCGAAATTTTATTTTTTTGAAATGAGGGAAGAAGGTTAATATGATATCATCATATTATAGGAAAATAATATTATATAGCCACCACATTAGTGGAATAATTTTGACATAGGACATGAATTTGAGTAAAGAAAACCACATTTGAAATTACTAACACATGAATAGAGAAGCTCAAGAAAAAGTATAATTATTGTTTAGTATAAAATCCTTTGAATTTATTGACATATATGATGAAAATTAAACCTTTGTGTAGTGTGTAGACCTTTTTTTGTTTGTGAATATGTCAATTTTACAAAAGAAAAAATTAATACTAGAAAAGCCCATGCAATTTCCCTCAACATCCAAGATGTTTTTTAACATCCTGTATATAAAATATTTACGTAATAATAATAAATTTATTCAACTTATTCATATACATTACTATTTATAATATTAAAATCTAACCATTAATTTTACATTAATTATACATTAATTATTTATTTTCATCAGTAAATTTTTGTAATAATTATTATTTAATATGAGTTTCCAAATTATTAGAACAATTCTCATTGTTTTTAATGATTTTTTTTATTATGGTAGATTATATTAAATATGTTCTCGATTAATATAATAATAACCATTTTCACCACGTGATCATTTAACATATCGTTTGTGGAGATGAAATAAATATGTAACTTGTTTAATATCATTTATCTATATCGACATAAAATTATTTAATTTTTTAAATTTTATTATCATCCTTTAGACTAAGGAATATTATAATAATATAATATTATATTCATAATAAGTTATTATAGTATTTTATAAAAATTAATGACTACTATAGTATTTACAGTAATTTATCAAAAAGGAAAGAAATAGTTTGGACACAACACATTGAACATTTTAAATTTTCAATATATGGGAATATTAAAATAATAATCCATTTATATTTAAAGATACTTCCCAATGTCTTAAGAATAATATCAATATATTTATTCCTTTTTAAATCCATCCAGCAATTTTTTCATTGAATGAATATGGGAAAACATGGAGGAGAAAGTTAAGACATATACATAGTTAATATTTTAAAAAAATTAACCGATGAAAAGAAAAAAACATACAAGATGATATACATTTATATAATCATATTTATTTCACACATTATTTTTATTTAAAAAATCTTCTTGAGGACCTTCAATGTAATATTTTTATTAGAAACAAAATACATCTCTTTATTGAATTGGTAGTCCATACGTATATGACAATAAATTTCTCAAAATATTAAGGACATTAGAAGGGTATATATTTATTCCTTCATTACCATAAAAACTTTTCAGTATAAAAATAATACTGATTTAAATATATGATAATGTGTAAATTATATTATTAGGGGAGTCATAGTGAAGAAAAATAGTTTAAGCTGTTATTAGTATAGATGTTAAAAAATCAACCTTCTTTTAGAGGATGTCATCAAACTTCATGCTTTTGGGATATTAATCTAATGAATTCGATAAAAAACATTATATATGTATATTTATTTAAAAAACATGGGTATAATTCCCATAGGAATTAAAATTATTATAGTCTTTGAAAATGTGTTGGGAAAGACATATTTTTTAATTTTGGGTAGTGGAATATTTTAAATAAAATAATAGGACATGTAAAAACTCATTATATGGGTTTCCAAAATTTGAAACTATATGACATTTTGTAGGGTTTGGTATTATAAAACCATTTTACACACATTTATAGTTATGGTTCATGATATTTTAGGAATTTTTAATATTTTTAAAAACTATTTTAATTTAATATTATATTGTAACTCAATATTGTTCTTCAGTAATATACAAAAATGAAAAAAAAATTGTTAACTCTTTTGAAATTAATGGTTTAAATTTTGAAAATAATTTTATCAATTAAATATTGTATGATTGGTAAAAATTATATTTAATATTAGACCACATAAAGGGAAATATTTTTATTTATAAATGTATATTTTCTATAATAAAAAATATTATAATACAATTATAAATTTAAATGATTTGAATATATGAAATTGGTTATTAATTAACAAATTTGATATTTGTTTCATCCAAAGTAATCCAAAACCAAAATCCATGGTGAAAATATATAAGTTAAACGAAATGTCCAAAATGTGTCTTTATTGGAATAAAATATTACTCTCGATGAAAGATGACATATGAATCAGTTCTATGTTAAAAATTGTGAATTATAATTTACCATCAAACTATATAGATAAATTTACGATTTATAAAAATGTTTCATATGTTTTTTGATCATGTGTTTGTCATTAATATGAAATAAATGATACGATATTTGTTAAATTTTTTTCTTCACTATTTTACAGATCATTGTTCCTAATAAAAATTATCTAAAAAATTCATCATCAGTTACTATTTAAACGATTATAATAACAATGAAGATTATTTTATATAATTAATAATCTATATTATAAAAAGATAAATATTTTTTTAAAATAAAAAGTACACTTAAGAAATATTATAAAGAAAAGGGACATTATAAAAGAGGGTTGTTTATCATAATTCATTTAATATTATTTTTTTATAAATTTAAATAAATTAGTTTATTAAATAGAATGTTATAAATTATTATATTAATAATTTAAAATTTATCAATTAATTTTTTTAATATTACAAACACACAATATTTAAATAACAATTATTAAATAAAAATCAACATTATCCTTGAATAATATTAATTAGTTTCCATTTACATGTTATCATTTTTAATATACTACAATATTTTTTTAATAGTTGTATTATTCATATTATAATATACCTTATATTGTCCATCTAATATGTCATGAATAGATTTACTTAATTATTTTGATAAAAATGATCAAATAAATGATTTTATTTAAGAAAATTAATAATAAAATCATAGTGAATTAAAAAATATCCCATGTGAGTTCTTTCTATATATAATGGATTTCAACCTCATTCATTTACAAAATAATCCCTCCTACAATATTGGGTTTCTATTACATTCCCCTTAGAAAATAATAAAATCAGTAAATTTATCTTATTATCCCAAATATAGTAATTAATAATTCAATAATAATTCCAAATAATTGTCCATGACACCTAGATGATTGAAAAAATGTTAATGGATATGTAAAAAATAACACTATTGAAATGGGAAATCCGATATAAGAAGGTATGTTATGTAGATTTCAGGTTAATGATGCACATAATGTTAATAATTTCTAGGATATAAAATTGATGCAAATGAATTACCTCTATTGATAGAGGAATAAAAAAAAAATGGATGATGGATTTTCTTATGATTATTTAAATATATGATTTATTCATGTCTCAATAATAAGAGTTACCTTATTTGAAAATGTGTTCTTTACTCTTATTTATGCTCTTTATGTAGCCTCTACATTGTGAACAAAATTCCATTAATGGTTGTATAACATGAGAGAGTTAGTGATTGCACTTATGTTTATATATTGAACATCTAAAAAAATTAATTATTATTTTCAATTATAATAATATTTTTGGAACCAAAAACTTTGCATGGGAGAAATATTCAAAGAGAACATAAACTCTAAAATGGGCTACTTCGGGAAGCACCTTCTAGAAACCCCTCATCACCATGGCTGCCGCGAAGCCATGACAAACTCTGTGATCACCACATAGGAAAGATATTGGAGACTCTTCGATTCCTTGGAAATTGACGGAAGCCTCTACGAGCACTGTGGAGGGAATGAAGGAATCCTTTCCATTATGGAGGGGATGACAGTCGACTTTGTGGTTATTAAGAACTTGATGAAATGGGCCTCTGAAAGAGAAGTGTAATTGGCTTTACAGAGTACTATTAGATCTTTGCGCTACCTCTCGTCTATAAATATCAGGCTTCCCCAAGACCCCAAGGATAGATACCCAGTCATTTAACCTTCTCAACTCTCAAATTGTGAATCGCCCTCGGCTATGCGAATCATTGTGAAAAATGAGCTCTCCATGGTATTTTAGCATTTCCAAAAACATTTCCCTTACCTCATATGAAACCCCTATTCATGTTGGGATTCCCTTCATGAATCCCACATGCCACCACAAAAGAAGTAGATCCCTAAGGGAACTCATTTCTTTGAAAATCACTCATTCTTTGAGAAGTACCTTCAATTCACATGTGAACCCCATGCTGAGGCAGGATCATTGTGCTTCTCGACGTACATCGGTTTTCAATGCTGCACTTTTATAGGTACCCATGATCTTTGATGTCCTACTTCATGAAAGGCCTTTCACATCACGAAGAACTCTTTATACGCATGTATACTCCATTCCAAGGCTAGACCACTCCACTTCTCCAAACATACCCCTTCGTGGAGTCTATCCGCTTTATGGAGCACCTAATCTTGGAAAGGTCCCTTCCAGTGGACCACATTGTTTCCCAAACCCTTCTCCCATACGGCCCTCTGGGTTCATACAAATTTATTTCATGTTCCCTTAAATGGTGCACTATATTGCATTGTTTAGCCACATGCTTCTTCGCATAACCATAACAATGGATATTTCATATTTTCTTACCCACACTAACCTGAGCCCCTCAATGGATCACTCTATAACTTCATCTCCACATAGAAGTTATGGTACCTTCCCTTCACCAATGGTTAATGTACACGAGTTTCATATGACCTAGTGGTGGGGAGCGAATCAGCATCGTCGGAGATGCAGGACATTAAATGGTCATGCATCATAATCCTCAGCACATGATGTTAATTTTTAGACTCACCCCATGTGATATACAATGGGTTCCCCACCTCGTATAATCTCCATGGGCAATGGTGTCCATGGGAGTAAGTTATTCCTCACATGGAATGAGATCCTCCTTGTATGGAATGACTTCTGTCCATGGGGTAGGAAAACCATCTTGGTGTAAGCCCCAAACATTATTGCAGGAGGTACAACCCTTGCTACTCCTATCTTATTTTGTGCACAAAGAAAAAAGGATAGATGTGCACAGGGGACTCGATACCCCATCCCTCTCCCTCTGGGCTTTAACGTCATTGGGCCTCCATCCTAGACTATGTCCCAATCTCCATCTTCCAAGCCGCTAACCACGTGTAATCCCTACTCCACTCCTCATAGATGCACCTTTCACAATGGGATCATCATGTCTTCATTGCCACTTTTTTCTCCCACCAATCTTGACTCACGTGGGCATAGAGTAAGATTTGACCATGACACCCCTCCTATAGGCCACCTTATTGTTTAACCCCCATCCATCACAACTGAAGTACATGGACTTTGATCCTTTCTATTTCTGAGAAAGTTACGTCTGAATTTTCCTTGAGATTCAAGACCTTCACCATTTGGTCCCGACCACTTCAAATCAGTTTACCCTCATCTTGATTGACACTAAACTATATGATTCGAACTATGTCGGTTTTTATCCATGTATCCTAGGTAGGGTACGTAATAAGCCTCCCTGAGGATGAACCCAAAACACTGGTAAACATCGATGTCTCCTTATCTGGGTCCCACATCATTCGTATGTCCCTTAGTGGTATCAAACAAGTTCTCGGTATTCTAACCACGAGTAAGCCCCCAACATTTTTCCAGGTCACTCTCTTTTGTGAACACCCCGATTCAATTCCCCTTATTAAACTAGATGGTCTTTAATTAACTCTAAAAGGATAACTATGAAGCCTCACTGAGGTTCAAACCCATCACCCATGTCTTATCGTAGTCTCTCCATTGGGCCTTTCTGTTTCAGGAAGTTCATGCCCCAACCGAGAGGATCAACTTCCTCCAGGTCCCAACCATGCATCCATTCTCACATACCGCCTCCTATGGTATCCCATCACCCCATTGAAATACATGTACATTGATTACATTCCACAAAGATTCAAATGAAGCCTCATAACGGTTTAAGACATACAATAACATCATCCTTACATCATTTTCATCCCCACAAATTCTCCCCTTCAAAACTCCATCCATATAAATCATGATTCTTACCAAGGTTTCCATGTCCCATTGGGATCAAGTAATCCATTCGGTTAACTAAACACACATAATACTGACACAACCAATAACCTTCCAACCAATAGTGTCCCTATTGCGATGGGCCACCATCAATTCATAATCCCCGTCGTGTCTCCGAGTTGTTGTGATTGGTGTACAGCCCAATTCATCACCCCTTTGAACTATATGGGTTTTAATCCTTTTCACCATCATAGGGTACGTAGGAAACCTCACTGAGTATCAATCCCAGCCAATGGTAAACCTTGGAGTCTGCTTTATAGGGACCCAAGCATCATCAAATCCATATTCATTGGATGTTTTGATCCACTCATCCAATAAACCCCTCAAGTGGTCCATCTTGGGAATGTACCCATATTATCCAATCACATAAGTGTTCTGATCAGTCTGACCCATCTATTATAGAAATTAAAATAGCGACATATCCTATTTTAACATGGGAAGCTGAGGAAAACCTTAGGTATATGCCTATGACATATAATTCACCACACTATACATTGGATGCCTTGAGCTTCTGCGCCCTCTAGAAGCCCTACCATAAGAGGAAAAAACCCAGGCGCATCAGTGTTTTAGCACCCATACACGCCAGCGATGTCCAATGAGACTACTCCCCCAATCAATGGTTAATGCCCTGGATTGAACCCCTGGAATTTCTTAAATGAAGCATTGTAATCAATCAGCATCCATGAAGATATGGCAATGGGGAAGAGCTTCATGAAAAAAATCTTAATCTTTAAGGGAGACCTGGAATAGATGATGAATTTTGATGGGGAAACCATAGAAGAAGAGACTAATATCCCCTCATATGGTTTTGATCAAAGAGTAAAAACCCCTGAATAATTGATGGATGCCACCTGCCTTTGGAAGGTAGGAATGCAGGGAAACATCCAACACATCCGCCATGGATAAATTCTCACCCCAGGGAAAGCATCAGAAACAAAAATGGGGAACCTAACATGAATATTCTTCTCAAGGTGGATATTTTTAGCGTTTGATAGATAATAAGATCATTATGACACTGGATGCAGCTATCTGGCACCAGGTCCCTCCATGAAAATAGTGGGCCTCGTGTGAAACTCACTAGAGACCAGGTCAGTAGAATGTTGGGCATCCCAGTCTGCAACATTGTATGCATGGTTGCTTCTTACCAATCATGGGAGATGTAACGTATTTGGGGAACTAGAGACCTATTTCCTCCTTTCATCATTAATAGTATAATCTTCATGATTTGCAGGACGCAAGAAGAAATGTTGCGAAACTGATCAACACCCACAAACCGATATAGGGGTTGGGGAAACACCAATGGGGAATTCTCATGCATCTTCAAATATTATATGATGGCCACCCCCTCAATAGCTATTGGATTCCCACAGCCTCCCTCACTATCTAAACTCACTCAGAGGAGCGTGATCAATGACCTCATCTTACGGTAAGAGGAATAATGGATTTTCCCAACTTTCGATATGGCTCAAAAGTACATAGAGGACTATGCGCCTCTCTATCGCCATCTCCCCTATGGGCTGTAGAGGGTCCACTTCTCCCCACTACAACCTACAACCATTTTGGGAGTCTCTCTCTAGAATGCATTGAAAACTCACTCCCTTATGCCCATGAGATGAGGGAAGTCTGGCCAAGCCCGGCGGTGATCTAATCTCGGGGACCACGAAGGAGGACACCCAACAGGCCACATCAGCACCACCACCTGGTCCCATAGGTTGAGGAGGAGGTTATTTACACACCTACACCACCGACCCTATTCTGGTTAACCTTACACCAACATCTGGTGCAAGCTGAGGAGGATTCCCTCCATGGGGCGTCATGATCAACAACTATTGTGGTGCGTTCCACCACCACCGAACACTATCAATTCCCTATTTATAATAAATAGGGGAACCTATTTGTCCAACCCAGATCGAGGCCCCAACTACCCCATGAGTAGGTTGGGATGACCCTCTTCGTCGCCGACACAAGTCTTACCCATTATGGGATAACCCACAGTGATGAAATCCAAAATAAAGGTCCTCCCCGTGCCACCATCATTTATAAAGAATGTTATACCCACTCCCAAGATCAAAATGGAGGCCCTCCACATTCCATCCTCAGTCTGGGCGATGTCCCTACCTACTACACTGACTTCCAGCACTGATGTTTCTTTCACTCCCATGATTATAAGTATGGAGTCATTCCTCCTATCAAAGATTACTGATTGAAGATTCTCCTTACCTAGTCATCCATCAGAATGAAGGTGTTCCCCAGGTTCGTACCGCAGCCGAAGAAGGTCCTCCCCATTCCAGAAATTAGAGGACTGTAGTTATTCCACACTTCATTGGTGTCCAACATGGAGGTCATCACCATGTATTATTTTACCGGTATGATGGCCTGACTCATATCGTCACTGCCAAGGGAAACAGACATGGGCGTACTACCCATGCTCCCACTCACTGAAGAGCAGGTCCAACCTATTCTAACACTTCCTGCAGAGGTCCCCTCCACGTGCCAGCTATCTAACATGAATTCCCTCCCCATGCCACATTTGAAATTTCTACTTGAGCTCCTCACATACTAACTCAACTAGGAAAATGTTCTGTTCGCCCCTGTACAAGTTCAGCTGAAGGACCTCCTCGTGTCAAAAACATACCCTATCATGAAGAACCATCCTGGTCTATTAGGGAGGGTCTCTGCCACAAATAGTGGAATAGAAAGAAGTTTCAGACCATGATTGAACCCATCATCTTTTCATACTCTAAGGCAGAGTGTGATTCAGTGATGGAACCCTCGCCCCGATCTTCTGTGTTAGTAGTCGGGGTAGGAATAAGGCATATAAGTCTAATCCTTCTGGAGAGTGACGTACAACAGATCAATACATACCATCAGGGATACATCTAGTGGGATGAATGATTTTCCTTTTTCTATGGCATGACAGTATAATCCTTAATATCTTCCACATGATCATTCTCGGCCTCAACCAGAGATTAGAGAGTGTAGTTTTGGGGACCAAGAGAGGATAAGAAATAGCATGAAACACTGTCAGTAACTGCAGCCTCTGTGTGGAAAGCTATGGTCTCTAGTCTGTCTTACTTATACGGGGTCTCTCAGTCATTTCATTCTTCGGCTGTCAACCAATGATATAGAAGAATGTCATCTCACACATCGTATTCTCCACCGGCCAGTCTATCATTGCAACAATATGCATCAGTGTCATTACCGGACCTCATCCACCACAATTAATTGAATGGGAAAACTATGGGTCGGATCCCAAGTATGAGCTGAGGAGGTTATGGGACATCCATCCAGCAGAGTAGTTCCAAGGGATCCTCTTGCTGGTTTCAACCCCAAATTTATGTACTCCGAAATCTGTTAAACTGGAGGATGCCATGTGATTCCGCCAAAATCTTTGGAAAATACACTTCTTTATCTTTCATTGACGAGTGTCTTACCCCAACATCTACAAACTCATTGAAGGAATTGGCTATAAATTCCACTTGGTCGACATGGTTGCGCTCCCCATGGCTCCGTGCCCTAAGTCACCTAGTTATCATCAAACCCTCTAGAAATGAAGCATCCAGAGCTTTAAAGTGCTTCAAAAAATTATTAAGGAGACTTCACCCCATGTTCAATTCCATGGTTAGGGGTCTTATGTTGTCCTTCATTATAGTTCTATCTAGTTCCAGCATGACATTCAAAGAGATATTGAAGACATTCCTTCAATTACAGTTATAGTTAACATGGCCCACCATTCTGAGGAAGAGACTGAGTTATAGCTCCTTGAAGACAACATACCCCTAGGGGTTCCACATATATTGGATATATTGGGCAGGTTTACTACCCATTAAAGAAATTTATCAGGCATTCTTCAACCTTCTGAGTCATTATCCCTCAGCCGGAAACCCAATAAGGTTAAAGAGCACAATAGGATAGTCAAACCCTTTAATCAATCTAACTCAATGTAGATGATAGAAGATGAACCTGAAAATGATTTGTTGGGTTAAAAAAACAAGGATCATTAAAATAAAGCCGATTAAATTCTCACTAAACGTGCTACAGAATAGCAAACAGACTATGATAATCCTCTGTAGGGGCAGGTTCAACTCCCCCCCAACAGATAGTTACCTCTAGGTGACCTTGACCATACTACCCATATAGACATTGTAGAATTTAGAGTTTTTTTAATAAGTCTCAATTTGTGTTACCATATCCACCTGAGTTGTGTGATAACCCTCCTCGAGACCCAGATCAGCTTCCCCCAAGTCGCTCCATAGGTCGTTCCCCCAAAAGTTTCAGAAGTCATCCCACCAGCTGCTCCACAAGCAACTGGGCCTACATAACATGATAATGAAACTTACAGTGTGCTAATGGCCAGAGATTTTAAAAAAGATATGAATCCCCGCTAATATGATCCAATGGTCCCTCTTATTTCCCACCTTATGGCCCTAGAAACTCAATAGGTGGAGATCATGCCATATGGTAAGCTATATCTGGAATGGATGGATGATATTAATGCACCTCCTAGTTTCAAAAATCATAACTTCTCCCCTTTAATGGGGATGGTCCCCCACTGTATCATCTATCCCACATTATATCAAAGTGTTGAACCATGTAGGGAACCACATCACAATAGGATGCCACCAAACTCCTATGATTCATATACAAACTTGAAGGGTTCGCATTTGTTAAACACAACCAGCTACCCATTGGGTAATTAGCCAATTGGGAGGACCTTCAGAGGTAGTATTTCTATCAGTTCAAATTCACCATGAAGAAGATGAGTATTGTTGACCTCTAAATATGCATGAAAAGGCCTGACGAGCGCGTCATAGATGTTGTCACGGTGTGGAATGTATTCACATATTCCCTTAATATTCTGTTCACACATGAATATTTGTTAATAATTTCTGTGGGGAATGTCAAAATAGAATTGGTCCCTTATATAATCAAACAGAACTACCCAAGGGGTTTTGAGATTTCTCTGACGAAGCCCAATGTCGAAAGGAATCCTTGCAGCAAGCCTAGAAGACACGTCCATTGCCTTCAATAATTCCCATGAGATGATCCTCTAAGGCCAATAACACAATGGTAGAAAAAATAGATGGGTCCATGTAACTGTAGTTATTATAAATGGAACCAGCTCCACAGCCTCACAGAGGCCTGCCACCTTAGGTGCGGCCATTATATCCTCAGTACCCACCTCAACATCAGCATGTTCCCCTGTGTAACCCAGCCCCACCTAGGAGATATAATCAGTTTCCATCTCATTGATAGGATCCTCTAGCACATCGTCAGATCTAGGATCATATAGCCCCATTACTAGACATAAGGAACCAAATATCCTCATTTAATGAGGCTCACGTCCCAACTTATACTCAAAGATCCTTGGAGTAGGGAATCCAATGGTTACTGGAATGCAGGAGGCCCATGGAGTTGGATCTCACTGATCGCCATAATTACACCCCCTATCCTTGGATCCTTGGGTACACCCTCAATCAGTGATATGTGTTTAAAGATAAGATCCATGATCTGGTCAATAACAACATAGTCAAATTATGTCCAGCCTGGACATAAATGGTGTGTGTGTTCATATTCCCTAAATGAGATGGTGACATGAAAGGTGAATGATTACAGGATTTTAACTGCGGGTCTCAAAAATACTACGACTGGATAACCCACAAGGTAGTGGCCTATACTGATGGTATAATCTTTTCACATTTGTGCCACATTGAGCATTCAGAGTTAACTATATTACATAAAAACACTGGTTCTATGTCAACACTTCAATATTCATCTTCCCAAAAGGGAAAGCATCAGTGATGCAAGTGAAAGCAATGTCCCCCACCAATGACATCATTGTCCCGTAATCTCGGTGATTTCATGCCCCCTAAAATAGAGATTCCCCTAGAATCCATCCAGTGATAAGGGATTTGTCATGTAATAATCTAGGGTATTTTTCAGTTAATATCATGGAGTTGGTAAACCCCTACATGGTTCTCGCTGTTGAATATCATAGGACAGATCCTCCCAACATCCTTAGCTGACGCCAACGTCGATGGAGTTTTGGTTATGTGATGTGTCGGGATGACTTGGTTAGTAATTTCTATCAATATATACATGCCACCAGGACTACGAAACATTCCCATTGTAGAGCTCAGCAAATATAGCCTTTGATTCATATTGAATCATATCTGCCTCTGCCACCATATATACTATCCAATTAGGTGGAACCACCAAAATCATGCTATGATCATCCAAATTCATTTATGGATCAACCTCAGTCACCTAGCCCTCAGCTGGTAGTCACTCCACGTGATTCAAAAAGTATGCAGTGAGACATTCCCAACACTATCCCTAACCCATAGGGTCAACCAGAAGGGCTCATCATCCCTACTGCCATAAACAACCTCTTATCAACAGAACTTCATGCTCGACATAGAAGTAATCTATTCTCAAGATTCTTTCCAGCATTCCTGAAAATCCCTCTATCCCTGAGGCATTTCTAATGTTAACACATATATGTGATTCCCTTAACGAGGCATTAAGAAGCCTCCTTCAGTTTGAGACAGAGGTAGCAGCAGCCGAAGCCTTCCACATTGAGGAAGTCAAGCCTGCAGAATTTCCTACCATTATCACTTTCTCTGGAAGAGATGTAGGATCCCCAATACATGGGAAAATTTTCCCACTTATCATTGGCCATTTAAACTAAATGTTGGTTCACCATTATCTTGTTGATATAGGATCTAGAATCAACCAAATACTGGCCTAGAAACTCCAAAATATGGGGTTTTCTGAGACTGATCGGAGTCCCTCTAACCTGAAAATTCAAGGTTATGAGAGGAGGGAATAGACACTAGTTGGAATGATCCCCCTAAAGACCTAGTGTGGTGATCTAGTTTTTCTCACCGAGTTCATGGTTATCTCAAAATTCACTGTTTACAATAAATGTATGGGTAGTCCGTGGATCAACCTTCATGCAGTGGTCCCTTCTTTATATCACCATTGGATTAATTACTCCCTTAATGGTCGAGTAGAAATACTACAAGGTGATACATCTCTCTTAAACTCTTGTGAAGACTATAAAAACCAGATATTTTATATGATATATTCTTTTTAATCTCTATAATATCTTCTACTGTACGCTACACCAAGATTATCTTTCACTATACGCGACACCGTATTAGCTTGCAGTATACGCAACACTATTCTTGGCTCGTGTTACACACAATTTCAAGTTCGTTTTGTAGAAATTGTTGTACTCAACATTAAGTATAGATTTTTTTAATGTATAAATGAAATAAGTTTTGAATTATGTTATACGCAACACCAAGGGGGATTTCAGTACACTCAACCATGACCTGGCTTGCATTACACGCAATCACGACCTTCCTCAATAGCATGTGTTGTACGCAATATCAGGTTTCACTGAACAATGATATATTGTTATAATATTATTACGGACTAGACATTATGAATAGTATTAGCTACATTTAAAATTTTATAACATTATTATTCATCTTACACATTTTCTAAAACATGGTATGTGAACAAAATAAATATTTCGGGTAAAATAAGTATTTTAAAAAAAATACAGTTTTGCCGCCTTTTGATGGTGCACCCAATTTAAATATAGTTTTTGACATGTTTATAAATTTACATTAACAAAATAAAATTCTTCTTTGTGATTAATATATAAAAATTTACTTTGGATAAAATTCTCATATTATTCTGATAACATTTATATTTTCATGAATAGGAAAAATAGGCTATATTTTAATTAAAAACAACTTTTTTCATCGCAATAATTTATATGGATAAATTATAATATTTAATGGTTTTAAAGTATAAATAGAATATATTTTTACCATTTAAAATAATTTATGTCATTATAATTGATTTTACATTGAATTAATAGGTAAAATCATTTCAGTCTTTTGCAATGCTTTAAACAAAAACCCTTTTCTTTCGACAACAGAATTAATTTTAATTTAATTTCTGCAACATATGTGTATTGAATTTGGAAAAATTGATTCTATATTTGGAATCACTGGGTCCAAATTATATTAATAGACTACTTTTTATTTTTGGGCATTATGAATTGTAACTACAAAAAATTTTATTTACCATTGTAAAATGTAAATCGGGTAATTAAGGGTACATATAATATTATAAAATTACCCTAACACATTCCAAAATTATATAGGATGACTAAAAATAGACCCATATCACCTAAGGTTCGTATTAGATTCATTTTATGGACTTTTTACCATGAAAATAATTTAATTATTGTTAAAACCAAAGAACGTGACAACATGTCACTCTCTTAAATCTTATAAGTATAATAATTTTAATTTAGTGATAAACTTCATGAATCATCGAACATGAATAGTCTCCAGAAAGATAAAAAAAATTCTACATCTTGATAAATTATTTAGAATTTTTAGGGATTAAATAATTGTCATTAATGGTGACATAATAGTGATGTAGAAATTGATTATTTAGTGAAAAATCAATAATATAGTTTTTATTAAAATTAAAATACCTATTAAAAGATCCAAAAACATGACCAAACATTATTGGTCGAGTATATATATACCCTAATCATCCCAGGGTCGATTTGTGGACCATTTTAAGCCTTATAAAACCGATTATGACAATTATATTATTTTATTTTAAATGATATCAAAGATGTCACCTTCGTAATTTAACAAATATAACAATTTAAATGTGGTGATTTTAAGAAGATAAATTCATGTAAGAATTTTATTATGCAGGGTATTTTATTTATCTTCATCATAGAATTTGTTTTAATTTTTATACAACAAATAATTATATTTAATAATTATACAAAAATGTTGTAGTAATTATTTTATTAAGAGAAATATCTAATAAATGGTTTTACAAATAGTAAAATAAATTATATATGACCTATTTAATGTGATACACTAATTTTATAAATTACTATACCATGTTAGAAACCTATTAAATATTTTATTTTGAATATAGCCTCGGTGTGGATTTTATTTAAATTAAAATAAATATATATATAGTTTCAAAATTGACACTATTGTTATTTTATTAAAATAACATATTATTAAATTGTTTAAAAATAAAAAAAATATTTAAATATTATAAATTGAAATTTATAATGTCTAAAATGTCATAAATTATCAAATTATGGATAATTCACAAAACATAAGTAATTATTTATAACAATTTAAAAGTTATAATCTTATTACCAGAAATAAAATTTAATAGATTAAAGAAGGATAAATCAAGTTGATAATGTTTAAAATTAATTCCCTAAATGTCTAAATTTTATTATTTTATTAGATTACAAGCCTATATCATCTAATATTCGAATATGAGTCATTTTTGGAGGTTTTAAGGTGGGATTAGATTTATTATAAATTAATATTTAAAAGATTTCCAAAGGTGCCCCTCTCCTCCGTTATAAAAGGGCTCATCCTCCCTCTCTTCCTCACACCACATTGAGCCTTCAATCTCGGCCAAACCCTTCAAATTTCTCTTCTCCAATTCCCTAGAAACATCTTAGAGGTCTTGGTCTTCTTCAAATACAATCGTTAGTGACCTAAGAGGAGGTTAAGAATAGGCTCTTCAAAGAAGAGGAGGTTCAGATACGTACGAAGCATATGAGACCTAAGGTAAGGGATAACTATTCCAATCTCCCTCTTATCTGAGATTGTTTATTCGCATGTATTTACTGGGGTTTTGGTTATCATCAATGTCCCTATTATCTAAAAATGTTTTCATGTATGTTTAATGGCCTTTTTACCCATTTTTGAATTTTACCACATGTTATGAAAGGAATATTACTTTTTTTACCACATGAGAAACTTTTTGACTTTTCCGACAAAAGTATGAGAATAATGATATTTTTAACTTATATGGTGTGAAAAAGTTTTTACAGTTTCATAACGCCTCATTTTTATGAAGCTTACTATACAACATTTTATGACTATTTTCAATAAAAATACTTTTATTTGAAAAGTGCATGGCATTTTGTGGAATGAAAATGATTTTGAAGAAGAAATGATATTTTCCTCAAGAATTCATTTCAAATGTTTTATCAAAAAAAATTTCCAACTAAGATGACATTATTTCATATGAGTATGTTTCAAGTTTTATTTCTCTATGATTTACATGGTTTCACTTTTCTTATGATGAAATGTCCATTTGTTTTATACCGATTATGAGATGATGAGATGATGTTTATGAAACCCATTTTATTCTTTGGATTATAATGAATGTTTTAAGTTTATTTTGTGGAACACGTAAGAATGATTTAATTATAAGATGGGTGGGACCTATATCTCCCTCCAATGCATTGGGTAAAGATTTATATCTCATGAGATAGACATGGCTGGAATGATAAGTTAATCCTATTCAGTGTTACATGACTGAAACGAGGAGTGAACCCGATTCGGAAACGGACTTTGTCCACTAAGATGGTCTTGGCAGCAATGCCTTAGCTACTATGGAAATAATAACATGTGACGAATGGTTTCCACAATTACATGTTTTATTCCCATTTTATTTTATCATGGTTGATGTTCCATTATGATATATTCCTTACGTACTTCCATGATTTATGTCTTTGCTCAAGATTTTGATGTTTAAATTTCATGTTCAAGTTTTTTATTTCAAATGTTTATGGATTTTTTTAGGTTCTCTAGGTTTTCCCTTACTGAGCATTTGAGATCACCCTTTTTATGTTTTATTTTCCCCAAGAAATAAAGAAAGGTTTTTGGTTAAAAAACAAAAAGGGGAAGATCGTTATGGGAGATGTTGAAGATCTTTCAACATGATTAGAAATTTACATTCTAAGTTTCCAAAGACACTAAACTATTATGATACTTGAGTGTTTGTTTTTTTATTAAGTATTCCACAAAACTAATGTATTTTCCATGTATGTCAAGCTTTGGGTCTCTACATTTGGTATCAAAGGAATGGTTTAGTTAACCTTTGGAAACTAGGATGCGGAAACTTTAGTGAGATCCCTAGAGATATTTCTATGTTATGTCTTGGGATGTCCCTAAGGATAAGTATACATATAGGTTATAGTCCTAGAATTATAGCAACGATATTAGAATTAAACCTATGATGTTAGATATTGAAGGTACTCCCCCTTGATCATGTTATTTTCCTTGTATGTTTTTTTCCACTCACATAATTCTTTTTGTGTTTTAGTCAATGGATGGAACAAAAGGAATTTGGTTACCATTGAATCCAATGGAAAAATTGGTGACTATGAGCAACGAAATTTCATAACGCCTAGAGAGAAAGATATTGTGATTATGCTGAATCAGTCATCATGATATATGATTAACATGGTGAAATTTAGTGGTATTCCTAATTCATCAAATAAGAGGAAGGTAGACTTTTATGCATGTTCACATGTTGAGGAGCATAAAGAAAGAAAGATTGAGAGTTCTAAATAAGGGAAGAAGAACCTTAAAGAATACATAAAATGGAGGGGAATATGTTATCTGTGTGGAGAGAAGGGTCAGAGAGTGACCGACTATTATAGAGTTCAATGTATTATCTGTCGAGAACATGTGAATTACCCAACTCAATGCCCGGACCTAAGAGGTTACTTCTAAATCAATGATTGAATTATTCCATGACAATCATTGAAGAGGATGGATTGAAGTGTTTATGTATTGGTATTAATGAATAATGTTGTTGAGGTACTTTTATGGTATATTGGAATATCTATGTATTGGTCAATTGTGGTTTTCAATAAGAATATGGTACTGGTAACCATGAAAAGTGACTGAAATATTTTTTGAAGGAAGATGATATGCGCATAATGAATGGATAAGGAGAAAATAATATGTTTGATAGTATTCATGATCTCGTGACTGATATAAGGACAAAATGATACCATGGTTTGAGTATATCGAAATTTTAGGATTTTGGTATGTGGAAAGAGTTAACTTTTGACAGTATCCATGTTTTCAGTAAGGTTCAATGGGTATTCATTTTTCTCAAGAATACAAGATTAAGGTATTCGCATGTTTGGAATGAAATCAAAATGATATATCTTGTGATATATGAAGGATAAATGATGGTATTCACGTTCTTGTTATAAGAACTTTTTAGTAATCAATCCCATTATACTATAAGATTAGAAATAAGTACTTTTGAAAAGCCTAAAGGAAGAAATGGATTAAGTTGGACGTTAGATAGTATTGTTTAAGGATAGAGATTTTTGATATTATGATAGAATAGTTTTAGAAAAAAAGACAACCTGAAGGACGTGCGACAACCCGTCGTGTCGGACATGGTTGCCAGAATTGAACCCACAACCAAAGTGTGACAGGCCTTTATTGCCTACCACTGGCCTACAGGAAGTCCCTGGTTAGTAAAAAGTAGTTTTATTTTATTAAGCGGTATGATAGATGAAGTATAAGTCCATTTTTTGATCCGTTTACGATTAATCTCATCATAAATGGACTTATGTATATAACTATTGCTAACCTTATGTTTGGGACAAATGGAATGACCTATCATTCTATCACATGACCTTCTCACACTTCACGAATAATGAATTCAACTTCATTTATTTAAGAGATGAAGTGGAAATTGTTAAAGGCACGAACAACGATGAGATTATACCAAAATAAAGTATTTATTTCTTCTCATCCATATTCTTCAACTTTAGGGAATGGATCTTGAAAACCAAAAATGTTGTCATAGTTCTCTTTTATCTGATTAATCAGATGGTACTTAAATAATCACAAATTTATGGCTAAGTGATTGTTGGCTTTTTCATATCCATGTTCTCTACCACTGTCCATCAGAACATGATGGTTATATTTCTCTTTAATATCCATATTTTTCACATATGTTCTCCGATGTGGAAACCTAGTGATTAGATAATTTGGTTGACCATTACATTTCATAATTTCTTATTTAAAGTTATGTTTTGGTATTCCTTTTTACTATGTGGGTATCTATTAAAGAAACTTTCAAATAGTAAACCATTTATAACCCCGACGAATTTCGAGGGTGAAATTCATTTTAAGGGGGGTAGAATGTAACATCCTAAGATTTTATATGATATATTATTTTTAATATCTATAATATCTCCTACTGTACGCCACACCATGATTATCTTTCACTATATATGACACTGTATTAGCTTGCAGTATACGCAACACTATTCTTGGCTCATGTTACACACAATTTCATGTTCGTTCTGTAGAAATTAGTCTACACAACATTAAGTATAGATTTTGTTTAATGTATAAATGAAATAAGTTTTGAATTATGTTATATGTCACACCAAATGGAGATTTCACTACACAAAACTCTGACCTGGCTTGCATTACACGCAATCACGACCTTCCTCGATAGCGTGTGTTGTATGCAATACCGGGTTTCACTACACAATGATATATTGTTATAATATTATTATGGACTAACCGTTTTGAATAGTATTGGCTAAATTTTTAATTTTATAACATTATTATTCATCTTAAACATTTTCTAAAACATGTTATGTGAAAAAAATAATTTTTTCGGGTAAAATAAGTATTTTTCAAAAAATGTTGTTTTACCGCCTTTTGATGGCGCACCCACTTTAAATCTAGTTTTTGACATGTTTATAATTTTAATTGGACAAAATAAAATTCTTCTTTGTGATTATGATATAAAAATTTACTTTGGATAAAATTCTCATATTATTCTGATAACTTTCATATTTTAATGAATAGTAAAAATACGCTATATTTTAATTAGAAACAACTTTTTTCATCGTAATAATTTATATGGTTAAATGATAATATTGAATGGTTTTAAAGAATAAATAGAATATTTTTTTACCATTTAATATAATTTATCTCATTAGTGTTTATTTTACATTGAATTCATAGGTAAAATCATTTCAATCTTTTGCAATGTTTTAAACAAAAACTCGTTTTCTTTCAACAACGAGATAAATTTTAATTGAATTTATGCAACTTCTGTGTATTGAATTTCGAAAAATGGATTCCATATTTGGAATTAGTGGGTCCAAATTATATTAATAGACTAATTTTTATTTTTGTGCATTATGAATAGTAACTACAATAAATTTTATTTACCATAGTAAAAGGTAAATCGGGTAATTAAGGGTAAATATAAGATTATAAAATTACCCTAACACATGAAAAAATTATATTGGATGACTAAAAGTAGACCCATTACACTTAAAGGTCGGATTAGATACATTTTATGGACTTTTGACCATGAAAATAATTTAATTATTATTAAAACCAAAGAAAGTGACAACATGTCACTCTCTTAAATCTTATAAGTATAATAATTTTAATTTAGTGATAAATATCATGAAACTTAGAACATGAATAGTATACAAAAATCTAAAAAACATTCTACATCATTAGAATTTATTTAGAAATTTTAGGGATTAAATAATTGTCATTAATGGTGACACAATAGTGTTGCAGAAATTGTTTATTTAGTGAAAAATCAACAATATAGTTTTTATTAAAATAATAATACCTATTAAAAGGACCAGAAACTTGACCAAACATTATTGGTCGAGTATATCTATACCCAAATCGTCCTAGGGTCGATTTGTGGTCCAGTTGAAGCCTTATAAAACCGATTATGACAATTATATTTTTTTATTTTAAATGATATCAAAGATGTCACCTTCATAATTTAACAAATATAACAATATAAATGTGGTGATTTTAAGTTGATAAATTCAAGTAAGAATATTATTATGAATTTTATTATATTTATCTTCATCATAGAATTTTATTTTTAATTTTTATACAACAAATAAGTATATTTAATAAATATAAAAAAATGTTGTAGTAATTATTTTATTAAGAGAAATATCAAATAAATATTTTTAAAAATAGTAAAATAAATATTATATCAACTATTTAATGTGATCCACTAATTTTGTAGATTAATATACCATGTTAGGAACCTATTAATTATTTTATTTTTAATATATCCTCTGTGTGGATTTTATTTAAATTCAAATAAATATATAGTTTCAAAATTGACACTATTGTTATTTTATAAAAATAACATATTATTAAATTGTTTAAAAATAACAAAAATATTTAAAAATTATAAATTGAATTTTATATATTCTACAATGTCATAAATTATCTAATTATTGATAATTCATAGCACATAAGTATTTATTTAAAACAATTTAAAATTAAGAATCTTATTACTGCAAATAAAATTTAATAGATTAAATAAGGATAAATCCAGTTGATAATCTTTAAAATTAATTCCCTACATGTCTAAATTTTATTGGTTGATTAGATTACAACCCTATATCATCTAATGTTCTAATATGAGTCATTTTTGGAGGTTTTTAAGTGGGGATAGATTTTTTATAAATTAATATTTTTAATATTTCCAAAGGTGCCCCTCTCCTCCGTTATAAAAGGGCCCCTCCTCCCTCTCTTCCTCACACCACATTGAGGCTTCAATATCAGCCAAGCCCTTCAAATTTCTCTTGTCCACTTCCCTAGAAACATCCTAGAGGTCCTGGTCTTCTTCAAAGACCATCTTTGGTTCCCTAAGAGGAGTTTAAGAAGAGGCGCTTTAAAGAAGAGGAGGTTTGGATAGGTACGAAGCATATTAGACCAAAGGTAAGGGATAACTATTCCAATCTCTCTCTTATTGGTGATTTTTTATTCGTAAGTATTTACTAGGGTTTTGGTTATCATCCATGTCCCTATTTTCTAAATTTTTTCATGTATGTTTAATGTCCTTTTCACCCATTTATGAATTTTACCACATGTTATGAAAGGAATCTTACTTTTGTTTACCACATGAGGAACATTTTGACTTTTCTAACAAAAGTACGAGAATAATGATATTTTTAACTTATACGGTGTGAATAGATTTTTACGGTTTCATAACGCCTCATTTTCATGAAGCGTACTATACATGATTTTGTGACTATTTTCAACAAAATACTTTTATTTTAAAAGTGCATGGAATTTTGTGAAAAGAAAATGATTTTGAAGAAGAAAGGATATTTTCCTCATGAATTCCTTTCAAATGTTTTATCAAAACAATTTTCCATCAAATATGACATTATTTCATATGAGTATGTTTCATGTTTAATTTCTCTATGATTTACATGGTTTCAATTTTCTTATAATGAAATGCCCATTTGTTTTATATGGATTATGAGATGATGGGATGATGTTTATGAAACACATTTTATTATTTGGGTTATGATGAATGTTTTAAGTTTATTTTGTGGCACAAGTAAGAATTATTTCATTATGAGTTGGGTGAGACCTATATCTCCCTCCAATGAATTCGGTAAAGATTTATATCTCATGAGATATACATGGCTGGAACGATAAGTTAATCTGGTTCTGTGTTACAGGACTGAAACGAGGAGTGAACTTGATTCAGAAAGGGACTTTGTCCACTAAGATGGTCTTGGCAGCAATGCCTTGGATACTATTGAAATCATAACATGTGCTGAATGGTTTCCACAATTACATGTCTTATTCCAGTTATATTTTATCATGGTTGATGTTCTATTATGATATATGCCTTACGTACTTCCACGATTTATGTCTTTGCTCAAGATTTCGATGTTTAAATTTCATGTTCAAGTTTTTTCTTTCAAATGTTTATGGATTGTTTTAGGTTCTCTATGTTTTCTCTTACTGAGCATTTGAGCTCACCCTTTTTATGTTTTATTTTCCCAAAGAAATAAAGAAATGTTTTGGGTAAGGAAACAAAAAGGGGAAGATTGTTATGGGTGATGTTGAAGATCTTTCAACATGATTAGAAGTTTATATTCCATGTTTACAAAGACACTAAACTATTATGATCCTTGAGTTTTGGTTTTTTGTTATGTACTAAGTATTCTACAAAAGTAATGTATTGTCCATGTATGTCAGGATTTGGGTCTCTAAAAATACTGGTACTTAGATGATGACTACTATAAGAGAAAGGAAAAATAGATTCATTCTAATGAGATTGAAAATCGTACGGCTGTGACTGGCCCTTGACAAACCTAGATGATGCCTACATTTTCCCGATCCATCAATTGGAGGCCACGAACATGAATTTGGAGAAATGTTTTTTTGTCTAAGGAAAGAAATTTCAGTGCATTCTCAAGCCTATGGAATTTGAGAATATCTCCTCATATTACTATACAAGTTAGGCTCAGGTGATCCTAGAGCCCCAAGTCCCAAAAGTTACAGGAATTTTCACACCATGGAAATGATAATATGTCATACATTCATGTTTCCAATGGAGGGGATAAACTTTATCAAGAAAACGTGCCAATATTACTTTGAAATCATCGAATGTGGACCCTTGAGTCAAGACCAGATGGGATCAGGTTGAAAGCTTTTGGCTCCATGGTTTCGGCAGTACAAGAGATCCTCGATGAGGTGTCCACCGCCGCTCAGGATGGTACCAGTGTGCAGTCAAGATCTGTCAACTCAGAAAATTGTCTCCTACTAATTATCCCTCCTCCGTGAATGATGAAGATGATTTATAAGATGATCCAATTGGTTTCAAAGTGGTTGTCTCAACAACAATCAATGAATTGGTATAGGAGAACCATGGTAATGAGATGGATATGACACCAACATTGATCAACACCGCTATGTCTATCAAATAGCAACACTTATACATGGATTTCCCAAAGCATCATAGTAATGTATATTCATAGAGTTATGATGATATTTCATCGCTACATACTTAGGTCTCCATCCACCATCTTGGTTTTCCTTTAAATCACCTGGTTCAAACATACTATTCTGAAAATGAACCCATCTCATGGTTCCATGGTCAAGTTAAATGTTGATAAACTCATCAGATCCAACATTATTAAGGAGGTCCAATACCCCATATTGTCAGCTATCATCCTGTATGTCCGGAAGATGAATTGATAGATTAGTGTTTGCATCGACTTCTCAGATCTCAACTACCACTATCTGATGGAGTACTTCCCCCTTCATATGATAAAACTATTGATTAATTATACATATAGGTTCTAGGATCTCTCCTTCATGTATGGTTAGTCTCAACATAATAAAATCCAAATGGCCCCTTTAGATGAAGTGATTACAGCCTTTAGAGCACCACACAATACTATTTGATACTAGGTGATGCCTTTCATTCTAACGAATGTAGGTGCCTCTTACCAGCGTTCCATGCACCACTTATTTTTGTCGATCCTAGGTAAATTTTCGGAATTTTACATTGATGATTTGGTGGATAAATCTATCAAGCATCAGGACAATCTGAAAGATCTTGAGAATGTGTTTAGCTTCCACTATTCTTGTCATCTGATGATTAACCCCTTGATGTGTGCATTCGATGTCTCATAAAGAAAGTTTCTCGGCTTCTTTTTCAGATATAGAAGCATTGATATATATCCTAATAAGATCAAGGCCATAATTCAAATGTCTCCTCTGAGAAATATTCAGGATCTATGAGGCTTTCAAGGCCACTTAGCCTATATATTACGACTCATCAAAACTCTGGGTGGAAATTGTAATCCCATTTCCCAGATCATTATGAAAGGTCCCAATTATCATTGGGATGAGTACAGTCAGACAACATTCAAAGAAATCATGCAACACATTCTTCGACCTCTAGTTCTGATTCCACCCATTCAAGGAAATCTTTTGATCCTGTATGTGACAGGTTTAGAATGATATCTCTGTGCACATCTCATCGCAAAGAATAATGAGAGAATAGAGAAAAGTTTTTACTATCATAGCCACATGCTCCTTGATATGGAGACCATATACACTTTTATTGAGAAGCGCTTACTGGTGCTAGTATTAAAAGTGTAGTAATTGTGACATTACTTCCAACACTATGAGATATAGTTGGTGTCTGGACTATATCTGTCAAAGTTCATTCTAAACCACCCCATGTTGACAAGCTGTCTGGATTGGTGGGTAGTGATCCCCTAGCTGTTTGACATCATGTTTATTCCCCAAAAGTCCATTAAGGGATATGCGTTTGGAGATGTCCTTTCCACCAATCCAGCTCCAGCAGACCAGTCTCACAATCATCATTTTCTAGATGAGGCAATCCTCTGGGTAGATCATGTCATTCCATGTTGGAAAATTTACATTGATTGAACTACCCAAAGCCCTGCCGATAGAAGACTGAATGATCCCAGACTCAATAGAGCGGGTCTGGGTATCATCTTCATCATACCTGCACAAGATATCCTTTCATATTCAATCATGTTGTGATAAGGCAATAGAAACAACATGGTAGAGTACCTGACACTCAATACTGGTCTCTATCTGGCCCTTGAGATTGATGTTTCTTACATACATGTGAAATAGGACTTACAACTATTCATAAAGAATATTAACGATGAATACATCACCTGGAAGCTACAGCTCATACCACTGTTAGAGCATACCCGCTAGCTGATAGCCTAGTTCCATTTTCATCTAGAAGTTACTCATGTCCCTCATTCACAAAATAGTCGAGATAATGCCCTGGATAGCCTCACCATGTATCTTGCAGATCCAAACAAGGTTTTTTTGATTATCCATGGGGCCCATAGGAGATTCATAACGCTCGTTGCTACGAACGATGATGATGGCCCGTAGGTAAGACACCTTACAATTGGTGCCTCCACGTCAGGATCCCCAGTCCCCCCTACCATGGAATTAGAAGTGACTCCTTACTGGTGGAACCCTTTTGTCATGTATATTCATCGTGGTAATCTCATGGAATATTGATCTGATCATGAACAAATCTGACGACGCGCAGTGCAGTTCACCCTCCAGAGCGGTCCCAATATTTACCTAGTCCTCTATAGATGCATGTTTGATGGAATTATCCTCTGTTTCATTCAGGGTGGTGATATATCCTAGGTCATTTAGGATTTTCATTCTAGTTCATGTGGGTCTCATCATACTGGGTCAAAACAATATGATCATATCTGATGATTTTTGTATTTTTGACCCAACATAATCCACAATTGTATCAGGTTCTCCAAGAGTTTCCATGCATGAGAAATATATGTTAATTTTGTGCATCTTCCACCAGAACCTCTCCAATCTACTAAGTACTATTGTACTTTTTTGGTCTCGGGGATTGATGTCAAGGGAACATATCCACCAGTGACGACTCACTAATGCAGGTTCATCCTGACGGCTGTATATTTCTTTCCCATGTGGGAAGAGGTACTTCTGCTCAAGGAAGTCAAGTCACAATCTATCATTGAGTTTGTGATCCCAAATATCATCTAATGATTCTGATTTCCCTACTCCATAATCATTGATAATGACACCAACTTCAAAGAATCTAAGCTCAAGAAGTTTAATGCCTTGTAAAACCTCTGTTATAATCATATCTCTAACTATCATGGGCCAGAAAATTTGTAGATCGAGACATTCAACAAAACCATTTCAAAAATTTTGCAAAATATGGTTGGTCAGATCAAGAAGATTTGGCATTAAAAACTACTGAACACTCTTGGGGATAATTAGACAATGACTCATAATTCCACTCATTTGATCCCATATTACTTGGTGTATAGAATGGAGGTAGTCCAGCCCAACCAGATTCGGTTTCCGTAATTGCACGCAATGTTCTATATCAGCATACAACATACAATTTAGCCAAAATCCATCGAGAACAACTTGAACTACTTGACAAGAACATGATTTCTACGCTACAAAATCTAGACAGGCCTAAGATCAATATTTCTATTGAATTAAACTGGAAATTTTTCCTCCACTCTTTCTTGAAAGGGGACATGGTGTTGGACCTAAGAATGCCAATGATACCAAGCAAGAAGCAACCAATACTAGAGACCAAATGGGAGGGAACTTATATCATTCATAAGGTTAACCAAAATTTTGTGTAACCTTGGTCACCATGGATTGTGAGAGTATTGTTTCTCCCACCAATTCTATATTTCTCAAGAAGTATTTTTCTTGACTATTCCAACATGACATAATATTATTCTGTATTCAACGTATGATGTTAAACTATGTGATCCATCCTAGATGAGGGACGTAAAATTACCCCACACTCATCTCACATGATTTTAAACTGTATTATCTTCTTGTAAGATAATAAACTACCTACACTCAACCTCACAGATGCTAAACAACCACCCTCTTCATTCATGACAATAAACTACAAGATGGTTGGAGATCTACTTCCTTAATATAAGATCTCATACATCCTTGTCATATGATGTAAAACTATGAGACATTTTAGAACACTTTATGGCTTGATTACCATTCTCATGGGATACATAGGAATTTCATGACATTTCATTCATGGAATATCCTCAAGTTCCTCGACCATTTCTGCCTCATGGACTAATTTCTCACATAGTACATTGTAGTGTGGTATGTCCTCAACAACCTCGATCATGTTAGGATATCTTTTTCCTCACCACACACATCCCCTTGAGACACCCCTCCTTCATCCATCATACTTACCAAAAGACATTAATCTGCATGGGTACCACCATGATTAAAATTTACGTTTATTTGGGTTCTCATCATGTCTCATATCTGAAATCATCCATGAATGACAAGGATGCTAGGCCTTAGTGCTCTCATACCCTCTTGGTACAACATCCTCAATGATTTTGAATGACAATTTGACACAATCCTGCATTGAGAATACGGTCAGAATCTGATTCTCAACTATTTTTTCCCAAGTCAGGTTATATGAGATGGATATTTTGTTATAAACATGGACAATAGTAATCCTTAATCATTATTTCCATCCCATGGTCTCTCAGATGACAGGCTCGGTGATTCGCCATTTCATCCCTTCTGTCCCACGCACAAGACATTAAACTGTGAATTTTCAATCTGATCTCTATGACCACAAACTATGATCTACCACATCCTTATCACATGACGTTAAATTGCACGGTGATTCAATAACTTTTTATGGATGGATTTGAATCCTAATAGGATACATAGGAACACCCGAACATTCTGTTTTAAGGTACATCCCGGGTTCATCTATTCTCTCAGCCACTCGACTTCAGTTCCCATCTAGAAATATGAATTTTCTTGTAGATGTGGGATTATGTTATCATTCATGTCAAGTTATTTCACAATCCATACACATTACTCTTCAAGATACCCCTTCCCCAGGTCCAATTTGTATGGCATTAAACTGCATGATACACTCTCAGAACTACGTACGGCTTGATTCCCATCCTCATGGGATACATTGGAACACCCTAACATTTTTTCTTTAGGTCTATCATTGTTCAATAGAATCCAACCCTTTCTGCTGGCCTCTTGGAAAAAGATCTCCGAGAGGGGGTTTGTGGTGTTGTATGGGCTTATATCCTCATTCATGTCGGGTTTGCAACAGCCACACCATATAACTATCTGTTGATTGGTCTCCATTTCCACTTGCGCTACTCATCTCCTCGAGTCATCTGCTCTCAAATCAGGCCCCTCGACCCTCTTTGGATGTTCACCAACATGTCTGGATGAACTATGGTTTGGGATTTGTAGTTTTGGGTTCTACTTTGACATGTTTTCATCTACTTCCAAGATTCATGTTTCACTTTATTTGGGTTTTCATCATCTTTCACATCCAAAAGGACCCCCAGATGACATGGATTCTAGGACTTAGTGCTCTCCTACCATCTTGGGCCAGCTTCCCAGTGGACGTTGAATGAAAATTTGACACATGTCCCAAATTTTGTATACGATCAGTGGTTGATGCACAATTGATTTTTCCTGTTTCAGGTCACGCGATATGTATTCTATGTTTTGAACACGGTCAATAGTTATCATCTATCTTTAGGCCACCCGCATTAAGCCTTAAACACCGTATACATGATTCACATATCATTCCACTCAATAATGTTCAAGTGGAATATAGACACTCTTGGTGCCATCCTTCAGTGTGTGTTTGTGCATTCAAAGAACTAATCAATGACGTTGTGTGATTCCATGCTCTTCCCCATTTCCTATTCCTCTTAATTCCACAGGTTGTGATGATCTTATCTGCCCTTGTTTCTAACATTGAGCACATCTCACGTGGGATTAGGGACTTGGTCAAGGTTTACGCCCTCCTGGATGAATCTAACCTCTTTCAGTTAGAGCTCTATGTGTGTAAACTATGATCCCACTCATCCTTACCATATGACGTTAAGCTGTGTGAATTTAAAGAACTATGTGTTCCTTGATTCCAATCCTAATGGGTTATGTATGTATGCCCAAATAGTTTTTCTTTAGTCATAGCCTCATATCCTTTGATTTTTCCCCCAGGGCCTGAGGTCCCCCACTCGAGTATTGTGCCTGATGTGTTGTGGACTAATGTCCTAATTTTCCTTGGTTATGCCTTATCACACCATGTGCATTCCCATTAGATCCCCCTTTCTTCAATGGGAGTCCAAGACATATGATGTTAAACTATACTGCCTGGTGCCAAATGATGTGAACTTCCCTGGCATTGAAGCACGATGTTAAAACACATAGTATGGTCCTACCATACGACCCTAAATTGTGACACTATTTTCTTATCCACACGATGTAAAATGGCACTTCAATGTGGTGTATTCACTCGAGGGGACATCATATCTTTTATCAGTCTTCCACTATGACATTATTTAAGGCCTACATATATCTTGATTCCTACAGTGATGCCTGGATTCTACATCCTAGGTTTTTTGATTAAAAAACACACATCCACCATAATAAACAAGATCCATCAAATGACGCTTCTTTTGTTTCATTGGACATAACTGAATGATTGTATTGCTCTGGGAATTGATACCCCACCATTGAATTATCCAGAAATACACATGAATTGATTCCCATAATCATGGGATATGTAGGAACACTCATGGAATTCTTCAAAGGCCCAGCCCATGAATTCATCTTTTGGTCCCCTGACTTAATGTTTCCCTTGGGAGAACGTGGTATTACTGGGACTTCTACTATCCTCATTCACATAGCGTTTTAAAAAACTACACCGTGTGTCTACCGTATCTCTTCCCCACCTAGTCTGAGTTCTGTGACCATAAACTAATATCTTCCCATGAAAACTATGTATGTCTTGATTCCCTTTCTCATGGGATATGTAGTAATGCACAAATGTTTAGTATTTGGGTCCATCCCAAGGTACTAAAAATCCTTGATTAATCCACAAGAATGATGTTAATCTACATACCCTATTCCATGCATCATGACTTTAAACTGTGTGTAGGTTTCCATAAAAAATGTGTTCTAATATGGAAGGAATCTTGGGTCCTCATCCACATCGGCTTTTACTACATCACCAACCTATGAACATTAATTAAACCAAGTCCCATCCAAATGGTCATCTCTATGACATTAAACTAGGTGTTTGCATCCTGGGGCCCTTTTTCCATGGAAAAGGATTCAACTCCTTCTATATGAGATGTCTCATTGGCCTACTCAAATGCACCATGGCGTAGAGCCCATAGTGTTGGATTCCACATGGAAATTCCCTCATTTCTTGTCTAGGCTTTAGGAGCCCTTTATTTGGATCTCCATCCCCTTCCATTTCTAAAGGGACCCCCTTCACGACCTTGTCTCATGTCACATTGGCTCACCTACCATCTTGGGCCAACACCCCGGAGGAACATGAAGGTAATTTTGCGACAGTTACTGTGTTTCAAAAATGGTCTACATTCGACGGTCATTTGTCTGTCCTCATGCTGGGCAAATGTGACATGAGTGTTGTGTTTTGAACATGGTCAATAGTTATCCTCAATTGTCATGCCCCCAATCATTACAATATAGATCCCGAGCATCATTATTCACATATTTCCACTTCCTTATGGTTAAGTTGAATTCAAACACACTCGTTTTATCCTCTCTATTCATTTATTTGTGTTATGTAGAATGGTCAGTATTATTGGGACGTCATTCACCTAGCATTATTTTTCACCTAGTGTGTACCTTCCTATACCAGGAAAATCCCATCACTAATACATTACCCCACATCAAGCATGACTGATATGGGATTATTGGTTTGGGTATGTTGTGTAGTAGTGTGGCCAAACCACACATTCCTTTCATCCTGCATGATGTTAAACTATACTCTCAGAACTACATAAGGATTTGTAACTACCCGAAATTTTGAATAAATCTGGTTTCCTAATTTTCTGTGTTATTTTATTTTATACTCAACAAAACTGTTTCATTTGATAACATGATTATAATTAAAATGATATTGTTGGGTTTCAACTGTTACATCACCATTGGTCAATATGTCTGCTGGAAACTAAATGCTTCGATTATTTTCTCTAAATAAAAGTTATCTTGGTTAACTAATATAGAAAGAAGATTCGATGGCCTCATCCCGTAGTCTCGGGCCAATCGAATCCCATCTAACGGAACTTGGGAAGGTGGTAGCACAACTAGGCTTTTTTATGGACCAAACCCACACCGAACTTCATCGTGTGAAGCTAGAAAGGAATCGCCTCCCTAAGAAGTTCAAACTGATAGAAATTACTACTCAGGCAATGGTGGCAATGCTGCCCCAAGATTCTATCACCCTAGCACACCTTACTCTTAGGTCCTATGCTGGTGTTATAAGGTTTTATGTAACGAGACCGTAACATCCTTGTGTAATACTTTGATTTAAATAAAAATTTTGATTCCTTCTTATGATGAAGTTTGTGAATTTTCAAAATGTCCGGATAAATATAGTAGGCATATTTTGATGAATTCTAGAAAAAGGATATCTGAAATTTTTTTGTAAACCTAAAATAATTAATTATGTGTAATGATTTTCAAAAAATGGTCTTCCCCAAATGTGTTCAGTAAGAAATTTATAGTCTAATAAGATCAACGTAATTTTTGATAAATAGTAATTTATGAATAGTGATTTTACGCTTAGGATTAGTAATTTTACCAAACGGATTAGTAATATCACTTAAAGAATGTATTAATATAATATAGGCACCTTGATTAAGTAATGGGAATTAATAATATAGGTAAATAAAAGTTTCAGAAATTATTAGTCAGGTATTAGTTTTTTCAGGTGAATAGTGTTTTTTAATTAAAAATTAAATTAAAAATATTTAGAAAAATATTTATATTAAATGGACTTTAGTTTTGAACTCAGAGCATTGATATTATTTTAAGGTAATTTTTGGGGATTTATCTGAAAAAAATGAATTTTCGGTGAATAGTGTATTTATTTAAAAATTAAATTAAAAATATTTAGAAAATTATTTTTGTAAAATGGAGTTCATTTTTGAAATAATAGAATCAATATTTTGTGAAGGTGAATGTTTGGGATTTTTCTGAGAAAGTTGAATTTTCGATGAATAGTGCAAATACAATTTTTAAGTTATGGGTGTTTAATGACGTCATTAAATAATGTATTAAGTATGTAATAAATATGGTCGACATATGAAAAGTAATTTAAGGTATTAGGTGTCCAAAGTGTCCAATACCATGGGAAAATACCATGGGAAAGACCATGGGTTTTCCAATACCACCAATGAGGTGTCCCTTAGCCATTAATGCCTTGTCCCCTCACTTTCCCTATAAATACCCACCCTTTCCTCCTTTAGTTTTCACTCCAAACACTCCCCCAATGAATCTCAGGACTCATTACCTCCCAGGGAGTCTTCCCAAGGTGCCCCCAATCCCTCAAGGCCTCTACCTTTGAGTTTTATGAGATACATTTTAAGGTAAGGGATCCTACATCTCAGTTTCTTTCCAAGTACACTCTTTTATATCATTTATTTTAAGCCCCATGTTCTTATGTTGGGGATGTTCTTTTATATTCATCCTACTTTCCATTTTATTTTCATTTGATGGGAGACCCCCTCTTACTCTCATCAATTCATTTAATGAATGTTTAAGTGGCGTCGTTAGGCTGCCGAATTTTTAAGGGATTCTTTCACTCTTCTCGTTTTCATGATCTATTTTAATGTCAACTCTTTCAAGTTACTTTTTATATTTTTGGGGTATGATCTCTAAATCTATCATACTGATATTTTATTTTCATATGATGAGAGACCCTATTTGATCTCGTCAATTCATTTTTTTGATGTTTTAAGTGATGCCATTAGGCTACCAAGTTTTCATAAGAGAAATCTTATCTTTGTCTTCCTTCAATATTTTTCATTTCAAATGGAATGTCTTTAAAATTTCATTACTATTTTATTATATCCATTATTTTCTGTCCCTATACTGTTTTATGGATAATTTATGAGTGGGTGAATCATGTCCCCTCTCTTTTCAAAATTATCTAAAACCCTATAACATAGTCGTTATGCTGCAGAATTTTCTTCTCAAAATGCCTCTCACTTTTTCTCAAATTATTTTATTTTCTTAAGTGAATACTCGAATATCATTCTTATATAGGGGTATTCACATATATAACAAAATGTTCTATTTTAAATTCTGGGATTTACATACTTTAAACCCACTTTCCTTTTCAATGGGTTTAAAGTGACAAAAATATCATGTCTTTAAAGCAGTTTTGAAAACGTTATGATTATGAAAGGAAACCCATTTCTTTTAAGCTATATGGGTTATTTATGAAATGTTTGATGATGATATACATGGATCACATAATTATAAAGTAAAATTTAAGGGTGTTCCCTAATAGCGCTCCAATTCATTGGTTAAAGACTTAATCTCTATAGATGACCATTTTTAACGACGCCTTGGTGAATAACCTTGGTAATTTTTAATGACACCTTGGGGATGGACCTTGGTGAAATAGAAATGATTGTCTATGTTAAATGCTGTAGCCAAATATTCAAGTTATGAAACACGTTATTTTTATTATGATATGCCTCATGATCTCTTTCTCATTCCTTAATTTTAATTTTCATGACTTTTGATGTGTCTCAAGTTCTCATGTAAATTGTTTCCCTTGTTTCCCATTCTGGGCCTTATGATCACCCTTTCCTTTGATGTATGATCCCAGGTTATGGGATGATGTAATGAACTTAGGATGAAAAAATGAATAAGACTTTCTAATGTTTAATTAGAATGTTTTTTATCTCATGTAATAAGTTCCTGGTTTCCAAGACGCTAAACCATAAAGATCCTTGATTTTGTATAATGTAATAAAAGTTTATGTGATAAAAATGAGGGATGATATTGTTGGTATCAAAGGATGGTTCAGTTATTTGTGGAAATTAGGATATGAAAACATTAGGAAGAACCCTCTATAAAATATTAAATATAGGAAATCTTCGTAGTATTTTGGTGAGTATTGAGTAAGGGGTTTCCAAAAAAATACATCCCTGTCTGGATACGAGCAGGTAGAGGTGGATCTTCCACAGATGTACATAGGGGTAAAACCCAAAAACACCACTTTGAGCTAGAATCAAATGGGAACTGGTACACGACAATGGTCCTTTTCGCACTCTTGGTTACGAAACTCCTGGGGCATATGCTTTGGTAAATTAATAAGCTTAGTATGAACCATTATTAAAGGAACAAAGATAAAATAAAATAATGATTCACATAAGAAGATATGATCATGTATAACCTAGATTGGAACCTAGGGGATCACAAGTTATAGTATACTTTCCTTATACATGTTTATCCTTCCATGCTTAACGTTTCCTTTTAATGATTATTGGCAAAGTATTTAAGACCCTAATTGTACTTTCTTTTCTTAGTTAATGGCAGGAAATGGAAGAACATGTCCCAACAACCAATGTGATAGAAAATGTGATGATTGACCTATTAATGTGACAAAGATGATGAGAGATCAAGTTGAACATATTGTGATTATGCCAAACCAGCTATCAAAAATCACAATTAATAATTGGTACCTATTTGAATGCCCAAATTCATCAAGGAAGAAGAAGACAAAGTGTCAAGGATGTTCATCTGATAAAGTTGATAATGGAAAGAAGACCCAATTTCTTTTTTGAAAAAAGTGTGGGAAGAGGCACCAAGGATGATGTAACAAAGGAACTAGGAGATGTTTTAAGTGTGGGAATATAGGGTATAAAGTATCCAATTTCTTTAAAAAAATGGATAATGTGATGAATAGAGATAAGGTTCGATCTAATGTACCTTATACATTTAAATATCATAAATGTGGAGATGCTTGAAATTATGCAAGGTAATGCTCTCTTGTAAGGGATGAGAATCATGATGAGCATCAACAATCCTCAAGGACAAGGGATCAATGCAAGTCCTATCCAGAGATGGATCATGATGACTGAAGTACATGTAACTTCTTCACAATAATTTTCTATGTCATGTTGTATTATAGTTTGTGGACTATGAGCATATCTTTTATGTTTTCTATGATCTTCGAGTCACTACCTAAGATGATTTTATATCATTATGGAAAACATCTATGGTTATGTACCACATGTTGATGTAGTGAAGCTGTTATTCATAAAAAAGGTAATTTGGGGATTAAAATATGATTATTATTTTGGAAGACGTTCACTATTTTGGGAACCCTATATGATCGAGGTAAATAGACTACTATGGTATTTTCTTTGAGGAGTAAAGGTTGACTTATATTTTGAAGAATTGATGAATTTAATGCCAACATATGGTAATTTAGGTTACTTATGGAAATGATTAACCTATATTGGGGAAAGTGTGATTAGGTTAGTTACTTTTGTTATAAGATGATAAGAGTGGTTGATGTTGGTTGGATATGAACGATAAAGTCTATCATGGAAGACTATGTTATGAGATCATTCTTATAATTGGGTTTCAATATTTGTTTGGTTTATTTTGAATAATGTTAAGGACAATTATTTATGGAATGGTCTATGATGAAATTTGGGTAGTACTGTGGAATTTTAAAGATTTAAAGAAGTTTCCCTTCCTATGGGATTCTTTCTTTTTTAAGAGTTGTTTTATCTTACCCCTTCTGTTTTTGGGATAATTTTTAAAGATAGAAGAAATTGATAGTTTATCATTTGTGGATTATCTGATTATCTAGAAGATGATTCTTGTGGTTTGATGAGACCAAGTTGTTTTTGAATGCTCATCGTTTGGAGAACTGATTATTTTTGGTAGAAAAATATTAAAGGATGAAACACTACTTGAACAGAGGTATATTTCCTTATGTTTTTATACTATGTAGTAGATAAATTCCTCAAAATTATGAAAAGGAATGTAAAAAAAAACCTTTTTGGTTTATGATTCCTAATGGGTAATAAATGTCCATTTACACACATCATAAGTTTGTGATTTTCTTGTGGTTAACATTCTCCTAATCATGTTTTCTATCACTCTCCCTCAGAACATGACCCTTTGTTTTCTCTTCCATGTCCATGTTTTCCTACATGGAATCCACGTGTGTGTTAACTCGGGTGACCTTTGTACTTCCCTTTCATTATTTTAAATTAATATTTTTACTGACTCATTTTCCGATGTGGGACTCTCAATGAAATTTCCAAACCCAATTTTAAAAATTTTGAGGACGCAATTTCTTAAGGAGGGAAGAATGTAACAACCCGAACTTTTGAATAAATCTTGTTTCCTAAATTTGTGTGTTATTTTATTTTATACTCAAAAAAACAATTTCACATGATAACATGAGTATAATTAAAATGAGACTGTTGGGTTTCGACTGTTATATGACCGTTGGTCAATATGACCACTGGAACCTAAATGTTTCGATTATTGTCTCTAAATACAACTGATCTTGGTTAATTAATATAGAAATAAGATTCGATGGGCTCATCCAGTAGTCTCGGTCCAATCAAAGCCCATCTAACGGAACAAGGAAAGGAGGTAGCACCACTAGGATTTTCTATAGACCAAACCCAAGCCGAAATTCATTGTGTGAAGCTAGAACATAATCACCTTCGTGACAAGTTCAAACTGATAGAAATTACTTCTCGGCCAATGTTGGCTATGCCGCCCTAAGATTCTATCACCCTAAAACACCTTACTCTTAGGTCCTATGCTAGTGTTATAAGGGGCTATGTAACAAGACCGAAACATCATTGTGTAATCCTTTGATTTAAATAAAAATGGTGATTCCTTCTTATGATGAAGTTTGTGAATTTCCAAAATGTCCGGATAAATGTAGTAGGCATATTTTGATGAATTCTAGAAAAAGGATATTTGAAAATATTTTTGTAAACCTAAAATAATTAAGGATGTGGAATGATTTTCAAAAAATGGTCTTCTGCAAATATGTTCAGTATGAAATTTAGAGTCTAATAAGATCAACATAATTTTTGATAAATAGTAATTTATGAATAGTGATTTTATGCTTAGGATTAGTAATTTAACGAAATGGATTTGTAATCTCACTTAAATAATGTATTAATATAATATAGGCACCTTGATTAAGTAATGTGAATCAATAAAATAGGTAAATAATAGTTTCAGAAATTAATAGTCAAGTATTAGTTTTTTCAGGTGAATAGTATTTTTTAAAAAAAATTAAATTAAAAATATTTAGAAAATCATTTTTATAAAATGGACTTTATTTTTCATCTCAGAGCATCGATATTATGTTAAGGTAATTTTTGGGAATTTATCTGGAAAAATGATTTTTCAGTGAATAGTGTATTTATTTAAAAACTAAATTAAAAATATTTAGAAAATTATTTTTATAAAATCGAGTTCATTTTTGAAATCAGAGCATCAATATTTGGTTAAGGTGAATGTTTTGTATTTTTCTGAGAAAGTTGAATTTTTGATGAATAGTGCAAAAACAGTTTTTAAGTTACGGGTGTTTAATGACCCCATTAAATGATGTATTAAGTATGTAATCAATATGGTATACTTATTAATATTAATATAAGGTATGATTTTTCCCAAGTGTCCAATACCATGGGCAAATACCATGGGCAAGCCCATGGTTTTTCCAATACCACAAATGAGGTGTCCCTTGGCCATTAATGCCTTGTCCCCTCACATTCCCTATAAATACACACCCTTTCCTCCCTTATTTTTCATTCCCTACTCTCCCCCAACGAAGTTCTGGTCTCATCACCTCCAAAGGAGTCCTCTAAAGGTTCCCCCAATCCCTCAAGGTCCCGACCTTCGAGTTATAAGAAGTACGTTTTAAAGTAAGGGATCTTTTCTCTCTCTTTCTTTCCAAGTACTCTCTTTTATGTCATTTCATTTAAGATCCAATTTCTTTTGTTGGGGATGTTATTTTATATTCATCCTACTGTAATTTTCATTTTCATTTGATGAGAGACCCCCTCCTTCTCTCATCAATTCATTTTAAGAATGTTTATGTGGCACCGTTAGGCTGCCAAATTTTTAAGGGATTCATTCACCCTTCTCGTTTTCAAGATCTATTTTAATGTCAAGTCTTTAACGTTCCTTTTTATTTTTATGGGGTGTGATCTATATATCTATCATTATGATATTTTATGTTCATATGATGAGAGACCCTATTTGATCTCATCAATTCATTTTTTTGATGTTTTATGTGACGCCGTTAGGCTGCCGAATATTAATAAGAGAAATCCTATCTTTGTCATCCTTAAATGTTTTTCATTTCATATGGTATGTCTTTAGAATTTCATTACCATGTTCTTATATCAATTATATTCTATCCCTCTACAGTTTTATGGATCATTTATGAGTGGGTGACCCATGTCCCCTCTCTTTTCAAAATTTTCTAAAACCCTTTAACATAGTCGTTTTCTGCAGAATTTTCGTCTCAAAATGCCTCTCTTTTTCTAAAATAAATTTTTTATTAAATGAATACTCAAATATCATTAATATATAGGGGTATTCACATATATATCAAAATGATCTATTTTAAATTCTGGTATTTACATACATGAAACCCACTTTCCTTTTCCATGGGTTTAAAGTGACATAAAGATCATGTCTTTAAAGCAGTTTTGAAAACGTTATGATTATGAAAGGAAACCCATTTCTGTTATTCTATATGGGTAATTAATGAAATTTTTTATGATGATATATGTGGATCACATGCTAATAAAGTAAAATTTAAGGGCTCCCCCTAATATTGCTCCAATGCATTGGGTAAATACTTAACCCCTAGAGATGACCATTTTTAACAACGCCTTGGTGAATAACCATGGTAATTTTTAATGACACATTGGGGATAGACCATGGTGAAACGAAAATGATTTTCTATTTTAAATGTTGTAGCCACATCATCAAGTTATGAAACACGTTATTTTTATTTTGATATTCCTTGTGATCTTTTTCTAATTCCTTAAAGATATTTTTCATGACTTTTTATGTGTCTCAAGTTCTCATGTAAAATGTTTCCCTTGTTTCCCTTACTGGGCCTTCTGCTCACCCTTTCATTTGATGTTTTCTCACAGGTTATGAGATGTTTTAATGAACTTTGGATGAAAAAATGATTAATCCTTTCAAGTGTTTAAGAAAAAAAATTTCGTTTTGTCTCATGTAATAAGTTCCTGGTTTGAAAGACACTAAACCTTAATGATCCTCGATTTTGTATAATGTAAAGAATGTTTATGTGATAAAAAGGAGGGATGCTATAGTATTGATATCCATATTAGTGGGGAACATAGGAATGCTCAAACACTTTTTCTCCAACACAACCCAAATTTTTCGAACATAGATCACTCGACCTAATACTTCCATGGGTAACACATGGTGTGGTGTGGGCTCTTTGGTCATCATTCATGTCGGGATATGAACTATACAACAAATTTGCATTCTGGGTAACCTCATCCTCACAATATGACATTAAATTATGTGTATGTCTCCCTTGTTGGTACGATGTAAAAATATGGGCCACTCTAAGTTCTCTTTAATAAAATCCTTATGAACCCTGATCAGATTGATTTTCTCACATAATGTGTTTTCATCATGGTTTCATAATTTCAAGAGTGTTGGACTCCATCAAAGCAATCCATCACTCAACCCTCCACTCTTTTCATTCCATTTATTGGGATCCTCATCCAATTTCATGTCTAATGAAACCCCATAATGGTATGGATACTTGACTAATGTATAGCCTACTATACTGGTCAAATGTTTCTAATGATTATGGATGAAATTTCGAATCAGGCCCCACATTTTGAACGTGTCTTACAGTCGACACTCGTTTGTTTTCCCCATTTCAAGACAATGTAATAGGGTTTCTAGGGTTTGAACATGGTCAAACAATTTCCTTAATTTTCATGATGTTCGTAGATTATTTTGATTTTTGGGTATCATGATCCACACGTTCCCTTCCCCTCTATTTGGATTGATTCCAACACCCCTGGTAATACCCTGCTCGTGCACTAAAAAAAGTGGGAAAAGAAACAATTCTAATGTTCTGAAAACTTCATTCTCCAATTTGGCATCAATCATTCTTCCCAGAAACATGTATTTCTCATTCAATCTCTGGATGTCTGATGATAAGTTTTCACTCTCATATTCATTCAGAATAATGATTTGGTCATCCCTTGTTTCTCAAATCGGGCACAAACCACCTGACCTTAGGTATTGATCGATGGGTTTTTCACAAATGTGAGGGAAATGTAGAAAACCAAAACAGATAATGGAACTCATGCATACAAATAACATTAAAAGGAAATAATGAAAATATATTTATTTGTTCACACATATTACAACACCTAGGGATTGGACCCACCCATAGATGGTTTTACCTCTTTAATGGGGCATCCCTACTCCACTACTCTCCATCATGTTGTGTTCATGACCTTTTGTCACTTGTTAAGATCCCACTCTTCCTTTATGTTAATTGGGAATAGTTTATGAGCCTTGATATAGGCTTGATCCTTGTAGGCTAGTATGACAACCATCACTTGAGAAGATCAGCTCATTTGTTCCTCAGCCTCACCCAGCATGACCTTCAGTCATGATATGAGTCCCCATTGATCATTGAGGAAAGAGGAATGCTTGTTCACACATACCCTCAAGCATTGGATCTCATGTTCAGCCACATCTAGTCTCTTGTTGTTGATTGAATTCCTCCGTTACCATCCCACACTGAGGCCATGGTCATGTTCCCATATTTTCTCTGCCATATAGTCTCAAATGAGCCTATGAGGGCACTGTGTTTCCACTACTCCAGTGTATAGTTTGCACAGCTAGTAATGAATCATCCCTATTTGCGTTATCCATTGTTCAAGAAGGGTCTCCCCAATGAAGTTCATGATTATCTTCCTTGTATAGTGATAGACGACCTATTTATCTTCTTCAAAATAAGTCGTCTCATCCTAGTCCTCGGGGTCTGTGTGTTTATATGAGCGGAACACCTCTAGGAATTCATTGGTAGGATCTTCCTCTAGTGTCTGGTTTGGTAAGTAGGGTCTCTTGTCATCCAACTAATCCCAGTCATCAGATTCTATCTCAATGATTTCCGGTTTTCTCCTGCTGATAGTCCCACCTGTAATCAAGGGTGATGTGGTTTAGTCAGTATAAGAATCCTCTTCCACAACGATCGGTGTTCCCCTGGTAGAGGTAGTTTTAGGGACCCCATCCACCATTTCCAATACGTCCCACACCTTTTTAATAACTACTCATATCAAAATATTTTGGCGTTAGTTGGACTGGTTTAATAGACAATAGTTGCAAATCCCGTGGTGAATACATACAGTAATCAATTAGTCAATCTATCCCTAGAGCTATTGCAATCAAAATCTCGAGGAGTGTTCCCCCCATATATGTCTAGGAAATAAGAAGACTCATAGAAGAACTCCATGGATGTCGTAGCCTAACTAGGTGGGGTAATCGTCATTTTCATGGGTGTAGACCCTGAAGTTTCATATACTGTTGTGCGAGAGAAGGTTTTGCATATGAGGCTCTCAAATATAGTGAAAATGTCAGTTGATAAGGCCTAAGTGACCTGAATGAGGACCATTGGAATACGTATTAGGGTTTACCTCAGGAGACTCCAAAAATTCTTCAAGGTCCACGTTCATAATCTCACCTTCTTCCAAAGATCTCCCAATACCATCCTCTTCCCCTAAGGAGGAATCCTCTGATTCATATGGTAAGGGGAAACACACCCTCATTTCAAAGGAATAAATCAACATAGGGACTATTTGATTGAGTAGAACTTTCACTTATCCCTTTATTGGATACAGAGTACACTGAGAGTGCACAATGTCCTCCAGTAATGTGATGTACTCCTCCCCTTCCGCTTGAGATACGAAGAAGTTGGCACAAGCGTGGAGAAACTCCAACATATCCATCGCAATATAGTTCACATGGTTCCACATATAGGAGGGATTGATGAATTGTCTTTGAACATCCCAGGTGACCCAAGACTTCACGAAACAATATCCCCAGGTATATCTAAATGGTGTAGCTGCTTCCCAAAAGCCTGATTGGGTATCCAATGGAACACTATGGGTGGCCTCCCTCCTTGAGAACATTTTTCCTCAGGGAACATCAGGTCTACTAATGCTGCCTGCCTCTCGATCAATGTAGGTATCACCGCTATTTCACCCCATCCACTGCGGCACGATCTTTCCACTTTTTGGTCTTGACCTCGAGGTTGAGGATGCACTCTATCAGAAATCATGGATGGCCCACTGCTTCAACATCTCCCACGGGTAGGCTTCCTCCCAACTCATGTCATACTATTTCACATGACCATTGACAGTTGTGGTTAGAGGTAGCTCATTCTACATCCTCACATCCTCTAGTGTGAACAAGAGCCACACATTCCTCATTACACATGGATGATCATCGTGGAATACTCCTAAGTGGACCCATGAGGTCAACCTCAGCATGCACCCGAACTGCCTTGTGAAGTAGTGCAGGGTGTACGGATTATAGATATACTTGCAGTTAACCCATTCCACCAAACTCCATCTTAAAAGAACGGGAGACAGAACTAATGCTCCTCAGTTCCATGTCTGTCATGAGTGAATACACTTTTTTTCAAGGGGAATAGATGAAAGTTGAATTCATTTGACCTCAATACTCGGTTCCACACCAGCAGTGTGGTCATCTTCACTGAGAAACTCCCCACCGCATTCAGAATAGCTTGTTGGTAGTAAGACCCAAGATGAGAAATGGGGTTCAGGTATTCATAAGAGACAATATGCACCTCTATCCATTCATACATAATATGGAGTGGTCCACACACTCTATATTTCTTCTTCCCCACACAGATATGGCACAATACATTGCACAACATAGCCAACACCAGGATCTCATGATTGATTCATTCCCCCATCACCAGCATGGATTCCTTGAAGAATGTAATTGGTCATACATAGATGTTCGTATCTCTCATTGGCAACATCAAGCCAAAAATGAGCGCTAAGATGGACGCAGCCACCCAAGCCACTGGTTGTTTCTTGGTGATGACACTGAACCGCCATGTCTTCCACTGAATATTATCCAAGAGTCACCAGTATGAGTTTTCTTTGATGAATTGGGCCCCTTTGGGAAAGTGGGAAGACTCATAGGAAACATCCAATCTAAAGGGAAATTCCGGAACCACATGTACCATATGTCTAAATGGATGTCCCTCATCGACTAATTTTCCTTTCCCGACACCATATCTATAAATGTATTTACCTATAGTAGCATCTAATATAGTTACTCCAATTTATTCTAGATGGGGAGGAACTTTTCATGCATCTCCTCCAATATCGGAATCCTTGAGATATTATAAAATTCCCAGCAGCTGATTTTGACCTCTGCATGGTGAAGATAAAAAGTGTCGGTCCTCGAAAACCACCTAGTTAAAAACTCTAGAATCAGGTGCATTCTTAGGTAAATACATAATTGGGATGCCCCTGACACATCATACGGGACCACTCACCTCAGTTCCACCCCAAACTCCTCAAAAGAAGCACAAACCCAGTAATCTGAAGTCCAATATTCCATAAAATTTTGTCAAGTAGTAAGTCCCAATAATTAGTCCACCCCTTCTCCTGGTTCCCCAAAGACACCTTGAGTATGGTGTGATACTATGGGGGGATACCTCTGGCTGCAACTCCTTCCCATAAACGTTTTTGACATTATTATGCAAGTATTCAGCATTGACAGGTGTGAGATCCTCACATGTATGACCGCTGACCGCCCTGAACCACTAGTGAAGTCCCAACGTACTCCTAAACCAATAGGATGGCTCATCATTGATTTCTTCAAGAATGAAAACATCATCCCTCCGACCAATGCCATATTGAGGAATTACTTTTTACAGAGGGTAATTATTATTTCTTTCTAACAACAGCTTCATCAGGGATACTTGGTCTAAAGGGATCCACACACATTCCCCAATTCCCAGGTTATCTTCCCTCTCTTCACTCTTGGAAGCATCTACAAGGATCCCCCTGGTAGCTTCTTAGGTATCCATTCTATTCCAAAAGAATTGAATTTTTTTTGTCCTGGATTATAGAGATTGATCAGAGAGACATGTCACAGAGCTGCTCTATAGAGCCTGCAAACCCAACTTGCAGAGCACACGATCGTAGAGTCTAAAAAATCGTAGTGTGCTCCAGAGTAAATGAGTGCTTGATTTGCAAAGAGCAGTTGTAGAGTGTGTTGACATTTTCAAATCGAGATCTCAACCATAAATAAGAGGAGATAGCTAAGGAAAAAAATTGGTCATCCTCCACTATTTATTGGAAAAAATCTCCTTGCATTATGGTGCACCTGGCCATGGCGATCTTTGCAACAATCTCAACCCGTGCATCGCCTATCAAAATTACAACCCTACTTCACATTCTAGATTCACAATTTGCCTAAATGTTTTTTAGATAGACCCTAATAATTTGATTATAATTTTCTCCAAAACTCTTAGTCTTATGGGTTGGGTATTTTTGGTGAATAAATGTGTTCATGGGGAAAATATGAAAAGAGAACACCAATGCCAAAAGGGGATGCTTCTTGAAGCACCTTCACGAAGCCCCTTTTCACTATGGTCGTCCTGATTCCAAGGCCCCCTCTACAATCTCCACAGAGGAAAGATACAAAGGACTCTACCATTACTTAGAAACTGATGAAATACTATGTGATCACTGAAAAGGGAATGAAGGAAGCATTTGTTCCATGGAGGATATCTTCTTCGATTTCATGGTTTGGAAGAACTTGATGAAATCTGCCTCTGATGGAGATTCACAAAAATCTTCGCATTGTGCTTCCAAATATTCGTTTTTCCTCTCACCTATGAATACTTGGCCTCCCCAAGACACTGAGTATAGATACCTTTACATTTTGACTTCTTTTATCTCAAATCATGAATCACCATATACTATGAGAGGCATTGAAGAAAATGAGCTCTTCAAGTTATTTGAGAATTGTGAAATACCATTCCCTTGTCCTATATGCCACCTCCTCAACAATTTATGCCACTCTATGAAAGGCACCCATGCATTGGGAAGTCCTACTTCACTAAAGACCTTTCACATTGTGAATCACTCTTTATATGATTTTATACTCCATTCATAGGATAGAACACTCCACTTGACGAAGCATACCCCTTCGCGGAGTCCCTCAACATTGTGGAGCACCAGACCTTCAAGAGGCCCCTTTTTTGCACCCCTTTTATTCCCAATCCCTTGTCCCATAGGGACATCTAGGTTTTTAATAAGTTTGATCATGGTCTCTTGGGGTGTACATCATATTGTGTTCTTTTTCCTCCTACTTCTTCTCATAGGCATGCTAATGACTATTTCTTCTTTGCATAGCCATGATAATGTGAGCCCCTGAACGGGTCACTCCACAACCCCCTCTCCACATGACATTGCATGAACCTTTCTCCCACCAAGGGTTAAAGCGTGCTAGTTCTTTAATTCATAAGGGTGGGGAGATAATAACAATCTTCTGAACTGCAAGATGTTAGACAACCAATAATCAATATCCCCAACACATGACATTACACTGTATCCTCATCATGTGCGATATACATCAAGTTCGCCGCCTCGATCACTCTCTATGCCCACTACAATCCATGGGAGTCAGATCCTCCTCACATAGATGGTATTCTACATACATGGAACGAAATTTGTCTACAGGGGAGGGAAACCATCCTGGTATAAGCCCCAAAGTTTTTTGCTGGAGGTAACACCCTATCTCCTCCTCTCTTTTTCTGTGCCCAATGGCCAGAGGAGATATGGGCATAGGGTACTCGATACCTCATCACTCTACCTATGGGCTATATTTCCATTGGGCCTCCATCCTAGAGTAAGTCCCAATCTCCATCTCCCTGGGCCACTAACAAGGTATAATCCCCACTCAACTCCTCACAGACGCACATATTGTGATGTGATCGTCAAGTCTGTGGTTCATCTTATTTATCTCATAGAGTATGAATCATGTGGGAATATATTAAGAATCAACCATGAAAATCCCATTTGGGACAACATAGTATGTAAACCCTATAACCCACCAATTAACTACATGGAAATTTACCCTTTCCCTGTATGGGAAAAGTACATAGGTAGTATCCACGAGATTCTATCCTATCACCCGTTAGTCTTGACCACTTCAAGTCAGTTTAGCCTCGTCCCGCAAGACACTAAACTGTATGCTTCATACTACGTGGGTTTTCATCCATGTATCCTAGGTAGGGTATGTAGAAATCCTACTTGAGGTTCATCCCTAAAACATGGTAAACTTTAGTCTCCACTTTGTTGGGACCCACATCCTTGGTCTGTCCCTTAGTGGCATCAGACCGGTTCTCAGGTTTCTTTCCACGCGTAAACCTATGAATGGTGTTAGGTCGCTATAATTTATTACACCCAGATTCAATTCCCCATCATAAAAAACCAGGAATTAGATTCCCCACCTTGGGGATACATAGGAAGCTTCCGTGAGGTTCAATCCCATCACCCATGTCACATAAGGGCCTCTCCCTTGAGCCTCTGGGTTTTGGGAAGGTCTTGCCCCACCTCAGAGTTTCTACATCCTCAAGTTCCCATCCATTAATCCATTCTATGGTTCCTTGATAAAGCATTTTCATGTGTGCTCTCAATAATATTTATAACTAATTTCAGCATAGGGGTTGGCCTAGGACATTCTCTTGAGGAGCTTTTGTGGTCAATCAATCACTACATCTAATTCACTTTTTTATATTTTTTATTTATAAGAAAAAACTAAATGAAATTTTGGTTTGATAAATGAGAATACAAGATAATGTAAAGAAAACAAGAAATGCATAATGTAGATAGAATGAATTCAGAAAAAATGATGTTAGAAAAAAAGGATATATTCCCGAGAGAATCACACAGATTTAACCTTCATCATGACATTATTAGATTCAAATTTATTTAATAAACACACTCCATCGTATGTGTGAATATCCTATTCTATATGTGGTAGTGAATACAATGTGCTCTCAACAATGGCTGAGAGACCGCACATCCACCTCCTAGGCCGAGGGAAAAAATTATTGAAGAGAAAGTTAAGCCTCAGGCAGCAAGTTGAGACACAAAGACACCTTACCCACTAAGATCACCCCTGACCTAACTCTAATAAAATAATAAATAATAAACATGAATGTGAAATGAATTGGGTTCGACACTGGATTGATCCCCTGAGTACTTTAACAGGTCGGTTACTCATGATCACGAGTATAAGATATCAAACTGGAGAAGAATAAGGTGGAAAATGAAAAGATAATAAAATATGATAATGAGATAATGAAGAAGAAAAAAGAATATAAAAAATTCATAATACTATTAAAATGGAATGAAACTAAAAAATAGAAAGAAAATGGCCACATAGCATTGCCAAAGCTTTTAGAAGTGGCCAGGATACATATTTATAGGGATAATAGGTGAGATAATTCCATCCAAAATCATCCTCAAAAGTATGTGATGTGGTTGTCCCTTTAAATGGCGTAATTGGTATCCAGTTTCTTCATAAAATATTTTTCATGTCTTATTTGCCCACCCTCAATATATGAGATTTATTGTTAATCATATGTAGGCGTTATGGCCGATTTGATATGAAACATTTAATTTATCCATTTGACATGGAAAATTAAAATTCTTCAACATCCCTAGCCATTATGACTTTTCAACCTGTCGATTACCTCCTTAAATCATTATTAAATGTTCTCACACACATAATTTATCTTTCATATTGAGAATATGAGACATTTGATATGCATGGTCATGTTGTTATGAATTAATTACTCAATGGAACCATTTCTACCTAGAGATATGTTTCATCTTCCACATGTTTAGAGCGTTCAAATAGTACATTAATGAGAATACTTTGACCTGAAATTCATCAAGGAATGGTATAATTTAATCTTATTTCATATAATGCTGGAAAAAGCTCACTTTCAGGATTATATATATTTTTATGTGTCCGTTATAGAGATGAGGTCTCTTTGTCAGCTCGAACAATTTCCCAAATTAAATGATTTTTTGGGCATTTAAATGATCGAATCAGCCTTCCCCCTGGAACAAAAAACTTTTAGTAAATTAATTTGGTATTTTAGAAAAAAAATCACCAAATTTGGAATAATAATGTATATTTTATTCCAAAAATACCCATGTGATTAAAATATATCAACATTCCATATTTAACAACTTTTTACATTTAAGCCCAAATTTCCACTAAAACCTACAAAAGTGTAAATTACCCATACAATAACACAATGGTGGGATTATAAACAATGATTTATAAAATAAAATGTATAAAAATTTTAGCTTCGCCACTCCCCAACAATTAAAAATTTCACTCCTAGGCAATCATCTTACATCCAAATCAAAATCCATACAAAAATAAAAAATGATAAAATATCAACGATCTTATCCAAAAATGAATTGCATCATGTATAATCTACAAAAAAACAATTATCACCCATTTTAATATCAATTATTAAGATTTTTTAAACCTCATAAAAAATACATGGCCTAATTAAAATCTACCACACATTGAATTTTATTTCACTCTTCACTCATGGGAATTTGAATATGGGGTTATGCTCATACTTGGAAATTTCATGTATCACCATAGGCTTGTGAAAATTATAAACTCTCCACAGTGTGAAACTTGAAAATAAATTCAATCAGGATTTCTTTAATTAATATTTCAAATTATTTTGTGTCTAAGGGTTTGTGGAAAAATGATTGAAATAGTTCCAGGCTAGAAAGATGAGGTTGAACTCTTAAGTACAATGCATGATTAATTCAAGTGAAAACACAAGAAATTATTCTCTCAACCTCGCTTGAAAAGTGAAAAACAGAACTAAAATTTTTTATTACATGGTATATGATCCATGAATTGATTTTAATGAATGATATCATCTACGTCCTCCCCTTTTTTTGTAAAGATTCAGAAACACACAACTTTATTTTCAATTTTTTTTCAATTTTTTTTATTTTTTGCATAGAAAATGTGATTAAAATTGAATATAAAGAATGAATTAAAATTCATGCCCTTGATTTTAGATAGGTTAATGTGTCATAAATGTAATTTCAATGAGAAATTCAAGCTCGTATCTATTTTTTTCAAGGAGAATCGTATGAATGAAATAAAGCACAATGAAATGATGACTGAAGAACAGTTTTATATTTATCCATAGTCCAAAATGAATACACATACCACAGGACACCCACAAATGAAACAAAACATAATTAAAGCACACTAATGGCCATTCTCTCACACTGAAACTTGAAATATCAATGCAAAATAAACTAAGTGTACGGGTAGATAAAGAAAAAACGGATTCTAATGTGACTTAAACCTATAAGGAAATTCAAGGATTCAATGGTATGACAAAAGATATGTATAAGGGTAGGTCTCCTGTTAATATGTGGATATCCAAACAGATTCCTAAATAATATAAAATTTTTTTCATGAAATACAAGGCTTTGAATGAGAGAAGTCAAAAATTATGTTTCTCACACAAAATCAACATTTCTTTAAGGAAAATGTTGTTATTAAGAAGAATTCGTAAAAGTGGTTTAGAATACCTCACAGGACTATAAAAATATTATTAGTTAGTGTTTCATGGGAATGGATTTCAATTATCATTAAAACTAATAAAAATACATGACAATCCAATTCAAGGAAAAAGACATCACATCAATAATCATTTAGGATCCTTTTTTACAAAAATCATTTAAACTCGTTCAAAATAAATTAATTCTTGAAAAAGTTAAATGAATATTCATTAAATATAAAAAATAATAAAAATATGATATACAAAAATCAAAATCACACATGAAGAACTATGCCGGTTGACATTTCCCCCACACATAAATTTTACAACAGCTCATTTCAAATCAACAAAATATAAATATAAAGGTAGAAAAGTCAAGGGATGGAAAGATACAACCTGATATTATTTTTGAAGCAGATTCCGTGATTTAAGATCCTATATACTTCCAATAGACCTAAAGTCATGAATGATAATAAATCATAAGACAAATAAATAAAAAATAGAAAGTGAAAAGTTGATATAACATGGTTAGACCCCCATTTGGTTCTAGGATTTCACTACCCCTAGATAGGCAGTTGTAGTGGATTATACCCAATTAGATGGTGGGTGTGGTTTCTTTTCGATGAACCACCACATGTGATTTTTCATGATATCCATGCGTAGAAACTGAATGTCTAGAACCCCAAATAAAATACAAAAGTTCGGAGCTTCCAAGAAAGAATAAAGATGAAATTTTAGGTTTGATGTGGGAGGGAATAAAATATCATGGTGCCCCATGTTGACTTATATGGTGTCATCCTTTATACCATATGAAAAATATTGTTGAGGAAGTAGTCACACCACCTCATGTATGTCCATCATTTCTTCTCCAATCATCGCTACATGGGGAGTCTTGTTTTTAACATCCACGGTATGATCCATTTGTACTGCATTAGATATTTCAAGGAAAGATATATTAGAAAACAATTAAGCTTGAATAATATTAAAACATGAAGAATTAATAATGAAATATTCCCTTTCATGAAATTCATCTTGTTAGTTGATCTCTTGAGGTATGTCCAATGGAATCTCAATCTCAATAGGCGAATCTTCTTCATTATCATCCCAAGCAAGAGAAAGATATAAATTTCCTGATTTTTCATTATTAATGATGGGAGGATAATATTTCAAGTTATCTTCAAAAAATTTATTTCAAGATTATTCCAAAGGATGTTGATCTCCAATATGTGCATAAGCTAGAATGAGAACATTAAGGACCTCCTCGAGAAATGGTTGACTGCGAGATGATGTAATTATTTCAATTATAAGTTCATTCTCATATGCCACATATTATTTTACATAGACAATTACTAGTTATATCTCTTCCACCACATGTTATAGTTCATGTTATGGCTCAGGTTCGGATTTCTATTGGGAAGCGTGTACAAATTCTGCAATAAATTCAGTTTTTCTCTCTAGATTTTTTACATTATAACCAATACTTTGAAAATGAGATTCAATATGATTACAAACATTTTCTGGCACCAGAGATTGTTCATTCCATGAATTATAATTTTAATTAAAAGAAATCATGAATAAAGAAATTTTTTCTGTTTTTTTTAATTTATGATATTTTGTTTTTTCATACATAAATTAAAAATTATTTACAAAATATTAATAAAAATAGTGAGTGAAGGCCACATAGATTCCAAGAAATAGCACCAATTTGATGAAACATTGTTTTCCACACTCTCAATAATACTTGTAACTATGTGAAGCACACGGGCTGGATTAGGTCATACTCTTCAGGAGATTTGGTGGACAATCATTCACAACTTCCAGATCACTTTTTTATATATTTATTATTTATAAGACAAAAATAAATGTAATTTTGGTTTGATAAATGAAATTACAAGATAAAGGGTAAACATGAAATGCATAATGTAGACAGAATGAATGTAGAAAAAATGATGTTTAACAGAAATGATATACTCCCAAGAGAATCATCCAAATTGAACTATAATCATATTATTATTAGTTTCAAATTTAATTACTAAACAAACTCTATAATATATGCGAATATACTTTTCTATATGTGGTTGTGAATATACATTGCTCTCAATGATTGTCGAGATATCACACATCCACCTCTTTGATCAAGGGAAAATATTATAGAATTGAATGTTTAGCCTGAGGTGCCAAGTGGACACACGAAGGATACATACCCACTAAGATCCCCCTTGACCTAAATCTAATAAAATAATAAATAATAAATATGAATGTGCAATGACGTCGGTTTGACAATGGATTGATCCCCTGAGAACATCCTCAGGTTAGTTACTCATGATCATGAGTATAAGAGATCATAACAAAGAATAATGAGGTGAAAAAAGATAAAAAAAATAAGATAAAGAGGTAAAGATGTAGAGAAATGAATATTGAAAATTCAAAATACTGTTACAACTGAATGAAACTACAAAACAAATATAATATGGACACATAGAAGTTCCAATGCTTTGAGAAGTTATGCAGATACATATTTATAGGGAGAGGACATGAAATAATATTCTCTAAAATCATCCTCCATATGTATCAGCATTGATGTCCAAATAAATGTCAGAATTGCAAACAGGATTCATCATAAAAGTTGTTTCACAATGGATCCTAAGTACACCCTAAACATATTATCATTATTTTCAATTGTATGTATGAGTTATGGAATATTTAATCACAGACATTTAACTTGTCCATTTGAGTGCCAAATTCCAATTCATCAACTTCCCTGGCCATTATGACTTTTCAACCTTTCGATTCACTCCATTCCTTCATTAATAAAATTTTTAAACAATTAATTTAGTGTCCCTACTAAAAATCTAATTCATTTTGGATGCATTTTAACGATGTTATGAATTAATGACTCAATGGAACCATTTCTTCCTCGTGATGCGTTTCATCTTCCAGATGTTTGGAGCATTCAAATAATGCATTAATGAGCATATTTTTACATGAAATTCATCATGGATGAGGATCATTGAATCCTATGTCATATAAAGTTATAACCATATCAATTTTATATGTTTAGATTTATTTAGGTGTCTGTTGTGGTGGTGCGGTCCACACTGCCCTCCTGGGAAATTTCTAAAATTCAATGATTTTTTCGGGCCTCTAACTGCTCGAATCAGCCTTCCCTCCAGAAGACAAATTTTTAGGAAATAAATCAAGGAATTGAAAAAAAAATGTATCAAACAATTTGGAATAATAATGAAAATTTTATTACCAAAATACCTATAAGATAAAAATATATCAAAATTATATATTTAACTACTTTTTGCATTTAATCTCAATTTACCATTAAATCCCTAAAAAGATGCCAATTACCCATACAATAACACTACGATGGGATTATAAAAAATTATTTATGGTATAAAATATACTACAATTTTAGCTTCATCACTCCCACACAATTAAACATTAAACTCATGGGAAATCATCTAAAATCAAAATCAAAACCCACACAATAATCAAAACTGAGAAAATATAAATGATCTACTCCAAAATAGAATTCCATTAGGTATTATCTATGAAAAAAAATTCCCTCTCATTTTCATTTCAGTCATTATAATTTGGCCAACCTCATAAATCGACCCATTACCTAATCATAACCAACCTCGCATTGATTTTTATGTCACTCTACAGACTTGTGAAATTGAATCTAGAGTAATGGTCATACTTGAAAATTACATGTATCACCATAAGTATGTGAAAATTCACATTTATCCATAGCATAAAACACGAAAATTAATCAATCAAGGGGAAATTTATTAAATGTTCAGATAATTCTGTGGAATAGGGTTGGTGGGATAAATATTGAAAATGATCTAGGCTCGAAAGAAGAGGTCGGACTCCGAAGAACAAAGGATGATTAATTCAAGTGAAAATAGAGGATATTCCTCTATCAATCCCACTTAAAAATTTGAAAAAAACCTCCCCCTATTATGACATTGTACATGAGAAAGAATTTATTACAATGAATGATATAATCTAGGTGCTCCCTTTTTTGTAAAGCTCCATACAGGCACACTATTTTTTTCATTTTTTTCATTTTTTAGACTTTTTAATAGTGGAAGAGCATACAATTGAAAAAAATTAATGAATGATAATTCATTACCTTGATTTAATAGAGGGTAATGTGTCATAAAAAAAGTACAATGAGAATTTTAAGGTCATCTCCATTTTCTTCATGGAAAACTGGATGAAAGAAATAATGCACAATGAAATGATGACTCACGCCCAATTTTCAAATTATCCATAGTCCGAAATAAGACACATATGAAAATACTACCAGAAATTAAACACATACCTATTAACTCACATGAAAGCCCTTACCCCCACACTCAAACTTGAAATATCCACGAAAAAATACTAAGAGTGCAGGTAGATAAGGAAAAATTAGATTCTAATGTGGCTTAAACCTATAAGGCAATTCATGGATTCTAATGGATATCGAAGGATAGATGTAAGGGTAGGTATCATGTTAATGTTTGGCTAGCCAAATTGATTCCTCAATTATATAAAAAATTATTCATGAAATCCAACGATTTGAAAGAGAAAAGTCACAAGTTCTCTTCCTCACACAAAATCAATGTTTATCTCAAGAAAGTGTTGGTATTCAGATGAATACAAAAAAGTGGGATTCAATACATCAAAGGACAAGAAATATATTTTTAGTTAGGGTTTCATGCGATTAGATTTAAAAATTATTCAAACATATAAAAATTAATGACAATCCAATTCAAGGAAAATGCCTTCACAGAAAAAATAATATAAGATCCATTTTTTTTCGAAAATTATTTCAGCACATTCAAAATCAATTAATGTTTGAAAAGTGATATGAATATTCATTAAAGCAAAAATATCTTAAAAATTTGATATAAAATGAAAAGAACACCAAAATAACCATGCATGTTGACACCCCCTATACATAAATTTTACTACCCCTCATTTCTACTCAAAAAAATATAAAAATAGTGGTAGAATGTGAAGGTAAGGATTGATAAAACCTGAAATTATTTTTGAAGAGGATTCCTGAAGTTAATCTCTTAGATACTTCCAATAGACATAGAAATCATGAATGAAAATAAAGCATAAGAAAAATAAAAAAAATAGAAATGTAAAATATGATACAAAAAGGATTAGACCCCCCATGTGGGTGCTAGGATTTTACTGCCCCTATTTAGGGAGTTGAAGTTGATTATCCCTAATCAGATAGTGGGTATGGTTTCATTGAGACGATTCACCACATGTTCATTTTACCGATGTCCATGAGTAAACACTGACAGTAGAGAACCCAAAATAATATAATACAGTCTTCAACCCCCAAGATAGAATAAAGATGAAATTTGATGTTTGATATGTGTGGGAATAGAATATAGGGGTGCTACAGGTTGACTTATATAGTGTCCTCATCCATATGGTATGGAAAATAGTGTTCAGGAAGTAGTCATACTACCACATGTTCATCTAACTTTTCTTCTTCAATCATCCATCCTTGTGTAGTCTCATTTTTAACATCCATGGTCTTCTCCATTTGTGTTTGCTAAGAAATTTCAAATAAAGAGAAGTTATAAAACAATTAAACTCGAACGATATTAATACATGAAGAATTAAATAATAAATCCTCACTTTCAAGTAATTCAGTTTGGTAATTGATCTATTCCATAAATGAACAATGGATACTCAATCTCAGCTGCTACATATTCGTTATTATCTCCAAAATAAAGAGGGAGGCAAAAATCATCTCATGTTTCATTATCAAGGATGGGAAGATCATGTTTCAAGTTATCACCAAATAAGTTTTTCTATGATTATTCTAAAAACATTTGATCTCTCATCAGTCCATCAACTAGAATTTGAACTTCATGGAACACCTAGAGAAATGGTAAAGTGAAAGATGATGTAATTAGTTCCTTTAAATGTTCTTCCTCACCTACCTCGGGTTCTCTAATATAAAAAATTATTGGTGAAATCTCTTCCGCAACTTTTTCCAGTTCAGGTTCTGGATCTGGTCTATATTGCTCTGGGGATGTGCAGACATATTTAGAAATAAATTCTATTGGGTTCGCCTGATTTTTTTCTTTATCACTAATCCTTTTAAACTGAGCATCAATATCATTAAAAACATTTTTTGGAACCTAGGATTGTTCAGTCCAGGATTAATAATATAAATAAAAACACATAATGAACAATTTGTTTTAAATTCTGGAATTTTTTGCTTTTTTCTTAAATAAAAGAAAAACTATTTACAAAATATGAATAAAAATATTGAGTGATGAACACATGGATCCCTAGAAATATCCCCAAATTGATGATGCATTTTAATCGGGACACTCAGAAATATTTATAACTATGTGCAACATAGGGTCAAGCCTAGGTTGTTCTCCTGAGGAGATTGTTTAGATAATAAATCAATACTTATAATTTACTTTTTTTATGTCTTTTTATTTTCACGAAAAAACTAACTGAAAATTTCGTTTGAGAAATTAGAATACAAGATAAAGGAATGTAAACATTCAATGCATAATGCAGACAGAATGAATGTCGAAAAAATGATTTTAGACAAAAATGGGATATTCCTGAGAGAATCACCGAGATTGAACCTTCATTGTCTCATTATTAGTTTCAAATTTAACTAATAAACACACTCCATCGTATGTGTGAATATCCTCTTATATATGTGGTTTTGAATATATAGTTCTCTCAATGATCACTGAGATACAGCACATCCCCCACCTCGATCAAGAGAAAATATTATTGATGAAAAATTTAAGCCTCAGGTAGAAAGTTGAGACACAATGGAGCCTTACCCACTATGATCCTCTTAGACCTAACACTAATAAAATAATAAATAATAAACATGAATCTGAAATGACTTGGGTTCAACACTTTATTGATCCCCCGGGAACTTCCTCGGGTTATTTACTCATGATCATGAGTATAAGTGATCATAGTGGAGAATAATGAGGTGGAAAAGAAAAGAAAAATCATATAGTAATGAGATAAAGAAGAAGGGAAAATAATATTAATATTTATAATTCTATTAAAATGGAATGAAACTACAAAAAAATAGGAAATGGCCACATAGAAGTTCCAATGCTTTGGGAATGAGTGATGATACATATTTATATGGATAGGAGGTGAAAGAATTATCTCTAAAATCAACATCCATGTGATTCTACATGGATTTCCAATTAAATGGCATAATTGTTAATAGGTTTCTTCCTCACATATGTTCCATAATGTCTCCTATGTTCACCCTAAAATTCGGAGCTTCATTTTCTATCATATGTAGGAGTAATGGTCAATTTAATCTGAGCCATTTAATCTGTCCAATTGACTTCTAAATTCTAATTCTTCAACTTCTATCGCGATTATGACAATCACAAAGTTGATTGGATCTTTAAATAATTTATAAATTTTGTTAAAAACTTAATTTATCATCCCTCCCCAAAATATAATCCATTTTTGGATGCATGGTCATAATGTCATTAATTAATTACTCAATGGAACCGTTTCTTCTTGTTGAGACTTTTGTTCTTCCACATATTTAGAGCATTACAATAATGAATTAATAAGAATATTTTAAATTTAAATTCATCATGGTTGAGTCTCATTGAATCCTCTATATTCTATAGCTATAACAATCTCATATTAAGGTGTTTATATCAACTTATGTGTTTGTGATAGAGGTGCGGTCCACGCTGTCTGCCTGGAAAATTTCCCAAAATAAATGATTTTCACCGGCCTCTAAATGATTGAATCAGCCTTCCCTCTAGAAGGTAAAGTGTTAACAAATATATCATTTATATAAAAAAATAATATAAAAATTAGGAATAGTAATGTAAATTTTATGCCCAAAATACCCCTATGATAAAACTATGTCAATATTCCAGATTTAACCACGTTTTGCATTTAAGCACAAATCACCACTAAAAACACAAAAAGGTGACCATTACTGATACAATTATACAATGGTCGGATAATAAACAATGATTTAAAGTTTTAAATATATTAAAATATGATCTTCTTCACTCCCCCACAATTAAACTTTTCACTCTTGGGCAATCTTCATTCATAGAAATCAAAATCCACACCTCAATCGAGAATGATAAAATATCAATGATCATGACCAACATAGAATTCTATCATGTATAATCTAAGAAAAAAATTCTCTATCATTTTCATTTCAATAATTGAAATTTGTTCAACAATAGAAATCAATCAATGGCCCAATCACAACCTACCATACATTGAATTTTTTGTTACACTTCACTCAAGGGAAATTGAATGTTGAGTTATTCTCATACTTAGAAATTGAATTTATCAAAATAGGATTATGAAAATTCTGATTTCTCAATAGCTTGAAACAATAAAATGAATTAAATATTGGGTTATCTTATTAAATGTTCTTGTTATTGTGTGTATTAGGTTTTGTGGGAAAATGATTGAAAAAGTTTCATGCTAGAAAGAGGTGGTCGGACTCATACGTAAAATTCATGATTAATTCAAGTGAAAAAACGAGAAATTCCTCTCTAAATGAAGCTTGAAAATGTCAAAAACAACACCACCTCATTTTATGACATGCTACATGAGCCCAAAATTAATTATAATGAATGATATCATCTATGTTCTCCCATTTTCAGAAATCTCTAGAAAGGCAACGCTTTATTTTAATTTTTTAATTTTTTCTGATATTTTTCATAGAGAAAGATCCTAAAATTGAATAAAATTAATGAATAAAAATTCATTCCCTTTATTTTAGAGATGTAAATTATTCATAAAAGGAAATAAAATGAGAAATTAAATCTTATCTCCATTTTTTCGTGGGGAACCGGATGAAAGAAATAAATCATAATGCAATAATGACTAAAGCCCAATTTTCTAATTATCCACAGTCTAAAATGAAGACACATACCACAGGACACCCACAAATGAAATAAATCCCAATTTTCTCACACAAAAGGCATTTACACCACAATCAATCTTGAAATATCCAGGAAACAGATACTAGGAGTGTGGGTAGATAAGGAAAACCATCTTGTAATGTAGATTGAACCAATATATAAATTCATGGCTTATAAGGTCTAAAGAAGAATAGATGTAAGGGTTGGTCTCATGTTAATATGTGGTTATCCAAAGAGACTCATCAATAATATCAATAAAATTTCATTAAATCCAAATCGTTGAAAGGGAAAAGCGACAAATTCTCATTCTCACACAAAATCCATGTTTCTCCCAATAAAGTGTGGGTATTAGGAGGAATATGTCAATGAGGTTTAGAATACCTCACATGACTAGAAAAATATTTTTATTTAGTGTTTTAGAGGAATGGATTTCAAAAATAATTGACACTCAAAAAAATGCATGACAATCCAATTCAATGTAAAATTCATCACATCATCAATCATTTAAGATCTATTTTTTCAAATATCATTTCAACTCTTTCAAAAATAAATTATTGTGTAAAATGTGATAAGAATATTAATTAAAGCTCAAAAATCCTAAAGATATGATATAAAAAATGAAAATAATAGACGAATAACCTAGTATGTTGACACTCCCCCCAGACATAAATTTTACTAACCCTCATTTCAACTCAAAAAAATATAAATATAAAGGTAGAAAAGTCAAGGTAACGAATGATACAACCCCATATTTTTTTGAAGTATATTCCTTGAGTTAAGCTCTTAGATACTTACAATATAACTATAAATCATGAATGAAAATAAATCATAATATAAATAAATAAATAATAGAATGGAAAAATATGATAAAACATGGTTTAGATCCCCATGTGGGTGCTAGGATTTGACTTCTCATAGTCAAGAAGTTGCAATGGATTATCCCCAATCAGATGGTGGGTGTGGATTAATTGAGATGAACTACCACATGTGAGTTTTGTTGATGTACATGAGTAAACACTAAAATTAGAGAACCCTAAATAAGAAAATAAATTTCCCCACCACCAAGAAAGAATAACGATAACATTAGAGGATTGAAGTTAGAGGGAATAGAATGTAGGGGTTCTCCCTACTGACATCTATGGTATCCTCTTCCATATGGTATAAAAAATATTGTAGAGGAAGTATTCACACCACCACATGTTTTTCAATCTTTTCTTCTTCAATCATCGCTACATGGGTAGTCTCATTTGTAACATCGATAGTTTTCTCCATTTTTGCTGCATCAGACATATCATAGAATGAGATGTTAGAAAAACCATTATCCCGAGTAAGATTAAAACATGAAAAATTAATAATAAAATATTCCCTATCATGTAATTCCTCATGTTAATTGATCTCTTTGGGATTGACCATTAGAAACTCAATCTCAGAAAGTGCATCTTATTCATTATCTTCTAAGGAAAGACAGAGGTATAATGTGTCTGATGTATCATTAACGATCATGATTCAAGTTATCTTCAAAATAGTTATTCCACGATTCTTCCAAAAAATGTTTATCTTCCATCAGCACATTAGTTGAATTGTGCACTTTAGGGACCTCCTCAAGCAATGGATGATTGCGAGATGATTTAATTAGTTTCTTTATAAGTTCCTTATCACTAATCTTATGTTCATTAACATAAAAAATGATTGTTGAAATATCATCCACCAATTGTTTTGGATAAGGTTCTATCTTAGATTCAGATTCCACATGGTATGTGCATACATATTCCGCAATAAATCCTATTGGATCTCCATATTTTTCATATTATCACTAATCCTTTGAAATTGGGAATCAATATCAATACAAATATTTTCTGGAACTTGTGATTGTTTAGTTTATGAATAATAATTTTAAATAAAAGATATCATCAAAAAATATATTTTTTATGTATTTTATTCAATTTATGACTTTGTTGTTTTGTTCATAAATAAAAGTAAAATTATTTAAAAAATATGAACAAAATAGTGAGTGAAGACCACTTGGATCCCTGAAAATGGTGCCAATTTGGTGAATCATTGTCATCCACGCTTTTAAAAATGTTTATAACAATGTGTATCATATGGGCTGGCCTAGTTTATTATCTTGAGGAGCTTTTGTGGTCAATCAATAACTACTTCTAATTCAAATTTTTTATATTTTTGTTATTTATAAGACACAAATAAATGAAATTATGGGTTTAAAAATGAGAATATAAGATAAAGGATAGTAAACATGCAATGCATAATGCAGAGAAAATGAATTCTGAAAAAATGATGTTAGACAGAAATGAGATATTGCCGAGAGAATCACCTAGATTGAACATTCATCATTTCATTATTATTTTAAAATATAATTAATAAAGAAAATTCATCATTTTTTTGAATAACCTCTTATATATGTGGTATTGAATATAAATCTCTCTCAACAATCTCCAAGAGACCGCACATCCACCTCCTCGATCAAGGGAAAACATTATAAAAGAGAAAGTTAAGCCTCTGTTGGAAAATGGAGACACAAAGGCACTTTACCAAGTAATATCCCCCATGACCTAAATATAATAAAATAGTATATAATAAGAATGAATGTTCATTTAATTGGGTTCAACACTTGATTGATCCTCGGGGAACTTAATTGGGTTACATACTCATTATCACGAGTATAAAAGATCGTAGTGGAGAAGAATAAGGTAGAAAAACTAAAGAAAAAAATAAGATAATGAGATAAAGAAGAATAGAAAATAATATTAAAAATTCATAATACTATTATAATGGATTTAAACTACAAAAAATAGAAAATATCCACATATAACTGCAAATTCATTGAGAATGAGTGAGGATACATATTTATAGGGAGTGGAGGTGAAAAGATTCTCTCAAAAATCATTCTCCATATTCTTATACATGGATATCCAAATAATGGCCGTATTTGTAATATGATACTTCATCAACGATTTTCTATAATTTCTCCCCCATTCACCATAAATATATGATCTTTATTGGCCATCTAAAGTAGGAGTAATGGGAGATTTAATCCGAGACATTTAATCTGTCCATTTGACTGGCTAAATTCCAGTTCTTCAACTTCCCTAGACTATATAAGCTTTAAACCTATTGATTCACTCCTTCTATACCTAATAAATGTTTTCCTTACTTAATTTATAGTATCTCCTAAAAATATGAGCCACTTGAGATGTATGTTCGCGATGTTAGGAATTAATTACTCAATTGAACCATTTCTGCCTGGTGAGAGGTTTAATCTTCCACATGTTAGGGGAGTTAAAATACTTCTTTAATAAGAATATTATGACTTGAAATTCATCATGGATGTGGATAATTGAAATATATGTCATCTAAAATTATAACCATATTATTTTTAGTTGTTTAGATCTATCTATGTGTCTGTTTCAGTAGGGCGGTCCATGCAATCTCCCAAAAAAACCCAAATTAAATGATTTTTTCAGGCCTCTCAATGCTCAAATCAGCCTTACCATCAGAAGAAATATTTGTAGGTAATAAATCAAGGATTTGAAAAAAAAATATGACACAATTTATAAAAAATAATGTAAATTTTATTCCCAAATACCCCTACGATAAAAATCAGTCAAAAATCTAGATTTATCATCTTTTTGCATTTAAGCTCAAATTACCCATAGAACCTAAAAAGTTGAAAATTAACCATAAAATAACACTATGGTGAGATTATAAACAATGATTTACAGTACTAAATACATTAAAATGTGATATTCATCACTCCCATGCACTTAAACATTACACTCTAGGGAAATCATCTTATATCAAAATCAAAATCTACACAACATTCAAAAATTAGAAAATATCAATGATCTTACCCCAAATTTAATTCCATCATATATCATCTATGAAAAAAATTCTCTCTCTTTTTCATTTCAATAATAAATTTTTTTCAACCTCATAAATCAATCCATGGACCAATCACAACCTACCTCGCTTATTATATTATGTCACTCTTCACTCAAGGGAAAATAAATCTACAGTTATGCTCATACATGGAAGTTGTATTTATAACCATAGGATTTGGAAAATTATCATTTCTCCACAACAAGAAACATGAAAATGAATTCAATCAAGAGGGATTTAATTAAATGTTCAAATTATTCTATGGCCGAGGGTTGGTGGGAATATGATTGAAAAACTATTAGGCTAGAAAGAGGGGGCCAGACTCTTAAGTACAAGGCATGATTAATTCAAGTGAAGAAACATGAAATTACCCTCTCAATCCCACATAAAAAAGTGAAAAACAATACCACCCCCTTTTATCACTTAGTACATTATCCAATAATTGATTACAATGAATGATATAATCTATGTTCTCCACTTTTTTAGTAAATCTCCATAAAGGAACAACATTATTTTCAATTTTTTTCATAGAGGATGTGATTAATATTGAATATAATTAATGAATTAAAATTCATGGCCTTCATTTTAGAGATGGAAATGAGACATAAAAGAAATTACAATGATAAATTCAGGCTCATATCCATTTTTTTCACAGAGAACAGGATGTAATAAATAAAGCACAATGAAATGATGACTAATGCCCAATTTTCTAATTATTCACAGTCCAAAATGACGACACATACTAGGGAACACCCACAAATGAAACACATCCCAATGAATGTACTCTAAATTCCCTTCCCCAAAAAAAAATATGAAATATCCATGAAAAAATAAAAAGAGTGTGTGTATATATGAAAAAATTGGTTTTCAATTTGTCTTAAACATACACGAAAATTCTTGGATTTTAATGGCTAATGGTAATCTGCTATGGAAAGTATGATTCTTATGGATTTAAACATGGAAACTGACGATAAGGTTTCATCATATTCAATTCCATGATGCTGTCTGAATCCTTTAGCCACTAGCCTTGACTTATAGATGCTAACATGACCTTCCACGTCCAATTTTCTCTTGAATACCCATTTGTATCCAACATGATTTACACCAACTGACTCATCGACCAAAACCTAGACATGGTTCTGATACATGGAATCCATCATAGAATTCATAGCTTCTAGCCATCTTTCATCTCTTGAGATTTATACTTCCTCCTTGTAGGATAGAGGTTCATCATTGTCCAATAATAATGATTCACCATCCTCGGTGACTAGGAAACCAAATATCTTTGGTTCCCTTACCTCTCTTGAGATCCTATGCAGTACTTGTTTTTCTGGAACCTCTTCCATGGGGACCTTTAGAACATGTTCCTGTACCAACTCCTGTGTATCTTGAACATCAACTTCATCGAATTCAATCTTGCTCCCACTATCCTTTTTGAGGATGTACTCCCTCTCTAAAAGAGGCTTGTTTAGAGATAGTCACATTCTTGTCCTGAGGGTTATATAGGTAATATCCTTTCGTTTCCTTAGGATATCCTATAAAGATACACTTCATGCCCCGTGGTTCTTGTTTGTTGCCTGATAAGGCATTAAAAAACTTCTCACATCCCCATACACGTGTATGCGAAAAAATGGGTTTATTTCCATTCCATAACTCGGAGGGAATTCCATTTTCTGCCTTATTTGGTACTCGGTATAATGTGTCTGTGGAAGTTTTCAATGCATATCCCTAAAAGGATAATGGTAGATCCGTATGACTCAACATTGAACTCACCATGTCCAACAAGGTTCAGTTCCTCCTTTTACTAACATCGTTCCACTATTGTGTATTAGGAGGAGTGAGATGGGATAGAATCCCAGACTCCCATAGAAGATCGATGAACCCTTGGATCATATATTCTCCACCTCAATCCAATCGATGTTTGTTTATCTTCTTACCAAGATGATTCTCTACTTAATTCTTGAATTCCATAAATTTATCTAAGGCTTCTGACTTAAACCTCATTAAGTAGGAAAATCTGTATCTACATAAATCATCAGTAAAAGTAATGAAGTAAGGATATCCACCTCTATCATCTACTGGAAATTATCCACATACATCCATGTTTACCAATCCTAGAATCTCTGTGGCCCTTTCACCCAGTCAACCAAAAGGCGGCTTGGTCATTTTTCCTTCTAAACAAGTGTGTCATCTATCAAGTTGTTTTAGCTCAGTAGAGTCTACAGAGCCATCTTGGCAGAGCTTTTTCATGCGCTTCTCATTTACATGACCGAGACGGTGATGCCAAAACTGGGTGATGTATGAGTCATGTGAGTTTGTTTCGTTATCGATTTCCAACACATGGTTTTCATAATTTAATACATACAAACCATTATTTAAATGTGCCATAACATAACATACGTTGTTCATTAAAAAGCGAAAACCCTTATTTCCAAACGTGAAATTAAATCCATCCATATCCAAAAAAGATACAGAAATTATGTTTTTGTTAACACTAGGCCCATAATAATAGTTATGTAAAACCAAGATCATCCCAGTCGGCAATGAAAGGTGGTATTATCCAATAGCCAACGTAGCCAGCCTTGCTCCATTGGCATCTCGAAGATCCACCTCTCTTCTGGCTATCTTTCTAAATCTACATGGTTCTTGCATTTGAATACAAATGTGATCCCAACAAGCTGTATCTAATACACAATGTGTAGAAATAGAAAGATTACACTCGTTAACGAATGCACCATTATCATCCTGACGCTTCTGGGTGAAGTTCCTCTTTTAGTGGCCTTACTTTCCACATGAAAAACACATTGCCTCATGTTCCTTGCCCTTCCTCTATATCTTCCCCTTCTTGGTGGGACGGTGCTCGGGGGCTTCATACCATTTATAAGTCTTTGGTTCCTTTGCCTTTTCCTTCCTTTTCTTAGTAACCATAAGGACTGCAGGTTTTTCACGCCCCATGTCCTTATCTACCTGGTGAGTTAAGGGTAGATGTTCTGATCTAGGTGCAAATGGAACATGCTCTTCCAGAACATACAATTTACTCTCATGGTGATGGATAATGTGTAAATGCCTCTACCACTATTGCAAATTGGTGTTGGTGAGAAGGTTTTCCTTCTCGAGTATGGTTCGAAATGATAGGTTCGAAGTCATTTTCTTGCAGTTTCTACAAATTAATATTAGAAAAGTTTTAGTACATTATTACAAAACTGAGACAAATAAATAAATTAATACATATTATTCTCCCACTATTTTATTGAAATCCAATAGCCCTCACCATTGATTTTGGAATATTCTGCTGCCTGAATATTCTAGTGGAAAGGATCCATATTTCCCTTCACATTACCCCATCTAGGGTTGGTCAAGAAAATTGAATGGTTTTAGGTAGGCATTCCAAATGCCAACTGCATTAACTCGCATCTACTTGATCCGCTGAGTGGACTCCCCAATCCTGAAATCCTTTTATTTTGTATTTCCTCAACCTTTGCCTCTTGGTCACACCATGTCCTACTATGGCAGTCAACCCTTGATGCAAACCAAATCATGTCATCCCCAAACCTTGAATTTGGATTCCCTGATAATTGAAAGCACCTCAACTAGGGTTGGTAATGCACTTTTAACTAGGGTTCGATTCTAACAAACATTATGTAAGGCTATACCGATTTAATATTTCTCTTGAGGGATTTTATCCTTATTCATAAATTGACATGTTATTATCTTTTATAGCATGCTTTTTAATATTAAGTGGGATATACATAAGTTATCAACCATGTCTAAGATAATATTTATGTATAAGCCGGTTTTATTTTAGTTCCATCTTGCATGCTCGTTTGATACATTAATTGTGTGATCGTGACAATACACCCACAATAAATAAACCATACAACTGACAGAAATAAAATAAATCATATGATCATGATCTTTTTCTATTGGTTAGTTTATCTAGCGGTTGATAAACTAACCCAAGACCTATGGGAGAATCACCTTGAACCTTTCGGGTTCATGTTTACGGCATTCCACCTATCCAACTTTGTATCTCCTTGGATTGGTTTCACCTTGGCTTCTGACATGAGCCACCTCCACTAGCTTGGGATCTCCATATATTACATATGAATTTATCTCACATGCAGGTGAGGGGTAAAAGGGGTTTTTACATAAATGAATCCTTGGGCACGCAAACCCTACATATTAATGAGGAGATGGCTCGCAGGAAAACAAATTTATTTTAAATAAATAAATTTATAAAACCATTCACATACAAAATTCTCGGACTAGCTCATTATTCTCCATACATGCAATGATATTTACACATAAATAAAACTAGCATTCAATTATTTAATCGTTCTTGTTTAAGATAATACATGCTCTAATTAATTAATTATCTTTAATTAATCAATCCTTTTATCTTAAACCCTTTTCTAAACATCATTGAGATTATCGTCCATCATAATTTTAATCAAATAAATTCATTTAAAATTATCCTTGTATGTAACTTGTACCTTGGAGGCATCCTGGTGAATTCTCATTCCTAACGCAGATGTTAAATTAAACACACATATTTAAAACACCTATCACATGTTGTGTCTCATAATTAAACCTGCACCATGGTACACCTCTCAAGGGTTTTTATAATATAATAATAAATTTTAATAAATCTGCATAATTTGGGTGAGTACACTGTGTGTAGTTCAGAATACACGGTGTGTACATTTCTTCACCATCCATCCGAAGTACATGCTGGGGGATAGGGTCTGTTAATGTACTTCAGAAATTTTCGGAGTACATGGTGTGTTCTGTGGGACACATGCCATGTAGATTTCGTGATACACAGTTCCCATCCTGGCAAGCCGTGTATGGGGTACATGGCACAACCCTAACCCGAAGGGACTACAAGTCGTGTTCATTGGACCATACGACGTGTAATCCGAAAACTGTGTGCCACCTGTTTCTGGATAACACACGGTGTCTTAAATTCTTAGAAAGAATCCCATACATGGACTGATTTGGCAGATCAACAAATGCATTTAACCTAGACTACACAACGTGTACATCCGAATACATGCCGTTTATTCGGGTGTTGTACGGCCAGAAACGTTATGCTCCTCCTGATTAGTTCCTCTATTTTATTTTTATAAAAAATAAAAGAAAAAATCATTTTGGTGAGGTGAACGAGAAACGAGGGAGGAGGAACAGATCTCGAGATTCAAATTTCCAGAACGATTAAACATGAATTGAAATAACAAAATTATTAAATGTGTAAATCCCCAATGAAAAACTAAATAATTATAATCCATGATATGACCCCTCTGATACCACTTGTAGGTTCCAGGTGCAACAGAAGTGCGTTGGTGATTCCCCAACTATAATTTTAGCATTATACAATGTTCAATCTGAGATCCGTCATGATATAAAACGCCGGATCTTCAGAATGGAAGGAAGAATGAAAAAGAAATGAAGTGTCCCGGAACCATTGAGATAGGATCATCATATGTTGGTTATAATTAATTTAATTAATTCAAAAGAATTACCTCAGTGGAATTCATTCTTTGTCTATGTCTCCGGTCACTATCATGTGATCTGTTATTGCTTCGCAGAACCCAAGTATAGGATTCCTCTAGTGGTGATCCACACGTGCTCCACGTATCTCTAGATGTCGCTGAAGGGATCTCCGGGTGCTAGCGCAGAAGAACATTCACTTGCGATGTCCTCCTTCGACCGCCTTGATATGGTGGAGGATCTCGCTCTCTTAACTTGAGGGAATTTTTGGTGGAAAGGGAATTCTCTCTTGGCTTGAGAGTATTTCCAAATCCATTATGCACAATAATGGCTCTGGAAAAGTATTGGGGTTCTGAGGATATTAATAATTGGGTTTGAGGTTAATAGAGTTATGACAATAAATAAACGTGTTACACGTTTCATTTATTTCATTAACTCTTATTGAAATCCAATATTGAATTATTAATTCCTTGACATGAACCCATGCTGATTATAATTAATATGATTTAATAAAACAATATTATATCCTCAAAATCCCGAATGGAAAACTACACAGCGTGTAATAATTAATACATTGTGTGTACTTGTTTTCCATAAAACTACAGGGCATGTATATTTAATATACCCGGCGTGTAATTTTATTTCCATTTTCTCCACCACATTTATTAGACCTTGAGTGATGGATATTTATGTCTTAAATAAATGTAACTGCATTACTCGCTAATAAATATATTATTTTTCACACAATATATTCTCTCGAATAACTAGTGTTGAAATAAATGTGATCATGAATCCTTAAATAATTATTAAACCACATTCTAGAATAATATTTATTTAACCTGTTAAATTAATATTTAATTGAGATACATGGACACACTTAGTTTGTGACCCTCTAGGCCCCTTTCTCAGTGGCATTAGGCGGAGCCTGCCTAATGTCCAAGGTTAGCGTCTAGCAACATGCCAAGGAACCCATAGAGAAAGAACTTAACACCTCAATGGCGTGTCACCTCCTACTAATGCTTACCCTATAATATAATACCTTTGACTCGATATCTATAATCAAGCGGTTTGGATGCTAGTTCCATCAACCCATGTGCTCGATTATTCATTCTTTGACATCCCGAAATTGAACTTGCCCATACCTTACCATGGCCATGGATTTAGTTATGCTATATCAATTCTATCAAAGGGCCTGAGATATCTACTTCCGTTATGGAATAGAAGGGACAAATACTTTCTCGCATTATCTTTTAATGCAGTATTACTATTGACGCACCCAACGTATCCTACCTCGCTGCAAATAGTGTGTCATCACAGTTTTCGTCCATACATCTATGTACGTGAGTTATAATACCCATTAATAATAATATTAATGTCTAAGGACCAATTCACACGCCCGTAGATAATAACATCCAATGACACTATGAAATGTGGATTTCCTACTGGTGGGTCTCAATCTCATAATATCCTCTTGGATACTACGAAGGGATCACAACATGTGAAGGTTCCCCAAAGTTTTATGAGCCATCACCCCTAATGACCTGTATTATTTGTGTCTCTCAAATAATATCATCCGGCCATAGAACATATATTCAAGAATAGTTTTATCACACTTCTTGGTTCTCATCATAACAGGGATCCGCTATGACCCTTTAATGTAACAGCTATCCTTAGGACATTATCACATGAATTTTCAGGCAGAAGAACAATCAAGATGTGATAAGGATTTTATTAATGAATTATGTAAATAGTAGTTGGTTCTAGACCACCAACTCCAACAACGACGTGTCTCGAGAGTGGCTCTTAGTCCAGGGAGTCCATTGATGGTACGAGAGGCCGACGTATCCATTCACTTGGACCCGAATAAACTGTTAGTCGACTCGGCATGTTGAGACATTTTTTGCAGGGATATTTGTAACTTTCATCAATTATAATTGAGTCTTTGACTATCCTTTTTTATTTAGATCCCCTTTGTGATTAATGTTATATATATATATTCTCATATGATCGTTGTAATCCTTGATAACTGTCAGGATGCCCCCATGATAGCCGCCAGACATGTTACCCTCTCCAGTTCATGATGACGATCTAGTGAGTGATGTTGCATTAGTTCAGGGACCCTCACGTGATCCCCTTCCACCCAGTGGATCAATAGTATCCCCTATACCTGAAGAGTAGTATTTAGAACTGGCAGTACAGTCTGAGGATGAGCACAAGCTGAGTGGGCTCTGAGACTTCGAGCGTCAGCGGCCACATAAGTTCTGTGGGGACCCAGATCCCCAGGCATCAGAGGACTTGCTAGATCCCATAGACTGACTTTCAGGCTGGTACAGACACTGGTGGACCAGATAGTGGCCCTAGCTTCCATCCTTTTGCGCGGGACGACCGTGAGTTGGTGGGGGTTTGTTACGTGGACCGACGATCAGTCGTCTCTCACGTGGGATAGCATCCAGCAGCTCTTTCGGAAGATGTACTCCCCATATTTTTTACGCTCTATTAGGATTCAAGAGCTTCTAGATATGAAGTAGGGGGGATGACCATGGTGCAGTAATCAGTCCGATTTACCAATCTGGCATGCAAATGATAGGATATGATACACGATAGTTACTTCCAGGCACAAAAGATTGAGAAGGGTGTTTAAAGTGAGATCTGTGGTAGTGTTGTACCCATGGGAATCCCTAATTATGCCGGTGTACTAGAGAGGGCACTCGTGATGGAGAGATTCATGGCTGAGGGATGCCAGCTGATAGGGCCTAGAATTGGCCTCTTCAAAGTAGAGTCTTCAGTGACAGGAAGGCGATAGAGAGAGAAGCCTCAGTTGAGGTGGACATTCTGTGAGTAGACACAAGGGAAAGGTCATAAACCGCAGTGGCGTCGTGGAGCACCAGGGAAGGACGGAGAGAGCAATTGCTATGCTTGTGATGGACGGTGCGACCTATCACTGGACAGCCTGACCAGGCGTACCGAGCAGTCGTGGCAGGCAAGTGGTGCACTGCAGCAGCAGAGGTAGTACCATGACCAAGGATCCCCCAGGAGAGGACATGGTGGTATTCAGGGAGGTAGTGCAGGAAGAGCGGAAATACCTGGAGGTGGGAGAAATTTTTTTGAGGTCCTTCCACCACCACCACTGGGTGGCCCACGCCAGGCTCAGGGAGCTAGCGGTAGGGGCCGCAGGCTGCTCTAGGCTATGGGTGTTCTTGACCCCCCATCATACGAGATGGTCTGAGGTATGCTTTGTGTCTACTCTACAGTTTCTTCTGTATTTGTAGAAACATGAACCAACCACTCATTTATATCCCTGCTATTGGTATGGGAGTTGTAGCTTCCATTAGAGGCACTTACACCTTCACTTAGCCTCGAGGTTCCTATGGGAAGTGTGTCGTTGGTGACCTTTATCTGTAGAAAGTGCATACTGTCATTCAGAGGAAGGAGTTTCATGTGGGACCTACTCAAAATCACGATGGAACTTTATGATTTCGTATTGGGAATGGATTAGCATTCAATGGATCACGCCTAGATCGACAATCGTCATAGATGAGTCAGAGGCATGCACACTGATTGGACGGGGTTCACCATTCTAGTTGAACGAGACCTCGTGGCAGAGCAGATGGGTACTCTGAGCAGGAGACCACGATATTTTTCTCACCAGTTGGCTAGCATGGCTCTCGGAGCAGCATATTTTATAGGCACCTGGATCCCTATCGTTGTAGAGGACTACATGGACATCATACCTAAGGATTTCTTGGGACTACCTCTTTGTAGAAATATGGAGTTCTACATTGACTTGCAACCAGGGATTTCCTTGAAATCATATGGAGCATATCGGATGGAACCCATAGAGATTTATGAGCTATGACTTTAGTTGGAGGACCTTCATGGGAATGGACTCATCAGGACCATTGTGTCTCCCAGGGAAGCTTTGGTTTTGTTTGTGAAAAAGGCAGATGGGAGTTTGTGGCTTTGTGTGGATCACCGACACCTGAATCAGGAAACGATAAAGAACAAGTACCCTTTTCTGAGGATCGACGACCTATTTGACCAGTTGAGAGGTGTGAAGTTGTTCTTTAAAATTGATCTTCGATCCGGCTACCACTAGTTGCGGGATCATGAGGTTGACATCCCAAAGTTGGCATTCCGTTTTCAATGTGGGTATTACGAGTTTCTGGTGATGCCCTTTGGTGTGACGAATGCCCCTGCCATTTTCATTGCTTTGATAAACCAGTTATTCCAGCCGTACATAGACCGGTTTGTGGTTTTCTTTATTGATGAAATACTCATCTACTCTGTGATGGAAGAAGAGCATGTAGAGAAATTGAGGATGGTCCTAGAGTTACTCCAAGATCACCAGCTGTATGGGAAGCTCTCGAAGTGTTAGTTCTGGATTCATGTGGTTTACTTTCTGGGGAATTTTATTATGGATCAGGGATTGACCGTAGATCCTACAAAGATAGAGACGGTTCTTGCTTTGGAACCTCCCAAGAATGTGTCGGAGGTGTGGAGCTTCGATGGATTTACAGGGTACTACAGGAGGATTCTGGATGATTTCTCTAGTATTGCTTCCCCTTTGACCATGTCGACATGGAAGGGATGACTGTTAACCTGGACTGATCAGTTCCAGAAGGCCTTCAAGGAGTTGAGACAGAGGCTGACTAGTGCTCCAGTGTTAATTCTTCTAGAGGAGGGTGATGAGTTCGTGGTGTACTACGACACTTCAGGAGTTGGGATCTGGTGCGTTCTGATGTAGTAGGGGGTAGTGATTGTATATGGGTCGAGGCAGTTGAGGCCCCATGAGAAGAATTATTTGACTCACGATTTGGAGGTGGCAGTGGTGGTCCTCGCCTTGAGGTTATGGAGACACTACCTTTTAGGTGATAATTTTGTGGTCTACTCAGACCACCAGAGCCTCAAGTACATCATCACTCAGAGAGATTTGAATCTGAGGCAGAGGCGCTGGTAGGAGTTTTTACAAGACTACGATTTTTATAGTCTACACTCTAAAGAAGGTCAATGTAGTAGATGATTCCCTTAGTAGGAAGTCCCAGGCTCATCTAGAGTGGGAAGATTTAGTGCAGTTGGCTTCCCCACAGCTGACCTTGGTGGAGCCGGAGAGTACAACTTTTCTGCAGTCGATGGTGCTGACTCCTTCACTCCTTGAGTGTATGGGAGAGTCACAACTGGGGGATGTCGACAGCAAGGTACTGCATGATCAGATATCTATGGGCGACGCACCATAGGGGTATTCTAAAGGAGGGAATCACGAGATCATGTTCCAATGGAGAGCTGTAGTACCAGGGGAGATGCGGGAGGAGGTGATGCAGGAGTTATACACTTATCCATTGTCCGTACATCCCTATGTGTGGAAGAAGTACATAGACCTTCAGTGGAAGTTTTGGTGGTTCAACATGAAGAGGAGTGTAGCTGGGTTCATTTCTCGGTGTCTTACCTGTCTGCAGATAAAGGCAGAGCATCAGGTTCTGGCAGGGTTGTTGTAGCCCCTTGATATCCCAAAGTGGAAGTGGAATGGCATATCTCATGACTTCCTCACTAGAATTATATGCACAACGAAGGGCCATTATTCTATTTTGGTGATAGTAGAATGACTCACGATGTCGGCACACTTTTTTACCGTCAGGTAGCAGAGCTCGTTGGATAGAATTTGGTAGATGTATGTTTGGGAGATCGTCCGCCTTTATGGAGTACCCTTGAAAATCGTCTCTGACCGTGATGCCCAGTTTACATCACGATTGTGGTGAGGCCTGCAGGAGGAATTCAGGACTCAGCTATAGTAGAGTACTTCTTTTCAACCCCAGACCGACAGGTAGAGAGAGCACAATATCCAGGTGTTGGAGGATATGCTTAGGGCGTGCGTGTTAGAATTTGGTCTGAGTTGGGTGGATCACCTTCCCTAGGTAGTGTTCACATACAACAACTGTTACAACCCTACTATCGACATTGCACCATTTGAGGCCCTCTATGGGAGAACCTACAAGTCACTGTTGTGTTGTAAAGGGTTTGGGGAGACCTCCCTCGTGGGACCAGAGTTTGTGTGGGCGACGACGGAGAAGGTTCATGTCATTCATGAGTGGATGAGGATGGCTCAGAGTAGACAGAAGTCCTACGTGGGTCTTCTTCGCATGCCTTTGGAGTTCGAGCAAGGGGACCATGTATTCTTGAGAGTCTCTCCGTGGTGTGGAACACAGAGGTTCGGTCGGGGAGGCAAGCTGTCCCCGAGGTTCATCATGCCCATTGAGATCGTGCGCAGGGTCAGTGAGCTTGTATATCGTCTTTCCATACCCCCACAGCTAAAGAGGGTTCATGACGTCTTCCACATGTCACAGCTGAGAAAATATGTGCATGACCCCACACACGTTATTTACTGGGGAGAGCTAGACGTCGAGGATGGAGCCACCTTTATGGAGCACCCAGTGGAGATCGAGTACCGGCAGCAGCGGGCACTGCGTGGATGAATGATTCCATTGGTTCGTGTGTTGTGGTATCATAGGAGGGCACATGAGAGCACATGGTAATGGGAGAGGTAGATTTAGGCTCAATATCCCATGTTGTTTTTGTAGTTTTGTTTTTCGGGGAAAAACAACATGAAGAAGGGAATGATGTATGAACCTGGGTTTTGAGCCTGTAAGACTTTGAAATTTTCTTGATGTTATTCTAGAGCAGGGCGTTCAGACGTCGTGTGATTTCGAGCCCTAGTGCAGCTGGAATTAAAATTTTAAGTGCGTTCACACTGGACACGCAAAATAAATAAAATAACTCCTAAATGATTGCTCGGATGGGAAAACGAAGGGAACTGTTGAGTTTGGAACGTGTTGTTTACCCTAGGAGGGTTGTAACTTTCGCGGGCGTGGCCCTTCTGTGAAAAATGCCACTAGGAGCATTTTCATAATTTATCAGCCTCAGGCGTGGACTGTACAACTTCTGAATGGAGGATTGGATTAAAATTATGAGACTGTCGTTGCACTCAGAACATGGTATTACCCTTGAGGCAGCTTAACCTCGACCCCATCGAGAGCCCGAGAAAGGGCCTACTGGTGGGTGTCTTAAAACATAATTAAATTTTGATTATTTTTTCTATTTAAACACACCACCCCCACCCTCTTCTCCCCCATGGTTTTTCTCCATGGAAAAAGTTCTTCCCAACAAAGGAGAACCTTTTTCAAGGTTCTCTCTCCCTCTCCAAGGCGGGTGGCGGCTCCGGCGGATCATTGGTGAAGCGTCGGGCTACACCCAACAAGGTAGGATCGTGCATTTTCTTTTTTTTATTCCAGCATCTTCCTGAATTCATATTTTATCATAAAAATTCCATTTAATTGTCAAGAGAAATCCATAAATGTGTAGGGTTCGATCCAATCTTTCTAACAATTTTTTTGGATCGAACTTCTGACTCCCGGGGCGTCTGGGGTGGCCCTGGGATGTTTTCCTGCCATTTCCCTTGGTTTCTGGAGGTTCCTGTGAGGTCCAACGGGCGATGGTGGTGGTGTAGAGTGTTCTAGGAAGCGGATCTCTCAGCAGCAGTGGCGGTCCAGGACGGGGGTGCGGTGGAAGGCTCCAAAACAGTGGTAGAGAGATTCCCTGATGGTGGCGGGCTCCCAGGTCGTCGGAGCGGCGTGAGACCCCGCGTGGGAGACATAGACCCACCGAAGGCGGGTCTCTGTGCGAGACAACGAACCACCATGAGGACCGGTCAGTGCAGGGTGGACCATGGGTCATTGGTTGGGCCGTGTAGATAATCCATGGGTTGGAGCTATGAACTGGGCCGGCCCAGGCTGGGTGGACCGGTCAGACCGAGCCTTTCTAGCCCAGAGGGGTTCACCCCTTGTCTTTGGACACCAGTAACATCCACTCCAGGTGTCTGTTTTCTGTACTGTTTGCCGTAGTTGAAACCTCTGCTTGAGACAAAGATTTTTAGGTGGTCTCAAGTATTTTTAATTCACGAGATGAGGGATCGGTAGCACGACACGCTCGTTAAGTACCCCCCATCAGGATTCTTCATTTGGATGGCATTAACACATTTGAAGTCCTTTAAAGGCGTCGTTAGAGGCATTGTGACCCTGGCATCGAGACAATGTAGTACATGGTGGTTTCCAGCATATATTCTAGAGTTGAGTCATGGGCCCCAAGGGTCGTATTTTATGCTGTGAGTAGTGATTTGTGGCCTTTTCATCAGAAGTTTGTTCAGGGCGAATGAGTAGTCGTTTCAGCGTGTTTTTCTTAGAGTATCACGATAGCGCAGTTTGACCGACCTTTTTTGGGACCTAGGTGTGTGCTCCACGAGACACATTATGGGCATAAAGTGGTGTCGAATAGCTTTTTCATTAGGAGACCCTTTCCAGTGAGTAAATAGTCTATCTCAAATGTTTTTTTCACGAATTATGACGGTGTAATCTGTTTGGGCATGCAGAGCCTCTTTTAAGATCGCATTAAATGTGGAAACATGAACGGTATTTGGTCCGAGGTTCCTTTGATTCACTTCGACCCAATGGACAGTCACGATGTTAGCAACACTCAGATATTGTTCATGCATTGCAGGGTTATCAGACCAGTTCAGGGTTTACCCTCTAGCAGGGCTGGGCAGTGGGTTACCACCCAGTGTGTTAGGGCTTACCCTCCAACGAGGCTGGGCAGTGGGTTACCCATTGACCTTAGGGTTTACCCTCCTATTGGGCCGGGACTGTGGGTTACCCCTTGAATTTAGGGTTTACCCTCCAGTGAGGCTGGGTAGTGGGTCACTCGACGACCTTCGAGGGTTTACCCTCCAGCGGTGTTGGGCAGTTGGTCACCAGATGAACTTTTGGGGTTTACTCTCCAGTTGGGCTAGGTAGTGGGTTACCCGATGACTTCATTCAGACTCATCCCTTTCTATGTGGCTATTCGGTGGATTTTCTCTGTGATTACAAGAGTGGGACGTTTGGTGGAACAGTTTTGCAATGAGGCATATTTGACGTGCGTGACTATTGGGTATCAGTGATGTTTACCCTTAAAACTATTGGAAACTTATCCTAAGCTGACCTTGGAGATGGATATCCCCTTACGCACTCTTTCAGGTTTCTTGTTGAGCATAAATATGTATATACACCCATCTATTGTTCCCACTCCTTGGTTTCAGTTACTCTTCTTCTAGGAGGAAAAAACACACATGTGGTGTGCCACATGATTTACGTGTCTAGCTCCTCTTGGTTGGGACAAATCTACGTCCTTTATTTTGTTGGGTTGAGCTTCACTCTCTCTATTATACTCTTGCACTGTTCTTTGTTCTTTCTACATCTCACCAGTTTAGTACCTCATTTGTTGCTCCCTCAAGCATTCGGGGCATCCGACAGAGTATCATTATACTCACCCCTGTTTGGGCTTTTCCAGCACTTGGGGTGCCCTTGGAGACAACATACATGTCGATCGAGACTATAGAAGAGCTTAGGAGACATAGGAGCATGGGCTGAGATTAGTGGTCACATTTGGACATTCAAGTGTTAGACTCATCAGCTTTTTTACTTTTGTTTTCATGTTTCCAGGTTGTGGTAGCTTTTGTCTTGGGCGTGTGTTTTTCCCTTTTTCTGTTTAGTATCTTGTTAATACTTTTCAGCACATTACATTTCCTTCTATTGAGATGAAGATGCATTACTTTGGTTGGGTTATAGTTATTTTTCCTTTGTTTTTCTTTTTACTCTACACCTATGCATTGAGTGGGCTGTGTGCATGTGTCTGATATTTCATTATGAAGTATGGGGCGATCATGTTTCATGTTATTTTCAAAAAATTTATTCGAGGATTCTTTCAAAAAATGTGGATCTCCCATCAGTGCATCAGCTAGAATGAGAACATCAATGTCCTCATAGTGCGATGATTGAGTGATAGATGATGTAATTAGTTCCTTTATAAGTTCTTTCTCACCTACATTAGGTTCTTTAACATAAAAAATGATTGGTGAAACCTATTCCACCACTTGTTATTGTTCACATTTCGGCTCAGGTTCAGATTTCTCTTGGTATGTGCATACATATAAAACAATCAATTATATTTGGCTCTCCAAAATTGTTAATTTATCACTAATCCATTGAAAATTATCATCAATATCTTTACGAACATTTTCTGGCACCTGATATTATTTAGTCCATAAATAATAATTTTAATTAAAATACATCATAAACAAATATATTTTTTACATTTTTTTTGAAATTTATTATTTTCTTTCATTAATAAAAGAAAAATTATACAAAAAATTTGAATAAAAATATTGATTTAAGACAACATGGCTCCCAAAAAATGACACCAATTTGATGAAGCGTTGTCATGCCCACTCTCAAAAATATCAATAACAAAGTACAACACCGGGGTTGGCCTCGATCGTTCTCTTAAAGAGGTTTTGCTGCCAATCAATCACTTCTTCTAATTAACTTTTTTTTTATATTTGTATTATTTATAAGACCAAACTAAATGAATTTTTTTTAGAAATTAGAATACAAGACAAAGGAAAGTAATCATGCAATGCATAATGGAGCTACAATGAATGGAGAAAAAATGACGTTAGACAGAAAGGAGATATTCTTAAGAGAATCACCAAGATTGAAAATTCATCTTCTCATTATAAGTTTCAAATTTAATTAACAATCACACTCAATAGTGTGTGTGAATATATTATTCTTTATGTGGTTTTGAATATACAGTGGTCTCAATGATCACTGAGAGATCACACCACCTCCTTGATCGATGGAAAATAGTATAGAAGAGAAAGCTAAGCAGCATGTGGCAAGTGGAGACCCAAAGGCACCTTAACCACTAATATCATCCATGAAATAACTATAATAAAATAACATATAACAAAAATTTATGTTAAATGACTTGGTTTGAAAACTAGATTGATCCCTTGGGAACTTCTTCAGGTTAGTTACTTGTGATCACGAGTATAAGAGATCACAATGGAGAAAAATGAGGTAGAAAAACAAAAGAAAGAAAATATGATCATGAGAAAAAGAAGAAGATAAAACAATATTAGAAATTCATAATACTATTTCAATGTAATGAAACTACTATACAAATACAAAATGGCCACATTAAAATGTCAATGCATTGATAAGGGGAGAGGATACATATTTATCGGAAGAGGAGGTGAAAGAATTCTCTTCAAAATAATCCTCAAAAATTTCCATGTTGGTGTCACAATAAATTGAAAATTTGGAAACAGGTTTCTTAATAAAAGATATTCTGTAATGTCTCCTTCTTTCACCCTCAAAATTGGTTCTTTATTTTCCAACAGATATAGGATTTATTTCCGATTTAATCTAAGATATTTAATCTGGCCATTTGATTGGGAAAATTCCAATTCGTCAACTTCCCTCACCATTATGAATTTTAAAACTATTGATTCACCCATTCCATAATTAATAAATATTGTTAAAAACTTAATTTATCATCACTCTTAAAAATATGAGTCATTTGGGATGTATTATCATGATGTTATCAATTAATTACTGAATTGCACTGTTTCTTCCTGGTGAGATTTTTCAACTTCCATTTGTTTGGAGCATTCAAATAAAGCATTAGTGAACATATATTGAACTGAAATTCATCATGGATGCACAAAATTTAATCCTTTGTGATCTAAATGTAGATAAATTTCATTTTGACGTGTTTAGATCGATTTATATTTCCGTTACGGTGGTGTGGTCCACACTGTCTGCCAGGAAAATTTCCCAAACTAAATGATTTTCAGGCCTCTAAATGGTCTAATCATCCATACCACTAGAATAAATTTTTTTAAGAAATAAATAATTTATTTCAAAATAAAATCACACATTTTTTAATAATAATTTAAATCTAATGCCCGAAATATGACTATGTTAAAAATCGGTCAAAATTCCAAATTTAACAGGCCTTTTCATTTAATATTGAATTACCAAAAAAAAATAAAAGTGAAAATTAAATATAATTTAACACTATGATGGGATTATAAAAAATTATTTACTTTATAAAATGTATTAATATTTGAGCTTCATCACTCCCACAAATTTAAATACTTCCCTCTTAGGAAATCATCTTACATCCAAATCAAAATCCACACAACTATCGAAAATGAGAACATTTCAATGATCTTTTCCAAAATTGAATTCCATCATGTATCATCTATGAAAAAAATTCTCTCATTTTAATTTCAATCATTAATATTTGTTCATCATCATAAATCAATCCATTTACCAATAACAACCTACCTCAAAATGATTTTTATGTCACTCTTCACTCAAGGGAAATTTAATCTAGTGTTATGCTAATACTTGGAAATTGAATGTATCACCATAGGATTGTGAAAATTATCATTTGTCTACATTTTTAAACATGAAAATTATATAAATTACTAGGGATATATTTAGAGGTTCAAATGATTCTATGGCTTAGAGTTGGTGGTAAAATGATTGAAAAAGTTAGAGGAAAAAAAGAGGAGGCTAGAATCATAATTGAAATGCATGATTAATTCTAGCGGAAACACAAGAATATAATCTCTCAATACCACTTAAAAATGTCAATAACAACACCACCCCCTTTTATGACATGGTACATGATCTAATAATTGATTATAATTAGTGATATCATCTATGTTCTCCCCTATTTTTGTAAATCCCCAGAAAGGAAATGCATTATTTTTAATTTTTATCTTTTTTTGTGGATGAGCATAAAATTGAATACAATTAATGAATAAATATTTATTCCCTTGATTTTAGATAGGATAATTAGTCATAAAATAACGTATTATGAGAAATTCAATCTCATATGCATTTTTTCAAGGGGAACAAGATGAAATAAATAAAGCACAATGAAATGATGACTCAAGCCCAATTTTCTCATTATCCACATTAAAAAATGAACAAAAAAACCACATGACACCCAAAAATGAAACACATCCCAATGAACACAAAATAAAGGCCCTTAAGTCATAGTCAAACTTGAAATATCCATGCAAAAATACAAAGTGTGCAGGGAGATAAGAAAAATTGGTATGTAATGTGGCATAAACCTATAAGGAAATTCATGGATTCTAAGGGCTAAGGAAGGATATATGTAAGTTTAGGTATTATGTCAATATGTTTCTTGCCAATGAGGTGACTCAATAATATAAAAAACATTTCATGAATTCCAAATATTTGAATGAGAAAAGTTAAAAGTTATGGTTCTCAAATAAAATAAAAGTTTCTCTCACGAAAGTGTCAGTATTAGAAATAATATGTCAAAGTGTTAAGAATACCACAAAGTACTAGATCATTTTTGATTTAGTGTTTCATTGGAATGGATTTCAAAAATAATTCAAATGCATTAAATTGCATGACAATCCAATAAATGGAAAATGTCTTCAAATCAACAATAATTTAATATCTATTTTTTCAAAAATAATTTCAGCTCTTGAGTATAAAAAGAGTTTGGATTATAATCTTCACTATCATTCAATTAGTGGTTAATGATTAAATACCAACAATATGATTTTTGGGTTATTAACCTTAGGTTCAAATATTCCTTAGTGTCCACCCACTTTTAGTATCTAGGAAACGATTAAATATATAAGATAACCATATAAAAACTATATATCCAAAATGATAAAATGTTATCCAACACATAAGCGTAACACTTATTAAAATAAAATTGGTTTTCATAAATTTTCTCTTCTCATATTACAGCAAAATATATAAAATAATCCTAAAAAATAACTAACCCTTATTCGTTACAAACAATAAAAACCAAAGATATGTTTATATTTGTATTAAACATTTCTATTAAATAAAAATCACATCTAAATACTTTCTTTGACTCCCCTGAACATATTTTTTTCCTTCAAATCCAATTACATAGGAAATGTAATAAAACATTTTAAAATCTATCTGTAATCTAAATATACTAACCTCTATGAAAAAATTCTCCAAAATATTCAACGTCTTAATAATAAGTGGATGAAAAATATATGAAAAGAGTGATATAAAATTATTAGTAATTTAAAAGATAATCAAATTAAATATAGGATTAGATCATATTATTTTAAAAATGGATGTATATGGGAGGATTATTTTATAAAATAAAATTATGATAATAATTTCCTTAAATAATTCATGATATAAGGGAATTAAATATCAAATTTACATCAAATAAAATTACAAACTAGTGTTAAATAAATATATAATAAAAAGGATACATTGAGAAAAATCATTACAATATTGCTTTATTTGTAACATTACCTTGAATACTTAAATAAACAATAACATTGAATATACACAATCATGGGGAAATAATTAAATTATGAAAAAATTTTCCACATATCATTTTATGAATGAAAAAATGATGATACATAATTATATGAAAAAATAAATTCCCATAGTTCATGTGGTTAACATGAAAAATTCTTAAGACACTTGTATTTTACAAGAATAATGTTCATAATCCATATTATAAAATTTTATTTCACACACCATGATGTTAAAAAAAAATTATGCACGACTTCCTAGTCTCATGAGATTAAAATCTATATCCAATGCATTAGATGGTGATATAGGACCCAACATGTCATTATCTATACATATGATTGGCACCTAAAATCAAATAACTGATCTTATCATATATAAATCTGGAGAATAATATGGGTTTCCTATATTTTTGAATTGTTACAACATAAAAAGATACTTTTCCATTTGATACCAAAATCCTTACATGAAAAATCAAAATTTTAGAAGATAATATATTGGTAGATAAATGTACCATTACTCTATTGGATTTGAATTCAATAAAAATTGGTGTTAAATAAAAATAATAATTTTCCTTCTAAATTTTTTTAATATAATAAAAACATTATTGTAACATCACTTCCAAAAAATATTTTTTTAAATGGATAGAAAACATAACAAAACAATAAATGAAAAAAAATTAATAATGTTTCTTAGAATACATATAAATAAATTTTCATGCATTTATTAAAAATGGTAAAATAACAGATCAGGGTGTATATTATTTAAAAAGATTTATTTTAAAACACATTCATTCGGAACCAATATTTTAATAAATATGAAATAATTATTTCAATATTTAAATATTGTTCAAAATAAATATTTCTCATAAAATATTTTTATGAATTTTTGTGAAATGAGAATATTGGAAAGAAGTAAAAAATTAGTTATAGAGGGAAAACATGTTAAATTAGTCAAAATTAATTATGAAATCATTTCATTCTCATAAATTAATTGATTTATCCAATGGAGAATTATTTGGTGTGTAACATGATTTATATATATTGTATGGTGGAAATAGTGCATATAATCTTCATATGATGATGGTAATAATATTTAGTGATAATATTCAAATAGTATTGATTATGAATCATGGAAAAGATATGATTCATTATCACCCCATGCAATTTTATGATCATAGAAATTGAAACCTATTAAAAGAGAAATATATTAAGATAAAACATCAATTAACTATAATAAATTTCATTTAATTATATATATAAATTAAAATTTTATTAATCACTCAAATGAAAATTGTTATTATTAAAAATCATGTCTCTGTGAGAGGTGTTAGAGTGGGACACCCCTAAAATTTTATTATTGATTACATTTCCATGTCTTGAACTCTAGTATAATTAACATAAACATCACATTAAATAATTTAATAATCTCAATATAAAATGAAAATCATATATAAAGTAATTTTATAACTGTATATTACAAACATGTTAACTAATTATAAATCATTTTCATCTTGTGGTCTCTGAAAATTTAGATTTCTGTTTCACAAAAACATTAGGATGATGAGATCGATGATCATAATTCGAAATCATGTTCGCCCTTACTATATCATTAATGAAAAAATAATAATGTTTTAAAATTAATACTTAATGTAGTACCCCTACCCTAATAATCTTGAAGATAGTGTCTAGTACCGTTTATTTTGCATAAGAATCAAGGAAATACAGCCCGAAGAACTGATCAGTTTTGTTGTGGTGGAAATCTTGATATATACATTATTATTACATTATATTTTAAATCAATTTTTTTAAAACATATTTTAATATAAATCATTATTCCATCTATAAAATTTCCATGACATGTCCTAGAGGCTCCCATTCTTTGACTACCCCATGCCTGCATCCACTAGGAAAGGGGATGGAAATTAGGATCGAGTAGGCATATCCCATAAATGGGAGGAATTTTCCTATGTACCAATAGACACACACACACTTCCAAGCCCAAAAGTGCTGAACTAATAACACTATATAAACAATCATGCATACCTCTATGAGACAAACAATATAGTACGATAGTAAAAAAACTGAAAATTAAAAGGGTCCAGAATATAAGACCAACCAAAATATAAATTACAAGATCTAGAATATCAACTACAGAAAACCCTACGTATTGGGTAAGTATAGAAACAATTATCTGAAGTGGATATATCACACTTCATCTGTTGATCCTCTCTCTAATAACCACCTATCCCTACTCCAAAAAGGACTCCAATGAAGCATTGGTCATCTACACAAGACATGAGTCGTGTCAGCATAGCCTATGTTTGGGTGAGTAAAATAATACTTAGTAGGGACACCAAAACCACTTATGTACACCACTAATATTTACACAAAGTACACCAAAAAAACATTACTTTATGTACACAATAATTTAATCACACAATGTAAACCACAAAGGAAACACATGAATTACAATGAATATATTCATCTTGCACAGGTACAAGTCTAAAGCATGAATAAAAGGATTTCAAATTTTAGTCCATATATTTTTCATTCTCTATGATACTATATTTTTTGGAGGCGCATGACTTATTGATGGAACACAGAGTGTGGATAGTGCATGAAGCATCGATGGTTCATGGAGCATCGATGGAACCTAGAGCATCAGTGGAGCATAGAGAATTAGTAGTGCCTTGAGCAGTGATGGAATCTGGGGCATCGATGGTTTATGGATTGTCAATGGTTCATAGAGTGTTGAAGGTGAATGGAGTTTCTATGGCACATGGATCATTGATGGTTCATGAAACATCAATGGGTTAATAAGTCTCCCATGTCACATAGTAGCATTCATCCATTATATTCCTCACATAGCACGTTTTTTCTAGGAGAACATACACCTCATGCCATTCTATTGTAAACCAAATCTAAAAAACAAAGTCACTTAGAATATCTCAAAATGACTTCCTCGTTTCAAGGGTACCAATGCCATAAATGGATCATAAAATGAAACATGATTTGAAATATATGACTGATTTAGTAAAAAGGATCATGTCTAGTCAGAGTCCGACCCAACTCGGGGCAGTCGACGCCACGCAGCCCTGTTTTCATAACCTGAATAGAACCATTTGGTCTTCTCTAGCCCAAACTGCCTTTTCCCAATGAACCATTGGACCATGGCCTGCTGGGATACACGGTGTAGCTAGATGATCCATGCGGTCAACCACACTGGGTTTCCAAGGGAGCCTAGTTCTACTCCATCAGACGTGGCCTGCGCAGGTTGCATCCTTCTGTTCCATGTCTTCTCTAGGCCGCATGGTTAGCTGGCTCCCTTGTACAATGAAGCTAGCCACCATGTCATCTACCCCACAAATTTGTCCTATTGTACCCTATGTATCCTCTAGATGTGGCCTCTTGTTACCACATGTGGCCTCTACCACCATGGTCTCCACCAACGAGGACAAAAATTGATAGCGTCTTGGTGCCACTGTTAGTGACCCATTCCTGCTGCACCTCCCAAAGCCCATCCTCCCCTTCCTATAAGATGCCTTCCTAACCGATGGTCGCACTACACAAGACCACAGTTCTTCACTCCCTCAGTCTCATGTCACCACCTTCCTGCTGCACTCACGTCTCACCTTCTCAATGGCGTCACTGATCAAAACCCTCATCCTCAAATCGTTGCACCATGGATTGTGGGCGCAACAATCGGTCAATCATTTAGGGTATCAAAGGGAGAATAACACATTATGATAGATTTAGGGGGAAAGTCATTAAGCACATGAATGCCAAAATACTAGATCTTGTTCATTCAACTTTGATCCATTCCTGTTAGCAAGATCATGAAGAAACCAATATCAGAATAATAACCATGATCTATTCCCTTTAATCTCACAATAATTATCCACCCTACCAAAATGATCGAACCATGGATCAATCTGTTAGTGGGTTTTTCCACATTATTCATTTGATACTATAAAGGAGAAAAGAAATCACCAAGATATGGATACCATGCATCAACGTTTGATCAGTCTTTGATGAAGAACATAGGTCTGTATTGTCGTTCATCCATGATCCATCATCATTCATCCTCAAGAGAGATATTCCTTATCCTATCCATAGGGAAATTCAAGGGTCGTGGTGATGACTCTGAATTCCTCTAGCACGACTTACAAAAAATGTAAACGTCCACTGTTTCAACATGTAACATTCAAATATAATATGTTTATTAAATATTTTTCTAACATTCACATCGAAAAACTAACTTTTGAAACTGACCCGCACTAGTCATTGTTAGGCCTTGCCTAAGGAAAACACCCCCTTAATGACTCAACACTGGTCTCATATTTCCAATCTAATTTACTATTTATGAGTAATTATTATTTCAAAATAATTAATTTTTATTTAATTATTTTATTTACAGTTATGCCTGTACTGACATTTTATATTGATTACCCACAATGTCCAATGTTAGGTTTCTCCTTGGATAAATCCACTACTCTTACCTCAATGATGTCTTGGATTTTTGATCTAGGTTCCCATTTATGTGTTATATCAATTTTTCATAAAATTCACATGTAAGGGATAATAAAAAACTACCATTTTTCAAACAATAAATCTATGAACCCCAGGCATCGAAATGGCACGCTGTTTTTTCTCTTTGTCTTAGAAATAAAAAAAACAATTTAAAAAACAATAATCAGGAAAATATGAGTCATTAAATTCATACACATTAAGAATTCACATCACTGAAATCCAAAACAAGGGATACTCAACAAAAATAAGATGACTCTACGAAAAAATATGAGCTTCCCACACTCATTTTCTATCATAGATATTCACTTTCTGACACCAATTGCACACCATAAGAATCAACCACCCCTCAGGGATCCACACTTCTCGATCCACTATAACTATCGGGTACTTCGCATGAATCACCCAATCATAAATGTACACCTCACCCCGGTCAATGACTTGTGATGGATCATGCATGTACATCTTTATTTGTGACTCATAGAAGCATCAAACACACAGTGAAACTATAGGGGTATAGGTAGGTGGGTTGAAACCTCACCAACTCTACTAAGAATCTGAAAAGGGATGATGCATCTCTTAGATAACATTCCACCATGACCAAATCTCTCCAATCCCTGTTGAGGTGTGACTTGAATGAACACATGTTCTCTCCCATCAAACACCAATTCACATCACTTCCTATCATCGTATGACTCTTTTCAGCTCTGTGCAGTCTTCTATAACTCTGGGATGATATTCACCATCTCTGTGGTAGCCCCTACCAACTCTAGACCAATGATTGATGAATATCATGGGTCCATCTAGCACCATGGTGACCTGAAGTGTCACCCATACAAGGCATCGAATGGTTCCATACCAATGGTTGATTGTTAGCAGTTGTTATATGAAAACTCTGTCTGATGTGGGTGATCCTCCGAACTACATACAAGTTTTAAGATACAGTTACTTAGCATTACCTCTAGAACTTAGATGGTCCTCTCTACCTGGCCTTCCATCTAGGAATGAAATTACATTCTCAAGCCCAACTGAGTCTCACACACCTCCTATAATCTCTTCCATATCTAGAATGTAAATTTAGCATCATGATCTAAGACAGTCATTTATCTAACCCCATGAAGTTGAACTATCTCTTACATGTTGAGGCTTCCCATGCTCTCTACTAAGCTCTACTCACATATCAGTAGGAAGTTGGATGACTCAGTGACTCAGTCAGTGATCACACAGATGGTATCATGTCCCCTAGATGTGAATGGTAAACCCGTCACAAATTCTGTCTATTTCCTATCCCACTTCCACTATGGAACCTCAACGATTGGAGTCAAACTTGTTGGAACCTAATTCTCATCCTTTACATGTGAAAAAATGAGGCATCGAGAAACAAACTTTTCCATCACCTTCTTCATCCTCGACCACCAGAACTAATGTATAAGGTTTTGATAAATAATTTACACTACTATATGTAACATAAAAGTGGATGTATGGAAATCCCTTAAGACATCCTCATACAACATAATTTTCAATACTGTTCTCCCTTTAATGAAAATTAAATTCTCCCCACCTTTGAAATATCCATCATGGGAATTCCTCATGGACATCTGAGCACGTGTAGTCTCAAATTTTATATCTATGATTAGTTCCTCGCTAACTCATTGTATGATTGGATGTGTAATCACCATCAACTAGTGATAATATGCTTTATCTCTATCCACTAAGGATATCTAAAATGATGTCAACTTCTCTAAATCCTTGTTCAATATTTGTGAACTCTTTCCCCAATTGAGATCATGTGCAACCACATTAACCTTCCCAAAATTATAGACTATCAGGAAGTCATATTCGAAGAGGATCTATAGCCAAAACCAAAATATAATGTTCAAAACAATTTGAGATAATATATAGTTGAGACTCTCATGGTCCGAGTAGATGGTAAACTTCTGGATCATCGGGTACTGTCCCCACACCATCAATGATAATGTTTCTGATGAAAAATCTAGATCATGGGTTGTGTAGCTCTACTCATTCTGCCTCAAAAAGTGCAAACTATATGTAATACCCACTTTCCCCTTCATCTAGACACAACCATTCCCAGTCCCCAATGAATCATAGAACACCACGTACTTAACACCCTCCTCTGGTAATCTTATGATGGAATCACTTTTTCGACCAATTCCTCAGCAACTGGAAGCACTATCGGCACTTTTTTTCCACAAAAGATGTTTCCCCATCCATGTGAAGGCCTTCAAGGAATAAGCTACCCTACAAATGTTATTTACATAACTCTGATAATATTCAGCCGAACCTAGGAAACACTGTAACTAGATAACACTATTGGGTGGATACTAAGTAAGATCTGTATCAATCGTCACCAGATCTACAAAAACTGCATCCTCTAATGTTATGGGTCCAAGAATGTGGACCTCTCATATCCAAAACTGAAACATCAGGTGACTAATGTTAAACAGGTGCTCTCAAAGTGTGTCTAGGACCATCCTCATTTATATCATGTTTTCCACCATGGACACTGATAAAACCAAGATGTTATCAAGAACGACCATGATGAACCACTCTATGTATAGCTAGAAGATCATTTTCATGAGTCCAATGAAAACCGTTAGGGATTTTTAATGGAAAATGGGATAAATGTGTACTCATAGTGGTCATACCGACATATGAAATCTATCAACAAAATTTCCTCATCTCATACTCGAAAATGTTGATAGCCAGATCTATGTTATATCATTCTGAAACACCTCATCCCCATTAACTAATCGAAGAGGTTTTCAACCATCAGTTGTGGACACATGTCTTCAATGGTCAACTATTTCAGGTTACAAAATTTCAAAAATAATCTCAAGCTCTCACCTATCTTCATGTAATATAACTAGGGTCAACTAGGGTGAAACACTATGTCATATGAAGCCCTTCCACTACTTCTCTCCCATTTGTATCCTTAACTCACGAAGATCCACTAGAACAAAATGATATGCAGGTTTAGATATTGGTGTCATTATAGGTATTAGATGAATTTATAAATCCTTATCCCTTTGGGGACATAATCTAGGGAAATCCTCATGAATGATGCTTTATACTCATCCAACATAGTAGAAAATAGAATACTAGTCACTTCCACTACATTGAGAGTCATTCTAGCCAACTAGTGTGTTCTCAGCTTCACACTCCTACGTACGTGTCTATCCTATGCTTCTAGGGTTTCTATTTCACTGAAAATGGAATACATGGTCCCACCTTAATGGAAACAGTGCACTATGCGCCTAAAACATTCTACATATGAATGGACCATGGATAAAAAATCCGTGGGAAGGATGATATCATAAGGCCTTGACGATTCCACCAATAGATCCCAATAGAAATTATCGTCCGCCAATAGTAAGGGAACAATTTACCCACAAGTGTTTGATTATAAAATGTCCCCTTTTAGGAGTCACTAAGAAGAGGGATCGAGTCAAGAGTTCCACTAGAATCTCTATCTCTTGAGCAAGAGGAATGGTCCAAAAAGAGTGACTGTATCATGTGCCTTTCAAAACTACCTCTGGAGTGGAAAAGAAACAGTTCATACCTTTAATTATCTTTGTTTCATTAGGGTCTAAAGCCTCTATATATTGAATCTATCATCATCTATGTCCACTAGATACCTCATCTTGTGGTGGACCAGTTGGGGGTGGTGGTGATAGTACCTCGAACCTATACCCACCACCTACTCCTAATATATATCCTCTTACACATCCTCCAACAATCTGATGACCTTATTCCTTCCTTTAACATGGCCCTGGACTTCCCTTGACCATCTTATGATCAACATTATGGAAATTCCATAAATCTTGATCCATGTGTCCCTTAATTCCTCACGAGTAGCACAACATGTCCTTCCATGGAAATTCTCTACCCTGAGATCCTTGAACCATTGTCCAATTTTACTAAGGTCATCCTCCAAACTATATTATCTACATGGATCCTTGTGTGTGATTTCTTCTACCTTCTTCAAAATACTTAGCTACCCTGTTCCTTATGGTATCTCCCGATCCCTTTGTCTCCTGCACCATAAAGATCTCTTCTATAAGATCTAACTCCAATACCCCATCATATTTCAATGATAAAATTTATATCATTGATACCTTGATCTCTTATTGTAGCCCCTCCTTGAACGTATGGGCCCTGATGAATGGGTCCTACCCCAAATATTTGGAGTAGCATGAAATATTGAAAAATCATTCCATGTACTCTGCAACTCTTTGACTTATTGACTGTAGATGTAGTATATCGTATATGCACACATATCGTAATGTTTCTGCAAAGAACTCCTCCCTAATGTGACAATAAAAGTATTTTCATCTGAGGGTTGTCTCCTCTTGTGTATGGATTTCTATGCTCCACCATCTCCCCACTGATCCTTGAATAAGACTCACATCTGGAGTTCCATCTGGTCATGAAGCAGGTTTTTAGCTTGAATACACATGTAACTACCTCCAGAAATTATCAACAACATGGGGGTTTGGCTCACACCCTAACCTAGGAGGATGATTATTACAAAACTCATGGAACACACTCTGCCTGTGTGAATCCTCATCCTATAAATCTGGTAGGAACTACTTCTCTCCTAGTGGTAGTGTCACTGGTACAACACCCGAAGGTTCTATATCCAGTACTGGTCCCTGTACTGATTTCTCATCACTAGGTGAATTATCCCCATGATCACACTTCCGAATCATGGATGGCTATCTACGTGGAGGCATCTTGAAATAGATCAAGACATACCACAATCGATAGATTATACTTGTTGAGATGACATTAACTTAATAAGGACTTGTGGACACACTCAATCCTATATGACTCATGTACTATTTATTTTTTACCCTGCTGCTTGTGTTTTCATGTACCGAGTAAAAACCTAGAATTCAGTGTCCTCTTGTATGGATACATTGGCCACAACACCAAAACTACTGTCCTCGGTCTGAATTTCAAACTCCAAGCACTTAACATAGTTTTCACAAACCAATCTCATAGACACATGGTTCATTAGGTAGAACCGAACACCATTAATACCACTCTATCAGGACCCATCCCAACAAGGCCTATTCCATGAAGTACCCATGACCGCTTATGATAGGATGGGGGATGGAAACTAGCACCAAGTAGGAATATCCCACAAATGGGATGTATTTTACTATGTACATGTACCAAAATAGCTATCTCCAAGCCCAAATGTTCTGAACTGAAAACTTTAAGTCAACATTCATTCATACCTCTATGATAAAAACAATATAGTACGATAGTACAAAAATTTTAAAGTAATACAGGATAGAATACATCGCAACCAAAAGGGAAGTAGAAGCTCCCAAATCTCGTCTACAGAAAACACTACATGAAGGGTAGGCACAGAAACAATAGTATGATGTCCCTAAAGCACACCTCATCTGTCTGGAATCACTCTATGAACCACCTAGTCTCTATCCACCATGGACTCCATAAATGCATTTATTTTCTACAAATTACATGACATGTATGGGAATTACCCATGTATGGGTGTGTAAAACAATACTTAGTAGCTTCCTTGAAACTAAAAAGGAATACCACTAATAATTACATGAACTACACCAAAAAAGGAAACACATTAAGAACACCAAAAAAGAAAAAACACAATGTAATATACAAAGGAAACACATGAATAATAGTCAATATAGTTATCTTACACATGTACATGAAAATATCATGAAGTGAATGATTTTGAGTTATTGTACAAAGATCTCCCAGTCTATATGACACTAGATGTGTCGATGGTGCATGGAGAATCGATGGTTCATAGAGAGTCAATGGTGTACATATCATCATTGAAACACTATTCCATGATGGTGCATGTAGGATCAGTGGTTCACAATGTAGTGATGGAATCCATGACATTGAAGGAACACAAAGCATAGATAGATCATGGAGCATCGATGGGGTATAGAGCATAGATGGAACATATAGCGTCGATGGTGAAAATATCATTGATGGTGGGTGAATCGTCAATGGCCCATCGAGCATCAATGGAACAAGGAGCATCAACGGAAAAGTAGTCCCCCATGCCACAGTGTTACAACCAGTTATAGGATTCTTCCCATATCATGCATGTTCATGGAGAACCTTCACCTAAGGATATTAGTTTGTAATAAAAATTTAAAAAAACTCACTTATAGTATCTCAAATGGACTTCTTCATTGTAAGGGCCCCAACTTCCCATATGACCCGTAAAATTGAAAACAATTTGATATATATGTCTGATTTAGTAAAAAGGGTCTAGTGAAGTCTGGGTCTGACCAAACTGACCCGACCTTGTTAACCAAACCAAAACCGGCCCAATCAGCAAGGGTTGGCCCGATGGGATGCTGGACCACAGCCAGCTGGGCCACCAAAGTGCCTATTTCTCCAGAACTGCCTGCACTGCATGGGTCGGTTCTGCTCTGCTTGACGTGGCCTGCCCTAGTGGAATACCTCTTGAACATGTGGTATCATGACCGTGTGGCTAGTCGGCTCCCCCAGACAACACCACCGACTGTCTCGTCTCCTAGCTGTGACTGCCGCTACTTCCACCTCCAAAATGACTCTGTGCTATGTCTAAATACAACATCTGGTTGTTGTTAACAGCCTCCCCTTTTGTAGGCTCCACTGATGCAGTCCCACATGTAACATGTCTATCCGACACTGCTGTATTCCCTACTGACGACTGGTTCTTTCCACACCTTGCCTAGGCGGCCACCCTTGTTGGGCAGGTGCCTCCCTCGCCACCATGGGTATTCGATTTGTTTCACCCTCCACTATAGGCCACCTCCTTCTTGTTATGATCCTATCGAACCACTGTTATACAATCAAAGACCAAAACCTTCATCCTCATATTGTTTCACCATGGATCGTGGGGGAAATGATCAGTCATTCACATTGGGTTTTATAGGGTTAATAATGAATGAAGAACGTGATAGTTTTAGGGGGGAAGAGATTAAGGACATTAACACACACAAAATATATCTTGGAATTGTTAGTTTGGACTTTATCCATTCATGTTAGTGGGATAATGAATAATCCCAAAACATAATAATCACCATGATATATTCCCTTTAATCCCACAATAGTTATCCATCCTGCTAGAATGATCGATCTTTGGATCAACCAGTTCAAGGGTTGGTCTGCATTTATCGTTTCATCATAAGAAGGGGAAAAGAAATCATGAAGAGACAAACACATACCTCAAGGATGGATAAGTCGTTGATGAATAAAGGATTTCTGAATCATCATCAATCCTCGATCCATTGACATTCGTCATCATAAGAGAGAATACATTCCCATACCATATGGTAATTCTAGGGTTATTGTGATAACCCTGAATTCCTCTTACCTGGATTACACAAAATAGGAAACCACAACTGCTTCAACACGTAACATCTATCTAAAATATTTTTTTTAATATTTTAATGATGTTTCCGCATAAAAACTATCTTTTTTAGTCGACCCGTGACAGTCGATGTTAGGCCTCACCTAAGGAAAAAATCCCTCATGAATTTAACAGTGGTATCAGATTTCCAATTACAGGCAACATTTTTGAGTTATTAGGATTTCAAAATAAAATAATTTTAATTTAATAATTTTATTTATCATTATTCCCATGGCTACATTTTCTACAGATAACCTATGCCGACCAATGATATCTAGCACAAAAGGAAAAAGCACTACTTTAAGGTAAACTATGTCCATGGATTTCCAATCTAGCCCACATTTAAGGGTTATTTCACATTTTCCAAAATGTCTTGCATGTATGCTATTAAAAAAATATCATTATTCAAATAATATTTCTGGGAACCCTGGGCATCGGAATAACATGTTATCTCAGTGCTAGGTCTCTAAATATTCCCAAATAATTTCTAAAAATATAATCATGAAAAATCTGAGAAGTTACACATGTTCCTGAATAACATTATTATTAAACTTCATGGAATCCTTTTGAATGAAACCATGATAAGTGTGTTATCAATTTTCCAGTTAGGGTTTATTTCAGCTGAAAAAAATTAATCAATTATAATAATCATTATTGAAAGGAAAATAATTAAACAAAAAAATTCCATTAATTAATAAATGGATTGGGAGATTTTAAACAATATCGATGAAACTAGAAAAACACATATTCAACGTAATTGATAAATTATGGGGAGTTCATAGACACTATGGTATGTAAACTAATTATAAAAGATCCCATTTTAATAAATGGATAAGGAATAAACGATATATAATGGTAAATAACTAAAAACCATGTCTTTTAAAAAATAAAATGAGAATGAAATGTATCTATATATTTTTTCATAATGAAATCTAGTGTGAATTGTTAATTTAACATGAATAACAACAAATCATAATTAATGGAGTCCATGATTCCTATGTATATGATACCTTTACTATCACGAATATTCACAAGGAAGTTTAAAACATAATGGGTGAAAACCCAATGAGGCTAACCAACTGACTTGTCCCATAATATTATGGATTTATTGAGGTGATATCTTTAACCAGACTACATATGTGTGATATTTATCCACATCATTATTCATATAATGAATATTCTATTTAATTCATGAACAATGTGCTCAATTAATATCAGATTTGTGTAACAAATTTAGATTTAACAATACTTCCCTAGTTAATAATATAAATTTCATGTACACAACCTATATAGAAATAGATTATGGTTTAAAATTTATAATATCAATGATAGATGATATGTATATTTGTGGAAATTTAATGTTAAATAATCTATGAATGTGAATAATTCAAGGATAAGTTAATGATGAATAAAAAATAAATTCAATTAACTGAATGTCAATACTATTCATGGTCAAAATAATCATATTGAATCAACAAGAATAATAATACGATTATTAGTATGACATATTCCAATTGTATTATGTAGAAGGGTTGTTGTCATTAATGAAATAAAAATAGCCTAAAAATATCATTATAAACTATCTTGTGGAAAATAACATTTTAATTTTCAAAAACATTTGGAAAATACTTATCTTTGAAAATAAATTTTTAATTTTTTTTTAAAATATTCCATTATAAATTGAAAAGGCTGATTTATATACATGACGATTTTAATTCCTTACAATGTAAAATAAAAATGCATTTTTTATAATAAAATGGTTAGAACAGTGCATGATTCAGAAAGTGACAAGAAGAATAAATGGGGAACATTTTTTATATTAAAAATGATAAATATATAATTAATAAGTCATTATCACTATGTAAAAATCATTTCTGAAATCATTTCTATACAACATTGGTTTTAATGGAGAACATACCTCGGACTAAAGGGACAATTGGAATCTTTTGTTCTTAAAAATATTTTCGATGTCCTTCAAAGTATCAATATGTGGAAAATGTAACTAGTACTTAAAAATGTCAATAATAACCATAATATAGTAAAATTAATTGGTTTATTCAATAGTTATTATATATTTTCCATCATGTAAAACGAATATTGAACTATCTTGATTTGAATGAGATTGTGTAATAATCCTATAAAATTAATATAATGTTGATGTGTGAAATAATAAATGAATTATTTAAGTATTAAAACTATATATATACACAATATTTGAATAAATACATAATCATATAGTCAAGTTCCATTTATAAATAATTATTGAATATTAGACACAAAAAGGATGTAATATAACCCAATGAAAAGTGAATTGATTTATGAAATTCACTACCAATTGGAGAATTTATATTCAAATCCATGTAGATTAAATAATACAAATTAAAACTAAAAAATTCCATTACTAATGAATTATTAAAAATTTTAAATATAAATGGGGTGTTTTAAACACAATATAAAATATACTAAGTTTATATCATCACAATATTTCTTAGTGAACTGACATTTAAATGAAATTCATAACATTGGGCTTCTCATTAGATGAATTTACATTAAAATCATGTATAAGTTTTTAACAATTTTTTATACTAATACTAGAACCATATTATTATTTATTATATCAAATATATTTCTTTTATAACATAATATAACATGTTAGTAATTAACATTATTTATTTTCATCATTTTTCATGTTAATTTCTTTATTTTTCAACTATGATTGGAATTTTTATTTTTTGACCATGCTAAATATAATATGATTTAATCATATTATGAGTTTAAAAAATAATTAATGTGTTATATTGTTTCACTATATATGTATTTAAAATAATCCCAAAAAATAGGACATTGAAATGAATTTCACTATTCATGGAGATGGAAGGTCATACATACCCATAAACACTGTTTTCATTTTTATGTCACATTGAAACAGTGAAATGTAAATAATATTTATGTATATTATAATTACATTACTATATTTTTTAATATTTATTACATATTTTTATCAAAACCAACCTTTATACATTCCATGTATAGTGTGAATTAATCACATCACTTTGAGGAGGCGATAGTCCACATGTCCACAAAAGATGTATTTGTATTCCCATAAAATGGAATGAATGAAGATATATATTATATATAAATTCATGAATAATAAGTAAATTATAAATATCATAAATATCATATATATATAAATAAAATTATTAATTATTAACATCAATGAAATGTGGTAATTGAAGAATAAACGACATTAGTTCATGAGATGGTAGTCCGCCGTACATATGAACGATGATTGTGTATCGAAATGGAAAAAGTTCTGTTTACGTGATGGAAATAAAATTAAGTAGGAAAAATCATAGTATATTTATCAATCATACATTATTATATAACAAATATATTATAATAGTTTACATGGTGTATAATAAAATAAAAAATTGCATGTTGAAGAACATCAACTCTTTTACCGGTAACTCATTTTGGTGATTACTAAAATATAACCATAGTATTAATTCATATATTAATGGGGATTATATAAATATGGGAGGGATTTTGGGGGATTATTGAGGTACTTATTTTATGAGACATAGGTTGTGAGAGGTGTGAATACGTGAGAGATAAAGTGTTTTTTATAGTGGGGGAGGAGTGACTGTTTTGTAAATATAAGAATGTAATTAATATTGAGAGGTCTACCTTATGAAAAGTTCAACCAATAAAGATTAAAATAATATAAAATGGATGAATTTTGACAATTAGGTCTATTAAATGGATATTAGAAATGTTTTTAAGTCATTTTTTCCTAATTTTCATATTTAGCTCCATGTTAAAATAGTTTTTCTCAGAATCGATGTAATTAATTATAATCACATTAAAAAAATATTCTAGTAAAAAAATAAATATACAATATTTTAAATTAAAAATTAACTCAAATTATATATATTTAATCAATTTTTCTAAATTAAATCATTACCAGTAGAAAAAATTAATTTGAAATAAATCCCACATATTGAATGGGAAAGAAGGGTTTAAATGTGAAAATAGTGAACAATCCACTATGTTTTTATCTCTAAATATAAATGAAAAAATAATTCCAATGAATTAATGAGTATTAACTTATGTACAATTTATATAATAATATGTTAAATGAAATTAAAAAATGACTCTTTACATTGAAAATTATATTTATGAAAATACACTTTTCAATGAAAATCCAAAACATTTCACGATTCATCAAAAAATAACACATTTCAGAAAATAAAAAAAATTAATCCATAAGATAATTTTTACTAGAACATAATTTTTATCTTAACATATAAAATTTATAAAATAACAAAAATTAGTTTTATAATAGGTGTTATATTAAAAGTTAGAAAGACTCATATAGATAAATTTAGCTTTTTAATTGTAAAAATGGATTTTTTCTAATCTTATGACTGTTGAATATATTGTATGAATATAAAATGTAACGACCCAAAATTTCATTAATGGAAAATCCCTCTTGATCCAGTTAAATGTTTCTTTATGAAAAATGTTTTTATAAGATATCAACTTTTTAGTTTTACTTTAAGATTTGTGACCGTTACTTTTATAGCCGTTGAACAGTGATCATCTGGGTAGTTTAAATATAAGGCTTTAACGAACCAATTTTCTACTCAGACAAAGGAAGCGATGGAATCATCTAGTAAAATTGCCCCTTACGAAGCCCATTTGTTGGAGCTCGGAAAAGAGGTGGCGTCTTTGGGCTTTTCCCTTGACCAAGCCCAAGATGAGCTTCATCAAGTCAAGCTCGAACGTGATCGTCTACGGGAAAAATGGAAGTTGATAGTGATTACCACTCGAGCGATGTTATCCGAGCAACCCCAAGAGTCTGTCACCATCGCACACCTTACCCTTAGGTCTTATGCGGCTATTTTAAGGGGTTATGTAACAAATAAGTAGCACCATGTTCATGAATATAATTTCTAGTCATTTTTGATACATTATAATTAGTTTTTAAAGTACAAATGGTGTTTTTAGTTATTATTTAATTAAGAATTATATTTTATTAAATTAAAGGATTTTTGAATTAAATAATATTTTAATAAAATATTATTATTAATATTAAATTAATTTTTATTAAAATATAAATGATCTTATAATTTTATGAATGCAATTAAAATTTTTATTTTAAAACCCGTGATTTTTTTTATAAATGTCGGTTTTTATTTTAAAAGTAAAAATTCACATATTTAGAAAATTATTTAGATAAAATAAATATTATTTTTGGAATCAGGACATCGAAATTATCCAACGGTGAATTTTTCATAATTTTCTGAGACAGTCAAATTTTTGGGTAAAAATTAAATACCATTTAAATGTATAATGTGTTTTATGACATCATAATGACCCAATGGTGATGTAATAAAATACCATAATCCTTATGTTCGACCAATATATGTTTTATCATTAAAATAATGAGGTTTTGGGTTTGTTTGACTCACTTTTCAAAGCATTAATGGAGCCCTCAAGACTTATTCAACACTTTGCCTTTTTAAATTAATTTCCATGGGAGTGTGACTCACCTCCACATAAGCAACCCTAATTTTTTAATAAGTTCGGACCTTGGAATTGTAAAATATTGTTTTCCTCTTTCCTTTTCCAGAAACCATGGGCAAATACCATGGGATGGTTTGTGGTTTGGACTATTTTAATATAAGGGGTCCCAAACCTAAATAATAAAGAATTCTCTCACCTTTCCTATATAAACCCACCCAAGCTCCCACTTCCTCCTCACTCAAAGCCCATTAAGTTCGTCCAACATCTGCCCTAATCTCTCTAGAATCCTCTCAAGGTGCCCCAATCTCCCAAGAAGCCTCTCACAAGCCTCTCTCTAGCCTTTGGAAGCACACTTCCAAGTAAGGGGTTTTCTTCCTTTCTCATTTTTGTCAATTTTCTTTAAGTTGTATTGCCCTTTTTTTCAATTATGAATGTTGGGGTATGGTTTCGCACCTCTCCCATACTTCCCTCTTACTGTTTGAATGATGTGAGACCCCTTTCTCTCTCATTAAATGCCTCCCATGTACACCCGTTACTATGCCGAAATTCCGAAAGAAACTGTTTTCTCTTCTTTTATATTCAAGAAATACTTTTGTATCACGAATCTAAATTCCTTTTCAATTGTTGAGACATGTATCTATATGACCTCCTTACTGTCCATTTCATGTAAATATGATGAGGAACCCCTTTCTCTCTCATCAACCTTTTTTATGAATTCTTATGTCACGCCGTTACGCTGCCGAAATCACAACGATTTTCTAAGCCAATATCATTGTGTAGTGAATACCATGCCCATTTCTCCATCAAGGGTATTCACCTTTATGCACATTTACTTATTGATTATAACTTTTCATGTATGAATTCCACATCCCTTTATTGTGGAATAAATGATTATGTTTTATGAATCCATGTTTTATGATCCATGTGGCACACTTATGCATGAAATGAAATGTTTAAGAAGGGTGCGCCCTTTATAGCGCTCCAATGCATTGGGTAAAGTATAGTATCATGATACGTCATGTGCAATGAGTGTTGACTCATGCTAATTCAAGTGAAACGAGGGTTTACTCGTGCTTCAAGTGCAATGAGGGTTTACTCATGCTCCATGTGCAATGAGCCTTGGCTCATGCTAATTCAATGTTAAGTGTTGTTGCCACATTTCCATGTTATGATTATCATGCTTTATCATGCCTTTATGTTCATGTTTCTATTATTCTCTATTGATATGCCTATTTCCTAACATTTATTTCACTCCTCATGTTATTCATTGTTTACTCCCTTACCGGGCTTTATAGCTCACCCTTTTCTTATGCATGTCCTCAGGTTATCCCATGCAATGCTAAGTACGAAGGAATGTAGTGGTCATGTAAAGGAAGTTTTCAATAAAGATGTTGTATTTCAAGTTTAAAGTTTTTATGTAATGATCCTAATCCCCAAAGACACTAAACCTCTCGATCTTCTTTGTTGTATCAAGTGATGTTTTATGTAATAAAGCATGCTTTAGTTGTAATAAAAAGCAGGGTTGTCATATAAAAATTATTTTATTGAACATTATATATATATATATATTTATTTATATTTAAAACATTTAATTAATTGTAATTTATCTAATTCATCAAGACAATACATCATTGAATCATTAATATAGTTCTTTATTAATCATTTCCTATATATTATGTTATTATTCATATTGATTTTTATTTAATTATTATAAAATGAATTCCTCATTGTATTTTAAAAATTTATTTAATATTATTCATAACCACTAATTTAATGTCTATTTTATTTTAAAGTCCCATCCCAGGTACCACACACTAGTGTCCCGAGCCTGATATACACGTGACCCCAGGAACGTCTCCCCATAAGCTAGATTCATCGAAAAAGTTAATCGGGTATAATATCAATCATGGGGAGACTATACCATCATTATCAAAGTAAAACCATTGTGTAAATAAATAATAAACAACCAAGATGACATATAACAATAAATAGGAAAATAAAATTATCACAAGATGACCAAAACTAGAAATAAAATATCAAAACCGAACTGTAGATATGACATGCCAATGTATGTTCCAAGTGTCAATAGGAAAACTAAAAATAAATAATGACACTAAAAACACCATGTAGTTCGTGAAACATAGTCAGATCCTTAATCCATGTTGTATCCCAAATCATTCATAAATAAATGTGAATTCTCCTGTACAGAGACAGAAATTTCCATGTATTTTTTTAAAATATTTGGAAATTTTACGAGTTTGTGAAAATTGAAGGCACGTGATTCCAAGGCTCGGTGTTCCCAGAATCAATTTCTGAAGTTTTTGTTCGGGTACGTTTAGTAAACATACAAGAGCATTTTTATAACTTTTTAACAAGTGCTCGGAATTGAAATCTGGGGGCACCGTTGAACTCACAACACTAGTATTCGCTTAAGAATACTTTCACCTCAACAGCAGTTGGTTGAGGGTGAAAGTTAGTTTTTTTGGGTTTTTCATCGTAATAATAAAATAAAAAAAATGCATGTTTTATTTTATTTTATCTATTATGAACATGCATGTGGAAGTTGGAGGTGGAGACCACCACACCTTAACGTCCCATGAGAGGTTATGGTGGTGGGTCCCACCTGAACCTAACCTCCCATGAGAGGTTATGGTATGGGGACATCCTGGGTTTAACCCCCAATTTAATTGAGGAAAACCTCTCAACTCCATCATAAATGAGGGAGATCCTCTTCACCTCCTCTACCATTAATGGTGCCACCACCTCCCATAATTTAATTCTTCCAATCCACCCTAATTAATCTTTCCAACCTTGGTGTTTAATTTGGATAATTTTAAATTGGTGCCAATGACTTAATAAGATATTTTTATCTATTAACTTTGGATACCATTTCATTTTGATGGAATAAGAGGATTGGGGAGAGGGGGAACTTGGGAGAAAGAACAATATGAACAATTCTCCACCGATAAATAACGCTGATGAGGAATGCCTTTGACTATGAAGAAAGACCTCGATTACTACTTTCTTCCTTGGAACCTCCTTTGATGTAGGACTGGTACATATACAATGAATTGACTTCTGCCTTCTCTGGCCAACCTCAAAAATCAATGTAGGGTAATTTTTTAGATTACTTTATATTCCCATGTTTTATTCTAAAAAAAAGAACGCGGATCAAATTCTAACTAGTTGATCCCCATATGTTTCCCTTTTGCAGGGTTTGGGATTAATCACTACTGGAGGGTTTGTTGTGATTCGTTCTTATGAGGAAAATGCTACCACCTTAAATGCAGAGGATGCAGACCAAACCAACATGGCCCGACCCCTCTGTCGTTCCCTTTTGCGGTGTTCTTTAGGACGGAGGAAGGTGACAATGGCGTCGAAGGCGATAAAGGCAACGACCGCGCCACCTGCGCCACCCGTGGCCTCCACAACCCGCACTGCCCCCGGGGTATCCCGCACCGCCACCGGCCGAACCAGCCCCGCGCCCCCCTCACGGAACCTTGTCCAAACTGGGTGCGCCCACTCATGGTGCCTCTTCCAAGGCACCCTTTTCATGCCATCTGCCGGCCGAACCGGCCCCGTGTCCCCCTCGCGGTGCCTCGACCGACCCGTTCGCACCCCCTCGTGGATCCCCAGCCACGCCGCCCTGTACGCGTCGTCTAGTGTCCAAACTGGCACTGGCCACCCTGCCCTTCTGGCCTCACCACCCGAGCAGCGCCGTCTGCCGGCCGAATCGGCCCCAGCCTCGATGTCGAGCCACCCCAAGCTATTCCCCCTTGCGGAGCCCTCAGGGCCGAACCACCCTCGAGGTTACCTCTGGTCTAAGCTTCCCACCCAGTGCCCTACGGGATGAACATCCATTCTACAGTCTTATGACCAGTCTGTGCCCTCGCGGCCGGTCCACGCCCTCATGGCTCTCCTCGGTCCCTCGCAGTCCTCTGGGTAGGGCGCGGCGGGCTGGGAAGGACCCCATGGGCTGACCCACCGAATGGGCTGGGCCTGACCCAACGGGTCACACAGGGTCTACCCAAACCGAGTCAGCCTAGACCGGGGTCAGGTGGGGTCGGACCGAACCCATGCCCACTACGACCCTTTACATTCTTTTGGCCATATCATTGGAACCAGACGTCCGTTTGACGAACCATCATCGACACTCGTAATCTTGGGGAATGAAGATTCCTATGAGTATACGGCAATGGAGATTGTAGTTTAGTAGAGATATGGTTAGGTTGGATCATGCACGAATCCACCCGGGCCCCTAGGACTAAAAGGTTAATAACTAACAAACCGGACATTGAATTGATGCATCGCCAGTTGCGTTGAGACCCCTATGATGTGGTGGAAATTTGGAATACTTCTTAGTGGGACTTCGTGGCATTTAGAGAATCTTCCATTAGCTTGTGTATCTGATCTTCTGGAGAAGAGAGATCATTTGTGCAGGAACCTAGTAGCTGGTTGAGACTTGACGACTGCTGACCGATTTACTCAGAGTGACTCAACTAGCCTAGTGGAGAGCACCTGGTTTTGGAGGCAGACCCATGGTGGAGGATCACACTTGGTAACATGGAAGTCCCACGGTACCCGATAGGATGGATACCTTTACCGACTATGAGGGGGAACGCCTGGTTGTGGCGGCAGTTCCACGGTGGGGAGCGCCTCTATGTGACGCAGCAGACCCATGGTACTCGATAGGAGGAGTACCTCAGCAGTCCAAGGTTAGTGGGAAGTGACTCTGTGTGATGTGTTAGGATTACTGTACTCAATAGAGAAGGAGTTCTCCAGTAGACGAGGTTTCGAAATGTCACTACCCCTAGAATAAATTCCGGGTTGAGCTAAGTTAGTAACTTTTGTGTTTTCCCCAGGATTGAGATGGATTACATGATAAATTAGGTATATGTGTGGGCATAAAATTAAGTGGGGTAATCTATTGATTTCATACTTTGTGGTTTTTCCTTGTTGGATTTTGTGAGACCTAGAGGCTCTCGGGGTCCCTACTGAGTATCGTTATACTCACCCCTGTACGGGATATGCTCGCACCTAGTAGTACTGGATGCAGACGACGGACAACGTTGACTGAGGCTGAGAGTACCAGGGCTGGAATGTACTGGGAGGTGGACCATATGGCGTGATGGTAAACAGAGGAGATTGATGGATGTGGAGTGCTGAGGAGGCTATCTGAACCTACCCTTCAAGTAGGAATATCATAGGATAACCCAGTAGCTATTTTTACTTTTTCCACAATTGTACTTGTACTTTCATTATCTTGTACATTCCAGTTGGGATTGTATTCTGGACCCTTTTAAATATTGTACTCACTTGTTGGTTATACAGATTACTCATGTTCATATATTTTTTCATGTGTATACAGGTTATAAAGGCAATGCCTTCCCAGGTTTAGGGAATTACACCATTGGTGATAGTCATTAGCCCCTGGCCTATAGAAGGCGGGTTTTTGGTAGTCACTGCATGGGCCCCAGGGGTCGGGTCATGAAAAATTGGTATTAGAGGAGTCAGTTCTACCATAGAAATCAGGGCTCTGATCTTTTCTGTGATGCAATATTGTTATGTGTAGTGAGTGTGGTTTTCAGTTCAGGGAGTCCAGTGTTGGTGCGGCGATCGACATATCAATACACCAGGACCCTAACTTCTGATTTTATACTTAGTGAATGAAAACATTGATTGTTTGTGTGTTTTGAAAATTTTTCTTTCAGTCAGCTCAACCAGGTCTGCTAACCATGTATAAATTCCTAACCGTGATGCCCATGTTTCATTTCAAGAACCCTCCACGCAGATAGCCAGCTATAGTTCTAAGAGTTGTACACATAGATTTCCCACCTAGTGATGAGGCCTCGGTGCAGGGCCCTTTTCCATTCGAGGCACCAGCGGAGCCACCAGTGGTACCATTACACATTGGGCAACGATGCACCTAGCACTAGTAGTAGACAGTTCACACCACTTGAGCGCATTGCACGAGTTCCAACACCAGAGGCCACCCAGGTTCATGGGATAAACGGACTCACAAGAGGTTGAGGATTGGCTGGAGTCTATAGTTAGAGTTTTCTGACTGGTCATGACACCAGAAGACCTCATGGTGATAATTGATACTAGCCTTCTATTGAGAGAAGCAGGATGATGGTGGATCTTGATGCTCTATGTTCACGATGAGGTGACACTTCTCTAGGCAGACTTTGAGGGCCTATTTAGGGAAGAGTTTGTCATAGTGACTCTTCATGTAGTGCACATACAAGAGCTACTTCATCTGCAGAAGGTTAGCTTGAATATAGTTCAGTACTTAGTAAGGTTCACAGACCTCTCATGTTACTCCACCGATATGGTGTGGGACCCATTCTTCAGGGCCCGTACCATCGAGTAGGGACTCGGGCAGGAGTTCAGGGATTTGGTGATCTCACTTAGCATCCCGACACAGGCAGAGTTGTTAGAGAGAGCCCTCTTATTGGAGAGTTTCCTTGCTGATTAGTATCCAACAGCCGGATTCACCACCAGGCGACACGTAGTGGAGTCTTCTACAGCTGACAGCAGACAGATGTCCCAGAGGTCCAAGAGGACCAGACCTACAGGTGGACGACCACATGATTCCAATTCGATAGTGTAGGGCACCTGAAGTGGAAACAAACATGCTAGTATGGGCCCGTGTTACGCATGCGACGGGAAGGGTCATATGGCTTGAGACTGTCCGAACCACCGTAAGGACAATCAATAGATTGTCGAAGGACCACCCAAGCAGAGACAAAGATTCGATTGAGGTGGTATCCAACAACAAGATTCACCACCAGTCGACATGTAGTGGAGTCTTCTGCAGTTGGCAGCAGACAAATGTCATAGAGGTCCAAGAGGCCCAGACCTATAGGTGGACAAACAAATGATTCAAACTTGATTGTGTAGGGCAACTGAAGCAGAAACAGACATTCCATGATCCTGCAGGGTTACACATGCAACGGGCAGGGTCACATGGCTTGTGACAGTCCGACCCACCATACACACAATCAATAGATTTTCGAAGGACCACCCAGACAGAGACAAAGATTCGATTGAGGTGGTCTACAGGGAGTAGGTGGAAGATGCAGATGAGAAAGTCGTGTAGTTGGCGGTGGGTGAATTTTTGAGATATTACCGCCACTACAACCAGGTGGTCCACCCCAACCATAGAGAGTAGGTGGATAGGGGAGAGTTCAGCTCCAGGCAGCTGCGGATTACGATCATGGCCCTCCGGAGATGATTCGTGGTACGTTCTGTGTCTCCTCCAATATACCTACAATACATATTGACATATTTTCCAGTCAATCTTTTATTTCCACTTCCCCCATTCGGATAATGGAGATTCCGATGGAGTTGTTGGCTCAATTCATACGACTAGAGACTTCTATGGGATCAGATTCGACGATTATTCACTGGTTCCAATAGTGTGATCAGACTCTAGTAGGAGATAGCTTCTACTAGGATCTCCCAGTAGTGACATCATGGCCCTATGATGTCATCTTTGGTATGGACTGGTTATCTATAGTCCATGCTCATATTGAATGTATTTGGCACAAAGTACGGTGTGTCCACAGATATGGGTAAGGTTTACCTTCACCAGTGAGAAGGGAGCCTTTGCAGCACATGATGGACGTACCTGGAGGAGAGTGTAGCCAATCACTCAATAGTTGGCTAGCCTTACCCATAGATTAGTTTATGTGGAGAGTCCAAGCTATCCGGTAGTGGTGGTCCAGTAAGCAGATTTCATCCTTGATGAAGTTCCGGGTCTACCTCCTCACATAGAAGTAGAATTTTATATTGACTTGTACCCCAGGATGCCACTGATATATACAATAGCATATCAGATGGCTCACACGGAGCTTTGTGAGATGCATGTATAGCTTGACGACATAAATGGGAATGGATTCATCCTGCTTAGTGTTACACCATGGGCATCCCCGATCTTGTTCGCCAAGAAGGCGGATGGGAGCTTGAGGCTTTGAGTTGACTATCAGCGCCTTAACTGGGTGACTATGAAGAACAAGTACCCACTCCTGATGATTGAAGAGATATTCTATTAGGTGAATGGAGCACAATGGTTCTCTAAAATAGACCTCAGATCAGGATATCACTAGATCCTAGTTTTAGATGAGGATGTGCAGAAGACAACATGCAGATGTCGGTACAACCACTATGAGTTCTTGGTTATGCATTTCGGTGTAACCCATGATCCAAAAGTGTTCATGTGACTCATTAATAGGATCTTTCATCCATACATTGACCAATTTTTCATAGTTTTCATCGACAACAGTCTGATCTACAAGACTACTAAGGAGGGGCATGCTTGCCATTTGCGGGTAGTACTGGGCACACTCTGAGAGCACCATCATTATGGTAAGCTCTCGAAGTTCCAGTTTTGGATCTGAGAGGTTCACTTTATGAGAAATTAAATCCTGAAGGCTGGAGTAGCAGTGGATCCATCCAAGATAGAGGTGGTACTTACCTTGGATCCATCCCGGAGAGTGACAGAGGGGTAGAGAGTCCTGGGTTTTTCTGGATACTACCGAAGGTTTGTGCCCGAATTCTCCATAGTTCTAGCACCACTATCAGCCTTGACGAAGAAGGGTCAACCCATCATGTGTTTAGAGAGATCCCAACAGGTCTTTCAGGGGATGAGGTAGAGGATAACTAGTGACCCCATCTTGAGGCTTCCAGAGGAGTGCGTAGGGTACATAGTTTATTGTGATGCATAAGGGACCGAACATAGATATGTCCTAATGTACGAGCAAGAATTGATCGTATATGGTTCTCAGCAGCTGAGACAACATGATCAGAACTACGCTACCCTTGACAAGGAGTTAGTAGAATTGGTATCCTCCTTGATGATGTGGGGACCCTATCTGATGGGGAAATGTTTTACTGTGTACTCTGATCACAAGAGTCATAGGTATATCTTCTCTTAAAAGGACCTGAACCTAAGACAATGACATAGGATTGAGTTTCTCCAGGACATTGACTTCGAAATAGTATATAATCCTAGGAAGGGGAACATTGTAGTAGATGAACTCATTAGGAGATATGGTATACAGCTGCTCGACAAGGCGACATAGTAGTTGACTACTTTACAGATATCCTTTGTGGATTGAGATGGAGCAACCTTCTTACAGTCTCTTACAGCGCTCCCCCATCTGTTCAGGAAGTCAGGGAGGCACAACATGGGGACGTTAACTGAGAGACATGATGTGCTCAGATATCTCGTGGATAGGAACTTGATGGTTTTTTGATGGTGGGGAGTACATCATCCTCTTCAGAGGACGTACTATGGTACTAGTGTCACTTCAGGAAGAAGGGTTGAGGAAGTTACACACTTCCCCTCTTGCGGTAAATCCAGGAGTGTCGAAGATGTGTTATGATCTCTGACGACAGCACTGGTGGCCGGGAATGAAGAAAGAAGTTGCAGATATTGTCTCTTGATTCCACACTTGTCACCAAGTGAAGGCGGTGAATCAGGTTCTAGTAGGCTTGGTTCAGCCTTTAGAGGTCCTAGAGTTGAAGTGGCTTGGATAACCGTGGAATTTGTGACAGGACATCCATGTAAATCCAAAGTCATGACTCAATTTGGGTGATCGTTGAATGACTCACCATGTCGGCCCACTTCCTACTGATCAGAGATAAGGGTTTAGTAGAGAGATTGGGATGCCTCTATGTGCAGAAGATTGTCCATCAACATGGAATATCCACGGAGATTGTCTCTGATCATGATGTACGATTTACTTCCAATCAATGGAAGGGATTGAAGGAGGCTTTCGGGACATAGCTTCATTTGAGCATCACCTTCCATCCTCAGAAGGATGGTCATACTGAGCAGACCATTCAGACCCTCGAGGAAATGTTGCGTGCTTGTGTCCTCGACTTAGATCACAGATGGGAGGATCACATAACATTGGTGGAGTTTTTATACAAATGGAGATATCACCCCACCGTTGGGATTGGAACATTTGAGGAGTTGTATGGGCAACCTTGTAGATCACCTTTGTACTGGACTGGCTCAATGGAGTCAGCACTAGTGGGACCAGAGATGGTATGTGATACAATAGAGAAGGTGTAGATTATCCCAGAGAGGATTAAGACCGAACAGAATAGGAATAATTCATATTAAGACAAGATATGGAGACCACTGTAGTTCGAGGATGGCAAGCACATCTTTCTACGTGTCTCACCCAGACAGGGTCTATGGAGATTTGGCTGAGGTGGAAAGTTATCTCTGAGGTTAATCAGATATTTTCAGGTACTTAGCAGAGTTAGTGAGGTGGCATAACGCTTATCTCTTCCACCTCTGTTGCACTGTGTACACGACGTCTTCCACGTATCCTAGATGAGAAGATTAATGCAAGACCCTTCTCACATCATCGACCATGGCGAGGTGGACGTCGGCGATGGGGCGACATTTACGAAGGTTCCAGTTGATATTGGGGGTCGACAGGAGTGGGACCTTGGTGGACGGTAGATACCTCTGCTGTGAATTCTCTGGAAGCACATGAACCTCTAGGAGAGCACATGGGAGCGGGAGGCTCAGATGCATGCTCAGTACCCCCACTTGTTTCCCAAGTTAAGTTGTGGCTTACATGGACGTAGAGCCCTGAGGTGGGGAGAATGTAAAGACCTAGAATTTCCATGTAAATTTTTTTTTATAATATATATGAAAATATTAAAACTCCACCTAAATTGACGGCGCATGATTCGAAGGCCTGTTATGCCCGGAATAAATTTCAGAAGTTTTGTTTGGGTACATTCAGTAAACATAAAAGAAGGGTTTTCTAACTATTGAAATGGTGCACGTAATTGAAGTATGAGGGCAACGTGGAATTAGCAGTGCTGATATTCACAAAAGAATACTTTCACCTCAACAACAGTTGGTCGAGGGTGAATGTTAGTTATTTGGATTTTCATGAAAGTAATAATATAAAATAAACACATGTTTTATTTTATTTTATCTATTACAACAAAGCATGTGGAAGTTGGTGGTGGGGACCACCACACCGTAACCTCCCTTGAGAGGTTATGGTGGTGGGGCCCACCAGAACGTAACCTCCCATGAGAGGTTACGGTGAGGGGACCACACGGGTCTAAACCCCCAATTTAATAAATGAAAACATCTCAATTCCCTCATAAATGAGGGAGAGCCTCTTGAAATCCACTACCATTAATGGTGAAACTTCTCCCATAATTTCATTCATCCAATAGACTAATATTAATCTTGCCATCCTAGGTGTTTAATTAGGTAAATTTGACATTGGTGCCAATGAATTAATAAGATATTTTTATCTATTATCTTTGGCTACCATTTCATTTGGTTGGGAAAGGATGATTGGGGAGAGGAGGAACTAGGGAGAAATCTCCCAATGAATAACGCTCCATTGATGAAGAACGCTGACAAGGAATGTCTTCGACTATGAAGAATAACCTCGACAACAACTTTCTTCCTCAAAACCTCGTTTGATGTAGGACATGTTCATCTACAATAAATTGACATTCTTATTATTGTGCCAAAATTGACAAACAATGTAGGGGATTTTTGTGATTGACTTTATTTTCCCGTGTTTCTTTCAGTCTAGAACAATGAACGCGAATAAAATTCTAACTAGTTGATCCAAATATGTTTCCCTTTTATGAGTTTTGGGATTAATCACTGAGGGAGGGTTTGTTTTACTTCATTCTTTTGAGCCAAATGATACCACCTTAAAAATGGTGGGTGCAGACCAAACCAGCATGGCATGAACCCTTTGTCGTTCTCTTTTGTGGTGTTCTTTGAGATGGAGGAAGGAGAAAATAGCGTCGAAGGTGACGAAGGAAATGGTCGTGCCACCTGCTGCCTCTCCAACCCATGCTATCCCGTGGCGTCCTGCACCACCATCATCCGAACCGGACCCACGCCCCCTCGCGGTGCCCCGAATGAACTAGTCGTTCCCCCTGACGATGCCCCTGCCGAGCCGTGCCATTCACTGGCTGAAATGGATGCACGCCCCCCTTGCGACACCAAGGTCAAGCAGCCATGGTCGTGCCATCCGCCGTCTGCACCAGCCCCGACAACCCCAGCCTTCCGGCTGAGCAGCCTAGGCCGCCCCATCCGCTGGCCAAACTGACCCCGACCTCCGGGCTGAGACGCCCTGAGTCACACCCCCTCGAGGCGCCCTATGGGCCAAGCTGCCTAGATCTGCACCCCCTTGAGGTGGCCTCTCGGCCGAACATCCCTCACAGTGCCCTATGGGCCAAACAACCCTTGCGCCGACCCGCGACCGATCCACGCCCTCACGGATCTCCGCTGTCCCGCGCGGTCGGATGGGTGGGGCCCATTGGTCCCAGCCAAACCCAATAGGCTGGAACCCCCAAAAGGATCAGGCCAAACCCAGTGGGTCCGTCCGGGTTGACCCGAACCAGATCAGCCTAGATTGGGAGGGTCGGGTCGGTCCTATCGGGTCGGACCGGACCCAGGCCCCCCACGACCCTTTAATTATTTTGGCCATATCATTGTCACTGGATGTCCATTTGAAAAACCACCAGTAGTGCTAGTAATCATGGAGTGGGAAGGTCCCTTTATGTATAACCCATTGGAGATTGGGGTTTAGTTGAGATTTTTTCAGGTTGGATCGTGCATGAATCCAACCGATCCTCGGGACAAAAGGCTAATAACTAACAGACCTAGCATTCAATTAACGCACCTTCAGTTTCATTGAGACCCATAAGACATGGAAGACCTTTGGGATACTTCTTCCTAGGACTTCCTATCAGTTGGAGCATCAACCATTAGCTTGTGGAGAGGATCTTCCAGAGACGATCAAGCATTTGTGTGAGATCCTAGTAGCTGGCTGAAACATGATGACTACTAACTGATTGACTCAGAGTGACTCAAATGGCCTAGTGGGGAGCGCCTGGATGTGGTGAAAGACCCATAGTGTTGGAGCATGCAAGGTGATGTTGCAGACCGACGATACCAGATAGGGAGGGGGGTACCTTTGTAGGCTATTAGGGGGAGCGCCTGGTTATGGCGGCAGACCCATGGCGGGGTGCACCTATGTGTGACGCAGAAGACCCATGATACTCGACAAGAGGAGTAATTTAGCAGTCCAAGGTTAGTGGGAAGCACCTCTGTGTGACAGGGCATGCCCACTGTACTTGATAGAGGAGGAGTTATCCAGTAGCTGAGGGTTCGAAATGTTACTACCCCTAGAACAAAATCCTTCTTGAGCCGAGTCAGTAAATTTTGTCTTTTCCTTATGATTGATGTGGAATACTTGATAACTTAGGTATATGTATGGGAATATACCTATCTGAGGTTATATATTGATTTCATAATTTGTGGCTTATCCTTTTTGGGTTTTTTGATACATTGAGGGTCTAGGGGCCCCTACTGAGTATCATTATACTCACCACTACACGGGCTATACCTGCACCTTGTTGTGTTGGATACAGACGAAGGACATCACTGACTGAGGCCGAGAGAACCGGGACTGGATGGTACACAGAGGTGGACCCTATATTGTGACAGTACAAAGAGGATAGGGGCGGACGTGGAGTGATAAGGAGATGATATTTACCTACACTTTAGGTAGAATCCTCAGAGGATGACCCAGTAGCTATTTATCTTTTTTCCTCAGTTGTACTTGTACATTCAGATTCTTGTACATTCCTGCTTGGCTTGTATTATGGCCCCTTTTACTTATTGTACTCACTTGTTGGTTGTACAGTTTACTTGTGTTAGTATCTTATTGTGTGTGTTTATAGGATATAGAGGCAATTCCTTCCCAGTTTTAGGGAATTACAGTTTTGGTGCTAGTCGCTAGCCCCTGGCCAATGGACGATGGGCTTCGGGTAGTCTCAGCATGGGACCCGGGGGACGAGATGTGGCATATCCCTTATAATGTCCTACAACCATAAAATATATTTAGATACTGGCCATGATGACAAAATATGGTGCGATTTTAATTCATTAGTCCACTAAAAATGGAGTCTAAAACAATATCTAGTAAAACAATATATGAAGTTGTAATAAAAATAAAAAAATAAATATATTAAACAGTTTACATTAATTCCATTACTTATTGTTTAACAACATAACACCTAGTTTCCGAATGACACCTAAAATCTCAGTTCCTTATTCATCACATTCTAGTGTATCAGTGAACCCCAAGGGATATAGTAAATCTATGAAACTTCTTGACCAAACATACTATTGAACTGGTTACCAGACCGGTCAGCACATGACCTCAGGTAGGCGTCCCCATATGCTAGAGTCTACTGAGTATTAGAGAGGTTGTAAGGATAGTTATTGGGGATGATATACCCTCATATCAGAGTTTTCATAGCAGTTTAAAATATATAAATAGATGAAAATTGCAGAATAAAATAGCTATATCAACTAAATATGGAGAATGGAAAACTCCAGTTTATAAAATACATGCATGTAATGGTGATAGATATCTAAAAGAAATAGGAAAACCCACATGATTTAAATATTTGCACAAAAATAAAAAAGTTCTCAATTTCATAAGTGAAATCTCCATGAGAATCTTGAGCTTCTACTTAGTCCTTTCTTCCTAACACACAGGTACAAAAAACAAAAATATCAAGGTCCATGGGCATGTGCACAAGAAAGTCTAATCGGGTACCCCAGTGAAATGGAACCCAAATAGGGTGTGAGATATAAATCTCAATTGGTCGGGACCACTAGCATTCCAGATCAATCTACACAATACAATATAAAAAAATAGTATGTCGGTATATCAAATAAATAATAGAATTGAAAAAATAACCAACATCCCATCCATGTTCTCTAGGGACACTTGATGGTGATACATGCTTCAGATCGTAGCTAGAATAAGATTATGAACATGGAATATATATATAGTGTATAATGAACGGTTTATCACATAATTTTAAATTCGTTGTTTAATCATTTTTTACTCTATTGATTCTGTGGATACCCATACCACAGTACTAAATTCTTCTCATACTGGTTCCTGAAGCATTCCCAAGGAAAATGATATCTTAATACCTACTTTGTCTCATGAATGATTCTGAAATATTTAAGGTGATATCATATCTGAATACCTTCTTCAGATCATGCCTGAGTCTGATGTATGTAAAGAATATATTATATAATAATGACTTCTTTGGATCATGTTAGAGTATGATGTATTCAAAGGTTATATCATATCTCAATACCTAGTTCAACTCATGTATGAGTTCATGTATTTTCATGTGAAGCCATAACCTAGAGTTCAAATTATTTATATTCTTTAATTTCACATTTATAAGCCTAATTCAAAAGATACCAAAATCAAAATTTTAAGTAAGATGATCATGTTACCATGCTTACTCCTTAATAGAATTACAGTGTTCCTATTCTCTTTATTCATAAGATTATTGAAAAGGTTACCATATATACTTTTCCATTTTGAATTACTATATTCCCAATACACTTACTCATAAGTATTATTATCATTATACCTTTTGTACTTCTCAATTTAGAATGACCATGTTACCATTCTACCTACTCTTAAGTATGATGCAAATGTTACCATTTGTAATTCTCAATTTAGAATGGTTTTGTTCCCATTATTTTTCACATAATTAATTATCTGATTAATTATCCACCCCAATCCCATTAATAATTCAATAATTTGTAAAATGCATCCATTCCATTTGTTAACTCAATAGTTAACCAAGTACACAATTTATGTTAATTAATTTATTAACAACCAAGCTTATATCACATAATTAATTTTCCATAATTATTTATCTCATTATAAATCTACACTATCCATAATAATCCCCCAATTAATTATATAGATAAAATAGTCAACAACATATAATTAATTCAAAATTATTTATCTCAACATATCCAATCTAATATCTCATAAAAAATCCCCTGCTTATTTATCTATATTACAATATCAAATAAGATAATTAATTTACAACTAATTACCTCAACTCTGCCCACTTCAAAACTCATAATTAATACAGTAATTAATTATCTACATTAAAGTCTCTAATCACATAATTAATTCACAATTAACTATCACAATATATCCCACTCAATAACTATTAATTACCAATTATCTGAATTGTGACAACATGTAAAAGATATAACACATCTCCTACAAAATCAATCAATATTACCAAAATTTAAATAGAATCCTTTAAATTGGAATGAATAAAAAAACACATATTAGTAATCTATGAAAAATTATCTGTCTAATATCTATTTTTAGAATCATGGAAGTGCACCTATATTAGAGGGGTTTTATTACAAAAACTTGATTTTTTATTCTCAAAAACCATTTAACACAACTAGAAAATCATTTTAGAAATTTTAGGAAAATTTATAGACAAGAATAAATAAACAACTAATCATTTTTTCAATTAAACAAATTGATAACTCTATATAAAAAGATATATGCAAAGATAATTCATTATATCTCAAACTGAAACCCGCTCACGTACACACACATCAAAAAAAGCATTTGCACACTTGGTATTGATTGCAACATCCTATATCAATAATCGACAGCCAAAATTATTGTGTTGAGGATCAGAACATGCCAAATTAATTAACTACAATGGGAATAATCCATATTAATTGGGTGTGAAACAAGTTAATGTGTATATATACTTACCAGAATATGAATGTATTGAACCAAATAGATACAAACCACTATGATTTCGGGAGTGGTCATTACAATACTGACCAAAGGGTAATGAGAAATCTTCTACACCACCTAGAATTTGAATAATTGATGAATTCAAATAAACCCCGAATCTAGGGTTTCTCCATAACAGAAACTGGGTGAGGAGAGATTAAATGGCCTATGCGAAGGATGAAATTCATGGATTTGGACATTCCTTGTCGATATGGACAAATTTCATAAAGAATTTGGGATTAGCAAAGAGTGCGAAGAGGAACTAGGAGACAGGGTGGTGTTCCACCAATGGTAGAGTCGGGGGTTGTGTGTCACCCATGTTTTGTGCCTCACTCTTTTTTTCACTCTAAAATTTAATAAATATATTAATTTTATTATCAGAATGAATATAATAATAATAATATTCAAATTATATTATTATTATTATCATTATCATTTAATTTAAAACACCTCAAAGATAAACCCCAAAACTCCCCATTTACACCTCATTTAATTATATACTATTAAAATAAATTTAATTTAATAAATTCTCTAATTAATAATAATTTAATTAAATACTCTCAACTTTAATTTCATTAAATATATCCATTGTTTGGAATAAATTAATTAAGTTACTCTTAACCATGAATTTAATTAAATTAGAACCTTTTTTCACAACAATTAATTAAATCCCTTTCTAAATATTAGTTTAATTTAATAATTGAACATGAAACATAAAACTGGGTAGGCTACACTGTTTTAATTGCATAGTGTATCAGTGTATCATCCCACCTTTTTATTACATAACATTTCATTACATTTTACAAATAGAGGATCATTATATTCTAGTGTCCTGGATATCAGGGACATAAAACATGAAAACAACATAAAAAATCTTCTAATCCACTTATAAGGCTTTATCATTTGTTAATCCTATGTTCAATTACCGCATCTCATATCATGGAGACATACATAAAAGTAAAGGGTGAGAAGATGTACCAGTAAGGGTAAACAAGGAATCATTTTACATGAGATATCAATAAGAACTAGAATAAAAACATAATAAAATGAGAAATGTATGTATAGGAATATCATAATGAAGCGAACATGAAACATAATTTAATTTGTGGATACAAAATTTCATTTAGACATTCATGAACATATCACCATGGTCCATCCACAAGGTGTCATAAAAATTACCAAGGATAATCACCAAGGTATCATGATACTTGTCATCTCTAGAGATTAATTCTTTACCCAATGCATTGGAGCGCTATCAGAGAGCATCCTTAATATTTATTTACATTCATGTGATCCAAACAGATCGTAGTAAAAAATTTCATAAATAACCCATATAGAATAAAAGAAATGGGTTTCATTTCAAAATCATGACGTTTTAAAAAGTATTTAAAAATAATATGATTATGTCATTTATAAACCATATAAAGGGAGTGGGGGTTATATGTATGTCAATTATAGAATCAAATATATCATTTTTGTGTATTCATGAACACCCATGTAAGTGAAATAGGTCTGGATATTCACATAAATAAAAAAAAGATAATTTCATGAGAGAAAGAGAGAAATGTTGAGACAAAATTTCTACATCATAACAACTATATAACATGGTTTTAGAAGATTATAAAAAGAGAGGGTGAAAGGGTAACCCACACATAAATAACTCATATTTCTGTATAAATAAATTATAACATGGAGATAAAAAATGTTATGGATATTTGAATGACATACCACAAGAAAAGGAAACTTGGGAGGAATGAGAAGATGTGATATCTGTTATAAGAAATCCGACAGCCTAACGGTGTCACTTAAAAATTCCGAAAACAAATTGATGAGAATGGAAAGGGTATCTCAACAATTAGAAATTAAATGTGAAGTAATGAGAAAATATTATAACATACCCTCAACCTAATGAGATGGAAACTAGAAGACACAACATAGAGGAAATCATGACTTAGAGGAGGAGTATGAAAGGATCCCCTACCTTGAAGAGTAACTTCAAAAGCATGATGGTCGGGACCTTGGGAGGCTTGAGGGCACCTTGAGAGGCTTGAGGGCACCTTGGGAGGACTCCACGAGAGGTAAAGAGACCCGAAAATCGTTGAGGTGGATTTTGGAATGAAATGAATGAGGGAATGACTTGGTATTTATAGGGGAAGTGAGGGAATAAATTATTAATTTCCAAGGGACACCCTATTAGTGGTATTGGCTAAACCATGAGCTTGGCCATGGTATTTTCCCATGTTATTAGACACCAGGGAAACCACAAAGAATATATCACTATTCATATGTCAACCATAATTATTACATAATTATTATACCAATAATGATGTCATTAAACACCCGAAAGTCAAAACTATTTTTTCACTATTCACCGAAAATTCAAATTTTTTCGAAAAATCCCAAAAATTTAACTTAACCTAATATCGATGCTCTTATTTTATAAATGAAATCAATTTTATAAACATAATTTATTAAATATTTTTAGTTTAATTATTAAATAAAACACTATTCACTCGAAAAAGTTAACACATAACTAATAATTTCGGAAACAGTTATTTACTTATTTTTTTGAATCACATTACCAAATCAAGGATCCTAAAATATATTGATACATTCTTAAGGGGGGTTAATAATAATTTTAGTAACATTACTATTTACAAGCATAAAATAACTATTCATAATTTACTATTCACTAAAAATTATGTTGATCTTATTAGACTCTAAATTTCTTACTAAAGAGAATTGTAGAAGACCATTTTTTGAAAATCATTACACATCATTAAATATTTAAGGTTTATATAAATATTTTCTAATATATATATTTTTTCAAAATTCATCAATAATATATATCCTATATTTTTCGGACATTTGAAAATTCACAAACATCAACATAAGAAGAAACCACAATTTTATTTGTCTCAAAGGATTACAAAAAGCAGCTATGGTCTCGTTACATATCCACTTACAACACCAGCATAAGACTTAAGTGTAAGGTGTGCTAAGGTGATAGAATCTGAGAGCGGCTCAACCAACTTTTCCCAATTAGTGATTTCTATTAGCATGAACTACTCCCAAAGGCGATTCTGTTCTAGCCTCACATGATGATGTTTGGATTGGGTTTGGTCCAATGCAAATCCTAGTGGGGATACATGCTTCCAATGTTCCGTCAGATGGGCTTTGATCGGCCCGAGACTACTGGATGAGGCCATAAAATCTTCTTTCTGTATTGATTAACCAAGATCACTTGTTTTTATAGACAATAATCACAACTTTAAGAGTTTAGTTTCCAACGGTCATATTGACCAACTGTAATATAATAGTTGAAACCCAACAGTCTAATTTAAATTATACTCATTTCAATAAATGAAATACTTTTGTTGTGTAAAAAATAATATAAAACTCTAAATTAAGAAACATTAATTATTAAAAATTTCGTGTCGTTATAGTCCGACGGTGCACAGATCGTGTATCCGCTATTAGATAACTGGAAAATTCCACACCACGGACCTGCACAATTTTACTAACTATGTGCATCCCATGCGAACACCTTGACCTCAACAGTAACAAGCTACACAACTGGACCCACATGGTTTGACCAATCATGCATAGTCCATGTGAATGCCAATTCCTGGTCTGGTGCTTTTGAATTCCATTGAGACACCCAGGAGACTCCTCGATGCTTTACCCAATCCCAATTTCAACAAATTAAATGGTCCCAAAACGTGGAATATCAACCCAACATAATGTTTTTAAAACCAACCAATCCAGTAAACGAAAAAGTAAAAAAACTTTGGTATTTTAGCTTGGTTTAAAAACAAGGGACATTGTATTCTACCCGCCTTAAAAATATCTCATCCTTGAGCATCCTTCAAGAACTATCACAAAATTAAGTAACCAATTGAGTTCATGATGTCCCATTTGAACTATCATGTTTCATTCCCAATCACCAAATGAACCTTTAACAATTTTACTAGACCAATGGATGATGCCCTTAAAAACTCATTCCAAATCTCAAATTCCTACACAAACATCGAAACAATGTTTAACTAAACCCACCTAACAAGAAAAATGATCTTGTCATTGTCTCCTAAACCACCCACTCATTGGTGGTTTTCTACCAATGGACTTTGTATTTAACATTAATGTCCCAAAAAGGAATTTTTCTATGGAAGACATCGTTGTCCCATAAACCCACAGTCGCCCTTAAAATAACAATGTGTCATTAAAATGATTTCATCACAAAATGTATGTACACTTAATTCTTTACTTGACCTATGATGAAATTCCCGAGTAAATCCATCTCTAGTCTATTTTGAAATTGTCGTTCCCCTACACGAGCAAAGGCATATCCTAAAACCCACACATCCTGCGTACAACCAAGATACAAAATTTTTATCCAACCAAAATTCTTTTATAACATTAGTGTTGAATAATACCGGAATGAAATTAGTGTGTCTATGATGAGGTCATGATAGGGGACATTCATGCCTCATTCATAAGAGTACACAAAGAGTATATTAAAGTCACCAAAAAGACCTGTCAAACAATCACCAGTCAGCCATTCACAAAAATATCGGCTTCACCAACTGAGGCTTCATTACCAAAACTTCAATGACTATATCACCCAAGGCATCGATTTTGTTATAAAACATACCAATGAAATTCTTACAAAACCTAATAGAGTTTCCCAAGGATTTTTCATACCACCAACCATATTGACGTTGTGCTTCCAAGAAACCACTAACATGTATACTAGAACTGATGTGACACTACACACCAAAGGAGTTTTCATTTTGTTGAAAGAAAAGACATGTATATCACAAGCACATTTGACCAAAAACACATTAAACACACATGTGACGTTACTCGAACCACAATCACCACATGAACATCTCCCATGAAGGCCAAAAAATGAATCTGACCGACGTGTCAAAACACCTGAGTCCCACAAAGTCCTCTCGAGTTTTGAGATGTACTTACCCTAACACCACAACCAACATAATAAAGATGTAACCCGATAACATCCTTAACATAACAAGACTCTATAATCACACCAAACTCAACTGGTTCATCACATTACTAAATAATCGACAATACCACGTAATTCAACACATACTACCATGAGTTCAAAAAAAAAACAATATCATATCATCTCATACAACCATTATTCGGATGAAGACCTATCGATTCATCCATCAAAAAATAAGGTAGAGGTTCACAAAAACACTTAATCTAGTGAACATGCCCGAGGCATGTCTAACTAGTTTAACTACACATTCCTCAATTATTATTCCCTTAACAAGAGTAAAAGTACAACAAATAACCACTCGAACAGGGGTGTGTTTTAAATCCCAAAAGTCTTACTTGAGTTAATGACACCCAAATGACACCAATGTCAAAATCTCAAAGAAAAATTAAGGTATCTAAATCACTAAGGTTGATATCTACCAAAGACTAGTCCCTTACGAAGCATATGCATCGACCCTATCTATTGCTCACCCAAAAAATAAATTACTCGGATCAAAATCCTCTCTTTATTTTAGATATTGCATTAATTAAGTTCAAAATTTAAACAATTGAATGAATTTTATCAAACCCACATGTAATATCTGACCACATTGAACTTGGATTTCAATCAATCCTCCATGGAAAAAGTAGGCATCGTATATAAAACTTCCTCTTTATCATAAAACATTGGTGTCATTTCATTAAACACAAGCCCCAACTGACCTTCCCAGTTGTAGTTTATAATTTTAAAACAAACCAAACCATTTCAAAAAAAACTAACCAATTTTACATTTATAACCATTTGCAAACACACTAGGGTTATAAATGTCTCGATCACATGGTTGGCCTTCTAAAAACTTATATGGAACCCATACACCGTGCTGATGTCATTTGCCTCCCATTTAATCAAATCATATATCCATTTAATAATTTATCTTTATGAGAAACTTTTTTCAATTGTTTGAATACTCAAGTTACCCTTTTTCCCAGTTATAATTTTCCCATACACCTTATAACTTATACTGGCTCCCGTCGTAAATGAGTTCAACAATTTTTTCTCCCATGAATTTATTTACACATCAAAAAATCACTATCTAGTTATCATAAGAAGTAGCATTCAAACATGATATAACACATAAACATGGAATAATATAAAAACATACTAATAATTGAGGTATCATGGAATATAATCATTTAATCATGTTAGTCATGATGGAATACTAAAGAAGATCAAAACATGGAATTCCACCCATGACACATAATCCAAATTAATAGGCCTCGTAATAATGAAACTACATGGAATTTCATATGCATGTCATGTTAATTATAAGTACCTATAGGATGCATGTAATTAATCAACCTTTCAATATCAGGCCAAGGAAAACATAAAAAATTAGAAATCAATAAGATGTAGAAAAAACACCAATCATCCAAGGTAAAATCTCATGAAATATAATATCAAACAACATAAACATAAATTACCAACCCTAGACACTTGGTCATTTCTTGTTCATAGGGTGATCAGTCCAATGAAAAACTATTATCCCAATGTCGACACACTTCAAGTCTCCTATCTACCAACCCAAAACATAATGAAATGTGAAAAAATAAATAAAATTACACCTCTGATTCCACTTTGTAACGTCATGGCCCAACTTACCATCGAACATGTAGCTGAACTGGTCAACACATGACCTCAAGCACCACTCATAGTACTCTAGAGGCTACTGAGTAGTAGAAAGGGTGAATGGATAGTTAGTGGGAGGAATATACCCTCATATAAGAGTTTTCCCAAGAGTACAAAAAATATATAAATAGATGAAAAAAGCATGAGATAATTGAAATATCAACTGAATATAGAAAATGGACAACTGCAGTTTATACAACGTATGAAACTCTTGCTGATACATATCTCAATGCAGTTAAGAAACCATCTTAAATTACTTATCAGTGTAGAAATAATGAAAAGACTAATAGATCTATGTTAAATATCCACTAGCATCTAGAGCCTCCACTCGGTTCATTACTCAAAACTCCCTGTTAAAGAAAACAACAACATCATGGTCCAAGGTATTGAGAACAAAAATGTACACTAGAGTACCCCAATGCAATTTCACCCCAAATGAGATGTGAAATATAAATCTCAATAGGCTGGGACCACCGGTTGTCTTGCTCAATCCAGAAAATGCAATATAACCAAACATCGTGTAGGTAAATCAAAGTGATATTAGAATTGAATAATTAACCAACAACTCATTTATGTTCTGAAGGGACACTTGACAGTGATACCTACTTCAGCTCATAGTTGGAAGAAGAGTATGAATATGGACTATATATATATACTATATAATGAACTATTTATCACATTATTCAATATTATCTGTTTAATAATTTCTTAAATCCAAGGTTCTCATGGATACTGAAACCTTCATATTAACTTCTTCTCATCCTGATGAGTAATTTGTTCCCTATGTAATATAACATAGTAATATCTTCTTTGGCTCATGCAAGATTCTGAAAATTATAGGGTGATATCATATCTCAATAAATGAATTAGCTCATTCCTGAGTCCGATGAATGTAGAGATGGTTTTATATATTAATTCCTTCTTTGTCTTATGTTAGAGTCTGAATTATTCAATGGTGATATTGTATCCCAATACCTGATTCGACTCATGATGATGTACTAATATTCTCATGAGAGGGCATAATTTGGAGGTCCATTATTTGTAATATTTAATTTCAAATTTTTAAGCCCATTTCCAAGGATACAATAATCACAAATGTAAGTAATATGATCATGTTACCTCCCTTACTCCTCAAAAGAATGACCATTTTCCCATTCCCTTTACTCGCATGTGAAATGACTATGTTTCCGTGTATACATCTCAATTTATAATGAATGTGTTCCCATAATCCTTAATCCCAACTATGATGACCATGTTAGCATTTGTACTTCTAAATTTAGAATGATCATGTTCCCATTATCCTTATTCATAAATATGATGACCATATTCGCATTTGCACATATCAATTTAGAAATATTGTGTTCACATACCTTATCACATAATTAATTCATCAATTAATTATACACCCCGGTCCCATTACTAATTCAAAAATTAATTGAACATATCCATTAATTAAGTTAACTCAAAAATTAACTAAGCACACAATTTCCATTAATTAATTAATCATTTAATTAATCGCCAACACAATTCACATGCCATAATTAATTTTCCAGAATAACTTATGTCATTCAAAATCTAAAAAATCCATAATTTATACCAAAATTAAATATCTGAATCATAATATTAATTGAACATAATTAATTCACAATTAATTATCTCTACCTGGCCAGTCCAACATTTCATAAGAAATCCCCTAGTTAAATATCTATATTTCAATCTAAAATCACATAATTAATTCCAAATTAATTATCTTAACTCATCTCACTAAATAAATCATAATTAATCACCTAATTAATTACCACATTACAATCTCAAAGAACATAATTAATTCAATATTAATTATCTCAATATATCCCACTCAATAACTCCTAATTACTAATTAACTTATGTGCGTCAAAATATAATGGAAAAAATACATATCCTAGAAATAAAAACTATATTACCAAAATTTAAAAACGTTCCTTAATAAGGAAAGCATAGGAATACAAATATCATCAATATAAAAAAACATATCAGTCTAATCAATTTGTTTTTAGCTTGAAGGCAGTGCACCTCTATTGGAGGGGTTTTATTACAAAAATGTAATTTTTGTAATCTAACAACCCAATTACCAAAAAATTGTCAATTAATTTCAAAAATAGAAGCCAAATTTGTAAAAAATGATAAAAAAATAACTGCTACATTTTATCAATTAAGTAATGTTGGGAACCCTCCCTCAAAAGATATCGGCCAATGCCCTACATTCTAACTTAAACAGATAGACGCTCACGTACACATACTTCAGTAAAAGATCATGTGAACTTAGATTTCATCGCTGAACCCTATAAAAAAATTGGAATCCTCAATTAGTGTTTATAGGACCAATGGAAACCTAATTTATTTAGAACAACTCAAACAAACCATAGTCACCTAATTCAGGGGGAGAAAACCCAATTAAAGGGTATATAGTCTTATCCGAATATGATGAAGGTAGACCAAATATTGCAGAACTGATTCTCCTTTGGTGTAGGTCATCAGAATATAGACCAACAGGTCCTAAGGCATTTTCCGTGCCACCTAAAATTGTAAGAATTAATGAAATAGGATTAACTCCAAATATAAGATTTTTTCCAAACGAAAACCGAGTGATGTAGAGCCAAAATGGCCAATGTGAAGGGAGAAACACATGGAGAATGGATTACTTAATTGAATACAACAAAATTCATGAAAAACCATGAGGGGATGAGCATGCGAATAGGATTCAAGAGAATTGGTGTTGCACCACCCTTGACAGAGTTTGGGGATTCGTGCCACACTAATTTTGTGCCTCTCAATCTTTTATTCTCTCTAAAATTAAATTTAAATCAAAATATTATTGTAATAATTTATATAATAAAAATCATAAATATCAAAATTATATTATTATTATTCTAATTAATTTAATACAACACTTTTATAGACCCCAAAACTCCTCATTTACAGCTCATTTAATTAAATTATATTCAACTTAATTTAATTAATTTAATTATCCAATTCATCACCATTAAATTGAATTCTCTCATCCTCAGTTTAATTAAAAAATTACCAAATTTCTCATCAATTAATTAAAATCCCATTATCCTTGATTTTAACTAAAAAACCAGTTTCACAACATTTAATTATATCCTTATTTCACCTTGAATTTAATTAAATAATTTAACTCGGAACATAAAACTTGGTAGGCTGGACGGTTTGAATCCAATGGTCTATCAGACTGTGCGTAGACTTTGTGTCTACTATGGATACCTAGAGTTTTTCATATAGCTAACCCATATGGTTTGACTAATGATGTGCAGTCCTTGTGAATGCCCTTGCCTCACATGTAGTAGGACACATTGTATGACCCACAATTTTTGATCAATTGTGTGGAGCCGGTGCAAACGCCACTCCCATGTTCGGTGCTCCCAAAGCCCATTGATCCACATGATACACACCTCAAACGTCTACCCAAGCCCGAATTAAATACATTACCTGGTCCCAACACATGGGGAACACCAACCAAATCTTGGTTTTAAAACCAAGATGTCCATAAAACAGAAAAGTTTAAAAACATTTTTCTTTTAGCCTAGTTCAGAAACATGGGACTTTACTGTCTCATTATTCCTATTTTACCATTATTCATCTCAATTTCCTTATTAATTTAATTGTTACCATTTAATTTCTCAGATCACATATGAATTCCATTGTTACCTATCATCATTTCATTTAACACTATGGAATTTTAATGCAGTATAGTATATCCCAAAGATGATTAATAATTATCAATGCCACTATTAGCCTTCATGGATTCATAACAATCTAAGGGATATTAATGTACCAAACCATGTACAAAACACGATTATCAAATGTGAATGTAATTTTTACCATTCATTATTTCTTTCCATACTATGGTATATTGATGTAGCAGACTATATCCCTCACATTATTATCATAGTAATTATTTCAACAAATAATTAATAAAATCACAAAATATTATATACCCATCATTTAAATATTCCATAAAAATATTATTTAATCACTTAAATTAAATTAATTAATTAAATAATTAATTAATCATCTCAATTATATCAATTAGTTAGATAACTAATTAATCACATCAATCAATTTCATAATAAAAAATATCACCAATAATAAATTTAAAAATTAATGATTCATATTCAATAATATAAATACAAGAATAATTAATTCAATAAATAAGTATTTTAATACAATAAATTTCATAATCCCAACTTTCCGCATTAATTAATTCAATAATTAATAAATCATGTTAAATAATCTGAATAACTCCATAATTATTTCAACAATTAATTATTTCAAATCAAAATACAAATACTCCCAATTTCACAATTCCATCAATTAATAAAATCACAAAATTTGTTATAATAAAATTAGACAACTCAATTATTCATAATTTAATAGAAATTGTAAAATTAATTACATGTGATTGAAATCAATAAATTATGATTTTAATTATAAACCACCTACCTCACGATAGATGAAGAATGTTTTCCAACAGGAATTCCCAATTTTCTTGGAACAATGAAGGAGAATTATATCTATATCTGAAACCCTAATTCAATATAGAATGATAAGACCCCCACTATTCTATATATATGTCAAATAATTATATATTTAGATCCAATATGACAAAAAATTTATTCCTTATATGGTATTAGGGGAATACAGAAAAAGAAAAAGGAAAACTATAACATTAGATTATCTTCATAGTGGGGAGAAGATCTTTAAAATAAATATTTATTCACATTTATGGAAGGATTAAAGGGATTAGAATCCATTTTGGAGACACCAATATAATGAAAGTGAGATTACTATAAAACTAAGGCTAATAAGGGGTTAATATGGGGGGTTTTGGAATTTTTAAATCTTGTTTTCTATTAATTTAAATTCCCCAGATTGTTTTCTTGGAAGAAGAAAAAGGTTTTCCAAAATGCATACCTTAACCATGATCTGCTTATTGGTGCGCGTGGTTAACTTTTTCTTTATTTAGGGTGAATAGTTTGAATAATTGTGAACTATTCATATTAATCCACACTTTTTCTGTATTCATAGTTTGCCAGGTTGGGGTGCACAGTTAGGGAAAACCCATGCACTTCCCTAATTCATAATGTTTTCCTATAGGTTCACCCAAAAACACCACAAGGAAAAAATAAAATGTAATTTAATAAAAAAAAGTACAAATAGTACCTAAAAATGAGTCTCATATGTATTTATAAATATTTTGTGTTTTACATTATCCACACATTATAACAGATCTTCCTCAAGCTATACTGACCACCACATCTATTATTCTGAGTGAAAATGATAATGCCACAAAGTAAGAATATCCTTTTTTCCCTCTCACAATTCTTTCTAGACATAACCATATTTACAAAATACACGAACTATAGAAACTGTCTTTCCTTGCAACACATTATTACGCTAATCCAACATAAGTATCTGTTTCTCCTTAATGGACACATCCATCTCAAGATCAATATCATCCAACACAATTAAATGAGAAGGGTCAGTGTGATACTGCTGAATCTGTGACACATTCAAATCTTCATGAATATCAATTTATCATTGTGGAAGATCTAATTATTTTTCCACTATGCCAATTATCAACACAACCTCAAATGGCCCAAAAAAATGGGTTCAAGATTATGCAATATATATATCCCATAGTGAACCAATATAAGAGACATCCTAAGGAAAATACAATGATCCTCTTTAAGAAGTAGGGGTCTTCAACGTCTTGCAGCATAAGACTTATATCAACTTTATGATGTATACCTATGCATATGAATCATTTTACCTTGCACTGACATATCATGCATGAGATTCAGTCCAAAAAAATTGACTCACCCACATCTAGCAAGCATTTAACTGATTTAGACCGCATACCATATAGCCCCTTTTATGGTTCCACATATATATTTTCCTAATAATTTTTGCTAAAGGATAACTCCATCAAATCATGGTTCCTATCTCAACACACATTGATGTATGTGAGAAACTCCCAAGGAATGCCTTCAAGAACATACATTGTACACTCCAACTACACTTATTTATGTGTGTGGAAAAACATACTTAATAAATCCTACATAAATATTTTATTATGTAAGATCTTATATAAGCACGAAGTAAACTGTATGTATCTGTCTATGAAATAGTCTATTGTAACCCATTAAAAATAGACTCTTTATTACAATAACAATTCTCCCAAAATTCCATTGAAAAACTCTCCCACACTAGTAAAAAATAAACCCCCTTTAGTAGTCTATAAATAATAACCATGATAGAATAATTCTTCAATGGTATCCTTATGAGAACCTCCAAAAAGTTAGTGGTCATTTCATCCCCCATCTAATCAGGAATGAGAAACAGTTGTACAAAACCACTTGTTCATTGATTCTCAGACGTCATCTACTAACAAGTGTCGCGTCATTTCATGATCCATGTGATATCAATTTTCATGCCTGACCAGAAAAATTATCATCCTATGTCATGGTATAGTTTGGTCACCCCAAGATGTACCACCCACATCGAGGTGTGAAACTCAAGCATCAAATCATCATGCATGTTGATAGGCCTAATAAAACAATTCATGAAATAGATTATATTATCCTCATCTATGATCAAATTGGATGGTGACTCCCTAGATTCATATAATTCCTTCAACGGATTACCAATATGAATCCTAATTATGACTATTTACAATATCTTTTAAAAATTGATGAATCTATTGAAATAAAATCCAAATTCATCTTCTCATTACTCTCCATAACGACATCACACATCTCATATAACATATTCATAATATTCCACTCAACATGAGACTCCTAAATATATATAGTATGTGTTTTACTACTTATGTAATCACTAAAATGATTTCCCATTTCGGGTGTATATCCCAGCTCAAAATCAAAAGACATCATATATTAATCCCACCTCCACTGTTGGAGATTTAAATCCTGTTTGGAGACAATATACATTCATCAATCTTGATCAGTACACAAATTAAACTTATCACCTAGAAAATAATTCAACCAACACTTGAAATAATATACAACTATATCCACCTCATGGTCTTGCATGTTATAGTTTCATTCACATGGCGTCATCTACTAACACCCATACCCCACAATTCATTCTCCCTATGTCAACACATATCCACTTATGATCCCATAAGTAACACATTTCACCATGTACTCCTCACCATGTTCATGAATGATCAATATTAGTATCAATGCTGAATCCTTCTTCAGTACCTGGAAGGAATTATCATATGATTCTAACCATTTCAACATTATCCACTTTATGATCAAGTTTTTATGTAGTTATTCCAATTAGGAAAAGTGTTCAATAAATCCTCGATAATATACAGATAATCCCATAAAACTATATATATCAAGACCCTTCTTGGGATGCTCACAAGGATCAAGCACATGAACCTTATCAGGGTCCCCCAACACACATTATTAAAAGATAATGTGACAAAATAAGTGTACATGATTGATCTAGAACTGACACTCAGATAGATTTTCAAATAAATGACACTCCATAATTGTACTTGGGATGATATGATGTTGTTGGGAATGATCTTCATGAGTCTTGGAGTACACGAAGATACCATCCAAAAAACCACCAAAAATGGATCCATCTACAAATGAAATAATTTACTCATGAATTCAACAAACACATATCATGAAATCATCAACCCAAAAATAATTACAAAAAAATCATATAGTCCACACGTACTTCTAAAAGTAGTCATCGATACACCAGAAAGAAAAAATGTCAAATTATGATACCCTAACCTCATCACAGTCCTTGAGAAAACACCATCTCCTCTCAACTAGTCAAAAATATTGTTGAAACACATATGATGATACTGGGTTTTCATTGACATCTAGTTCAAATTCCCTTAATGGTCACACAATCACAGAGTCTTGTCATCATTCTTAGGAAAAAAAACTAGATAACTCAATGCTGACAAAATATGTCAAATAATCCACTTATCCTCAAACTCATCCAAATAAGATTGGACTTCCTAAATATCTATAGGTTAGATTCAATACAGTGGAATAGTTAATGGATAAACCCCCTACATGAGAAAAATCGTATAATCTTGATCTCCCTTAGGTGGAACCCTGAGAATTAATTAAAAAATATATGTCCTATTGTTTGTCCACTATAGTTGGAAATACAAAATTATTTCCATATTAAATATATAAAAACAAACTTACATCTTGGGTGGTTAGATCCCTTAGTTGTTGATGAAATCGCCTTGTTCTTCCCTCCTTGATATCCCAATCTCAATAGTGAATATACTTTTCACCCTCTGGTGACATAGAAGAAACTATCCTATGATTATAGTTAATGTGGTCTTGGTATACTACTAACCGCACCATTCCCATAATTATGTCCAATCCGGACATGTCAATGATGTAAACATATCATAGAAAATTATACTATCCAACCTCATGAAAATATACATTTCACAAGAAGTTGTCTATAGACTGTACTCATAATAGTATATCTATCATCGGCACCCATATCAAAACACCACCTCCCGGATCAACCAATTCACATGTTGAGAATAAATAAAGGAAATATAAGAACTAGTTAAAAGAACGATATAACCAGTTATAAGCTATAAGAAGAGTACCTCTAATGGTCAATAGTCCATCCTCACTATCGAAAAGAGAAGTCTACATGGAGTTTAACTACCCTTCACATCTTCCCTAAGGTGGAACCTTAAATCAATGTTCTAAACCAGTCTTCTAATACTAGCACTCTTTCCATGAATCACCTTTTCCACTTCACATACAAGTAAATCAATTAGTGCTCCAACCGGAAGACTAATTATATTTTTAATATCCCCTTTAAACACTTTGGTTATGTCTAGAATTTCGATTGATAATCTTTTGTCACATGTTCATGTATAACCTCAATACATGTATCATCCTAATATAGACTCATCACTCTACCGAAAATAAAATATCAAAATTGAATAGAAGATACATCATTATATAATATGTGAAGAGTTTAAAAATGAAAAACCAAAAAAATAAAGACCCTTACAACTCCAAAGCAGGTCTCGAACCACATCGGGTTCCCTCATTCATGATCAATTTGAAATCATCCATATAACAAATGGCCATTTTTCCTATCCTATCATGCCTCAATGAAATCAATTTCATTACAGATCAAGATGATCGTGTAGGGTGTGAGTTAGACATAATAGGCCTCCACCAACAACCTATAAAACAATATAATGTCAAATATTGAATATAGTTGAATAAAGAATAACCATAAGATAAAAATTAAATAGTTTATACCCAAGAAATTACAAATTATTTAACAACATTACACATGGGTACCCAAGGACAGCCATACTATCAATACATGCTTCTGAATGTGTCAGATTTGGAAATATCCCTAAAGGATATCATATATCTCATAATTCCATTGTTACCAGTATTAATCTCAATTTTCATATGAAGTTTTTTTACCATTCATTGTCCCAAATAACATATGAATATCATTTCTACCATTCATCATTTCAATTAACACTATGAGATTTTGTTACAAAAGACCATGTCCCAAACATTTTTATCACATTTCAATAGCATTATTTCCATCCATCATTTCTTATCACATTGTGGTATTTTGATTCCTTAATCCATGTCCCACAAATGATTATCACATGTGAATAATTTTTTTACCATTCATCATTTCTTTTCCCACTTTTGGATTTTGAGGTAGAAGATCATGTCCCACACACGATTATCTTTTTAATTAATCCACTAATTCATTAATCAAACTTTTATATATTATATACCCATCATCCCATTAATTGATTCAATAATTAATTAATCACAACAATTCATTTAATTTATTCAACAACCAGTTAATCATCTCAAACATATAAATTAATTCATCAATTAATTAAACATATCAATTAGTTTCATAATAAAAAAAATCAAACAAAATTAATTCATTAATTTGTTATTTCCATTAAATAATTTAAACATAATAATAATAATTAATTCAACAAATAATTATAAAATTTCAATAATCTAAATGTCCCTATAAGTAATTCAACAATAAAATATTTTAATATAATAAATTTAATAATCCCAATTATTCCCATTAATTAATTATATGATTTATTAATAATGATATAAAACCAATATAACTCTATACTAAATTAGAAAAATAATTATTTCAATTTCCAATCCCAATACATCAAATTTCACAATTAATTCAATTAATTAATTCAGAAAATTAATTTTTTTGATATAAGAAACAACATTTCCAAAAATAAAATAAAATTTATTCAATTAAATACTCTTAATTGAAATCCAATATTTGGTATTTGAAATAAGAAACAACTGCCTCAAGATTGATAAATAACATGTACCATGGGAATCACAAATTTGAGTGTAACAATGATGTAGAAGGTGATCAGGATCGAAAACCATAATTCGGGATTAGAAAATCAGACACCCAAAATTATAGATCTAAATACAAAAATCCTTGATTTATATACAAAAATACTGAGGATATATTCACTCTAAAATATGATTGAGGTTCATGAATGATGAATGATATCACACGAGATCAGATCATATTTACTGGTGGGAAGCAAACCATTTTTCAAGACATTGATTCATGAAGAGAGGATGTCAGAAGGGAATGAATTGCATTTGGGAGCCTCCAAAATCATGAGAGCAGTTTTAAGATTTTTCTAGTTCTTATTAATAGTTTGTATGGTGGGTTTACAAAATATAAAAAATAGTTTTTTCAGTTAATTTCAATGGAGAGCATGGTTTACCCAGAATAAATCCATGATTTTTCAAACCATGTGGCTTATTCAGGTACAATATCCGGGGGTGGATGATCATTACATTTAGAGTGTAGAGTCAAACAATACATGTGCAGTTGTGTGAGTAAACTCTATTTAGGATCCCATAGTTTTCTGGATTGGGGAGCATGGTTTGCTAAAATAATGTCCCAACCATGAAACTCCTTATTTCTTCCATTTTACTCAAATTTTCACCAAAAACCTCATTGTAAAACCCAAATAAAATGGACACAACACAAGGAAAAAATACTACCTATATATGAGGCTAATAAATATCAATAGAAGTTTTTATTTTGACCGTTATATCTTATTATATTAAATAAATATATTTATTAATATTTTATTGTTCTGTAAAACTCTATCTTAGGTATAATGAATGTTTTTGGTCAAAATAAATGTTGTGTGCCTTTTAAGTTAAATAATTATTTATACAATTTAAATCTATAAATAATATTAAATATATTTCAATGTATGATTATTTTTTATTTCCTTATATTCTAAGTGTTACCCTCCATAAATTTCATGAAATCAAATAACCCTATTTAATTTAAGAGTGGAATTTAATTCTCCAAACCATAATTAAATTTTAGAAACGACATTTTGACATTATCATAGACATATAGGTTTTCAATATATAAAATTACATTTTTAAAATCTCACATCATAAAAGTGTTAATAAAATATCATCTTAAAAATATTGAAATGGGACTAGAAATTTCACATAACTAGGTTCCATTATATAATGACGTATATGAAATGTTAAGATATGGACATTGAGTAAAACAGTATATATTTATTGTGATTTATTTAGGTTTTTAATCCCAAAAAAGTGAGTGATCATTAGATAGTTATGGTCCTCAATTCAAAAAAATGTGATAATTTAAAATTTCATCAATTCCACAAAAATTAAGGTATTAGGACAACAAATTATTTCTATACCATTTTCCCTAATGTTCATTTATTTATTTACATCCTAATATAGTATGAAAAAAAACACTTACATGATATATTTATACAAATGATAAATTATCCTTTTGTTATATATAGATCAATTTACAATTTATCTATTACATCAATAAATGAATATAAAAAATTATTTTCTCTTTCCTTAAGTATTAAAATTTATATTTAATGAATACTAATATCCATAAAATATTTATTTATCTCAATTTAAAAATATTATCCTAAAAAATATGTTTATTAAAATAATATATTAAACCTTCAATAAGATAATAGTAGTTATTAATTAACATTTATTCATCAAAATGTTTATCTAAAACAATCACAATTTAATCAAGACATCACGTGGTCCCGTGGTAGGCGTGAAACCCTTATTGTTCATTGGTCATGGGTTCTTGTGTTAGGGTCTTAATGAACTTGATGGATTTTCACCCGAAAATAGGTTTTACTTTTTAAATAATGTTAATACATTTTGAATTATTATACACTGTATGACAGAGATCTTTGAAATTAAATTAATTAATAAATAACCTTTTTACCAGGGTTTTCAAAAAAACTTTATTTTTTTCAAAATTAATAATAATATTATTTCTATAGAAACCCTAATTTTATTCAATACCATTTATTTTATTGGTATAAATTGTAATGCAATTATTCCTCAAAAATATTTTCAATAAAACTTATAATTTCAGTAAATTTATCCTCATAATTTCATTATTCTTAATTAACTTCTATCATATATAACCTAAAAATATATACTAAGTGCTTACAACATATAATCATAATTAATCTCATAATAAAAATATGGTATCCATATATCTAAACATAACGAGTACATATGTTCTTCTACGATAATCCTTAAATGTTATCTTAGGTTTATGTTCCATATTCTATGATATCATAAATCTAGCTTCCAAGTATGCTACTAAAGATCATATGGTACCAACAATACATCCCAAACCCTAGTAATAATGGAGTTGGAGTCTAATACCATTAAATTAGAAAAATATACAATGAAATTAATCCTTAACTACTGGTTTATTTATTAGAAATCGTATACTAGATACTTACATGAGTGCTACATTACATTCCAACAAAAAAATTATAACTTATTTTTTCATTTGAAAATTACAACATTATTCCATAATATATCTTTTTATATCCCACTAGTAAAGGTGAAGCAACCATAGTTAATAAAACTTGACATCCAATTCTCAACAAGTTTTATGTTCAACACAAATAATAATAAATCAATAAAAATAAGAAATAATGAGTGTTAATTAAATTAAAACACATGTGGTGTAATATATAAAAAAGACGGATTGTTTATTCAATATGTCATTGTAAATAACCAAACACACATTCCTTGTAATCAATCAACTATGAGGGATTTCATAAATATTATAGAAAGGTAAATAACAGAACACACATTCCATTTAAATAAATGGAAAACAATACTCAATATTTAATGGTAAATAATTGAAATCCATTTTATTTAATCATGAAAATAAGAATTAAATACATCCATTTATTTTTTTCGTCATGAAAATCTCATGGATAATGATTACAACTTCTAAATTAATAAAATTATTAATTATTAGACAACATGTTTCCTAGGTACATGACACAGGTACCATAATGTCCTTTCATAAGATAGTTTATAACATACAATATGATAAAACCACTAAGGAAATCCAACTATCATTTTTTATGAGACTACATATGCATCATGGGTATATATATAATAGGGCCCCAAACATGTCAATATTCTATTAATAATTACTCATATATAAAATAATCAATTTAATTCATTACAAATATACCGTATAAAATATGTGTATTCAATAAAAGACATTTATTTATCAATACATATGAATTTAATAAAATAAAAATAATGTACAAACAAAATCAATAAAGGATATATAGTTTAGAAAATAAGAATATCCATGATAAATGATTTGGATATTTAGGGATACTTTAATGTTAAATGATTATTGTAATGTAAATAATGAAAGTGGAAGTTAATAATGAAAAATGATTCATGGAAGTGAATTTAAATTATATATAAATTTTTAAATAACTATTAACCATACAAAAAAATAATATCAATGGTATCAGTACAATATATACACATTGGATTAAAAATAAGTGCTAGTGTGATTGATGAGATAAACATACTATAAATATATACTTAAATATTCCCTTTATGAAAATACCCATTTCATTTTAAAATACAATTTGAAGAAAATTTTCCAAGAAAATAATTTTACAAATAATTTTATTAAAAGATTTCATTGTAAAGTTTAAAATGTAGCTTCAATGAAATGATGGTTTTAATTCCATAAATGGTAAAAAGAAATTTCCATTTTCACAGTAAAAAATTAGAAATAATCATTGATCAAAAAGTGAAATAAAGAAAAATTAGAAAATTGTTGATAAACAAACAATGAGGAATGATGTATTTAATAAATAATTCCGAATTTTTTAAACAATTAATTTTTTTAATACAAGGTATTTAGAGAAAATAGATGTGTGACTATGATAGAAATAGAGTTAGGTTTTATTAAAAAAATTATGACAATTTTATATGAATTAGTGTAAAAATTCTACTTTTACATTAAAAATATCTTGAAAACCATATTATAGGAAAATTAAATGTTTTAAAAAATAATTATTATAAAATTCCATTTAATGGAAATTCGTGAATAAGTGATATCAATTTGAATGTGATATTTTAATAAACCCTTATAATTACGATTATGTATTTGTTTTATTAGTTTAATGAATTTTAGATGTGTATCAACATTAAATAAAAGTAAAATAAATATAAATACATAAATAAATAGTCAAAATAATTATACACATAATCAACAAATATTAATGACAGCTTTAAAGTAAAATAAACCAACAAAAGGTAATTGAGTTCTAGATTTTCCTTACCACATGGTAACATTATGTTTAAATACCCATTAATGAAATTATTAAAATTGAAACTAAAAATAACCAGAAATAATATATTTTTGGGATACTAAATTCAATTTATTAATTATATAAGACATATATTATAATGTAGGTTTATAGCAATATAATTTTCTTCAATGAAATCATATTTAGAAAGTATACTTTACCTAATGATTCCCTTTTGTCAAATGCTTGTCAAAATCCTGTATAATTGTTTTAATGGTGTTATTAATATTTAACCAAGCCATATTAATTTTTTATATCATATATAATTATTTAATAACATATTGTTTCCTATTCATTAATAATGTTTCTTTATTATCATCGTATCTGTTTTTATCTGCATTGTTTTTCAGGTATGATGTGACTTTATTCTCACCGTATTTCATAGATCATTATTCATATATCTAAATATTGAAAAAAATATATTTAATTATCATATATTTTAATTATATATGTATTTATAATAATCATTTACATTTAAAGATATAAATAAAAGGTAATGTTCAGTGAGACGGTAAGTCGTACATACGCACGAACTATTTCTTCATTTCCTTTTTATATTAAAATAATTATATATAACAATTAAATATTTATACTATGATTCAAGTATAATTTTTTATCACATATATCAAATATTTTATTACATACCTCCTTCATAAATTCTATTAATAGCATGAATGAATCACACAACATTGAGGAGGAGGTGGTCCACACATCCACAAACGATGATATCATATTCCAAAAAATGGAAAGAATGAAGTTATGTATTATATAATAAATAATGAAGAATAAATAAAGGAATAAGAGCTTATAGAAAAATTATAAACGAAGAGTCCATCTTTATTTCCATCCATGAAAATTTGAAATTGAATAATGAATGCCATAAGTTTATGAGGTGGTTTACCTCCATACACATAAAAACCCATTGCGATTCCCAATTGATATAAGTGTGTGTGTTAGTACATTAAAAAAATTTAAAAAAACCTCATTATATTTAGGATAATTATTTCATTATATAAAAATGATATATAATATTTTATGTATAGGATAATGAAATAAAACAAAGTTTATTGTTTAATAATGTTACATATTTTTCCAGTAACTCATTTGAGTTCATACCAAAAGTATTTTTTTTACATTATAACCTAATTAATGATCAATAATTATAGGAGGGATTTCAGTAAAATATCTGGGCTTTATTTGGATAATCTGATACACTTTAGTATTGTAAATAAGTGGGAGAGTTGAGAGCCTTTTATAATAGAGAAATAATGGCATTATTGTAAATCATAAAAGGTAAACACTATTGACAAATATCCCTTAAATAATGTTCCTCCTATAGTTAATATTATTTATAAAATGTAGTCTATGGTCTAAATATATCCACAGAATTATTTTTGTATGGTTCTATGTAATTTTAGACCTCATGTTTATGGTTTAATACCTTGTTATAATACTTTTACTCTTAATAAATATAATTACATTTAATTTATATCAAAAATATTTTTTATTAGAGACTATGTTCAACATTCTAGGTAATTTAAATTATTATTCTTGAAAATAATTAATATATTTTATAAAATCAAAATGAATGATGTGGAATTAATTAATTTAAAATTAATCTCATATAGGGAACGAGAAACATGGATTTTAGGTGAAATTTGTAAAACAGTCAATATGGATTTTTATTATTTCAATATAATAATTATTCAAAGAACATAAATTATATTAGAATATATAAAATTTAATAAATAGTACATTCAGAAAAATTAAAATATATTTCATCATTATTAATTATTTAGGTGAAAATGATGTTTTCAATTATAAGTATGTGTCCTTAACCATTTATTAAAAAAATAAAAAATCACCAAAATATTCCAAAAAATTACACTATGTAAATTTATAAATTAATTTAAATAATTATATTAATTTTGAGAAATTAAATTTTTAAATTTTTAAATTTTTTAAATAGTTGGACCATTAAAAGGAAAAAATACATACTTTACAAAATAAAAACATTAATAGGTTAGATTATATTTGTTCATATCATATGCCTACCAAATCCTTTTGATGAATGAAAAATAAATATTTTATTAATTTTTTTTCAAATAGAGATTACATTAATATCATTTATTAATTGTGAATAATTTAATACATTAATAGAAAAATATCATTACAAGCATATAAATAGTTTTTTATAAAAAAAATTCCAATACAACAAATTTGTTTTCATATTTGTTCCTATTTAAATGATAACCAAATAATTCAATCATTTATATTTAAATGTTAGTTAATACAATTCATAACCACCAATTTTAAAGTTTGGTTATATCTTATTATATTAAATTATAAAAATATAAAAATATATTATTTTCCAGTAAGACTTGGTGTTGCATGTAATGAATGGTATTAATGAAAATTATTGTTTTTGTATAACAGAAGATAACTCAATATTGTTTTCATTGAAATATACAGAAATTATTAAATATATTTATACATATCAGGATGAAATATTCCATTCTAATTTTTTTTCAAGTCATTCATGTTATGCCAAAAAATTTCAATATTTTATAATTTCAGGGTGTTACACAGAAGTCCCATTTTCAATATGTGAAATACGTGAATAGCTTTTTTCAAAATGGATTTCACGATGAAGAAGGTTTTAATGTGTTTATATATATATGTGTGTGTGATATGTTAATAATGATTTTAATTATTAAAAAAAAATTCCATAATTAATAATACTAGTTGAATATATCAGTATTAATTTATATTTCCTTTTTATGAAACCCCATTTTCAAGTAGGATATAATTAATATAACATTGTTTAAATAGGTCATAAAAAAAACAAAATGATAATTTGTTATAATTATTTCATGAGTATTTTAATATCCATATTTAGTTGTAATATAACTTCTAAAAAAGCGTAAAATTTTATAATTTTCATATATCCCCATTAAATAAATTCATATAGAATTTAATGATGTGAGGTAAGGATAAACAGAATTCATAATTCATCAACGTGTTAGTCCGTAAAAACACATGATTAATAATCTCAATTTTCAATCAGTAGAAATAATTATGGTATATGAAAAAAAAATTATATTTTATTAATTGAAATGTAATTTTTTTCATAAATTCAGTTTTTGTAAAATAACATGATGTACATTGGTAAAAAGCAATATCACTTCATGGAGGCGATAGTCCTAACAAATGCATGATCAATGATAAAGTGTTTTCATAGGTGATAAAAGGGAGTAAATAATTGATTTAAAATTAATATATTAATTTATGTAATGTAATTATACATATATCATTATATAAATTAATTAAATTATTATTTATGTAGGATTAGAATATAAAAAATACTAATAGAAGGAAAATAATCAAATTGGATGATTTTGTTTTCTCGTGGAAAAAACCCATGATAATTAATTTGTTAAGTAAATTAATTTTTTAAAAAATTATGGATGTTTTATAAGGTTATTTATGGAATAAAATATCAATAATTCAATAGGAAATCTGATGGATAAGAGAGTCTATAAGTGTTGGAAGTGTTACCTTTTTATAATTGAAGGGAAGGGTTGTTTCTAAAGAATCCATTACATTTTCTATACGGTAATTTTTCTAAAAAATAATTAATGGATATAAAATGAAATATAGTTAATGGGATGTGTTCATGGGTTGAAATTCTCCAAATAAACTAATTTTTTTATAGTAATGTTTATATTTTAGGGGTTTTTTCTTCAACAATTTTTACTTTTACCAAAAAAAAATTTATATGATATTAATTTTTAAGCATACTAGTAAATTTTTACGAATAAAATTCCCTTTTTAAAATTTTTAATCTGATGATATCAAATTATGAAATAATCCCATCATATAATTTCTCATCTTTTATAGATTTTTGTTTTTTTATTATAACACATTCCAAGTAAAATCTAGTATTATAGAAAGTGTGATATGTAGTTTCAACTTTTATGTAATGTATTAGATTATCCTTGAAAAAACAATTACATAACTATTATTATAATAAAAAAATTTAATGAATATTTATTACATAGAAATATAATATTACATTTCACTATAAAATCACATGGTTTGACAAAAAGAGTGAATGTAGATTTTATTAAAGAATCATATTCGATAAGATATAAAAATATCAGATATAGGATTTATATGATTACATATCATTTTAAAATTCATTAAATTATTCCTTAAAGATATGTTTTAATCTAAATAATTTTTTTAATATTATAGTATATCTTTAAAAAGTAATAAAATCCTATAATTATTAGTTTTTTTCAAAATAAATTCTTCTACTAAATTCATGTTACTTAGAAATACCAAAAAATAAATTTATATATTAATTATTGTGATGAATTAAAAAATAATTCAATTTAATCAAATTTAAATTTAAGTTTTTTTTCAATTTATACTTTAAAAAAAATAAAAAATATAATGATAATTTCATTTCATGAAAAATAATTTCCAATATTAACATAATGTTTTTATTTGTCTTCCCATAGTAATAACATGAAATAATTAAAATCATTTGTGATTTTTTTAGATTAATTAATAATATTCTTATAATATATTTTGTTTTTTATGTTGTGTGGAGTGTGTAACACATTTTATTAATGATAATATAAGTTTAACGGTGTTCAGAATTGTTAGTTGTTTAGAAAAACCACAAACATTATTTGAACAACAGGAAAGTAGAAATAAAAAGGAAATCCGGGTTGCAAGTACAATCTTTATATGGTGTTTCTAGATCTAAAAATATATAGTCAAATACATTCCATGTTGTCAATAGTAATTCATTTCATGATCTAACATGAAATTCTTTTGATGGTATTCTATCATGAAACAACACATTGTGATGTTTTGTTAAACATTACAAGTGAAAAAGTACAGTATTTTCTAATATTGGTAATCTATAATACAACGGATAATAATTTGTAGTGAGATATTTGGTGAAATTATTACTTTTAAAATGGTGGATATTGTCTTTTCCATACACATGGTGAAATATAATTCATGTCTTGAGTAATATTGCCTCAGTATGTCCACTGTCTGAAATTAGGTTCACAATGTGAATGGATCCTATAATAATCACATTTTTTACCTCTAAACCATTAAAGATTTAATTAACGATTCCTAGTGTGAAACATCTATAGTTCAATATTACTATATGAATTTATCACAAATCATCATATTTCAATCAATCTACAAAACTAATATAGAAATCACATCATCGTAGCTTAAATGATTTAGATAACATATGAATATTGGACCCAATATTAATATATATAATAAACAAATAAATTATCCCCATTCTAGAAAAATTATTCATCCTTAACATGTAATATTTTTAAAAAATATATCATATTATAATTATAAATAACATGATCTAATATTCTAGAAGAATTCAACACAAAATTTTGTTAGATGAAAAGTGAGTGGAATCATCAACCATCAAAGTATAGAAAAAATGAAATCCTCATAAGAATTTTTATAACTCAAATTATATCATTTAATGGATCATTATATTTCATCAATTTCATACGTGACTATAATAATATTTTTGATTGCCACATTCTAAAAATTCTCTCATAAAAAAGGTAACATTTTTATAGAGTTATACTCATACCTAGAATGAATTTTCATAACTACAGTTTTAAATTTGGCTATCCATATCTACTGCATAAAGACAAATAAAAAAATTAATAATGAAGAATATGCCCTATTTATTACATGACTATGTGGATAAGGTTAGGTATATATTTAAGTAATAATAGTAAGAAAAAAAAAGACATAAAAATCCAATTTATAAGAAATTAAGACTAAATTATATATTATGATATCCTTCAAATGATAACATCTCAACACTAACCAAATATCTTATTAGGTCCCTGAAAAAATAATTATTCTATACATAAAATACAAATTAATTTCTTCCATTTAAATTATTACGAAATATATTACTTCCTTTACGATACCAAATTTTATCTTTCGTGAGAATAAATGGTTTGGTAACAGGGATTATGGATCCACCTAAAAAATATAACCTTATTTTAATTATAATCATTTTCATTTATATTCACTCAATTATTATAGGATATTCTATGATTAATAGTTAATTTATACATGGATAAAGTCCATAAGAACTGTCACCAACACATAAAATAATAGGTATATAAAATGTTAAATCATTCAAGACATGGATTCAATGTAATAGTCTGATCAATGAACAGCCCCAAAAATTCAGATTCGTGAACAAATATTGTATCATAATAATCATGACTGAATAATAAATAGGTATATAAAATTTGTTTCAAAATTATTTTTTGTAAATGAAAATTTCATTCACATGGGTGCAATCAAAAGAACAAATTGAAGAATGTAATTATTGAAACATGATACCTAGAATAAAGAGTACCCGGAAAAATAATTGTAAAATCCAATAAATCCCGAGAACTATCACCAACACATAAAATTATATAGTTCCCCACTATTTTGAACCGTGATGTTATAAAGAATAAAAAATGGTTAAATATGAATGTATGGAATCAATGTTAAAGGGGAAATGAGACCATCCTCATGGAATGTATTTTTTTGGGGAATATGAGTGAATCATTAATGATTTTTAATACATTTATGAATTATGATGACAAAAAAACATCACATGTACATCAGGGAGACAAAATATATAAATGTAATATTGAATAATGTAAACAGTTATGAATGATGAAATCTGAAAAATGTACTTATTCCATAAATATCAATGGAATGAATAATTATATTATATAATTTTATAACAAAATGGTTGAAAAAATATGATATCCAAGGAGAATAACTCACATAAATGGATAATGATGGGATATTACTCATTAATCATAATTATTTACAGACTTCAAAAAATTAATAGATTATGATAAATCACGTGGTCCATTATATTAGATATTCATAACCTCTTCAACAATATAGAAGAAGCATCTAACTTCTCTAAAAACTCTATTAGAGATTCCAAAAAGAAATAGGTGATATGGGAGAGAAATCATGGGAAAGACATTCCATTTTTCCTTCTCAATACCTGATGAATCTATAATTTTCATATATTATATACTGTATTTCAATTTTCTAATACCCACCATAGTGTTATTTTATGTGCAATTGTCACATTTTTAGGATTTGGTGGAATTTTGAGCTCAAATGCAAAAATGGCTTAATTTTGGTGTCTAACTGTTTTATTTGTCTTATGTATTTTGGTCATATAATATTACAAACTGAACCAAATTATGAAATTATTTTTTTATACGTTTTCTTACATCATTGTCCGAATTTCATCCTTCTGGAGTCCCCTCTAAATCAATCATTTGGAGGCTCAAATTCATCTCATAATCTAGACCTCGAAAACTCTGTGCAGAATTGGAATGTTTTAACTCTGAGATTTTATCTCAAAGTTGACAGATCCAATTGATCTGATATTCAACAAGGAACTGGAAGAGGAATTATTTAACATCTTTCATTAAGTAGTCCACGTCTGAATCTTCTGGTTTCAAGGAAGTAAATGCATGATAAGTTGGAGTTGTGGAAGATGAAGAGTCACTTTGGCAGATTCAATGGTACACACTAAACCGGCCATAACTCCTTAATTCTTGGACCAATCGGGCTGAAATGTTCTGTAGGGACGCAGAAGAAGATTTGGAACAACTTTCAAGAAGGGACCAAGTTCCAATTATGCCATTTAAGGGGCCGACAAGTCGACGCAATCCGGAGGACAGAATTGACTCGAGATTTCATCAACCATTTTCCCTATAAATATGTATCTCTTATCCCTTTTACAAGGATAGCCATTTCAAGGGGGAAAGGTTGAGTATTTTTTTGTTGTAATAGTTTCTTTTATTTTTAATATATATTTGTTTAGCTTTCCTCTTCATACCTCCTTTCTTTTATTTATTTTATTTTATGTATTCTCCCTCCGTTATTCCCTTCTCAACTCCACTAAAAATGGAGAACTAACCTCGGCACTTGTTCAAGGGAGGGAATGGTGGGTTGATTTAGTTTATTGTACATAAATTTATAATCCATTTATTCAATTATATGAATTTTGGTGGTGGTTAAAATGATTATAGTGAGCGGTATACCTGTTTTCTCTTCCACCAATTTCTTCTTCTCGTTTATAAATTTTCCTTCCCTTCGCTATTTGTGTCGTGCATACGGTGGAGTATGGCATGAGTAGTGATGGTCAGAGAAGAGGTCTCCTAGCTGACTTTAGGAAGAGAATTACCCTGTATGCAGAGGTCTCGGTATGGGGTAATGACAATCCAAATGAGAAGGTGAGGTGTGACAGATCTTGATCACCTCATTGAATTGAATTTTGGGATTTTTTTTAAACAATGATATCAACCACCATGAACTCCTAAGAACAACTGCCTACTTTCTTTCTTCTAACATAATTCTGTATTGCATTGCATTATTATTTATTATATTTATATTTTATGCATCTGATATTATTTCCCCCCATTAATATTATTATTATATTTTTATATTAGTTATATTATAAATAGTGACAATATGAAAAGAGTGCATGTGAGAAGCCTCCTTATGATCGACCCTAGGGTGTGCCACTATGGTACATTATTAGGTTAATAAAATTTAATTGAATTGTGGTTCACGACAAACCACTCTCATTAATTTGGCGCTTTTTCTGGGGAGGTCAATTGCTTTCACACTCCATTTTTCATAAAAACCCAAAAAAATTAAAAATTTCAAAAACTAAAAAAAAGTGCTTCATTGAATATCAATCTTTTTTTGGTCAATATGGATTATTTTAGTGATTTTTAATATGCTTGGACTAGTACTGATTTGTATAGTACGGAAGAGATTTTTATGCTGCATTTGGAACAAGTTGCCGCAATGATTCAAAATAATTTCAAAATCCTTGAACAAGCAAGCAAGATGGTGGCATCGCTGGCAGCTGAAGTTGAAGAAGTCAAAACTCTATGGCTGGAATGACAACAACAAAATAACCAAGCTGAAGAAGAAAAGTTTAATGTTTTTACACCTACATTTGATGTTGAAGAACCCACAGAGGGCCTAAAGACTCAATTTGAAGATGCAATTGTCTCTCCTTGGCCATTTCTTGATGAGGTTCCAGAAGATGACAAGACAGCTGATACAACTGTGGGAGGTCAACATGTTTTGGATGTACATTGGTATGATTTTGTCAAAGACCAAAAGGAAAGTGATCCTCCCATCTTATTCAAAGAATAATTAGTACTTCTATACCCCTCTCTTGCTTTGGAAGATGATGACGAAGTCTTTTCTGAAAAAGAGTTCCCAGTGGCCTTGCCTGAAGAGATCGTGTTTCAAGCTGACCTACACGAAAGGGAAGATTTTTATATTAATTATTTAGGTTTTAATCTTATTCAAGTGGAATTATTTTCTAACTTACCTTCTGAATTTTTTGACACAACATCACATGTTAAGGCCCTGGATGTTAAAGTCGAAGTGGCCAAAGTAGTCATGGCTGGAGAAGTGGAGGACCCATTCTTCTTCCTTCCTCCATCATTCCAGTTGTACCACATTGAAATGGTGAAGAAGCTATTGTACTCTATTCATGAGTTCCTATATGGATGTTGTAGTCTGATGAGCATTGTGAGAAATATGTTTTGGTGGTTTCTAAGCAAGAAACCCTACCCACCTTCGGATTGGGGTTAAACCGCTGCAACTGCTGGACTAGGGGCAGTAAAAACCTAGCACCCGCCTGGGGGTCAAACCAAGCATTATCCTCTTTCATTTCCATTCCTCTTTATATTTATTTATTTTTCTCTTATTTTATTTATTTCATGCTTTTTAGGTCATGTGGCATTATCTAGGAGCTTAAATCAAGGCCACCACTGTAAAATAAAGCCAGGTTGTGTATTTCCTTCCTTTTATTTTTCTACCCTTATCAATCTTTTGTTTAGCTGCAATGGGGGTAGTGAAATCTAGGTGTGGGGGAGTGTCAACCTACTTAGATGTTTTGTGTGCTTTATTTTTATTTTTATTTTTCATCTTTTTAGGATCCTTGAGCTTCAATGAATATTCTAATCATTTTTCCCACACCAATTGATTAGAAGGAAGTTGAGATGATTTTTGATAAAATGGATTTTAAATGATTGTTGATGTGAAACATTTTCCTTGAATTGGATTTTGAAGCATTTTTATGAGTTTGACCAATTTTTGAAATCCATTCCCATGAAACACTGACTCAAAAAATTTTCATATCCTGTGAGGTATTCTAAAACACTTTAAAATATTCTTTCTAATACCCACACTTTCTTGAGAGAATCTTGGATTATGTGTGAGAACCAGAACATGTGATTTTTCTCTTTCAAAGCTTTGGATTTCATGGAATGTTTTTAATATGATTGAGGCATCTGTTTGGCCATCCATATTTTATCTTGAGAGCTACCTTTACATCTACCCTTTGTTAGCCCTTAGATGCCATGAATTGCCTTATAGGTTTAATCCACATTACAAGCCGATTTCTCCTTACCTACTCGCACTCTTGGTATTTTTGCACTGATATTTCACGTTTGAGTGTGGGGGAAGGGCCTTTCGTGTGCGTTCTTGGGATGTGTTTCATATATGGGGTATGTGAGGTGTGTGTCAACATTTGGGGCAGTGGATGATAAAGATCAAATTGGGTATGAGTAATCCTTTCATTGTGCTTTATTGTTTCATCTTGTTCTCCATCAAAAAAAATGAAAAAATTGAAAAAAATGGAGATTAACTTCAATTTCCAACTCATTCTCCTTGAAAAAAAGAACAAAAAGAAAAAGAAAATAAGTTGTGCCTTTCTGGAGCATTTACAAAAAAAATGAAAAGAATGAAAAAAAGGGGAGAACATTGATGAAATCATTCTTTGGAATAATTTCTAGGCTCATGTCCCATGTCATACAATAAGGGGGCGGTGTTGTGTATCACATTTGTAAAGGGAATTTAGTGAGGTTCATCCTGTGTTTTCACTTGATTATTCATGCATTGTGCTTAAGAGTCCAACCTCCTCTTTCTTGCCTTAATTTTTCAATCATTTTCCCACCAACCCTAAGCCACAGAATTCAAATAAAAAAGTCCTCATGGTTAAATTCATTTTCATGTTTCACGCTGTGGAGAGATGAGAATTGTCACAAGCCTATTGTGATACATGCACTTTCCAAGTATTAGCATAACTTCAGATTTAATTTCTCTTGAGTGAAGAGTGACACAAATTCCAAGGTGAGGTAGGTTGTGATTGGGCCATGTATGGATTTCTGAGGTTGAATAAATTTAATTGTGAGGAATGAAAATGATTGGGAATTGTTTTTCATGGAGGAGACATGATGAAATTTCATTTTGGAAGATATCATTGATGTTTTCTCATTGTTGATTGTTTTGTGAATTTTGATTTGGATATATGATGATTGCTCGGGAGTGCAATGAATAGGTGTGGGGGAATGATGAAGCTATAATTTTTATATATTATATACTGTATTTAAATGTTCTAATACCAACTATAGTGTTATTTTATGTGCAATTGTCACATTTTTAGGATTTGGTGGAATTTTGAGCTCAAATGCAAAAATGGCTTAATTTTGGTGTTTAACTGTTTTATTTGTCTTCTGTATTTTGGCGATATAATTTTACAAACTGAACCAAATTATGAAATTCCTTTTTTTTAGGTTTTCTTACATCATTGGCCAAATTTTATCCTTCTGTAGTCCCAGATAAATCAATCATTTAGAGGCTCAAATTCAGCTCATAATCCGGACCTCAAAAACTGTGTGCAGAATTGGAATGTTTTAACTCTGAGCTTATATCTCGAATCTGACATATCCAATGGAGCTGATATTCAACAAGGAGATGGAAGAGAAATTAGTTAACATCTGTCATTAAGGAGTCCACATCTGAATCGGCTAGATTCATGGAATTAAATGCATGGGAATTTGGAGTTGTGGAAGACGAAGAGTCACTTTGGCAGATTCAATTGTACGCACTAAACCTGCCATCACTCCATAATAATGGGACAAATCGGACTGATATTTTTTGGAGGGACGCGGAAGAAGATTTGGAACAACTTTCAAGAAGGTACCATGTTCCAATTATGCCATTAAAGGGGCCGAAATGTCGATGCAATCCGGAGGACAGAATTGAGTCGAGATTTCATCAACCATTTTCCATATAAATATTTATCTCTTCATCCTTTTACAAGGATAGCCATTTCAAGGGGGAAAGGTTGAGTATAATTTTGTTGTAATAGTTTCTTTTATTTTTAATATATATTAGTTTAGCTTTCCTCTTCATACCTCCTTTCTTCCATTTATTTTATTTTATGTATTCTCCCTCCGTTATTCCCTTCTCAACTCCACTAAAAATGGAGAACTAACCTCGGCACTTGTTCGAGGGAGGGAATGGTGGGTTGATTGAGTTTATTGTACTTAAATTTCTAATCCCTTTTTTCAATTCTAAGAATTTTGGTGGTGGTTAAAATGATTATAGTGAGTGGTAGCCCTGTTTTCTCTTCCACCAATTTCTTCTTCTCGTTTATAAATTTTCCTTCCCTTCGCTATTTGTGTCGTGCATACGGTGGAGTATGGCATGAGTAGTGATGGTCAGCGAAGATGTCTCCTAGCTGAAATTAGGAAGATAATTACCCTGTATGAAGAGGTCTCAGTTTGGGGTAATGAAAATCCAAATGAGAAGGTGAGCTGTTATAGGTTTTGATCACCTCATTGAATTGAATTTTGTGATTCTTTTTAAACAATGATATCAACCACCACAACCTCCTAAGAACAACTGCCTACTTTCTTTCTTCTAACTTCATTCTATATTGCATTGAATTATTATTTATTATATTTATATTTTATGCATTTGATATTATTTCCCCTTATTAAATTTTTTATTATATTTATATATTAGTTATATTATAAATAGTGACAATAGGAAAATAGTGCGTGTGAGCAGCCTCCTTGTGATCGACCCTATGGTGTGCCACTATGGTACATTAATAGGTTAAGAAAATTTAATTGAATTGTGGATCATGAAAAACCACTCTGATAAATACCATAACCCAGGATGTAACCCTTCCTTTTGAAGAGATGAGGAAAAAGACTGATGATATAGTCCCAAATAGAATCTCATATGGGAGGAATTCAACAAAACATATTCAACTAATTGATATATATATAGAATATGCACTAGAAAAAAATTATTAATATATAAGTAATTCAACTATTAACAGTGTTGATACCCTTTCCATTATGTTTAGGAAGAAAAATAAAAGAGTCCTAGAAGATATATAAAATATGAGCTAGTATAAATCAGTTAATTGGGTGGGGGTACTATGAAAAAATTATAAATACGGAGAATCATAAATGATGGTTGTGGTGGTAGTACCATCAATGAGGCTGGATATTGAAAATACACCCAACTAATCATTATCTCCAATAGTGCTAAGAGTTAGAGGAACAAAAGAGAACTAGATGACTATGTAGTAACAATATGAGACTCTGGTTAATATGGTTAAGAATTACATGAAGTAATATAGATATGACTATTCATTTATTATTTGTATGTGGGTTAAATGAAAGAGATCTCTTCCCTAGTGTCATTGGTTATTTAAACATACTCATATTATATATTAATGTCATAAATACACATAGTTTATGGCTTCACAATCTTCATAGCTAGGGATAATCATAGGATGATTCATTATGAAGTGTATAGGAGGAGGAATAGAGACACATTCTCAGGGGCAATCAAATGTCCAAAGTGGATTATGGGAGGTTGTAGGATTATATTTATCATGAGGTTGTGAATATGGAAGGTCTAATCAAATGAGAATGGGAATCAGAAACCATTGTATGAATAAGAGATCATTTTAATTCTATAATATAATATCCCAGAAAAATATATGTATATTTAATATAATTTTTTTATTTGATACTAATGGTATTTATGTCTATGATGGTGTAGAATTAGTTTCATATGCATCTCATGCATGATGATGTGAGATTGACTTGGATCCCCTAGTGCACACTTAATCAGCAAGGTACTGATTATCAGGAGTCCACTTATAATTCATATTTATCTTTTCATATATCTCATATTGTATAGGTGGATAACATTTTTGAAATATATTGTACCTAAAATTTTTTTTTACAAATAATGACGAAAAAAATGTCAATCTAGATGAATGACAATGTCTTCCTCATTTTTATTCCCCATGAAATTCAACACAGTCACTCCTAGTAAAGATAAAAATCCCTTTTAAGTTCACCACCAGAGCTCCCAATTCTGATGACATGATAAGTACCTCATGTAAACTCATTGACCTATGTTAATAACACATTCTAGATATGAATTGTAATGATTTTAATGAATAATATATTTGGTGGATCCTCACAACTAGGTTCTCTTATATGTCTTTCAGTTACAAAAGTTATTGGGATTTCTAGAGATCACTTCCCACTTCATAGTAGTTTCTCCACATTATTTTTATATATTTTATTCATAATCAGATAGAGTTGCTTTAAAATAAGATTGATAGATAACTAATATTTTGATAAATTCTCAAAAAGGATACTCTCACTATTATTTGTGCATTCTAAATGAACATGGATGATATCCAAGTTTATGGAAGTGATAAAATCTATGAAAACATATATAAATGTATCCTGTCAATACATTATAATATTTTTCAAATTCATCTGGGCATGGTACTCTATGAAATCATTATATATATGGAGTTTCAATATTCTGCTCAAATCCATTCACTACTAGAAAAGGGGGCATTGAAGCCCCCCAGACTCGGGCGACCGCCATTGGCGGTCGCTATAGCTAACCAATAGTGACCGCCAATGCGGTCGCTAACCTACATAAAAAAAACGGGGGGCTTCTGCGCCCCCCCCCCCCCGCGCCCCCCTCGACCCCGATCTCCCGATCGCCGCCCTAACCCCCTCCCTCCCTCGCCGCCCTCCCTCTCCGCCCTCCCCTCCCCCGCCGCCTGGCCTCCCCCACCGCCCGGCCTCCCCCGCCGCCCGACCTCCCCCGCCGCCCGGCCTCCCCCGCCGCCCGGCCTCCCCCGCCGCCCGGCCTCCCCCGCCGCCCGGCCTCCCCCGCCGCCCGACCTCCCCCGCCGCCCGACCTCCCTCACCGCCTGCCCTCCGCCCGCCGCCCTCCGCCCTCGGGCCTCTGGCCGCCGCCCTCGGGCCTCCAGCCGCCGCCCTCCGGCCTCCGGCCACCGCCCTCCGGCCTCTCGGCCCTCCCCCCCACCCCGGACGGCACCCGCACCCCAGACAGCCCCCGCCGCGCACTCTGGACCGCCCCCCGCACCCCCGGACGCCTCCCCGCACCCCAGACAGCCCCCCCTGCACTCGGACACCCCCCTCCGAACCCGGACAACCCTCCCGCACCCCAGACAGCCCCCCCCCCCCCCCCCCGCACTCGAACACCCCCCCTCCGAACCCGGACAGCCCCCCCGCACCCCAGACAGGCCCCCCCGCACCCCAGACACGCCACCCCGCACCCCCCGACAGCCCCCCCCCACCCCCCCCCGCACCCCGGACACCCCCGCACCCCGAACACCCCTGCCCGCACCCCTGACAGGCCCCCGACACCCCCGGACACCCCTCCCCGCACCTCGGACAGCCCCCCCCGACCCCGGACACCCCCCCCTCGCTGCCCGTCCCCCGTCCCCCTCACCGCCTCTTCTCCTCCATCTCCCCCCCCCCCCCCCGCCGCCGCCGCCCGTCCCCTCCCTTGCCGCACCACCTTTTGGCTCCAGTTCCCCTTCGCTGCCTCCTCTCCCTCGCAGCACCGCCTTCGGCTCCCCTCCCTTTCAGGTTTGTAGCTCAATCAGGTAACATGAGCTTTCAATTACATTATTATTTTATCAATGGTTCATAAACAAATGGTTAATATTTATTTTGAATATAGTTGATTTGAAAAATGTAAATGTAATAAGTATTGTGTAAATGTTTGTTATACAGATATTATTATGGATAAGAGTTGGATTGATCTTCCAAATCGAACGTCTAGAGAATATTTCAATGGCATTATGCAGTTTATTGACTTCACGAGAGGATTTGAAAGTGACTATATTAGTTGTCCATGTAGAAAATGTGCTAATAGATATCAATTCACACGAGATAATGTGAGGGAGCACCTTTTCTTTAATGGATTTCTGAAAAATTATAAGAGTTGGACTCGTCATGGAGAAGAATATGTTCGTTGTCAAAATACAGATGCAGCTCAGATGGATGTTGATGCAAGGATGACTGATCCAATGCATGAAATGCTTACTAAAATGGTACGTGGGTTTGATCCTGAAGGCATTGACATCCAGAATCTTGAGATCGGTGAGATAAATCTTCGCTCTGGTGCAGATCGTGATTCGAGGAGGTTTTATTAAGTACTTGATGATGCGAAAACAGAATTATATCCTGGATGTACTTCTTACAATAAACTGTCATTTATCGTGGAGTTGTTGCATTTGAAGACTTTGAATAATTGGTCAGACACATCATTCGACATGATTTTGGTTTTATTGAAAAAAGTTCTTCCTGTCGATGCTAAGATTCCTGAGTCGTATTACTATGCTCGTAAGTTGACAGAGAACTTAGGTTTTACATATGAGACTATAGATGCATGTGCAAACAACTGTATGTTGTTTAGAAATGAAACTACTCATTTGGATATTTGTACGGTTTGTGGCGCTTCCAGGTGGAAAGAGAACAAGGTAACGATAGAAATATTATTCCTGAGATGCAGGAGGAGGCCGCACGTCCATCAGACGTGCGGTGCGCGCGACACGTCCGATTGTGTCCTTTTCAGCAGCGCGGCGCGCGCTGAAATGGCGCGTTGGGGGGTCAAAACCACCCGAACGATCTTCGAATGCCACGAACCCGTACGACAACATCCGGGGCGTGAATTGTGAAATGGTCGGCCAGACGGCACCTCATTCGGAGGTGCCATGTGACCGCGGCGGCCAGAAACGCGTTTCCGGCGCCATTAAACACCAAAACGGCGTGCGGCGGTCCAATTCGGAGCAAACGTGACCCGAACGACCTGAAACCGCACGAAAACGACAGAAATATTATTCCTGAGATGCAGGAGGAGGCCGCACATCCATTGGACGTGCGGTGCGCGCGGCACGTCCGATTGTGTCCTTTTCAGCAGCGCGGCACGCGCTGAAATGGCGCGTTGGGGGGTCAAAACCACCCGAACGACCTCCGAATGCCACGAAACCGTACGACAACATCCGGGGCGTGAATTGTGAAATGGTTGGCCAGACGACACCTCATTTGGAGGTGCCGTGTGACCGCGGCGGCCAGAAACGCGTTTCCGGCGCCATAAAACACCAAAACGGCGTGCGACGGTCCAATTAGGAGCAAACGTGCTCCGAACGACCTGAAACCGCACGGGAACGATAGAAATATTATTCCTGAGATGCAGGAGGATGCGGCATGTCCATCGGACGTGCGGTGCGCGCGGCACGTCCGATTGTGTCCTTTTCAGCAGCGCGGCGCGCGCTGAAATGGCGCGTTGTGGGGTCAAAACCACCCGAACGACCTCCGAATGCCATGAAACCGTACGAAAACATCCGGGGCGTGAATTGTGAAATGGTTGGCCAGACAGCACCTCATTCGGAGGTGCCGTGTGACCGCGGCGGCCGGAAACGCGTTTCGGGCGCCATTAAACACCAAAACGGCGTGCGACGGTCCCATTCGGAGCAAACGTGCTCCGAAAGACTTGAAACCGCATGGGAACGATAGAAATATTATTACTGAGATGCAGGATGAGGCAGCACGTCCAGCGGACGTGCAGTGCGCGGGGCACGTCTGATTGTGTCCTTTTCAGCAGCGCGGCGCGCGCTGAAATGGCGCGTTGGGGGCTCAAAACCACCCGAACAACCTCCGAATGCCACGAAACTGTACAACAATATTTGGGGCGTGAATTGTGAAATGGTCGGCCAGACGACACCTCATTCAGAGGTGCCGTTTGACCGCGGAGGCTGTAAACGCGTTTCCGGCGTCCTAAAACACCAAAACGGCGTGCGACGGTCCAATTCGGAAAAAACGTGCTCCGAACGACCTGAAACCGCACGGGAACGATAGAAATATTATTCCTGAGATGCAGGAGGAGGCCTCACGTCCATCGGACATGCGGTGCGCGCGGCACGTCCCATTGTGTTCTTTTAAGCAGCGCGGCGCGCGCTGAAATGGCGCGTTGGGGGGTCAAAACCACCCGAACGACCTCCGAATGCCACGAAACCATACGACAACATCCGGGGCGTGAATTGTGAAATGGTCGGCCAGGCGGCAACTCATTCGGAGGTGCCGTTTGACCGCGGCGGCCGGAAACGCATTTCCGGCGCCAAAAAACACCAAAACGGCGTGCGGCGGTCCCATTCGGAGAAAACGTGCTCCGAACGACCTGAAACCGCCCGGGAATGATAGAAATATTATTCTTGAGATGCAGGAGGAGGCCGCACGTCCATCGGACGTGCGCTGCGCACGACATTCCGATTGTGTCCTTTTCAGCAGCGCGGCACGCGCTGAAATGGCGCGCTGGGGGGTCAAAACCACCAGAACAACCTCCGAATGCCACGAAACCGTACGAAAACATCCGGGGCGTGAATTGTGAAATTTTCGGCCAGACGGCACCTCATTCGGAGGTGCCGTGTGACCGCGGCGGCCGGAAACGCGTTTCCGGCGCCATTAAACACCAAAACGGCGTGCGGCGGTCCAATTCAGAGCAAACATGCTCCGAACGACCTGAAACCGCATGGAAACGATAGAAATATTATTCCTGAGATGCAGGAGGAGCCCACACGTCCATCGTACGTGCGGTGCGTGCGGCACGTCCGATTGTGTCCTTTTCAGCAGCGCGACGCGCGCTGAAATGGCGCGTTGGGGGGGTCAAAACCACCCGAACGACCTCCGAATGCCACAAAACCATACGACAACATCCGGGGCGTGAATTGTAAAATGGTCGGCCAGACGACACCTCATTCGGAGGTACCGTGTGACCGCGGCGGCCGGAAACGCGTTTCCGGCGCCATAAAACACCAAAACGGCGTGCGGCGGTCCAATTCGGAGCAAACGTGCTCCGAACGACCTGAAACCGCACGGGAACGATAGAAATATTATTCATGAGATGCAGGAGAAGGCCGCACGTCCATCGGACGTGCGGTGCGCGCGGCACGTTTGATTGTGTCCTTTTCAGCAGCGCGGCGCGCGCTGAAATGGCGCGTTGGGGGGTCAAAATCACCCGAACGACCTCCGAATGCCACGAAACCGTACGACAACATCCGGGGCGTGAATTGTGAAATGTTCGGCCAGACGGAACCTCATTCGGAGGTGCCGTGTGACCGCGGCGGCCGGAAACGCGTTTCAGGCGCCATTAAACACCAAAACGGCGTGCGGCGGTCCCATTCGGAGCAAACGTGCTCCGAAAGACCTAAAACCACACGGGAACGATAGAAATATTATTCCTGAGATGCAGGAGGAGGTATCATGTCCAGCGGACGTGCGGTGCGCGTGGCACCTCCGATTTGTCCTTTTCAGCAGCGCGGCGCGCGCTGAAATGGCGCGTTGGGGGGTCAAAACCACCCGAACGACCTCCAAATGCCACGAAATCGTACGACAACATCCGGGGCGTGAATTGTGAAATGGTCGGCTAGAAGGCACCTCATTCGGAGGTGCCGTTTGACCGCGGCGGCCGTAAACGCGTTTCCGGCGCCCTAAAACACCAAAACGGCGTGCGACGGTCCAATTCGGAGCAAACGTGCTCCGAATGACCTGAAACCGCATGGGAACGATAAAAATATTATTCCTGAGATTCAGGAGGAGGCCGCACGTCCATCGGACGTGCGGTGCATGCGGCACGTCCGATTGATTCCTTTTCAGCAGCGCGACGTGCGCTGAAATGACGCGTTGGGGGGTCAAAACCACCCGAACGACCTTCGAATTCCACGAAACCGTACGACAACATCCGCGGCGTGAATTGTGAAATGGTCGGCCAGAAGGCACCTCATTCGGAGATGCCGTTTGACTGCGGCGGCAGGAAACGCATTTCCGGCGCCATAAAACACCAAAACAGTGTGCGGCGGTCCCATTCGGAGCAAACGTGCTCCGAACGACCTGAAACCGCACGGGAACGATAGAAATATTATTCCTGAGATGCAGGAGAAGGCCACACATCCATCGGATGTGCGTTACGCGCGGCACGTCCGATTGTGTCCTTTTCAGCAGCGCGGCGCGCGCTGAAATGGCGCGTTGGGGGGTCAAAACCACCCGAACGACCTCCGAATGCCACGAAACCGTACGACAACATCCGGGGCGTGAATTGTGAAATGGTCGGCCCGACGGAACCTCATTCAGAGGTGCTGTGTGACCGCGGCGTCCGGAAACGCGTTTCCGGCGCCATTAAACACCAAAACGGCGTGCGGCGGTCCAATTCGGAGCAAACGTGCTCTGAACGACCTGAAACCGCACGGAAACGATAGAAATATTACTCCTGAGATGCAGGAGGAGGCCACACGTCCATCGGACGTGCGGTGCGCGCGGCACGTCCGATTGTGTCCTTTTCAGCAGCGCGACGCGCGCTGAAATGGCGCGTTGGGTGGTCAAAACCACCCGAACGACCTCCGAATTCCACGAAGCCGTACGACAATATCCGGGGCGTGAATTTTGAAATGGTCGGCCAGACGGAACCTCATTTGGAGGTGCCGTGTGACCGCGGCGGCCGGAAACGCGTTTCCGGCGCCATAAAACACCAAAACGGCGTGCGGCGGTCCAATTCGGAGCAAACGTGCTCCGAACGACCTAAAACCGCACTGGAACGATAGAAATATTATTCCTGAGATGCAGGAGGAGGCCGCACATCCATCGGACGTGCGGTGCCCGCGGCACGTCCGATTGTGTCCTTTTTAGCAGCGCGGCGCGCGCTGAAATGGCGCGTTGGGGGGTCAAAACCACCCGAACGACCTCCGAATGCCACGAAACCGTACGACAACATCCGGGGCGTGAATTGTGAAATGGTCGGCCAGACGGAACCTCATTCGGAGGTGCCGTGTGACCGCGGCATCCAGAAACGCATTTCGGGCGCCATTAAACACCAAAACGGCATGCGGCGGTCCCATTCGGAGCAAACGTGCTCCGAAAGCCCTTAAACCGCACGGGAACGATATAAATATTATTCCTAAGATGCAGGAGGAGGCAACATGTCCAGCGGACGTGCGGTGCGTGTGGCACGTCCGATTGTGTCCTTTTCAGCAGCGCGAAGCGCGCTGAAATGGCGCGTTGGGGGGTCAAAACCACCCGAACGACCTCTGAATGCCACAAAACTTTACGAAAACATCCGGGGAGTGAATTGTGAAATGGTCGGCCAGACGGTACCTCATTCGGAGGTGCCGTTTGACCGCGGCGTCCGTAAACGCGTTTCCGGCGCCCTAAAACACCAAAACGGTGTGCGGCGGTCCAATTCGGAGCAAACGTGCTCCGAACGACCTAAAAACGCACGGGAACGATAGAAATATTATTCCTGAGATGCAGGAGGAGGCCGCACATCCATCGGACGTGCGGTGCGCGCGGCACGTCCGATTGAGGCCTTTTCAGCAGCGCGACGTGCGCTGAAATGGCGCGTTGGGGGGTCAAAACCACCCGAACGACCTCCGAATGCCACGAAACCGTACGAAAACATCCGGGGCGTGAATTGTGAAATGGTCGGCCAGACGGCACCTCATTCAGAGGTTCCGTTTGACCGCGGCGGCCGGAAACGCGTTTCCGGCGCCATAAAACACCAAAACAGCGTGCGGCGGTCCCATTCGGAGCAAACGTGCTCCAAAAGACCTGAAATGAGATTATTTCTTGAATCGAAGTTTTTAAATTATTATAGCACAATTATTTGATATTATATATATATTATATATATATTAAAACATTTAAAATATATTATATATATATATATTTAAAATATTGTATTTAATAGTATATATATGAATATTTTTTATGTATATATATATATATATATATATATATATATATATTCAATTCAATAATTTTTTTTTAAAATATATTTTTTTCGACTAGCGACCGCGACCGCCATAGGCGGTCGCTCTAGGGTGCCCGGAAGAGGGGCTGCAGCGACCGCTTGGCGGTCGCTGAAGGCCGATCTACCGGCCTTCTATAGCGACCGCCATTGGCGGTCGCTGAAAGCCTCTAGCGACGAGGCAACAACGACTGCCAATGGCGGTCGCTGAGCGGCCTCTAAAGGCCTTTAGCGACCGCCAATGGAGGTCGCTAAAGGCCGGATTTTCAGTAGTGATTATTTTATTCATCTACAATGGGTTATTATATAGGCATGTATACCATATTTAATGTTATAGGATATGAAAAATGATGGAATGGGAAAAATAGTGGATGAATGACATCCCATTATGATATGTGTGGTTCATGGAAGGATAATAAATAGGTAGGGGAAGAATAGTTAGTCCATGGAAAATGTAAAGGTTGTGGTGTGGATGAATGGGTCATGAATTTCATTTAATAATTGGATCATGTCATCTTGGTGTGATAGGATGGGTATCTTATAGGGTGATATATAATGGTCGTCTTGATGATAACAGTATATAGGTAAATGAATGGAATGTGTGGAATAATAAGTGGATTTAGTGGGTAATATAGAGAATTATGAAGACAAATATGATCATATATGATTAAATAAGGGTCTACAGTATTATTATTAATGGTTCAAAACTAATAATGTCATGAAATATGAATTAATGGAATAATTTTTTAGGTTAGTGATGTTATGTGCTGAAAATATTCTTTTTTAATATAAATTTAATGTTATTTTATTATAGAATGTATCTATATTACATTCCTAATGGTGCATTAGCCCTAGGTTTTTCTTTGAGAGTTCATAATTCTACAGTCATATAAAATATCATACGGTGTTATTCCTAGGTGGGATCCTATTGAAAACATCATTTTATAGACAATTATAGGCATGTATAATTTTATAAATTATATCATACTATATGGATGTGACCATATAGAAGTGATTATTTAAATATCATCACAAGATAAACATTTACCATTAAAGGTGATTATTTTACCCATTTAATTATAATGTCTCTATATAAAAATTATTCATTTATTATGATGTGTTTAAACTAACATGATATTAATTTACAAGGATAAAATCATATAAGAGAGTTAATAGTAACACATTTTCACCAGGTATAAATTTATACCTGGTAATGTGTTGGTTTTAAATATGATTAATATTTTATTTAATAATTATTATTATTTTATACACATTCCACCAAAATTATTCTAACTCATACAATTTGAGTATTTAGTGTTCCCTCATTAATTGGGCTTTCATCTAGGCAGTTTTCATAGCCCATAATGAACAATGCTATGGATCCACCAGTATGTTACATTGTATTATATTGTAAAATTAGAATTGAATTATTCGAATAAGTGGTTTACATGTTTTAAATTATTCCCATAATGGTTCATCAAACGTTAAAATCATGTCCTTGTGAATTTTATTCATAGTTTTCTCTAAAATGAACTTGATTTATAAATAAAAAATTTCCACTTAACCATTTGTTTATTAGAATTAAGTAGTTATTTTTTTATATCATACTCAATACTTATCATTATATATCCACATAAATTTATTCCTAATGTGAGTTCCTTAGTGAAAAATGAAGAAGTTTGGAATCAACTATAGCCCAAAAATAATCCTTTAAATGTTTCCTCAAATCCTTTTATATATTTAGTGTGGGAGCCCTTTCTTCTTCACATTTTGACACATATTCATCATTCCCAACACACAATAGTATATTTTTTTGGAAAATTACTCATAAGTGGCATATAAATTTAATTCCCCAAACATTTAAATATTCAACATCATTAATATATTTTTTTAGAATCTCATTTCATTTTTCCAATATATCATTATCATTGAAAAACATTACATTATTTAAAAAAATATCCATATATCGATAGAGGGATGGAAAAAAGATACCTTTTTAAATAATCATAGAAATATTATAATTGGGACCATAATATACTTCAGGGGGTGATGTTTTGGGAGACTCTAATAAACTATTCACTTTATGATTGTGAATTGATTTACACATCAACCTATTAGCACACTTCTTGGAAAAGAGTGGTTCATACAAATAATTCTATAATTCCTAAATAAAAAATTATTATTTTGATTATATGTTAACTATGAATAATTTGGTCCAATAGATATCAAATTTACCAGATTTACAACACATGGATTATATTTTTTATCGACACAGAGAAATGTCACATTGAAAAAACCATATTAAATTTTATAATCCTTCTCACCTTCAATATTTGGAAATTGATGTCTTGTAAAATAAACATTGAAATAATTCTTTGAGCCCTTTGTGTATCATAGTATTATATTAATGAAATTTAGTAAATGGATCCACTATATCAATATTATCATGGAGTAATTTTATTTCGATATATATTTCAATGCTTTATGGTCATAATACATTATAGATTTTTAGTGTAAGAGTTATGAGCTAAATTTTTCTAATGCAATATCCCCCAGAAAAAACTCATTATCTATAGTAGTGTAGTGGATTTATGATTCATTCTTAGTATTGTTAGAATAGTAATTAGGTTTGAATATTATGGAACTTCCCTTCCTGAAAACTTATCCTATGGAGATGACACTAGAATAAAACCACAATTAATAATTTCTTTCACAATTATGAGATATGATAATTTGCGGAATCCCAAGGGAGTTCATGATGGTCAAAAAATATTGTTCACAATCTTCATTGAATTAAAATGGGACATCATTGGGCAAAAATAAGGTTAGTGGTTGATCAATTTTGGAATCATTTTAAAAAATGGAAAATATATTCTACTATGGCTAAAAAAACTCTTTGCATTGATAATGGTGGGTTGTAGGAGTTCATTGATGAACATGATATTTATTGTATCTAGAATAGTTATATGATTTGTGGTTTTATTACCAATGTTTTTTCCTCCCATTACCATAAAATAATATTATCCAAATTTAATATGTTGAACATTTCATCATATCAACTAATCATGAGATTTACATTCCCTAAGAACACAACAAAATATCTTCTATATATCAAAAAATAATCCATAAAAGTTTCAAAAAATTATTCATTGATTTCTTGAAATATGAGTGACATAATGAATTTGAATATAGATGGTATATTAATCATAAACAAATTCAACACATGATAAGAATAATTTCTATATGGTAATGTGCATATAGTTTTTGACCAATCTGATAGTATAACAACCCAATATTTATTAGTATTTTTCATCATAAATAATTTCAATTCAATAGATAGCTTATAATTCCTGAAACACCGAGTCATTGTGAAAAACACCTATTTATAGGATATATTTCTAACCTAGCCATTAAAAATGAATTTTGAACTTTTGTGACATGAATTTCAAAAAATGGACATACACAGTTCTGTTCATTAAGATATTTAGTGCATGATAGAATCAACATATTTTTTGGTGAATAGTAACATACCCTTTTGAATAGAAACGTACCCTTATTAATTGTAATGTACACATATAAAGAGTAATGTTATCCTTTTTAATAGTAATAGGACCCTTATGAATGGTATCCATACACATGAGAGTATAAATAAAATTTAGGTACTTTATATATGAAGGTAAATATTTTAATTAATTGTTGGTATTTTTTGAGTAATAAATATTTACTTAGAATAATTTAATTAATAAAATTATTGAAAATATAATTCATAAAATATAATCACAAATAAATATTTTTTTCCCTAGGATTTTATTATAATTTAATGAGGCATTAGATAATTTTTCAAAGTGTCATAAAATTTGTTATGATTTTATAAATGGAATATTTCATTTAAATGATGATTTTAATTAAATATTAAATTTCTCATATTTATAATTTTTTTTTTCATAAAATGGAGTTTCTTTTTGGATTCTAAAAGTCATAAAAATTTTTATGGTGATTTATTTGATTTTTTTGAAATACATGAATTTTTTGTGAATAGTTAAATTTTATAATTTAAGAAAAATTCTTAACATATGAATTTAGGCATCACAATTTTGTCGTGGATGATGTAAATTGAAATTGTTTCTAACTCACATTCACATATTAATTTTTTCACAATATTACATACTATTAATCGTAATAATCCAAAATAATAAACTAATAATGAAAATAATGAAAAAACAATCCTCCTCTCTAATATATAAACCACCCCTCACCCTCTCATCCTCTCACAGTACTCAATATTTGATCCATGCCTATGGTATGGAAAAAAACATCAACCCCCCCAACACATCCAAGACCTACTGGTCTCACCAATCGACCAAAAATAAATTCCATATGGAGATTTTTAATGATGAGTACTCCAAATGTAAACCTCTTTTCCTTTTCCTTTTAACTTCTTTTACAAGTTCCATTATCTTGTTTCTCCATCCTCACAAAACCACATCCAAATTCTATGATAATTATAGTAAAATACATGTAATGTTTTTTTATTATTCTATCAGAATATTTTATCATCATCTTTCTTACCCCCTCCTCTTATACTAAAAACTAAAATGCCGTTTTGGATGCGTTAATTTATCAAATTCAAGGAAAACAGTTTTTTCAAATTTTATTACCGTATCCAATTATGGTCATGATTCAATTTTTATGGTTGAAACATATCATTATATATGTAATATATCCTATTTAATGTATATGTATCATTTTTTACAGATGTAATTTAATTATTAAAAACTGAGTTTGTGGTGATCGAAAAACCATCAAAATAATCCACACGTTCATCATTAAAATTTTATATAAATATTCATCCGAAATCCATATAAAAATGATATATACAAACATTAAAAATTGTTTATTTTCATTAATAACATTTAATGAAAATTCTGTAAAATTATATCAATTCCACATAAATGTAATTAGTCATAGTCCAGCAAACCGGCAATTTAATCAAGTAAGGAAACACTATGGAATGATAGAATTCAATATTTCTCATATCACTTTTATTTGTGTGAGATTTCTATTTCTCGTGACATATTTATTTAATTTGGTGTATTTTTAATATAATTTATTACAGAATATAAGGATTATCTTTATATTAACTGTATCCAATGATACATTTGATGATGATTAGTGCTGGGTCATAGGACTTTATTGATTTCAATGTGGTTAGGAGAATTGCCTCAATTTCCATTTTATTGAGATTTACATTGATCATTGCACCTAATAATTATTATTTGGTGCATCTATTTTCTATTTTATATCTTATTTCATTGAATATTTTAAATATATTATATATCTATATTCTGGCTTCATATATATGATTATTGTCTTAAGTCGTACAACTTTTAACATATGGTGTCTATTTGTTGTGTTTTTTTAACTATGGAAATATTGATATATATATATATATCCTCTAATATATAAGAATAATTAAAATGCATATTTTACTTATATTAAATCTAGGTATAAATTATTATTTTGAGTTTCAGTGATGGGTGGTTCCATATATAGACATCAGATGTTCTAGATAGAAGACATCCAAATAATAAGAATTCTATTTATTCTATATTCTATTTTTACTTTCCATGAGGATTAACATTGCAAAAATCATTGGATGTATTTTTATTCTTAGCATATCATTGGAATGAGTTTAAATTAATTAACTATTCTCTATTAGTTACATCTAATTGATTATTATTTAATTATTATTGATTCATGTTTACACTATATGTAACCTTTACGGAGAATTTGAGTTCACCCTTATTATGTTTCCTTTCCCTAGGTTTTGAATAAGAGAATATTGATTTTTTTTATATAAAGTAGTTTATTTTAGTCTATTATGTATCATTTTGTTCAATATATTTCCAAATTTACTATTGGTATCAGGTATGTAATATGTTCTTTCAAAACTGTTAAACAAATCAGAAATTCCGGATTTGATATATTATAATCATGCAAATATAATAAAATAATGCACTGGATCTGGGATTCTGTGGTCAGGGAATTACATTAGGTATCATAGGAAGTTTGAAATCATTAATGGAAACTACATTATGGGGACATAGTTTAGATTACATAACCCAAAGATATAATTTGAGGAGAATCATAGAGTAACATCGTAGAATTTTGGTAAAGTGGATACTATGTTGGTGTACCTAGAAAATACATCCTTGTCTACATAGTACAAGTTGGCATGGATCAGTCCCAATTATACCTAAGAGTAATAAGTATGACAATGATTTTTGGTCTTGACCCAGGGTATCCTTGTACACATCAAAGGGACTTACTCGAGAACTAGTTTGACACTCTCATGGTATATACTTTGGACAATTCACATTTTCTTTATAAACCATTATGATTGACTGTAAAGTAAATATAAACCATGTTTTTGATTATGATATTATGTTTTCATAAATTTTCAGAATATTTTATGTGTTTTAATGTTATAAATTTTTCATTTATACTTAATTTAGTTTATGACATTGTTTTGTGATGGAACCATAATCAAAGGAATGGAATCAATACATGTGGCCAATGTAGGAATTTTCCTACTTAGAAAGTCAGCACAATAAGTGTTAGAGTAGATCAGATCATGACCATAATGGGACAACATACTCAGGATATGAAGAATAACCATTCTACACCTATATTGTATCGTTTCATGAGAAATAATCCCATATATTTTAGTGGGACTAAAAACCTAGTGGTAGATGAGTAGTGGATAAAGTCCCTTGATAATATATTTATCGCATTAAGATGAAATTAAAATGAAAATATAGTACTATCAGTATATTACTTCAACAATGACACTAATCAATGGTGGTCCATGGTCCAGAATAACATGGGGTAAAAAATAGAATATATGAAATGGAGAACATTTAATGAAATATTATTTGACAAATATTCCCCTCATGAATACCGAACAGAAATGAAGAGAAAATTCCTTATCCTTAAGAATAGGGAAGAAGCGAGTGTTTTGGTGAATGAGTCTATATTTAAAATACTAGTGAGGTATGCTATATATTACATACATTATTTGGAAGACAAGATTAATCATTTCTTGATGGTTATAAGACAAGTTTTTGAAGGGAACTAGATTCTCAAACATTTTCATTATATGATGAAATTGTACTACCTCCCATTAAATCAAATAAGACAAATTCTATATCAAATTTCTTCAAGGGTTACCTAGAAATAAATTGTACTCTGATTACAATGGAAAATGTGAAACTCGAAAGAAGAAGGAAATGAATCCATTACCATAATGCAAGAATTGTTGAATGAATCATCATAGGAAATGATTGAAAGTCGTGGAAGTTTTTTATTTATGTGGAGAAAAGAGTAATCGGTATAATGAATATACGGGGAACAAAAAAGTCAATAATGTTCAATAATATAATTTTAGATAGATGGGGCACTATGAAAATGATTTTCCAAATCACCAAGGAATGATGTCTCATAAAAGGATACGGGAGGAGTGCAGGATTATGTGCTTACACGAATAGAGGTTGAAGTGACTAATGATGTGGTTGAATGTACTTTAATTATTTCATAAACCATTCCCAAAGAATTATATTATTCTGGATAATACAATTATATTATATGTTCCCATTTTCAATTAAAATTATACATTTCCAATTGGATTTATTAATGGAGTTATAATTAAAAAATATTAAGGAATCTTTCATTGCAATAACGATTTATTGGTCAGTCCCCATTATGACACATAAATGTACATTAGTTTCTAACTATATCAACATACCTAAGAACTAACTTGACATAATTCATTTTATGAATTTGATTTCAAATTATGATGTGAAAATCTATTGTAAGAAAAAGAAGGTTATGTTTTTTAAGAATGATGTAGAATCCATTATCTTTAGTATAGAAAAATCGGCATCTTGAACATATCCAAATTCACCTTCAGTAACTATTACAAATGAAATTCATGGGGAGGAAGAGAAATCATCATCTATGTATATTCAAATTGATGGTTTACATATTGAGAAATAATACATTGATGTGTTTCCGAAGTATTTAAATGAACATCCTCCAGAGCTGGAAGTTGAGGTCCTTATTGATTTAATTCTTAGTCCAAGACCTATATCAAAGAATCATTATAGAATGGTCACTGTGTAATTATTAGAACTCAAGAAACAATGAGGAGAATTGAGTGATAAATGATTTATCTGCACTAGTGTATCTCCTTGGTGATCCCATGTTCTCTTTGTCAAGAAGAATGATATATATATTAGGATGTGAATTAAATACACAGAGATAAATGTTATTATGATAATGAACAAGTATTATATTCCGTGCATTGATTATTTATATAATCTACTTCATGGATACCAATATTGTTTGAATATTGACCTTCTATCTGGATATCATTAGTTGCATGTGATGATGTAAGATATTCATAAAAAAATTTCCATCATGGTATGGGCATTATGAGTTTACATTAATGCCTTTTGGACTGGGTAATGAACCCTCAATATTCATGGATATAATGAATAGGGTTTTTAAGGAATTTCTTGATGATTTTTTGGTATTTATCGAAGATATCCTGGTATACTCCAAAATTTATTAATTCCATGATAATCACCTAAGGATTATTCGGGAAACACTTAGAAAAAATGGATTATATTGTAAGTTTATAAAATGAGATTTTTAGCTTCAATTAGTTTATTTTCTTGGGCACATTGTCTATAAGGATGGAATATTAGTCGATCCTATGAATACAATGTATATCTAAGAATGACCCATGCAATGGAACATAAACGTGGTATGTAGTTTTATTGGATGAACATGTTACTGTCATGGTTTCATTAAAAACATTTCCTCCTTGTCTAACCCACTAACCAAGGTCACACATAAAGTGGTTAAGTTTTTATTGATGAAAGAATGTATAGAAATATTTGATGAGTTGAAAATAAAAATTTTCAATGATTTAATTTTGACTCTTCCCCAAGAAATGATTGAGTGCTGATATAAAGTGATTCATTTAATAATGTATTGGGTTGTCTACCAATGAAAAATGATAATGTTATTTCTTATGAATCATGGTAGTTGAAGAATCATGAGAAAAATTATACAACTCAAGATCTTGAGTAAGAATCCGTAATATTTTCTAAAAAAATATAGATACACGGTCTATATGGTGAAGGATGCGAGATATATATGGATCAAAATAGTTTAAAATATATTTTTACACAGAATCAACTCAATCTGTGGAAAACGATATGGTTCGAGTAATTCCCAGATTATTATTGTTCAACACACTAGCATCCAATAAAGGAAAATAATATGGAAGATTCATTAAGCATGAACGATCATGAACTTCTAACCCAAATGATTATTGAGAGAGATACTATATTCTTGGATATGCTAATGATGGATATGGAAATTTTTATGGAAGGGGAATTTTTTTCCATTTCCAAATGATCTAGAAAACATATTTACTAGAGGAGTTAAAAATCACTCAATAAATTGATGATAACATACAAAATATAATTAGAGCTACTAATGATGGATGATTTGAATACTTCTTGTATGAGGATCGAGTTCAAAAATCTGGAAAGAGGTTATGTGTTTCAATAGTACCTGAGCAAGAAAGGGAGATGTTGGATGATTCTCCTTCATCAAATATCTCTATAGAACCTATTAGTACCAAGATGTAAATAGATATCAAGGAACATTTTTTGTGGGATAACCTGAAGAGTGAAATTTATGACTATATGTCAAAGTGTGTAGTTTTTCAACATGTGAAGGCCAAGAGACAACATCCTAGGGGGTTCATGTAACCTATACCTATTCTTATGTTGAAGTGGAATGACAATACGATGGTTATTTTAACAAGAATACTGAGGAACCCTATAAGGAATGATGGAATATGGGAAATTATTGATCGTCTAAAAAATCAACACATTTCCAAGCTATTAGAAGGTATTTACCACTTGAGTTAGTGTAAAGACATTATATTAACGAAGTTGTAATAATTCATGGTGAACCTCTATCAATTGTGTCTGATCTAGATTCACGACACTAGAGAATATTTACTGATAAATCAAACAAATAAACTGGTAAGGGTTATTTGGGAAAACCAATAAATGGTGGATGAAATGTGCGAACATGATGAAATTATGAATAGGAAACACCCAAATATTTTTTGATGGATTTATACATGAAAATATTTGAGGAAGAAATTTCTGAAGGAGGGATGAGTATAACACCGCAATATTTTATGATATGTTTCTTCTTATATAATTTCAATTCATTAGATAGATTATAATGAATAAAACACAGAGTCCATATAGAACAACACCTGGTTCTTGGAGATACTTAAAAACTATCCCTTAAACATAAAATTTCCACTTTTGTGATTTGAATTTCAAAAAACGGACCTACACAGTTGTGTTCAGTGAGATATTTAGAGTTCCATGGAATCAAATTAATTTTTTATGAATAGAAACAAAACATTATAAATAATAACTTAACCATATGAATACCAACGTACCTTTATGAACAGTAATGTTACACATACGAATAGTAATGTGATGCTTGATAATTATATCCTTACCGATTAGTGTATAAAAAAATTTTAGGCACCTTATAAATGAATGTAAATATTTTAATTAAATGTTGTTATTTCTGAGAGTAATAAATATTTAATTATAATATTATAATTAATAAAATTATTTAAAATATAAATTTTAAAGTTTATTCATAAATCAATATTTTTTCCCTTTTATTTTAGTAAAATTTATTAATACCTTAGTTAATTTTTCATTGAGTCATAATACTGGTATTAATTTTATAATTTTTATTTTTGATGAAATGATTATTTTAATAAAAAAATAAATTTATCATATTTAGAATACTATTTCCATAAAATGGAGTTGACAAGTAGAAAAATGTTTAGGGTGAATCATTTGGATTTTGTTGATATATTGAATTATTAGTGAATAGTTATATTCGATAATTTACTAAATATGCTAAATAAATGAATTTATCCATCATTCTCCTATCATAGATAATGTAAATGGCCATTAGTTAAAACTAACATGCACTTATTACTATAAATTCACAATAATCTATACTAATCATATTTTTGTTTTAAAATAATAATCAAATTATTAATATAATGAAAAACCCTCCTCGCCTCCACTATATAAACCACCTATTCCTCTCACACCACTAATGATGTGGGCGATGACACTGTTATACTAAATACAAATCCCAATACACCCCCACATGTCCATGACTAGTTAGCCTCCCCAAAAGTCCAAAAACATAGTCCTTACAGACATTCTTAATGAGGAGTACTCAAGTGGTAACCCTCTATTTATTTTCCTTTTAACAACTTTTACAAGTTCCATTCTTTTATTTATCCATACCCACCTCCACTCATCAAAATTATATGATAATTCTATTAAATTAAAAGTACTATAATTTTAATATTATAATGGAATATTTCATCATCATCTCTCTTTCCTCCTCCTCTTATACTAATAACAAAAACATCGTCCAAGATGTGTTAATTTATCACATTCCAGGATGATGGTTTTTCAATTAATATTATGGTATTTAATTATGGTCATAAAACTATTTTTATGGTTGAAAAAAATCATAATATATCTAATATAGCTATTTAATGTACTGGAAACAATTTTTACACATATTATTTAATTATAAAAACCAATTACTTTATTGTGATAAAAAAACCTTCAAAATATTCTAAGCATTTATCATTTTACTTTTATATAATGATTCATCATCAAACCATATAACCAAATGATATATTTATTTATTTATTTATTTTTCTGAATATTCATTAAAAACATGTAATTACAAATCTAGATAATTATATCAATTCCACATGAACTCCATTACTCATAGTCAAGTGAATCGATCATAAAAATCATTTAAACAAACACTCTAGAACGACCAAATTCATTCTTATAACATATCAAGAAAATAATAAATGAACATAATAAAATATTAATGAATCTAATAAATTTATATAAAGATATTAATTAATTAATTAATGTATATAATTTGGCTATCCAAGATGTTAGGATCAAAGAAAGAACACATTCGGGCATAAGGTTATGGGTTTCTCATCTCACTGTTATTTCCATGATATTTCCATTGCTCACCACTTATTTAATGAATGTGGTGTATCTGTACCTCCATTTCATATATAATATCAATATTTCCTTTATATTCGTGTCATTGAATTATATTTTTTATTATTATTACTGTTCTGTCATACGACCCGGTTGATAAAAATGTTCCAAGGAACATTGTCCAAATTTCCATTTCATTGTGATTTTCTTTGTATTGTGCACCTAATAATTCATATGTAGTGTATCTAATATCCCAATGATATCATATTTCATTTGAAATTTTAATTATATAACATATTCATATTCATGATTCATGGATATGATTATTGTCTTAAGTCATACAGCCTTTTACAAATGATGTTTATTTAGATTGTTGTTTTAACTATGGAAATATTGATTAATCTGTATCCCTTACTCTATACAGATATTGAAATGTAAAATTATAATTGTAAAAAATATATGTATAAATAATTTTTTTGACTTTTTTATGCGAGGTGTTCCCTATATCCCCTGTATGCATCAACATGTCTCAGTATACAAAACAACTAGCGACCGGCACCTCGTGTTTGTTTCCAAAAATCAGTCAGGTTTCTACCCATAGACATAAACCACATAGATGGTATAATGGTTCATGTGAAAAATACATAACATACAAATAATATTCATTCTCTTTATTCAGTTTTCAGTCTTTACTTTCAATAAGGTTTTCACTAGGACAAACTCTATTGATTCATTTTTATTTTCATCTTATCGATGGAATGCGTTTTCTATTATTCACCATGGAGTATTTGTAGTTAATTTCTGAGATTCATTCACTTATTATTTAGTCACAATTCGAATTTATGTGAAACATTATGAGAATTTGATCTCACTCTTTTTTTGTATCCTTTCCCCATGTTATGTTGAAGAGAACCTTGAATATTTTTTCAAGGAGGCAGTTTATTTCTGTTTTTTATGTGTCATGTTGTTCTCTATCATTCCAAATAAACTATGAGTATAATTTATGTAATATAGACTTCCAAAAATTATAAACTAATCTGTCCATCAGAATTTAATTTCCAATAATCATTCCAATATAATAAAATAACACACCGGCTCTGGGCTTCTGGGGTTGGAACACTACAACTATGCCAACTGGAATTTGTTTATAGATTAAATTCCCATTATGAAAATATTTAATTTCATACCAATATATTCATTCAAATATATAATCTATAAATTTAATCGGTATGTAATATCGAATAGAGGTTTAGTATAATATTATATAATGATTTTAAACTGAATTTTTTTGATTGTATAGGTTGGTTTCATCTCATCATAATTTTTTTAACCACGGTTAAGTATCCCTTTATTAAAACCACATGTTGTTGGCTCAAACCCACACTTTCAGAGATTTTGAAAGTACATATAACATAAAATAGTTTCAAGAATTCCCTCATAATAAATAATTTCTTATATTGGGGTATTTCTCTTATATAGTTGGAATCATGAATATAATCCTTTATCACAGAGTATAATATGAGTGAAAATATTGTGGATGATTACTATATTGCTATCCAAAATCCAAGGAAACTAGTTATTCCTACTCTTAATAATTTTTTATATATTATAAAGATGATATATTGTCTGTTGAGAGTTAGTAATTACTATAAACATAACATGAGGCAAAAAATGACTCCCTATTTGTAATTGGTGTTGGATTCAGTTATAATAGTTTTTACTAATAATCATAGTCAAGAACTTGGGTGGATATTTCTTTTTATGATTTCAATTGTTAAAAAATGATTTTATTCATTTATATCCTCTTACATACTATACTCTGTTGACAATATCCCTCCCCTCATCCATTGTATTGGGTATAGGTGGTGGGTGTAACTAGATTTAAGGGAAATCCTCAAGAAAAAAAGGATGTTAATAAATTCCATTTGAGACAGTATCATTGGTTGATGATTTTCGCTATGGAAATTAATCATTACAACAAAAAAATAACTATATAAACCTATATATGAATATTGTGGATAAAAAAATAAACTTTAAACAAAACCATGATAATAATAATACTAGAGTACATGCGGAATACAACTGGCATAATTAAAGAGATCAAAGATAACAAAATCACTATGTTACTAAATTCAAAAACATGAAACTCCCAGCATTATCCAATATCCAATGGGACTAGACATGTAAATAGAGTTAAAAAGAATATCTAATGAACTAATTAAATTTTTCTAAACAAATGTCTTGAAAAATGAAATTTGGAAACACACAATAGTATCTAAAAAAGGGGTGAGTATAATTTTAGTAGTATTTTCCCAATGACATCCCAGGTCATACCAATAAGGAAAAATATGTAAGATATTATATTTATATTAGTTTAATTTTTTTTAATAAATTTCTATCAAATCCTCATCACATTCCATAGAATAAAACCAAAATGGGGCATTAAGGAATTTCACAATTCCATTTGGAATACATAATCAATGATCCCACACATACACACACCAAAAATTCCACATATGAATTCCCATGTTATAGTTATACAGTCCTGATCATTCCTTCATCGATATACCATGTAGTAAATTGGAATGAAATAATAGGTTCTCCAATGGAACAAGCCTATTACAACCGATCATAATTAATAAAAATGAACCCCCAAAAACCATGTATGAAAAAGCTCATGCATTCCATTCTATATAAATTAATTATTTTATATAAAAAATTGAATAACCATTTTAAATATTGGAAATAAAAACTATAATTTTAAATTCATCATTTTTAAATTAGCATAAAAATAGATTTCCCACAAAACAATACAATTTTAAAAGAAATCTCAAAACTCTCACTAAGGAGGGTTTCCGGAAGTATCACAAAATAACTTATCGATAATTCCATGAAAACAATAATTTGAACATATTAGATCGAGTTATAATCATGAAGAGTCATGAGAGAAGAATCCAACATCATAGAAATTTGTGAAAGTGAACAATGGGACATTGATTATTTATATCCAATCTCAAGATACATTTCTTTTCATAGATCCATCCAAAAAATCACGATTCAAAAAAAAAGAACATGGATTTATCCAAAATGGATTATATAAATGGATTCATAAAACATAAATATAATGAATATATGTATAAAGGACATGAATAGGGAAAAACCAACAAATGTTTCTCTCTAATGAAAATTGAATCACCAAAAACAAAAACAGGCTCCCCTACCAAATGTAATTGCCCCTCTATCCATGGGGAAATAGAATTAGAATTATGGGTGAATTAAGTTAAAATTGAGGAATAATGGTATTACATAGAATTTTATCCACTAGTTTTGGAGGAAAATCTATGCTCTACATTGTTATGTTACACTATATGGAAAACAATGTCCCAATAGTGTGGTGTATGCTGTGAGTCATCCATGAGTATAATTGGATCTTGTGCTTATAAAACTGTTAACCCACCATTATTTTTTCTCTTTCTAACATTTTGTTGTCTCACAATGACATCCATAGTGCTTTGAACATCCCTGTTATAATAGATTATCTATCATTGGCCACCATATTCTAATTCCAGATATCTTATAGGTAATAAATGTGTTCTATTAAGTGTGATCTTTATGTGATCATCAAGATACGACTATAAATAATTCAAGGACACTTATGATCATCTTAAAAAACAAATTAATCACAATATATATATAATAAATAAACAAAGTGTTTGTTATATAAAACAAAGTTTGCTACATTATCCCCACCATTTCTATTTCCATCTATAGAATGCAAAAAAAAAGATTATCCCTAAAAGATTTTGGGTCATCCCTCAAACATTTCTTTTTAATGCTCTTAAATTTCTTCCCAAATATGATCATGTAGTCATATATCTCACAGTAAACATACTCATTTCCCATGAAATAGATTCTATTGACTCTCTGAAACACATATAGGCACATAAATCATCTCAATATCATGTTCTAGGTGATTGTGACCCCATCACATCACATGTTCATGAAGATGTATATATATGATCAATTATGAAACATTAAAAAAATGGATATAACAAAACCCTGGGGGAATAGAAAACTAATAATATAGGTGACAAACTCATTCATGTTTCCCTTGAGGGCCCATGTATCATGCATGTAACCTAATCTATATACCAAAACTATTATTTCCAATCATTAGAGAGATTTTCAAAAAAATCATCAATAACATCAAACAACAATTTTTGTTGACAATAACCCACATATGATTCTTGAATACTCTAATCCATCTATATTATATTCAGGATCAATTTAGTATAATGTTTTATCACATGCACAAGGCATGTTCCAACAAGTGACATATAAGCTATTCCCACCCAAAAGAGTGTAGAAAAATGATAAAAAACATAAAATAATTAAAAATGATTCATATGTATTGAAGTGTGATAAATAATGATTTTCTATAATGAAAATATAATGGTGTTTTCTCCTCCATTAAGGCAATAAAATCTATCATGTATTTAAAACGATCTCTTTTAATATTGGGGTGGTCCATTCATATTTTCCATCATATTGACGACGAATTGGTTTACTCATATTCAACAATTTCTCAAGGTCCATAAATAAGGTTATCTATGAATAAAAAATAAATACGGAACTCAATATGATAAAATAAATACTAGAACACCATCCAACTATACAATTTATCTAATATAAATTCTCGATAAATCAAGTTATGAGTTATTTTAAAAAATAGCGATGAAATGAGTTGACATTGTGATCTGATTTACTATTACCCACATAGAAACGTGTTTTATATCCATTCATTGTAAAATTTTCAAATAATCCATGGTTTTCTACTCCCATTCTCAAATGGGAATTTTAATGACTAAAATATATCCAATTTTCATATTTGTTACTCTATTACATACATACATGTATGTTATTAGAAAAACACTTTTGATTTCCTCTTCTTGAAAACACACTATAAATATTCATTAATCAGTATAATGTAATTTTTAATTAGTGTATGACCAACCCATTTATTATTGTTGTATGAAATAATTTTTTTTTTCGAAAAACCCACAAGTAACATAATATAATATCTAAACCACATAACTGAACTCCCATACAACTTACATCCACCAATTGTCTCCCAAACATAGAGTTATAACCTCATGGTAACAAATTTATGATATGATATATAATCTTAATTCACATGTTACATAAAATATATAACTGAAAAAGTAGAAATAAAATTAAACATGACTATGGTCAGTTCAATGCATCTATTTGTTTTCTATAATCGAAAACAATTACCATTGATTTGAAGCATACTTATTCAAGTAATAATATGAATTTCTATATAATTCATCATCAAAAAATTCTATTTACACTAGGTGTACATCATATATGAGTAAAAAATTTGATGGTATTACATCCATATTATTTTCATCATGTTCAAATATCATTTTTAGAATTTGTGTTTTGACATCTTATGATCTATAAAAATTATAAATTTCTAATCAAAACAATACGGACAAATGGTATTCAATGAATTAAATATAATATCATATTCCAAACCATGTTTTGGGTAGTTATTGTTATCAAATAATGACTATCATGAACCATAAGCAACAAAAAGATCTAGATTCATTAGAAAACATCCCGATTAAAACTTCTATTAACCAAAATATTCTATATAGAATTATATAGATTCTATAAACATGAGGCTATTTTTATGATATGTGTATTTGATTTATACATTTTAGGGTGACTAATGATAGTTTTTTATTATTCCATTTATATTAATTTAGATTTTTTTATTATTTGACATGTTTAATTTTTTATGGAAGCACACATCAAATATTAGAAATGGGAACAAAGGGACTAAGGGAAGTGATGAAAGACACTTTGGTCTGCAATTTGAAGTGTCATAGTGTGACCACAAAATGATACTATCAGAATCCAACATAATAAAGGGAAGAAGAAGGAAAACTATCATAGAGGAAGTAATTTATATGTCATGTGACTCATTATATTTCATCATTTTTTCTATTAATTCATCTCCACATCTATCCATATGACGAAGATTTAAATCCTGTGAAAATCCATTAGGCAAACAAAATTCACTCCATGAGTGTTTTTATATAGAATATATTTGAAAATTCATCATCACTACATAATAAAATTTATGAATGGAAGATACATTGTGTGTTTATCAAATTATAGACCCTTTGAATTTCATGTATTTTTTTCATGCTATAAAAGATTATTAATTCCAGAAACATGTCAACAATACACATCATGAATGAGTCATGATACGAAGTCTTTAATACGATTGCATGCTATTTTGATACAAGAGACAATGTATACCAAACCAATGACTATGAACCAATGATATTAATATAAAGAGGAAACAATGGCCACACTGAAACAAGGATAGTTCAATGACTTGCTGGTACTTCTCAATGGGAATTGTAATTCTTTATCCTCACCATCTCATGGATACCAGGAGGGGATAATTTATTTTAGTTGTGGAATACATAAAAAACGAATACTGAATGTATAATGTATTTTTTTCTATTTTAATTAATGTTTATATTTAATATTTATTCTTCAAACCAATATATTCAAAGATTCCCTTTTCATGATATTTCAAAAACATTGTTAAAAAGTTTTTTTAATTATATTCTTTTTCTGAGTGTCACCATTTCATGTGTATGTTGAATTTCTTTTTTAAATGTTGGATATAGGGTGTATACTTTATCCAATTACATTAGGAGCGTTCTTTCCTACTATTTAAATATTGTTTCAACTCAAATATTCATTTTAATACAAAATTCTTATAATGATAAAAGGAGAGTCTATAATGCATATAATTTATAATGAGCGTTGGACTCACTAATACCTAATTTTAATTACTTTCAGAATGATACTAAATTATTTCATTCCATGTTATTCTATTAACGTAGATTCATTGTTGATAAAAACCCTTTTTTCTATTTTCTTTTGTATTATTATTCTAGAATCACAATATGAGTAGTTGGTATTCAATTACAAAAATTATTATTTAGTTTAGGTATTTTAAATGAATTAATATTTTCTCCCAGAGTAACTACATGTGCTCAACCTCAACCTTTCATATCCTATAATAATGTACATTTAATTTTTTTTATTTGTGTTGTAAATTGTAAAATTCAAATACCCTAAAAAAATTAGAGGTACTAATGGTGATGTTAGTGTTAACAAAATTATAACCATAATCTTTTTTATTTTTTTATTACACTCATCACTCCATTTGAATGGAATTACATTCCATATAAATTCCATAATAAGTGATAAAAAATATGAAAATTACTGTATGAAATAACTATAACATCCTGATAAGATAGAGAAACTACATTTATCAAAGAAATTGTTTAGTCTTTTCCATGAGATAACAACATCTATCTTTTATAGATATATAGAGAATTGTTTTTATAAATGACATTTTAATAGAAAGTTACCTCTTTTATTTAGAAATAAAACATTGACTACCAGTCATAGAGATGATGATCCTGCATGATTTCCAACACTATTTCAATTTAATTCTCCTGATTAAAATTTTTCCTTGAATATATCAGTGTATCTTCAACAAAACAACACCAAAATCGAGTCTAGATAATATTTATATATCAAATTCATTATTTCCATATAGACGTCTGGTGATTTCATAAAATTAATTAAAAAAATGGTCCTGTAAAGTCTATATCTTCTTATAAAATATATCATTTGATTATCCACCATTTGAACTAAAAAATATTGATATCTTAAATGTGTGTAAATTTTTTAGAAACCCTTGGTTCCCCAATATTGGTAAAATATGTCCTCAAAATGTGGAATATGACAACAATTATTTATAATAACATGGTTAAGAATTGTATAATCTACACAATTACTATGGGTTCCAACATAATTCTTCATAAAAATATCATGTGTTGACCATAGTGATATATTTGTTATGATGATCCCTTTACATTTAAAAAATTCCAAATAGTATTTCAATTAACTTAATTATTTTTATTCAATTTGATAGGAAAAATATGGAATACAATTACTCCCTATTATGAGATCAATCATAAACATCACTTCTCTTTTTTTTGGTAACCCCAAGAAGTTTTCAGTAAAAACAAATATGAAATACTCCATATCATTGGAAAACCACTATTCTAAATTTCATTAATTAATTTCTGTGAAACTGATATCAACTTGTAATAAATAGTTCTAAACCACTAAAAAATGTAGTAAATAAATACATAGGACATCAAGATCATTTAGGGAATTATTTTCTATTTTAAATGGAAACATCCAAACCAAAAATACAATAACCTAACAAACATCAATGTCATGCAAGATAAGAATAAAAAACAACCCCAATCATTATAATTCCATAAAAATATCATGGTAGAAGAGGAAATAGAGATAAAAAACAATAACCTTTAATTAAAACAAATGTGATAGAAAATAAATTCATAAACAAGTTTCTCCCAATATACTCTATACTAAAACATAATAAGGAAATTCCAATGTATCATGAAGAATTAATATTGAACTGAGATACATTCCCTTTACCTGTATCCCATAGTGAACATATGAAAATCCACAATAATAAAAAATAAGGGGTTCAGTCTAAACATTTTAGTATTTCACCATTGAAATCCACTCATATTACACTAGGTCAATAATTGATAGAAAATTTACAAAGAACATTTCAAATGTAATTAAAATAGACAATAATATATCAAAAAAATATTCCGTGTAAAAATACAGTAAAAGTACATAAAAAAATTTATTAATTTTTTTTATATCCATTATATGATTCCACCCAATCAATCATACAATCATTAAAAAATAAATTACATGGATATTGATCCCAACACTTGAGAAGCCTCTTATCAATCTACTAGGTCTTTATAAGGTACCCAATAACAGGTTCCCTAATGGCACACACCACTTAAATAGGTTCATGTATAATGAAAATTTACCCACACAAACCATGTATTCCATAACCCATGCCTATCTATTTTACATAAAACCATTCATTCAATAAAACTATTCTAAAAATATTTTCTATTTATTAAATAAAAAGTAGAATTTTTAAATCATTTTTTTAGAATTTTAATCAAATTGTATTTTATATTAAAAAATAATGTCTTCAAAATATCTCAAAACCCGAATTAATATGTTTGAAAAAAGGTATCACACAACTATTTCGCAACAATTTAATGAAAAACATCCATTTTAAGATATGTCTTCAAGTTCTAATTAAATGGACTCAATGGAGAACCCACCGACAACAGAATTATTTCTAAAAATTAGGAATGGTGGAATAGTTTTGTTAGTATTGTAACTCACCACCATTCCTTACCTATATCAACCAATAATACATCAAACATACAATCATAAAACCTGAATATATACAAAATTAATTAGATCTATGATTATGAGGATATGAAAGAGACGATAAAAAGAATTAAAGAAATTAATGGGGACTTATCAGAGAATATATAACTCCAATATGCATTGAATCACATAAAACATGATCCATGATTGAATAGAATCACCTCTCAATCATTGGGATGAAAAGGCATCTGAATTTTTTGATAAATAGGGGAAAATTGAAGAAAAAACATATTAAATAATATAATTTCAACATATTCTGGTGGGATAACTTTACGTCGCATGGTTAGGCCACATGGTTTGGCCGCATGGATTTCAAATCCATGCACCTATAGTCAAATTCTACTAACAGAAGGAAACTCAATTCACTATTGACCCAAACTATTATGCCCCTACCTTAAACGTTATATAATCATGATTTATGTCATGAATTACCATTGGGTATATTTTCGGGTTTAGAATTTTAGAGAATTAAGCTATAAATATTACATTATATCTCAAATATATCAATGAAAACACTCTTAATATATCCAAATTGTTTCTGAATAATAATTCCCCTTAAATAAAAAAATAATTCTTTTCATTATAAAAATCATCTTGAATTTTTCTTTTATTTTACCCTTCCTTATACCATATGAAAAACATTTTAAAAACATTGGATGATCAAAAAAACTAATTAAGGGATATATAATAAAGAATTAAAACAGTAGTCCATGAATACATAAAAATCAATGAAATTATTCTTTTCAATCACAAAACATAATCCCATACATCATGAAATCATAAGATTTATGAATAACATATAGAAGTCCTAAATCATAAAGGTAACTTTTGGAATCCATAACATACTTACATTTTTAGCTTCATAGCTATATTAGAAGTTATGTTTGTAATACCCATCAGTATATTAACTACATCTCTGAAGAGAAACATTATTTTTTACCTCTATCACATAACGCAATGCATTGGGGAGTTATCTTGGGCTCACCCACCTTAGGTTTATCATAAAACCACTGATATTTGGTTTATCACATAACCACTCGTCAAATGTACAAGTACCATTACATAATAATAACACATTCAATATTTAAATTATCAATATTTCACTCATGAAACATAGTGAATAAATTCATGATATTAAAATTTTAATCCATTTCCAAAACCATTTAAAACATTTAATAAAGTGATTTTTGAATCAAATTTTCCCATACGGCTTTGAAACATTTAATATTTAAAAAAATTAATTTCAATATAAATAAATCCTTAAAACCATTTGGAAAACATGAAAATTATTGATAATTATTTATAAGATTAAATCGTTAAAAAAATGAAAACAATGTTTCAGCTAAAGAGTCCATTACCGTTGAGAAAATACTTAAATGAAAATAATTTAAAAATATCATTAAAATAAAACTATAATATCATAAGAATAAGGATATTAATTATATAATATTTCAAAGGATATTATATACACATTATAGGATAATAATTGTGCACAATATCATGATACGTCTCATTGAAACTAGATTGAGACGAATTCCCTTCGATGAAATCGGCAGCCTAATGGATTTATATAATAATTTAGAAAATGAATTGAATAGAGTTAAAATGGTATCCCATAACTTGGGAATAAAATTTATGAAAATAGGGAAATAAAATAACATATCCCATCATAAGATAATAGAAAAAAATGACAAAACATGACGAAGTCTTTGACTAAAAGAGGGAGGTGAATGGTTCCATTACCATGAGTTAAACTAGTCACATATGATCCTTGTTCTTGTTGAATAATAAACTTAGGTTAATTTATACTTTATTAAGAAGTTTTTCATGTTTATTATTTATTTTATATAACTTGTTACCATGTTATAAAGGAATTAAATATTAATGATACATAGGTATATTATATTTCTATTATAATGTCATGTTTTATATATTTTACCTAATTTCTTTATTTATATCCTTTGTACATTCAATGTATGGAATGTATGACTCATATCACTTTAAGGGGGTGGTAGTCCACACTTCCAAAAATGAAATTATCATATTTAAAAATCATGAAAATCATAAAGGTATTTTTGTAAATAAAAATTACAGCATCATAAAGAAAGTATAAATATAATAAATATAATATATAAATAATGTTTCATCACATTTTCTATCATTATAGGTGGTAGGGGAAAATCAAACAGTCATCGTTTCATGAGCCAGTAGTTCACCTTACACAGAAATAGTATGTTTATATCCATTAGATGGAGGTCTGTGCAAGTGTAGTTAAAATTATTGTCATCAAAACAACCTTGTATACATAATATATTTGGTATTTTATAAAATAATTGAATAAAATATGTTTATGGTGTTGGATATGAAAAATAAACGATAGAAGCTTGAGAGAAGGCATTACCTCAAATCGGGTAACTCCTTTTGATTTTAGTTAAATGGTTTTCAGGAATTGCCTCAAGGAGAAGTAATGGCCTATAAAAGAAATATAGGGATGTTGTGAGATTATTTGGGCATATGTAAGATGAGAAAAGGGGCTTGAGAGTTATGACTAAGGTTTTAGAGGTGGTGGCCTTTTATAAGAGGGCATAGATGTACTTTATGAATTTATTGATAGATTATTTTAGTATAAACTGAATTTAGATTTTCAATAGGTCAAAAAATCATTTAATTCAAATATAAGAATGATTATTGCCTTAATAATCTAAATCAACAGGTTTTAGAGAAGGTTTGGTTTCAAATTTAACCTTATCTTTTTTGCTTTAACCCATAGTTAACTAATTTAACATTTACCATGTATTATTATATATTCATACTATATGGTTAATACAGTTATTATAAAATTCCAAAAGAATTACAACTGGTTAAATAATGACATTTTAAACATTATCATAGTCATTTGGCCAAAAAATTGATTTTTAGGACTATTATATTATTTAATAAAATAGTATTTGTTTTAAAAACTCATTTTTGTCAATTTTTATACTTTTCATGTAATGAATTTTTTAAAAATCCTTAACAACATTTTCATTTTGAAAGAACATCATTAATTCAATGATAAAAATTCATAATCATCACAAAAATTAGTGTATGGAATAAAGAGTTTCAAATCAAATTTATATTAATATTTATAATTTCATTTATTTAAATCATTCATTATTAAGGTAATAATTACATCATCATTGTTTCATAAGTAAATTTACTTATTTGATGTATAAAAATTATAAATAAAATACCATGATATAGTAAATATTTTTATATTTATAATTACTATTTATAGTAGGAACGATCACTTATATAACCCCATATAAATATTGTTTTACTAAAAGATACATTTTTATGTTATATTTCTCTTTAAATTAAATCAATTAATATAACATGTCAATATAATTCCCATGTTGCTCCATGGGTCCCAATATCGACCAAATTATGAAACTAGTCGCAAATATTTCATCCAATAGGAATAGGGCATGTTTTAGTTTAGTTTAATATTATTATAATATTATTTTTTAACCTTATTTCCCAGATCTACCCTTTAAACATGGTAAATAAAATATTTACTAGTTACTATTCATAATGTCTAAAAATAAAAGGTACCAATTTACAAAATTTGGACCTCTATATTCAAAATATGGAAATAATTTTTCCAAATTCAAAACACAGAATTTGAAATAATTAAATTAAATTTCTTTCCCGTTCTCAAAACCAAAAAGGGAGTTTTTATGAAATAATAGCTATTAAAATATTGACATGTGTTTATATCTAATTGAAATTTGAAATTTATTCCAATTAACATAATTGTATTAAATGATAAAAAAATCATCCAATTATATATTAAAACCACTTATAATTATAATCTAACTATATAAACGAGTTAAATGAAAAGGAAATTTTGAATTAAAATGTAGTATTTTTAACTATTCATTACAAATGAAAATTATCAGAAAAATTCCAAAATTTCACCCAAAGAAAATTTTTAAGTCCCACATCTAAAGAATAATTTTATTTTTTCAAATTGAAAATATATAAGTAACAAAAATATATTTAAAGAAGGTTCTCCAACAAAATGCGGTAAAACAATCTTTTTAAAAAAGTATTATAGTATTTTACGCTTAAAATTGGATCCACAATTATTTTAAGCTTCTAAAATTTATTGCATAAATTAAAATATATTTAAAAATCATTTATAATCCTATTTTAGTTAGTTCAGTTCATTTCATTAAATAAAATGAAGATGTGTTAACTATAATTTAAAATAATTATATAATAATATTATTTTTTGATATAACTAAAATTTGTGAGCAACTTACGATTTCAATGTGTCCTATTTAATATAAAATAAATATCATATTAATAAATATTTATATATCTTAAAATATATTCTTCAATAAATACTTGGTTTGGTACATCCTTCTGCCATTTTGAAATTTGCATCCTCGTAATTTAAAATAGTTCTTTGAAACATCATTGGAAATCCCACAAAGGAAAAAATATAATAAAAATACCACATTAAAAGAAATAATGATAAGTATAAAGGTCACCCAAGATAAAAAATACTAGTATTATATGTTGGAAATCATAGATATGGAAGAGAAACTAATTGTCATGTTTTGATGGATAGTGAAATAAAACATGATCATGAGAAAGTTAGCAACATGGAAACCACAAACTTATGATGGGTTAAATTGTCTTTCATTCCCCAGTAGCAAAAAAATTGTAAAATGATTTTGTTTTATGTTCCTTTTCATAAATTTGAGTAAATATTTTATTATGTATAATAAGATCACAATAAAATATACTTACCTTTCAAGTAGAATTAATTCTTTAATAAACTTCTGCCACAAAATCATATTTTCTATAAACGATGTGTATTCACGATGACGTGGTAAAATATTATGGGATATAATAAACTTCATGATAATAAAATAATTTACAAAATATAAACTATATATTTCCACAGTATTTAGACATTAACCAAATCCAAAATGGTTATTGAGAGATTTGATAATCCCAAAAAAGGATAATCCTTTATAAAAAGATATACTACTACTAATCTCTAAAATTCAACAACCAATATCCAATGTTCAACAAAGACAATTAAATACACAAATGTCCTTAAATTCTTTCAATATAATCCATACTAAGATTGAAACAAAAATCTCAGAATAATTTCCTCACATAGTATTCCATGATAATTCTTAACAATTATCTCTAAATATCATTGAATACTCATAAAGTGTCATACATAAAAGTAAATATCCTAATCACATATTCTAAAAGATAGGTTAATCATTTCAATAAAAAATCAAAATGGATATAAGTACACAATAAACAAATAGTTTCTTCCAAAATAAATATAAACAGTTAATCATTAAATGAAATCTAGTATTATTCTATTTATCTTAGGAATATAGTCTCCCAAAAGAGAAAAAGTATCCTAAAATAACATTTAACACTTAATAACCAAATCATATTACTACACCATCTGTATCAATTTGATTTAATAAAAGATCCAAAAAATAAACTTATTATTTATTCATAAAATCATTTAACTAAAAAGAAGTAGTCATACTAAACAGGGACATAATGTATTCTATTGGTATGTGATAGATCAAAGTCACACTTTTGTTTTGGTTTTGATTCTTTTAGCTTCATCTGATGTGATGGGTTGTCATCCATCTTTCGGGTTTTCCTTTTTATAAAACTCAAAAATAACAGAAACATGTTTTAACCTCTATGGTTGTCTTATACCTATCATTTTCATCCCAACTCTTTATGACCTCAACAACTTCATTCATTAAGTATTATATATATTTTAATTTTTTATCTCACCTCTATATAATAAAATAAATCAATTACCTTATGAAAGAACATCACATATTTGATCATGGTGTTCACATGGTTTCATAATCATCTTGTTCACGTATGTATAAGGTCTATGCAGTGGAACATTTATTTATAGATCCTTAAAAATCATTTGCTTTCATCATCAAAATATTCCTTTTACATCATGGGTCATATGGGTGTTTGTAGAAAAAAAATTTCATAAAATAATAATGAATGAAATATAATTTCAAAACATCTGATAAAACATGATTTTTATAAAACATTCAGACCAAGTTTGAGTTAAAACAATCAATAAATTGTCCTTTTAATATACCATTAGTATGTGCTGAGAGACTATATTTTAAAAGAATATATAAATTGGTTTTACAAGGGTGTCCTACTCCCTCACCTTTTTCAAAATCATATAATGCATCAAAATATTGTGATATATTATAATATTTGAAAATCCATTAATAATACTTACCTTTCATGAATATATGAGAATATAGAGAAAATAAGATTGGATTAAATACAACACATGATCCATGATGGTAATTTGGTATAATAGAGTTGTTAGATATCTCAAACAAATATTTACATGTGAGTTTAATGCTAGAAAAAGATTAAAAATAATCTAAACAAGGCATTTCAATAATTATTAGAAGCATGTCATCATGAAGGGATATAATTTTTTTTGAGATCCTCCACCATCAATTTATAACCCAAATTCCATGATCTAAAAAATATATTAAACAAGGATTTAACTGAAGTAATTGACATAGGGACTAACAACGTGTTTAATGAAAAATCATAATCCATAAAGTTGTATAATCCTTTCCTCTGATTCCAACTACAAGGCCAAAACCTTAAACCTTACATACTTTTGATTGAAGTCAAGATTTCATATTGAGGATATTTTCAGGTTTAGAGTAATAGAGAATTAGGCCATAACTATTACATTACATCCCAAATATTAAAACATAGACAATTCTACTCTATCTAATTTTTATTTCACAATAATAAAACTCCTTAAATAAAAACAAGAATTATTTTGGTGATGCAAATCTTATGGAATTCTTATGTTCTCTTACCCTTCCTTATAAACTATTTAAAAACATTTCAAAAACATGGGATGATTATGAAAACATCAGTAACAGATATAATATAAAGAAATAAGACATTAGTCGATGAATTTATACAAATCAATGAAACCATTATTTTCATCATAATGCATAAGATCATACGTCATGAAATCATAATATTTCTGAATAACACATAGAAATCATAAAAAATAAAGGTAATTGGTGGAATCCATAACATTCATATATTGTAGCTTCACAACTACATTGGCAGTTAATTTTAGAATACCCATCAGAGTATATTCCGTAAATCTATCAGGAGTAACATTAACATTTACATCTGACAAGTTACCCAATGCATTCGATATCTATCTCGGGATCACCCATCCTAGGTTTATTATAGAACCACCTGTATTTTGTTTATCATGTAACCACTGGTAAAATATCTATGTTCCATTTCATAATAATAACACATAAAATATTTAAATTATAAAAATTTTACTCATCAACCACAATTAATCAATTCATGATAATGAAATATTCAATCCATTTCAAAAACCATTTAAATCATTTAATAAATTTAATTTGGAATAAATGTGTACCATAACACATTGAAAATTTTCAAATTTTAAAATAATAATGACCATCTAAAAAATCATTTAAAACATTCTGAATAATGGAAATTATTGAAAAATATTTATATGATTAAATACTTAAAAAAATTAAAACTATGTTTTAGTTGAAGAGTCCCTTACCACTTGATAAAATACTGGTATAAAAGTAATAAGAATAATATTAAAAGAAACATTTAATTTCATTAAAATATGGATATTAATTATTTAAGTTTAGAATTTATAGTGTATTCACTGTATTGGATAATAAAGGTGCACAATATCACGATATACCTTAATGAATAGAGATTGAGACGAAGTCCCTTAAAAAAATTCGGTAGCTAACGATGTTGCATTGAAATTCAAAAAATGAGTTGGTGAGAGAGAAAAGGGTATCTCATAACATGGGAATAAAATGTAAATCAATAAGTATATATAAAAACATATCCCAAAATAATAAAACGAAAATTAAAATACATGACATAAAAGAACTCTTTAGCTAATAGAGGAAGGAAAAAGGTTCCCTTACTTTTGAGTGCGACTCATCACATATGTTTCTTGTTCTTCCTGAATAATATACATAAGTTAATTTATACATTCATAAAAACCTTTTACATGTTTATTATTTATTTTATATCAATTATTTCCATGTTATAAAAATGACATAATTATTTGAGTTAATATATGTTGTCTTTTTGATATTGGGTACTTGAGTCAAAAGAGATCTTGTTATAATTACAAATTGTCTATGTGGTCAAAACACCATTATCTCCAAAATAATATTCATGATATAAATATCATATATATTTAGTATATATGTATTTAGATCCAGTATATATCTATTTATAATAGTCTATAACATTTTGAAGATAAGAAATGAAATGCACTGTTCATGGAGAGGGTAAGTTGTACGTACGCATGAACGATAGATTCATTTATTTTTAAAATATAAAGGAATTAAAAATAAATGATACATAGGTATATTATAATTATAATATAATATAGTATGTTATATACATAACATAAGTTCAGTAATAATATCGTTTATATGTTCCAATTATAGAATGAATGAGTCATATCACATTGAGGGGGCGGCAATCCACACTTTCTCAAATGAAAATATCGTATTTGCAAATCATGAAAATAATAAAGGTATGTTTTTAAATAAAAGTTACAACATAAAAAAGAAAATATAAATATAATATTTATCATATATAAATACAGTTTCATTATAGTTTCTACCATGATAGGGGGTAGGGGAAATTCGGACAATCATCGTTTTTTGAGGCAGTTGTTCTCCGTACACAGAAACAACATGTTCATATCCATTAGCTGGAAGTTTGAGTATGTGTTACTTTAATACTTCTAAAAAAATTATGATAGTATATTTAAGACACTAGTTCTGTTATAAAATAATGAAATAAATAGATTTTAGGGGGTTGGAATAATTGATTGATGATTGATAGAAGACATTACCTCGAATCAAGTAACTTCTTTCGAATTAAGATAAACTATTTTATTAATTTCTTTATTCCCAAGGTAAGACATATAGGAGTATGATAGGGATATTGGGATTTTATTTGGTCAGATTTTGGACGAGAAAAGGGGCTTGAGAGGTTTGATTAAGGGGCTATATGTTGTGGCCTTTTATAATAGGGAGGATGGGTACATTAAAAATGTCTTGAATGATTATTTTATTATAAACTGAATTTTTATTTTAAAAAGGTCCAAAAATCATTAATTCTAATATAATATGGGGATTGATATATATAATCTCAACCAATTGGTTTTAGACAAGTTTTGGTTTCAAATTTATGCTTATTTGTTACCTTTAACCCTTTGTTAACTAATTTAACTCTTACCATGTCCTTTTGAATATTCATACTATATGGTTAAATATTTACTATAAAATGACAATGGAAAACAAAGTGTTTCATTAATGAAATATAAAAATTTATATAATACATTTGGCCAAAAAATAGATATTTAAGACTATTATATCATCTAATAAAATAGTATTTTCTTTAAAAACTCATTTATGTCAATTTTTTTACTATTCAAGTCATGACTTTTTAAAAAATCCATAATAACTTGATTATTTCTAAAATAACATCATTATGTAGAATATTACAAGCCATAATCATCCCGAAAATTCGTTTAAGGAATAAAATGTTTGAAAATATATTTATTTTAATATATGTAAACACATTTTTTTAAATTAATTAATAAGGTAATCATTACATCATCATTGTCACATAAGTAAATTTATTTATTTGATGTCTAAAAATTATAAATAAAATAAAATCATATAGAATTTTTTTAGATATCTAATGAATATTATAGTTGAAAATTTATCATCCAATTGGATTAGGTCATGTTTTTAGGTAGTGTAATATATTTACAATATTGTTGTTTACCCTTATTTATATGATATTCCCTTTAATCATGTTAAATAAAATATTTATTAATATTACTATTCATAATGTCTAAAAATAAAAGGTACCCATTTTCAAAATTTGTTCCTCCTAATTCCAAATATGGAAATTTTTTTCCCAAATTCAAAACACAGAATCTACAGTAACTTTTTCAAAATTAATTCCCATTGTCCAAACTTAAAAGTGGATTTTTAAGAAGTAATAACTATCAAAAAATTGACATGTGATTATATCCAATTAAAATGTGAAATTTATTCCAATAACCATTATTGTAATAAATGATAAAAATATAATCCAATTATACTTTAAAACAAATTAAAAGGAAAATATAACTTTATAAATAAATTAGATGAAAAGGGTGTTTTGAATTAAAATGATGTATTTTTCACTATTCATTAAAAAAATGAACTTTATCAAAAAAATACCAAAATTTACTAGAAACTAATATTTGATGTCCCGCTACTAAAGAAGAATTTTATTTTTTCAAATATAATATATAAAAGTGAGATAAAATATATTTAAAAATGGATCTCCAACAAAAGGCGGTATAATGACCTTTTAAAAAAATATTAGAGTATCTTATGCTTAAAATCAAATTCAATTTTATTTTAAGAATATAGAATTTATTAGGTAAATGTAAATATATTTACGAAACATGTTTGATAATATTTTAGTTTGTTCTATTCATTGTTTCCAATATAACGACTAGGCGTTAAATACCATTTAAAATAATTATTTTTCAGTATAACTCAAAGTTGTGTGCAATGTATGATTACAAAGTGTCGTATTTAAAATTAAATTAACATATTATTCCTAAATATTAATTTATAAAAGATTTATTATTCTATAAATACAAGGGTTGTTACCAAAAGAGTTTCTTAATAGTGTGCCAACTACGCATTTCCCTATATACACAATTTAACAGTTTTCCCTAGATATCCACATGGTCCTTCTAAACAATAATGCAACCATATTATTATGAAGATACAACTATCTTCCCTTACACAATTTCATGGATGTTCTTCACAGTCTCATAGAACTATTCTCAAATAATGCTCCACCTAAAATGACTAAAAATATCAGCAAAACACCACCAAACAACCTGAAACATTATCATGTCATTTTATATAGATAAAATACGTAAATAATGTTTCAATTATCCCAAACTAGGGGTGGTACACTGTATTTCTACCAACATCCATTTCATCGGTGAGATGCATCATTTCATTTTCCTCCTATTTTTCTAACCTCCATTTTACATATATTTATCAACTTCTTATTAATCATATATAAAAACATATTTTTATTTTATCTAACATTACTCATATTTATCATCTTTCAATTTGTTAAAAAAATTCACTCATTATGTCAAAATAAAGGACTTCCCGGGTTTATATAATCTAATAATTTTTCAATCATGATAAATATTATTCATATAATTGTGTAAATTATCTCGTTTATCCTCACTATGAAGGATATTAATTTTTTTGTAAAATTATTATTTCGATATTCTCCATGAAAACATTAAGAATTTCAGTATTTTAATTTATAGATCTATCAGTACTTTTTTGTGCTATTGTTGTCACAATATGATCATCAATTAATATTCTTTAAATATATTTAATTAGCCTAAAAATCATGCTTCCATTAGGTTCACACAATTCTTGTCAAATTTTTCATTTTTCATTCCATGGATGGAAAGAATAATTTTTTTTCTATAATTTATATGTATTTTTTCCACTAAATGGACTCTAAAAAGTCATTTCATGTAATATAACTACAAATACTTTCATTTTCGTTCTATTAGAATTTAAGTATTTAATAATTTCATATAAATCTATACTTGGTAAATGTATTTGATGAACATGATATTTATGTAATGTTTCTTAAACATTTCCATGATATTATTGAATTATCCCTCTAGAATTACTTATGAAAATTTTTCCACAAACGCATGTGGGAGTGGCATGGAAATAGTTCCAAAATGTTTACATCATTCAATTTTTTATAATAGTTGGGGAGAATTTTCGTAACTGATGAATTCTTGATCATGAATGTGATCCTTTGATTTTATGGCTATTTGTACATATTTATCATTATCATATTCTTTTTATATGTACTTAACCACATCTTATTTATTTTTAATTTTACCATACTCCTAATTTTTTCCTTTGTAGGGTTGTTTTTTACCATATCCCATATGATAAATAAGTCCAAAACAATGTCCTCATCACATACATGGTTCTTTATATTCCTAGGAATTATACTGGGTGATCATTCATATAGAGTTTGAGAAATCTATCTCACATGGGGTTACACGTTATAGAGGGTATCCATGGGAACATCTGTATAATTTTTTTTGTGTATTCTACTTCTGATCTACCATGTGAGTAATATTTGGAAGATAATTTAAAATTTTATATTGTTTTTAGGGGAACTTTACTATAGTCATATTAATGGTTGATCCTAGAACCAATAATGTGGTGGAAAATTTTATGATGTAATAGTGGAAGTAATTGGAGTTTTAAACTCATTTATTATTGAGGAGGATACCCATGTTTTCAAGTAGTTGAAGGGAATGAATGAAAATTTTATCATTAATTTGAGCATTAATTAGATAGTTACTAATAATGAATGGTGCCTTTTGATTGTATGGTTGTTGATATTGCTGTTATAAATGATTTTAACATAGGTTGGTGTAATCTCAATGATGGTAATAATACAAAACATCTAGTCACACTTGATAAACCATTAAGACTGTACAATTCATAAGGATATTCATGGATAATAGGATTGCAAAAATGTTCTTATTAATTTTTGTGCTTAAATGTCTAAAACATAATAGAATTTTTTTCGACCTATGTTTTAAGAAACATTTCTTACTAAAAATGATTCATGTATTTCCTTAGTGGTCATCTCTCACTTTTTTGAATGGAAAAATCATTGATATATCATCAAGAAAAATAACACCTACAATCTATTGTTTTCATAATCCAGCATCCATGAGTAGAGGTCTTCACCACGAACCCCACCATTGGATTAAATTCATAGTAAAACGTGTAGTGTTTTAGTCAAAAATTGATATGGTATTGTGTTATAATTCACTATAACTCTTTAAATCAGCACTATAACTCCCATTCATATCGACCACACATCAATATAATTATATTAATATCACATTGTAATTTTCATGTTCTCACATGTATAAAATATATATCATAACATTTCATAGAAATTCCTTCCCATGTACTAATTTATCATATGTGTAGATAGTTTTACATGTCCTAATATTGGTATCTCAATGATATTATAAATAATTGGATTCTAATTCCATTTATGGTCACACCTTCTTGTTGGAGTGTATCATTTACTTACAAAAAACTGGATATTTTTTACCTAGACCCTCATTCGAGAGTCCAATAAGATTCCTTGTATTCATAGTCATTTTATTTTGATTGAGAATTATTTTTAATATGGTATCCATGACCAGAGAAAGTACGATGCTTTGAGAATCACCATTAATTAATGATGGGACATAATATATATTAGTTTACTCTTGAGATAAAAGTCACGCCAAATTATATTCTTGTGTTGAGAACTAATAATTGTTTTTAATTATGAGAAATAGACTTGTCTTACTCACTTTGGGAAAATGGAATCATAAAGATAATTACATTTAAATTTTAGTATCGAACTCATGTGGTTCAATAGATTCATGGATCCTCAAATGAGTCATGGTAATTTACATCATGAACATTTAATTTATTATGGAATAAACATTTAATAACATTAAGTAATGAAATGGGAAATGATAAAGGATGTTAAGTATTCATAGGTTACTCCTGTGGAGTTTTCACTTCTCTACAGGATAAAAAATAAGATGTTAATTTATTTTTTTGGTTTTCAAGAACAATACATTTTCATATAATAATCGTAGAAAGGGGTATATCCCACAAATATTCTAATTTGGTTGGTGGGAGATTATATTTTCATACAAAGAGTTATCTCTACATTGTGAATTAAGTAATAAAATGCTATATGGGATTTATAAATATTATAATTTATTATTCATGGTTTTCAAATAATTTTCCTGGATTTTTTTCAACATTTCTCATCAATCCATTAATGGGTTAATATAACAGGGTTAACCAAATTTTTTTGCTATGGTCACCAATTTCTTTGGGTCAAATTCAATGAATCAATATGAACCTATAAAAAATCATTTTTCAATAAGTATTCGATATTTCAAGAGAAATATATTCATATATTAGAGGTGAAGAATAATTAATGAAAATCATTATAACTATAATATTATAATATAATTTTATTTCTCTAATTTAAATACCTTTATCAAGTGTATACATTAGGATGGGATGAGATAGATTTCTTAATCCAATTTCCAACTGATTAGATTTTCCCTGTCCAGATTAATTTTTCATTCAAGATCGACCACATATACTCATGATTCCTAATCCATCCCATAATGAACACACATGGTTGGATGGTATTTCATATTACATGAAATAAATAGATTATAAAAAAATCATGTGAATTTGAATAATGGATAAAAATGATTAAAATAAAAACAATAAACATTAGATAAGAGAAAAAATAATGAAATCTAAATTTTTATTGAAAATTAATTAATGCAGAGTAACAATAGATTGGGGATATGATTCATCCATTAAGAGGAAAATAATAAAACTAATATAAAAAATGATACTTCGTTGAATATTCTGCCTCCATGAGATTATTATGGTTGATAAAGGTAAGTGGGAAGATTCATTGCATTAGGTGAGTAGTATTTCATATGTGGATCTAATATGATATCATTATAATGGGTGTCAATCATGTTACATATCAATGCGAAATATTTTTTGATATATTGAAAGAAAAACTATGGTTTTTTTATTCAAATTATTCATTAGTTCAGAACTTATCATAATTTTCGATAAGTTATGAAGTATTAATAGAGTTTAATAGTGGGCATTAGTTATTTATTTGTCTTTGAAAATTATTAATCATGTCATGAATATTCCAAAATCAAAAATTACATGACATTATGATTTGATTATAAATTAAATTAATATTAACATCATATAAATATTTAAATCTACAAACAATGAAAGTATGAACAAATGATTCTACTTGTGAAATATCCATAAGTTAATAATTTATTAATAATTCAACCAAAATCATTATCATTCATGAAATATATGAAACTCAAAAAAAAAAAAAATCATCAAGGAATAAAAGATATATTTATATTAATATATTATAAATAAAATGAATATATAAATTAAACATATTAGACTCTTTATCAATAACATATCTTAAAAAATATGTACAACAAAAAATTAAAACATTTAAAAAAATATTATTATAGAACCTATACATCCTGATGTTCTAAGAAGAATATTCATCACTATCTTAGTGTTCTGTCATTTATAGAATCATAACAACCTAATAAATTCTCATTTAATATAATTTAAATTTAAAACAAACACAAGTCATATTTATAATACATGTGGGTACATCATCATTGATAGTCAAGTTTGTTAGGATTATATGGATTGTAGAATAAAGAGATTCATTAGAGATGGTTGTTTAGATCTTTTTACATTAAAATATAATAAAACATCCAGAATATATATTTACCAGTAATGATATGTTTGTACTGATGATGATGATTATATGGATAAAATGATGTTGTTGGGGTTCCATTAATCAAATTACTATTATAAGAGTTGAAATCGATAATTTATGTAGCTGAGTTTCATTCTTAATGGGTTGAAGATGAAATTTAATAACCCTTTAACAATGAGTGATAAATAAAATATTTTTGGTAGTCGATGAAAAAACAACTCAATCATATCTATCATGTTCTTCTCTAGACCCTCATTTAGCTTACCCAATGTGTGTGGAGGGACCCATTACCCATTCTATTAGTTTTTGGTTTTTTTGTTTCTTGTTTATTTGTTTTTGAGTGAATAGTTAAGTGTTTTACAAGATAATATTAAAACATATTTATTGATAAAAGACAAATAAATTTATATAATAAATAAGTTAAATAATGTTTTTCAAATAATATGAAAATAATATTAATTTTTTTCAATAGGTAAATTTATGTTAACAATCCTATCTTTTATTAAACAACTAAATGTTTATTTTCACAACCGATGTATAAATTTGTGATAATATTAAAAAAATATAATATAGATGAAAAAAAATTAATAGAGAAACCATAATACCCTTGATTATTTTGAATTTTTTTTATTCATTTTTTATATTGAACTCTTCTATTTTTATATTATATTTGAATATTATAATCAATGATTGGAAAAATAATATTCGTTATTTTATGTGATTTATATATTCCATTCATTAAATAATTCCCTTCCCCTCATCGATGAGAAACTATTGAAAAATTAGACAAACACTACTATAGAATATAAATATTCAACATATAATATATAAAACTTTTGAAATAAAATTATAAATTTATAAAATTAGTATATATAATGATTCCCCTATAGGTTATTGACATATAAATTAGTATGAATATTTTTTCCTGACATGCCAATCTACGTAAAACGTTATATTAGTACTACATAATAATTATGTAATATTAAATATAAACATTATTTGAGAATCCCCAAATTAAATTTTAACATTCATTATTTATATTTTTTAAGTTGTTAAAATATATATATCATCACCTTCCTTGAGTAAAGTATATATTTTTACCTAGGAAACAATTATTTTACATGCATTGTTTTATAATTGTATCTAATTAAACACATGAATATATAATTAATGATAAATTATTCATGATTCAACATTTTAACCTTCAAAAACAGTTCCTCGAGATACCTAATTATATCTGGAGTATCAATTCATGAATACATAATATATAACAAGAATATATCAATTTTAATTTTATATAAAAAAGATAAACTTTAAGTATGCATCATATAAATATATTTAACCTATATCGAGGCAATGAATGAAAAACCATGATACATGGAGAATGTTATAAGATATTTTTAATTCAATTATATGATGGAATGTGATATTATTAAATGGTTAGAGGGAGATTTAAAAGTATATGATAATTTTTGATGATGTATTATTAATGATTGATATAAAAATATAAAGTTTGATTTCTAAAAAGACATGGAGAAATACATTCCCATCATGTATGTAAACTTGAATTCCTTGTTGGAGATAATTAATGAAAAAAATTCATAAATTCTTCAATGAATTCAACATAACATCATGTTAAAAAAATTAAATGTAATTAATTTATTAGTTTATTCAACATATACGATATTACAACACACAATTTAATTAAAACACTATGATTACAAGTCATAGTACTAAGGAGGATGTTGTAAAGCCCAAAATATCAAATAAATAATTATTACATCTTAATATATGAATGTAATTTTGCATTTTAAAATCAATTCTATAATTATATATTTATAGTGAATTTGGATATATGAACGCCATTAAAACTATTTGATAAGACATATACATCATATCCCGTTATGTTCTTATAAACTATAATTGTTCTTATACATATCATACATAAAACCTGTAATCCTTACATGTGGAAAAGGAAAGGGTTTGATATGATACCGAGTAAGGGTAATGAAGGGATATCAATATATCATGAGAATAATGTAATAAGAACCAGAGAATAACATTTGCAAAAAATACACACCCCATGCCACAAATCATGAACACGAGTCATGTTATAAATCATGATAGTTCATAAGAAATAAATCATAATAGAATAAATGAATTAGAACAATGTGAACATATAATTGGAATTAATCTTTTATTTTTTGAATATGAATATGTATATACCATCTATTCCTCAGAAGATCGAGGATTAGTTCCCTATATATCACTGTAGACTGGGTAAACTCACCAAAAAATTATTTATATAATTGTTCAATAAAAAATATATCATAGTGTGAAGTGTTACATACTATACTAGAATCACTCTCCATCTCATACCTCTTTGTCACATGAGATATCAATTTTACCCAATGAATTAAAGAGTTATAGAGGTCCCACCCTTCATATAAATAAAATCAATCATATGTGTAAAATAATATTATTAAACATTCATCATATAATAAAACATTTTAATAATATTCCCACAAGATTTTCATCACTGCATACTTTATGGAAAAATTTTGGTTCATAATCATTTAACTAGAAGATAACATTTAGAAGAGAATCATAATTAATAATCATCTTATCATTCGATTAAAGGAAAACCCATGGAATAGTAAATTGGTTTAATAATAACATTTAGTTCACAAACATTACTCATTAAATGAAATAATAAGAATCGTATCCTTGGATCATATCCCCTATAAATCATAACTAGCTTCAATGGAAGTAATCATGGATTGAAGATTATTTTTAAAAGGAAATCACTCAGTATATTTATTGTGGAAAATATAATTTCATTTAAAATCTCCATTTTAAAAATTATAAATTCATAAAAATATTGGAAAAATATTTTTAAAAAATATAATAATAAAATTACAATGGATTTTTAATGATATTAATTGTCACAACATCAAGAAATTCAGTTCCCCCCATATATGTTATTATAGAGATAACATTCAAATTTTCAGGAAAACTCAAATTGTCCTTGATTTGGAAAGGACATAATGATTCCTATGAGAATATTTTCTCAAAAATATTATTGTGTAAAAAAATATTTAATAAATCATTTATATATATAATTAAATTTTTCAATTAATTTTTCTTCAAAACATAATTTTTGAAGAAAACTATTTGTCGACAAAAAAGGTAAATAAGAACAATTTTACTTAAGAAATTATATTATTATCATGGATACATGAATATTGGAAAAACATAGGAAAATATTATTCTAATTTGATAATATTAAGAGAGAAAAATTCCATAGTTCTGTGTTGAATGGAAAATAACATTTCATCATCAAAAATATAATCATAAATAATCTACATACAACATGACATTTTATTTTAAAACCGATACCACTTTGCTAAATTTAAATTTACTACAACATGAAATAATAAAATTAATTTGAGAATTCAAAATAAATGATAAATAAATATTCATGTTATTATATTTCAAATGAATTTTATATATACCTCATTAAATCATACATGTGTATAACTTAACCTATGTCTTTAAGATGGATAAATGGGAAAACAATCCATTACCATAACAAATCTACATCATTCACACACAATAAAAGAAACATAATAACAAATATATAATCTCATAAACTTATAAATAACCATAACTATAAACATCACACCGTATTATATTTAATTATTACCACTTATTACACTTTTATTGACTAATTACTGTTAATTCCATGTTTTAGATAATAACTATTGTGTTCTTCATGTATGATTTGATTTATTTTGTTGGTATCATTTCATTTATGAATCCCACATAATATAGATCATTTTATCATTTATATAAATACAATATATATTTTTTATATTTTTATTTATCTTAATTCAGAATATTTAGATATATAAAATTAAACACACCATTCCTAGAAGCGTTATTCCATATGTATGCAAGAAAACTGGATCCACATTTATGGAGGAAAAAATAAACAAAATATATATTATAAAATACCATTTTATAAAAAAATATATTTAATTTAAAATAACATATATTAATTAAAGATATCATCATTAACTTCTATGTTAAGCGTGAATGAACCACATCGCTTTACAAGGCGGGAGACTGCCGTACAGATGAGCGATGTTACCATATTCCCACATCATGGAATTTAATAAGGAATATGTGATATAATATTTAGAAAACATAATTAATATAATTTATATAACATATAAATAGTTTATCCATCATTATATCCATATTGAATAGTTTGTGATCGAAAATGGATTTCATCGGTTCGCAAGGCGGTATTCTTTCCTACACAAAATATCAATGTTGTATTCTATTTGATTGAAGTGTATATGTATATATGTCATGAAACTAACAAAAAACAAATAATTATATTTATTTTATTAAGGTTATTTTATCAAGTTTATTTAATTAAATTAATTTTTGTGGGGTATGAAATAAAATAAAATTCTATGATTAGGATGTTACCACAAATTCATAAAACTACTGTTGGTTTACACAAAATACTTACTATATTTTTTATATAAATGAAAATTTATTATAGGATGATATAAATGTATTATGGTATATATATTAATACTTCTTGTTAGAAAAAAATTATTTTGTATGTTCCAATTATAGAAGATTATGGATGTCCTTTTATATGTGAGATGAGTTATACAATTGAAGTTTTTTGAAAAGACAAATGCGTACCCAAATTTTTAACATTTCATAGGGTTCCAAAATCGATTATGCTAAAGACATATATATTATAATGTCAAAATCTGTCCAAAATATTGTTTTATTTATATTTTTATGCAATTTTAATAGCTTATCATTTTAGTTTAACAAAATATATTCCCATGTTTTCCTTAAACATGTTATATATTTATTACTCTTTTCACCATTAAAAATGTTCAAAAATTAAGCTGGCCTTGTCAAATAATTTTAATTAATCTAAATCCATATTTGTATTAAATTTTTTTAATTTAGTTTATCATAAGATTAAAATTTTATTTTAAAATTATACCCAGTAGCGTAAAGAGAAAAAAGTTTTCAAAGGAGAAAATATTCAAACGATTAAAAAACTTCTTATCATAATTAGTTATTAAAATGATTCAAATAAAATAAATTAAATTAGTATATATTTAATTTAAATGAAACGAAATTTTATTTTATTTAAAAAAACATAACAGTATAAATTCATTAAATTAATATTCATTTTTCAACAAAACCTCTGTTTTTCATTATTTGTTGAAAAATTGAACTTTTTAAAAAATATATAAAGATTGAACCTAACAAAATTACAATATATTTACTTATAATGTTATGATTTTTTTAAATAAGTTTTCTAAATTGGTAAAAAATCAATTTAATAATGTTTTTCAATATTATATAAAAATATTCATTTTTAGAATATAGTATTTATGAATCATATTAAGGATTCACCAAAAAATATATGATTTATTTATATAAAACAAGTATACTATACTTTTAAAATTTGATTCTTCCAATTTTTTTTTCTAGGCCTAATAGCATGGTTATAAATATTATATATACATATTAATATTCATAATATTTCAAAATTTAGTAAAAAATTATGTTGTGTGTAACATAAGATATAAATGAAATTCCATTTATCTAAAAATTAATTCATAAAATATTAGGTTCATACAGAGGTAGTGGTAATGAAGTGATCGATACTAACCTATAAAAAATATTTCATATTTGGGTGATATAATGATATTTATATAAAAGAAAATAATAAATATAGATTTTTACATTCCAATTATAGAATATACCCTTCCATTTTCAATATCTATAATTTATATCAAATAGAAACCCAATGTCATGGTTCTTTATAACATGCAATGTTATTTATATATTTAATATTTTCAATGAAATAAAATATGCATGTTTTTTGGATATTTATATGAAAATGAGCTGTGGTGTTTGGAGAGGTTTTACTAAAGGGTAATATTCAATGGTATTTACCCAAATGTTATTTTTATTGAAGAAATTTGTATTATTTATAGATTTTAATAATATAAAACATTTTATCAAATAAGATATTTTTTAGAGATAATAAGAAAATATGATTCTTGAAATTGGTAGTGACCGTACCCAAAAAAATGATATAATATCATGTAATGAATCAAATTATTATTTTTATACCAAAACACTATTGTATTTTCCATCTATTTAAGTATTAAATTTTTGTAAACTAGGTAAATTTATTATACATATCTCTTCATGTAAATAATTTTCCTAGTATGGATTTTATAAGATAATCATTTAAACAATAAAAAATTATATAAATATAATATTTAATGAAAACAATCTATTATTTAATTCACCCCTATTTTGTTTTTTGGGAACTCAATGGGTATAAGAATACATATTTGAACCAGCTATTTTTCTGATGAATCTATATAAAAATTCATAAACCTGAAAATTCTCTTCAATTCAAAAGGAGTTACATTCTATGATATGAAATATTTTTAACATAGACGATAGAAATGAAATATCATCAATCATATCCCATAATATATTAATTATACACTATAATTACATGAATTTTTATTATTAATGAAATATAAATTTATTGAATGAATGTAAATATGAATTAATAAGGATTATGAAATGGTATAAACAATAATATTTGGATCCTTCTATAATAAATTTATTGGTAGTGTGTCATTTTATTATTCTTATGAAATCATGTGGTATAAATTATCCAACATATTTAATGATAAAAATAATTTAATCATCAGAAAATTTTATGTTCTATATAGTAATGTTAATGTATTTAAGATTTATATCAATGAAGGGATTAATGGGTTTTCAATCAAATGACCATTATGTTAAGATCCATGCCCTTACTAAGTGAAAAGATAATGAATTTTAAAATCATAATATATGATTTTATGGGAATATATTCATTATAAATCACAATGGACTCAGTTATGAAAAACAAAAACCAATTTAATTTTTTCATTAGAAATCTATTGAGTATAATAATGTAATGTATAGTATTTTCTATAATAAAATGAAGGATTTTTTGGTCATCCACATAAATGAATTTGATGAAAATATTAAATATTTAGGAAAATTAAGATTACGATGTATATTGATAAACACATTTTCGTAGTTTGAATCATATATAAATATATAAAATTCATGTTTGATGTAATGTTACATTATACCTTCTTTATATTTTTCCAATTTAAAAAATCCCAACCTTGATATATAGATGAGTAAAAAAAATTAGTTTAGATTTATTTCAGAAAATAAATTAAATATGTTTCATATAAGTATAAATACCCAATGTTGATTCATAATTCAATCATAAATAATTCTTAAATTGTTGATTTAAAAAGGAATGGGGGAATATATGGTTTTAAATCTCCCAAAATATGAATAATCATAATTAATATTTCGTTTAAATGATTCTATAATAGATATTATTTATGATACTAAAATATGAAACCAAGATTATAATCAACAAAATTTGTTTTTATGGAAATTAAGCATATATTTAGGGGGTACTAAATGAGTTGGAAATCGAATGAAAAAATTATAGATATACATTTGGACATCTAACATATTACAATGAGTATGATTATGAGATATAAATCAAAATTTAAGATTTTATAGAAATATAATTTATTGAAAACTAATATAGAAGGAAAACCTGCATGATTAGAAATTTTATCATGAATATGAATAAAAAACTATGTTATTCAAAAATCCCAATTAATTAATTAATTACTGTGATGAAATAATCGATCCACATGAAAATATAAGTAATTATATTAACTAGTAGAAATTTATTTTATTCAATGTTTCTATAATTATGGAGAATATTAAATTTTTATATATATTAATATGGATATAAAAAATTAATTTGATAGCTAATCCAAATATTATGTGGATTATTTAATGAAATAATTTGTCCAAGAAATATACAAGAGAATTATTATTAATAGGGGGTATTGAATAAAAAATATTATGATTATGAATTTAAATTGGTAATTTCTCTATGTATATTATATGTTTAGTGTAGAATATAAATAAATGTATTTGGAGTATTATAATGTTAAAAAATACTCAATTATAATGATTACATGAGTGATAATCTATTAACATTAGTTAAATGAGACATTTTTGGAAAATGTTTTGAAACTATTAATCATTATAATAATAAAAATAGTTATCATATATGGGAAATAATTTATATAAGAAAATTATTGATTATTACATATAATCAGTAACATTATTATAATTCCATCAAATATTACTTTTCAATTATTTTAATTATATGTATATGGATTTTTAGTGAAGGAAAATAAATTAATAACTCAAAACATAATTTTACATAATAATATTTGAATGCGAATGTATTAATGTTATTCTAGGGATGAAAATGATGAAATTGTGGGAAGAAAATATGTATTCACTTTAACAAAAAAATAATATGGGTGATACATAGAAATATCTGGGGAAAATGATATACATGCATGAAAAAACAATAAAATTATTTATTGTGGGTCTTAAAACTTACTTAATGAAAATGTTATTTTGTTGAGGATGAAGAAGGTTTATATTTATGCTATTCTTTGGAGAAACAATTATTTTCCATTAAATATCAACTGTATTGAAAAGATAAAGATAACTTCTAAAATGATAAAAAATAGATGTACACATTATGGATTCAATTTTATAGGACCTGATTAATATGTTAATACATTAAAAATATAAACATAGGGCTTCATTCAATGGGATGTTCCTTGTTATAAAGATAACAAATAGTAATTAATTTAATAAATTATTAAATATCTCTATTGGTTGAGTAAAAAAATTTATCTTTCTTTATCAATGAAGATATGATAATAAAATTGTATCATTAATAGATCAAACCAAATTATTAATTATTTAGAAAACATTTTAACGATTAAGAGGTTGATTTATTTTTCTAAACATATAATAGTTGGAGAAAAATTATAATTCTTTATAATTGGGTTGGATATATTGTAGAACCATAAATTTAAAGAATAATAAATGTCTTCACAAACATGAGTGGCTATATACAATTTTTGGAATTCTAGTGTTTAATATAGGACCAAAACAGAACAATATTTCATTTTATATTTGCGATTACAATTGGATTTTAGAAATCCTATTTTTTTAAATTTTAGAATGGAAAAATATATTACAACATTATTTTTCATCAGAGACATTAAGATGAATGTGAATATATTATTATGAATCTGTTATAAAATAATAACTTTGTGATTTAATTTATTTGAGTGTATAAATTCAATTATAAGAAGGAGAATAAAAAAAGATTTACTTGATGATAAATTAATAAAAAAATTTCATTAAATGGAGAAATTTCATGTTGAACAATAATAAAAAATTTACACATTGAGAGGTGTCAACAAGGAAAAATTAGAAGGGTCTAGTAGAATTTTAGGATTACAATTGATATAAAATTTTTAATGGTATTGAGAAAACATTAAATTGTTGAACCCATTTCATGATAGGAATCCATTTCAAAATAATACTAATCTTTCTATTAGGTAATATTATATAATTAAACTCTATAAAATGACATGAAAATTTTGAGATATAATTGATGAGGAAAATTATGTGGTCACTCAATGTAATATAATTATTATTAGTGCATTTAAAAGGGGATTACTCTATTTATATTGAGTTGAAATGATTATATTATTGATGTGAAATAAAAAAAATATTCAAGAATAAAAAATATATAAGAAATATTCAAAAATTAATATGATTCATATCCATTCCAAAAAAAATATCAATGTGAATCACATAAGGTAAATTCAGATATTCAATCAAAATAATAAGATACTATTAAAGTGAGAAGTTCAAAAAATATATTGAAATGAAGAAATATATAAGGAATAAATAAAAGGGTGACCAATAGAATCAACTCGAAATTTTTTTAAGGGCGTCAGCTCGAACAATTCCCAAATAGTATCTTGGATCGAAATTATGAATGCACAATTGAGTTCATATTGCCTTGTTTACACGTGGGGTAGCCGATTATTTACTTCGACAGAAGGTTGGGTTGGGGGTGTGGTCAGTTATTTAATTTATTTATTAATAAAAAGTTTAAAAAACTAAATCGACCACCACTTCCTTCTCATTAGAACAGTGGCCCCACTCACCTCATCAACTGTTCTTTGCCGACGAACCACCGGATCAAGCAAACGAAGAACCGAAGAGCTCCAATTCGGACATTGGAAACTCCTAGATCATATATCTGTAGGTTTAGAGTGCGGATCTAAGCTCTAACATCAGAGTTTCTCGTACAAGATAAGTGTTTTGTGTTTTAATTCATCGATCTCATTTATGATATGCTTTCTGCCATTTTTTTTATCATATTGGTATTTATTGGGTCTCGAGGGTCACATAGATTGTCTCGAATTTATTTTTGGAGCACCGGGGTACTCCTGGTGGTCCAGAGAAGATTTATCGTGGAAAGGGAAGATTTAGGCAGTGGCCATGGTGGAATCCAGCTCTGGTGTGGTGGTAACCAGTGGGAGAGGCGGTGGTCCGACCGAAATTTTCTGGTGTTCTTTAAAACCCGGTTACTCACAAACCATGTGTCCAATTTTTGATCTACATACGGTAACATGTTTTTTTTCACCAAGATAGAAATTTTGAAGGTTCATTTGTGAATTATTTGATTTTGTTTTTTGGCCTGGGACCCTAAAGACGTTGAAAATAATAATAATATTTTAATATTATGAAACTTCATCCCACCGTAACTTTTGCATGGAGCTTCCGATTGACACATCATCAATGATGTTGTGATCCTGATTGTAAGCCAAATTTTCAGGGTAGTTTACTAATGGTGGGACCGTGATCAGGTTTTTGTCCCCATGAATCTAGTTTTGTGAGTTTATAGGGAAGCGTGGCATTTCTTCCTAGTGTCCATTTAAGATGAACGAGTAGACGATCTCATGAGTTTTTATGTGGGGATCAAAACAGTGTGATCTGCTTAATGAGTTTCAGAATCAAGTTGTGGGACCTACTCAAATTTGTTATAGTGAATTGCAGTTCAGTCATTGGTTGTCCATTTCCGGTGATTAAATAGCCTATCATGCATTTGTTTCCACGTATAATGTTATGGTATCCTCAGTTTGATCCTCATAGATATGTAGTGTGGCGATGTTGTGGGTCTCTTGGTTTAGCGATGTTTAGACCATCAGTGGTTAGTGAAATCCCTTGGTTCATTCCTATGAGGGTTTGTGTGGCATTAAAACCCTAGTAAAAGTTTCTGATACCCTCGATAGGATGAATTTCAGATAGAGTTGTTGCATCCCTCCGGTGAGTCCATAGGATGATCCTCTAGCTTCACTTCCCTAGATCGAGTTATTAGTATCGTTATGACCGCTTATCCATGGGTGGTGATCCACTATCTAGCATGTAAACCCCGTTGTGTTTGACGCATCATTGTGAATATGATCCCCTCAGCAGTGGGACATATTAGTTGGGTTGATGTATCATTGGGAATATGATCCCCTACACAGCATGTTGTTCTCCAAAGGGTTGTGGTATCATTAGTAATGTGATACCCTACTCAGTGTGTGGTGTCAGATGGGATTGTGGTATTGTAGCCTCGAGCTCCTACATCACACGTTATACCAGATGGGTTTTCCAATAGCCTCAAGACCACCTTTACATGTCCAATGATCCTTTATCTGAGTGATGTGTTCTATGTACACTTAGATAAGGTTGTATTATCCCGCAGTGGATCCTAGGAGAGATCCCCTATCAATGAGATCTTAGAGTTACCTAGGTCGGTTCAGGTATACTCTAGTTGACACTATGAATGATCCCTTGTTTGAAGAGTTTGGTTTTTCCGCTGATTCAGCATGGTGTTCATTGTGATGATGTTCGATGAGGGTGTTATATCATATTGTCCAGCTAGGATGTTGGAGTGAGGCTCTATAGAGTTCATCTCTTGGATGAGTTCCATCTATGATGACATAGCTCATGGAGTGTGTTCTCCTTGTTTGTGTATGCCCTAGATCTTTTAGTAGAACATGTCGTTGGTAATGATGTTGGAACCTCATGAGGGATGGTGCTTGAAACATGTTAATATAAATGTTCATGGTATATGTTTGGGCATATTCTTGAGCTGGGATGACTATTCGTGTTTTTCCGAGGATGGTATTGAGTTGGAGTTTCTATCTCATTTGGGTTACCTCTATCTAGAATGAGCTAAATCTTTCCTTTTTTATCTCTTTTAGTTTGATGTTTTTGGGGCATGAACTGAGTATTTTTATACTCACCCCAGCATGAGATTTTCCTGCACATGTTTTGTGTCTTTTGAAAACCACATTCCTTTCGATAGTGTCCCAGGATGACCTAGAGAAGGCTGAGATTATTGAGCCTGACCTACTGGGGGGGGGGGTTACCATTGGTTTCTCTAGGAGATTTCTGGAATGTGATTTTGATAGTGATCCCCTCCTCCTAATAATGTTGGACGCTTTTGTAGTTTTAATTTGGTGGGAAATGTATTTTCCCTTTTGTACTTTTGTTATACTATTGTTGTTGGTTAGATGTATGCATACATTCCATTTTTGTTTTTATATATATCTACGCACTATTTTATTGTGGTGTATGTGGGTGTGTGTGTATAGGTGCCTTATGGTAGTGCCTCCCATTTGTGTGATATCTTACTCGGCACTAGTCTCTATCCCCTATCCTATTGGATGCTGGCTTGGGGAGTCAAGGCTAGGGCCCCATTATGTCGAATCGTGATAGAGTAGAATCAAAAGAGGTTCCACCTTAGTGATCTATGAACATAGGTGGTCTATATGTGAGTTTTGTTTGGGTTTCATAGCTGTAATGTTTGGATGTTTCAAGTTTGTCTTTTAGTCTAGGGACTCAATTATTGGTGTGACAACCAATGTATCCATTCACCATGACTCTGATAGCCTACATTTCTACTCGGCACATTAGTTAACTTTTCATAGGGAAATAATGGTACATGCGTCATATATATCTTTGTTTTTTGTTTTCCTTTTCCTTCTTATGTCAGGTCCCCGAATATAATCTTTCAACATGGTATGTCTTGATTTTATTTTTTGGGATTCCTCAATAATGATTGCCAATGAGGGTTCCGTATTGGAATTATGGTGATGCTCTGCCCAGAGTAGAGGATTTAGACTAAGGCACAAGTTCTGAGGCTAGACCACCAAGTGGGCTACCAGTTAAGGCACCACATGTCAAGTAGCTTGTTGTTCCAGAAGTGCATGATGATGATGCATTAATGCAGAGTGCGCTACATGAGTTCCAAAGGTTGTGACCTCTGAGGTACTAGGGTGATTGAAACCCCCAAGAAGCTGATGATGTTCTCGAAGTAGTCACCCATGTTTTTAACCTGGTGAGGACACCTCCAAATCAGATGATGGTATTAGAAGCATGAATTTTTTCATGGTTCCTTTAGGTGATAATGGAGTCTAGAAATGCAATACCATGAAGAGGAGACGATCACGTAGACCGAAGTTTGCGCAGATCATCAGGGAAGTGTCCTATCTAGTCACACTGAGGTTAGTGTGGATCTGGAAGCTTTTTCAGCTTTGGAATGAGGGAATGTACGGTCCGGTACTCAACGAGGTTTACAAACCTGTCATAGTACTCCGTATATATGGTTTGAGATCTGTTCATGTGGGCTCAGACCATCGATTTTGCCCCATGTAGAGACATTCGGGAAGGTGTGGTTTCCTTTTACCTTCCCACCTATGCTAGAGTGCTAGAGTGGGCATTGGTGGTGGAAATAATTATAGTTGAAAAAATTATGATCATTACTACTGGGAACATGAGAGTTGAGACCTCGGCAGCTATTTCGATAGCTGGTAGCTGACGGCATGCACAAGGGTCCGGACATGCTCGACATTTCAGATAGCATCCCCAAGATGGAGGATCTGAGGGTCAGACCGCTCAGGGCTCTCAGAATGTTTTAGTTAGTCTCAGTAGAGGTTGTGTTATACTTGTTATTCCCATGGACATCTTTCTAGAGATATTCTGACATTTCTTACTACTGAGAGGGAGTCGGTCGACATACTTCCTTGGCATAGGAAACATGTCGATTATGGAGGTCTGCAGGGTGGCAGACATGGTTACAGAGCTGGTGCAGTAGCATGAGGTGAAAGGCGGTATGATTTTACACCACCACCACCCATAAGTGGTCCACACTGAGCCTATGGATTAGGAGGATGAGGTAGAGGAAACCTACGTGCCTTGTATGTTGTTGAACCATAGGCTCTGCAGATGGACATGGTTACACTGTATTTTTATCTACTTTCTGAATTAGTTTTGATAAACACTGTCAGGTGGTACATTTTCCTTTCTGTTTATTTCTAATGTATTGTATAGTGTTTTGGTAAGACCCTATGTTTGTGTTGTTTTTTTCTATGTTCTTAGAATAAATGAGGAAGATGTATCCTTCCCCCACCAAGACGTGTTTTTATAATGCGATTAGAACCATATAGGTGAGTTAGTGAAACAAAAAGTGGACAGAATCTTTGTGCGGAGAACACGTCCCTATAACATATGCGTTCGTGGTATGGTTGTGTGATGGGGAAATTGTGTGAAAAGCCATTGGTTCACCATAGTGTGTTCTGGTCAGCAACATGGGATCCCTTGGGGGATTTGATGCGTTATTGGCCAAATCACTGGTGTGGGAATCATAGTTCAGAGTTTAGCTTAATTTCCTCATGCTCGAGGATTTTCAAGGAATAATGGTCCTATGGTTTCTAGGATATGAAGACTAGGGTTTTCTCAATGTCAGATATATAAAAATTCCTATGAATAATTCTCGAGCTACGTGTGAAAGCGTTGGAGATTCTGAGGCCCAGTGTTCCCTGAATTAATTTCATAAAAATAGTAAGTAGTTTTTCTCTATGAAATGGGAATAGATTATTTCTCTCCAAAATGGTCGCTCGAATTAAAAATTTGATGGCACAATTTTGTTCAGAATGATGCATTTACCCTAAGGTGACCTAATTGTTTCCACACCAGGAGGTTTCGTTGGGGCCCTAGAAGGTTGTTTAATCAATCAATTAATTAATTAATTAAAGGATAAAAATAAACCCCCAAAAACCATAATTCATGTTGGTATAGTTGATCCCACTAACCTCATCCACTTTTCATTACCGATGAATGACCAGGTCAAGAAAATGAAGTGTTGATGAGACCAAATTCTGATAGAGGACGCTCCCAGATCGTGCAACAGTAGGTTTAGATTACGGATCTAGGCTTGAAAGTCAAAGTTTCACCTGCGAGTTAGGAAGTGTTAGTTTTAATTACCTAATCATGTTAATGCTATGATTTCCTCCATTTTTTTCATTATAGAGCTGTAGATTAGGTCCCGAGGGTCACACATATGTTTTCATATCTATTTTTGGCACACTTGTGTGCTCTCGATGCTCCACGTAAGATTTATGGCAGCCATGGCTGAATCAAGTGAGGGAGGTGGTAGAAAGGTAGAGGTGTGGTAGTTTCCCAACCCAGTATGGTTTATCATTGATCCAGTATGGCAGTTTACAGCTCTGGTGATGTGGTTTTCGGTAAGAAAGGCAGTCATTTGGCCAAAATTTTCCAAGGGTTCTTTAAACCTCTGTAACTTACTAGCTGTATGTCCGATTTGCGAGCCGTTTCTAGCGATGCATTCCTTGCATTGATACGAACATTTTGTAGATTTCATCATGAATTTTATGAGGTGGGTATTTTTCTCAAGTCCATGAATCGTCGAAAATAATAATAATAATAATAATTTATTGTTATTCAACTTCATCCTGCCATAACATCTGCACAGAGCATCTGATTGACGCATCGTCAGTGGAGTTGTGATCCTAATTGTAATTTGGACTTTTCTAGATAGCTTCCATGTGAAGGGATCATAATCAAGGTGTCGGCCTCATGAGGCTAGTTTTTGGCCATTATGGAGAAACGTTAGTTTTCAGTCTGGTGTCTTTTTTGGATGAATGAGTACATGATCTCATGCATTTTTTTAAGGGGTAACATTGGTATGATCCTCTTGATGAGTTTCAAATTAGATGTGTGAGCCCTACACAATTTTTTTATGGTGAATAGTACATTTTCAATGGTTTTCCAGTTCAGGTGAGTAAATAGCCTATCCTATGTGTTTTTCTGTGTACAATGGGAGGGTATCCCTAGTTTGGACCTCAAAGGTATGATGTGTGGAGATGTTGTGGGTTTCTTGGATTAGAGATGTTTGGACCACCTTCAGTTGAGTGAACTCCCTTCATTTCTTCCTATGAGGGTTATTGTGGCATTACAACCCCAATATAGGTTTTTGATCCCCTCAATATTATCAATTTTAGATAGAGTTGTGGCATCACTCTAATGAGACTAGGGCAGGATCCTCTAGATTCACTTCCCTAGATTTAGTTCTTGGTATCGCAGTGACCGCTTATCCATGGGTGGCAATCCCCGATCTAACAGGAAAACCCCCTAGGGTTTGAGGCACCATCGAGAATATAAACCCCTATGTAGATTGGTGTATTAGTAGGGTTGCAGTATCATTAGCCATTCTATCCCCTACTCACCGTGTGGTTTTTAGTAGGGTTGAGGTATCATAAGCACAGTGATCTCCTACTCAGGGAATGGTTTCGATAGGGTTTGTGGTCATGTTGGATAAATCCCCTAATTCACATGTTATACGAGATGGGGTTTTCGGCATCTTCATGACTACCTTTACGTGTACGACGATCCTCTATCAGAGTGATTAGTTCTGTGGACCACCACATCGGGTTGTAGTATCCCCCAGGGGATCCTGGGAGTGATCCCCTTTCTGGGAGATCATGGAGTTACTGGAGTGGGTTCATGTATCTCATAGCGGACCCTAGGAGTCATCCCATGTACGATGAGTTTGGTTCTTATATTTTTTCAACATGATATTCCTAGATATGATTTCTGATGAGTGTGTTATCATAGATGATCCATCTGGGATGGTGGAGTGAGGCCTGATAGAGTGTCTCTCTCGTATGAGTGTCATTCAAGATGAAATAAATCATGGAGTGTGTTCTCCTAGTTTGTGTAAGCCTTTGATATTTGAGTATAACTTTTTAATAGTAATGAGGTTAGAACCTCTTGAGGCTTGGTTCATGAAACGAGTATATCTGAATGTTCAGGGTATACGTATGGGAATATACATGAGCTGGGATGACTAGTTGTGTTTGGTCGAGGATGGTCTTGAGAAGGAGGTTTTCTCTCGTTTGGGTTTCCTCTGGCTAGGTTGAGATGACTATTTCCATTTAGTTTATCTCTTTTATTTTTGGGTTTTTGGGGAACCTACTGAGTATTTTTATACTCACCCCTGCATGAGATTTTCCAGCAAATGTTTTCTATCTTATGAAGACTGCATGCCTTTTGAAGGAGTCCCATGAGGACCTCTAGCATGCTAAGCTTAGTGAGCTTGACCAATCAGAGTGTTTAATGGAGTTTTATTGAGGAGATTTCTAGAAGGTTCTTTTGATAGTGATCCCCTCCTTTTAAGAAGGTTTGATGGTTTTGTAGTTTTATTTTGGTGGGCCATGTTTTTTCCCATTTGTACTTTTTATGTACTCTGGTTTTGGGTTAGATGTATATATTATTTTCATTCCAGTTTTTATGTATATCGATGCATTGTTTCATGAAGGTGTATGTGGGTTCATGTGTACAGGCACCATAGGATAATTTCTACGATGATTTTGATAGCCTACTAGATGATATTCACCAGCCCATGGCCTATTGTAGTAAGGCATGGGAATTCATGACTCGAGCCATATTGGGTTGGGTCTTGACATGAAAAATATTATTTTATGATTTATCTAGATAAATATATATGGGAAATTATGGATGATAAATTCATAGGGGTTTATTAATGAATGAATTTATTTATATCCACATCACTTATCGTGTCATATCATATTCAAAATTATTGAATTAATCTCTAATACTATTATATATGAATGCATGATTCTATTAATACAATTTATTCATCAAATATACCTGTAACCAAGTTATTAAGTATTTTTTAGACCACTAAGTATTATATCATAATATATTACTTGAATAAGGGTTTTCAATTAAAATTAACCACTTCAAAAATCATATAATCTAGTTAGTAGTATCACCACTCTTTCAATGTCAATATGAATGTTGTAAAAATATAATACACCTATAATTATAAATTTGTATACCCACATTAGGATATGACTAAATAGATTGTAATTTAAATATTCTAGTTTATGAAAATAACAAAATTTTACAACATGTTTTATTCTTATAGTAGAATCACTATCCCTCATTTCTTATAGGAACTGATAATAATAATGACGAAGAATTTTTATTCAGATTATTTGATTCACTCTCTATGGTGGGAATGAATTGATTTATATTGATAAATATATGATCCTACTTATCCTCTATTATATTACATTAATGTCTATCATTATCATAATGGTAGACCCAAATTACATATTCATTCATTCTAAAAATTATCTAAATACATGAAAAAATATCTCCTACATAGTTATATTGAATTCTATCAATGGTTTCACTCTAACTATCAACATATATAAATAAATAGATTCATTTTTATTTTTTTTCTATATTTATAAGCATCCTTCTTTCTTCATCACCCATGAATAACATTCAGGATAAATTGATGTAATATTAATATTCTCTGATAATGATATTGTTTATTTCCACTTCATGTGTATATAGATCCATCCCATTAGGTTGAATACAATATCATTATATATTTTTGACTATTAGTCTATTCAAATAATTCAAATTAAAAAAAAAATTATGTGTACCATAAAAATACGACATGATTTTAAAACCCAAAAAATGATTTATTTGCATATATAATCCATCATAATTCCTAAACTAGTTTATAATTTTTCAATATATAATTTTATACCACTTTCCAAAAAATGGAACATAATATAAAGACTTGGTATGACATATACTATATTTTAAAGACATAGTTTTTTTATAATTTAATGACTACGACATCCAGATACTCTATATTCATATATAGTATGACTTTTATCAAAGATTCTGTTAATTAGAGTATAATATCTCCAAAACCCATGATATACCATTACAACATTGTTCAGGAACCGTTTTGAGCATTACAGAACATTCCATATAAACCCGATCAATGTTTGAAAATAACCAATCATGCCATATAATTTCATAGAAAATGTTTTCCATCATGAATCCCTAAAAAACATATCATCAAATTTCCCTAATGTTTCTATAACCTATTAGAAAAGTATGAAATAATTTTTCATCATCATAATTTTGTTAAATTGTTCAAATACAATATAAATTACCATGGCATAATATATTTCCACAAAACATGGGTTTTTATCATCAAAAAATAACCACACAATCATTCTTTGATCTTTGAATATCCCAAAAGTATGATTTAAAAATAATAATAATATTTATATTGAATTATTTATAATTATCATTGTTTATAAACACATAATAAAATTCCCAGTAATATTTTCACTCAAAACGTCACTATTTTGGGTTTCGGACACACCATTATATTAACAATCATAGTCTAAAATTGAAAATAAATATTGATTGAAATATAAAACAATGTGATCATATTAATTATATTTATTTAAATTAACAAAATATCATTCACTAATATCTATTGTGAATCATGCTTGTTGTGAGTATAATTTTTGAAATGTAATTATTTTAGTTTTTTATTTCAAAAAACCCTTGCTTCATTAGATCATGTCCACATGCGTTTGATGAATTATCATGTCATGTAATTAGTTATTACATTTAAATACAAATTGGGATACTTTAATGAGAATAATAGGGAAAAAATAAAAAAATTATATTACCATATAATTTTATAACAAACACATACTCAAAAAAACAATGCAGTGAAATATAAAACACATTCAAAATAGAAATGAGTAATACTATAAATTAATTTTGTATTATAAATTGAAGTACCATAATTAAATCATTATAAAATTTGAACACATTAAAATGATATTTATTTAAACCATATATGTTGGAAAATATAGTCTCCGACCTCTAGAGGTATCCACATGCCGATTGAATCAAACATCACATATGAAAAATTCAATGTCAACCAAGATGTGCTAGAATAATTTGATATTGATATTTGGGAAATATATAATACTTTATATAGGGGTCCCATACAATAATAAGGTAATATAAAAAAATTTAGAATAAAATATGTTTCCCATATATATGTACCTAGAATTATCCTCGATATTAAAAGCATAAAATAATGCATCATTATTCAAGATATATTTCATCATATTCTTTGTGCATCAGATGCATTAATAAAACATATAGACTCTTGTTATATATCATCTAATAGTTATTCATTATATAATGTTAGGATTTTTTACATTGAATTGTTTCATCATAATAATTCATCCACAAATTTTAATATCAGAACCTTTTCCAAATGAATTACTATAGTAAGTTTAAAAGCAATGGTGGTGAAACTCAAAATAAGAATAATAAGAATTGGAAGAAATCCAAGGAATAATAAAAATTCACCAAATAATATAATATAATAATATTAACAATAACATGGGACCTAAAATAATGTTTCCTAATAATCTATATAATCATAATTTATGGTACAAATCTAATACATATAAAAATAATTTTTTCAGTATACAAATCTTAATTTTCATTTTGAAATATAATACCACTTGATATACTATATTGAAAATAAAAAAATTGTTAATATATTATATTAATATTCTCTCTTTCAATATAGAGAATTATTTTTCAATATCCACTACAAATATAGCAGTTGTGGTTCCATAAAAAACTCATAAAAATTAATGACCATTAATATAGAATGATTTGTTTTAGGGATATCTCTTGATAATGAATTTAGATATCAGTTATTAAGAGTTATTAGATGAATATATATCATGATAAAAATCAATTTTCTGATTTTTACCTTTTCATTAATCATTTTTTATTTGTAATACTTATGATTTTTAATAAGTAATTGATCATATTTTAAATAATGTTTTAAATTTCACTAAAAATAATTCTTCTACCATCAAACCATAATCTATAAACCCAATTTGGGGGTTATGTCCACCATTACCTAATACATTAAGCTCTTTCAGGTGGTTTAAATCATATAGTTAACCAATATTTCTCAAAACCCTCAATGCAAATTTCCTTTATCATAATGTTTTTATAATATATGTTTTCTTTTAAAAAATACAAATCCACCACATCATAACAAAACTCTTATGAAAATAGGGACACATTATTACAGTTTAATTGACTCAATAATGAAAAAATTATGTCTTATTTGATTTAAAATAGAAAATTTTTCATATATATTCACCATTATATAAAATACCTCTATTAACTGGTCATCAATTTTTTTTCTCAGCCATAAGAGTAATGTAAAATCCTAAATTGGAGAAATATAATCATCATATATAGTGATAAATTATTTGGAATGATTTTCCAATTTTCTATAGAAATCAATAACCTGACTAGAAACAACTCTCATATATAATTTGATTTTATATTTTCATTCTAACTCCAAAACCCAATATTTGTAATACATAATACTTCATGAATATCTTTTCATATATCAAAAAATATATGATTTCTAGTCAGCCTTTAATATATCATTTTATAAAATTTAATTACAATTATGTAGATTTATTTAAGATTAATTTTATTTCATGGTGCTTTATATGCATAATTGTTTTCATTCTTGTAATTTTTAAGTGTAACATAATTTCTTATTTCTCTCTATATACAATTATTTAAACAAGTATTCCCTATTTAAAATTATATATCATTTTTTAGGTATCAACATGGGGTTTTTTTCCTTTAATTTTTTATGTAGAATATTTTTTACTCCATCTTTTAAAATTTATATGAAATGGTAAAATAATTTTTTTTTTCATGTATAATATATAGTCCAAAAAATGATAATTCTCCAATTATTAATTTATTTATCTCCCAATTTTTGAATTATATAAACATAAGAAAATACACAATAAAATATTCTGAAAATATTATTTCATCAATATATATGTGTGTGTGAGAACTATCCTTTACTAACTAAAAATTTTTCCACAAAGGGATAAAAAACTAATCATAAAGAGATTACAAACATTTAAAAAATTGATCATCCCAAAAACAATTATATAGATTTTGATTTCATCAATGTAAATACATTCTACACCTTTATAATTAATAGAAATATTTATAAACGTTTAATATCTAATTTTTGTTTTTGAAATATTTTTGAAAAAATATTACATTACATTCATTATAAATACTCAAATAAGAGTATAAATTTCTTAACATTCTATGCCTTGAATTAGGTATATGGAACTATATACTAATAATTATTTATTTTTTAATTCCTGGAATTATACATAATTTTTTTTCATACCACATTTTTCATTTGAAATTCTTATGTTCCCACCTTAGAAAGAACTATAATTTTTATGTTTTATTAATTCAATATATCTCCATATTTATGTATAATTCCATAATGTTCATATTAATATTTCCAATCAATATACTTATTCTCTAATTAGTGTATATGTTTTTTGTCTTATAAACAATAATATTTATGTTTATACTAGTGAATTATTAACTCAAAAAATTAAATTATCGATAGATATCCGATCCACTCTATTATTTATTGTCAAATTAAAAACCTAATAAATTATAATAATAATTAATATTTCCATCTTTATCACATTTAATAATCAGTTCCCCCTAAACAACTATATTCAATAGCTCACTCACCCTCAATTTCATCACTAATATTATATATAATCTAACAGTTTTCCACTATAGTGATTTCAATAATAGAAACCGTCTTAATCACTCTTTTAGAATATAAAATGTTTTTATTTCATTATTATCAATAACAAAAATCTTTATCCCATTTATATTTAATCATATGGTGGGGTTTTTCATTATTAATAATGAAGTATTTATTTCAACAAACCCAAATAAATTTCATGATTAGAATCTTCAAATGCTAACTATTATATCTGGGTTTTCATCAAAATTTAATATTTCAAATCATATTTTAATATATATTGGTCTTAAAAGTACTTCGTCTTAATATTTTACAAATATATTTTCTTAATATATATTATTTGATAAATAAAATTTGTTATATATTTTATTATTTCAATGAATATATATATTTTAGAAATCTCATTTCTGAACCATTGTTCTTTATATTTATTTTTACAAAATATTTATCATGATGATTTTTGAACTCAATGAAATTTATTGATCAATATTTTATAATTTCGACCAAATTAAATTTTAATCTAGTTGTAAATATCATTATAGAAAAATAATCACAATTACATCCATAGTGAACCGTATTATGCAAGAAATATACTACTAGCCACTAAAAATGATTATATTATTCATCCCTCAATTAATATCTCTTGTTGTGATTAAGAAAAAACATCCACATGCCATAATTAAAGAAAAATATGTAACTGTTAGTTCTTCGACAAGTAAATATTCTCTATAATGTGTTTATTTTTATTAATAATAACACATATGAGAAAGATTTCTTCTAAAATGTTTGTTATCCAAATAATAATAAATATTGGTCATGTCTTCAAAAGGGTTTTCCTTAAAAGAAATATATATTTTGATGAAAATGTATTTATGGTTTCTGCATTTTGTAGAAAAAATTATAATCATCGACTACACAGATAAATAATCATATTTTAGTTATTAATCTTCATAAAAATTTATCCATTCATATAAGTTAGAACACATTCCTTATATAGAGATTGAGTGACACCTAATAGATTGTGACTCTCACATTCCACCACCAAAACATATATATTAATAATGTACTTTCTACTAATATTGTTTCTTAGGAAGCCAATAATCCTTATAGAATCACCAATTATAAATAGTACACATAATTCTTAGTCATGTTTTATACCCAAAGAGATATTATAGTTTAATTTCTTATGCGAGGAATGCCCACTATAAGAATCCAAATATTGACTGGATTACTTAATATTATATTAATAAATTCCACTATTGTTGTCTAATATTTTTTATATCAACTCTACATTTAAAGAGTTATATATTTTTGTATTCTATAATGACTATCCCACATTATATAAAAATTATCATCACAATATTGCAATGGTGAAATCAAAATAATTTTAAAGGATGAAATAAAGGGAGTTCTTATTTCACCTCACATTTCTTTATTACACATGTTTCATGAAATAAACATTTCTATAGAAAAAATATTTTTTCAGTACCCTATTAATTCATATAAATAGTAGATAATTTTGGTTATATTAATATGTATCATTATTGAGAGTAAAATTGTATTTAAGGATTCATCAAAATAAATGTTCATCATTGGATTTGTATATTGGTTCATTGCTTTGATCAACATAGTCTTTTATTAGAAATCAACTCCCAATAATTCATTAAAATCATCATGTAGTTAATCTTATTTTCTCATCTATTCATAATCAATTATAAATATCCAATATTTAATCTCATCCAGTTAAATTTTAGGGAAATAAAATACATTTATATCAACCATAGGGTTATATAATTTTCTTATTATTCATCTCTTAACTCATGTAAATATTATAATGTTTCTGTTAATTTATTCTTTTAAAAGAATAAATATATTATGTTTTCAATGAATCAATTATTTATTCATTTTATATATATTTAACATGTTTTTAAAAACATTATTTAATTCCAAATAATTTTTAAATATTAGATTATCAATATTAAGCTTCATCGTATACATTTCCCATATGTTTACTTATATAAAATGTTTATAGATATTTTCTATTGTACTGAAATTATTGATTTGTACTCACCAAACATAAATATGATCATTTTTTAGATTCATATAATCCTATCTACAACTCCCTTATTAAATCTAATATAAAATTTCTTTTGATTTGGAAACATCAAAAGGATATTGAATTTTCAGTAATGGAATGACTCAAATATTTAATAGAAATATAGAATCAAATTACAAAAATTGAAATGATTGTACATAATTTATTAGCCATTATATAATCCTATACATGTTTTTGGTGGTTTCATAATAATTATAGGTGTTTAGTGTCCAAATTTTTATTTTTTAGAAAATTAAGTATATGGGGAACTGTTGCTAAATAGTTAGTGAAATAAATGTCAAATAATCATGTCCTCTAGTTTCTATAAGAACATGGCTAGAGACATTTTATTATAGGATAAGGATAATAGTTTTTCATTATATAATAAATAAAATTAATTTATGAGATATTATACAAAATATACTGTACTATGTGATATGCTGGTGCCTAGGGTGTGGTGATTGGGATGTGCTAACAGTATGGTTGGGGCATAGTTTGTCAAAACCATGAATTGTAACCACGACTCTTCATAAAAAAGTGATTTTTCCTATATACCCTACAATAAATATGTAGGAATACCCCCTTTATTTCTTCTAAATTACTCCATTGAATTATATTCCCATCCTCCACCCACATTCCATTCTTTAATCCCCATTAAATGAGTCCTCGTAGCTTTCCATGACATTTTTAGGTTCAATTTCTGTAACACCAAGACCCAAAAATCACGGAGCTGGTGCATTACATAGTACATTGGAATTATTAAGGGGGTTGAAATCATGAAATAATGATATGTTTAGTAGTATTAAAGTAACTATATACATACATGAAACTAATATTACTTTGGGAAAGGTAACTAAATACAATACATAACAAAAACAAATAAAATGCATCAAAGGGAACTCAATAGAAAGTCTCATCTTCATAGCATGTTAAAGGTAAAAAAATGAAAGGGGTGTGCTAAAATTATAAGTAAGGGTTAAAATTAGTGGAAATATGAATAAAAAATAATTCATTAATAATGAAAATGATTTCGTCAATATGGCATTGTGAATAAATAAAAAACACACGCCATTAGTAAAACTGATAATAAAACTGTATCCACATATTTTTTTAAAGTGAAAATTCATATAAAGTAATAACAAAAAATGAATAAAGATAATTATTAATAATTTTAGTTCATGTATATTTAACATGATAACACTATATGTTTTAAACAGTTTATGTTTGTGGGTAGAAACCCATATGATTTTTGGAAACAATCTTGAAGGGTTTGCCGCCTACTAATTTGTCTTATTAGACTTGTTGATGCATCAACAGGGTATAGATAGCCCCGACCATTGCCGGATTTCCAAAGAATTAATTATATATATATATATTTTATTCAATTACAATCTCCCTTCTCAAAATCTATATATATTAGAGGATAAAAAGTCACTAATATTTCCATATTTAAAACAAAATTCAATATAAACATCGTATGTAAAAGGGTATACAACATAAGAGTATATTAATATACCTGAAACCATAATATTAATATATAATATATTTATAATAAAAAATTTAAAATAATATCAAATGGTATGTGGATACACCTCATCATAATTATTAGGTTCACAATACAATGTAAGTTTCAATAAAATGGAAATTAAGATAAAGTGTCTTAAAACATTGTAATCAATCATGTTTTACGACCCAAAATTAATAACCACTAAATTAATCTATTTATACCATTAATATAATAATAATAATGATAATATATATCATGGGTCAGTACACAATATTCCAAATTCAAGTAAGAATTAGAAAACTATGGAAATCTCGTGGAATTAAAAGTGATATAAGAAATCCCTTACCTAATGCCCGAATGTATTCTCGTTTGATCTTAATGACCTGAATAATCAAATTTATCTTAATTACATAATAAATAACGAACCTAAACTACATGAAATTTAATTTTTGTAAGCATATTATGTTCATTTATTTCATTTTTAATAGGATTAAGAGGTTCAATTTTATTAATTTGGAAGCATTTTCAACCATGGTTTTCATGATCGGTTTAGTTATTTTCATGAATGGAAGTTCATTTGAAATGTTTTTTAATGACAATAATTGTTAATATATATTATTAGTTACATTATTGAGTTATAAATAATCTTCTAATTATTTTATTTATATATTGTGAGGATGACCCATTAGTTAAAAGTTAATGATAAATGTTTGGATTAACTTGATGGTTTTGTGCATAATGAACTTGTTTTGTATTATTATTTTATATAATGAGTGTGTAAGGCTTCCAGAACATTGAATAATTTAAAATAAATATATAATGATCTTTTCCAACCATTAAAAAGGTTTCATGATTATTCTTGAAGATAGTAAGTGAAATTGAAAACTCGTCGTCCTTGAATGTGATAATTTAGCACACCCCGGATGATATTTTCATTTTAAGTGTAAGAGGTGGGGGGATAAGAGACATGATGATGAAATATTACATTATAATAAAAAAAATCATTCAATTTAATGTACTATAATTATTATATCATTTCTATGTGGGTAGGTGGGGATAGAGAAACAAAAGAATGGAACTTGTAAAAGAATTTTAATGAAAAGGGAAGAGAGGTTCATCTCTTGAGTAATCCTCCATGAGAATCTATATAAGGCCTTTGTTTATGGACATTATGTGAGACCAATAGTTATTTTACATGAGTTAGGAGCTTAAGAATATATTTTAAAAAAATTTAAGAATATTATTAAGCTTTAGATGTGTGGGAGGAAGAGGGGGTGAGGGGTGGTTTATACAGTGTAGTGGAGGAGGGTTTTAAATTTATTTATACATTATTTGAATATTTTTTCTTAATTATATGATTATTATTCTTTAATTTGATCCAAAATAGTAATAATTTCATATTATTTGGAACAAAATTGACTTACATTATCCTTTAATCACCTTTGAGGCAGTAAAATGAGTTTTTAGCATTTTCGCAATTTATCATATTTTACACATAAAAAATTCTAGAATTTCTGAAAAATCCAAAAATTTAGACCTAACAATTTTTAGATGTGTAGAATACAAAAATGTATCCAATTTTCAAATATAATATTCTAAATAAAATAAAATAAATTTTAAATTAAAAAATATGATTTAATGGAAAAATACTGACACTTAAAATATTCATCTTTATTTTTAAGGGGACTAAATTTTATTTATACATTGATGAGAAAGGTTTACATTAATAAGGGTCATATTACTATTCGTAATGGGATTTTAGTATTAATAAAGGTATTTTACTATTCAAAAGGATAGGTTACAATTCTCATAAGACTAACTTGATTCTATTAGACTCCAAATATAACCCTGATTGCAACTGTATATGTATGTAATTCAAAAATAAAAATAGAGAAATGGAAAAATAATTTTAATGGATATGTTATGACTATATCATATAAATAACCAATTTATATTTCATAGAGAGTGAGTTATTTTTGAAATATAGGCTATGAATTAAAAATATTTAAGAGAAACATACCATAAAATGTTTGGTGTTTTATATTATTTCCACTTTTAGAGATTTTGACCTCGAAATTTGTCACTTATAATGCCCTTAAAAAACATGTGTGAGGTTCTTCTTCAAAAAATTCTCATGTTCCCACATTGCTTCCTCTATTTTATGGTTTCCCCAAATGACCATTACTAGTTGATTTGTTTGATTTTTTAAACAAATTCTCCCTTGTGTCTAGAATCTTCATAGGCTCTTTGTAGTGTGAATGATTTTGTTCTAGTTCTATTTATTCATAGGTGAGTACATGCGTTGGGTTTGGAATGTATTTATTTAAAAATGAGTTATGGAACACATTATAAATTTGGTGATACTTGGTGGAATTTCTAATGGGTAATATATATCCTTGATCATTTCCTCCATAATTTCAATGGGTCTGATGTACCTAGGGCACATTTTACCTTTCTTACTGAACTATAAGACACCCTTCCATGAAGAAAATTTTAGAATCACATAATCTCAACTTGTTATTAAAAATCCATTTTCTAGGGTTTACCACAACTCTTTTTCCTAGTTTGGAATGCTTTAATATGGTCCTGAATTTTAATTAGATTTTCAGTTGTCTCTTCGATAAGATCTGGGCCTAAAAGTTTTTTATCACCACATTCTTCCCAATAAATTGTATATTGGAACCACTAACCATATGATGCATAATATGGCACCATTTTAATGATAAAATTGAATATTTTATTGTATTAAAATTCCCCCAAATGAACGTATTGATCTCACATACAATGAAATTCAAGGCAGCATGATATCAACATGCAATCCAATGTTTGAATAGTCCTTTCATAGTGTCCCTATGCTTGGGTGTGATAAGAAGTACTCATATGAACCTCAATATCAAAATACTTTTGGAGATTTTGTATAATTTTGAAGTAAACCTAGGGTCATGATCAGACTCAATCTATAGAGATCCACCATGAAGTCTTACAACATCATTAATATAAATTTTTGACAGGAACTCAAGTAATAAATCCTCTCTTATAGAAAGGAAAAGTGATTATTTTTTGAGATGATAAAAAACTAACCATATTTCCTTATTCCTACTAGGTTTCCCTATTAGTCCAGAAACTGTGCCAAAGGGACATGTAAATATTGTCTTCTCATGATCGTTAGGTGCAATGGGTACCTAGAAGTATCCAATAAATCCATCCAAGAAGCATTAATGAGTTCTCCCTACCAATCTATTTAATATCTGAATAATTAAAGGAATGGTGAAATGATATTTCCAAATGATCTCTCTAGAGATTTTTAATTCTCATAGGGAATAATTCATTTTTTTCATTCCTCATGGTGGTTAGGATAGTTGGTTTGGAACTACAGGAATTGTGTTAACCTAGTGTTAATATGAGATGGGATAGATGAACCTAGCATCCAATAGCTTCTCAAAATCCTTCTCCACAACCTCCATGAAATTGGGATTAAACCATCTTTGGGGTTACCTGATAGGTTTAGAAACTCCCTCAATAAAAATTATATGTTAGCATATTTTTGGGATGATTCCTGGAATATCACCTATGCTCCAACCTATTGCTTGGAAAATCTCTCTCAAAAGTTCAATCAATGATTTTTCTTGGTCTTTAGAGAGATTATTAGCAATCATCACAGGTAGTTTCTATCCCTCCCAACGAGACATATATTTCCAATCAGAGGGGATTTATTTTAGTTATAGATCAGGGGGATGCTCAAGGGATGAAACTAGAGTAAAATATCCCACTTCCAAATTCTGGACCTTCTGATCATAAGAAACCATATCATCTTCCTCATAATTTAACAATTCATCAATGAAATATAATTTTAACTCTTCCTCCAACATGAAACTTGAATCTCTAGCATTATGAGAATCCATATGTTCAATGATATTTTCAATGGAAGAATCCTCTCCTAGGTCTAATAATTAATATAAATTACATGATTCTTCAATGGTTTCAGCACCAACATCAGGGTAATGTAAAAAAGAGGGAGTGATCATATGATGGGTGCCACATGGATTCAAAAAAAATTGAATTGGAATGTTCTCTCCCAAAACTCAATGGTGAGTGTCCCTTCACGGATAATGATGATGGTAATTTATGTATTTAAGAGAGGTCTCCACAAAATGATGGGTGAGTGTGAACGGATTTTATCTTCTTCCATATTTATTACATAGAAGTCTAATAGGAATAAGAGATATTTTACTTGTACAAGGACATCCTACATAACTCTTGTAGGAAATAATGTGGATCTATTTTCAAGATGGACAACCACTCTTTCTGGATTCATGTCTCATATTTTCAATGTAGTGTATAATGATTAAGGAAATACAATAATTGAAGCCCTTAGATCACAAAAATCATTTGATAAATTTACAGAAAAAATGGTGAATGGGATGGAAAATGTCCCTAGATATCGATATTTGTTTGGCAATTGTGGTGTTATAAGGTCGGAGACACTTCTTCCCTAGTTTATCCATTTATTCCCTCAAAGTATTCTCTTCATGGAGAAAATATTCTTATTTAATAATAAATTGTAATCTTTTGACTGTTTCAAGTAGGGGAATATTGATTTCTACTTTCTAGAAGGTTTTAAGTATTTCATTTTGAAGTGCTTCCTCCTCCAATTTCGTTGATTTAATCACCCCTGATGGAAATGGTTTGGGTATGGATTTCTTATCACTTTTTTGAATTATCAATTTTTTTTATTTTCTGTTATTTTTTTTCCTATCTTTATATTCCTCCTCTTTATTCTCTTCTTCACAATGCATTTTCATATAATTTTCAGAGTTTATAAATTCATTCTCCCTCAACATTGGTGGTCTTGTTTTATGATCATGGGATGTTGGTGGGGAGAGTTGTTTTCAACTCAATTTTTTTCATGTTGAAATTCTCCTTTGGGTTTGGGATTTTTTGGGAAGGATGATTCCCAATATTTTTCGTTAGGAAGTCCATGATTTATTAAATCTTGTTGGAAAAATATTTTACAGTGTTTTTCATCCTCTCAATATCAGATATCTATTATTGGTTCATAATTATGGGTCGTGTATTGGTTGATGGTTTCTTCTTGGGTTTGGGAAAATTGGTGGTTGGTGGTGTAAAGGATGGTTATAAGATTTCTTTTATTGAAATTGTAGTGGGTTTTGGAATTGTTACTAGAATGGGGGTTGATTTTGGAACTGGTTTTGGTTTGAGGGTCTAGCTTGATTCTGTTGATTTCCAGACTCATTTTGAACATGGTTAGGCTCTATCCATATTTGATTTTGTTGGAATTTCCATTTTGGAAAATCTTCCACACAAGATATCATTCCGTATATTTCTACACATTGGTTAGCAAAATGATAATGTGATGAGAATAAACCACATACCATAGAAGATTCTTATTGGTCACCCGCTTGTTTCAAGGATATTTGTATCACCAACTTGTTGGCTATTAAATATTAGTTACTAGTTTGGGTGATGGATGATAAGTTCATACCTCATTAATAAATCTTGTTCTAGTACCTCTTGTATGAAATTGTTGTGAGTTCTGAGAAATCATCTCTATCCGACCCCTCGCTTCTTCTGGTGAATTGTCAATCAAGGCTCCTCCAAATGATGAATCCATAAGGATTCTGTCATTGTCCTATAATCATTGGTAGAATAATACAAGAAATATATTCTCTTAAATGGCTTGATTTTGGAATCAATCACATAGATTTTAAATCTTTCCCAGTACTTGTAATGGTTTTCTCCAAATGATTGTCTGAGGGAATAGATCAAATTTCCGACTACAATGCATTTGGGTGATTGGAAGAATATTTGCATTAATCATCTCAAAACATCATTCCAATCATTCACATATCCAGGTTATAGACCATATAACCATTATTTGGAAGCTCCTTCCAATTAAAACGGGAACACATTCTACTTTACGTGTTCCTCAACAACACCACATGGTCAGAATATTGAGGAGACATGTGGGCCCTCATTATTATGTTTGTTGGGATCTTTACCTGCCAAGACATGAAAATTTGGGAGTAATGGAATCATAATAGGTTTCATCTCAAAATAATTTTATAACACTGTCATGAAAAGTAGATTATTATGATTAATGAATTTTGGGGAACAAAGGTCTCAAAGGTTTGGGTTTTTATTTCCATCCATGATGACAGGCTCAAAGAGAACACTTGAAGTTTCACTCATGTCTGTAAGATAAATGACTTCAAATTCAGATTTTAAATTTTAGGTTTCTAATTTTATTCAACAAGGTTCAATATGTTTTAGGATCAAGGAGGAAGGTTTGGATGTTTTATGTTCTATTCATGCAACATTGAAAAGAAAAAAAGAAAAGGGAAAAGAAATAGATTTATTTTGGAACTACCTCCCTAGAAATGCCCCCACATTTTGATATGTGCCTACCTTGGGGTGTGACAAAAATAATATTACCTTAGTTAAAATGTTGTAATGTGGGTAACCTAGGTTGTCTCTAAAGAGGATTTCACAACAATTATGATTGTCACATAAATTAAATAAAGAAGAAGAGGTCATTTTTGAAATTGTTTGAGATTAAAAATAAATAATGAAATTAAAAAGAAAGTTTGAAAAATAATGGATGAAGAGAGTGATGGGGTCAGGGTCGGACCACCTATTGTATTTTCATCATAGTAAAAAATATTATTCCCTATATCATCCTATTGAATGATAAATGAAGGACTCATCGATCGGGTTATCAGTCACCCTTGGTCGATGAATGAAATGAAACTCACTCCTAGGTTCATGGAAGTTCAAAAAAAATCCTATAAAATCCTATAAATTCCCGATTTGGAATTTTGGATCCATTGAACACTAGAAAGGTTCACTATTTCCACCCATGATCCAATGATCTCTGATCACTCACAACCTTACAAAATCTTCTTGATCGAGACAAATTGATCCAGGTAGAGGGAGATTAAATGTCTCCAACCAATCATATTAATGATGAATACACCAAACCTAAAACATGATAGTTTTAAGAGAATTGGGAAACACTTAGAATATAAATCATTCAAAAAAAAAGATTTCTTTATACTTAAGAACAATACTCAGACAATAAAATAGTTAAACTCCCAATTCCCTGATCACTCAAAGGTTTTACCCCTCCATGTGAAGGGTAATAGAGTTGATAGGCAGAGAAAAGAGCATAATGACACTATGTAAAAAAAGTGAAAATATAAATAAAATAAAGATTCCAATTCTCTAATAGATCCCCTCATGTACAATCTTCAACCCCATTGAATGTACGTTAACACTATTATTTATAGGCATGTGGAGGCTAAAATTTCCGTCCAAAATTATTCCCCTGAATTATTGAGTATATTTTGAAAAATAATGGCCGAATCTAGGGAAGTTTTTTTCATAATATTTTTTCCAATATATCATGTGCATTCATCTCAAAATCGTAGTAGATTCGGACAAGTGTACCAAAAGTTATACTGAAATTAAAAATGACCAAAAAAATTCCTGAGGTGAATCATCTACATTCTAATTTGTACACATTTAAAATAAATTTTAATAATTGAATTTCATCATTAATGTTGTTGTAGAAATGAGAAACTAAGTCCTCCTTCTATTACATGGGTAATAACTTCATTTGTAGTTATGTAATCCAATATATTCATCAATCACTGAGGTGGAGTCCATTCTGTCGTCCATAGAAAATTTTCCACATGATTATTGCTTCTTGGACATTTTGTGTCGTATTGGACATTGTTTTGAAAAACAATATTGAATCCCACAAGAAAAGAAATCCTAACAAAAATAATCCTTTGATTCGGATCTAAATATTAAATGATATGGACAACATACCTAAGCTACATAAAAATGATAAATATCTATAATTATCCAATTTTCTCAATTAATCCCATAATTCACCCAAAACACTAAAATGATACAAAGCTAAAATTTATTAATTGGATGGGGTTAAATCATTTAAACACAGAAGAATATTACTGAAAATAGTATCTATATCATTTAAAAAAAAGTTAATGTTTTTAAAAAAAATGTTTAATATATTAAATTATTGGAAATAATTTTATATATCACAAACGACACGTCACATGAAAATTATGACACCAACATTGTGTCCGAAATAGGGGCTTACCCTTGGGGCTGTAATTTTTTTCACATAATTGAATCCTTTATTCAAATTTTACAAATTGGTTAAATTATGCAAAAAAAGATTCAATTAAACATTTTAATTAATTATATGATAAAAAATTGGGGGCACTGTTCATGCTTCTCCCCCCATGCAGTGAACATCCTTTATCCATGTGAGGTAAAAGAAGCTACTCGAAAGTTTTAATTTTATTTGTTTCAAAAAAATTACAAAAATTAAAACACGTTAATTGGTGATATTAAAAACTCCGTAGTCCTCAATTTGATGTTTTGTGGTGGGAAATGGGTGATTAATTTTCAATGTAGAGAGGGAATTTATTGTTATATTTTCAAAACCCATTTATCTGAATACCCTTATACAGACCCAACATCCCAATCAACATAATAACCCAAACTCATTATTTGTTTTCAGGGGGGGACCATGAATTGAGATTCCACCAGGAGACCTCCTCCCCCTTATGACCTCTTTGTGCAGCGCACCCCAATGGCGAGTTTTCATCTTTTTTATTTTTATTTAAATTATTTTACTAGAATATCCCTTTCGTCCCATTCCATTCATTTTATAAAAAGGGGTTAAATAAATTTGAAAAATTAATTTTAATTAATTCATTCAAAAATAAAATGATAATCAACTACAAAGTGTAGCTCAGTTGGTAGCTTCCCCTAGGGATCTCTTTGAGATCTCGAGTTCAAGTCTCCTCGAGTTCATCTTTGTACATCCTGTTGCGTAATTTTCATCGTACTATATCCCATTACCCAAATTAATCATGTCTTTAGCCTCAACTTTTAATAATCAAATGATAATTGTTTATAAATTATGAAATGGTATTTCCATGTGTTTCAATAAAGACTTTTTTAAAAAATTAAAATGATAATATATTATAAATTATCAAAGGGTATTTTTTTGTGTGGTTTATTGAATGATAATTTGGAAATAAATTATCATTTTTCAACAATTATTTATCAATGGTTAATGATTAGATCATTAAATGATAATTGCAATATTTTTTGAAGAATAATTTATCAAAATTATTAAGGGGATAAAACATTAATTTATTTCAAGAAATATATAAAAAAAATTCCAATGGTAATTTTTCTGAAACTATAAAATAGAAATTATAAAATAATGTTACATGAAATTATCATTGATAATTGTGAGAAAATTATCACGTGATTGATAATTTATTTTATCAAAGGATAATTTAAATTATTTAATGGAAAGTTAATTTATCATTGTAAGAAATAAATTTAAAATTTATAAATCTCAATTATAATCACATCTAATTGTCCAAGAAATAAAATTATCATCAAATATAATTTTACAATGATAATTTAATAATTTAAATTATAATAACACATAATAAAATATAATGTGATGATTTATCATTTCATATGTTCTTTTAGAATTTTTAAAATAATTATTTAGTTTATCAATGCACATAATAAAATTAAATTAAAAGTCATGATTTATCATTTCATGATACTTTTAAGAGGGTAAATTGATAATTAAAATTTATCAGTACATGTAATATATTTAATGATAATTTTAAAAAATTTCAAGAGAGAAAAGAATTTATCATACGTAATGTTTTATTTCATTTTAAATTAAATAATATTTTATAATTCAAGGAAAAAAATTGATATAACTTGAGCACCAACATGATAATAGCTCAAGTCATTGAATTACCACCCTAACACAGAAGTACTCTAAGAGGTTTTCCAACTATTAAGGTAGTTATTTATTAAACTTTTTGGGATTTTTTACAATTTATTTCCATTCATATGATTATAAAATGACATGTTTAATGACTATTCTAGATAGTGAATACATGTGGGTATATGTGTATCCCTGGAAAATCTATATTATATTTGATACCATGAGTACTTGTAGCTGTTTATTCATATTTTTTGGTGATTGTGTGTACATTGTGTACTACTTTACATATGATTATGGGTTACTATTTCCTATATATATATATATATATATCCTTATATGCAATTTATACATCATGGTACTGTTCTTGGAGCCACGATATGTGGACTATCAACTTGTGTTATACATTAGAGGAGGGGTGTGCATGAATAAAAACGGGGGTTCGATGCAAGAGGTGGGCACAAGATGATACATAGGGGATTCCATGTAGTGGACCAAAAAAAATTGTATTATCCTTTGGAGGAGGGATGCACATGACTGACGACGAGGGTCCAATACAATAGAATGGTTCAAGATAATGCCTTGGGATTCACTCAATGGAGAGGAGATGCTGATTAGCTCTTGAACCCTAGTATATTACACAACGCTGTGCTTCATTGACTAAAAGAAGATGATTAGATCTCAGTCCTTAGTATGTCAAATCAATGATTTAGGGAAGCATATTAGCTCCCATTTCCCTTGAACAAAAAAATTACATATCTTCTTGTAGAGATAATGCCTTGGGATGCACTCAATTAAGAGGAGACACTGATTAGTTGTCAGTCCGTAGTTGGGAATCAGTTGTGTGCTTCGATTTCTAATGGATGGTGACTAGCTCTCGGCCCACAACATGTCAACTCGACGATAAAGGGATGTTTATTATATCTAATTTCCCTTGAACACATAGTGTATACATCTTCTTAAAGAGATGATTACTTAGGATGAACTCAACAATGAGGGGATTTTGATTAGCTTTCAGTACCTAGTATGCTACTTGATGGTGTGCTTTGATGACTAAAGTACGCTGATAATCTATTAGTCCTCAGTATGTCATCTCAACGATTAATGGAAGATTATTATCTATTGTTTCCCATGCACACATAGGGTACATATCTTATTGCAGAGCATTGTTACTATGTCAAACGATGATGGTGAGAATCAAGATTCATTTACCTACTGTCTAATCGTCGATTCATCTAATACCTTGGTTATCCATCCGGCATACAACTTAAGTTGGTACAAGATTTTTTTGTGGAATTTTGGTTAACGCATAACCTCTTGATTTCAGATTGTGTGTTTAATTTTCATTATTTATTATGTTATATAGTTTTATTTTGAGCACATAATGTTTAAGATGGATTGGTGGGTCCTCCTGAGTCTTGTAGTCACACCCTACATGGGCATTTTAGTGTGATTGTAGATTCGGTGACTAGAAATTTGGTGAAGGGTAAGGGACCAATGTCTGATAGGTGAGTGGTAGAGCATGTAGCAGAAATGGATTGGGATAGTCACTGGAGCACTTCGCAGTTGATTTTTTTTTTCATTATGGTTTTCATTATATTGTTTACCTCGGTTTTCTTAGCACTATAGTGGCTGTTACATTATATGTATGTCATCATTACATTTAAAATTTTTTGTCTATTTATTTATATAGTTGTTTTCAATTATTAATTCTATGACCTGGTCCAAAGGGTATAATCTCCCCAATGTTCCACTAGAAACTCTCACTGCTAATCAGTAGCCTCTTACGTATGAGGAGGCATGCATGAGGTCATCTAGCATTCTGTCTCAGACCCAGTGATTCAGGTCGAGATGTTACAAAATGGTATCATTGGACTAGGACCCACTAACTTGTTTCTTATCTTATATTGGGGTTGGATATGTTAGACAGGAGATATGAAATTGGGACTTGGGAAGGGGAACTATGACTGTTCTTGGAAAACACTAAATAATGGACCTCCAAGTTTTCATAATGTTTAATATTTAAGTTCTGTTCTTACCATTCATTCACCTTGGGTGACACACAATATGTTATATATGATTTATAAGATTTAAAGTATGATCATGTATCATGAATAGGCACATAGGTTCACATTCCATATGTATACATGTTTTTGAACTTCATAGAAGTTCCTTAATTAAATGCCATGATTTGTGCTATCTATTTGTGATAGTTTGTTTTGTGTGTTATATATATGTTTTTATACTATGTGATATAACATTATTGGAAATAATTAGTTTAAATGATCATGATATTTTTTCAATATATATATGATGATTGTGACTAACGTGTACTAACATAAACCTAGGTTAGTGCTTGGAGAGGTATACATTGGGTTAAGGGTAGACTCCTTGGAAAACCTTGTTTGATCCCATACACTAGCTAAGTGAAATCATGAATGATCCCATATAATTATTAGGATTTATCATAATGACTCTATTTCTTATTGTAATTGTGATACTTCATGTTACAGAATATTCCACCTCTACAAATTCTTATGGGACTACTTGGGAAGCATGCCATAATTCTTCTAAATGGGAGTATATGTCTTCATTACCACAAGATGTGCAGGATAATGCAGTTGATAATTATCCTGCTCTTTCTATGTGGTTTAGGTATTATGTTTTTTCAGTCAAATGTTTTTCATCCTTTCTATACTAGGAATAGTAGTTCAGAAATATGGTTGAATTTTCCATCATTTTAAACTCCATCATTATTTTTCATTAATGAGAACTAGAGGATCTGAGAATGCTAAATAATGAGTTGAAATATTTTTGGAAATCTCCTACCTAGTATAGACTCTTATGGATTGACCCATTATGGTGAAATTGAGATAATTACAGTAGTGAAACCATTTAGATACCCTATATCTTATAGTTCACACTAATAATAGGGAGATCAAGGTTCAAATGGAAGACTTGGAGAGTAAGAAATTTATAAGTCCAAATACATAACTCCGGGACTCACCTGTAGTCCTCCGAGAAGGAAAATGATAGTTTTTTTTTCAATATATTGATCTCTAGAAGCTAAACCATGTTATTGTAAAGAATCAATATCTATCACCAGGATCAATGATTTTTCAACTATCGGGTGCTCTATGGTTCTTCAAAATTGATCTTTGGTCGAGATCCAACTAGTTGCGAGTTAGTTCGGTGTAAATTATGAAGACATCATTTCATAGTATATATAGACTGTATGAGTACGTGGTGATGTTGTTCGGTATGATAGATGAATGCACCATATATGTTCATGACTATAATGAACAAAATATTTCATCCACACTTGTTGTAACACCCCAAGCTTCTACGGTATGTTTCCCTTTAAATAATGTAATAGCGTGTGTTGTACGCATCATCGAGTTCTAACACACACCACAACCGATCAAACTAGCCATTATGAATAGTAATATCTAATTTTTTATATTATATATATTTTATATTTCAAAACGGACTTCATTTTTGGATTCGGAGTATCGAATTTAGCATAAGGTGAAATTTTCTTACTTTTCGGATAACTTTAATATTTTGATGAATAGAGAAAATTACTAAATATTAATTAAAAACAAAATTTTTAATCAAAATAATTAATAGTGATAAATTATTAATTTGAGTGGTTTTAATGTATATTTATAATATATTTTTACCATTTAATACAATTTTGGTCATTGGACATAATTTCACAATTAAACCAAACATAAACAAGTATCAATCTTTTGATAGTTATTATATCTTAAAAACACGCTTTGTGTTTTGACAGAGGGAATTAATTTTAAATTAATTTCATCAACTTCTGTGTTTTGAATTTGGAAAAATGGATTCCATATTTGTAATGAGGATGTTAAAATTGTGTAAATATGTAACTTTTATTTTCAGACATTTTGAATAATTACTTCGGTAAATATTTTATTTACCATGGTTAAAGGGTAAATCCGGTAAATAATGGTTAAAAAATAATATTATAATAATAAACAATTACCCTAAAACGTGTACTAACCTTATTTTTTGATACATGTTCGACCATGGGCATCTTTGGGTCGATTTTGGGACCCCATGGAGCCACTTTTTGGTGATAGGGACACTTTATTTTAATTAAGTTAAAATAAGTTCAAAAATGACACAAGCATATAGCATTTAGAAAAAAAATTTTACATAGGGTTATATATGTTGTATTTTCGACTATAAATATTTATTAGAAAACTAATAATATTTAACACATAATTATATTTTTTTTATAATTTTTAGACATTATATAATTTAATTTATTTATGACAAAATGATGATACAGTAATTACCGTAATAGTGAAAAATTAAAATAATTGATATTATAAATACCCAAATAAATACAATTTGAGGCTTTTAAGGAATTAAACTAATTTTATTGGATAATATGACATATTAGGATTTATTTAATTGACTTTTATTGAACTAATAATTCTGTTATGATTTTCCCAAAATCAATTTTCCAAATACTGTCAATATTGACATAAAAGAGTGTTTAAAACAAATATTATTTTATTAATTGATATTAAATTCCTCAAAATCAAATAATCTGAAAAGAGACTTATATAATGATAGGTGTATCTTTAATGGACCACATGGGGGTCTCTTAGATGTATATAGTATGTTTATTAACCATATAATATAAAAATACAAAGAGACATTGTAGAAGTGAAACCAATTAACTAAGAGTTAATATATAAAGATAAGGTTAATATAATGACCCAAACCTATCTAAATTCTATTGGTTGAGTGGTTTTCGACCTATCCCCTCCTTAAAATTTAAATAATCCACTTTTGATCCATTATAAACTGAATATGAATTTATTATAAATTAATATTTCTAGCTTTTCCAAAGGTGGCCGTCACCCCTCATATAAAAGGGCACTCCTCCTTCTCATTAACTCAGACCTTAAAAGCATTTTGGTTCGGCTAAACTCTACCTAAATACTCTCTCAACTTCCGTCAATTCATACTAGAGGCCTTCCTTTAGTCTTAAATCCAACCTAAGAGCCATTTTTTTCAAATCAAAAGGAAGAACCCGAAGAAGAGGTAATGATTTCACCACCCTTTTCCAAGTTCCTTTCTTCTTCCACTTCTTCTTTCTTTGTTTTTCCCACTCTAAAATAATGAATCCCGTATATCCCATATACTATAATATTATTATAAATATGGTACAACCATATTCAGTATTCTATCCATCCTTTGAATAACATGTCACCATACGTGCGTACGTACGGATTACCGTCTCCACGTCGTGGTGTAATTGTTATTCAATAAATTATTATTTGGATAGTTATAATAATGATGTGTGATTCATGTAAATAATAAATTTAACATGATAATGATTCTGTATATATGATATACCATCCAATTATATATTATTTTAATATCAAAAGAATTATATTGTCGCTCGTGTGTATGTACGGACTACCGTCTCCACGAACACGATAAGATTCATTCTCCATCATATCTATTCAAGTATAATTCTCATTTGATGATTAATAATAGTATATAAGGACTTGATATGATTCTGTATATGATTAATATACAACCTATCCATGAAAAACATATCTTAGGTAACAAAACATATAAAAGAAAATGAGTAAGTTAACACCCAAAACAACGATAATACAAAGATATTGTTAACAAAGCAATGTTAAAAGATCATATATGATATCATATTAATGTATAAGATTATTTAATAATTTAATAACAAATATTTCACCATTATACAAGATGTTAACCTACACCAACCAAGTAAAAGTACAAGGTAAGGGTTTATTTCTCAATCTCTTCATTATCTGATGTTGTTTATACGTAATAATCTACTGGGATTTCTTTATCATCAACATCCATGATTCTTAAAAATGTATTTCAAAACATTTTTACTATTTACTAGAATATGTGTTAAATTCATTTATACCCTTTTTGACTTTTATAAGTGGTTTATAAAGGAATCATTCTATTGTTTTCCAAACAAGGTGCTTTTTAACCTTTTCGACAGAATTAAGGTAAGAATGTTTTTTTAACTTATACGGCGGGTGCGGCTATTTTTTGACGTTATAAAATTGGCAAAGCATCCCTTACAAGTATATAATAATATTTTCAAAGAAAAAGTTTTATTTTATAAATATATGATTCTTAAATGATTTCAAAATAGAATGAGATATTTCTCTAAAAAGAGTTTTGATTTCATTTATGTCAACATCCTTTGCTGGATTTTCTGCTTATTTGAAGATGATTAATTATGATTCAAAAATTCTATATTGTATTGAAGGTTTTGTGATATGTTTGATTGTGAATGTTATATTTTTATTCCATTCATTGTTTATGGTGAAAGTATTTACATTTCGTATGCTAGTGTTTATGTTATGTTTAAACCTTTTCATATGGGAATGCATTGGACTTAATATGTGACGGATGGAGCCCGCTATAGCTACTCAATGCATCGGTAGGTCTCATGAGACAAACTAGTGTCTTGGCACAAGGCCTTGGAAAAATATTATTTTTAGTCATGGCACGAGGCCTTGGCTATGTGGTTATGATAGTCTGTTTTATGCATTCCATCATTATGAAAGTGGTTATTGATATTGCATGTGATTATTCGATTAGTAGAATATCTATATGAATAAGTAAATGGAATTATTTCATTTTATTTTTACCATACTATGTTGAAGTTCAAGTTTAAAAGGATTTTGTTTTAGTTATTCACTGCCTTAAATGCTTATTCTTATTTGTGAAAGTTTCTGCTATATTGTTATCCTTTCTGGGCATTTGAGCTCACCCCTTTTCTATGTTTTATTTTTCCCAGGATGCGAAGAAGTAAATTATGAATGACCTGCAGGGATATTTTGACGGGATAATAGTGTGGACTATGGAGACAATATGTTGTTGTAGTAGTTTTTCACTTTATGATGTAATGTAAAACATTATTAATATATCTAGTGTTTCCAAGTCTACTAAACCAATCGGTCTTTCGAGATTTGATATTTCTTGTGATTATTCAAATGTTATGTAATAATGCACCAACTCTAGGTAACTGGGGTCGGGGTGTTACAGTTGGTATCAGAGGAAGTTTAGTACAAACCATGGAAGCTAGATTTAGATAAACTCTGGTTAGAGCACATAGATTTATGATGGACTTTGAGGATTAGTATAGAAGAACTTGCTAGAATTTTGGTATTTTAGAGATTTTGTGAGTTTTCTGAGAAATACATCCATGTTTGGATACGAGCTGGTAGAGGCATCTCTGGCACAGATGTACATAGGGGTAAAACCCGAAAACACTTCTTTGAGCTAGGCTCGAATGGGAACTGGTGCACGACAACGAGCCTTGCGGAACTCTTCGTTACGACACTCCCATGAGATATTCTTAGTATAACTCTCATTTTCATTAAAAATCATTATGAAAGGTTTATGAGTATATAATTCCACAAATAAAAGATTTTTATGATTATAGATTATATCCATAAAAAGTTCAATTTATGTTAAGTGTTTTATAAGTATGGGATTATGTATTTTGATTCATATACTGATCTAGTTTATGCCACTGTTTATAAATGGCGCCTATTGGAAGAAATGGAAACCATATCAATGCACACACTCCATGTAGGGATTTCCCTCCTGCTCAAGATAATTATTATGGAGTCAGCGATGTAACTGGTGCCAATCATCTAATCACCGTACTAGGACAACTCACTCAGGTTATGAATAATAACCTTACTCGTATGGAGCACCCTGATCCACAGCGTGGAGGATCAATGTTGGATCGATTATTGAGGAAACAACCACCAGCGTTCAATGGGAGTACAAATCTTTTAGTAGATGAGCAATGGATAAATTCCCTAGAGAAAATATTTCATGCTTTGGGGAGTAGTGAAAGGGAAAAAGGTATCATGATAGTTTACCGCCTCACTGGAGATTCTGATCAATGATGGTCATTGATTCAAAACACGAAGGAAGATGATGAAGTATCAAATATGGAATGGAGGGAGTTCAAAGATCTGTTTTTAGAAAAATTCTTTCCTCGTGACCATCGAGTAGATATGGAAAGGCAATTTCTGAGTCTGAGACAAAATGAGGATGAGAATGTCGCAAAGTATGAGGCTAACTTTACAAGGTTAGCAAGGTATGCTGGAGATTATATACATAACCCAAGAAGTAAGATTGATCGTTTCATTGATGGGTTATAACCATTTCTCCGTCGAGCATTAGTCTCACAATCCTTCTCCTTGTACTAAGACAATGTCTCATGTGCTATCAAGATAGAAAATGAATTCTCTAAGTCTTATGACTGTAAAGCAAAGCAAGAGAAGAAGAGATCTGCTGATCAATCTGGGAATGGAAATAAGGGGAAGAAGGGAAAGGTTGAATATCCATCCTATGGTAAATGTGGGAAGAAACACCCCAGTACTTGCTTGAAGGGAATGGGTGTGTGTTACAAGTGTGGTGAAAAAGGCCACCAAGCTCCTGAATGCAAAAGGGAGAAGGAAGATACCACTATTTAATGCTACAATTGCTGTGAGATGGGACACTATGCAAATGAATTTCCTAATCGTCAGGGGAACTTACCTCAGAAAAGGCCAAGGGATCAAGGCCAAGCTTTTTCTATCACTAATGCTGAGGTAGAAGCTCCAAAAGACGTGGTGACAGGTAATTTAATGGTTTCCTCAAGTTTAGAAAATGCATTATTTGATTCTGGATCATCACATTGTTTCATATCTTCCCAGTTTTCTATGAAAATTTGATATTTCTAATTTTATTTAACAAGGGAGTAGTAAGTTAAAACTCCTAGGGGAAGTATCATTGCAATAATGTTTTGTGAATCGGTTCTCAGTAGAGCACATAAATGTTCTTTATCCGCTGATCTCATTGTCATACCTATGATTGAGTTTGATATAATCCCCGGTATGTATTGGATTTCAGATTATGATGTGAAGATTTATTTTAAGAAGAAGGAGGTTAATATTTTTGATGATGATAATAAGGAACACCTTATCTTTAGAGTAGAATCATAACCGCCTAATTCTTATCTAGATCCACCCCATTAGCTCAACTAAATTCAATTATTGAGGAGGAAGAGAATGAAATAACTATGGGTGAGGCAAGGAATGTTAAAATAGAGGATGTACCTGTTGTGAATGAATATGTCGATGTATTTCCGGAAGATTTACCTAGACATCCTCCAGAACGAGATGTTGAGTTTTCCATTGATTTAATTCCTGGATCAAGGCCTATATCAAAGACCCCTTATAGAATGGACACTGTAGAATTAGTCGAACTAAAGAAACAACTAGAGGAATTGTGTAATAAGGGATTTATTCTCCCTAGTGTTTCTCCATGGGGTGCCCCTGTTCTTTTTGTTAAAAAGAAAGATGGATATATGAGTTTATGTATCGACTATAGGGAGATCAATGCAATAAAAATAAAGAACAAGTATCCCCTACCACCCATTGATGATTTATTTGACCAACTACATGGAGATCAATAATTTTCAAAGATTTACCTTCGATCTGGATCCATCAGTTGTCTGTGAAAAAGGAAGACATTCCGAAGACAACATTTCGAACCAGGTACGGGCATTACGAGTTTACACTAATGCCTTTTGGATTGACTAATGCACCCTCTCTATTCATGGATCTGATGAATAGTGTTTTCAAAGAATATCTTGATGAATTTGTGGTGGTATTTATTGATGATATCTTGGTATACTCCAAAAGATATGAAGATCATGAAAATCACTTGCGCATTATCCTAAAGACTATGAGAAGACATGAATTATATGGGATGTTTAGCAAGTGTGAATTCTGGCTTTAGGAGATTTCTTTTCTTGGCCATATTGTCTCTAAAGATGGAATCTATGTTGATCCTTCTAAGACCAAGGCAATCCAAGAATGGCCTGCACCGACGAGTATAAATGAGGTACGTAGTTTTATTGGTTTAGCAGGTTATTATCGACGTTTCGTCCAGAATTTTGCCCGATTGGCTAACCCATTAACGAAGCTCACAGGTAAAGGGGTTAAATTTGTTTGGACAAAAGAGTGTGAAGAATGTTTCTAAGAACTGAAGAGAAGATTATTCAATGCTCGTATATTGACTCTACCATCGGGGAATGATGGGTTCATTATTTATAGTGATGCATCGAAGAAAGGACTTGGTTGTGTCCTATGCAGAATGATATAGTTATTGCCTATGCATCATGAAAGTTGAAAATTCATGAACAAAACTATCCTACTCATGATCTTGAGTTAGTAGCTGTGATCATTGCTTTGAAGATATGGAGGCACTACCTCTATGGTGAAAACTGTGAGATTTATACTGATCACAAGAGTTTGAAGTATATTTTCTCACAAAAAGAACTCAACATGAGGCAAAGGAGATGGCTTGAATTACTCAAGTATTATGATTGTACGATACACTACCACCCAGGGAAAGCAAACAAGGTGGCAGATGCTTTGAGCAGAAAATACCATTGTGTTTTGAACGTGATGAGAATTCAAAGGGATCCATTATTCATGGATATAGTGAAGATGGACATGGGAATAACCAGGGAAGGTGAAAAATCAATGCTTTTTCAAATGGTTTCCAAACCATCTTTACTATAAAGGATTAAGAGTTCTTAGACCGATGATGAAGAATTTCAAAAAAAGATTATATCTATGAATGATGGGAGATTGAGAGTCTTTGTGTATGAAGATGGAATTTTGAAATTTGGGGAGAGACTTTGTGTTCCCGATATACCGGATCTAAAAAGGGAATTGCTGGATGATGCTCATAGTTCCAATTTCTCTATACACCCTGGGAGCACCAAAATGTATAGTGATTTGAAGGAACATTTTTTGTGGGACAATATGAAGAGGGAGATTGCCGATTTTGTGTCAAGATGTATGGTTTGTCAACAAGTGAAAGCTGGAAGGCAACATCCTGGAGGAGTCATGCAACCTCTTCCCATACCAGAGTGGAAATGGAACAATATTACGATGGACATTATCATGGGACTACCAAAGACTCCTAGAAGGAACGATGCAATATGGGTCATTGTTGATCGTCTTACCATGTCAGCACATTTTCTTGCTATAAGAGAAGATCTACCACTGGAACGTCTAGAAATACTATATATTGATGAAGTTGTGAGACTTCATGGAGTACCCCTATCGATTATTTCTGATCGTGATCCCCGTTTTACTTCAAGATTCTGGAAAAGTCTTCATATATCCTTGGATACTGAACATCATTTGAGAACTACCTACCACCCTCAAACAGATGGACAATCAGAACGAACTATTCAAACCTTAGAAGACATGTTGAGATCATGCTCACTTTACTTTCAGGGTATGTGGGATCAATATTTACCTCTGGTAGAATTTTCCTATAACAATAGCATTCATTCGAGTATTCTTATGGGACCATATGAAGCGTTATACGGAAAGAGATGTCGTACACCAACCTGTTGGGATGAAGTTGGTGAAAGAAAACTTATTGGTCCAGAACTGGTAGAGGAAACAATGGAAAAGGTGAAGGTAATCCAAAATCACATTAATGTAGCTCAAAGTAGGCAGAAGAGCTATGCCGATAATCGAAGGAAGGATTTGGAATTTCAAGTCGGTGATCATGTATTCCTGAAGGTATCTCCATGGATGGGATTCATACATTTTGGTAAGAAAGGTAAATTGTGTCCCAGGTACATCAGAGCTTTAGAAATTCTAGAACGAATTGGGGCTGTAGCTTACCGATTGGCAATCCCGCCAAGTCTCTCCAACGTTCACGATGAGTTCCACGTATCTCTATTAGGGAAATACATGCCTGACCCAATGCTTGTACTCACCAATGAAGAATTAGAACTAGAACCCTATCTGTCTTATTGTGAATATCCTGTCAGGATTCTTGATACAAGAGAACAAGTACTGAGAAACTGGACGACGCGTCTGGTAAATGTTTTGTGGAGAAACCATAAGATGGAAGAGGCAATGTGGGAACTCGAGGAACTTATGATGAAGAACCACCCGAGTCATTTCATGCAGTAGTATTATAGAGATTTTGAGGAAGAAATTATTTGAAGGAGGGGAGAATGTAACACCCCAATCTTCTACGGTACTTTTCTCTTTGAATAATGTAATAGCGTGTGTCGTACGTAACATCGAGTTCTAACACACACCACAACCGATCAAACTAGCCGTTATGAATAATAATATCTAATTTTTGAAATTATATCTATTTTATATTTCAAAATGGACTTCATTTTTGGATTCGGAGTATCGAATTTAGCCTAAGGTGAAATTTTGGTACTTTTCAGATAACTTTAATATTTTGATGAATAGTGAAAATTACTAAATTTTAATTAAAAACAACTTTTTTAGTCAAAAATAATTAATAGTGATAAATTATGAATTCGAGTGGTTTTAAAGTATATTTAGAATATATTTTTACCATTTAATATAATTTTGGTCATTGGACATAATTTCACAATTAAACCGAACATAAACAAGTATCAATCTTTTGATAGTTATTATATCTTAAAAACAGGCTTTTTGTTTTGACAGCAGGAATTACTTTTAAATTAATTTCTGCCACATCTGTGTTTTGAATTTGAAAAAATAGATTCCATATTTTGAATCAGGTTGTTCAAATTGTGTAAATATGTAACTTTTATTTTTATACATTTTGAATAATTGCTTCGGTAAATATTTTATTTACCATGGTTAAAGGGTATATCCGGTAAATAAGGGTTAAAAAATAATATTGTAATAATAACAAATTACCCTAAAACGTGTCCTAACCTTATTAGTAGATATCTTTTCGACCATGGGCATCTTTGGATCGATTTTGGGACCCCATGGATCCACTTGTAGGTGATAGGGACACTTTATTTTAGTTAAGTTAAAATAAGTTCAAAAATGACACAAGCATATATCTTTTAGAAAAACAATTTTAAATGGGGTTATATATGTTTGATTTTCGACTATAAATATTAATTAGAAGGATAAAAATATTTCATAAATAAAAATATTTTATTTATAATTTTTAGACATAATATAATTTAATTTATTTATGACACAATGATGTTGCAGTAATTACCATAATATTGAAAAATTAAAATAATTGATATTATAAATACCGAAATAAATACAATTTTGGATTTTAATGAATTAAACTAATTTTGAAGGATAATATTACATATTATTATTTATTTAATTGACTTTTTTAGAACTAATCATTCTGTTATGATTTTCAAAAAAATAAATTTTCCATAGTGTCAAAATTGACATAAAATATTTTTTAAAACAAATATTATATTATTAATTGATATTAAATTCATAAAAATCTAAGGTTCGTCCAATAGTCTTATATCATGATAGGTGTATCATTAATGGAAAACATGGGGGTCTATTGGATGTATATAGTTTGTTTATTAACCATATAATATAAAAATACAAAGAGACATTGTAAAAGTGAAACTAATTAACTAAGAGTTAATACTTAACTATAAGGTTAATATAATGACTCAAACCTGACAAAATTCTACTGGTTGAGTGGTTCTCGACCTATCCACACCTTGAACTTTAAATAATACACTTTGGAGCCATTATAAACCGAATATATATTTATTATAAAATAATATTTCTATCTTTTCCAAAGGTTCCCCTCACCCCTCTTATAAAAGGGAACTCCTCCTTCTCATTAACTCACACCGTAAAAGCCTTTTGGTTCGGCCAAAATCTGCCCAAATACGCTCTCAACTTCCCTCACTTAATACTAGAGGACTTACTTTAGTCATAAAGCCAAACTATGAGCCATTTTGATCAAATCAAAAGGAAGAACCCGAAGAAGAGGTAATGATTTCACTACACTTTTCCAAGTTCCATTCTTCTTCCACTTTTTCTTTATTTTTTTTCCCATTCTAAAATAATGAATCCATTATGTCCTATATACTTCAATATTATTATAAATATTTTACAACCATATTCAGTATTCTATCCACCCTTGGAATAACATGTCACCATACGTGCGTACGTACGGCTTACCGTCTCCACATCGTGGTGTAATTGTTATTCAATAAATTATTATTTGGATGGGTATAATAATGATGTGTGATTCATGTAAATAATAAATTTAACATTATAATGATTCTGTATATATTATATACCATCCAATTATATATTATTTTAATATCAATAGAATGAAATTGTCGCTCGTGCGTACGTACGGACTACCGTCTCCACGAACGTGATAAGATTCATTCTCCATCGAATCCATTCAAGTATAATTCTCATTTGATGATTAATAATAGTATCTAAGGACTTGATATCATTCTGGATATGATTAAGATACAACCTATCCATGAAAAATATATCTTACGTAACAAAACATATAAAAGAAAATGAGTAAGTTAACACCCGAAACAATGATAATACTAAGACATTATTAACAAAGCAATGTTAAAATATCATATATGATATCATATTAATGTATATGATTATTTAATAAATTAATAACAATTATTTCACCATTATACAGGAGGTTATCCTACCCCAACCAAGTAAAAGTACATGTTAAGGATTTATTTCACAATCTCTTCATTATCCGTGGTTGTTTATACGTAACAATATACTGGGATTTCTTTATCATCCACATCGACGTTTCTTAAAAATTTATTTCAAAACATATTTACTATTTAATAGAATATGGGTTAAAGTCATTTATACCCTTGTTGACTTTTATAAGTGGTTTATAAAGGAATATTTCCGTCGTTTTCCAATCAAGGTGCTTTTTAACCTTTTCGACAGAATTAAGGTAAGTATTGTTTTTAACTTATACGGTGGGTGCAACTATTTCCTGCCGTTATAAAATTGTCTAAGCTTCCATTACAATCTTATAAGAATATTTTCAATGAAAATGTTTTATTTTATAAATATATGACTATTAAATTAATTCAAAATAGAATGAGATATTTATCTAAAAAGAGTTTTGATTTCATCTATGTCAACATCCTTTGATGGATTTTACCCTTATTTGAAGATGATTTATTATGATACAAAACATATATATATTGTATTGAAGGTTTTGTGATATGTTTTATTGTGAATGTGCTATTTTTATTCCATTCATCGTTTATGGTGAAAGTATTGACATTTCGTATGCTAGTGTTTATGTTATGCTTAAACCTTTTCATATGGGAATGCATTGGACTTAATATGTGATGGGTGGAGCCATCTATAGCTCCTCGATGCATCGGTAGGTAACATGAGACAAACTAGTGTCTTGGAACAAGGCCATGGCAAAATCATATTTTTAGTCTTGGCACGAGGCCTTGGCTATGTGGTTATGATAGTCTGACATTATGCATTCCATCATTATGAATGTGGTTATTGATATTTCATGTGATTATTCGATTAGTAGAATATCCATGTGAATAAGTAAATGGAATTATTTCATTTTATTTTTGCCATACTATGTTGAAGTTCAAGTTTAAAAGGATTTCGTTTTAGTTATACACCGACTTAAATGTTTATTCTTATTTATGAAAGTTTCCTCTATATTGTTATCCTTACTGGCCATTTGAGCTCACCCCTTTTCTATGTTTTTTTTCTCAGGAGGTGAAGAAGTAAATTATGAATGACCATCAAGGATATTATGAGGGGATAATAGTGTGGACTATGGAGACAATATGTTGTTGTAGTAGTTTTTCACTGTATGATGTAATGTAAAACTTTATGAATATAGCTAGTGTTTCCAAGGCTACTAAACCAATCGGTCTTTCATGATTTGATCATTCTTGTGATCATGCCAATGTTATGTAATAATGCACCGACTCTAGGTAACTGGGGTCGGGGCGTTACAGTTGGAATCTTTCATCATACTGTTTGATGACGATATCCTCATCTACTCACCATCATTAGAACAACATAATATGCAGCTGAAGATAGTACCGAGTACTATCCAAGATCATAGACATTACAGTAGGTAATCAAAATGTGACTTCATGACAAATTATGTGAATTTACTAGGGCATGTTGTGTCCAAAACTGGTATATCATTAAACTTAGATAAGGTCAATGCTTTCATGTTATGGGCACATCCATGAAATGTGTTTTAGATCCAGTGATTCATAGGATTAGCTAAATATTACCTATGGTTTATCATTGAAAACTCCCAAATATCGATTCCCATGATAGGTTTGAAGTATAAGGGAGTAAATTTGTAGTGGTCAGACCTGTGTGAAGAGGCTTTCTTTGAGATAATAGAAAGGAAGATGACAGCTCCGATACTGACACTTCTGGAGCCTGAGATTGGCTAATCAATGTATTGTAATGAATCATGAGTTTTTTTTGGGAGTTTTACTGATGCAAGAAAAAAAGGTAGGAACCTATGGATCTCTTTAGCTATGACCCCATGTGAATAAATTCCATACTCAAGACATGGAGATGGAATCAGTGGTCCATTAATTAAAAATTACGAGAAATTATCTATTTGGTGAGAGATTTATTGTGTATATATATCACAAAAGTATTCACTATGTCTTCACTAAAAGGGATATGAACCTGATGTAAGGATGGTGGGTGGAATATCTATATACATTCTACATTGAGAGGACATATTCCCCTTGAAAGGGAAATTTCGTAGCAGAGGGCCCTCGCTGTAGGACCTAGGATGATTAAGGATTTGGCGAGAAGTCCTCAATGGAGAAGTGTCGTTCGGTGTGATTGTTGGTTGTCAAGAGGGTTGATTCTTCAGTGGATCATAGATATATATTTTCATCTCCATTACCAATTAAATCTCCTCTTATGAAAATGATAAGGATGGGTCATGATTCAGAATTTGAGTATACTATGAAGAGAGAACGACTCGCTGGAGGTAACCTGATACCCAGATGGTCGATGAACAATAATGGCATGATCTTAGTATATGGGAGAGTACTAATTCCTACTTCCATTAGAGAATAATTGACTAGGGATTTCCATAACTCTAGGCTGGAGGTACATCCCAGTGTGACAAATATGCACGATGACTTCAAATGATAGTTCTGGTGGGCAGGGGCGAAGAGGGGAAATTCAGGTTTTTCACTAAATGCCTCACCTGTTAGAGGGTGACGACTGAGCACCAACATATCAGAGGGTTGTTGTAGACACTTCCGATACCTATGTGTACGTGGGAGGATATTACTATGGGATTTCTTATGGGATTACCTAGGACCCCAAGGAGTGACGACGTAGTTTGGGTGATCATCAATCGGTTAAGGAAGTCTGTCTAGTTCTTGCTGATCAGAGTGACTCACACATTGAAGGAGTTGGGAAAAAATTTTCTCTGAGAGATTTTGGGCTTACATGGAGTTCCCTTGATTATTATTTCTAATAGATATGAATTTTTTACATTGTTCTTTTGGTAGGTCTTGTATAAGTCTCTACGGTCTCATCGGAGATTCAGAACGTTCTTCCACCCTCTGAATGACGAATAATATGAGAGGGGCATATTCATAATAAAGGATATGCTATGAGTTTACATGATAGACCTTCGAGGATAATGGTATGATCATTTGTACATGATTTTTTTTCATTTGAATATAGTTATTAGGATTCAATTCAAATGGAATCATAAGAGGCTTTTTATGGGAGGTCATGTCGCCCACCACTCTATTGGCTTGAATTGGGAGAGGTCATAGTTGTTGGACCCATCATGGTTCAGGAAACCTTTTAGACTGCGCAGTTAATATGGAGGATATTTATCACTACTAAGTGTAGAAATAGACCTTTTGACAATCATAGGGATATACCATTAGAGTTTGCGATAGGAGATTAGGTTTTCTTGAGTATGACTCCACGGTTAGGGAACAGGTATCTGAGGAAGAACAGAAATCTAGCACTATGTTTTTTTGAACATTTGATGTCACTGAGTGGATATGGTATTGGAATATCACTTAGACCACCATTCATGATATCATGGTATGTGAATTATTTTCCATGTGCCATAGCTTCAGAGGTATATACCTGATGCTATGCATGTTATTGGTTGTTGGGATGTTGAGCTGGAGACTGACACATCTTTTGAGGAGCTTCTGATATGGATCATGGACAGAAGTGGAAATTCATTACGATTATAGAAGGTAAAACTTGTTTTGTTTTATTGGAATCATAGACAGATCCTTAAAGAGACATATGAATGTTGGTATGATGTTCGAGCTTCGTGGATTGATTTGTTCGAACAAAACAACTAGAGATGCTTCTTAAGGAGGTGAATTTGATAGTGGGGGATAATTTTAACATCATGATTTTTACAATAATTATAAATCCCCCTTATGATATGTTATTAGGTGGAAAAAATTATTTATCAGTGAAAAATCATTATTTATTCTTAAACGTATCATCGAAGGGTAAAAAAACTAGTTAACACTACGAAAGTTTCAGTTGAATGTTTTAAGAGTTAAACATTGAGGTAGTGTGAGAATCCAAGAACTATAAATTCTCAATGAATATTGATTAAAAATATTAAATATTTTATTTTAAGTGTGGAAAATTTATTCAAAATAATTAAATATCTCACAAACGATGTATCATCTAATAAAATCTAAGACCAACGATAGGTCTAGTACGTGGTGTTTACACTAGACGAGGTATAACATTTGTAATAGTAGTATGTTTCATGGTCTGGCTCAATAAAATATCCATTTAAATATTTTATTAAATTTTAATACATTTTTTGAATATTAAATAATAAATTTCTCTCCAACGGTTAATCTTATACGAAAGTTGAGATCACAATTGGGTCAGAATATAGTGTTTTCTATAGAAAGGGTGCAACATTCAAAGGAAGTGAACATTTGGATTCCCTGAACACAAGTTTTGTTTTTTAAATAAAATATTTAATATATTAAATTATTGGAAATAGTTTTATATCTTACAAATGGCATGTTGCATGAAATTTTCAACACCTCTATTGTGTTTGGAATGGGGGTTCTACACTATAGGTGTATACTTTTTTACACATAATTGACCACATTAATCACCTTTTAAATTCATTTTAATTTAGTGAATAAGAGATATAATTATAAATTTTAATTAATTAAATGAAAAAATTGGGTTACTATTCATTATTATAACCCCCATACAGTGCATGCCCTTTCTCCATGAGAGGCATGAGAATCTTCCCAAAAGCTTTATTTTGGTCTAATTTAGCCACGTAAAAAAATTAAAATTCATTAATATGTGATATTAAATGAATCTCCAATCATCAGTTTTGTGTGTAGTGGTTGTAAACATGTGATTAATTTTCAAAAATGGGATGGAATTTAGGGTTAGATTTTCCAACCCCATGCATCTGAATACCCTTATATAAACCCAATATCCAATCAAGTATAATCATCAGTACTCATTATCTGGTTTTGGGAGAAAACCAACCAAGAATAGGGATTCTACTAGGTGGCATCATCCCCCTTAAGGCCTCTCTGTGTGTACACCCCATTGGTGTGTTCTCTTCTTTTTTCTTTTTTCTATTTGTTATTTTATTAAAATCCACCTTCTCATTCCCTGCATTATATAAAAAAGGGTACAAAATAAATTAAAAAATTTAATAGAAATTAAGTTAAACAAAAATAAAATGACAATAATTTATAAATTAGAAAAGTTTATTTTTGTCTGTATCTTTAAATAGGATTTTAAAACAAGTCAAATGAAGATTTATTATAATTTATCAAATGCTATTTTTTTTGTTTATGAAAATAAAATTTTGAAATAAATTATCAAAATACATTTAATAAAAATTATCACACGTTAATGATACAATCATTAAATTATAATTGAAATGTTTTATATAAGAATAATTTTTTAAATTATTTAGGGTATATATAATTTATTTATTATGATCAATTTATAAATAGTTTTCCAATGATTAATTTCTCAATACTATGACATGATAATTATAAAAGATAAATACATGAAATTATGAATGATGATTGTGAAAAAATTATCAACCGAATGTTATGTTGTTTTATCAAAAGATAATTTAAATGATTTAATTGATATTTAATTTATCATCATAAGCAATAAATATTATTTTTGGAAATCATAATTATCATAAATTTTAATTATCTATGAAATATAATTATCATCACATATAATTTTAAAAACGACAATGTAATAATTTGATTTATTAGCGCACATGATATATTTAAAAGTTGTGATTTATCATTTCATATGAAATTTATGAAATGATAAATTAATTAATTAATTTATCAACGCATGTGATAAAATTAAATTAAAATACATGATAAATCATTTCATGTGACTTTTAAAATGTAATTGTGATAATTCAAATTCATCAGGGCATGTGAACAATTTAGTGATAATTTGAAAATTATTCAAGAGATAGAGGGAATTATCACAAGTAATTTTTTATTTAATTTGAAATAAAAATTGGTACGATTCTTGGAAAATCATTGATATACCTCGATCATCGAGGTTCCAACAACTCAAGACTTTGATGTATCGCCATGACATCAGAAAAACTACAAGAGGTTTTCCATTTATTAAGGCAGGAAGTTTCTTAATCTTTTTGGTTTGTTTACAAATGATTCCTTTAATATGAATATATAAAGAATTTTTTAAAGACCATTCTATATAGTTAATGAATGTGGGTATATGTGTATCCCTAGAAAATCATTATTACACTTGATGCCATGACTACTTGTAGTTTTTTATTCACATTGTTGTGTGATTACATGTGCATTGTGTGCTACTTTACTCATTATAATGTGTTATTATTTTATATATATGTATATATATATATATATATCCTACCACACTATGTATAACTCATGTTTTTTTATTAGATCCAAGATAAGAGGACCATCAACATGAATTATCCTTTGGAGGATGTACACACATGACTGATGACGAGGGTCTGATGCATGGGGTATCCAGATGATGATGCCTAGGTAATTCCATATTGTTCACCACTTGTCTTGAATTATCCTTTAGAGGTGGGATGTAGATGACTGACAATGAGGGTCCAATACATGAGGAAGTCACACAATGATTCCTTGGGATGCACTCAATGAAGATTGTATGCTGATTATCCCTAGATCAGATATATATTTATTGATGGATAAAATCAATGATTAAAGGATAAAGATTAGCTCATAGTCCGTAATATGTCAACTCTAAGATTAAGGGAAGCTTATATTCTCTCGTTTCCCTTGCACACATGTTGTACATATCTTATTACAGAAATTATTCCTTTGGATTCAGTCAATTAATAGGGGATGCTTATTAGATCTTGATCCCTAGTATGATACTCAATGGTGTGCTTCAATGACTAAAGAAAATCAATTATCTCTCATTACTGAGTATGTCAAATAAATGATTAAGGGAAGACAATTATCTCTCATTTACCTTACATACACAGCGTAGATATATTCTTTCTGGGATGATGAGTTTTGATTCACCCAATGAAGAGGGGATGTTGATTTTCTCTCAGTACCTAGTATGTTACTCAACGGTGTGATTCAATGACTAATGGATTATGATTAGCTCTCAATGATCATTTTTTATACTTGATGATTATGGGAATCTTATTAGCAATCATATCCCTTGCACAAACATGGTAAATTTCTTCTTGTAGATATTTGATAATGTCACACATGATGATGTTGAGAATCATGATTCATTGGCCTAGTGAATAATCAGTGATTAATATGACGCCATTGTTATCTATCTGGCATAGAGCCAAAGTAGGTATGGAAATGGTTTGTGGAATCTTTCTTAGTGCACAACCATTCATTTTTTTATTTTCTATTTACTTCCCTTTATTTGTTATGGAATACACTAGTGTTTTGAGAACATTATGTTAATGACACATTGATGGTGTCCTACTGAGTCTTGTACCCACACCCTACTCGGACATTTTGGTGTGCTTGTAGATTTCATGACCATAGAAATAGTGATGTGTAAGGTCCCTATGGTCGACAAATTAGTGGTGGAGCATGGAGGGAAAGCATACCGAGATAAGCATCCGAGCACTCAACAAATGAAATTTTATTTACTTTATGGTTTTATTTCTTTCTTGGTTTTTCATGAAACATTGGGGTCCATTATATTATATGTATGTCATATTTAAATTTCCTCAATTTTCATTGATTTTTTATTTTATTGTTGTTGATTTTTGATCCCATTACTCGATATAGCGATTACAGTCTCCCAAAAGTACCATGTTCGACCCTCTCTACTTGTCACCAAACTCTATCATTTGGGGAGGCACACATGAGGTCATCTAGAATTCCATCTTGGACCCGATGATTTGGGTTGGGATGTTACACACCCTTATCCTGTTCCTTGAGTAGATTAACTAGATTTTCCTACTAATATCTCTCTGAATCTGAAATACCATTAGTAATGGCCAGATAGAATCCAAGTTAGGTTGGTGACTGATGTCTATGAGAATGAAACGATTCCATATAGGTCAGCCAGACATCGGCCATGTCTACACTAGATGCACCTGGCCCACTTCCTATTTTGGCACAAGGTAAATCTATTCCCTTCAAATCCAAAATCTATCAACCCTATAATCAATAAAAATCTTGTTTGTTTTTCATATTCCCAGTAGAGAAAGTTGTGATCCCTTTTTTCGGATGCCTTGTCTATTCTGTTGAAATCCCCTTCGATGAACCATGGAAAGATTACCAGATAAAACACTAAAATCTATTTCCATAAATCAATTCTTTACATTACATCACAAAAATCATACTAAATGGAGAAAATGATCACCATGCCACATGTGTAGATCTTTCTGGTGACGGGTTGGTGCGGTGGCTCAATGAGATTTTTGTTGAATTTTATTCATGTTTACAAAAAAATTTGATCGAAGTTAATGCAACAAAAAAGAATCATTTTATTTACAATGTAAAAACAGAAAAAAAAAACATGATAGAAATTAAATAGAACCAAAGTATTTACATGGTTCAAACCTTTTTGTTCATACTCCACAACAAGAACACCACTGAAATATATTTTGTATTATAAAATATTAAAAAAGATAACATTCATGAAGAGAAGAGTAATAAATGAAGACCACACATGTGGAAGAGAGAAAATATTTGAGAATTGGTACCTAATCTCCCCAAGTTCCATTGGTTAATTATTTCTTGGAGTTATTGATGCACTCCCCCAAACTAGATTCAATCACCCACACAATCACAGAAACTGCAAACCATACAAACAAATGAATCAAGATCATACAACACAGAAACTAAACAATTTTGGAAATAATGGGATCACAATAAATAATGACCAAAGAACACATATCTCTGCAAGGGCCGGTGGTTTTAGATTCTGAATCAGTCTTCAAAAAGCTCATGAAGGATGATCTCTCCATCAGAGGTCACTAGAATGGAATCAGGAAGGCTGCATGCAAGTGGTGGATCCTAGGACCACCAAATGTTCTCTTTGTACTTTGTATATTTGAGAAAAGGACAATGACCCACATAAGATGAAAACAACCACACACAATAACAATGGAACTACAAAACCGAGGCGACACCTTTCCAGGAATAACATATGTGACAGACTCACAATAAACAATAAAAGTGTCATGAAACAACATTGTTGAAACATATCCCTAATTTTTTGGGACACATGAACCATTGAGGGTGCGAGGGTGGAAATATATAATCAAACCATGAATCACAAATCAGTGAACCACAACAATCAGATAGATCCAAATCAATGGCCAATAGCAGGAAGGGTAAGTTGATTGCCACAGTGGCATGCATTGGTGGTAATGTATCCCAAAGAAGCATGCCCGAGTGAAAAAACCTAAAAGGAAGTTCATATAGTGCCACAAAAGGCCAAAACTGAGTCCATACAAGAAGGTACACACAAAGGAAATGCAAAAACATCCCAACAAAAATTAGGATTTTTCATAATAAAATAAACACATAGTTTTGAATGAAAACTAAAACCATGATTTTTAATTTAAAAACTAAAAAAACTAATACACACATTTTCAACAATAAAATGAAAACACACTGAAAATGTTCTTAAAAAGGACTAAATACCCGTAAACTATCAGTACTGTGGGAATGGTTTCATAAACCAAAAACCCTATGTCTATAAGTACTCACCCATCATGAATAACTCATAGAATTTTCCAATAATGGAACATGTTCCACCCATACTACACATCAACTAATAATAGAATACATCATTCATAGAAATTAAAATATATATGAAACAAAATTAATTTTTTTTCCCAAAATAGCCATTATTATAACTGAAAAATATAGACTCCCATGAATAAAAACTCATGTATTTCAAACAACCTTTCTTGGGAAAAACATAGTGAAAAATAAAATCAATGAAAAGCTAAAAATGCAAATGTAATCAAATTAGTAGAGAAAAAGTTCAAAAAAACCACAAAATAAGAAGCATATAAGAGAACTATCCACTTAATCTTGAATGATGTAGACCATCCCTAAAGCTCTATTTCCTAACTAGGGTTCCCCCACAAAAACATTTGCAGTTATTCCTAAGAATGAACGAAAAAGAAAACACAAAACTAGTGCCTAGTTATAATGAAGGGGATGCAAACTAAAAGACTTTAACAGTGTCATAACTGGGACATACAACATGTTTCTCGGCCATACTATCTCTATCTTTTAATTAAGGACAATACCGTTTTAAGTTGTAAGTATTCCCACACACAAAACAATGAAAACCCTTAAATTGGTTCTTATATTTACTACCTTTTTTTGGACGTCACCTTAGTATACGGAATCAGAGGTTATATCGTAACACTAAACATATTTTCATTCAAACAATGTTTTTTAATATCAGGAGGAATTAAAAATGACTTAACTTCCACTAAATTAATGGAATCCCTACCATACATCATGGAGTTTTTAACAAATTAAAATAATCATCGAGAGAAGATAACAAAATTAAATCCTGATCATTATCTTTAACCACTATTTCAATATCAGATAAATATAGAAATACATTGTTAAAATCATATATATGGACCCAAACAGAAGAACCAGGGGCCATCTTAAAATTATATAACCAAATTTTTTTTAAAGACACCTAAGAAAATACTTATTCGTATAAAAATGATCAGGTTTACGATAAAAATATTTAGAAGTGGTTTTCTGTGAAAATTCACAGAAAACCTTCTCACCTAGGGTTAATAGAACTGAACAGTGAGCCTTTTCATGTATACTAGGATCAACATCATTAAATTAGTGGACTGACCATTGGCAGTGAAAGTCACTACAAGATTCTTGATATCATGTAATGAATCAGAAATACCATTATGAACTTACATAGCACACATTTTTACTCTCTACAGATCAAATTCATTTTCACTATAAAACATTTTAATTTAAATTTTGATAGACATTAGAAAATAAAAATGAATACAGGATCTGGTACAACATATTGTGGAATAGGTACAAGTTTATAAAAAATAATTTGATGTAAAAAAACAAATAAGAATCGTTTTAATAAAAATGTCCAAACAACAAAAAAATAAAAAATATTGAAAGTAAACATAACATAAGTATTTACGTGGTTCTACCCATTTTTGTCGAAATCCATAGTAAAAACACCACCATAGTTTCTATATTATTATGAAAAATGAAAAATGATCAAATACAAGAAGAGAAGAGTAATTAAAGAAGAACACAAACACAGACCAGAGAAATTATCTGAGAACAAGGACCTCATCACCCTAAGATCTAGTACTGAAGTATGGCTCATAGTTAGGGACATAATACCCCATTCTAGACTAACTCTTACATACAACACTAGACACCAATATCTAGACCAAAAAATATATCAAGAATATACAACACTGATGTAAACAAGAAAGAAAAGAATGACATCACAACAAAGAATCACCTAAGAACACATAGGTCTATTAGGGTCGGAGGTTCAGGATTCTGAATGGGTCTTCACTAAGCTTGTGAAAGAAGAGCTCTCGACCGGAGGTCACCAGAATGGAATCAGGAAGGTAGCATGAAAGCCGCAGATCAAAGCTCAACTAACATTCCCCTTTGTACATTGGAGCTATGGGCTAAGGACAACGAACCAAACTGGATGAATGCACCCACACATAGAAATAATGGGACTATAGACCTTGGTATACACCTTGACAAATGTAACAGACGAGGCAGACAAGTAGAAAATAGTCTATGAGTGGAATAAATGATAATAACAATAGTTGAAAAAGATCCCGAATTATCTAAGACACACTGACGACTAAGGGTGCACGCAAAATAGATGATAGGCACAAAAATAAACAAAAATCAGTAAACCAAAAACATCAGATGGAGATGAATCAATCAATTGAATTAGGAAAGATATGTTTATTTCCATGTAGGCATGTTGCGGAGGTCATATGTACAAATAAAGATGGCCCATGTAAACATCCTAATAGGATGTCCTAATAGTGGCAGAAAAGGACATAACTGAGACCAGATAAGAAAGCCCAGACGGAGGCCATACAACACCATCCCAAAAAACAATAATATTTTCCATAATAAAATTAAACACGTAATTTGGAATGAAAACTAAAACTATAATTTTTAATTTTCAAATCTAAAAAAAGTGTTCTATAGAAACCCTTATCTTTCAGATTATCCTGATGTGAGTTTTTCACGGCCCAGCATGCATGTATTCAGAGTACCCCATCACTCTACGTTTGGACATAAAAGGTTCTTCCTTCAATTTACGTTCCAAAACAACATTTAATGACACATGCAATTAGCAAAACTCTCGGTGCACCAGATCCTATTTTCCTCGAGCACCCATACCCTAGACATTTCGAATGGTCACCTGAGACATTTAAAAACCAAATTTTGTGGACTTTTGGCTAGATGACATACCTCAAGGGAGGCCTAATATGGGTCCATTGTGGTCTATGGAAGAGAATGGTTTTTCAGATAATTCCACTAATAGAGCACCATCCACCTTGTTTGGGTAGATAGGAGTAAGGGGGATCCCTGAGAGAAGGTGGAAACGATTCACAAAGGAGATGATGGAGGGACCACGAGAGCTTCCATAAAGGAATTCGGGCTTGGAACACTGCCAAAACATAAAGGATGAGGATGATGAGAGTGACCATGATCACCAAACAATGCTGGTGATGAGCTAACCAGCAAGGGGGACATGAGGGTCTAGAGATGAGGGAGGAAGAACATAGGACAACAAAGTGGTGATCATCAGATAGTGGGCTATCAGTTTCCTTATAATGTGGTTTAAATAATTGTGAACACCCATCCACACTCACACACATTTAAGTATTTTGTAATTTAAAGAGTACATTCTTAATGGTTTTAAAATTGTATGTAGATGAGTTTATAAATATGTTCTTGCATACAAGATGAATGGAATATTCATGGTTTACATTCTTCTGAATTATTTTCTAAACAGAATAATTTTTTTTTAATGAAATTGTAGCTCAATTTAGAAGAAAAAAGTAAAACAGTTTTCTAAAATACTGTTTCTTTATTTAGTATAATAGTTTCATAATATTGTAAATTGAAATGACCAATAAATGGGGAACATATTATTTTATGTAATATTAATTATAATGAAGTTATATAACATATAGTAAAGTTTTTTTAAATTAGATATTTTTTATATTATTTATAGAACCATTGTAATAGTATTTTTCTTTGTTAATATATAAATAAATGACAAAATTAGTAAAATAACGATATAAAAATTATGCCAATGATGAAAAATGATTGTAATATTAAATATGACGAACTTTAAGTTGAAGTCATCATGTAATGGGAGACAAGATCTATCATATATGAATAATCACAATTTTATAACGACTTAATGACATGGTTTTAGTTGATGTTTGTAGCACCCCCCAGTTTCTAGTAAGTAACCCATTATTTATGATTGTTATTTATGTAAAGTGTTTGGGTGAAGTTTGGGGGGTATTGAGGGGTATTTTACTGTTTCTAGGGCTTTTTTTGGTGGTGCATGATTTATGCAAGTTTAGTAGAAATTATTAAACTATTATTGGAAATAGTGAAAAGTGAAAAAGAAGCTATAGGGGAGGTGAACAGTTTGGCCAAACCCTGAGGACTCCTAGGAGTAATAGTGAAAAGTTAAATATCCAAAAACACATAGTTGGTGCAAAATTTTTCTAACCATGTAATACAAATATGTGAAGGGTGTTTGGAGGAAGTGGCTGGTGCATGGTTGGTGCACAGTTTGTCAAACCGTGCATGTCAACCATGAACGGTTTATTTTTTGATTTTCAAAAAGTGGATATCACTTGGGATTACCACAAATACTATCTTTTCCTCTCAATTTAAACCCCGACTCTATTTTTTATCCTACCAAAGGATGTGGAGACTCTCCACTTTGACTCGGGAGTGATCAGTTGGAATGTCTTAGTTCATTAAAGGCCATATATGATTGTACGTATCTGTTCTTGATGGTTTTTCTTAGATATTCTCTTCATCCCACTCTTATATTCGTAGATCTAGTCCTTTGGGGATAGATCTATGATATTTGATGCCATTTATGATTATATTTGGTTGTTTCTATGTTTGGTAATGAGATATAATGTGGGTTTTTGGAGATTCAACCCTGTTTTGTGGATGTTTTCATCTCGTTCTTCATTTCCCATAATTTCCTGAAGAAGGTGGCTTCATTATCGACTAATATTATTAGAACATGATAGATTTTTTTTGAACTATTTGAATTGTATGAAATTTACTGTGAAATTAGAGTGAAAATCATGGTATAAACGATCATTAGTGATTGTATGTGGATTTATAGAAATTGGTTGTACAATGTGCTTTGTTATCTTGATTTTAAAATTTGGATTTTAAAACATTGATTTTTTGGAATTATGGAAATGGTTTGATTGAAATGTTTTAAACAAAAAAATGGTTTTATTTAAATGGATTGAAATAGTTTTGGTACACACGGTTTGGTGTGAGTTCATGATTTAAATGTTACCCTAAATAAGGGGAATGTACAATTGGGGTATATGGGGCTTGACCCCCAATAAGGGGCATCTGCCAATGGGGAATATGGATATTGACCACATAGTGATGACTTGGTGGATAAATCATATACCACTCATGATTATGGAACTATTAATAAATCAATCATGTGTGGTTGTTCATGTAAGTCTTGAAATGGATATGTGAAAAAGGAAACATTAAATAGTTTAAGGAATTGTGTGTTTGTTTTCCTTGAAAACTATTTTAATATGAGACATATTGTATTTTTTATAAATGGCTGAAATGTTATAAATTTTTTTATATAATGTTTTTCATATAAAGTTTCTTAAATGTTCTACCCTAGTTGTGTGAGTAGGAAAGTCTTTTGGGTAAAATCTTCTAATTTTAATTACTCATCCTCTACATTGGAACATTGGTGCATTTGTAGAAATAATTTATTGGGACATTGGTAAAGAGATAACATCATATTTCAATAGTTTTTCTTCATGTATTGTGGAGTCATAACTTAGAGCATGTTGGGAACTGTTGAGTTGGTGTATTTGAAGTCTTTGAGAAATGTTGGATTTTTATTACACTTTGTGTTTTTATTTTGGTATTGGATTTTTCCTAGAAATCTAATAAAGTGTATCTTGAGTTGATCAAATTTTAGATATCTTACATTTTTATCATGAATAAATTAGTGATTATGGCTGATGGATATGTTTTTTTGTTTTTAGTTTTTAAATTGAAAATTTTCCCCCAACTATTATGAAGCCCTTAGAATTTATTTGTAACATTTTACATCTTGGGGATGTTTCTTAAGTACATGTTACAATTTAACCTCATATCAAGCCAAAGAGTTGTGGAATGATGTTACAATGTTAATAGAAAATAAATAATTATAATTTTATTTAAAATAACTACAACAATATAGGTAATTGAGAAAAATACACAAAATAATAAAAAGAAATTAACATCAATAGATATGAATATTATTAATTGTATAGAAATATATTGGATAATCTATAATTGAATTAAATGAAAATGAAATGTATTAAATGTCAATTTAAAAACTACAACATTGTAGTAGTTGAAATAATACATGAACAAATATATTGTTTTGTTATACATATATCTTAAAGTAATAAAATGTTTTATGATAATTAAATTAGTAGAAGAAAAGACAAAAAATGGAAATATCACTAATAGTTTCATCAATATAATATATTTTATTTAAATTATAGAAAACCATCATTTTTAGTATTTTATTGCTTCATAAATTGTATTTTATCGTATTATAATTCTTGTACATGTTTTCTAGGTAATTTTTTAATTAACAAGTATAATTTTTTCATGGAAATGAATATATATATTTTTATAAAATAATGTTGTAAAACAGTTTATATTTATATTTTCTGAATAAGGAATTTTTAAAACAATAATTATGATATTCTATTTCATTTAATATCATAAAAGGTAAGAAACATGTAAAATGTCTTTAAAACTCAAAATAATTTTATAATGGTTTGTTTTGATATATAATAGTTTAATGATTTTCATTTTACAGTTTCATAAATAATTATTTCTTCATTTTATAATAGTTGTATAAGTTATATAGTAATTTTTTTTGATAAGTAGACTATAATATCACATAATATTGAATATAATATAATTATTGATGAAATATTTAAATAAATGTGTAGTTAATTGTTTATAAATTTTAAATAAAAAAATTAAAGATAATATGATAAATATGTTAGTACTTGGAATTTTCTACATTTTTTTTCTAAACTCAGTGAATGTATTAACTGATAATAAAGAAAATTTCATTCCAAATGTGATGCACTCAAAAAACAATATTTGAAGAAAAATTATAAGAAAAAAAACCAATGTAATGAATCACTAGTAGCCTAGAAAGGTTCCTCTTTAATATATTTTATGAACTAGTCATTTTCTTGATTTTGGCATAATGTGTTGCATGCCTATCTATATATACTAGGAATTCCACGGTTCAATATATATATATATATCAATAGAAGAAACTAGGCCTTTAATCATATTAACCATCATTCTCGAGTAATATAGCAATCTATGTATGGGAGTAACATAGTCTAGGGTAACAATTATATTCATGTGTATCATATAATATTTTTAATTGGGATTATGAATAAGTGAGGTAATTTTGTTTGGGAAATACAGAATCTTATTCAAACTAGGAAGTAGAAATCATTTGATCAATGGTGGTTTTTTTAAAATAACTTTTTTGTTTTCACCATCATCATCATTAATAATTTTTTACACATAGTAAGTGGAAATGAAATATTTATACGAGAGGACATTAATAATGGATTTTAAAACAATACATTCTATAAGAATATATATATGGTGATATTTATTTAAAATCATAATATTTTTTCGTCACATAAACATTGGTTTTCAGGAAATAATGTATTATCAATATCATAATGAATATGCATCCCATAATAAAAAAAATTGATCATATATTTAAAAAAATATTTGATTGAACATTATTTACTGAAATTAACTTCGTTAAGTTGTTTTTGATACCTCATAAATAATGATGGATTATATGATATAACATATTGATTATCTCGATGAACACCATTCCTCACTATTTATTTTACAATATATCTTTTCTAAAAAAATAACCATCCCCATCAAGATACAGATTATGAATGTTTTCATTAAATACTCAAATATATTATATATTCAAGAATGGTGATTGCGGATTAGAGTGTCCACATGTCATAAACCAAGATAGGTCATCATATGAACCAACATCCAACCTGGTATGGGCGTATAACCATGAAACAATGTGGTAAGTGTCCCATAGTTCAACATCAATTACAATGTTTTGGAGGGGATGTACATGAATGTTGAGTGTTACTTACACTCCCACACTGGTGTCACACAACTGACCCTACATTGGAAGCCGCTGATGAAGACTGCCAGAAAGGATGTCCTGAAATACCACTTACCTTTACCCATTGCTCATCTCACGTTCCCTTCATATAAGTGAACTACTACATCCCATCACTGACATAGACCCAAAGAATTTATAAAATCCCTTGTGGTCATTTTACACCATACAAGCTCTATCAAATACTTCAAGGTAGGTATTTTTTAATAGAATAACCTGATAATAGATCTCTGGATGCAGTCCCCTTCCAAACCTCTGAGTCTTCAGCTTCTCATTAGAAACTATTTCAGGTGCATACCTAACTAGCTCAGCAAAGAGGATGGCATACTCCATTAATGACAAGTCCCCCTGAAAGATATCTATAAACTCTGGGGAGCTAGCATAGGCTAGGACCTATGGGAAATACTCATTATTGAAAACAACCTTAATTTCCATACGTCTCATTCATTCATGATTCCCCGTTTGGACCACTGAGTCCCACCACCTCCGAATGTGATCTTATAGAAGAAATAAGGATCATTTAACTATGAATTCCTCATGAGTGTCATGTAATTCCATCATGCACTATTTCATCTCAAGTAACTCCTTCTGTTCATGAGGATCTGTGCTACCTCATAAGGAATGATGTTAGTTCTTAAGGAACTCCTAGGCTCTATCCTTCCTAGGACTAGATTCATCTTCCCTGATTTGATTACTAACATAACCCTTTACCTATCCCAATTCCTAAATATCATGGACCACAACTTCCATAGGTCTCTGATTGTGTAGTGAGGTAGAAATATCTTCAGCTTATTCACACAGTTTCTAGGGAATTATATGGGGAGGAATGTAGTTACAAAAATAAACAACCACAATAAAAACCATCAATATAATAAATCATATAATTTCCATCAATAAAAACATATATAAATATTCCAAACTATGTATGCTAATTTAACGCCAAAAAAATTCACCCCCTCCCAATTTCCAAGTACAGTCTACAGCCTGTACGTCACACCTAGAGGAGAAGTCAAATAGTTATCCCCACATCCCATGGTGACTAAAGGTCTATCTTGAGGTGTGATGGATAGGCACCCAACTCATAACAAATGCTTGATGCCCCAAATTTCCTGGATCTAGTCTATCAATACTCATCCCAAATAACATGACCTAGAAGAAAAAACCTACTCTAATACCATTTTATCATCAACCGAGCCGGGTTGTCATTTGATCTACCACTCGACCTAGTTAGTGACACGACCCATAGGGATTTCCTCATCCCTAGTGGAATGCAACAAGTGACAGAGTATTAATGATAAATAAATGGAATGATTTTACCAAATTTTATAATCATAAAAACAAGAATACCTAAATAAACTAAAACTAAAAATATACAACCAAACATGTCATAAGAAATTTTCCAAGTTAGTGTTTATAATACTATACAAAACTCATAAGGGGGGAAATAAAAAAAGATAAAAAATGTACCAATAACCAGCATTTAACAATAATAGAATCTCCCTTAAGCCACCACTAGAAACACCTCACAAAGGAGAACTCTAGAAACTAGATCCACCATCCCCAAATACCTTTGCTCTATCTATTCTAAACATAACCAATTATATTTACACGTAATGGTGTGTGTATGGAATAATCCAAATCCCAGTTGGGTGACACCAAATAAAATATTTGATGTTATAAAACTTATAAGATAAATAAACATGAATGTTTTATAGAAGAAAAGATAGATAAAATTTTATGAAAAACTATTTTAAATAAAACCAATCTTTCTTTTGAAGTAACGACAATGTAAACCATATAGCAACAGTAACTGTGATTTCACCATAGAGAACTAGTCACAAGAGAACCCTCTAGGAACTAGCCAGAAATTGGACTCTAGGTACATTGTATCTTGGATGAGGGTGGTATAGAATCCATGATCATAGATTCCTTATGCATGAGCCTCTACGAGAGGACACCCCATGGGCCTAATGGTCTCCAACCGTCATAATTTTTATTTAGTGTTGTAGCGTCAATCCTACTTGATGAAATCCAGATGAACCACATCCAAATCATCTAGCAAACTAGTCCTAGTATGAACGCTTATTTATCGAGGTTTCCCATTTTGATAAATTATGTTACAGATGTCACATTTCACATGACACATCAATTTCACATTATTCAATCCAAACAATGCAACACACACAATATGCCATCACTTACACACCCAAAATCCTATTCTAGAATAAAATACACACCAAAAAAATTTCATGACATGATTGAAATCACTCAAATTATTTAATAACCATGTCGCATAAATTATAATACATCATCAAGGAAAATAACAAGGGTTCACTACTATAAATTTACCCTATACCCCTTTTTTGTACCTGTGGGTATAAGCTATACCCATAGTTTCGGGGAACTCTAGGAAACTGAAGTATCGGTATAGCCATGAGCTATATTCATGGGTTGAAATACCTATACAAATTATTTTCAATATATGTGTATAACAATGACCTATAACCATAGTTCTGAATCCTTGGGTATATGATTAAAAAATAAGCCGCATACGTGTTTTGAACCCTCATCGCCACTGCACTATTGAAGTCCTTTACCAAAACACCATCTATACTTATGTATGTATGTTTGAATGTATATATATATATATTCATATTTATATATTTATAATCAATGGGTATAGGTAAAAAATCATAGAAATAGGTTTTACCACACAATTTGTTTCCAACGCAAATATAGGAAAACCAATACCCACGATTTTTAATGAACTTTGGGGATAGTCTTCGGGACTAAATGCTACACACATGGTTCTCCAAAAACCTTGTGTATATTGATTAATCCTGAAGGATATCCCCAAGGTTCATTAAAAAATGTGGGCATTGTCGCACCTATACCCATGGTTTAGTGTAAACCATAGGTATAGGTTTTCTCGTGGGATTCCCGCACAAAATATTAGATTCCCTCACATACGTAGGAACCCTATTGCCATATTTTAGTATGAACCATTGGCATTAGTTGTTAAATATAACCTATACTGATGGGTTTTAGGAAGATTTGTGTATATGACTATTTTTCAATATTGGTTTTCACATGAAGTACAACAAATTTTTTATAAAAAGATCATTTTGAAACCAAATTCATATGAAATCCATTCAAAAAATATTTTAACACGAAAAAAATAAATCATAGAACATAACAAAATACTCATGAAAGCATAATAAATTCATCAAAATATATTTAAGCATGGATTCACCTAACATGGGAGTAGATGCATCTGGAATGCTTTGTGAAACTCCAACCACACCTCAAACGCACATTCAAGAAGCAATATTGAACCATTGAATTTAAGATTAAACCCAATCAATCATGATCTAATGCAAAAATTATAAGACAACCCACTAGAGAAGAGAAAACCCAATGAAAGTGGTATGAAAACCAACAATAGATAAGGGATCATGGAGGGAAGACAATTACTCAAATATCTAGAGTTAAATCACACAAAACCTTACACAAAAATGGAGCTATGAGGGAGGGGAAAGTAGGGGGAGGTGTGCCTAGGGTGAGGAATCTGGAAGGGGGAGATAAAATTGTGTCTTATGGATAAAAATGTGGATATAAAAACATTAAAATCAAATTTTAATGAACAGGATAGGCTGCACGGTTAGTGTGCAAACATAGAAAAACCATGCAGAGACAATGATACCTTCACTATCCTAGGAGAACCTATCACACGGTTACCCCACTCCTTCTGAAAAACCATTCATTGAAGGATAATTATATGATCCATCAAACATGACAATTACCAAATGGTTTCCTCGGATGGGGTTCCCAATTACTACTAACCATGGCCATGCGCCACATACTGTCCACCCAAAATATCACACTATTCTCCAAAAAACACAAAGTAACCCCAAGGGAAAATTGTATAACAAAAATAACTAGGTTTATACCTCAATAGAGAATAATGTATGTGACACCTCATGGTCCATGATCCATTAGAATATTTACTACTTTTATAGAATTGATTTATAGTCTCTAGAAATAATTTCTGTAGAAATAATTTTATTTGTATCCCTCAGAGTGGAGAGTTTATTTTCATGTGAAATGGAAAGAATTAAAATAAGTTGAAAAAAATAGTATTGCTATAATTCTACTATAATAAATATTTATAGGAGATAGAGTATGTAAAAATGAATGATGAGATGAAAAAAATAACAAATTTTAATGAAAAATGTAATAAAAACCAATATTTAAATGGTATATGTGCTTGAGATATTGCAAAGAAAAGTTATTATCTTAAATATTTTATTAAATATTTGACCATGGAATTAATTAATCTTGAAATTTAATGGGGAAAATTATTTGGATGAATATTTTTATTTGAAACATATCAATATATTTCAGTACAAGTTATGTCATATGTAACTATTAGACACAACTTTTTAGATCTGTCGAAAATATGAATTTGTATTGCATCTTGATAATTTTTAATAATATACCTCTAATCAATAGTGAAGGAATTACATAAAATAATTTGCATTTTAACATGAATAACATTAAAAATAATCTCTTTAGTAATAATCATCCAATCTATTATAAACTTACAATCTCAAATGATTCTGTTTATACCAGACAAAATATAATCTTTCAGACACAACCATTTAATGTGTATCTATGATAAATTGTTGAATAATTCACATTTAATTTAGAATAATTGAATATTGATTAATAAAAATTTGTAGATGATAAGAAAAATATTCCATCATTTTCAGTTTGTAAAATTTGATAAATATATTAAAGCCTACTATATGATGGTATATATTGTTAACATACCTATCCTGATAAGTTCCAAAAATTTAGAAGATACTACAAAGGTAGATATAAAGCATGAACATATTGTATACATTATATTTCCCCAAAATGTCTATCTATTGTTATATAGCTATCATTATAATGATCTTTGATATCACCAACTATGAGAATTAAAATGTCATAAGTACTTGGTAAGTTGTATGAAGTTGTATCAAATCTCCATTTTTAGTTTGGAATAGCTTAAAATATGAGGTATAATATTATTTTCATGAATATACATCACATTTGAAATTATAATTATGTTGATTATAATCATCTAACATCAGTTGTAGGTTTTCCATAGTTATTCAGAGATTGATGAATTAAGACTATTATAAATTGAGCTACATGGAATATTTGAATTAAATGTTTGATTTAAATAATGGTTTTTAAATATTAATTTATTTAAATATCTTCGAATTACCAAAAAAACATTAATATAGTTATAACTATTATTATAAATTCTATAAAAATTAATCACAATAAATTCCATTGACTTCTAATCACGGAGGAGTAAACTATAAATTCAGTGAGATTCTTGAATATGTATTTTGAATATATAAGGACTGCCACCATATTTGATAGACCAATGAATCCTACCACCCAAATAAATGAATAATAAAATTATATTGTAAGTTACGATGTGATAATGATTTTATTTCTCATCATTATAATTATTCTTGAAAATTATATTTTTTAATTATTCTAAAGGAAAATGAGGTACTTCTAACTCAATGTTTTTTAATGAGAAGAATAAAGAAACGTATAGATTCTGTTTACCAGTATAATATTAAACACATTCAATAAAAGATAAATGTGAACCAAAATATAACTAGATATGTATAAAATCAAAAATTTCTTAGTAGATATTATTTGATAAGTGAGAAAATAGTTTATAGTATTGTTAAAGGAAACATATTCATTTTATAAGTCCTGCATTTTCACTGTAATAAAAAATAATTAATTAATTCTATAGTGAAAATGTGTTACTTTTTGATATATTAATAATGAAGTTATAAATATTGAAATAATTAAATGATAATTTACACGAATGTAAGAAATTAAACATAATCATTTTTTTTGTATGAAACAATATAGTGTATTTAATATAAATAAAAAAATGCCTAGACTATCCATAATTGAAAATATAATATTATTTTTATAATAAAAATAATAAAAACGAGTACCTATAAGGAATAGAAACACATGAATGGGACTATTTGATAATACATGTCCACCTTACATGATATGGTTTAAAGATGTTCAAATAACTGAAATTGATCTAGTAGTATCTGATTTATAAAAAATACACCTAATGAAAAAATTTAATTTTATGATCATTTATAGTTCAATTTTTGGTATTTTTATAAAATGGGTAATTCAAAAAGTTATATAATAATTCTAATGCTATTTTTTCAATTTTAAAATATATTTCATGAAATTAGATGTTTATAATAAAAGAGGTATTTATATGACTTCATGTTAATCATATCATATAATTTATTAAAATTAATGTTTTTTATAAAATATAAAGTGAATATATACCTAGTGAATAAATAAATTGTATTACCCATTTACATTTTAAAGAAAATGGTTTACATAATTAAAAAAATACATGAATAAATATTATTACATTTGGAGAAAATTAAAAATATTTTCAACTATTAAATCATTTTTGGAATGAAAAACCTCTTTAATTTGATAATGTTATATTTCTTGTGAAACATCTAAATTTTAGGACTATTTCTGTATTAACATCTGGAGAAATGTTAACATTGTATTATTTAGTATAAAATGATATTAATATAGGATATATATAATATTAAATAAATTATCATGATATTTGAATACTTATTTCGACAAAGATATCTTACATACATATTTGGTGGAATACTTTTTGATATTATGTTGTTTATTCAGGTGATTCCTCTAGATTTTGTGAGAACTTCTATTCCATCAGAAAAGTGTCAAATATGATGATTCTATGATGAAATATTTTTGAAATTATGTATGTCAATATTCAATAATGTATTTTTGTAATATATTAAAAGGATTCAGAAGTAAAACATTTCATATAAATAATATTTAATGATATTATTGATAGAGTCAAGTGACTTGAGCTTTGAGACCTGGTGGTTGTATATGACATTGAATGTATTTCAATGATATAAGGGATTTTGTTACTGGAAAATGAATAACCTGAAGAAATAGACAGACCTAAAATAATAATATAGGTATTTATTCTATCTTAAAGGTTATATTCTTGTATGAGTAATACACTTCTTTTATAATCATATTATTCTTCAATGAAATCGTACCTCTTTATAAGTGTCTTTGTAATTAAAATTTATGTGAGGAATCTTTTTAATGATTCGATACAGAGTACAATATAATTATGATCTTCAATAATGTGAATAAATCACATATTATAAATTAAGAAAATAGGGAAATATTTCTAATATAGGCTATGAACACTAAAGTCAACATCCATTTTGATTAAGTTTTTAAAAAAATTTCCCAAGGAAAATGACCCCAAAAATATGAGAAAATCACTATATTTAATAAATGGTTTTCATGGAAATAATAAAAAGAACATAGAAAACATTAAACAAAATTTAATTTGATTTTAAAATATAATAATAATGAAAATTCGTTATATATATTGAAACTAAATATAATTATATATTGTGATAATAAATCAAAATATTCTATGATTACATAGAAAATGTATATAGAATAAGCATATAGAAAATATGATTGGATGTGTATATAGGTAGAGGCATCGAGTATGAAAATGCACTGTAGAAAGTGGGAAAATGTATATAGACCGTGGGAAGGAGAGATTTTGTTATATTATTGAATTAAATTGGAATTCAAAAATACTACTAATGGTGAAAATTTTATATAATAATAAAAGGTTATTCACTAGTAAAAATATGATTGGATAATTAATAAAATTTTGTATAAAGAATTTTTTAATAATATAGATTCCCAATCAGGGATTCTTCTATCTTTTATGAATTAAAAAAAACTACAATATATGATATAATTATTTTGGAATGATAAAAAATTCGTGATATTTGAAAAATCTATTTTTTTCGGAAATTACATACATGTGTATCTAGAAACAATAACTGAATAACTAATAAAAATCCAAAATTTAAATGAATTGTAGTAGATATATGAATAAGAAGTGTAAAAATATAGATAGTTTATAAATTAAGTAAGCTAAGACAATAAAAATAAAATATACTAAATAGTGATCGAAAGATAGCCTATCTAATAAAGAAATCTTTCATTTTCTAAAGATGAAAAATATTTCTAGATTTAACTAAGTAAGTTAGCTGTAATATAAGGACTAAAAGTTCGGGTTAGTGTTATTATATTTGGGTGAGTGAAACCAAAATTAATATGTCACAATTGAAGAATCTTATGTTTTTATGGAGGATAAAAAAAGTAGGATGTAACTGAAAATATTCATTCTGATCAAAAGAATAAGGGTCGAGGGTAGTAAGGGTGTTGATCTTAGAGGATAAAAAGGATGGTAGATGTAACGACCCAAAGTTTTAATAATGTTATTACATTTTTATATTAGTAAATTAATTATTAAAAAATGTATTTATAGAAAATAACTTTACTAATTTTGTTATTATGGACAATTAAAAGTTTTATCTTGTCCAATTTAAAAGACAATTAATCTTCAAATACGTTGATACTATTGCTATTATATTGGGATTTTATTATTAATATATATATATATATATGATTATGATAAATACAATTGACACAAAAAAGGATGTGATGACATTAACGTGTTGGATAATACCCTTTGAAGACCATTTAAAAGAGTACCTAGGGGAGATACCATCATTGATATTTTCCCTTGACCAATCACAAGATAATTATAGAAATAGTTTTATCTCATCAAGAGAATGACCCAATCCATGATCACTGAACCACCACGATTTAATCTCACCATCTCACACATTCAATTTAAAAAAGTGAATGGTGTGTTAAAGGGATATGTATTGAGACCCTAAGAGTACTAATTTGTAATTTTTTTTAATAAAATGATTATTATATTTCTTCTTTATTATTACATTATATGGATTAAATAATAAGTTTTATTTTATTTATATTTTGACATGATAGAACGTAAATTATATTTTTCTGAAATATATAATTTTAATCAGGACACTATTTTTGATTAATTCGATAATTTTTGAAATAAATGGTATATTTATAAAATATTATTCTTATGTAATATTTATTATATAAAATATTTAATGTAATTTTTTGATATCAAATTTAAATCTAATAAAGACTAAAAAACTTTTATTGTCATGAAATAATTATTTTTCAATAAATGAGGATTTTAATTTTAAATTTTAAATTTTCATATTTAGATAATTTTTTTATAAAATAAATATTAGATTTTATATCAGCGCACTAAAATTATCCAATGGATACTTTTTTCAAAATTTTCTCAAACAATCCAACTTTTGGGTAAAAATTAAATACCATATAGTTATATGGTATGTATTACGACATCATAATGAACCAAAATTGATGTAATATTTGGTCATAAAAGGAATCCATAAACAAAATATAATCCCCCTTTGAAAATAATATGTTTATATGTTATTTAATTAATTTTATAGTCATAAAGAATCATCCTAAACCTATATTATATTTTATTTTTTTAAAATAATGTTTTTATAAACATGACTATCTTAAACATCACGAAGTGTATTATTTTATGGATTTTGGTTCTTAACCTTATGGAATAATGAAATTCGCACCTATTTGTTAGAAACAATGGTAAAAACCCATGTGATGGATTGTGGTTTTGATTAATTTATCATATAGAGTCTAAAACCATGGTTTCGAAATTAATGAAGAATTCCCCTCTATTTTTCTATGAAAACATAAAAATATGTGATTAATCTACAATAATAACCCAAGGATCATGGATTTTCATTCCCATTCCCATTATATAACCCTTATAAGGATTCCTCAAACTCATAAGAAGCTCCCCCATGGTTTTGGAAAAGCATTTTCAAGGCAATGAATTCTATCATTCTATTTTTTTACAAGCACCTTGTTTATATTATTCCTTTGGATTCTCAATTTTTTATTTTAGGTTATTATTTTACAAATCCCTCTGACAATAATTATTATATAAATGTTATGATAAAAAAAGTTCACTCTTATTAAATCATAAGAGTAATCTTTATGTAACCTTGTTATGCTGATGAAATTACCCAGAAAATTTTCAATGAAAAAAATTTGTGTAGTGAGTTACCATACCCATTTTAACTCAATGGTATTCACCTAGATGTTCCTAACATTAATTTATTAATAAATTCCATTTATTTAACTAACAGTCCATATTAATGTGATTATTTCTTTTGAAATGTGATCTTTTGTTGAATAATCAATTTTGAATACTTATGTGTGTATATAATATAAATGTGATAGGTAGGCCCAGAATTATATATCCCTTCAACGAGTTGGGTAATGATTTTATGTCATTATATTCAATTTATGGTCAAATTAAGGTTATCCTAATAACACTATGTTATTATATTTCAACGGTTATCCTTGACATATGTATATGATTTTATTTTTTATATTATCCCTACATTCCCATGTTTCTATTATATTATAATAATATGTCATGATTTAATATTAAATTTTATTATTCACACCCATATTATATTACATTGATATTAAAATTGTCTCATACTTATTTCTTTTCATTATTACATACTTTTATTATTCCCTTATAGAGCTTTATAACTCACCCCATTCTTATTTATGTCCCCCGGTTAGCCCGTATAGTTTTAAAAGAGATCTAGATTTCATAAGGGAATGTTAAATAAGTTTTAAATAATTTTTTTATATTTCAATTTTTATGTCATGTACCAAATTTCCCTAAAACATTCGGCCTCATGATCTTTTGGGGTTGTATTAAGTGTATTATTAAATATTAAATCCAGAATTAATGTGTATTAATGATATGGGTTGTCAATGTGGATATTAAAGAAATTTTTGTTTATTTTTTGGGGAACAAGATTATATAACTGTAGTGATAGAATTAGTGATAATACTAAACATATGAAAAAATACCTAGATTTTTTTAAAGTATAGAGTTAGTTGTTTTTATGAAAATACATCCATGTAATGATATGATAGGTGGATGTGGCTCTTGAAAAATTGTATATAGGGGTATTAACCCAAAAAAAGGAACATTGAAATCAACACAATCTTTACCAGGTGCATGATAAAGATTCATTTCTGCACACTTCGATTGACCCTCCCAGAGGATATTCTATGATAAATTCGGGATCTCATTTTAAGCGTTATTAAGGGAAAAAATTCCAATACTTTTTTATGTTAGGATATAGATCATGTATAACCAAAATTGAAACCTATAAATTCATAGGTTAGGGAATATATATCCCTTATGATCAATCCCTTAAATTATCATAGTATCCCTTTTATGTGTTTAATTGTTTTAAAATTATCATATCTAAGTCCATTTTTGATAAAGTAAATGTTTTGAAAAAGAATCAAATAGTGAGAGGAAGTATTATCATTTATTTCTCTATGAAATCTGTTATTTCACACAAATTAGTAGAACTATTCAAACCAATACTCAAAACATGGAATACATGTTATGAGTGAATATAAAAAATGGGGTTTTTTTACATCGTAAGTATAATGATTGATACTAAGGAAAATACTATCCTTGATGACATTCCATTAAAAATAATTCATTGACATCTTTCCAAAAGAGTTTCTTTGTCTTCCTCCTAGTCGTGTGGTTGAGTTATTAATCAAGCTCTTAAAAAATAATTTACAATATACAACACTACTAATATAAATCAGATTTTGAACTTTTATAACTAAATAAGAAACTATTAGTGTATCTATATAAAGTGTTTACATGCCTATGTGATTTTCGGTGGGGTGCACTAGTCATGTTCATCAAGAAGAGGAATGAGTCGTTTCATCTCAACAGTGATTATGATGAGCACAAAAAGAACACGATACTGAATTAGTATCCTCTTCAATGGATTGATGAATTGTTCAATAAGTTATGTGAATCCCATTACTTTTCCAATGGGGATCTATATTTGGAACATTAACAAGTAAATGTGATGAAAGAAGATACCCCAAGACTAATTTTTTATACATGTTACTTGAACAATGAGTTCATAGTTATTACATTTGGACTCAAAAATTATACATAAATATTCATAGACATGATGAATAGAGTTTCTCTATATTACATGATTTTTATGTTGTATTTGCAGATGATATTCATATCTGTTAGGAAATGAAGGTGAAACATGAAGAGGATTTTAATGTTGTACTAAAGAAACTATGAAAGGAAAATTTATTTTTTATGTACAACAAATGATAGTTTTGTATGGAAAATTTATAATTCCTTAGTAAAGTATCCTTACAAAAATTCTATCATGCATCCATTAAAAACTGAGGCAATTAGAGGATGTTCCAAACCCACCATTTTTATAAAAATCTTTATTTTACATGGATTAGAGATGTACTATCAAATTTTTTTGAGAAACATCTCATAATTTTCAATCCCACTAACCATGATAACTCAAAAGGGTGTTATGTTTGTGTATAATGACAAATAAGAAGAATGGTTTAAAAATCTAAATAAGTGGTTACTCATTGTATATGTTCTCAAATTACCCATAAATGGGGAATAATTTTTGTTCTATAGTGATGAATTCAAAAAATTATTGGGTCATATACTCATAAAATATGAAAAAGTGAATGCTTATGCCTTCTACCTATGAGTGATTCATGAGAAGAAATACCTAACACATGATCTGGAATTGGATACAATGATCTTCAAACTGATGATTTTTTTACATTATACATATGGAAAGATGTTAAATATATATAATGATCATAGAAGGCTCAAGTGTGTATTCCCAAAAATGAAGCTAAATATGCACCAACGAATCTTATTAGATATTATCAGGGATTATGATTTTTCAATCCATTATCATCCAGGGAGGGAAAACAATGTGGCAAATGGTCTTAGTTGGAAGGATCCTGCAACCCAATTCATGATAAGAATTCATAGGGAACCAATCTTCTTTTACATAAAGAGGATGGATATAAGAATAGTATATGGATTTTCATCTTGCCATATTAAACTTATATCTCATCCATCCATTATTAAGGGGATCAAGGAGGTTTGGAAAGCTAATGAGGTGTTACAGAAAAAGGTATAAAGAATCGTTTTGTTCAACACTGATAAATCTTGAGATATAATGTTTGAAACCAAAATATGTATCCCATCAAAACAAAATTTAAATATTCAACCTCTTGATGACGCACATTGTTTTTCCTTCTCTATTATTCTAGGAAAAACTATGATGTATATAGATTTTATGAAAACAATTTAGTGGGATAAATAGATGAGGTAGATTGTATAATTTTTATCATGGTTCTTGGTATGCTAAGAAGTCATGGTAGAACAACAGAAGTGTAATTGTCTGATAAAAACATTTCCTATTATTGTATGGATATTTTAAAACCTAACTGTTGATTTCAGTATAGAGATCCCTATTATCCATAAAATGAAATAATGAAATATTAGTGGTGGTCAATTACATTAACAATTCATCAAATTTCCTTTTTACCAAGGAACATTTATCTATTAAAAAACATACAAAGACATACATAAGGAATGTGGTTATACTAGATGGTGTTACACTCTCTATTATATCTTATCACGATCCGAGGTTTATCTTGATGTTTTATAGAATCCTTTAGTAAGAGTTGGATACAGATTTGGGCTTTAGCACTACTTATCACCCGTAGATGGATGGTCATTCTAAAATAACCATTCAAACACTAGATTATATACTAAGATCATGTTTAATGTATTTATAATGATCTTGGGATCAAGACATTACCCTTGTGGATTTATCATATATGAACAACATATATTATTGCATTCAAATACACCTTATTAGGATCTGAACAGAAAGAGGTGTCATATTCGAACAGTATGTTAGAGAAAAGAAGTTAACGAGACATGATATTATCTAAGAGATGTTAAGGAAGTTTAAAACCATTCAACAACCTATGAAATCTTCAAAAATTCTAATAAAATATATGTATATATATTCATCATTGAGTCATAGAGTTTGAGGTTAGAGATAATGTTTCCTTCATATATCACCAGGGAAGAATGTTATGTGGTTTTGGAAGAGGGGGATGCAAGGTCCAAGTTACATCGACCTCTTTGAGATCCTTGATCGCATTAGAGATATATAATATCTTTTAGAACTCTAACCCAACCTATCTAAAGTACATGATGTGTTCCATGTATCCCTTTTGAGGAAGTACATACCAGAATCTACAAATATATTTATCCTAGAGGTGATACTATTGGTGAAAATGTTTCTTATGAGGAGTAGTTAGTGAAGATATTAGATTGTAGAGGAAAAGGTGAATGAAAAAAAAACTCACCTAGTAAAAATGGTGTGGATGAACTATTTTTTCAATGAAGTGTAATGGGAAATAGAAAATGTGATGCAAAAGAATTACCTTCATCAATTTTATTGTATGAAATGAAAATTCCTAGGGTGAAATTTATGAGGGGGGATAATTTAATGAAATTAGGTTTTATAAATTAAATTCACTTTTCAAATATATAATTTAATTATTATGTAATTTATTTATAGATAAAATATGCACTATTTTGGATTTTCTAGACTATTATAAGTTATATCCTATTGGATTTAGCACACTATTAATCATTATATATATTAATATTATAACTATTGTACAATTATTGTATGATTAAAATATATACAGGGTTATGATAATGACAATTGACACAAATAAAGGAAGAGATGGCCTCAACCAGTATGAACGTACCTTATGAAGCCCATTTATCTGAGATTTAAAGAAATATAGTATAACATGGATTTCCCATTTAACATACCCATGATAAGATTAAACAACTATATAATGAGTGAAACTATTTACGTGAGAAGTTCATGCTCATCAAGACAATGACCCAAACCATTTACACTGAACCACCCCCAGAAAGTATCACAATCGCAGACCTTCCCCTTAAAGAGTTTGATGGTGTAATAATATTCTATGTATCTAGACCCTAACAGTATTATTTTTTTATTTTTATTTTTAATTAAATAACAAATATATATATATATATATATTTAATTTATCATGATTAAATAAGAAGATTGATAAAAATTTTATTTTGATACGATGAAACACACAATGTACTATTCTGAAATTTATAGTTTCAATCAAGGAAACATTTTTTAATAAATTCATGAATTTTTAAATAAATTATATTTTTAATCAAATTTTAATATTAAATAATATTTACTAAATTTCAAAGATTATATAATTTTATAGAGAAAAATGTAAATTTTATAACTGTCGAAAAAACTGTTATTTTCCAAAAACTAGTATTCTTCCATAAATGGTGATTTTCATTTAGAAGTGTAAATTCTTATATTTAGAGAATTATTTTGATAAAATAAATATTATTTTTAAAATCAACATGTTGAAATTATATGTTGGTTAATTTTCAATAAATTTTTTGGACAACAATTTTATTTGGTAAAAATTAAATATACTTTAAATATTCATTATGTATTATGAAATTTAAATGTTAAAGAAGTGATTTAATATATTTCATAAATGTTATAAATGACCAAAATTATGTTTTCCTTGTCAAATAATGTTTCATTATGTTATTTTAATAATTTTATAAAGGCTTAATGAATCCTCCAAAACCTACAATATATATTATTCTTTTCAGAATAAATTATTTATAAACCTGACACACTTCTACATCACCAAGGTTATTATTTTATGGAGTTTAGTTATTTGAATTATAAAATAATTAAATAAAAATAACTTGTGAAAAAACCATGGTATGGTTTTTTGGGGTTAATTTATGATATAGAATAAAAAACCTAGGTTTGAAAATTTAATACGAATTCTCCTCTTTTTTGCTATAAAAACTGATCTAACCTTTCATTCATCTTTACCGAATTCCCTTTTTCATGATTTTAATCTTACATTCTATGTATATATCAATACCAAGGATAGCCCAATCTCTTAATAATACCCTCCATTGATTTTAGATGTGCCCTATCAAGGTAAGGGATCCTCTCATTCTCCTCTTAATTTAAACACCTTCTTCATGTTATTCCTTTTTATTCCCAATTTCTCATGTTGAGATATTTATTACTCATCCCTCTTAAATAATTTATTATTTAATATTAATGATATACCCCTTTAAATCTCATTAAACTCTTCCATGTCTCATTATATACCCTGTTATTCTGTCAAAATTACACTATGATATTTTCATGGCAAACATTTTCATAGTGAATACCCATCCCAATTTCCTCTCAATGGTATTAATATAGATGTTCTTACACATAATTTATTTTTAAATTCCGTGTATATTACCTACACTCATTAATTTTTGGATTAAATGTGATTTAATATATTATTACATTGAATAATTTATGGGGCACACTTATGTATATACATAATATGAATTTTAAAGGTTGGACCAAAATTATATATAACTATAATGAATTGGGTAATGTTTTTATCCCATGGGATACAATGTATTGGTAATGGTAGGTTATCCTATGTATACATTGTTATGATGTATTAATGGTTACCACTGACTTATGCTTATGATGTAATGTTTTTTGTGGATTCCAAATTTCCATGTTGCCCTTATGTTATCATCCTATATCCTTATTTGATATTCATGTTAAATATTATCACACCTATAATGTTTCCCTGATATTCCCATTTTCTCACATACACTACTTTACTCATCTAGTTCTGTGATTATTCCATATATGGGATTCATAACTCACCCCTTTCATATGTATGTCCACAGGATAACCCATAATATTTTATAAGAGAAATTTTTTTAAGAGCTTGTAAAAGTATTTTTAAATAATGTTGATGTTTTTTTATTGAAATTTGTTATTGTATATACCTAATTACCATAATACACTTGGCTTCATGATATAATGGGATTATATTAGGTGTGTCATTATGTAATAAATCTTGAATTTATGTGTATTAAGATATTGGTTTTCATAGTAGGTTACTGTGGATGGGGTCAAGAGAGATAGAATGAAGAGAGAGAAAATAATTTGTGGGAATCATGGTCTTAATTGAAATCTGATGGGGTTAAAAAGGAAGATTCGTTTGATGGGATATAACGGAAGGAAATGCTGACATGTGTTTTAACAGAGGTTCACAGTAAGATTTTTAATATTAATTTTTTTTTAAAAAAATATTATAGATTTAGATTTTTATTGTTTTTATAAATTATTCAAATTAATTACCAAAAATAACTAACTTTTTAGTAATTGATGAAATAAAATAAAATAAACAAAACAAATTTTTTTATTACTCTTTGGTTATTTTTTATTTAGATTCCAATTAGATATTTGGTTAACCATCCAATTTTATACCTATAGTATATATTGAATTTAGTGTCAACTATATATATATATATATCATATAGATGGGGATATAATAATGTTCTATTAATGTAGGAAACTTTCAAAGAGTTATAAGTTAACATTTAATGATGATTAAAAAATTATAAACTATTTACAAAAGTAATGGTAATCGTAATTATATTACTAGAAAAACATTGTAATTGGGTTATGGAATGAAGCTTCACAAAATAAGACATATAAATTTCAAATAATTTAATGTATTTATATGTATGAAGATGAAAATTGGTATAATGTGGTATGAAAAATACGTTATTTTATTTGCATAAATATATTGTAAGTGAATGATCCCAATGATAATTTTATGTTAAATTTTATTTATTTTAAGAAATATCTTGTTGTACATGATAGAATTTATTCTAAATATTCCCCATGAAGGATTCTGGTGAGATCATGAATTTTTTTTATTAAATTATTCTTATTTTGATATTAGGAAGGAAAGTTTATGTCAAATCTGATGTAATGTGACAATATAACCAAGAAGAGTTCCCCTAGACAAATGTTGATGTTTAGTCATTTTCTAAAACTGACAGCTCCTAGATTGTCTGGTTTGATGAATCACAACATACTCCGTTATTTTCATTAACCTAAAGGAAGTATGATTTTTTTAAATACTTAAATTTCAATTCATATGTCTTGGTGAGTTGAATTTGATCCAAAAAAATTCTAATATTTCTGATGTCACACTAAATTACATTTAATTGAATATATTGAATCGTTATATTATATATATATATATATACCCAATCAAATCAATAATAATTTGATACACCAACATCTATACATTGATATACATCTTTTAGGAATATAATTTGGTTAATCACATTACCTAGATTTAAACATATGCTTAGTGTTGAGAGCTTCTGTTTGTAATCATTTTGAGTGTGAAACTTATATATTGAATGTCTGAGGTGCTTATTATAAAATTTGGGTGTTTTTAAATGTTTATTTGGATGACGCATGGGAGAGGGATTTCTACAGATTAGATTAATTGAATATTAGCATTTGGATAAGGATTTCTTCTATATATATATATATATATTTTCTAAAAGAGTTCTAGGGTTCAGAAATTCAATTTTACAATTAGGTAGCTTAAAGATGTTATAATTTTACAGAACTTGTATCTATTAGATATAGTTAATGATCCCTATAATGATTATGAGTAAAAAACAAACGTTCATTCAACTGAAACTATTTTTAATCAATTATAAAATACATTAATGGAGTTTAAGGATTGTTATAGTAAACTCGATGTCTTGTTTTTAATTGAATTATTTTTCTATTTTATTATATTTTTGTTGTCAGTTAAGTGTTAAATTATGAGATTTTATATTCCATATTTTTTTGGAAATTCAAAATTTGGCATGTTTGGAGTTTATAACTTCTATAAAATGTATATTATTTTATAGGAGAAAATTATGAGTTCTATTAATATTTATCTTACCCCTTTTGACGATTCTATCTATGTGTCAACATTTTGTATCACAACATTTATAAAACTTTTGAATTCAATACTTTTACTCATTGGTTTTTTATTTTCACTAAGGAAATATCATTTTATTTTGGTTGGATTACTTGTTTTAACTATAGAGAATTTTAAACCAAGTTATCCATCTATTTTTGACGGATCATATTATAAATAATTGAGAGATCAGAGGATGTATTTTGTTATTAACACTTGGGCTGATCATTATCACATTAGGAGATATAACTATAAGATTTAATAGATGTAAATTTTTAATTTTTCTCAGGAGTAGAGTATTTAACATCATGTGAATTAAAAGGTTTAGAATAAATTACATTTATTGATAATGATAATTATTTATTTTCCAATTTACTCATGTTGTATTATGAATGAAATTTTTACGAAACTATAGATTATAAATTATGGTTCTTTTAAAGTCTTTGATATGAGAAGGGCTATTTTGAAAGATGAGTACCAAAATTTTGTTTTTATTTTAGTGGAATCAATGACATATAAGCATCATCATTTTATAATGATAGTTTATAGTTTTTAATCAATTGGTGTGTGTGAGATTATAGTTGAAAAACTTGTTGAGATGATTATTGATATAATTTGGAGGAAATGAGAATAAAAAATAATATATATAGATGACTCTAAATAAAATATGATGTTTTTCTAGGATATCCTTCTTATAATATTAATGCAACATGATAATATATTAAATAAATGGTTTGAGAAATATAAATAAAGGAGTGATGATTCTTTTTTTATAACTTCCAAAACTAATACTCATTATCATACTACGTTAAAGAGAAATTCAAAAAAAGATGGTAGTAGTTTAGAACAGCAGGTATGAGATTTTTCTTAGCTTACAAGGGGTATGAATAAGAATATTTTAAAGAAAAAAATTCCAAAATGGCCATTATAATTACACAAAAGATAAATATTAAACCAAAAAAACAAGGTAATATGCTTCAGATGTTATTGTTTATGAACATATGAAACCACTACATATTATGATAGATTACCATAGACTGAATAACAATAATAGATAATAGATAAGGTCATATAAATGAAAAATAATGAATTGTTTTGGATTTTCTTCTGACACTTAGAATGTGAGTATAGATCTATTTTTATAGTAATGGTTAAGAAAGTGATGATTTTTAGAAGATAATCAGTTTTTTTGCTAAATCTATTTATAATGAATGTTTTTTTATGTAAATTTATATCTTTATTCATTGATTAATTTAATATCAGATTAATATTATTAATATTCTTTGAATATTTAATGTGATACTCCTTAATTTTAAGATATGGATTAATATGTAACTAAATTAGAGAAATGATTTAATAGGTTAAGAAATGACTATGATCAGTCTAATGATGATCATTTTAAGGATGATGATCAAATTTTTCGAGCAAAATTTTGAGTTAGATTGTAGAGACTCAATCTTGATGTACATGGATATTAAATTAAATTTTTGGAATACATAAAACATAACAAAAATAGATGCACAATGACCGTATTATTTTACTATCTTTGGAAACTCAGAATATGACCTTCTAATCATGTTGAATGATCTTCAACATCTCCCATAAAGATCATCCACTTCTTTTTCTTACCTAAAACCTTTCTCTTTATCCTGGGGAAAAGAAAACATAAAAAAATTGATCTCAAATTCTCAGTAAGGGTAATCATAGAGAACATTAATCAATCCATAAACATTTGAACGTAAAAATTTAAACATTACCAAAATATTAGTAGTACATAACAAATAGATCATAAAGGAACATTAATCATGATAAAATATAATGGGAATAAAACATTCAATTGTGGAAAACCATAAATCACATGATATGATTTCTATAGTAGCCAAGGCATTGTTCCTAATACCATCATAGTGGACAAAGACCATTACTGAACGAGGTTTACTTTTCGTTCCAGCCCTGTATTACTGAACTAGATTTTCTTGTTGTTCCAATTATGTCTATCTCGTTAGATATAAATTGTTACAAAATGCATTAGAGGAATATATAGTTCCCACCCAACACATAATGAAATCATTATTTCTTGTGTAACAAAAAAACCTAAATCTTTCATCATAACCCAATGAATAAAATGGGGTTCATAAACATCATCCCATCATAACATGATCCATATAAAACAATCGATATTATATCATCATTAACATAATAAAACCATGTAAATAATATGGAAATTATACTTGAAACATGACCATGTTAAAAAATGTCATCTTAGATGGAAAATAGTCATGATAAAACTCTTGAAATTAATTCGGGTGGAAAATATCCTTTCTTCTTAAAAATCATTTTCTTTTTTCAAAATACCGTGTGATTTTAAAAGAAAATATATCTACTGAAAATAATTATGAATTCTTGTAATCTATTCTTCATGGAATTAAGGGGTTATGAAAATTAAAATCTCTATTCATGTCGTATAAGTTAAGAAAACATTCTCCTCGTTCTTTTAATAGAAAAGTCAAAAACAACCTTGTATGGTAAATAAATTTCCATACATACCATGTAGTAAAAGATAAAAATGGTAAAAAATAATTTAAAAATACATAAAAACATTTTTCGAAAACGTGTACATGGATGATAAATACAACCCTAGTAAATAGTTACGAATAAACAATATCAGATAAGAACAAGATTGGAATAATTATCCCTTACCATATGTCCAATTTCTTTTGTATGTGTCTGAAACTCATGTATATTGTGTTTAAACATATTATTATCATTTAAAAGAATCATTATAATATTAATTATATTATATATTATTCAAATAGGTCATTATATTACCCTTCCATTGGTCAATTCTATGATAAAGCAACATTTTGGGTAATAATCGTTTCATTTTTCATACGTGTTTGGACTTGTTGTTCATGATGTTATTATTACTTATATCATGATTTACTTACTTATAGAATGTATAACATGAATTATATATCATATATATTCAGTATATATATATATATATATATATAATAGATATAAAAATTAAATGAAACACAATGTTCATAGAGACGGTAGGCCGTACGTATGCATGAACGTTGTTTTCAATTCCTTATTGAATTGAATGGAAGTAAGAAGATGATATATATATATACATACATACATATATATATCCAGTAGCATTATTACATTATATATTTCATGATTATTTATTATATATTCTTTATAATAATTTTGGAATGGTTAACATGGATAATGAATCTCATCGCATCATGGAGACAGAAATCTGTACGTACTCACAAGCGATGATATCATTCCCATAATTATTGAATGGAATTTAATTGGATGATATAATATCTCAAAATTAGTATGAAGTTATAATAATAATATATAGTTACTATTTCCACCATTATACCCATCCATGTATAATGGTGGTCGAAAAAACAGATTACACCACGGAGTGGAGACGGTATTCGGTACGTACACACATGCACGATGATTTCAATTTCAGTAGGATAGATAAAAGGTGAAATACAGTTGTTTCATATTTATAATAAAATATCATTATATAATTAATACTTATTTAATTACTTTATAATGAAAAAAATAAATAAGAGGAAGTAAAAGAATAAATAAATATGAAAGAATCGATAACGGATATTAGCTCTTCGTCGACACGCCTCTTCTAAATCTTCTATTATGGTACTAAAGATGGTATTTGAAAAAGACCATGACCTATAGTATGTTTCTAGGAACTATTATAAGATAAATGTATAGAGTTTTTCTGAGCTTGAATGCCCAATATGTTGTGAAGAGTTGAGGGAGGAGGTGCCCTTTTATAAGAGAGGAGAGGGGCACTTTTGGAAACCTCTAAAATATTAATTTATAATAAACTGAAAACCCACATAAAAACCAGAAAAAATGACTCAAATATGAATATTAGATGAGATAGGGTTGTAATATCGTCATCCATTAAAATTTATACATGTTTAGAATTTATTTTAACCCTTATCAATTTGAGTTATCCTTATTTAATCTATTAAATTTTTTTGCAGTAATAATATTCTAAATTTTAAATTGTTATAAATACTTCCTTATGTGTTGTGAATTGTAAATAATTAGATACTTTATGACATATTCGACCATATAAATTACAATTTATAATTATTAAATATTTTTGTGATTTTAAACATTTTAATAATATGTTATTTTTATAAAATAACAATAGTGTAAATTTTGACACTATTCTATTATTTGAATTTAAATAAAATCCACACATAGGATATATTGGAACCAAAATATGTAATAGATTTTTAAAATTTATTATTTATATAGAAATTTTTTGGAGCACATTAAATAGTTAATATAATATTTATTTTAATATTTTAATAACTTTTTATTTGATATTTCAATCAATAAAATAATTTCGACACCACTATTGTGTCATCATTAATAATAATTTTATAATCACTATAAATTCTAAATAAATTCACATTATGCAGATAAAGTTATTATATTTTTGGAGACTTTTTTTGTTTTATGTTCATGGAAGTTTATCACTAAATTCAAATTATTACACTTGTAAGATATAAGATAGTGACATGTTGTCACTTTCTTTGGTTTTAATAATAAATACATCTTTTTCATGGTCAAAAGTCTATAAAATTAATCTATTCCCACCCTTAGGTGATATGGGTCTACTTTTATTCATCCAATATAAATTTGGCAGGTGTTAGGGTAATTTTATAATGTTATTTTTACCCTTAATTACATGATTTACCTTTATATCTAGTAAATAAAATTTACCATAGTTACTATTCATAATGTCTAAAAATAAAATTTACTTATTTACTCAATTTGAACCTCCTAATTCCAAATATAGAATCCATTTTTACAATTTCAAGACATATAAGATGTAGTAACTAATTTAAAATTAATCCTGTTGTCGAAATAAAATGGGTTTTTGTTTAAAACATTACAAAGGATTGAAATTATTTTACCTACGAATTCAATGTAAATTTAATACTAATGACATAAATTACATTAAATGGTAAAAATATATTCTATTTAAACTATAAAACCATCAAATATTATAATTTATCCATATAAATTATCTCTATGAAAAAATTTGTTTTTAAGTAAAATTTAGCATATTTTTACTATTAATCAAAATATGAATGTTATCAGAAAAATATAAAAACATTATAAAATGTAAATTTTTATCTAATGATTCAAAATAATTAGATTATTTTCTCAAATTGAAATTATAATCTTGTCAAAATTTTTATTTAAAATGGGTGTGCCATCAAAAGGCCGCAAAACTGCATTTTTTGAAAAATACTAATTTGACCCAAAAAAATTGATTTTGTTCTTATACCATGTTCTAGAAATTTTTTCATATGAATTATAATGTTATAAAATTCAAAATGTGGTTGATACTATTCATAATGGCTAGATCATAATAATATTATTACAATATATCGATTTTTAGTAAAACTCAGTATTGCAACAACACACTCTATTGAGGATGGTCGCTCTTGCGTGCAGCATAAATCAAGTAAGGGTTGTGTGTAGTAAAAACATCCTTTGGTGTTGCATATAACATAATCAAAACAGATTTCATTTATACATTTAAATAAATCTATACTCAATGTTTCGTAGAATAATTTCAACCAAATGAACTTGAAATTATGTGTAACACAAGCCAAGAATAGTGTTGCATATAATGCATTCTAATACAGTGATACGTATAGCACAAACTAATATTTGTACAACTTACAATACAATAAATGAGTGAAATTAAAAACATATTTATCATAAAATCTTGTGGTGTTATATTCTACCCCCCTTAAAATTAATTTTCCCCAGGAAGTTAATTAGGTCTATCAATGGTTTAACAGAAACCAACATCGTATAAATAAATACTAAAACTTAATTTTTAAAAATAAAGTAAGAAACATAATGGTTACCCAAATTAACTCATCACTTGTTTTCCACATAGGATAACATTGGTGAAAATAGGGATATGGAATAGGAATATAACCATCATGTTTGGATAGAGAGTGAGAGATAACATGGCTATAGAAAAGACAATAATCACAAAGCCATAAATTTGTGACGATCTAAGGGATAATTTGATTTATCGGATATGAGGGTACTGGGACAACATTTTGGGATTTTATGATCATTTCCCATAATGTTGATGAATTTTCAAATAATGAGAAATACTTACTTGATTTCAGTGTAATATCATTGTTGGTCATTCCATGAACAATTTCCACTTCATCTCTTATTAAAGAAATGAAGTTGAATTTTTCATTCATGAAGTGTTATTAGATCATGCGATATAATGAGAGGTCATTCCATATGTCTCTATCACAAAAAGGTTAGAATATGATATTAAATATAAATAAGTCTATTTATGGTGATATGAATCTGATATTGTTCCCAAAATGGACTTATACTTCATCTATCACACAACTTAATAAAAAAAACTAATTTCTACAAACCATGGACTTCCTATAGGCCAGTGGTAGGTTATAAAGGCATGTTGCACGTCGGTTCTGGGATCGATTTCCACAGCCTTGTCTAACGCAACTGGTTGTCACCCATCCTGCAGGTTGTCCATTTTCTAAATCTACATTATTATAACATTAAATCAATAAATTCAAGAAATGTTTTATCCTTAGAAAATAATATCTGATTTCAAACTTAATCCATTCCAATCCTTAGTCTTATCCAAAATAATTTTTCCCAAGATCATAGTATAAAGAAAACAATTAATAGAGATGTAATCTACCAGGCATGTGAATACCATCATTTATCTCCCATATATCATAAGATATATCATGTTGGTAACATTCCAATCATGTGAATACATTAATCTTGTATTCTCTTGAAGGATGAATTAATATAGAAACATAGTGAAAACATTAATCCTATCATATGTTTATTCTTTCCACATACCAATATACCATTATATCAATTTGTCCTTATACCAATCATGAGCTCATTATTTCTATCAAAAATATTATTTTATCATTATCCCTTCATTATGTGCATATCATCTGCTTTCCAAAAATAATTTAGTCACTTTTCATGGTTACAGGTACCATTCATAATATACATTCAAATACCCAAGTAATGAAAATAGTGTAACAATCCTTAGATTTTTCTTTATTCAGTGGTACCATACATTATTCTTGAAAAACATGAAATCATTCCACTACCTTCTTAAACCATTGACTGAGCTTCATCATTTTATTCATCAACACTTCTTTCATATCATATATAATTTTTAGTCACTTAATCATCATGAACATAAATACTACCCATATAACCATGATGAATCTATTCATGAAATTTCCCTTAGGGAATTGGTTTCCATAATGCTCGTACATTCCACATTTAAAACATTTAACCTTTGTTGATGTCTTAGCAATAACATTATCATTGTCCATTGTGTTAACTATACCTTTTCCATTACAGTTACTGGATTTGTGTCCTTCTTTTCCACCCCCAAAGCATCTTCCAGTTCTTTGAAATATTCTCTTGATGCCTCTTCCCATATGATTTACATTAGGGAAATTGAACTTTTTTTCCGCTATGATCATCATGAAACTCCGTCTTTCTCTTATTAGCCAGGTTAGGAAACTTACCAAAGTAGATATTATTGGTTTTATTATGAGATTTATGATTATGAATAATAATGATGTTTCTCCATCTGTATCTCGTTTTATTTGGTTGCTCATGAAGAATATCATTCCATTGTCCATCATATTCTCCATTAACATGAATCATCATGTTTCTAGCCATATTCGAAAACCCAAAAATAATAGTGTGAGAGGAAAAAATCATACTAGGAAAATAACATATATAATGAGAATTACTTTCAATATCTTACATCTTAGGTTTATTCCTAGGTTATTCATGATCGTTCTCATAATTCTAGGATTTAAACTTTTACTTATACTTATCCTTAGGGACATCCCTAGAAATACCTTAGAAATATCTCAAGGGATCTCACTTAATCTTTCACATACTATTTTCCAAAGGATAAATATACCTTCTCTATGATACCAACTGTAGAGACCCAAGCTTGACGTACATGGAAATTACATTACTTTTGTGGAATACATAAAACATAACAAAAAACAACACCAAAAGACCGTATTAGTTTAGTGTCCTTGGAAACTCGGAACATAAACTTCTAATCATGGTGAAATATCTTCAACATCTCCCATAAAGATCTTCCCCATTTGTTTTCTTACCAAAAAACATTATTTATATCCTGGGGATGTGAAAACATAAAATGGGTGAGCTCAAATGCTCAGTAATGTTAAACGTTGAGAACATAAAACAATCCATAAACATTTGAACGTAAAAACATGAACATGACATAAATCTTAACAATACATAAGGCATAGATCATAAAAGGACATCAATCATGATAAAATATAATGGGAATAAAAAATGGAATTGTGGAAAACCATAAATCACATGATATGATTTCCATAGTAGCCAAGTCATTTTACCAAGACCATAATAGTGGACAAAGTCCATTACTGAACCCGGTTTACTTGGTGTTCCAGCCTAGTATTACTTAACTGTCTTTACAAGCCAATCCATCCATGTCTATCTCATTAGATATAAATATTTACCCAATGAATTGTAGGTAAATATAGGTCCCACCCATCTAATAATGAAATCATTCGTTCTACTTCCACAAAATAAACACAAATCATCCATCATAACCCAACAAATAAAATGGGTTTCATAAACATCATCCCATCATAACATAATCCATATAAAGCAATGGATATCATTTCATCATTAAAAATCAAACCATGTAAATAATAAGGACAATATACTTGAAACATGACCATATTAAATAATTTCATCTTAGATGGAAAATAGTCTTGATAAAATACTTCAAATGAATTCTTTAGGAAAATATCCTTTCTTCATCAAAATCATTTTCTTTTCTCAAAATGTAGTGAAATTTTAAAATAAAAGATTTTTGTTGAAAATAATCCTGAAATCTGGTAGGGTATTCTTTATTGAAATAAGGGGTTATGAAGACATAAAAATTTGATAATGCTGTATAAGTTAAAAAAACATTCTCCTCGTACTTTTAACAGAAAAGTCAAAAAGTACCTCGTATAGTAAAAAACACTCCTTACATTCCATGTTGTAAAAGTAAACAAGGGGTAAAAAGGACATTAAACATGCATGAAATCATTTTTATAAAACATTTACATGGATGATAAATATAACCCCAGTAAATACTTGCGAATAAACAATCTTGGATAAGAACGAGATTGGAATAATTATCCCTTACTGTATGTTCAATTTCATCCTTATATGTCTGGAACTCCTATATAGTGGGTTTACACATATTATTAACTTATAAAAAACCATAATAATATTTATGATATCACATATGATTCACTTAGGTCTTTATATTACCCCTTCATTTGTCAATTCCTTGTTAAAGCCACGTTTTGGGTAATAATCTTTTCATTTATCATATGTCTTGGCACTTGTTGTTCTTGATATTTTTAGTTAATATATCATGATTTACATACTTAAATAATTTAAATCATTATTTATATATCATATATATTCATTACATTTATATATACATAATATATAGATAAATGAAATGAAACACACCGTTCACGGAGACGGTAGGCCATACGTACGCATGAACGTTGATTTCAATTCATTATTTAATTGAATTGAAGTAAGAAGATGACATATATATACACATAAATATAATAGCATTATTAAATTATATATTTAATGATTATTTATTATATATTCTCTATAATCATTCTTGAATGGTTAACATGGATAATATATCTCATCGCATCGTGGAGACGGTAATCCGTATGTATGCATGAGCTATGATATCGTTCACATAATTTTTGAATAGAATTGGAGTAGGTGATATAATATATAAGAATCAGTATGATGTTATTATAATCATATATTGTTATTAGTTCCACCATTATACACATCAATGTATAGTGTTGGTGGGAAAAATAGAATACATAATAGTTTGGAGACGGTATTCTGTACATACGCACGCGCAATGATTTCGTTTTCTGTAAGATAGATAGAAGGTGAAATAGAGTTGTTTCATATTTTAATAACATACTAGTATATAATTAATACAAATTATATTAATTTATAATGAAAAAAATAATGGAGAAGATGTAGAAGAAGAATAAGTTTGAAATAATCGGTAAAGGATATTACCTCTTCTTCGATGCACCTCTTCTAAACCTCCTCTTACGGAACCTAATTTGGTTTTTGAGGAAGACCAGGACCACTGGTCTATTGCTAGGGAAGTGTAGAAGTGAAATGGAAAGGGTTTTGTTGACCTTGAAGACTCAAAATGTTGTGAAAAGTAGAGGTAGGAGGTTCCCTTTTATATGAGTGGAGAGGGGCACTTTTGGAAACCTCTAAAATATTAATTTATAATAGACTCAAAACGCACACAAAAACTTGAAAAAATGACTCAAATACTAATATAAGAAGAGATAGGGTAGTTCTATCATCAACCAATAAAATTTAGGCATTTTGAGAATTTATTTTAAACCTTATTAATTTGATTTATCATTATTTAATCTATTTAATTAATTTGTAGTAATTATATTTTAAATTTAAAACTTTTTTAAATACATACTTATGTGTTGTGAATTTTAAATAATTAGATACTTTAAAATATTTTAGACAATAAAAATTACAATTTATAATTTTTAAATATTTTTGTGATTTTTAAAAAATTTAATAATATGTTATTTTTATAAAATAAAAATAGTGTGAATTTTGACACAATTCCATTATTTGAATTTATATAAAATCCACACTGTGGATATATTCGAACCAAAATATGAAATAGATTTTTAACATGTCATAGTTATCTACAAAATTCATGGGGAACATTAAATAGCTCATATAATATTTATTTTAATATTTTTAAAACCATTTATTTTATATTTCAATCAATAAAATAATTTCTACATCAATATTGTGTCATCATTAATGATAATTATTTAGTACCTAAAAATTATTAATAAATTCACATGATATAGATAAATTTATTAGAATTTTGGAGACTATTTATGTTTTCTATTTTATGAAGTTTATCAATAAATTAAATTTATTATACTTATTAGATATAAGAGAGTGACATGCTGTCACTTTATATGTTTTTAATAATAATTACATCCCTTTCATTTTCAAAAGTAAATTAAATAAATATATTGCGACCCTTAGGAAATATGGGTCAACTTCTATTCATCCAATATTAATTTGGAAGGTGTTAGGGAATTTTTATCTTATTATATTAACACTTAATTACCTGATTCACCTTTAACTGTAGTAAATAACATTTACCATAGTTACTATTCATATTGCCTAAAAATAAATGTTATTTATTTACTCAATTTGAACCCCCTAATTCCAAATTCGGAATAAATTTTTAAAAATTCACAACACAGATGATGCAGTAATTAATTTAAAATTAAGCCCGTTGTAGAAAAAAATGGGTTTTTGTTTAAAACATTGCAAATGATTGAAATGATTTTACCTTTGAATTCAATGTAAAATTAATGCTAATGACATATATTACATTTAATGAAAAATATATATTCTATTTATACATTAAAACCATTACATATTATAATGTATCCATATAAATTATCTCAATGAAAAAAGTTGTTTTTAAGTAAAATTTATCTTATTTTTACTATTCATCAAAGTATGAATGTTATCAAAAACATATCAAAACATTATCCAATGTAAATTTTTATATCATAATTCAAATTAATTACATTATTATTTCATATTGATCTTATAAACATGTCAAAAATTATATTTAAAATTGGTGCACGATCAAAATGCGATAAAATTGCATTTTTTGAAAAATACATATTTTACACGAAAAATTGAGTTTGTTCTTATACCATGTTCTAGAAAATGTGTCAGATATAAAGTTATAAAATTCAAAATGCGGTTAATAATATTCATAACGGCTAGTTCATAATAATATTATAACAATATATCGTTGTTTAGTAAAACTTTGTATTATGTACAACACACGCTATTGAGGAAGGTAACTCTTGCATGCAACACAAGACAAATACGAGTTGCATGCAGTACACGCTTCCTTTAGTGTTGATGATAACATAACCAAAAAAAATTTCATTTATAATTTAAACAAAATCTATACTCAAAGTTTCATAGAATAATTTCTACCAAACGAACTTGAAATTGTGTGTAACACGACCCAAATTTTATATTGCATATATTGCAAGCTAATACGATGTTGCGTATAGTGGAAGCTAATATTTGTGTAGCATACAACAAAAGACATCAAAAAAAATTTAAAATATATTTTTTATAAAATCATGGGGTGTTACATAGATGCTATGCCAATTTATATTTTAATTAATTATATTCACAATGATGTTTTAAAATAGGGACTGGAATTATTTTGTTTCATGAATATTTTTTTATTATTTTTTTCTTCTATAGAAAATAATTACATGTTTCTAAGATAGTTAAAACTAGATCTATCATTTTATAGAGTTGTAATTACTTAATTCACATTTATCTTCTAACAATTTTAATATGTAGTGTTCACCTTTTTATGTTAAATTACACATGGAAGGTTACTAGAAGAGTCGTTATTACTCATTAAAGTTTAAATCAATCATAAAATAAAATGGTTATATTCCTAAATTTTTGGAAACTATATTACATTTTAATTTGAATTAGATGTGATTTTCAGAAGTCTTATTTGATAACATTATCTGACCCATGAATGTTGTGGTACTAAATTATTTTTCATTTATTTTAGGTGAATAAAGTGTACTAACAAACTTTAAATTTAACACATGGATAACAATCATTCTCAACATATGAACAGAAGCACGAATAAAATATGAAACTTATAAAAATTGAAGTGTGTTTATGAAAATTTTGGAGACAATATAAGATGATTGAAAAGATAAAATTATATACACATATTGGACACATTATTGCATAGATAATTCATGATTCATTCCACAATTCAGTAGGTTTTGGTTATTTTTCATAGGAATTAGGGATCCTAGACTCAAAGGAAGAAATGATGAAAATGTTCAGAATACCGAATTTATACACAATATATCTCATACACGACATGTATAACTCATTCTATGCATGCCTATAGTGTCGTAGACCATCTCAGGAAGCCTTTACATGAGTTGATTATAGTACATGATGTGTATATTTAGTACACTAAATGTCGTTTTCAAAGATCAAAATACTGCTAAATGTGAATCAAATAAACGACATGCATTGATTTCAAGACATGCAAATTTTGAATGCTCACCAGATCAGAGATACAAACCGATTCTTCAGCGGCAATTATGGATCTCAAATTCTCGATGTGGAAAAAATTACATGATGTGCAGATGTCGGGGTATAGGTCATTTAATGTAGTTTATGACGTGCATGAATTACACATCATATAATTTTCTAGATTATTAATATTTTTTATATCCTATGTGTACAAAATATTTTGTATTGTTTACATTCATCTCATTTTATTTCATCATATCCTCCTATCGTCAGTTATTCTCATTACAAACCTATTTCAATTCATACCACTGATTTTTTAGAAAATCCTTTTATGTTTTTAATCATTATACACCAATTCTTCATCCATTATGATTTTACATCTGTTATGATGTATGTTTCATCACAACTCGCCATTCTTCATCAACGCCTAAAAATTTCTACATTATTTCTTTGATCATAGTGAGTCTTTGATTTCATTTACAACGATTTAATTTTTTTATATTGATTATTAATTTTTAACTGATCTATTTCTTCTTTTGAAATAGTTTCATTATTACAAATTGAATATTTATAATATCCTCTATTTTGATCATCACCACCAATTCCTACTAACCCACTGGGGGTTAGGGGTCAATTGTAGCATCGTTTCTAAGATGAATGAGTCCATATATTGATCGTATGTTACCCTATGAATAGTAATTAAATTAATACAAAGTTTAATAACATTATTTTGCAAAACCATGACCATGGGAAGTGATATTGAATGAACCTAACCTAATTTTATTCTAGTAGGACTATGGCCAAAAGCTTGAAAAACATTATACATTGAATCCAAGCATAATAAACCTAGGTTGTTAGGTATACATTGACCATGGGATTGTTACTGAATGTTTAGATCGAATTGGTGTCACAGAAACTAATTATTGACATTTTCACCACATTATAACCCAATACCTAGGATTATTACAATATAAATCTAATATTATATTCTATCTAGAGCCTTGAAATTATCCCCGATCCCTTCCATTATTATCTGAATTTAATCCAATGTAAAAATTGACCAAATGAGTGAACATGAGGAATCCTTCTATTGTTTTTTAATTGGTTCCTGACCTTCCAATAGTCCACATGGGTTTGGCCACATTCTTCCACTTTACTACTCAATAGTAGTAAGTGTTGTTTCAGACTATAAATTTATAATATGATCTCTGCCTATACGAATTCAACGATGTGTATGTATGCATCAAATTTTGGTTCCATTTCTAGGGATTATGGTTTCTCATGAACAATGACCTTCAGATTAAACCCGATATTACCTCACCCATCCCCATTTTATTTTTTCTCCATCCACTTCTCCTTTTTACTTTTTTCTCATTCGGACACACCTACATCCTACATCCCCTTCTTCTCATCTATTTGATGTTCCAGTTACCCTTGAATCACTCAAGAATATTGGATACAAAAAAATTATTTTTTTCAATCCTAATATGGATTAAACAATAGATGTATGAGGGAACTTCATAGTGGTTGAGTTTAACTATCTTTTGGTGAAATTCTTGAAAAAACCTGAAATATGCCCCACCTAAAAATCATGGTGAGCGAGAAGTACTATTTAAGAACACATATAAATACAATGAATTGACATCCATTAGTGGTGTTGTAGCATTGATTTTATACCTACCTATTTGTGTGAAAATTTATGTGACAATCCTACACTCATTCACATGATATTGCATATGGGTGAATTCAGTGGGCATCAAAGTGAATAACCCCAAGAATATACCTCCAATTTGGTAGAGGTTTGTGATACCTATTGAAAGTAGGGTGTATCATTGGAAAAAAATTTGATTGATATATTTCCCATTCTTATTGAATGACAGATCCATGGAATGGCTCAAGACTTACGCTCCCGAGTCCATCACGACATGAGACATGTTAGGAAATAAATTTATAAATAAATATTTAACACCCATTCGTACATGGAATCTCCAGAACAAAAATCACAAATTCACCCAAGAGAATAGAGAGTCAATGTGGGAAACATGGGATAGATTCATGGAGATAACCTATATGATCCCACATAACAGACTAGTTGTGTGGCTTAAATTATAGACATTTTATGAAGGACTCTAACCTAGGTCCCTCACTCGGGTAGACACCGTTACTAATGGGGGACTAATTAATCATTTCCCTCCTTTTAATTTGGGTCACCCATGGTCTAAGTTCTTCAACCATAAACTACACGCTCGAGTCTAGGCACCAAAAATTGTAAATGTATGCATGCCTATTTGGGGAAATGTTTTGGGACATGGACCTATTTTTCCCTCATTCACGCCAGGTGTGTCAGGATTCCGCACAATTTATACTCATTTGATACTCTTACATGGTCTGAACTCTATGATATTAAACTAAGATTCCACATCGTCAATTCAGGACATTAAACTCCAGCCCCACCCTAAAAATGATTAGGACTCCCTATGATAACAGTGGGATGCTTCATATCCCTCTCTAGAGAAGATTTCCCCTACCAGTGTTGGTCTCCAACCACTCTGTGTTTATAAACTATGTGCTACTTGATTCTAGTTGTTATGGGATATATAGAAACACCATGTCATTTTTTATTTATTCGCAACTATCAATTCATTACCCTTTTGGGTCTTATTCCGTGGTTATGGTCTAATATCTATGACCATAAACAAGGATAATCACATATTTATTATTTACCATCAATTCCATGATACATTTGTGTAATAAAACTATATATTAGGTTATTCACATCAAGTTTACATTCTCCATATAAAAAAATATTCTACGAATAATTGTTCCCAAAATCCATGAAACAAAACTCTAAAATGTTGGATAGGGTCCTAGTAGTATGACCATAAAATATGTGAAACATCCCTATCACATGACTTTAAAAAGAGAGACATATCCTTATCACATAATGCTAAATTATACTACAGATTTTATTTTCTATATGACATTAAACTTCATGTTTATCTTTCTTTTTTGCATGATGTTAAACTACAAGGCATCCTAGCCCCCCTCCAGATAGGTTCTTCCTGATATGTGGTTTCATTAATTGTTCAAAACAATGTGCCTAAACCAATGTTCTCTAAGTCATGTTAGAATAATTTCAAGAGGTTTGGAATACTTTTGAATATTCACCACTCCCAACAACAATTTTTATACCCCTAATTTGATTCTTCATCCTCTTTCATTCCTTGAGGACCGCCCAATGGCTTTTCTATTCCACTTCGGCTCACCTACCATCCCATACCAATGTTCATGAATGAATTATAAAAAATTTGGAAAAATGTCACATGTTTTGAATACATTCAGTGGAAAAACCTCATTTGTTTGTAACCAATTTAGGCTAGTGGAATGTAAACTGTGTTTTTAATAAATTCAACATTTATCATATACCAGTATTTCATCCTCCCAACATTCTGAATGTTGGGAATTATGATTCACATATTTTCATTTCCCATTGTTTATATTGATTCCAACACCCATAGCGTTATTTTTTTCATGCACTAGATAATATCAAGAAAGGCATCATGGCCACTTCGAGAACCCTGTTCTCCAACTACAAACTATCTTAGCCCAAACATTCAAGGTGGTTATCCCAAAATAGTATACACTGGGTATTCGATAATTATCTAAAGATCTCATACAAAGTGAACGATTATGTGATCATCCATTATTTCTCACCGTAGGCATAACCAAATGAGCTTAGGGAATGGTCATTAGTTGTTTCATAGATATGATTAAGGTGTGATAATTAAATAAATAAATAATGTGTCTATATAAATAGTTCAAAGAAAATGAAAATAATAATAATTATGGATCCTGAGTTTGGAAAATACAATCCATTTGGATCTGAAACATCAATGGAATGCTTCTACACCACCACCTTTTGGTGTGTGGCCTCCAGGATCAGCTACCTCTTCCGGATCCCCTTTCATAATCATTTACGTTTGAATGGAACTAATTATCCCAAAACATTACCTATTCCCACTCTGCCCGAAGATCAGCCACTTGAAGAGATACTAGTATCAATCAGTATTTGGATTCCATCAGCATAACCCTCAATCATGAGACCGGTTCTGATTGGGAGGTAAAAAAGGAGGCAGAGTCATCCATCATCCCTTCTAGATGATGGATCATCAATTTAGCCTCCTGAAGCTTCTTATTTCTAAAATATTTTTCCTAATACCAATCATTGACCATATGATGACTTATTTCTTATATTTTCGTTGAGAGGTAGTCTTGGACAAGAATGTGAAGACATTGCACATCTACCTATCTAGCACACACATTGTTCATCAATTATAGATGTGATCCCATTAAAATTAAACAAAATGATTCTAGTGTTTTTTTGATGAATCACAAGATCACATTTTATAGCTGAAATCAGTTCATTCGATTATATTCAATCACATAAAAATTAGACTCATCTAACTCCTTAGGATTAGTATATTTGTACTCTTAAAATTTTGCTATGAATTCACTAGAAGGATCCTCCTTTGGAATCATATTATATTGGTTGGGATCCATATCATGTGGGTGGTCTTCATCACATAAACCCACCATGACGATGCCATCCTTTTCAGCCCTGAGTACCACCCTACCAGTGGTGTTGCCTGCAACACCAATTGCTTGGTCATTAGTGGTTGTTGATTAGATAGCTTGGGAACTCAGCTCTACATGGCCCGACACCCCTATCAATAAAGGAACCCAGGTACCTTTGACCATTCTCACTAGATGAGAACCTACTACTCCAAGGACAATTAATATGGGGGTTATATTAGTTAATCTGGTTGAATAAACAACTAGTATGACACAATGAGGAAAATAAATTACGGAGTTCATGGGATGTTTTCTCATGATAATAGGTTTTCAGCATAGGGGTACTAGGACGTGGCCCCCCATATATGTCTGATGGATCTATAGATGCTAGGGTGGCAACCCTACCCTCCATGACACTATTTTTGCATGAAGATTTCTTTCCCTCGGTATAGGCTCTAGGGATTTTTCCTCCACACCCACTGATGTTACTTCATACCTATTAGTAGGGGTCCCCTATCAAAGTCCTCCATTATAAGAATATGTCAATAAAATAATCTAAGAAAGAATGAAGGATGTAATAGCATAGGGAAATGAGTTTAAGTTTACTTCAATTGATTCAATAAATCCTCCCAAGGATGTTTCCTCCAAAGATGATACATCGACTTCTTCCAGAGGGCTCCCTTAATTTGTGTCTTCCCCAATCACCCATACAATTACTCATATAGGTGAAAATATTACTCCAACTTAGTAACTAAAAATTGTGGAGAAGATTCATAGTCTAGAATCACCTTTACCTAATTCCTCACTGATAGTGTAGTTCCTTGAGAATTCACTATATCATCCAACTCTGTCACGTACTATTTCTCCTCTTTCTAGGCGACAAGAAAATTAACATTATCATTACTGATTAGTAGATGTTCCTTTCCCTGTAGATTGAGGTGGCCTCACATTTCATGAGTATTTATGAATTTCTTTTAGAGTTCCCAAGAATCCAAATTCCTAAGGTAAACAACATCCATGGGTATATCCATGAAACACATATTCATCCAAGGATCTTGAGAAGGAATCCTTCAAAACACTCTTGATGGTTTCCCTTCCTCGAGAGTCTACATGTCTAGGATCATTGGGCTTTGTGTTGCTACTCCTCTTCCACTTCTAGAAAGAGAATGCCTTGGAAATAGTGGATCTACTACTATAGATCCACCAATAGGATTTTCATCTGCCCAACTACCATGATAAACTATCATCACCGTTTGGACTCAACCTAAAGTTTGATAGACCAATCCCATGTTGGCTTAGTTGGCATGCTAGTTTAGCATTTTTCCTGAGTAGGAAACCTCATGTATATTTGTTGACACTTCGACTAGCCCATAAGTAGTGACGTATACAGTCAACTCATTCTGTATATTTCAATATTCACTCTTGAACATGATCCAGATCTACCTCATCACATATGAGTGGTCTTTATGATGTGACCTGGGTATTCCATTATGGCAAGCCTTGGTAGGAACCAAAATTAACTCATGAATCAGTGAAAGGTATATGGTTCAAAGATTGTATCATAGTCTACCCACACCACTAGTACTCCACCTCAAAAGGTCATGATATATGACTACTCGTCTATGCTTCCCATTCCATAATCAGAGACCACTCCTATTAGCAAATTAAACGGATGGAAGGTGAAATGATCTTCCCATCAGATCATTCCAAACACCGCGTCCATGCCTATATGGACAAGAATGTCCCTATAATGTTCAGAATCACTAGAAGAAAGTCTTTCTTAGGATGGGAGATGATATTTTGGTATTCATATCTTCCCTTGTGCACTACCTACCAGCCATATATGAAGTGGAGAAGCCAGCACATGTGCAGTGGTTTCTTCCCCTTTATGCCTTTTCGGAGCACCTTATATAGATTCACCTTTAACGAGACCCCAAGAGTGATGTTTTGATCCATTTCCAGCTCCACCTCCATGATACATGTTCTTGGACGCACTAAAATATTCACGTCTATCACTGACAAAATCCACCAATAGATTAGTGAAATAATTAATTCAGCCAACCTGACTATTTGTTAGGGCTTGATTTTGATGTTATACCCTCACAAAATCCATTGTATACACTCTAGGATACACTATTAAGAACCATCATAGCCTCATTGTGCCCCTCTCAGATAGGTGTGGGGCCTTTTTGACAGCTTCATGGGTGCCTCCTCCCACTTAGAAGGCCGTTCCACACGAAAATTCAAGAAATGACTAAACCACTCCTTGAAGTGGATTTCCCTGGCTGTCTATTTATCTTTTTATATCCCCAGTACCAGATCTAGTAGTACCTTCACCATACATAAATACTTATCTTAATACCCCATATATTCTCAAAAATAAAAAACTCTTCATACATTGATCCTCAGATAGGGATTTTAGAATTATTATAGAGATCTCTGAGGTTGATATTGACCTCCCCATGACATAGATGTAAAGGTTTGGTCCACGATTAACATATAATCAGTAGTTTCAGTATGATATTCTGAAGATGATAATATTGAAATTATGTGGCTGATGCCACTTCATACAAAATTACATTTAATAGTTTTTCTCAGAACTCTGCATAGGATGTGCATACCCTGTAGGATCAGATCCATTCCTCAATAATGTTTCCTAAGTGGTGTAGGTACCAATAATTGGTCCATCCTTTCTTCAGGTTTCCTAAACCTTACTTAACGTTTCTTTGTTATTGTGGGGGGGGGGGTTACCTCTAGCACCAATGGTGCCCATCAATGTGCTTAATATGGTTGTACATACATTCAATAATGATGGCCACATGACCCTTCCATGTGTGAAAATAAGAAACCCTATAGAATGGGTACTATCCCAGTGTGTGTTTGAAAAAATATGTTGGTTAATCCCTACTTTCCTATGTGATGAGGATTTCATCTATTGAGCTGATGTTTTACAATGAAAAACTCTTACATAAGGGATAACCCTTCTTCACTTATAACAGTTGCTCTATTACTGATTTGTGATCTGAATGGCACTGTACGTACTCCATGATCATGATATTGGTCATCATATCTTCCCTAAAGGAAGCATATTCAATAACCTCCCTTCTATATTCCCAAGAATCCATCAGTCATAGTCATAAAAAAGTTTCCAATCATGTTCACGAATCCCATTCTTAAAGAATGTTCACGGATAACTAGTTCACAAAAAATCACTAAAATCAACATGTATCATAATGGATCAGTGGATAAATAGGCTCGGTTCAGTAGAAAATCATTCATGGAGAGAAGGACAATGAGAACCTATTCGAAAAGGTGAGTTGATATGGGAGAAGAAGAATTTTGAAAAGGGATCTCAGGAAAAGAGGTTCCTAGAGAGACATTATGTATAATTCCCCCCCCATTCCTTGATTATTTTAATGGGGTTGATAGAGATTTGTAGAGATCTTAGATCCTCGATGATTCAAAGAACCCCATGCCCCACATGTGTCACAAGCTTGCTCAGAAATAAACCAATATTCAATGATTTATTCTCAGAATCGAAACCTCATTTTCCTATCAGATCCCTTTCTGAGGGGGGTCATTTTTTGGAATCAAAAATTTTTCTACTGGAGATGATGATGAGTCCACAGTCAGTTTTAAGACAATATGGTCATGAACGACCCCAAAATTCATCAAAGGAGTATGCCTAGTGAACCTAGATCATGAAGACCCCTCCCCATCAAGAGAACAAAAAGATGCTGACCGTAATCCTATGTGCCTAACAAGCCCATGAACACATGGACATCTTTGGCAGATAACTCCATGTGTATGATGGAGCTTTGACCCTCAGTGGTGCATATTTTTCTTCATATCACGAGTCTGATCATGAACGGACCCAATTTTTTATAAATAGTTGGCACATCCCACCTCAAAAACATTGTTACCCTGACCATTCAACATATGATATCCCATTTCACAAAGCTCTCATGAATCAGGAACTACCCTAAAACATTGATCATCTATGATACATGGGCATCTTGATCTGCCCATTTCCTTGATCCTATTAACCGTTTCCCAATGTTGGGATGGATTTCGGGATGTCCTATGAGTTTCACAAACTAAAACTAACTTTTGGCTAAATCAAGGCTTCATAGATCATTAATCCTTCATGAAGAACTCTTTCATTTAGAATGGACTCCATGCTAAGGAAGAGTCCAATTATTCTTGAATCTCATTCATTAGTGTAACCCCAACATTTCGTGAAGTATCCAACATTTATGAGGCCACTCTCTATGAGGACCCTTGCTTTGAACGTCCATCTTATGTGCAGTCCTCCAGGCTTCGACATGGTGAAATTTTGGCCCTTCATGTTGTGTCCCCTATTGTGTATCCCTATATATTAATTTTTGGAATAGGAACAATAATCAGCGATGCTTTTGGGCATAAGGATTCTAATGTGTATCCCATGATTTACCACTCCTCCACACCATTCCATTTAGGAATTACTGTTGTCGTAACATGTCCAAGTGAGGATGCGAATCAGTTATGTAAGCACAAGGAGTAATGTGGGAGTCCCATACATTAGAGCTGCAATTTGTTAAAATGACAGGAAACCACATCCCCAACACATGACATTAAAACATGATATCTAAATGTGTGTAAATGCATGGATTTCAATATTTATGTGTGACATAGGACGAAATCCTACGAATGAGAATAGTAAGGGTATGGTCATCATAATCCTTTTAATTACCGCATCATTAGATCTCTATCCCACTTCCTTTGGGATTTTCCACCCTGCACAATTAGAAAAGTCTCCACATAAGGCTCAACACATCGTTCAATTAGATTCCTTGGGTATGACTGAAACAGAAAAAAATATTCCTCTTATGGAATGGGATCCTTGTCGCATAGAAATTCATCCTACTGGGGAAGCTTCCATGTATAATCCCCACAACAATTCTCACGGATGCATCTTTCGCGAAGCGACCATTTGGTCTAATTTCATCTATACTGTCTCCCACTAACCATGAATCATGTGGGCATTGAAGTTAGTAGTGACCATGAAACCCTTCTTCAAGGAATTCATCATAGACTAAGTGGCATGCCTCTTCATTCCGAACAATATGGGTTTTTATCCCGTTCTTATAAACAATGTATATAGGAATCCCCCATGATGTTCAATCCTAACAATTGGTAAACTCATGTTCTCCCTCCTAGGGATGTACCATCATGTTGTGACATCTTCCATTTATGACTCAAAACCCCCTAGATCTACCTCAATAGGGTGTTTTGATCCATTCTCCATCCCCAATACCATCCTTCATCCACCCTAATTTCACCTTGAGCCACAAAATATAAGAAAGATAGTGGAATTCAACCAAAACCTCCATATTCCATCTAGATTCCTCCTTAGGTGACCTAACACCACATTCTATGCATTTCGGAAGCTAACCATGTGTGAGAGCCATCATGTCTCTTGAATCCAACAACGTGTAATCACTTATTCCCTACCCCCTTCCAAATCTATGTGGAAGTTGATCACTTTATTCAACCTAGAGTTCATAGAAACCCTCCTTGAGACTCAATCCAAGCATTAATTCTCATATTGGTCTTTCCTTTGAATCCCCATGTCTTAGGAGGATCATTCCCCAACCTGGAGGTTCCACTTAATTCGGTTTCCCATCCATGAGCTCCATTCTCACATGATGCATTATTATGTATCCAATTAACCCATGTGAACTCAATGGACATTAATCCTTATATTCTAAAAAGGATAAACAATAATCCACTTTGAGGTTAAATCCCATCACCCCTCACACTCCATCTATTCCATCCATTCAATCTATAGCACTTAATCCATATCCATACAGTTTCTTACTCAAGCATCCACATCTCGGTGAGATTACACCATCCATTTGGTCCATCTCCGTGAGTAAGTCCCATTCACCCCATCTCCTCTCTCACTAGAACTCAGGAAAATAACCATTTATAAGCCCCACACATTCGATACTCATCCAACCAAGAGTGATCTTCTTCCAACTGGTAGCAATCCATGACCTATTCCATCAGCCTTTCAAACTATTTCGGGTTTGATCCCTCTCTTAAAAAGAGGGTATGTAGGATGCCTCCTCAAGGTTCAATCCCAGCTAAAGAAAAACCTTGATGACCCCCTATATGGAGATCACCTCCTTGATCCACCCTCCATGGTGTCGTGATCAGTCTTTGTGGTGTGAATCCTACTCTTTTTAAGATACACCATTGAGGGTCTTCCAGCATAGGGATTCTGATCCACCCATCCAATAAACCGTCAATGTGATCCCTCATAGGGATCCATCTCACTTATACATATCCATAATACATTCTTATCAACTTCATCTCATCTCTACAAGACGTTAAACATGTGGTTCAGAATGTGCTGAACATGGGATGCGTAAAGAAAATCTCAGAAGACATCCATCCAATATAAGTATATCCTAAAGATGTTCAAATAATGTATTAACCAATAATAAACATGGGATTGCTGAGAAAAATCCGTATAATACATGTCCCTGGTATAAGATACCTTGTTATCGCTACATGATGCCTCCAGTTCCATGCCCTTGAGAAGCCCTCAAACGAGGTAGAATACAGATGTTCCAATGAACCAGTGAAAATACATTATTCTGATGTTAAATGTTCATAATATCTTAACCAAAGGTTGATAACTTGACTAGAAAACTTGGAATGTCCACATAGAAGTAGTGTAATTAATCGAAATGCACAAGGAGATGGCAGCAAGAGCAATTTTCACGAACTAAAACTCAAAATTATGAGGGAGACCCAAACTAGATGAAAAATTAAACGGAGGAATCCATGGATGTAGGAAAAAAAATTCCATAATCTATTTCAATCAAGGAGAAAACATTAATAGAAAAGTGATAAATGCTTCCTGCCTTTGGAAAGAAGGAATATAGGGCAACAATGCCTCCTACCAATGAACAAGCAGGCATGCCCTGAATGAAAGCGTCCGAAACAATGGCTATCAGCAGTTTGAACCTTATCAATAAATATATTAAAAAATAATGGAGGTAATTATATTATAGGCAAAAATCATCCATACATAAACCATGATTCAATAATTCATGTATTTTTTAAACACCAAAAATTACCATATTTTACTATTTAAAAAAAAATTCAACTATTTTATAAAAACACGAAAAATTCACCATTACAATTTTTCAACATGTATAATTAAAATATGAAATAAATATTATGAAAATAATTTTCTATATATGAAAAATTTTAGTTTTTATTAAAATCATCATTTATTAAAAAAATATCAATTTTAATATTATATTTTATTTTAAAACATATTGAAAAATTAATTAAGATATCAATTTTTTTTATTAAAATAATAAGACAACAATTTATTAATTTAAGAATAAATTTTATAAAAATAAATTTTCTCTTAAATCATTAAATTAATTATAAAATTATAACATTTATTTATGTTTTATTAAAAAAACACTTAATTTATCATTTTAAAACATTTATTTACTTATACTGTGATATAGTTATATCATATTTTAATTTGTAAGGTGATTAAATGTTATTTATAGTTTCATAAGGGAAGTTACTATTATATAGTCATGATTAAAATTCTAAATGGTCATGTTACTATTCTGAGGGTTAAGTTACTATTCTATTGGTATAAGTTCAATAATTTAAATGAATATTACTTAATTATTTATTTATTTTTTAGAATGATGTCTTTATTAGTATCTATATGATATGTATATGTTTTTCACCATATATCATTATTATAATAAGTGAAACCATTACATTTATAAATGTTTGGTTCATTACATTCTTCACCACTCCTTTAGAAAATTTTCCCTAGAAAATTTATTTTACACAAACACGTGAAATTATTTGTCCATCATCACTTCCTCATATTCTATTATCACCTCTTCATACTTATGGTCCCACCATAGTAATTTGACCAGGTGTGTAGTATTATTATAGAGACCCAAAAAATACGTACATAGACATTACATTACTTTAGCGGAATACTTAATACATTACAAAAACAGACGCCCAAAGACCATATTAGTTTAGTGTCTTTGGAAACTTGGAACATAATCTTATAATAATTGTGAAATATCTTCAACATCTCCCCTAAATATCTTCCAATTTTGTTTTCATACCTAAAACCTTTATTTACATCATGGGGAAAAGAATACATAAAAAGAGTGAGCACAAATTCTCAGTAAGGGTAAACATGCAGAACATAAAAGCAATCCATAAACATTTGAATGTTAAAACATGAACATAAAACATAAAAATCTTGAGCAATGATATAAATATTGGCAGTACAAAAGGAATCGATCATAATAGAATATTAATCATGTTAAAATAGCTTGGGAATAAAACATGAAATTGTGGAAAACCATTAAACACATGATATGATTTCCACAGTAGGAAAGGCGTTGCTTCCGAGACTATCATAGTGGAAAAATTCCATTACTGAACTGGGTTTACATACCGTTCCAACCATGTATTACTAAACTAGATTCACTTTACATTCCAGATATGTCAATATCATGAGATATAAATTTTTACCCATTGAATTGGAGGGTGATATAGGTCCCACCCATCTCATAATGAAATCATTATTTCATGTGCCTCAAAATAAATAGAAATTATTCATCATAACCCAATGAATAAAATGGGTTTGATAAACATCATCCCATCATAAAATAATACATATAGAATAAATGAATATCATTTCATCATTTGAAAAACGAGACAACGTAAATAATATAGACATTATACATGAAACATAAACATATTAAATAATGACGTCTTAGATGGAAAATGGTTTTGATAAAACACTTGAAATGAAGTCTTATGGAAAATATCCTTTCTTATTCAAAATCATTTTCTTTTCACAAAATGCTAAGAAATTTTAGAAGGAAAGTATTTTGTTGAAAATAATCATGACTTATGTTATTGTAATATTCATAAAAATAAGGCATTATGAAACCGTAAAAATATCTTCATGCCATATATGTTAAAAAAACATTCTTCTCATTCTTTTGTCGGAAAAGTCAAAAAGTACCTCGTATAGTAAATAAAAGAAGGTTTCCATCCATAAAATGTTGTAAAAGTCAAAAAAGGGTAAATATGAATTTAAAAATACACGGAATAATGGTAATAATTTTATGAAAACATTTTTAGAATACATGGATGTGGATGATAAATATAACCCCAGTAAATACCTACGAAAAAACAATCTCGGATAAGAACGAGATTGGAATAATTATCCCTTACCTTAGGTCCAATTTCTTCTGTATGTGTCCGAGACTATTGTATAGTGGCTTAAAAATATAACTAACTTGTAATAGAACCATAACTATATTAATTATGTCATATACTATTCACTTAAGACATTATATTACCCTTTCATTTTTCAATTCCATGTTAAAGCATCGTTTTGGGTAAACAAAATTCATTTATCGTCTGTGTCTGGACTTGTAATTATTTTTATGAATACATAGTTCATGATTACTTACATCCAGAATGTAAAAACTGATTTATATATAATATATATTCATACTATACATATATATAATAGATCGATAATTGGAATGAAATACACTATTCATTGAGACGGTAGGTCGTACGTACGCTTGGACGCTATTTTTGTTTCCTTATTAAATTGAATGGAATTAAGTAAATAACATAAAATTAATATTGTATCATTAATATGTCATATATTTCACGATTACTTAATATATATACATTATAATAATTCTTTAATGGTTAACATGTAGAATGAATCTCATCGCGTCATGGAGACAGTAATCTGTACGTAAGCATGACCGATGATATCGTTCCCAAAATTATTGAATTTAATTGGAGTGGATGATATAATATCTAATAATTAGTATCACATTATAGTAACCATATATATAGTTATTATTTACGGAATTATACCCATCCATGTAAGGTGGTGGTGGAAAAACAGATTGCACCACGTCGTGGAGACAGTATTCCCTATGTACGCAGGCGCGGTGATTTTATTTTCTATAGGATGGATAGAAGATGAAATAGCGTTTGAAAATATTTATAATGACATATAATTATATTAGTGATACTGATGCTATTACTTTATTATTAAACAACAAAATAATAGGATGTTGAAGAAGAAATGAATTTGATAGAATCGGTAATGGATATTACCTCTTCTTCGACACGCCTCTTCTAAACCACCACATAGGGCACTAAAGATGGTATTTGAAGAAGACCAAGACCTCAAATATGTTTCTAGGAAAGTGGAGAAGAGAAATTTTCAGGGGTTTTCCGAGCTTTAAGGCTCAATGTGGTATGAGGAGGAGAGAGGGGAGGTGCCCTTTTATAAGAGAGGAAAGAGGAACTTTTAGAAACCTCTAAAATGTTAATTTATAATATACTCAAACCCCAATTAAGAACCTCCAAAAATGACTCAAATCCAAATATTAGATGATATAGGGTTGTAATGGCATTATCCAATAATATTTAGAAATGTCGGTAATTTATTTTAAACATTATCAACTTGATTTATCCTTATTTGATCAATTTAATTTTATGTGTGGTAATTATATTCCAAATTTTAAATTGTTATAAATAATTACTTATGTGTTGTGAATTGTCCATAATTAGCTACATTATGACTTTATAGACCATAAAAATATACATGTATAATTTTAAAATATTTTTTTTCGATTTTTATACAATTTTATAATATGTTATTTTTATAAAATAACAATAGTGCCAATTTTGACACTTTTCATTTATTTGAATTTAAATAAAATACACACAAAGGATATATTTGAACAAAAATATTTAATATACTCTTAACATATCATACGACTCTAGAAAATTTGTTGATAACATCAATTAGTTCATATAATATTTATTGAAATATTTTTGAAACAATTTATTTGATATTTTAATCAATAAAATAATTTCTACATCACTCTTGTGTCATCATTAATGATAATTATTTAATCCCTAAAAATTATAAATAAATTCTCATGATTTAGATAACATTATTAGATTTCTGGTGACTATTTATATTCATTATTTTATGAGGTTTATCAGTAAATTAAAATTATTACACTTATAATATATAAGAGAGTGACATGTTGTCACTTTCTTTGGTTTTAATAATAATTATATCATTTTCATGGTCAAAAGTCCATGAAATGAATCAATTACGACCCTCAAATGAGATGGGTCGACTTTTATTCATCCAAATGAATTTTGGATGGTCTTTGGGTAATTTTATAATCTTATTTTACCCTTAATTATCTTATTTACCTTTTGACTGTAGTAAAAAAAATTACCGTAGTTATTATTCATAACATCAAAAAAATAAAAGTGACCTATTAACATAATTTGAACAGACATAATCCAAATATGAAATCCATTTTTCAAAATTCAAAACACATAAGTTGAAGTTATTTATTTTAATTAATAATGTGTTTAAGAAAATAGGGTTTGAGAGTTACAACATTGTCAAAGATTGAAATGTTTTTACCCATTAATTCAATGTAAAATTAATGATAATGACTTAAAATATATTAAAGGTTAAAAATTTATTCTATTTATAATAATAAAAAATTTAATATTATAATTTAACCATATAAATTATCTCGATGAAAAAAGTTGTTTTTAATTAAAATTTAGCATGTTTTTACTATTCATCAAAATAAGAACGTTGTCCGAAAAATATCAAAACTTTAACCAATGTAAATTTTTATATCTTGATTTAAAAGAAGAAGATTATTTTGAAAAATTGAACATATAAAATTGTCATAAATTAGATTTAAAATTGGTCAGCCATCAAAAGGCAATAAAAGTGCATTTTTTGAAAAATACTTCTTTTATCGAAATGTTGATTTTGGTTCCATATCTCAATATAGAAAATTTGTAAGATGAATTATAATGTTGAAAAAATAAAAATTAATTTAATACTATTCGTAACAGATAGTTCATAATATTATAATATGATATCATTTTTTAGTGAAACTCGGTATTGCGTACAACACACGCTTTTGAGGAAGGTCGCTCTTACGTGTAATGCAAGCCAAGTTCAGGTTGTGTATAAGGAAAGCTTCCTTTTGTGTTGCGTATAAAATAGTCAAAATGTAGTTCAATTATACATTGATCAAAATCTATACATGGTCTTCTGTAAAATTAATTTTATTCAAAGGAACTTGAAATTGTGTGCATCACAAGCCAGGAATAGTGTTGCATATACTACAAGCTAATACAGTGTTGCGTATAGCGCAAGAAAATCTTGGTGAAGCGTACAACAAAAGACATCAATGAAATTAAAAGGAATAATTCTCATAAAATCTCGAGGTGTTACATTCTACACCCCTTAAAATGAATTTCACCGTTGAAATTCATCAGGGTTATAAATGGTTTTCTACTTGAAAGTTTTTTTAATAGAAACCCACATAGTAAAAAGGAATACTAAATCATCATTTTAAAAGGGAACATTAGAAACATAATGGATACCGAAAGTAACTCGTCACTAGGTTTCCACATAAGAGAATATAGGTCAAAATATGGATATGAAGAGAAATCTAACCATTATAATTGGATGAAGAGTGGTAGAGAACATGGCTATGAAAAAGCCAAAAATCACAAAACCATTAATTTGTGATGATCTAAGGTACCATCTGATTCATCAGATATGAGGGAATTAGGAAAAAATTTTTGGTTTTGAAGACCATTTCCCTAATTTTGAAGAATTTTTGAATTAAAAGAATTACATACTTGATTTTGGTACAATATCATTATTGTTTATGCCTTGAACAATTTACATATCATCTCTTAAAGAAATGAAGTTGAATTTGTCTTCCGTGAAGTTTTATCAAATCATGCGATAGAATGATAGGTCATTCCATCTGTCTCAAACATAAGGCTAGAAATATTTATATACACAAGTCCATCTAATTGTGAGATTAATCATATATGGTTCCAAAAATGGAATTATACATCATCTATAATACTGCGTAATAAAATAAAACTTGTTTATACTAAGAAGTGACTTCTTTTAGGCCAGTGGTAGGAGATAAAGGCATGTCACACTTGGGTTGTGGGTTTGATTCCCGCAACCTGGTCCGACGTAACAGGTTGTTGCCCGTCCTGCAGGTTATCCTTTTTCTAAAACTAATCTATTATAGCATTCTAGATATAATATAGAAAAATGGTTCTATCCTTAAACAATATTATCTTATGTCCAACATAATCCATTTAAAATATTTAGGCTTATCCAAAATACTTCTATCCATGCTCATATTATAAAGAAAACTATTACTAGAAATGTCATCAACCAAGCATGTGAATACCATCATTTATCCACCATATATCATAAGATATATCTTGTTGATGGGATTCCAAACATCTGAATACCATAATCTTGTATTCTTTTTCAACATGAATAACCATAGAACCTTATTGAAAACAAAAATTCTATCAAAAGTTAACTCTTTCCAAATACCAAAATCCCAAAAATTATCTATAGTCAAACCAGGTTGTCACTCTCTCCTTATATCAGTCATGAGCTCATTAATAATATCGAACATATTATCTTCTCCTTATCCCTTCATTATGAGCATATCATCTACATTCAAAAAATATTTCAATCACTTTTCATGGTTACCGGTACCATACAATAATTAAAAACCAATACATAGATATTCCAAAATTCTACAATACTATAAATGAGATTCCATGATTTTATTTTGAAATACCATTACATAAACACTTATTAATTCCACAAAATAATTTTCACACTCAACATCACAAATATATATCGCACGTGACTTCCCTTTTACCATTGACTAGAGGTTTCTCACGTCAATCATCATTAACCCTTTTATTAGGTAATTGATTATCATAATTCCCCATTTCATTGAACTTGAAGAATTGAAGTGTTGGTGGACCATTCTCTGTAGTCTTTTCTCTATTCACTTCATTAAGAAACTTTTTTCCCATTACATTGACACTCATATGATTGATTACCATCTTTTCCACACTTAAAACATTTTCTAGTACCTTTTATACAATATCCACCATGATTCATTGCACACATTGTGCATAAAGAAACCTTAACTTTATTTTCACCATTGCTCTAAGATTTTTCCTTGAACTCCATTTTCATTTTGTGTCAAAACCATGTGATGGATATGTAACACTAACTTCCAGTTCTCCCTTGATTTCACAACACACAATTTATTCATAGCTACTGAAGTGCTTTTTATCTAATTCCTTTCATAGACTTGGTTTTAAGCCATTGAAGAATCGATAAATTTTATATTCAGGTTGGTTGATAAAGCCAGATGCATACCTTTGCAAGCTTTGTAAAATTCACCTCGTATATACCAACAGATTCATCATCCTTTTGCTTAATCTCAAGGAACTCATTTTCCATCATTGTTTGATGAATACGAGGGAAGTACCTTTTAAAAAATCAGTTCCTGCACTCATCCCATTCCATGTATTCAATTTAATCTTGGGGACTCGTATTCATAATTAGAGTCCACCACTTGTCTGCATCACCTTCTAAATGGAAAATATCCAGAATGACTTTTTCATGTTTTAAACATCGAAGTACAGAAAATAACTTATCAATGATATTGATCCATTTTTCAGCAACAAGTGGATCAGAAGACCCACTAAAAGATGGCAGATGTTGCCTCATGAAGGAATCAATTGAATATTGTTCCCTTCTTTGCTCGTTTGGACGTCCAGAATGATTCATATCATGTGAAAGTATAGCAATAATATTTTACACTTGAACTCCCATAACATTGGTTTGTTCTAGAGGAAAATCATTTAATTGTCCATTACATTAATCTGCACGGTTCCTTCGGATTCCAGCCATCATTTAAAACCCAAAAAGGATAGTGTGAGAGGGAAAAATAATGATAGGAAAACAACATAATAAAGGGGGATTACCTTCAATATATATAATATTAGGTTTAATTATAAGATCATTACCATAATTCTAGGACTATGACATATACTTATACATAACCTTAGAGACATCCCTAGATAGACCATTGAAATATCTATAGAACTTTCACTAATGTTTTCACATCCTAGTTTCCAAAGGTTAACTAAACCTTCACTATGATACCAACTTTAGAGACCCAAACATGACGTACATAGAAATTACATTAATTTTGTGAAATACTTAGTACATAAAAAAACAGATTCCCAAAGACCGTCTTAGTTAAGTGTCTTTGGAAACATAGAACATAATCTTCTAATCATGGTGAAAGATCTTCAACATCCCCCATAAATATCTTCCCCTTTTGTTTTCTTACCTAAAACAATTATTTACATCCTTGGGAAATGAAAACATAAAAGGGTGAACTCAGATGCTCGGTAAGGGTAAACATGTAGAACATAAAAACAATCCAAAAACATTTGAAAGTTAAAACATGAACATAACACATCAAAATATTGAGCAATGACATAAATATTGGCAGTATATAAGCCATAGATCATAAAGAAACATTAATAATGATAACATAGAATGGGAATAAAACATGTATTTGTTGAAAACCATTAAGCGCATGATATGATATCAATAGTAGCGAAGGCATTGCTGCTGATACCATCATAGTGGACAAAGTCCATTACTGAACCAGGTTTACTTTCCTTCCTGCCCTGTATTACTGAACCAGATTCACTTGTCATTCTAGCCATGTCTATATCATGAGATATAAATCATTACCCAATTAATTGTAGGAGGATATAGGTCACACCCATTTCGTAATGAAATAATTCTACCATGTTCCAAAAATAAACATAAATCATTCATTATAACCCAATGAATAAAATGGGTTTCATAAAAGTCATCCCATCATAACACAATCCATATTGAATAAATTTATATCATTTCATCATATGAAAAAGGAAACCATGTAAATAATATATACATTATAATTGAAACATAACCATTTTAAATAATGTCATCTTAGATGGAAAATGTGTTTGATGAAACACTTCAAATGAATTTGTGAGGAAAATATCCATTCTTCTTCGAAATCATTTTCTTTTCCCAAAATTCCCAGAAATTTTAAAGAAAAGGATTTTTATGAAAATAATAATGAAATATTTTAGAGTAATCCTCATAAAAATAACACATTATGAAACTATAAAAATCCGTTCATGCAGTATATGTTCAAAAAACATTCTTCTCGTACTTTTGCCAGAAAAGTATAAAAGTACCTCATATAGTAAATAAAATAATGATTCCTTCCATATAATGTGGTAAAAGTAAAAAAAGGGTAAAAATGAATGAAAAAATACATGGAAGAATTTTAATAATTTTATGAAAACATTTTTAGAATAAATGGATATGGATGATAAATTTAACCCCAATATAAATTTTACGAATAAACAATCCTGGATAGGAACGAGATTGGAATAATTATCCCTATCCATATGCCCAATTTCTTCTATTTGTGTCCATTACTCTAGTACAGTGGGTTTAAAAATATTATTAACTTGTAACATAACCATAATAATATTTATGATATCATATATGATTCATTTTATACTTTATATTACCCGTTCATCTGTCAATTCCATGTAAAATCAGTGTTTTGGGTAAAATCGTTTCATTTATTGTCCGTGTTTTGACTTGTAATTATTAATATGATTACATAGATCATGATTACATACTTATAGAATGTAAAACTAGATTTATATAAAATATATATTAAGAATAAACATATATATAATAGATCGATAAACTGAATGAAATACACCCTTCATAGAGACGGTAGGCCATACGTACGCTTGAACGCTGTTTTCGTTTCCTTGTTAAATTGAATGGAATAATGTAAATAACATATATATAAATCATGTTTCACTAATAGGTCATATATTTGATTATTATTTAATATATATTCTTTATAATCATTCTTGAATGGTTAACATGGAGAATGAATCTCATCATGTCGTGGATACAGTAATCATTGCGTACGAATGAGAGATGATATCATTCCCATAATTATTGAATGGAATTGGATTGGATGATATAATATCTCATAATTAGTATCATGTTATTATAACCATATATATTTATTCTTTATATAATTATACCAATCCATGTATGGTGGTGGTGGAAAAACAGATTACAACACGGTGCGGAGACGGTATTCCGTACGTACTCATCGGCGGTGATTTCATTTTCCATTGGATGGATAGAAGATGAAATAGATTTGGTTCATATTTATAATAACATATAAGTATATGAGTGATACTTATGTTATTACATTATTATGAAACAAGAAAATAATAGGAAGTAGAAGAAGAAATGAAATTGAAAGAATCAGTAAAAGATATTACCACTTCTTCGACACGCCTCTTCTAAACCTCCACTTAGGTCACAAATGACTCTTTTTGAAAAAGACTAGTACCTATTGTATTTTTCTAGGAAATTGGATAAAATAAATGGGATGGTTTTGTCTGAGCATTAACGATCAATGTTGTGTGAGGTGGTGAGGGAGGACGTGCCCTTTTATAAGAGAGGAGAGGGGCACTATTAGAAAACCTCTAAAATACTAATTTATAATAAACTCAAGAACCACTTAAAAACCATAAAAAATGACTCAAATCAATATATTAAATGTTATAGGGTTGTATTATCATCAACCATTAAGATTTAGACTTTTTGGTAATTTATTTTAAACCTTATCAACATGATTTATCCTTATTTGATCTATTTAATTTTATTTATGTTAATAATATTCTAAATTATAAACTGATATAAATAATAACTTATGTGTTGTGAATTTTCCATAATTTGATAATTTATGACATTTTAGACCATATAAATTTAAATTCATAACTTTGAAAAAAATTTGTGAACTTAAAACAATTTTAAAACATTTTATTTTTATAAAATAACAATAGTGTCAATTTTGACACTATTCATTTATTTGAATCTAATTAAATCCACACAGAGGATATATTTGAACAAAAATATATAATAGAATCCTAACATTTCATATTCATCTATAAAATTTTTGTATAACATTAATTATTTCATATAATATTTATTTTATTATTTTTAATACAATATATTTGATATTTCAATGAATAAAATAATTTCTACTACATTATCGTGTCATCATTAATGATAATGTTTTAATCCCTAAAAATTATAAATAAATTATCATGGTGTAGATAATTTGATTATAGTTTTGGAGACTATTTATCTTTGACGTTTTATGAGGTTTATCACTAAATTAAAATTATTACACTTCTAAGAATTAAGAGAGTGACATATTGTCACTTTCTTTGGTTATAATAATAATTATATCATTTTCACGGTCAAAAGTACATGTATTGAATCAATTATGACCCTTAAATAATATGGGTCGACTTTTATTCATCCAATATGATTTTTCAGGTATTAGGATAATTCTATAATCTTATTTTCAACCTTAATTACCGGATTTACCTTTAACTATTGTAAATAAAAATTGTCGTAGTTACTATTCATAACATAAAAAATATAAAAGTAACCTATTAACATAATTTGGACCCACTAAATCCAAATATGGAATCCATTTTTCATAATTAAAAACACATAAGTTGCATTAATTAATTTAAAATTAATCCCATTGTTAAGAAAACTGGGTTTTAAAGTTAAAACATTGTCAAAGATTGAAATTCTTTTACCCATGAATTCAATGTAAAATTAATTATAATGACATAAATTATATTAAATGTTTAAAAAATATTATATTTATACATTAAAACAATTTACTAATATAATTTAACCATATGAATTATCTCTTTGAAAAAAGATGTTTTTAAGTAAAATTTTGCGTGTTTTTACTATTCATCAAAATAAGAACATTGTCAAAAAAATATCAAAATTTTATCCAATGTAAATTTCTATATGTTGATTCAAAATGAGAAGTTTATTTTAAAAATTTAACTTATAAACTTTTGAAAAATTATATTTAAAATTGGTGCGCCATCAAAAGGCGGTAAAAGATCATTTTTAAAAAATACTTATTTTATTAAAAAGTTGATTTTGTTTTCATATCTCATTCTAGAAAATGTGTAAGAGGAATTATAATGTAGTAAAATAAAAAATTCAGTTAAAACTATTAATAACGACTAGTTCATAATATTATAATAATATACCATTTTTTAGTGAAACTCAGTATTGCGTACAACACACGCTCTTGAGGATGGTCTCTCTTGCGTGAAATTCAAGCCAAGTCAAGGTTGTGTGTAGGGAAAGATTCCTTTTGTATTACGTATAACATACTCAAAATATAGCTCAATTATACATTGATAAAAATCTATACTTGGTGTTGTGTAAAATGAAATTTATTCAAAAGAACTTGAAATTTTGTGCATTACAAGCCAAGAATACTGTTGCGTATACAACAAGAAAATACGGTGTTGCATATAGCGCAAGATAATATTGGTGAAGCATACAAAAAAAGATAGAAAAGAAATTATAAATAATAATTCTCTTTAAATCTTGGGTTTTTACACTTGTTTTATAGAACATTATCCATATAGTTGAGAATCTTCACCGGTTACTCCTCATAAAAGAGATAATTTTCCATATGTACCATCTATGAATTTAGTGCATGTGAGTTATCCATTATGTATTTTCTCAATATAGATACATGTAATAAATAATTTACTAGAGACATGGTTGGTGGATGTTCTATTCGATTGTCCAAATCTCTAACACAATCATTAATCTCGAAGGGGCTGATGTACCTGGGACCCAGCATACCTTTATTCCCAAATCTGATGATCCTATTTTATAGAGATATTCACAAGAATATGTTGTCTCCAACCTCATCCTCTATGTCCCATCTATAATTTTATACATATATCTTCTCTTATCTTTTGGATGTGTTGATGTGATGATGAATGGTTTCCCCCTTTTCCTCCATTTCATTAACCATTTCCATGTTGGTTTGGGTATTGGTTGCACCATCCCCTTAGAATTTTTTCTTTCATCCATAACATTCTATAATACCAGGCACTTTGATATATATTCATCTATCTCCTTAATCAAATTGTACTACTAATAGTTCTCATGTAGATCTCAATATCACTTTATGCTCACTAGGTGAATAGTGGAGGTTGAGCTATGTGCATGACTCGGAATATTGATATTTAGCTATGGATTTAATGGAACATATATTCATGACTCCAATCTTATGAATCCTTCCTCAAAAATTTATAACTAGGATGATTTCTATTTTCTGATAGCTTCAACCATCCTCAGAATTTCCATATCATTTATTTGAACATTAATTTTTTTTTCACGAGTGATGGTTGAAAAATCATTTGAGAAAGGATTGATGATGTTCCTTTATTAATTATTCCCATTTCCATACATTTAAATTCAAGGAATATTGGATCCTTCTCAGTTATTATCAAGGATAATGTTGTAGAATCCTTTATACTTAGAGAAAATTACACTTTATTTGACATACCAGGATGATAGTGGATTGAGCAGTCATAATCCTTGATGAGTTCTTACCATCTTCACAAGTGCATAATACACTCATGTGTGAATATATATTAGAGTATCTTATAATAAATATATATTAAAATTCTCAAAATATATATAATGCTGATAGATTTTTAATATGAAGATCATAGCCACCAACTTCAGATCATATGTTGGATAGTTTTTGTTGGGAATTTTCAACTTCCTTAAGGTGTAGTCTATCAAATTTTAATTTTTCCTATGTACACAACCTATGTATTTTAAACACTTTAAGGTGGTATTCACATTCACATGTCTGAATACATTTTTGTCCCTTCCAATTCATCTATGTTAGTGGGTTTAAAAATCATGATATATTCTTCAAAAAAATTCTAATACCTAGGTAGACCCATAACCTATGATCTCCATTACAGATGTTGTCCTAGTCCACTCTTTGATTTCCTTTATCTTGGAAGGGTCCAAAAATAATCTTATTAAAGTGATAACATGACCCAATAATTATAATTCCCCCATCAAACACTAACATTTACTTTAAATTTCAAAATGATTCTCTCTTATCAAGGATTTTAGCATAGTATTAAAATACTAATCATGTCCCATATTTCATGTGGAGCATATTAGAATATCATCTATAAATACTTCCACAAACCTGATGAGGCAATCTATAAAGACACTATTCATTATGTCCATGAATATTTTAGGAGCATTTTGAGTCCAAAGGGAATCATTAGAAAATCATATTTTCCAAACCTTGTTTGAAAGGTAGTCTAGGGATTATATTCCTTATTAACCTCTAATTGGTGATATCCTGACCGAAGGTCCACTTTAGAGAAATAATTTTCCCCAAGTATTTGATCGAACATATCATCTATCTGTGGAAAATGATACTTATTTTTTATCAAGAGTTTTTTGAGATCAAGATAATCATTACATAAGAGAATTGATCTATCCTTATTCATTATAAAGATGAATGGATCACAAGAGTGTGATGCACGTAGGTGTATAATACCCTTTTCTAGATTCTCTTGTAACTGATTCATTGGTTCTTCCATCTCAATTTTGGCTATTCTATAAGGATTCTTCAATATCAATAGAGGTCGATGAATATGTTCATATACAGAACTCAACCTCTTAGTAATGAGGAATTATAAGCAATTCATTAGGGAACTCATCAGTAGAGTCCCTCACAATAGTCATTTCCTCAAGAACGATTCGCTCTATTATTACAATAATTTCACCTAGGCATTCTTTCCCATAAGTAAATAATATCCAAAATTGATACAATAAATCTGAAGTATATTCATCCTCCCCTTTACACTTTTATAGAATTGGGGGACTCCTTTGGATGTGAATAACGATCTCCCTTTGCCAACATCTAAGGTCAGATTTTTATAATGATAGCTAATATATTGACAATATGGAATAAAACTCCACCAAATGAAGTTATAAATTATATTATAGTAGGTTTATTCCAAAATAATTAATTGATATTTAGTTATAAATATTTGATACAATAATTTATCCATTTTCTGTTCACACAGATATCTCAACCAACCTATTTTTAGGTCGCCATTGAATTGTTTTACTAAACATGAATGATATAAAAGAATGTGTAAAACCATAATAAAATAGTACATTAACTATACTTGATTGAATAACTAGCATACTTACCACCACATCATCACTGACATCCACCACAGTAGTAGTTATGGAATAAGCTTTTCAATTCTTTTTCAGATTTGGTGGCTGGTGGTACCGATTATACTCAAGGATTCGAGGTTTGTTGCACTGTCTTTCATAGTTACCTTTCTACCAATAATTCAAACATTGAACAATGTGTGGTTTTATCCTTTAATGCAAAACATTATCCATATTTCTTATGTCTCTTCAACATTAATTGGCTTAGAGGAATTCTCCCCCCCACATGAATAATTTCACCATTCCATTGAGGAAATTCCCATGATGATTCTTCCCATACTTTTAAAAGGTTGTGGTTGAGTTTTCTTTCATACTTTTTCATTTGATCTTCTATAATGAAACATCATATTTGATTTCTTATAACAGTATATGTCGTAGCATTCCCCAAACTCCATATCCACTTTGAGATCACATCGAACAACTTATTCATAACTTTAAATGTATCAAATTTCTAGAGAATTTATACAGTGTCATTTTAAACCACTAAATAATCTGCCTATATTTCTATCACTATATATATTAAATCATGTGGTATAACTTGAAATCACTATGAAATTTTCTTTGTAAACTGTGATAGATTCAATTAATTGTTTTTGAGCTCTATAAATTCTCTCACTATATTTATCTGAATAGTTCAAGGGAAATACATATTTAGAAATATTTTCCTAATATATTCCCACTACATAACACTATTTTCATAATTTGGATTGGTGTTAATAATCAACTCCCACAATTATTGAGAATCTCCTTTTAAAATATTAACATTCAGAGTCACCTTTTCCATCTCAGAAAATCAAAGAACAAAGAATACCTTCTCCATTGAGCGGGCCCACATTTCCATGACTAGTGGTTCAGAAAATCCACTAAAAATCAGTGTTCATTTAAAAATAAATGTATCTATATATAATTGATACCTCTTAAAGGAAGTTAAACATTCCATATATTTTAGGTTATTTTTCATAGACTAAGATAACTGGGTAATCGTCGCCATGAAATTTTGAACACCACCTCTAATGGAATTGGGTATTTCATTAGGGAAATCTCTACATCATCCATTGTATGGTTTGAAGGCATAGTTTCTCCTAGTTCCAACAATTTTCTAAAATAGAGAATATTTAAACAAAACATAAGTAAACATGTTATGAATAGGTAATTTATTACTTTGAGAAATTACCTCTAAAGGAATATTTTTTGGGATACCAATGTTTATAATTTTTCTAAAACAAAGCTTCATGTGTTCATAAATATACTTATTATCAAAATAAGGGTTTTCACTAATACTTTACAATCATAATTCCAAAATTAACTAAATTGTTCTCTCATACCAACTATAAAAACCTTACCTTTTCTTACAATATTATTACATCATTTTAAGGATAAATAACATAATAGTATTACAATCCAGGAGGAAGAGATTTATTACCTTGGGAAAATTAATAATATAAATAACATTTACAAAATAAAGTAGAAACATGATGATATTCCCTTTTCTATAGCTTCTCAATGTCCCTCATTGAATTTTTAATATATATAATCACCTGAGGATATACATCAATGAAAGGGGTGAGCTAAAATAATAGTAAGAGGATATATAAGAACATGAATCAAAATAACATGGGTGAGAATAACCATCATAATAACAAAATAATAGGATAATAATCATATTCATGAGAGTAAGAGTTATAAAAATTGATGAAATGTGAAAATATATAAAAATGAAATATTATGTCTTAGTGGCAGAGTCGACACATAGTTTTGAAAAAATATAGAATCATGTTCACATATAACATATGTTAATAATAATAAAATCACCATTGTGAACAAATATAGAATCATGTTCACAGGTATTTAAAATTATCTCATGAGATACATCACATTACACTATTTATTGGAGAATTATATAGTTCTATGTGCAGCTGTCACATCATAACATTTACATAATCATTCTTGACATAGATTACATACATCATTCATGAACATAAAATAAACCATGTAAAGGAATGGGTATAATTTAATAAATCATACATTAATGATTAAAATTTATTATTCAAAAGGGGAAAAAATATTTGGTATAATAATCATCACACATGAGTGAAGAAGAAGCAATCTATAGAGGATCCAAGATGTGTTTTGTAATGAAGTATTATTTTGGAAAATCTGTTTTTTGTAAAACTTGATTAGAAACATTTATATCCTTGAAAGTAAAATTAAATATTAAATAAATTATATTTAAAAAATATTAAAAGAATATCCATACAGAAATTTGGAGTGAGATAGGAATAACCCAAATAATTGAATTTGTGTTTCAGAATCCCCTCACCTTATGTCTGAATGCTTTCTCCACTTTAAAGTCTTAGATATTTGAATTAAATCAATTAATTAAAAAATAATATTCTAATTATACATGTATTTGATTAATTATGATTTTATTACGTTATTTTATCTCTTTTTATGTGTTATATATTTCAATCTCATCTTCTGGGAGTGTTCGTATTCTTGGTTTTCATGATCGGTTCACCTGTACATATGTATGGAAGATCATGTAAAATGAGAATAGTTATCCATAATTGAAAATATTTGTTGTTATTGATAATAAAATATTCGAATGGTTTAATATATTATTTTGGTATTGTATATGAGGATTATTTATAAGATAATATGTCAATGATAATGGTTTAGATTAATTTGGTGCGTTTTAGTTCATCAGTAACAAGTTTTTTATATATTATTTAATATTATCTATATTTGTTAGTTCCAAAACATAAAAAATTTTATAATATAAATATTAAAATCTTTTTGAACCATTTTAATGGTTTTATTTATATCCTTGAATGTGGTAATGGAAAATCAAAACTTTTCATCCTTCAAGATGATAAATCAACACAACATGGGAGATGTTTTATTTTTTAGAATAAAAGGGAGAGGAGAAGAGGTTTGATTATGGATTTTTACATTCACATAATATAATTAAATTATATATATGATACCATAGTTATCATTCCACTTGTATATGTTTATATTAGGGAAGAATAAGAAAATAATAGAAATTGTAAATAAATTAGAAGAACACAAAAAATTATTTTACCTCCTGCAATTCTTCTCATTCATAACATCCTTAGGGAAATTGGATTTTATATTTTTTGAGAAAAAATGATCATGGTGTTGGGGATCATTCATGGGAAGAGTATTGGGTAGAATTTAGATAATTTTCATACTTGTAAGGTGTTAGGAGAGGAGGTTGTAAGGGGTGGTAATTATAGGGGGGTCAAGGTATTTTTTATAATTAGGCTCTTTATGTTATTATTTTGGCTCAGGACTATAAATATTTTGAACCATATCACTAAATATATTAAATAGTTGTCTTGATTTATTTTTTATTTGGTTACTTTATCCTAACATCATCTATGACTCCATAATTCATGTATTTGTTAAATACCATAAATTACGATATATCACAATTAATAAAAATTAATTTTTTTTTAAAAATACCAAATATTAGGCAAATTTTTTCTTACTTTTATATTTTATAAATTAACTCCATTTTATGAATTTTTGTTCATCAATTTGAGAAATTTAAATTTTAATTAAAATCATCATTTATTTAAAAAAATATTGATTTTAAAATTATAATCTATTTTACAACACTTTTCAAAATTAATTAATGTCTCATAAAACTATCATATAATACTAATAAAAAAATATTAATTTATGAATAAATTTTAAGGACATATTTTTTTTAAATCATTATATTAATTATAAAATTTTAAATAAATAATTATTCTTTATAAAAACACCAACACTTAATTTATCATTTTTAAAACATTTTTTTACTTGTACTATGAAATAATTATCTCATATTTTCATTTATAAGTTTCCTAAATTTTATTTATAAATGGAGGTTACTATTCTATTGTTTGGATTACTATTCCTAAGGTACATGTTACTATTATAAGGTTCAAGTTATTAATCCCATAATATCGGTTCATTAATTTCTATGAATATAACTTATTTATTTCTTAACTTGTTAGAATGATATTTTTATTGGGTTCTATATGATATTTATGTTATTCATGCCCTTTTAAATAATTATACAATGGTAAAAAATTCCATTGATAAAATGTAGGGTCGTTATAGTGAAGAAACATACCAATCCTTTTGTCCCTTTCTTTGACTAAATCCCTTTTAAATTTCCTCTTTCACCCATTTACATTAATTTAAATTGATGTTTTCTAATGTTCTAGGGTGTCCTTGGGTACATATGTGTAATGTTTAGATTGGGGCCATTGTCCATTATTTTTCAATTATCAAGAAGTGTTTTCTTGGGACTTTACTCTATTTTCTAGTCTCTTTGTTCTATGGACCGATATTGACATTGTTGGGTAGATTTACTCATAAGGTATTCCTCTACTACTAGGACTGTTGTTCTAGGAACTTGTTTTTTCACATTATTATTATGTTATGAGTAGTCTGTGGCCTAGGTGAGTTTTATTATTTGTTGTTATGATACCCATTATTTTGTTTTATATTTCTGGGATTTATGAGTTAGGATTGATATATGAGTTTATTCTTTTGAGAACTGATATGGAGAATATTCTTTGAAATTGATATACCTTCTTTATTTTGAACTGTGGAAAGAGGGAAAATTTTACCATCTTTTCTCTAAAACTATTTTACTTCTTATAATTCCATGTTATTAATTTAAATGAGCATACAGTAATAGTTATAAATATAATTGATATGGAAAACTTTGGTGGGATCATACTGATCTGGTTAGCTCACACCCTACACACATCATCAGTGGGGTTTATACCTTTGTTTTTATTTTAGGGTAGGTAAAGTCATAGAGCTGCAGTGAGGTGGTGAGATTTGGGAAAAATGGGAGGGTATGTATATGTGAGATGTTGGGAGTTTTTCCGTGCCATCATTGGGAGTATCTATTTGACTTGGGTCCTTTTTAGATGTAGTTGTCATTTAAAGTTTTTAATTTTTTTTTGTTATTTTCTGTTATTGTTGTTTTCTTACAATTATGTCATATATATATTTTTCCTCTTACTATGATCCTTTTTTAGTATATATTATCCATGTTTTTTATCATGTTGGGAGAATTAATTCCCTTTGTTGTGTTGTTTGATTACTGGGTGCTTCTTGCTAGACTGTGGGGATCGGAAATGCCCTTTGAGTATGTAACAGAACGGGTCATGTGCCATGTTTGAGGGAAACCAGGACCAGTTATTTAAATTTTGGTATTAATGGAGTCAGGAGTCAATGTATTGGGATTTTTCTTGTCCTAAGGTCAGAGAAGGTTCTCCCATCATTCTGGAGGCGATCCAAAGACTCCTCTTGGTGAATCGAAGCTAGATTCTTGAGGTAAGTGATCGTTCCTCATCGTTCCTGATTAGTTTCTTAGATCTACTTAGATATACTTATCTTCTTCTGTTAGTTTCTTAGATCTACTACCTATATGGGTAGATCAGAGTGTGTGGTACCATGTATGATGAGATTTGGTCTTCTTCTTGCTAGGATAAGAGATCTATGGTTGGTTCTTGAAGAAGCAACCGGGTCTTCATGAGTGTTCTCGACTATTCTGATTTTGGTCAAAACTTTCGAGGTAGGTGGTTCCATCATGACTTTCCAAATTGATTAACATTTTACATGCTTGATTTATTTCAATAGTTGATTTAAATTCAATTTATCAAGTTAAATTTCAATTAAATTGATAAAAACTCCATTCCAGTGATTCTATATATTTTAGATGGTTTTGGAATAGAAATTTGGAAAACCCCAATTCCATTGAATTGGGTGGGTTTATGGAAATTGGCCAATTTAAATTGTTGAATTTAAATTGTGGTTTTATGGAAATGATTTCAATTAAATTGTTGACTTTAATTATGGAAAGAAACTATGTAATGACAAAATTGGTTTTGAATTGATTTCATACTGGTGAAAATTGCTTAAAATGATATGATAGAAACCCGTTGGTTTTATCTTCTGAAAAAAGGCTTGTTTTGATTAAAAACTATTTTTTAAATAGAATGAAATTGGAACATATGAAATAGAAGAATGGGATTGATCGTATTTTATGAATTCTTAAAATAGTTCTCCCATCATGTAAGAGTGCATGCAAGCCTTAGGTAGTTAGTATGTTTTTTGGATACACTCTATGCTACGACAACGTTCTAAAACATACTTTCGGTGGGTCACATCCCTGGAGGGTTGGTGAAGAGTCTCCTTTGGCTAGTTTCATATCGACGTGTGTATACAAATTTGGATGAGTTCACATAGAGTGTGTGGAATCCTATAACTTTTAATACTATCGTACCTTTTGGCTGATGACCATGTTGCTCGCTTGATTGTTTATATTTGAGATATAATTGTATGTCAATGATATTGAACTATTGTACATACCTGCTGAATTTATATAAACTGTTTTATATAAATGTTTTACTTAAGCCTCTATTTTAGAAATATTCCATCATTGTATAGCCTTTTCATAAAGTAAATTCTTCCATCATTTGAAAATGTATAGCATGTTTTGTAAAAATATGCTTTTGAGTTTCCAAATCTGTTTATTTGAAAATTGGAAGTTTTTCTCTGGATAATATATATTTGGAATGTTTTATAGAATCTTTGTTGGTATCCTATTGGGCTTAGGCTCACACCCTACTTTTTCCTTTTGTTGTTTATATAATTTCATCTTACAGGATCGAGCAAAGGGAAGGGACCTCTTGGAGGCATATCCAGTTGTTGATATTTTGTTTTGGCGAGTTGTTTCGTTAGGGACATTGGTGCTATTTTTTACATTTTTAGTACTTAGGTTGTAGTACTTTGGGCTTTTTGTGCCTCTTTGTGTTCAGGTATATTAATCCCAGTGGGGCTCCGTTTTTTATGAATACTTCTTGTTTATTTTTATTCTGCATTATTTAAGAATAATTGAACCCACTTGGAAGTTGTGTGATGCCAGGTGCTAGTCGCCGACCCATGGGGGTCGGGAATGCCCTTCGGGCTATGTCAGGGCCAGCTCAGTTATCGGGTTACCAGGGTACCCGGGCTAGTACGTGATTGGTTTTCATCACACACATTTATCTCTAGTATAATTATGATAAATTAACCAATCATTTCTTTTATATGGTATATATAAATTTACTGTTTTATAGTAATGTACTTACTTTCATTATATTTAATTTTTTTTGATGTTACGATTTTTTGGGAATATTATTCAATTTATTATGATTGTGTTCAGTGATTTCAATCATAGTTTTTATAAAATTGAGACACCTTCCCAATTCAAAGCATATTTTCTGTGGTGTATATGCATCCCCTGATTGAATGGATGACGATTCACTAGAAAATTAAATTTTTCAAGGGGTTTATTATTCGAAATTTTTCAACGAGTAATGATATTTTTGTACCAGTTTTCCTTCCCTAATATATATGTTCTATTATGATCATATCTTAATTAATAAGGATTATATACAGACCCTTTTGATATTTAATATCATGAATCTATTTATTCACATGATTTTATATTTTTATGTTATTTTTATTTGTTTACAGAGCTTACAATTAAAATTGACCATTAATTTATGTGTTTTATTCCATAATATCATCATTTATCAGAATTGATCAAGATTATGATTTCAGTAATGAAAACATATAATATAATTCTCAATAAACACTTTATATTTATTCTCTCAAATTTATTTATCAATAATACATTTTATTCTTTAAAATTACAATGTTTATGTACTTAATAGTTTAAAATACTTCATATAAGAAAAATTAAAGGCATTTCTCTATTCGGTCAAAAAACCTTTTTCATCAAAAATGATGTTTTATTATTATTTTTTCTTAAATGTTTTAACATTATTCAAATTATTTAATAGTGAAAAGATTTTCCATGTTTAAATTCTTAATTTTTTTGGAATGGAATCATGTGGCCTTTTTTTGAACAATGATTATTTGGATTTTACCAAAAATGTTAAAGGATAAATGTTTTTAATATATACATAATATATTAAATTTCCCTCTACCATAATCAATATTATTTATTAATTCCATATTATTATTTTTTATTTTTTAATAAAATAATTTCAATTTTTTTAGGATTTAATTTTTTGTCAAAATAGTATTTATATTTTCATCAATAAATGTTTGTAATGATTTTATCATCTTTAATTATATGGTTTCTAGAAATGTTTCATAGAAAAATATGTTCAAAATTATTTATGTTTTATAATTAATTTTCGAATAAAATATGATATGTATCTTTAGTTATGTTTTGAATTATATTCTAATATTCATTTCAATGTATTAAATATTTGATTTAAAAAAAATAATTTCCAAAAAGTTTTATGTCCATAAATGCAATTTTCAATGAAAATATATTCTCTAAAAAAATAGTAGAAGTTTTTTTCTATTCAAAACCACATCCATTGAACATTTCATCCTTCCATTTTACTGTTAATTTACTATCTATATATCTAAACCATTAAATTCATATTAGTTTTCAAGATGATATATGTTTATGATAAATATATTTCTATGAATCTTGTTTCCATTCACTTGATTATACCATGATAAAATGTTTGTGAAACCCACTTCTTCATTAGTAGAATAAAAATTGGGGAAATAATGAAATGATTATGAAATTTATTTTATTTCATGTGTTATGATAAGATGAATAATTAATTATTTGTTGAAACACGTATATCTTCTTTTGATCTTTTGATCAGTTGGAAAAATATCTTCATTAATGAAATGGGAAATAATTACTATAATATCTAAAATTGTATATGGGAGGTTATCCCAAGTATTATAGAGGTTACAATGTGTTTATTCAGTGATCGAATGTGGGTAGACATGAGGTTTTCAAAATTTAGATATAGGTTAAAGGGAAGTTTATCCAAAGATTAATGTTGGTACATCGGTGTTAATCCAATGCCAAATATGTTATGAATATATTGGTGCGAAAAACTTATACAATATTTTCTATTTTTATGAATATTCTTAAAATATATGTCTTATGGCAATGTGATGCCCTCATAGCCCACCATCCTTAATTCAGTTATGATTAATGTATTATGAACTATCATGATTTATCCCATGACTTATGTTTATTAATTATTATACTTATGGTATGTTTTTCATATGTCAATATTATGTTCACAAACCCATATAATCTTTTTTTTATATCTCCCTCATTTAACATTACTGAGATTATGAGCTCACCATTTCTTAGGTTTCCATTCCACTAGATATGAAGAATGGTAATATGTATCACATTAATAATATTGTCTTATATAATAAAGAACATAGTTTGAGATAATGTATATCACTTATTGAAATTTTGTTTCTATATTTATGTCTTCTAAGGCATTATTCCTTTATAATATACTAGAATATGTTTTATAATGCAATGAATATTCATAAAAAATTATTTCATATCCACATATTAAAATCCTAGTTCAATAAATTTGGTATCATATGAATGGTTTATTTATTCATGGGAAACATGGATAATAGAACATCAGTGTGTTCATAAAGGATATGTCTACATATAATTAAAAGGATATATAAAATTATTAGAATATTCAATTGAATTTTGGTTAATGATAGAGTGGGTGGTCTCAATGACATGATATCCCTTTATGGATAATAAATATTTATATGTCTATATAAAAGTGGTACCAAGGGACAGTAACACCAATATTATGCATTAAGATAGACGTGATCAGCATCTGGTGAATTAAGAAGGGCCTTTCTATATAATTGATTGGATAGTATTGTGGGAATATGAAATGGAAAATCACAAAAAAAAAATATTCAAATCATTATGATGGATTTAAATAGTGACCTCAGCTAAGCCCCATGTATAATAGAATCAAAAATAGGTTGGATTTATTTTGGCATCCTATAAGTGTTTGTTTAGGGTAATATGGTCTCCAAATAAGATTATTGACTCTATAATTTTTGGTTTAATTTAATGAAGGGAACTATAAAGAACTACGATAAATGTGAATGCGACTAAAAACATTCAAATGATATGAATAATGGGATGAGTTCTAGAGAAAATGATATTAGAATTATTTACAATTACTAATTGAAAACATTATTATCAATAAGAACATTTACTAAAATATAGACTGAAGAAATAAGAGAATGATAGTGTTCACTAAGAGTTCAGGTAGTTTATTCCATTGAAGAAATAAGATTCAGTTTTTTATATTGCGTGAATATGGGAATAATCACTCAAGATATTGAATCATATGGATAATATGATATTTTGCATCTGGATAGGAATGAAACAAATCAATTAATTTATAAGGAAAATATGGAAAGATTTCTTAAATCAATAGTTGAGAATAATGGCCCCACTATGGTATCATCTACTATTGAATGATTTATATTTCCAATGTATGTGATATATTCCTTTCGATTTTTTGTAGGGAATTATCATGAGCATGATTAAAACAAATATAATAGTAATGTTTTTTATTGATTATTAAGAGGTGATGAATTTAATATAAATGGAAGGAGGCAGTAAAGAAGAATATTATTAAACATCGTTAATAAATTAAGGATGAGGTGTAATAATTAACGTGTTTTTAGACGAGAATATCATAATTATGTTATATTAATCCAAATATATATAATTATTTTTTGTAGAATTTTTTTATTTTCTATTATTAATAATACATTTAATGGTAATTATAGATTATAAATTCGACTTAAAAACATGTATATATTTTATTAAGAACACATGATGGTGGGAATATAACCCTTATCATTTTTTTTGTTCTAAAAAAATGATGTTTAGTTTGGATAAAGATAATATTGATATGGATAAGGTAAATTTTATATTACTTATTTCAGTGGTACTAATAAATTACTTTTTTTTTCATATATTGGTTTCTACTAACAATTATGGAGGTTACTACATTTTTTAATATAAGAAAGAAATCCAATTATCTGTTTTGTATGTAAGTAATGAAGAAGAATTTTTTATTTAGAAATGGTTTCATTGTAATATTGGATACTATAATGTTTTGGTGAAATTCATTATAATATTTTTTATTTTAATAATTTTTAAATATCATAAGTTTACCCATTTATGAATTGGATTATGTAATAAAAAGTAAATGTTTTAGTCACTATCAATGTACCTCACAAAATGATTACTTACTTACATATGAAAACAAGTTCAAACCATTTTGTTTTTACTAGATATAGAAAAATGACTTTTTATTATATTATGGTTCATGTGACCAATTAATTAATATGGTATAAAATTAAAAAATAACCTTATTTCTTGGAGTAGGAATTAAAGTGAAAATTTATGAATGCATAATCAATGGACGAAATTCTACTAATGATAAAAAGGAATGTTAATTTTTAGTTATATCAGCCAAATTGAAATTCATTAAATTATTTCTATGGTTTCATGTCAATTAAGCCATCCACTAATCCTATCTCATTTTCATTATGTACTTCATGTATCTGTCCTGTGTAATTATATTCATGATCCATCAAATGTAATGAATTTAGAAGTAATACAGCTAAAGAATTATATTTCTAAAAAATAATAAATCTTAGATATTCTAGAATGAATTTATTGTTTACATAAAAAATACCATATAATAATCCAAATTTATATGGACAAACCACTAGGTTGAGCATGTTATGTGGGGAATAGATGTTATAGTGATGAAGAAGGATCCTCTGTTTTTAGTACTAACGTGATTGATTTCATAAATGAAAGTCAATTATAGTAGGATAAAATGTTACACCCTATGAATTTGGTGATTATTTTCAAATACATGGAATCGTTACTAGGTTTTATACATGAAACATTGAGTTTATATTGTGTTATAGAGAATTGAGATTTTATATTTTGTTACACACAACACTGATTTTAAAAAAAATGTGAAAAAATGTTAAAATATTATTACATAATTTTTTATTTATTAGCAATCTATTGGAATGATATGTGTGAACAAGATTATATAAATTATAAAAATATATGGATTAAAAATGTATATAAAAACAATTATTTTCTGTATAGTCAAATTTAAATGAAAATAAAAACAATTTGGAAATAATTGAAATATATTTCTAAAATGATATGTTTATACAGACAAATGAGTTCTATATAAATAACTATGAAACAAAATTTTGTTGAATGGGTTTAATGAACTATAACTTTTTTATATTAAGTTACTTTTTATATATTCATAGTGTATGTCTCCTAGGTAAAGTTAATAAAATTGAAATGTTTCATTTAAAAACATTAATTTTCTAAAACATTTTTTCCATTTTAGAACTAATTAATAACAGTAAATGACATAAAATTTATATTTATGGAATTACTTTTTGAAATAATCATTTATGTATTATCATGGAATAAATGTTTTTTGATTTTCATATCAGATCAATTTTTTGATCAATAGTGAAAATTATCAGTTTTTAAAAAAATATTCATTTCTTTTAAAATTTATATAAATGCACAAATTGTTTCAATATTTTTTAAATTAAAACATTAATTATATTATATACTTAATAATAAAATACATGTCATTGGAATTATTTTCATAATGAATTGTGATAAAAATGATTTTTTTTCTTTGGAACGTGTTCTATTTGAAAATCCCCATTCTCATCGTGTCTTGGAGAATAATTTTATAATAAAATTTTCTAATTATTTGAATGGAATTTATAAAAATTGATTCTACATGTTTTTTATTAATTACATATGTTATATGAAATGTTCACATAAATTGTTTACTATAATGAATAGTAAAAATAGTTAGAAGTATTTACCACGGTTAAGATTGAAATATTTTACCTATGGGGTTAAACTAAAATAATCATGGTTGAAAATATCCATAAAAAATTAAAATATAAATTTAATAAAAATATTTATACCTTATATCTTATATGATATATAATGTACCATTTTGGGGTCGTGTGTAATATGAAAATCATGGGAAAAACTTTTATTTTTTTAAATTTACACGTTTTCTACTAACCTCACTTAACGTAAGACAATGTATCTCCTCCCTTATTCACATATTAAAAAAACATTACATAATAATAAATATTCTAAAATCACACAAATAATTCCCTACTCGATAAATATAAGAATTATTTTTTTCATAAAACTAACAAATGAATTCTTTTTTTTGTAGACCAGAATAAGGTGACTAAAGAGGATAAAACACCCCTAACCATTCATATTACATTCTATTCATCCAAAAAAATAAATTATTATTAAAATATGATTATGTAAAAATTTATTATATTAAATATACAATTATTTTAAAATTTTAATAGAATAATCTAAATCATTTTCATCATATATCAAATGGGTTACAAAATCATTATTTGTGTGTGTAGTGCACTACATTTTCACAAACTGATGTATTTCACTTTTCTATTAACACTCATAACAAATGGATATAAAATTGAATTATATTTTTACATATGATATTTTTTATATTATTTTTCTTATTAAATCATCATATCATATTTTAATTCTTACATTCCATTCGGTGGGGAAACGATAATATCATTTTTGTTTGACTGACTACTACCTTGCAAAGCAATATGGTTCACTCAAAATTTAAATGGAATGTAATAAGGATAATTTTAACTATAATATTTCATATATATAAAATAATTATTATTTCTTAATGGTTATATAATTTTTACATCTCTTTTTTTCATTCCATCAGGGAAATGGAAATTATGTTCATGTGTACATATGACATACCATCTCTATTAACTGTGTATTTATTTTTAAATATCTATAATTTATTGATAATACAATACATTTATGAAAAATATACATGTAATTTATATCATTTTTATCATTTCTGAGATGTTGGATCCATGACTAATTTAAACAGTGATATTAAAAAATAAAAACATTAATAAAAAACAATGAAATTATTTCCTGAAACGTGAATTTCACATGGAACTATAAACAAATGGGTAATAAAACAACATAGGTAAATAATATTTTATATGATATATAAATATATATAGGTATATTTAATATATTTATAACTTATTATTATATGTTATATAGTATGATCAATAATGTATGACTAATGTTCAGACTTTTGTTAGGGATTTTTAGTATCACTTTTAAATGTAGGATGCTTATGAAAGATTAAACACCAGTTTAATTTCCATATTGTATATATATTGAATTATATACATGAATATATGTATTTTCATGATATTTAATGTTTCATTTAATGTTATGTTTTATTTGGTCATAACATTCAATGGTTAAAAAATTGTTATTGTAATGTTTTATCACTTTCAACTTCTATGACACACATTCCATATTAACCACATATATATTTTTTATACTATATATAATACCAATAAAGTTATATTATTAATCTTCACATGATAATTATTTGTATTTATACATAAATATTTGGATATCTCTATCATGGGATCTATGATTCAAATTCTTTTAATATGGTAATGGATTTTCCCCCAATTTACATTCATTGACAAATATATAATGTTATGAACCTATAATAATTTATGTGGTCTCTATAATTCCCCATTTGATATGTAATATAGTTATTTTATTTTTTTCAATTTTATAATAATATTTATTTAATTATATTATTTGATGGGACTTATGGTTCAATGCTAATAATGTGGTTTTGTTTTTATGTCATAATCTCTTAATTTATTTTGATTCTACATGACTATACATCCACTGATGAAATATTGTTATCTATATCTTATGAAACAAATTTAGTTTCATTTTCACTATTTATTTTTATAGAATAAATTTAATTTTTACATTTTATTATTGTTATGTACTCAATAGATGAAAATAATATTTTTCAGAAAACAATCTTCTTAACTTTTGTTTTAATTCAAATAATATTTTTCATCCAATTGTTTTACCATATATTATTTATAAAAAGTTATTATATTTATTTAATTGATTTTATATATTAATATTTCAAAATTATTTAAAATTAAAAAAAAATATTAAATTGAATCTTCATTGTGTTTTAAAAAAAGTGTCTATTTTGGTTTAACATAAAATATAAATAAAATCATTATTTTAACATCTATGAAATCAATGGAATTTCCCACCCTCATGCCCATAATTTCCTTTTAGGTTTCCTTTATTCGATTTCAATATAATTTTAAATGAAAAATTGTATCATTATTATTAATTTTTTATAATTATATTTTCAATGGGGAAATATTATTTTCCTCTTTAAATGTTGATAATGATTTTAAAATTGTCTATTTTCTATTTTCTTTTTTATTCACATGTTAAATAATTTTTAAAATGTTTTTTATATTAAAATGAAATCATAAACATGGGAGAATATATTTAGGAAGGAATATTTTAATTGATATAAAAATATTACATTATATTGTTTCAAGGATATTTTGAATGAAAATTATTTTCAAAAGGATTTTTTTTCTCCAAAATGATTTTCAATGAAGTGTTATTTTCTAAAAGATACATTGGAATGTATTTCCCATTCCAATTTTTATTCCAATTTTTTATCCTTTTATGATAAGTATTATTTAATACAGATACAATATATTGATACCATTTTTATTATACATATTGATAGTTTATGTTTATTAATGAAATTTGTTTATGAAACCCATTTATCTTACAAGGGTTATAAAATTATAAAGTTAATATGAAAATGGTTTATTTTCCATAGGTTATGTTTATTGAAATAATTAAATTATTATAAAACCCATTTATTTTCATCATTTCTAATACAATGCTTATTTATGATCTTCTTTCATATGTATTTTTTATTTTCATCATGTGACGTGTAGGACCTATATCATCTTCCAATTCATTGGCCAATGATTACTATCATATGGGTTAAAATGATCCACAGACGGTTATCCCAAGCCAAAATAATGGAATAAACTAGGTTATACAAAGACTAAAATAGTGTACATGTGAGTTAACCCCCATTCCAAAATATGTTTCATGAAAGGTTATCCTAATCCTGATTATGGTACGTTTTTCAATGTTAAAGAAGTTATGAATAACATGGTGGGTATCCATGACATAATATTTAATATTATTTTTTCTTTGAATCAAATATATGTCATATGAAGACTTTAGTCTCACATGGGTCAAATTATTTTATTCCATTAATAATAAAGTATTATTAAAGAAATATTTATGTCTTCACTATTGTTTACGATCTATGATATGTAAGGTATAGTTTTCATATGTTACACTTATGTTCTCATACCTATATGCTCTTTTTATATTTATATCTCAATTTTTAACCATTAAAATGATTCAATGGTCACCATTTATTATGTTTTGTTTACCTAGGATAAAATAATTGGAATTGTGAATGATATTTCTATGAAGGGGGATTGTTTTGAAGAAAACAGTGGGAGGAAACAATGATTGATTATGATCTTTTTTCTATCCATGTTTCCAATGGAATTATACCTTCAAGATCTTCAAGTATAAGGTTGGGTAATTTAAATAATATTAATATATAATGATGTAATATTTATGTGTGATAATCCTATGTCATTACACATCCTCCCTTAAATGGAATGTGGAATAGTAAATCATGTTTATGTTGGAAAACAACCTCACGAAACTGAAGAGATTATTTTTCCATCACCACTTATCAACGATTGATATAATGTTGTATCTAATATTTAAATATAATAATGATGATATAATTACACTCTATTACTTTTAATATCTCAAACAAATATTAGATTCGGTTCCATAGAAAATACGATAACATCACTTGTGCGTATGGATGATTATCGTCCCACGAAGCGATAAGATTCATTTTTTGACAAAATATTTACATGGATATAGGTATTAATTTTAGTTTTATATATGATATTAATTTAATATTTCACATTCTGTAAATTGAAAATTTCATATACATTATAACATTACAATCTAATAATAAATGATATCGCTTTTCTGATATATGAAGGACTACCTCTTCACAGAGCGATGTGATTCATTTTTGAATACCACATTATTAGGATGGTATATATAAGATCATTTAAATAAATAATATCAATTTAATTTCATAAGGAATATTATACTATCGTAAAATTTCAATTTCCTTTACTCCATCATTGTTGTTGATTAATGGAAACTTTACTCATGCATTCCTACACCTTACAATCTCCATGTTTGTAATGTAATTCATCTTCACAACTAACATTCATAATTGTATTTAAATGTATTAATACTATAGAAAATTGATAAAAATGTCAGGAATTTGATTTTTTTAATTGATTAAATAATAATCTCACCAACGTTTTTCAATGTTCCAAATTGATTTTAGATATATGAGGCTAACATCATCAAAATGTATGACTTGTTCATAAATACTTATGAAACTTAACAGAGAATGATAATAATCTAAACAAATGGAATAATATAAATTAATAAATATATTATCAAAGTGAAAAGTTTAACATATATTTATTATTTGGGAAGATAATTGAAACACGTGATGATTCAATCTTGAGGTAAGTGTATCAACTCAAAACATCATTTATTGAGACTCATGCTCTTTTATTGCACCAAATTTCATTTATATAGTTAACATAAAAGGAATTTACATATTATATAAAGATCCAATGTTTTTAATGGAAATTTATTTATTATAAATATGTCATATAGTCACTTGAATTTACAACACAATGAACTATTACGCTCGATATGACCTTTAATCATAATCTTGACACTCTTGTGTTTTGAATTTTAAATATCTGACATACACGGTTGCGACGAGTAAGATGTTTGGAGTCTGATAAGAAAAATGTAATGTTTTTGGTGAATAGTCACAAACCCTTCGAAATAGTTACATATCCTTATGAATAGTGATACACCATAATTAATAGTAACTATACCTATGATATTATATAATTATGATTCATGTGGAAGTACGATATACTAATTTCATGGTATAAGAAAATAAATGTTTTAAAATTGTCAATTTTAGAAAAAATTTACGATTTTAATTAAATATTAAATTAATCGTATTTCAAAAAAAAATTATGAAAATTTGTGTTTATTTTTCAATTTTAATCATCGAAAAAGGGTATGGTTGAATATTTTATTTTTTTTATAAAATACTAGAATTTTTTATGAATAATTAAATGTTGTAATTTGCAAAATAATCTAAATACATTAATTATAGAGTCATGTTTGATGTTCTTATTATGTAAGACAAATTTTTTGGACTCACATGCACATATTACTATTTTTATCATGGAATCATCTTGTTTTAGGGTCTTGAGGGAAAATAATAATCTAATGAGATAAATATTTTGAAAACTCTCCTCTCATCCACTATAAAAACCACCCACACTCCCCTATTCTCTTCAATCCATTGAAAAATTGTGACATAATTAAATTCATCCCAAAATATCTCCCCAAAATACTTCCCCACGTCCATCAACATTTGGTCTCCTCAAAATACCAAAACGTCTCCACTAAGAGTCTCTCAAATGTTATATACTCAAGAGGTTAATTCCTTTTTCTAGTTCTTTTTTTCCTTTCATGTGCTTTTATTTTTTCTTTCAATTCCTCACATATCATAACCCAAATGGTATGATAACTCTAGGGACATACATTTATTGAAATTTTTTATTCTAAATGGATAATTCATTATCATATATCCTTCCCCTTTATTTTATACAGAAGAAATAAAAACACTATCTGAGATGTGTTAATTTATCACATTCAAGGACAAAAGTTTATCAATTTATTTTACCATATTCTATTTTGGTCAGGAAACAATATTTATGGTTGAACTAGACTACTAAATATTTCTTTTATTTTATGTGTTGTTATAGAATCCACTTTCAATGTTTGTGTAAAATAATAATGCAAAAGAATTTAATTATGAGAAAAATCTGCAAATTAATTCATGTGTTTATCATTAAGGTTTTATATAATGATTCAAATTCAATTCATGTAACCAAATTAAATTTTCAACCATGTAACCTTCAATATGTTCAATAATAATATATAAAATCTATTCTATACAACCACCTTCATAATACAAGTTTATCCTTACATGAATATAAGTGAACCGGTCATTAAAACTGAGAAAGGAAACAGACCTGAACAAAAAAATTGATCCTCAAAACCAATAAAAATGTTTTTAAATAAAAATAAAAAGTTTATAATAAAAATTTTAAATACATATTAGGTTCTCGAATTATTACTTAAAGATACTAATTTTATTATCCATGTTAATAATATTGAGAAACCATCACCATCAAATTTATGGTAAGGGTTCCTCCCTATTTTACTTTTATTCAAGAATGTCCTCGATTTTTTTCATTTTATGTGTAATCCATGGTGATGGGGAATAATTTCACACCTCCACCATACTGTAATCATGATTAATAAATGATGAGAAACCCATTTATCTATCATTAATCCCTATAAATTTTACATGATTCCATGTCGATATTCCTTAATAAATTCTACGCGAATATCCATTATTCTATCGAGTTACCTTATATTTATTTCTACCAAAATAATGTTTTATTATCTATTTATGTGAATCTTATAAATTATTTTTACAAGTTAAAAAATCATTATTCAAGAACATTTCTTCATTCTAATTAGGGGATATACATTTTTTAAGTGATTCTTTATTTAATACCTCCTGATAAGCAACCCTTTTTTGATGGAAATTCCTGATTTCTTATATGCTTTTATGTGAACTCTATACTATATTTTAATCCAAAATTATCATTACAAATTAATAATTTATTTATGAAACCCTTCTTTCTTCACTTATTGTTTTATATAAATGGTTTTTCCCTTTTCTATTTAAAAGGCTCTGTAGTATTTTCCTTAAAACCAAACAGAAATGTTTTAATGCTAAAATTTAATAAATAATTTTAATACAAGTTGTCCATTATAATTGACATCAATTACTATGATATATTCATATTTTCCCTTAATAATGTCCATAAACATTTTTGTTCTTTTCTTCATGTTCACTTTCATGATACGACCATTTGTTATGTTTTATTACATGATTATCGTACCCGATTCATTTCATCAGTAAACCTTATGTTTATGAAAGATTGATTATGTATAAATATTTATGTGGAAAACATATTCATTAAATGATTATATGGGATCCCCCTAGATAAATCTCTAATTAATTGATTAAATATAACACTCATGAGATATAATGTTTGACAGTCTTGGTAGTTAGGCTAGGCTTGTGCTACTATGTGAAGCGATATAGGTGGATAGCCTTAAATACTCCTAATGTAATGTTTGTGGTTTATGACACAATAATATGACTCCATGTTTATATGATTCCATGATTATATCTTGTTACTCTATATATTACAATCCTCTTTTATATCATCATTCCATGACATCTATCACATGTGCTTTTTATAGATTGTAATACCTTGGCCTAAAAGACCAATTCACACAAATTTATTTAATGAATGATTAAAAAAGTCTAAGATACAGGGTCATATTATAGTATTTTTTATGGAATGGAATAAGATATTCTAGGAGTTCTTCACAGCAATTAATGTCTTGATTAACACCTATGTGGACAAGCCATCATCAGCCATTTTTTCTTCCGGATAAACATGTGTGATGATGTAGTTCAGGTCAGTGAGAAAACAGTTGCATTCAATCTTATAGGTAGTAATCGACCAAGCTAAATGGGTTACACCGTTCCAATTTTTTTTGAATATGGTCGTCGATTCACTTTCAATAAAATGGTTGTTCCATCCATAAAACATTGAAACATTAATCACCCGAATCAAGCCCATCATCTCTGCTTTGAGGGAGGAGGCAGTGCCACAATGTCCCAAGAAGAATCATATAATATGTCCTATGTGGTTCCTCAATACATCACCACACCCTGCGGGAACTAGATTTCCCTTGGAAGAACTATCTATGTTGATTTTGATCCATCCAGGTAGAGGAGCTCTCCAAAATACCACGAGAGTCTTGTGTGGTTGAAAAAAGTTGTCATTGATCCATAGACGTTTTAGTATTCCAAAATCGTGAACGGTAATTAGGCAATGACCTTTCTGAATCAAAGAAGATTCGTGTAAATAAATAAGGATATGGCTACGACATGCATTAAGATTGAGTGAGTATATTTTATTAATAATTTCTTTCTGATCATACCAGATCACATGGTGTTGTTTCAAAACAACCGGACGGAAAAGGTCTCTGATTTGTTGGGAGCCATCCAACTCTGCAGATTTCATAAGTTGATTTTTTACAGAGTCAAGAATCAAGCATATGCAATAAATGATGTCAAAAATATAGGTATAAAGAGAAAATGTAGTAGCACATGAAAGGAAGAGGTGGTTAGAATCTTCTCTATGTTGATTATATATTTTACATTTAGAGAAAAGCTGAATTACAAACTATTAGAGGCATATAATAGTGGGAACTCTATTTTGATAAATGAGCCAGATGAGATTGATTCATCATGGTTTAATCCAAGGTTTTCTAAAGTAGGTAATCGAGATGTATTCATTCTCATTGTTACAGCACATGTGAGCATATTTATATTTAGAAGAAAACATTCCATGTGCTAATGCTTTGTTCTTGTGGTTATTCCCTTACTAGGATTTTACCTCACCCATTTGATCATGTTATCCCTAGGTTATCCTATGTGTAACTATGAGAACAATAAAATATATGAGGTCATTTGGATGTTTAAATAAAAATATGTCTTTTTTAATTTCTGATTATGTACCTAGTCTTCTACAAAACCAGACTTTATGATCCTTGGCTAGTACCTTGATGTATAATAATGTTTTAAATTTGGTAATGTTATATGTAAAATAATGTGGTCACTATAGTTTTTATTAGAGGAATGTTTAGTTTTTTTAGATATTATGAATAAATAACTTTAGTAAGAACCATAAGGCTGAGATGATGTATAAGAAAACATCCCAAAATATTGTTATGTATATAGTTAATGGTTTATAATGAAAATATTTCACTTTCTAGATTTAAAAAGGACATGGTGGATCTAGAACAGATATACCTAGGAGTGAAAACAGTGACTAGGAGTTTAGGGTATGACCTGGGGTATCCTGGTACACAATTATGAGCCTTGTTTCACTCTTGGTTTGACACTTCTAGGGGATATTATTTGGTAAATTCATGACTGTGGTATAGAAAATTATTAATGGAATGAAAAAAACCAATAGGAATATATTTTATGAAATAGATCAAGGATAACCTTGATTGAAACATAGGGAATCAAAAGTTAGATATTCTATTCACATACAAGTTTATCTTACCATGTTAAATGTTTCTATTTTTTATATTATTATTAGCCAAGTATTCAAACACCCGAATTGTATTATCATTTTTGTAGTTAGAATGTGGATGGATGAAAATCACAACTAACTATTCTACCTCTTCTTAACAAACTACATGTAATTATCATCATGTTGTCATGCTCAAATGAATTTGAATCTTTTTCAAATATCCATGTTACCTACAGACAACATTACGAGGCATCCAATTTCTAAAGCATTGCATGATTCCTTCAAGGTTCAAGCACAGTGTATTGGAAAATATTGTGATATCATCATTATTATCCTGATATGTGTAGGAAGTACCATCAGGGTCTTTCAAAATTAATATATTTTTTAGAAAATAATGATGCTTTCAATTATTTTCTAGATTCCGAAAAAGAGGAGGCCTCCGAGAAGCCAATATGTATCAAATTATATATATTTTCTCTGTGGAAATACCAATAAATATATACCAAAATCCTATTTTGAAATATTTAAAGTTGAATCAATATGAAATATTTAGAAAAAATAATTTTAATAAGATAATTCAAAATGATATATAAAAAATACATGTTTAATGACTTATCAATGCTTCCATTGATTTAAACCAAGATGCTAGAGGTGTTTTTTGGGAAAAGAAGTTGATTATTTTGATGATATACTAAGGTACCATGGTGATGAAAAAACCCATTTTTATATGAAGGAAATGGTAATAGGAAAAAAAATACATCATTAAGGCAATGGAGGAAAAGTACCTACACCTGTTTATGGCATAGAATGTAAAACAAAATTTCGAGGGTGAAATTTGAAAAGGGGGGAAGAATATAACAAACCAATTTTTTTAATTGTAAATTACTTACTTATTAATATGTAATATAATCACTTTAAATCACAAAATAATTAATTGATATGTTATATGTGGAATTAAAACAAAAGTTTGTCACTTCTGTGTTTTGAATTTCAAAAATCTGACATACACTGTTGCGATCTGTAAGATGTTTGGAGTCAGATATGAAAAAGTTAAATTTTAGGTGAATAATAACCAACCATTTGGAATATTAAAAAACAATTATGAGTAGTAAAAAACCCTAATGAATATTAACATTATCTGAGAAATTATTAAAATAACATTCAAGTGGACGTATGGTATACCTATATTTTTGAATGAGAATATAAATGATTTAATATTGTTATTTTTACAATAAATTGTAATGTTAATTAAATATTATGTTAATCTTATTTAAAAATTAGTTTTTAAAAAATGGAGTTCATTTTTGGATTATACACTTCAAAATATGGTTACGGTTAATATTTTGGATTTTTCTAAAATACTTGTATTTTTTTGAATAGTGAAATGCAGTAATTTACAAAAAAGCTAAATACATTAATTATAGTGTCATCTATGATATTCTGTAGACTTAAGACTTATTTTTTCAAATACACATTAAAATATTACTATTTTTGTCATGGTATCATTACTATTTCTTGTCTTTATGGAAAACAATAAATTAAGGAGTTAAATATTATTAAAACTCTCCACCCCTCCACTATAAAAACCACCCACACTCCTCTCTTCCATTCCCTACTATGAAGCCTTGTTCCTTACAAATATTCTAGCAAAATATCTCCGAAACATCATTTCCATATTCTATAATCCTTTGGTCTCCTCAAAAGTCCAAAAAATCTCTCCTTCAGAGGCCCTCAATGGAGATAAAATCAAGAAGTAAATTATTCTTTCCAGATATTTTTTTTCTATTCACATTCTTTTATTTTCCTTTAATTTCCTCACTTCCCTTAACCCAAATGTTATATTAACTTAGGTAACATAAATATAATAGAATATTTTTTATTATAATTCTATAATTTATTAGTATATCTACTTTCCCCTTCTTTCATATGGAATAAATTAAAACAACGTATGAGATGTGTTAATTTATCACATTCAAGGATGATGGTTTATAAATGTTTTTTAACATATTATATTATAGTCATGAAACAATTTTTTTCATTGAAAAAAACTATTAAATATGTGTTTTATACTTTTCATTGTTTTTTAATCCACTTTCACACTTTATGTGAAATAATAATGCAAAACAAGTTAATTATGTGCCAAATCAACAAATTAATTCAAGTATTTATCATTAAGGTTTTATATAATGATTCACCATCACTACAGGTAACAAAATAAAATTTTCAACCATGTAGCCTTTTGGTTGTGAAATAATAAAATTTAACTATAATTATATTCAACCAACTTCACAATACATGTTTATCCAATCATGAATATAAGTGAACAGATCATTAAAACCAAGTAAGAAAACGGACCCGAACAATAAAATTAATCCTTTGAAAAAATAAAAATGGTTATAAATGAAAATTAAAATGTTATAATAATTATTTTAAATACATAATAGGTTGAGTAATTATTAATTAATGAACCTAATTTTTTTATTCATGTCATTAATTTCAAGCAAATAACATCATCAGTTATAAAGTAGGGGATCCCCTCTATTTTGCTTTTATTCATGATAGTCCTAGATGTTATTCCCTTTAATGTGTAATTCATGGTGATGTAGTATGATTATGAACCATCCTAATAATATACTCATGATTTATAAAAGATAATAAAACCAATTCTATCTCTTTAATCTCTCTTATGTACACTCGATACCACACTGATAATCGATAAGGAATTATACCCGAATCTCATTTATTCTTACAGGTTTCCTTATCATTATTTCCACCAAAATTAATTTATCATATGTATTTATTTGAAAATTTTAAATTCTGTTTACATGTACAAAAATTCATTTATAAATACCCATTCATCTTTCTATTTTAATGATATACATGTTTTTAACGGATTCCCCACTCAATACCTCCAAATAAGCAATCATGTTTTAAGGGAACATCCTGAATTCCTACTTGATTTCAAATTCACTCTATCTTCTATTTTAAGACACCATTGTATTTATAAAATAAGTATTTTTGTTGTGAAAACCCTCTTGGTTAACTGATGGTTTAATATAAATTATTTTCCCTTTTTTATTATAAAGGCTCTATAGTATTTTACTTAAAACAATACAAAAATGCTTTAATGCTAAAATTTATGAAATACATTTCTTAAATATTTTCAATTCTACTTGAAATCACTTAACATGATATATGAATATTTTATCATTTGAATTTCCATTTATTTTTTAGTTCTTTTATTCATTTACACTTTTATGATACGACCATTTGTTTTGTTTTGTGACATGATTGTGGTACCCAATTCATTCTATTTGTAACCATTTTTTTATTTTTGATTAATTATATATGATTCTTTATATGGAAAACATATTCATGAAAAGATAATATGGGAGAACCCATATAAGGATCCTTGCATTGGGTAAAGTTAATTGTCATGAGATGTTATATGTGATGGTTTTGGCCATTATCCTTGACTTGTGCTACTATGTGAAACGATCTGGGCAGTTATCCTTGACTCATACTAAAGTCACGTTTTATGTTTCGTCCACATTAATATAAAACAATGCTTGTATGATTCCATGTTTATATGATAGGATTCCATATGTGACAAGCATTTTTTATATTTTTAGGTTATTCCTTCTATCCCATGTGTTAATGCTTTGTTCTTAATGTTATTCCCTTATTCGACTTTTATATCTTCTCTTTGTTCCCCAAGATATACTATATAGATTAATGAAAACGATGGAAGATTGGGGACTAATATGGAGTTTAAATAAAAAGTGGGTTTTAAAATGTTTTATTATGTTCTTTGTCTTCCAAGACACTATACTTTATGATCCTTAACTTGTACAGAAATGTATAATTATGCTTAAAATCATGTGATGTTATGTGAAAAAGTCTAGGGTTGCAAAATATTATATCATGAATAATTAATTCATTATGGTAATTTAATTTAAAAATTTATTAATTCATTCAGATGGGTTTGGATCCAACATATACCAAGGCGGTATGGGTTTATACTTCAATGTCATTTTATTTGGTGTTATTAATTCATGAATTTACATTAATGGAAATTAATTGATTGTTTTTAAATATGAACATTAATTTTTATTATCAACTAGATATTAACGATATTTTCTAGTAATATTATCATTTCTCTCTCTCATTATATGTTAAACACATTTATACAATATTTTAAATGAATAAAGAATTTATTTAAATAATCAGTGAAAAATCTATTCCCTTATGTGTCCATGTATTCATCATACAATTTGAACGAGTTTGTTTAATAAAATTTTGTTTCCTTTTAAAAAAATTAATCAATGAATATTTATTACAAAATTAATTAAAGATTTTTAATTTCTTCATTTTCTGAATGAAGTACGTCTGAAAATTTCACTATATATGTTAAGAGATAATTTTTAACATGTATATCATGAAATATTTTTTCTACCATGATGACATTATTTTTGTTGAATAATAATTGAATGTTTACGGATAAGTATAATTATATTGGTAACAAAAAAAAATATCATGAAATAATGGGGATGTATATAGAGAGTGGTTTCCAAGAATGTACATACACGTCTGGATACTATAACATGACAAGGTCCTCATATAGTTATGCACTATGATAATAAATTTAACAAACGAACATTAGGATTAAATCGATCATTACCTACTAATGAAAATGGGACATACTAAAAAATTCCTAGATAATCTCCTGTGTTATTTTATTGAAATTGTTGGACTATTGATGAACCATCATGAAAAAACTGAGTAACTTATAATCTTATATGACATAGGTTAATCCTAAATTTAATTTGTTGATGTTTAAAAATTTTATCATATTATTAAGTGAATAAATACTCTATTATTATTTAATTTTAATATTTTATGAGGATTTAGAGTATATTTTGATAAATTTATTATAATATAATAAATTTTATTAGTATGGGTTCTGGAATAAAAAAGAACTAATTTAAGGAAGAATGCATTATGTATTATAGATATAATTTTATTTTTATTTTTAATAAATAAAGTTTATCCCATTATTTATATTCATATAAAGATACTCAATTTATATTATATGATAATGTAGGATAACAATATTTATAGAAAACCATGGTGGTTAAAACTGATTTTATTGTTAATGCTATTATAATGTTGTTTATTTTATTTTTTTAGAATTCATTAAAATTTTTTTCCCAAAATTGTTAAATCATTGTTTGTGGAGGAAAATAATCACATTCATAATGATTGAGAGGATTTAACACATGTCAAATGGATGATAAGGTCATATTACCTACCACTAGCCATTGTTTTGTACTAATTAGTATGACATTATTTTCTAACAACCAATTTTGATGATTAATAATATGTTTATTTTGAGAATCTTATTTCAAGATCAATTTTTTTTATATTTTATGATTTTTAGGAGATTAATAGTATTTTTTAAAATGTTTTTTATGGTTATATTATATATATATCATATTTAATTATTTTAATGGATTATTTGGGAAGAATTCTATTATGATTTTGTATATGAAAGTTGAAGTTTATGAGATTACATTTTTGGTTATAACCAACATTAATATTGACTTTATTAAGGATTATTTCGATATAAGGTTCCTTATTTAAGTAATAATCAAAGAAAGAACTTTGGATTTATTGTTGAATTTGAGAAATTAATAAATACATATTCATTTTGAGTATTATCATACCTTTTGATAATCGTTTTGAATTTACTAAATATTGGAAGAATATTTGGTTACATCATTTATGAATTTTATGATATGTCAAATATTAATTTTAGTTTATAATGATTAAAAAATTCAATTTGGATATTCATTCCTCAGGGTACGTGGTCATATGGAAAATTATCAAATTACAACCAGGGAATGAAATTTTTTTCTGAAGAAAAAGGTATATAATAAGTATATTTTCTATTTTTCTCTATATTAATTATAATAGAATCCAAAAAATCAAGGGCAATGATATTTTAAAAAAGTCTTACTAACTTTGTATTAGATTAATCAATCTTATTTTAATTCATCATAGATTTACATTGTTGTGTGTGTCCTCTCTTCATGATCATTCCATTTCTTTTGATCAACGATCTCCACTACTCTATAAATTTATCTATTCATTCAATCCAAATCCATAAATATACATTAAACCAATAATATAGTATGTGGAATCATAGATATGTGATTACCTTATAATCTTCTTTTCCATATTTTTAAAAGAATGTTATATTAACCTTTGTAATTAAGTGTTTTTTTCATAATGAAATCATCAAATGTTAATCCATTACTGTTAGAGATATCAAATTAAAAGAAACAATTTATCCAAATGGGGTTTAATTTAAAACCATTATAAAGAAGAATATAATTAACTCAAAATATATATGACGTATTTAATTTTATTCATTACACATTTCACCTATTTTAAATAATCCATGGTAGGATGTTAACCTTTTCATTGCATTAAAGTATATTATTAGTGTTATATAATTTATAAAAAATCATTTAAATATACTACCCAAATTAAATTTATTTGAAAATTCCTTTTAACTATCCAAGGAATTTTAAATAATGTAAATTTATTACCAAAGAAATGTGGTTTCAAAAAAATTATATAATTAGTATTTCAAAAATGATAATAATTAGTTTTTTCAATATTTAATGATTTATTCTAAAAATGAAATTATATTTTTAAATAATTATTCTAAAATTTAATTATATAAAATGATTGAATTTTATGTAAATTATTTCATTATAGTGGAAAGTGAAAAATACATATTTCTCCTAAATATCAATTTTTGTTAAATTATATAATTTATATGTACCATTATTAATTAAATTTTGTTTAATTTTATCAAAATTATTTAATAGTAATATGATGTCCAATTGGTTTATTTTTAATCTTTATTATATTATATTTTAATAAATGTTTATTTTTTTACATTAAATCACGTTTTCCTAAAAACGATTTTGATGAGAATAATGTTTCTCTAAACTAAGAAATAAATATAATACCAAATGATAAATAATATACCATAAATATTCATTTTATATATCAATAAAAACTAAATAATAATAATTTAATTATTTTTTTCATATAGTTTACAATAAAATTTTATAAAAAATATTCCTTTATAAGGTGTTTTTGAAAAATAAATACATGTTTATTTTTAATCTAAATTATTTCACATGAATGAGTTTAATTTTAAATAATGTTTTCTATTTTTTAATTTATAATAATAAATAATATATAAAAGTGTGAAATTTTTTTTGACATTAATTTTCATTGAAATATTATGAAAATTACTCTGGTTATGGAGAAAATTGGTTCTCTAAGAGGTTAAAATATAATGAGAACAATTGAAAATTACTCAAAAAATGAAAACATAAAATTTTAGAGTCATATTTTTTCCTTATATATTTTAATGTTCTCAAATTTTCTATTTGTATCTTTCTCCCATGTTAAAAATATTAGAGTAATTCTTTATTTCCCAAATTTTATTATTTGTTCCCTCCCCAAATTATAAAAGTATACCCCATATTCTCTCCAATTACAACATTTAAAATGAATTATATCAGAAAAATATCTACCCAAATAACATCATCAAATCTTTCCTCTCATCCTAGATACTTTTTATGTTCATAGAGTCGATCTATAATGGACATATGTATAATTCTAAAGAGTTGATATGGAGAATAAGTCATGTTCATAATAGATCATTACATTTTACTTATTCATTCGCATAATTAATATATTATACATCCTTTAAAGTATAATTTATCAAATGTATTCCATATAATTATATTTTGTTATTCTAATGGCATGATCTACAATAACCTTCTCCTTCCTCATGTGCGAAACAAAAATTTTGATCATCTGTTTGGAAAACTATCTCCACACCAACCGACATAATTAATTTTCCATCTCCTCCTATCATGAATATATTAAATAATGTATATAATATTGATATTTTAAAATATTAGTGTAATTATTCTTCAGTAATTGTAATCTCAAAAATAAATTCTTACAATCCAATCCTTATAGAATCTATTAACAATGCTCATGTGTATGTTGTATTACTACCATGTAGTGTGATAACATTAATTTTTCAATTAATATTTAAATTGAATATAATAAGGATAAATTTTATGTAGATATATGTCATTAATGACACATAAAATCACTCTATTTAAGGGGAATTTTTTAATAATTCTTATCTTACCATCCACTGAATTAATTATACTTTTTTCCATGTGTTCAATGGTTTATCACCTGACCAATATATGTGATTTTGTAATTATTATATCTAATAAATAATATAATAAATCTAATTTCAATAAATAATATGATATTTACTATTTAAAAATACCCACATATTGATAAAATAACACTTTACTTATTTCCATCAAGGGGGATGATCCCATAAGGGACACACCATGTTAGGGTTTTCCCATCATTGCCGTATTCTTCTTCTCTGGTTGATGCAATGACCCTCCTTGTGATTGGTGATTTCTGAATGATTCCTCTTGCGGTGGAACTTCGTCGAATTGTTTGTCTCGACCCTTGAACCCATTCTTGCATCCTTTTACCCAATTGTTTTCTCTATATAGGTTCTACAATGGAGGAGTGGTTCCAATACATGACCTATTTCAAAATCCACATCATGAGAGCTCTGTTTTAACTCCGAGGTGTGTGGAGGGTGTTTGTCATGGTCATCGTGTGCGTATTGGTCAGCGATGGCGGGATTTGGGTGACAGACTTCTGTTCGACATTTTCATGATTTATTCTACTTCAATCTTATCTGTATTCATGTTATTTTAGGATTGTATAGTTTTTATGTGTGATGGTGTGGGATCCCCTCTTTTCTGAATTGGTTGTTTGTGATTTTGGGATATTTGGATTCTATGAGCCATGTATTCTCTCTCGAAAGATTTCACATTTGCACAACATTGATGTGGAAATCCTCTATTGATTCTCTGTAGGAGGAAAATTATTTTTTGGTGTTTGTTGTATTTTTCATTGTATGGTTTTCTTGATTTTGATTGGAAGGAGGAAAACGAAACATTGGTGGAAGTTTTGGTCTTGATGGACCGTAGTCCAAGAGATTCTACAACCATTTTCATACAAGAAGATAATCTAGACGAGGTACATGGAATATATGTCTCATTTTTTCTTTGAATTTAAGAATCAGATGTTTGAGAGTGTATCGCTTTGTCCATTGGTGTGAGGCTCATGCTCTTTGGCATGGGACAGTTAGTCATGCTACGATGAGGCATTGAAAACTGGTCTTAATGGTTCTTATTGTTGGGCGAAGCTTCTCTATTGTAGTGAGCGTTGTTTTTTATCTTGAGGTTTGGTATGTTGGAGACTCATTTTTTGGTTTATGTCTTGATTTCATGATGTTTTTCACATCATCACATAAATGGGGGTTTATATCAATAAAAAATTAATTTTCCTTCAATTCATTCCATCAATATCATTGAATAATCGGAATTTTATTCATCAATATGAATGAATTACCACCTCCATGAATGTAAAAAAATTCTTATTTAGTAACCATACATCCTAATTGTTTATTAATAAATAGTTGATTTATTAAAATGATAATTAATTAATTATTATTAATCTTTAAATTATGAATTAAAAATATATTTGCCTTTGGACAACTTATCAAAATAATTTTGGATATATGAGATAAATTTCATCAAACTGTATAACATGAACAAAAATAATTAATTAATTGAAATAGAATTGTTATAAATTTAATAAATTTAATAATTTTCAAAAATATTTATGAAACATAAAAACAATTATCATAAATATATTATTGATGAATATAATGGAATCACATGATTTTATGGATGTATGTACATGTTTCATCTCAAAAAAAATCTTATTTTAGTTACATGACCTTATTTCCCCTAATTTATTTTATATGTCATATAAATATCATATTAACATATTATAACACAACCCCTTTATACATCATTTATGTTTATTTTACTGTTCATTTGATTTATTCATAGGGGTTTTGAATTTACTATTTCCTTAGTGGTATGCATTTTTTACTTAAATATTAATTTATTTTGGATTTTTTATGCAAGAATTTACATTGATGGATAATATTTGATAACTATCTAACAAAAACACTTCAATTTTTAAATCCTATTTATATTCATGAACTTTTTATAAAATAAAACTGTTTTCTTCTCGTTATCATGTTAAAATATAATAAAAATGAGTTTATAGAAAAATAACTTCATTTCTCTCTTTTGATGAAATCACATTTTCATTAATATCCATGTTTTTATTAATTTTTTTTATTAACCTCAAGTTTTATTAATATTTTATGTGTTTGAAAATACATTTTTACCATTTTTGACATTTAAAAAAATTGATTAAAATGGAATCATCATTTCTTTTTCTGAATGTGTTATTCTTGACATCATACCGAAGATATAATATGAGTGATAGATTTAAAATATACAAAATGAATAGTGTTTTCATACATCATTAAAATTATTATCCCTGATGAATTATTTATCTGTTTCTATGTCTATATTCAAATAAAATGATTCCCATAAATGTTTTTTTCCCATTGAAAATATTATTTTCAATTTGGAATGTTTTTCCATAAAAATGGGTTTTTTATATTTAAAATCATTTATATTAATCAATGTAAACAAATATTAATGTCATGTAATGATTCTAAAAACCATATATATGACCCTTACAAATATAACTTTCCATAACTCTATTGTTTTTATGGGGGAAATACATGCCTTATGATCATTTCAAAAATACCCAAATTATAAAATTTCTTATATTATGAGATGGAGAAATATTTTTCCACCGATATTGTTTCCAAGGGTCATTTAATGTTATGAATTACAATTCACTTTTGATATATAAAACACATATACCATAATCATGAAGTTATCCTTGACTCATTTTTATGTCATGTTTGGTTTTTATAACACATTTCTTTGGTTAAAATGATTTTATGATACCATGTTCTCTATGATTTTATTCCATGGGATTACTCATGTGCCTTATCTTTTATGATATTTTGTAATTTCATTGAATCACATGTTTTGCTTCCTTATCATTTTTATTTACATAGTTTTATTTTAGCTCTCCCATTTATCCAATATACTCCCGAGGTTATCCTAGGATGTTTAGGAAGTCATATGGATTTAGATAACTCTATAGAAAAAAATTCCTTAATTCATTAATTTCCATGATTCTTAAGGATCATAGTCTTATAAAGACACTTTACCATAGGATATAAGGGATTATTCATTTTAGATATTAATATTTATAAACAATATAATAATACATGTAAATTTTTTTTATATAGTATCATTTTCATGTGCTAAAAGATTTTTCCTTGAGTAGTTTTGACGGTGCATAATCATAATTACCCAAGCGGTCGATAAAGAATTCGATGTTTTAAGGTCTCCTGTTATTTTGAAGATCAATTATCAACAATCACTAGATCTTATAAACGTTAATATAACTATTAGTTAAAAACAATTTAATCAAAAATTAATAATTGTTATTCAACAACATGAGTTAGGGACTCATAAGTATAGATGATGATGGAGAGACATGGGCATGCATCGATGAGGATGGTTAATAAGAATTAGATGGTGGGAACTACATGTTTGAGATAAGGGATCTTGAGAAAACAATTTTGGGTTATTTATTTTCATAATAATTTTACATTTTTTTATCCATTGAGTAATATCATTATTAAATTTTAATAAATTATGTATTTTTATCTTTTAATAGAACGATGTGTTTAGGTATTCATCAAACCCTTGAACATTAATTAATTCCCGGGTCATTGTTGGAGGATTCAATATCTAGACAAGTCATCAATGTGACCATAGAACAATAATGGGTTTAAATAAAATTATTAAATGACTTATAAATTCCAAATAAATATGTTCACTTACATACCTCCATGTTGAGGTGATCAATATATTTAGGTGGATTGCATAGTGGATGGACATGTAGGAACTGTGAGACTCTATAATATTATTTGGTCATCATGTCATGAGAATTGGTTGATATTCATTATTATTGTGTATGAATACCTATGTGGGTATTTCTATAGTAGGATATGATGTTTGGTAGGATGTATGATTAAAAACATGTGGATACATGGGAAGGGTATTTCTTGGGGCCATATCTATATTGTGATTATGCCTATGAGGCTATTTTTTCAATTTAGTACTAGGAGGAATATGAAGGATGTTATTTACTATATGTGGTGATCGTTGAACAGAGAGACCATAATCTGGTTAAGGATCCATAGTAAGATACTAGGATTTCCTACGAAACAAATATCCAATTAAATTCATTTTTGATGTTTTTATAGACTAATGTGAATTAAATTTAAGTTCATTGGAGTTAAACTGGTTACATGGATTATTCGAATCTAGAAACACAACATCAGGAGATAAACTTTTGGACCACACAATTAGGATATACTATTCGACCCAAGACACATGTTTTGACGAAACCATACGATGCAAGACTTTGGGTAGTAGGAGCCTTCGTAGATTGAGGAAATTGTGTGGATAAAGGTGTACACCTATGAAATATCAGAAATGGTTTTTAAAAAATGGGGCTTTCATGGTTTTTTCATGGTTAGTAAAACTATATAAAGTGATAGTGCATTTCTTGCCTTAGCATAGTAGAGGGTTCATAGTTGGTTCACCATTTGGCCGATCATGTGTCCAAACTCTGTGAGACATCAACACTTGAAAATATTATCCTTTTCCCATAAATACCATATAAACATAAAACCTAAATATATTATCCTCTTATTTTGGATAGAATCTTGCATGGGAGATCCGATGAAGGACTTATGGTAGGATTTTCCACTGATTCTCCATCTAAAATCAATATTTTGAGCCAATCATCTCATTGGATTCAGAGCAGTGAGTACCCAATTCCATTTGAGTCATTCATCGATTAACTAAATATGGTAATATTTATCTTAAAGCATAATAAAATGACCTATTTATAAGTTCCATGTTTAATATTTATTTTCCATCTAATCTGTGTCAAATTAAATGATGATAGCGGATGACCACACTACTAATGTCCTTTTTAGTGTTTTTATATGTTTACTGAGTTGTTTGATGATTTATAGATCATGTTTTATTTATTCCATAGTGCCCTATATTTATGTTTCCTGAAAAATTGAATATAATAATTGAACTGAACAAAATAGATCCTCTTATTGATTCCCACTGGTTCTTTCAGTATTTTTGGTGGCTATTTATCCAAATGAGGTTCTCCCATGAGGTGTGACCCAAAAATTCCTTTATCCTGGGACATTATTAAACCAATAATTTGGTTAATTAGTGCATGCATAGTTAGAGGAATCCAATTGAAAAAATAAATTATTTAAAATGATATATTAGTATATGGTTTTAGTCATTCAAATGTTAACTCATTATATTAAATATTTTTTGTGAAATTATTACTTGAGATGGATGAATTCCTGATTTGAATTGCATTATGAGTGGGGTAAACTTGTGGATTGTAAATGACTGTGAATTGATTAATGAAATTTTATTAATTGAAAGGTAGTGAATGCCTTTGTTGGAATACCATGGATCATGATTTGATTATATGTCATGGGTGTATCTTAAATGTGTCGTAAATGCTGTAGATGATTCATTCGTTAGAGACTTCCATGGTATGTATTGGGATTTACTATCCCTAGGATCCAACATACGTGAACAAATGATGGAAATATTTTGTTGACATTATTCTAGGAATGCATTGTATGTCAAAAATATTTTTCATCGAGATTTTCTGGGACATAAGGATGATACCTTAATGTTCAAATACTTATACCAGACGATTCATGGAAAAAAATTTCTGATTATACGTCATGGAAATGATAAATATGATAATTTTGGTTATACAACATGTCTGCTGTTTATATATACCTTCTAGTCACTCAAAAATGTATTTATTATTTTATACGTAGGTTATATGGTCTGGTGGTCGATGGAACTTTATGATTAGAAGTACGATGAGGTCATGATAGTTGTATGTCTATTTATTATAGTTTCCTTATTATAGAATATTGACCATTGATTTATAGGGACCCACGTATAGCTATAGAATATTAATTTAATGCATCACATACCCCTTGGGCACATTACAATAAGTAATTATATTCTCAATAATTTTTTCACACCACTTTAGCTAATACTACACAACTACGATTTTCTTTAGATACACTGTGTAATAATTTACGTGGATTATATATCCCACCATATTGTGCCAATATTTGGTAACTGAATAGACTATATATATGTAGGTATGTACAATGGAAATAACATGTAGTTCAATTATTGACATTGTTCTATGCTTAGTGTTAGGGGAGCACGTTACCAATATGAGGATATAAATGCTATATGAGAAAGTCGTTTTTATATTTTTGGGAATTTGGTACATATATTGTAGTTTCTATCTGTATACAATTTTTTATAATTTTCGAGTCATGAGGTGGACCAACATCATTAATATATCATATTGGTTCTACCATTTTTTATATATTCAGTCATCTGGATGCTTATATATATATATAGTGATTTTATCTTATTTCCCTATTGTTTAATATGATTAATTCTGTTTCGTTACACCCTAACAAAAGGGAATAGTCTACCAACATACACAACCTAGGCCCTCACTACGATTCAGCATCCTCAGGAATTTGGGGAGATGCACTTGAGTTCATGTGAATGACTGGGTGTGGGGGACCATATTGGGTCATCCTACTCTGGGGAATAAAAAAGTTTTATTAGATGTATTTTATATTATAGTTTATTATTTGGATACAACATACATGGATATGAAGCTGTTAGATTTTGGTAATGATATGTTCCTAGGAGTATCTAATAGAAGTACAAGAAAAATACTAATTTCATTGGATGGTAATTGTTGTTTTAAAGATTTTTACTGATTTGATTCCACCATTGGGTGATGAACAAGAATTTTTATATTATATTTGATATAATTGAGGGACCAATTTTTGTGAAACATGAATTAGTGATGTCATTTTGTATAATTCATAATTTTAGGAACCTTATACAATTCAAACACAATTCAATAATCCATGCCATATATAGTGTATTTCTAGACCAAGTTACATTGTGATATGCCCCATCCGTGATATATCTTCTATTGTGATACACATTCTGCATCAGGAATTGAGAAACACAGTTGGTATATAGATTTCCTAATATTACATAGTCATAGATTTCAATATTTTGATACGTCAATAACATTAAGATGACAATTATTTCATATTGAGTCATAGATTGTGAGTCACATAGACGGGAAAATGTTAGGCAATGAATATAATAGAAACCGTATTTAGATTCATGAGGAGTATGAGACCATATTAAATGGATGTAAGGAACCATTTTGTTCATCCATTTAAATTATGATTTTAATGATTTAAAAAAATGAATTTTTTTTTTGAAATACAGAACATGACCTAGACCCATGTTTTGAGTAGGAAACATGAAGTGTATATAGTGGATTTTATGACTCTTACCTTTTACTAGTACATTCTATAGGATAATGATATGCAGTATAATGTATTAATTAAAGTGTTTTGACCTTACTTATTATTTTACATTGATCCTTGATGTCGTCCTTTTATAAGGCATCTATTTGGAATTGTTAAAACATTCCACCACAAATAACTCTAGTCATACTCTAGGAGGGTGGAGAAGACCATACATTGGAGGTGGTGTTTTATGGGATATCGGTGGATCCTCCATGAGTTACAACTAAGGAACTGATTGTTATACAAACCATAGGTTCTATGTTACAGTTCTATGTGTGGGGTTTCATCTTTATATATACATTTTAATGCACCACATTATTCAGTGTATACGTTTGAGCTGACATGTGTTTCTCCACAGTAGCATCCCCCATGATTTCTAGGGATGGTGGTCCATAGGATGTGGATCCATTGATTGAAACTACCCTATAGATATTATTTCATCTTGAGGAACCTCCTAATTGGATCATGATAATAGCGACATATATTCTTTAGAGAGTGGAAAAGAACAGATGGGATGTATTGATCATAGTTGACAGGCTATGAAACATGCATTAGAATGATTTAAACACCATATTTTTTGACAAATTATATCTTGATACTCTGAGGGATGATCAAGATAGTCTGTTCATGCATATTGATAAGGGCTCCATGATAGTTATGGAGTATTGGGTATGTTTTACAATGACTTAGTGTTTTTCTTGATATACCTTATTGATGAGCTGTTGAGGGAGATATGATTCGAGAAAGGTCTCTCACATGTTGTTCAATCAGAGTTCAACAAGATCATTAATGATGATTATTGATATAATAACCTTGGTTCTATTTATAAATAGTGACATAATGGAATTGGGGACACATAGTGAAATAATATAGTCTATTGGACATGTTTCATGACTTCCAGTGGTTGGAAGTGACATTTTGAGGCTTCACGTGTGATGAGTGATTACCATGATAGGAGTTCTGGTAGGTTAGTTTCCTATAATAAATTTGTAGATTGGGACTCATGACCAACCATTTTGATAATTACCCAGTCATTTTCAACAGCTATGTGAGAATGGGCCATGTGAAACATTTTTTCAGGACCATCCCACGAACAGTTAATGGAAGGGGTTCCACTCCAACAACATGTTCACGAAGAGGTTTCATAGATCAACCTATGTATGGAAGTTGTATTAGTACATTTCATTCATGTATAAGTCGTTGTGGTCATGACTAAGGTATTCAGACAATAGTTGTACATAGAGAGTCGAGAGGGCCTACTCTAGGTAGTGAGGTTGTGTCATAGGGCCATGGGTCATGCCAAGTATTATATATATATTTTACACATGTGGAACATGGCACAAGAGGGTCTATGGTGAGAGGTATGATCTTAGAACCCTCTACTCCTTTAGCTACTATCTTTTTATATAGATTCATGACATATTTTCATATATTCTCTTATGGGGGAGATCCTTGTCCTTTTTTAAAATTATTGAATAGTGTATTGAATCATGAAACTATGTTGGGGATCAAAAAAGAGGATGTACATCACTGTAGGGAGTTCTCCCTATAGATTCATGGCTATCACATCATATGTAATATTTTTTCCCCCGAGATGAAAAGGGTTCACATCATAATTGGGATGGACCACCTAGTGGCTTACAAATACCATGACAATTCCTATTAGTGTAGGGTGGCTTTCACGTCATGAAAGGGTGGATTTTATATTCATAAGTATGAATGAGATTTCTAATCGAGTAGAACGAGACTATAGAATCATGTTTTGGACATGATTATGTCCCAGTTCAGTGGTTTCAATATGGATGATCATTTAGAAAATTAGGTAGAATTTCCTCCAACGGTTGATTGTTTTAGGGACAATTTCCCATATTAGTATTTTATTTTACCTCCTATGAGAGAGGTAAATTTCTCCATTCATATTTTTCCAGGATTTGCACTAGTATATAATTCCCCAACCCCATTTACCCAGATTTGGTGAATTATTACGTATCATTGTCATGATCACAAATGATCAAGTCTCGAATGACCGATTATTTTAATAGCCTTGGAATCAGTAGATACATTCATAAAGTTTATAATACATCATAATGTGAAAAACTACAACAACATATTTTCTCCATATACAACACTCATATCCTCATAATATCCCTACATTCCATTCTTAAAATAATTCTTCACATCCTGGAAAAAATAAAACATTGAAATGGGTGAGCTTAGATGCTCAGTAAGGATAACAATATAGAAAAACAATTCTTAAATAAGCATAATCATTTAAGGCAGTGTATAACTAAAAAAATACTTTTATACATGAACTTAAGCATAATATGGAAAAGCGAGTATGAAATAATTCCATTTACTTATTCACATGGATATTCTTCTAGTTGAATAATCACATGAAATATCAATAACCACTTTTATAATAATGGAATGCATAATTCCAGACTATCATAACCACATTGTCAAGGCCTTGTGCCAAGAATACAAATATGATTTTTTCAGGGCCTTGTTCCAAGACACAAGTTTTTCTCCTGAGACCTACTGATGCATTGGGGAACTATTGCAGGCTCCACTTATCACTTATTATGTCCAATTCCTTCCTCATATGAAAAGGTTTAATCATAACATAAACATTCATATTAAAACTAGCATACAAAATGTCAACAATTTATCCATAAACCAAAAATGGTATAAAAATAACACATCCATAGAAAAAAATATCAAAAAACCTTCAATACAATATGGAATATTTCTATCATAATAAATCAACTTCAAATAAGCTTAAAATCCATCAACTAAGTTTGACATAGATGAAATCAAAACTATTTGAGAGATATATCTCCATTTTGAAATAATTTAAAAGTCACATAATTATAAAATAAAACCTTTATTTTGAAAATAATATTATAATCGTGTGAGGGAATCTTTGACGATTTTATAATCATGGAGAATAGTTTCACCTTCTGTATATGTTAAAAAAACATTCTTAACATAAATTAGTCGAAAAGGTCAAAAAGTACCTCGTTTGGAAAAAGACGAAATGATTCCATTTAAAAACATATAAGGTAAAATTATGGTATAAATGACTATAACCCATTGCTTATTCAATAGTAAAAATGTTTTGAAATACATTTTTACGAAACATGGATGTGGATGATAAAGAGGTCCCATTAGATAATTACGTGTAAATAACCTTAGATAATGAAGAGATTGTGAAATAAACCATTACCTTGTACTTTTACTTATTATAAGGTAGGTTAAACTAATCTATAATGGTGAAATAATTGATATTAAATTATACCGGAATCATATACATTAATATGATATCATATATTATTTTTTAACATTTCTTTGTTAATAATATCTTAGTATTATCGTCGTTTCCTGAGTTAACTGATTCGTTTTCCTTTATATGATTTGTTACGTAATTAATGTTTTCTATGGATGGGATGTATCATATTAATATCCATAATTAAATAATGTCTCTAAACATTATTTTTAGTCATCAAATGAAATTTTTTCTTGGATGGATATGATGGGGAATGAATCTCATCGCATTCGTGGAGACGGTAGTCCATACGTACGCACATGCTAAAATATCATTCTTTTGATATAAAAATATTATATAATTGGATTTTATATCATATATAAAGAATCATTATCATGCTATATTTATTATTTACATCAATTACACATCATTATCATACCCATTCAAATAATAATGTATTGAATAACAATTACACCCCGACGTGGAGACGGTAGGCCGTACGTACGCACGTATGGTGACAATTCATTCAAAGGATGGATAGAATAAAGAATATGGTTGTAAAATATTTATAATAACATTACAGTATATAAAAGATACTGGGGTTATTATTTTCGAATAGAAATATCAAAGAAATAAGAAGTGGAAGAAGAAAATATCTTGAAAGAGGGATGTGAAATCATTACCTCTTCTTTAGGTTCTTCCTTTTGATTTGATCAAAAGGGATCAATAGGTCGTATTTCTGATCAAACTAAGGACTCTATGATGAAGTGGGGGATGTTGGGAGGATAATTGGGTAGGGTTTGGCCGTGCCAAATGGCTTTGAAGGTGTGAATTAGAGATAAGTGTGAGTGAAATTTTATAAGAGGGGTGAGGGGCACCTTTGAAAAAAATATAAATATTATTTTATAATATAATCATTTTTTGTTTCTAATGGCTCAAAAATGGATTATTTAAAGGATAAGGTGGGGATAGGACGACCGTCACTCAACCAATAGGTTTTAGACAGGTTTGGGTCAATATATTAACATTATCTTTTTTATTTTACTCTTAGTTTAGTAGTTTGACATTTACCATGTCTTTTTGTATTTTTATATTATATAGTTAATAAACTTACTATACACCTCCAAGAGACCCCAAGTGGTCCATTAATGAAACACCTATAATTATATAAGTCCTTTTTCTGACCCTTATATTTTTAGGAATACAATATCATTTAATAATATAATATTTGTTTTGAAAACTATTTTATGTCAATTTTGACACTATTGGGTATTTTGTTTTTGATAAATTCTCAACAGTGTTATTACTTCGAAATGAAATTCATATAAATAGTCCAAATACGTCCTAATAACCTAGAAATGTTTTTTAATTCATAAAAAGTGTCATATTACATTTATTTGGATATTTATAATATCAATTAGTTTAATATTTCATAAATTAGGTAATTACTTCATCACTATTATGTCAAAATAAAATTAAATTATTTAATATCTAAAAATTATAAATAAAATACAATTAGGTAGGAAATCGTTTTATATTTCTAATTAATATTTAAAATCTAATTTATCCTATTTATAACCCCATATTAAAAATTATTTAGTAATTCAACTTTGATTTCAACTCCTTTAACTCTTCTTTGAATTAAATAATAATAAATGTCCTAATCTTATCCATGTGGACCAAAGAGCTTCATATTTTATTCCTAAGGTTGCTTTTGTTGAACTATACTTATCCAATAGAATTAGGACATGTGTTAGGGTAATAATAATAACATTTATACCCTTAATTACCCTATTTACTTTTAACCGTGATAAATAAAAGTACAAAGTCACTATTCCCCAAAAATTATTTTCAACTTATGGAACCACATTTTACTTGCTGATATCAACCGTGTCTGTCGGATTTTTGAAATTCCACTCACAGAAGAGGTAAAATTTAGTCTTATGTGAATTTGCAAATTCTCCTAGGAGATGGGTAAAAGACAGTGAAAAGTTCTAAAAATATTTATATATCTAAAAATATTATAAATTGAATCCAATGAATAACATTTAAATTATATAGGTATTATGTGTCTATATTGACCTAAAATAAAATAAAATAAAATAAATATATATTTATATAAAAATTCTGTTTTAAACTACAAATCAATGTTTTTCACTATTCATCAAAAATTGATTTTTTTCCGAAAAATACCAAAAATTAACCCTAAGCTAATTTTGATATTCTAAATCCAAAAATGAAGTCCATTTTGATAGATAAAAATTATAAAATTTCAAAAAGGGGGTATTACTATTCATAACAGCATGTTTGATTGGATGTGGTGTGTTAGAACTCGAAGTTGCGTACTACCCACGCTACTGTATTATTCACAGTGAAGCATACCGTGGAATCTTGGGGTGTTACATTCTCCCCTACTTCAAATAATTTCATCATCAAAATTTATAGAATACTATGGCATGAAAAGACTCAGGTGGTTCTTCATTATAAGTTTCTCGGTTTCCCATGTTGCCTCTTCCATATTATGGTTTCTCCATTGAACATTTACCAGAAGAGTCGTCCGGTTTCTCAGCACTTGTTCTCTCATATCAAAAATCATGACAACCTATTCTCAATAAGACAGATCGAGTTTCAATTCCAATTCCTCATAATTGATTACATGTGTTGGGTCAGGAATGTATTTTCTAAATGGTGATACGTGGAACACATCGTGAACTTTGGAGAGACTTGGAGGCATTGCCAAATAGTAAGTTACAGTCCGAATTCATTCTAGAATTTTGAAAGGTTCGATGTACGTGGGACTCAATTTACCCTTCTTACCAACACGTATAACACCCTTCCATGAAGATACCTTCAAGAAAACATGATCTCCTACCTGAAATTCCAAATCCTTCCTTCGGTTATCGACATAACTCTTCCTCCTACATTGAGTTTCTTTGATGTGGCATTGGATTACCTTTACCATTTCCATTGTTTCCTCAACCAGTTCTGGGCCTATGAGTTTTCGTTCACTAACATCATCCCAACAGGTTGGTGTTTGACATCTCTTTAAATATAATGCTTCATATGGTGGCATCTAAATACTTAAATGGAAGCTATTGTTATAGGAAAATTCTACAAAAGGTAAATATTAATCCCACATCCCTTGAAAGTCAAATGATCCTAATATCAACATGTCTTCTATGGTTTGAATATTCCGTTCTGATTGTCCATCAGTTTGGTGGTGGTAGGCAGTGCTCAAACGAAGTTCAGTATTTAGGGCTTTCTAAAGACGTTTTGAGAATTTTGAGGTAAAAAATGGATCACGATCTGAATCAATCGATAGGGGTACTCTATGAAGTCTCACAACTTCATTAATATATAGTCCTTCTAGACGTTCAAGTGGTAACTCATCCCTTATAGTAGAAAATGTGCTGACTTGGTAAGACAATGAACAATGACCCATATTGCATCGCTCCTTTTAGGAATCTTTGGTAGTCCCATGACAAATTCCATCATGATATTATCCAATTTCCACTCAGGTATGGGAAGAGGATGCAAGACTCCTCCAGGTTTTTTCCTTACTGCTTTCACTTGTTGACAAACCATAAATCTTGACAGAAAATCAGCAATCTCCCTCTACATGTTGTCCCACCAAAAATGTTCCTTCAAATATCTATACATTTTGGTGCTCCCAGGGTGTATAGAGAAATTGGAACTTTTAGCATCATCCAACAATTCCCTTTTTAGATCATGTATATTGGGAACAGAAATCCTCTTCCCAAATTTAAAAATTTCATCTTCATACCCAAAGTCACTCGTTCTCCAATCATTCTTAGCATTAATCATCTTTGGAAACTCTTCATCATTGGTCTAAGAACTCGTTATGCTTTCTACAAAAGATGATTTGGAAACCATTTGAAAAAACATTGTTGTTTCACCTTCCATGGTTATTCCCCTATCCATATTTACTAGATCCATATATATAGGATCCTTTTCAACTCGAATCTTGTTCAAAATGTCATGATCATTTCTACTCAAAGAATATTCCAACATATTTTCCTTACCCACTTGGTAGTGTATCATTCAATCATAATCCTTGAGTAGTTCAAGCGATAACCTTTTCATAATGTTGAGTTATTTCTGGGAGAAAATGTACTTCAAATCTTGTGATCAGTATATATCTCAAAATTTTCACCATAGAGATAATGTATCCATATCTTCAAAGAAAATATTAATGCAGGTAACTCAAGATCATTAGTAGGATAGTTTTTCTCATTTATTTTCTACAATCATGATGCATATGCAATAACTCTATCATTCTGCAAAAGGACACAACCAAGTCCTTTCTTCGATGAATCACTATAAATAAGGAACCAATCATTCCCCGATTGTAGAGTCAATATAAGAGAAATGACTAATCTTCTCTTCAGTTCATCAAAACATTCTTCACACTCTTTTTTCCAAACAAATTTAACCCATTTACGTGTGATCTTTGTTAATGGGTTAGCCAACTGAGCAATATTATGGAAGAAACATCAGTAATAACCTACTAAACATATAAAACTGCATACCACAGTAATAGTCTTTGGTGTTGGCCATTAAAGGATTGCTCTTGTCTTAGAAGGATGAATGGATATTCCATCTTTGGAGAAAATATGGCCAAGAAATGTAATCTCTTGAATCCAGAATTCAAACTTGCTAAACATCCCATATAATTCATGTCTACTATGAAACATCAGGATAATGTGCATGTGTGTTTCATGATCTTCATAGATTTTATAGTGTAACAAGATATCATCAATAAATACCACTACAAAATCATCAAGGTATTACTTGAAAATTCTTTTCATTAGATCCATGAATACAGAGGGTGAATTAGTCAACCATAAAGGCATTACTGTAAACTCGTAATGCCCATAACTGGTTCGACAAGCTGTCTTAAGAATGTGTTCCTTCTTCACACACAACTGATGGTATCCAAATAGAAGGTCATTCATTGAAAATTATTGATCACTATGCAGTTGGTCAAATAAATTATCAATGTGAGGTAGGGGATACTTGTTATTTATTTTTATAGAATTGATTTCCCTGTAGTCGATACATAACCTCATAGATCCATCTTTCTTCGTAACAAATAGTAAAGGGGATCCCCATGGAAAAACACTAGGGTGAATAAATTCCTTGTAACTCAATTCCAATAGTTGTTTCATTAGTTCAACAAATTCCACAGTAGACATTCTATAAGGGGTCTTCGATATGGGCCTTGAACCAGGAATTAAATCAATGGAAAACTCAATTTCTCATTCTGGAGGATGTTTATGTAAATCTTCCAGAAACACATCTACATATTCTTTCACAAAAGGTACATCCTCTATTTAAACATTACTTTCCTCACCCACAGTTATTTCATTCACTTCCTCCAAGATAATTAAATTTAGTTAAGCTACTGGGGGTGGATCTAGATAAGAATCAGGTGGTGATGAATCTCCTCTAAAGATAAGTTGTTCTTTATCATCATCAAAAAAAATTATAACCTCATTCATATTACAATAAATCTTCACATCATGGTCCGAAAGCCAATACATACAAATGATTATATCAAATTCAATCATGGGTATGATGATGAAATCAGTAGATAAAGAACATATATATGTTCTAAAGGCAACATATTCCTAAATATTCATTACGATGATAATTACCTTATATTTTTTAACTGTAAACATCCTTGTTCAATCAAATTGGCAATATCTAATTTTGTTATCAAACTAGGATGATATGAAACCATGCGATAATCCAGAATCAAATAATGCATTTGCTAAACTTGAGGAAACCATTAAATTACCTGTCACCATGTCTTTGGGAGCTTCAATCTCAGAAGTAGTTATAGCATAAGATTTTCCTTGATCCCTTGGCCATTTATTGAGTTATGTTTACTTGACTCTTAGGATATTCATTTTCATAATTTCTCATCGCCCTGAAATTGTAGCATTGAACATCTGTAGCTTTTATTCCCCTTGAAATCACGAGCTTGGTGGCCTTTTTCACCACACTTGTAATAGACTCTCAATCCATAATTCCATGTACCAGGGTGTTTCATACAACATTTACTAAATGATGTATGATCTTATTTTCCCATATTCCCCTTATTTCCATTTCCATAGTGATCAGCAGATATCTTCTTCTCTTTCATCTCTTTAAAGTCGTAAGACTTAGAGAATTCTTTTTCTTTCTTGATATCACATGAGAAAATATCTTCGTATGAGGAGAAGGATTGTGAGAACAATGCTCTATAGAAAAATGGTTTTAAACCATTAATGTAATGATAAATCTTACTTCTTTGGTTACATAAATAATTTGCAGCATGCCTCGGTAACCTTGTAATGTTAGCCGCATACTTTGCGACATTCTCATCCTCCTTTTGCCACAAACTCAAAAATTGTCCTTCAATATCTTCTTAATGGTAATGAGGAAAGTATTTTTGAAATAAAATGTCTTTATACTCAATACATTCCATATTTTATACTTCATCATCTTCCTTTGTGTTTTTAATCAATGACCACCATTTATCAGCATCTCCATTGAGGCGGTAAACTGCCATGGTAACTTTTTCCCTTTCACTACTCCCCAAGTCATGGAATATTTTCACTATGGAATTTATCCAATTCTCAACTACATTTCGATTTTTACCCCCATTGAAGGTTGGTGGTTTTTTCCTCATGAAGCGATCTAACATTGATCCCCCACAATGTGGATTAGGGTGCTCCATATGGGTAAGGTTATTATTAATTACCTGAGTGAGTTGTACTAGTATGGTGATTAGCTGATCAGCACCAGTTGCATCAACCGCTACAATATAATTATCCTGAGAAGGAGGGAAATCCCTACATGGAGTGCGTTCATTGATAAAGTATCCATTTCATCCACTAGGATCCATTTCTAAACAATGGCATACAGAATATTAGTTTATGAATCACAATACATAAATCCAAAACTTGTAAAAAACTCAACATGAAATGAACAGTTTATGGATATAATCCATAATAATAAAAATGTTTTATTTGGGGAAGTATATACTCATAAATTTTTCATAATGGATTGTAATGAAAATGAGAATTAATCTATGCATATCCCCCGGGAGTGTCGTAACCAAGAGCGCAGTAAGGCCTGTTTTCATTCACTAGTTCCTATTTGAGTTATCTCAAAGCGGTGTTTTCGGATTATAACCCTATATACATCTATGCCAGATTCACCTCTACCTTCTCATATCTAGACAGGGATGTATTTCCCGGAATACTCACAAAATATCTATAATACTAAAATTCTAGGAAGTTCTTCTATACTAATTGTCATAGTCCATCTTAGGTCTATGTTCTCTAATCAGAGTTTATCAATATCTAGCTCCCAAAGTTTGTACCAAACATCCTCTGATACCAACTGTAATTCCCAGACCCTAGTTACCCAGATTCGATGCATTATTATGTATCATTGGCATGGTAACAAAAGATCAAGTCTTGAAAAACCGATTAGTTTAGTAACTTTGGAATCATTAGATATATTCATAATGTTTACATTACATCATAATGTGAAAAGATACACCAACATCTTGTCTCCATAGAACAAACTCATATCCTCATAGAATCCATGCAGGTCATTCATAAAATACATCAATACATCTTGGAAAAAATAAGACATAGAAAGGGGTGAGCTCAGATGCTCCGTAAGGATAACAATATAGCGAAAACATTTGTAAATAAGAATAAATATTTAAGGCATTGTATAACAAAAAAAGCCTTTTAAACATGTACTTCATCATAATATGGAAATGATATAATGAAATAATTCCATTTATTTATTTACATGGATATTCTACTAGTCTTATAAACCCATGAAATATCAATAACCACTTTCATAATAATGGAACGCATAATGCCAAACTATCACAAACACATAGTCAAGGCCTCGTACAAAGACTAAAAATACGATTTTTTAAAGGCCTTGTGCCAAGAAACTAATTTTTCTCATGAGAACTAATGATGCATCGAGGAGATATAGCAGACTCCACCCATCACTTACTAAGTCCAATGCATTCCTCATAAGAAAAGGTTTAAACCTAACATAAACATTCATATTGGAACTAGCATACGAAATGAGAAAAATTTATCCTTAAACCATGAATAGTATAAAAATAACACATCCATAGTAAAAAATAACCCAAAACCTTCAGTACAATATGGTTGTTTTGTATCATAATAAATCAACTACAAATAAACTTAAAATCCTTCAAAGGATGTTGACATATATGAAATCAAAATTATTTGAGAGAGATATATCCTTTTTGAAATAATTTTAAAATAACATAACTATAAAATAAAACCTTTATTTTGAATATTAACTTATAATTTAGTAAGAGAAAATTTAACGATTTTATAACGGTATAAAATAGCCTCACCTACCGAATAAGTTAAAAAACATTCTTACCTGAAATTTGTCCACAAGGTCAAAAACGACAAAAAATGACGGAAAGATTCCTTTGAAAAATGTATAAGTTCAAATAAGGGTATGAATGACATTAAACCATTGTCTATTCAATAGAAAAAATGTTTTGAAATACATTTTTATGAAACATGGATGTGGATGATAAAGATGTCCCAGTACATAATGACCTATAAACAACCTTGTATAATGAAGAGTTTGTGAAATAAACCCCAAACTTATACTTTTCCATGGTCGAAGGTAGGTTAAACTCTTGTATAATGGGGAAATAATTGTAATTAAATTATACAAGAATCATATACATTAATATGATATCATATATGTTCTTTTAACTTTGAATTGTTAATAATATCTTAGTATGGTCGTTGTTTCGGGTATTAACTAATTCGTTTTCCTTTATGTGATTTGTTTTGTAAGACATGTTTTTTATGGATAGGTTGTATCTTATTAATATCCAGAATTATATTAAGTAACTAATCATTATTTGTAACCATCAAATAAAAACTATTCTTGAATTGATACGATGGGTAATGAATCTCATCGCGTTCGTGGAGACGGTAGTTCATACGTAAGCACGAGCGAAAATATCATTCTATTGATCTTAAAATAATATATAATTGGATGGTATATCATATATACAGAATCATTATCATGTTATATTTATTATTTACCTCAATTAAACATCATTATCATACCCATCTAAATAATAATGTATTGAATAACAATTACACCACGACGTGGAGACGGTAGGCCGTACGTACGCACGTATGGTGAAATGTCTCTCAAAGGATGGATAGAATACTGAATATGGTTTTACCATATTTATAATAACATCACAATATATAGAAGATAAAAGAGTTATTATTTTATAATTGAAATAATAAATAATGAATAATTGGAAGAAGAAAGGAACTTGAAAGAGGGTAGTGAAATCATTACCCCTTCTCCAGGTTCTTCCATTTGATTTGATCAAAAGGGATCCATAGGATGGATTTCTGATAAAACTAAGGACACTAGATAGAAGATATAAAAGTTTGGATGATATTTGGGTAGGTTTTGGACGACCCAAATTTCTATTATGGTGTGAATTAGAGATAAGAGGGAGTGCCCTTTTTAAGAGGGGGGAGGGGCACCTTAGGAAAAGCTAGAAATATTATTTTATAATAAAATAATTTTCCGTTTATTATGGATCCAAAATTGATTATTTAAAGGATTATGTGGGTATATGTCAAAAACCACTCAACCAATAGGATTTATATAGGTTTGGGTCAGTATATTTACTTTAGATTTTTTATTTAACTCTTAGTTAAATAGTTTAAAATTTACCACGTCTCTATGTATTTTTATATTATATAGTTAATAAACATAATATGTACTTCCAAGAGTCCCACAAGTGGTCAATTAATTATGAACCTATGATTATATAAGTCCTTTTTCCGAACCATATGTTTTTAGGAATATAATATCAATTAATAATATAATATTTGTTTTAAAAACTCTTTTATGTCAATTTTAACACTATTGGGTATTTTGTTTCTAATAAATTCATAACAACATTATTAATTCGTAAACAATTCATATAACCAATCCTAATATTACATATTATCCTAGAAAATTATTTTAATTAATATAAAGTTCCGAATTATATTTATTTGGATATTTATAATATCAATTATTTTAATATTTCATTAATTTTGTAATTACTACATCACCGTTGTGTCAGAAATAAATAAAATTATTTAATTTCTAAAAATTATTAATAAAATACCATTATATTTAAAGCTTTTTATATTTCTAATGAATATTTACAATTGAATTTATCTTATGTATAACCCTATATTAAAAATGATTTAGTAGTTAAACATTGATTTTAACTCTTTTAACACTTTTTTAAAATAAATAATAATAAATGTCCTAATCTAATCGAAGTGGACCAAATAGGTTCATATTTTATTCCTAAGGTTGTTATTGGTTGAACTATACTTATCCAATATAATTAGGACATGTGTTAGGATAATAATAAAATCATTTTTACCCTTAATTACCCTATTTACTTTTAACTGTGGTAAATAAAAGTAAAAAGTTACTATACACCAAAAATTATTTTCATTTTATTGAACCACATTTTACTTACTGAAATCAACCGTGTCTCTTATATTATTGAAATACCACTCACAGAAGCGGTAAAATTATGTTTTATGTGAATTTTCATATTCTACAAGGAGATGGGTCAAAGATGGTGAAAAGTTCTATGAAATTTTTATACATCTAAAATTATTATAAATTTACTCAAATAAATTACATTGAACATATATAGTTATTACATGTCTATTTTGAAATAAAATAAATTTAAATAAAATAAATAATTATTTAAATAAAAAATCTGTTCTAAACTATAACTCAGTGTTTTTCAATATTCATCAAAAATTGAATGTTTTCAGAAAATTATCAAAAATTCACCCTAAGATAATTTTGATATTCCGAATCAAAAAATGAAGTGCATTTTGAATAATAAAATTTATAAAATTTCAAAAAGTGGGTATTACTATTCATAATAGCATGTTTGATTGGATGTGGTGTGTTAGCACTCGAAGTTGCGTACTACCCACGATACTATATTATTCAAAGAGAAGCATACCATGGAAGCTTGGGGTGTTACATTCTCATCTCCATCAAATAATTTCGACCTAAAAATTTCTAGAATACTATGGCATGAAAAGACTTAGGTGGTTCTTGGTGTGTAATATTTTGATGTTGCATACAACACAAGCTACTGTATTATTCAAAGAGAAGCATACCGTGGAAGCTTGGGGTGTTACATAGTATCCATTCATCCTTATCAGATGTTTACTATTTTTTTGTAAGAAATCAATAAGCTTCTCGAGGAATTGGAGTGATTGTTTTTTATTAGACCAATTACATATCTATGGGGTTCAATAGTTCATTTTATACAATGTTTGATGGTATCATCATGATATGTGTATATTATTGGAAATTGAACCGCTTGATGGATAATAACATACATCCATTTGTATGAATAGATAATATTTTTAATAATAATGGAGGAGCCTATGTCTTCTCAATAGTTGATTTTTTATACACATATCATCAATTTCATGTTCCACTTAAAGACATGCCTCGTATATATTTCCAAATACGGAATATTCAATATGATTATATGGTTTTTCATTTGGTCTCATGAATGTGCCTACTATTTCCATCACTTAGATGAAACAATTTATCCATCTTAACCTGGTTCCTCTAGGGAGGTATTTGTGGATGATTTCTTGGTTTTTTCTATTAGTTGAAATGATCATAAAGAACATCTATATTGAATTTTTGATAAACTAAGATAGAATTAGTTATATGATAAGTCCATAGAGTGAAATTTTTGAATGGATACGAATCACTTCCTCGATCATATGTTTTCATAGATTTGTGAATCAATTGACCCATAGAAGGTGATAACTATAGTTTACTCGGATTATCCCATAAAAATATTTTAAATATGGAGTTTCTATGGGATACCCAGATATTATAAGAATTTTATTCCCCATTGAAAGGTGTGAATAAGAGGGGTATTGTGGTTGTATGGTTATATACATATGAGATAGACTTTCGGGATAAGAAAGGAATATTGGCTTCAGTGTTTGACCGGATCCTACTAGATCTTAGAAAGAGATACACTATCTATGTGATGATTCATGTATATATATAGGATGAATTTTGATGTCATGGGATAGATTCTTGATATAAGAGTCTTGATAGAAGAGTGAACATGATATGACTTACCTGAAACGTAATCATGATTTACATGTAATTTCTTATGCTTTTCATTCTTGGAGACACTATGTATAAGGAGAATGTTTTTTTTCGTTACACTAACCACACAAGATCATGTTATGAATCTGAGGTAGAGATGGAGGGTTGAGTGACTACATTATTTTGACTACAACCATGCCTATATTCCTAGATTGGACTATTTCATGATCGAGGAAGTAAGCTAGAGGACACAAATAGATGCCATCTGAGAGGCCAATAACGAGTGGATTCCTGTGGATTCAGTCTATGAGATCAATTTATGAGGTACAATACATCATGGGGAAATATTAATTTATACATATCTTTGACCTCTACCATTATAGATATTGTGAGGATAAGGAAACTATCATATTCATATGGAATATTCCTATGGGAGAGTGAGGCAGGGGAAGACAAGACTCTTAGTTATATTTTATGCAAGGATGAAATCATATATATCAGTGGTCAGATTTTGGATCCAGTAGAACAAAATAAGGAGCTAATTTGTGAGTTTTAATTACATAGTAGTGGAAGTGTATCCCACCATCACCAAGATATACCATGACATTCACTGTTAGTCCTGGTGGGTTGGGATGAAGAATTAAGTGGACGATTTTAACATGTGGTGTTCCACCCATCAACAAGTAAAGGATGAACATCAGGGACCAACCATTATTTTAATGCAATAAAAAATTTCTTAGTAGAAATGAGTTGATGTGGTGATGGAATTTTTTATTGTTTTTCATGGTTTCCTTGATGACTTTATGTTATTTTGGTTGTTGTTTAAAGGATCATAGTGGTCTATCATTTCATTCTAATCAAAGAGAACATTTTTGTTGATGATCTTGTGAGGACGTATATATATGAGATTTAAGAATTAAAGGGGTATCTCATAAAATCATTTCATATATGTACTCCTAGGGTTAATAAAATTTTCTGAGAGTTCACAGAGTGTTTTGAGTTTACTAGTTATTCTAGGTACCACACTCCACTATCAGATTGGTGGCTAGTCATATGATATAATACAAGTGATTGTGGAAATTCTATGAGAATGAGTAATGCTTTTTAGGGTGATTTGACAGAGACATGTACCCCTAGTTTAATTTTCCATGATTAATAGTTACCAGTTGACAATAAAGATGGATAATTATGTTTATTTTTATGGAATGACATGATGATTGTCCCTATGCTGGTTAGAGTTAGGTGATACAGCTTCACTATGATTATGCCTTATATAGGACACATATAAACTAGAATAATTGGCCATAAAGTCGATGGATAAATCACATTCTCAACAAAAATTATACAAAAATAGCTATGTATGACCTCAAGTGATTACAGTTGGGGATATGTTCCATGTGTGTGTCTCACCACGGTTGGGACACAAATGGATCATGAGAAATGGTAGACTTTCATAGTAATAAGTTAGTATGTTTGAAATTATAGAGAGATTATAACTGCTATGATACATGTTCTAGTAACCTTAGAGGTACCAAGACATGCATTACATCATCCTTGTATTTTATCCACACTCTTACCATTCAGACTCATCTAATGATTTGGAACCCGAGGATATCGATTTATAAGTTGTTGTGTCCTTTTAGGATCATCATATTTGTATCATTGATAGGTATATGAATATTTTCTATGTCTTATCAATTCAAAAAGTATGGGTTCTATGTCATCACACTAATTAACATAATTATACATTAGAGTGGGAGGATAACATACATTTGTAGTGTCCTGATTTATTCTCTAGAGATTATTGACCACACTTGAGTGGGAAATTTGGGGAAGGATTTCTTTAAAGGGAAAGATTGTATGATCTCAGGATTTCATACGATGTATGGATCCTTTTAAATTTTGTTTAAATTCACTTCTATTGACTACTATTAATGAAATTGGAGCTCATGGGAGTTGTAGGGATCTCTGGAGATTTTCGGAAGCACGAAACCCAACTCTAGAAGAAAACTATTTGGGCCGCATGTTTTGGAGAAACCGTGTAACCAAATCCACATTGTTTGATTAAACTGTGTGGGTATTTATAGTGGGATGGATGAGACTAATTATTTTGTGGAAATATATTATATATTTGTGCATGACCATGTGCGATCACATATATTTTTGAACATAATTGTTTTTAATAGTTAGTGCATGATTAGTCAAACCATGCAAAGTGATAGTGCGGGTGGCCCCTTAGCACATCCAAGGGAACATCGGCGGCGCACAGTATGGATAAACATGCGTCGAAACTGTGTATCCCAATAACTATTGGAAAATTGAATTTTTTTTGTAAAAAAATTATAAATAGGAAAACAAAATCTATTATCCTCTAACATTGGACAAAAACACATGTGGGATATCCTTCAAAGGAATTTGGGTAGGATTTTCCACTTATTCCCCATCTCATATCAGAATCAAGAGCTGGTCATCTAATTGGATTTTCATAGGTGACTAATCAATTACATTTTTTATTAATTTAAATTTGAATTGATTGATATATTAAGATTAAAATTAATATGAAATATTTTTATGTGATTCATCCATTATTCATTATTCTTCTCATCTTAGTCGAATCAATAGTTGCAATTGGATGAATACTATACTACAGACTAACGGTAGGTGGTCTATACCTTTTCGAGGATGCTTTCATGATTATAGAACAGGTTTCCAAAGTGTATCCAACCATAACTTCTAGTGTGGGCCAGAAAATGAACTACATTTTTTAATAGAACATAATGGAAAATATTATGGATGCCTTCTAATTCCAATAGACAAATTGGGGGTTATTTTCCCAATCTAATTCCTCCCATTGGTTGTTCCAAGTAAATTCATTTTCTTGTGACATTTTTAAAACACGCTTGGAGTGTATTAAATATTTCTTAGTTAGAGGATGAAAACAAGTAATTGAATTGAATTGAAATGTGATTTTATGTGAATGTTTTATTCCTATTCATGTTTTTTCATTTGATTAAATGGATTATGTGAATTTTTAATTTGATTTGGAATAACTCATGATTGAATTTCCCTATGAGTAGGTAAATTCATGGATTTTAAATACTCGTTAATTGATGAATGAAAATTGATGAATAGAAATGTAGTTGATTTTTTCATTAGTATACATTGAAACATGATTCAATTAGATTCCATGGATGGTTCTGTTATCTTCGTTGAATGTGGTAGTGGACCCCAGTGATATACATTATCTTTTGGGTCTAAATTCCATGGGATGCCTTCATATTTTGTACCCCTTGGATCCTATTTACTTAGAAACATATAGAAAAACATTATTTGACATTCTCATAGGACTCTATTCAATGTCTAACCGAGTTTCCATAGAGATGATCCTTGGACACGATGAGGATGGATTTGTCTTCTATATATTGGATATAGCCATTATTGGATTGAAATTAATTCTCATACAGTAGTACCATGATAAATGTGATATTTCTAGTTTTATGGAACCATTATGGTTGATATGAGGCTTACGGTTATACAAAAATTTCAATATTATTTTAAAAACAATTATATGGAAATATTGTGGTTGGTATGATATGATTGTGTGATCGATGAGCCAGGTAAATATATTTCAGTGTTTTTTATAGAATCCTTATTATAAAATCATTCCCCATGATTTTCATGGAACCATGAATGTATATATGGTATTAATTTTATTATTTAGTTTAATATTTGTTTAAATACATTCTGTACTACCATAGTTTTTATATTTCTCACTCTTAGTCATCTTATATTGCACAAATAGGATTTTTAATATAAACATAGGGTGGTTACCTATTGGGATTATATTTAAAACCCAGTTTGGGCCACATTTTGGTAACCGTATATACTATAAGGATTCATGTAGAAACTGGAGAAATTTCATGAAGTTCAATGAATTATATCGTTCAATTCATAGGGGTAGGGGATCACCAGAAAAAGATAAGGATAGTGATGAAATCTGAGATAGTATCATTTTTATTTTATGGTATTTTGATCCATGTTGTATTCTGGATGTCTATATACCTATTTTTGACACTTTGTAGAGACCTTACTTGTATCATCATCATCAGTATATGAGATTACTTTTGGAATTTCTTTATATTAAGTCATATAGATGTTTATCTACATTCTATTATTTTATTACCTTCATCTGTTGATTCTTATGATTTATAATTCTATGTGACACACATAAAAGAGGGTATATTCTCCCCAAAACACACCCTATTATCTCATTAATTGCTCATATCCTCTGGTGTTTTCTGAGATGTGCATAGATATATGGGATGAAGTGGTCTTGATGTATCATATAATGGAACCTAGGTTTTGAACATTACATCCCATGTCATATTTGTTTTTGTGACTTAGGGGACACTAATATATTCTAATGTTTTGTGTTTAACCTATATATTTATTTTATTAGTTAGAAGATAATTTCTATTTTAGGTGTCTCTTGAGAAATTGATAGACCAAGAGATCCCAACCATAATGTAGTGACTACAAATCTAGATATTGTGAGAGGTATTATCTAACCATTTTTCTTATATTAACAATGCCGTAGTGTTTTCCCTCATAATATTCCATTGAGTCTATGGGGTTTACATGTCGTGATTTTGGTGGGATGTTTTACTAACTATTATATATTGAGGTACATGTAATTTCAAGGATGTTATAAATGGATCCAGTCATATTTATGGGTACTAAATACAGACTAGAGGGATACCACATCCTTGAATAAATTTATGTTTCATAGACATAAGGAATGTTCATCATAATAGATATGTGTACGTGGGATGACTCGGGAGTAATTCACTTCCCATCAAGATACCAATAAATATTTATCTAAAATTATGTTTTATGTGAATTTAAAAATTCTCCTATGAGGTGGGTAAAAGATGGTATAAAATTTCAACAAAATTTTATATATATAATATTCATCCAAAGTAACTCTAATTAATTACATTGAAGTTATATGGATATTATTTAACTATTTTTACCTAAAATAAATTTAAATAAAATAAATAATTATTTAAATAAAAATAAGGTTTTAAATTCTAACTTTGTGTTTTTCACTACTCTTCAAAAAATAAAAGTTTTCAGAAACATACCAAAAATTCACCCTATGTTAATTTTGATAATATGAATTCCAAAATGAAGTATATTATACCAAATTAAAAACCTAGAAATTTCATTTATTATTTTAAAATTAATTCTCATTGTCAAAACCAAAACACATATTTTTATGAAATAATAACTACCAAAAGATGGACATTTGTCTATGTCCAATTTCATAGTGAAATTAATTCTAATGTCCAAAATAGGATTAAATGTTAAAAATATAATCTAATTATACATCCAATCAATTCATATGTATAGTTTAACACTATATATTATTTTGATTAAAAATTTTGTTTTCAGTTAAGTTATATTATTTTCACTATTCACCCAAAATAGAAGTCATCGGAAAAACACAAAAAATTTATTGAAACTAAATTCTTATGTCCCTATCCGAATGAAGTTGTTTATTTTGTCAAATAAAATATAAAATATTATCATATATTGGATTTAAAAAGGGTTCTCCATTAAAAGGTGGTAAAATTGATTTTTTTTGAAAAATACCTCTTTTATTTGAAAAAAATTAATTTTCCCTTACATTGTGTCTATGAAACTCATAATATAGATTCTAAGGGTTATATGAAGTTCAAAATACTATTAATACTATTCATAACCACTTTTGAATGACAAGTTTGGTAAGTTGTGGTGTGATTTAACTCGGTGTTGCGTGTAGTGCAAGTTATTGAATTACATTGAAGTAATAACATACTATGAAATCCTGGGGTGTTACATGTTTAGTTACATAGTTTTTTTTATGTGTCATGATTCAATTGGGACTTGATTATATTTTTTATCTTGTTTTATTTTTATGTTATCGGGATAGTGGGAGATCAATATATGTGCTATGGAATTACCATGAGTCTATATGATTGTATTCATCCAATTAAAACTTTTTTTCCATATTACTGTTACATATTTCTTATTTTACTATAATTATTTATGATATGTGAATTTTGAAATTTTTTTATTCTATTATATAGATTTTTATGGGGGAATAGTGTATCCAATGGTAGTGCAATAGACCACAAATACTACTTACAAGACTCTTACATATATGAAGACAACCCTAAGGTATCATGGTGAGAATATTTGATTATAAAAAAATATTAACTAGGATGTGGATGTTGAAATAAGATTTTTTTTTTGGAATTACTAGTATCATTATAGTTTTTTAGTGGATAATTTCATGGTATATCATCATCTTCCAATTTTTTTTCCTATATCAGTAATTTTCATTTTTCTAGGGATTTTTATTTTGGGATGTATGATTTTATTACATAATTTAGAGAAGTAGTTGATTATTTCCATGTGATTACATATATTAAAATGATTAGATATTTCATTTGAGTATCTTTATTTGAATTATTATAGTATTATTTATATAGATGATTTTAGAAGGGAAACATTTTTTTAATCACCATATTAATGTCACCCATAAATGGTCATGATACAACTATTCCTCTCTTCCTACATATATTTTATTTTTGATTAACATGTTTTGATTTAATATTTTGAGACATTCATTTTTATGGTGGTTTTATTTGGTACATGAGTGATTTAGAGGAATATCATGTATACTTCTATCATGATAGGTCATTTTTTTGTTGTGTCTTAATTTCATGTTTTTTGAATTTTCTAGAATTATATACTCAATGGTGGGGATAATGGTAACATTATTTCATGTCTTTATTATTATTTTTAATTATGTATTTATTTTTATCTTTATTTTATAATTAATCTATTTCTTAGATACTTTTTAATTTTGGAGTTACAAATAGTAGTTGGTCACACAGAAATCAGATATGACACCCCATAATGGTATCATGGGTTCATAAAATATTGGTAATGTTGTAGGGGTTAATGAAACCCATGTTTCTTATGAAATAATGATATAATGTAAGTCGTTGATGAACAATTATGTGAACGATGAAAATATAATGTAAAATAAGGTAAATGGTCATGATTCATCCTCATAAAGGTAAAAACATTATGATATCAAAACATTAATTCATTTTGTGAGGATAGATTCAAGGGTGTCAATCCACTCCATAGTGGGAATGTAATAGAACAATGTTCTTCTTTATAGTTTTTTATTTTTGTTAAATTCATTTATCACCCTTGTCATGTGAAAACATCTTTGATGTCTTCCATTCCAACTATTTTCATATGACAGTTGATGGTATCCATATGAGGGACTCCTTCATTAATTACATAATGTTTTTATCATATCTTGTTTTAATTTGTGTAAAATTAATCATGAATCTATTCTCTTTTATCCTTATTCCCTTTTCCTATTCATCTTTCTATCCCCTTTGATCTCATTGGAAGAAATCAAGGGATAGGTATTGACAATATTATTTTTTATTCATTATAAATAGGTTTTGTGGATTGTTTCATTGCAGATCACCTTCAATGATAAAGGGTTATTATCATACACAAATGATTTAGGTTAGTGTTTCCATGTTATTCCCATTTATCAGCACAACATGAAATTTTTGGGTGTATTTATTCTATTATTATTAAAAGGTATAAATTATTTTTAACCCCTTGGAAAATTAATATTTGGTGGCTAAAAGTTTTATTACTTCATTAATAGATTTTAAAACAATTTACACATATTTCAACTAGCACAATAATATATATATATATCTGTGTGTGTACGTATCAAAAAATTCTTTTGTGTTAGGGTTTATATAAAATCCCTAGGACATTATTAAAAGGATTTATGATATTGGGAAAATTAATTTACTAGTCTAATAATTTCATCATTATTGATTTATTAGTTTTAATCATTTTTTATTGGATTTTGATGTTATTACATTTTGATTTCTAATATAGATTATATTTGATCTGTGTTTATAAAATTTTTACATGCCATTCCATGATAGTTTAACATTTACTATATTTTCTGAAGGATATTTTAAATTTAATATTATTTTCATCTTATTTGAAAGAGGTTTTAAAATGAATATTTATTTTCAAACATATTTTTAAACTGGGGTTATAAGAGTTAACTTATTATTCACATAAAAATTGTCTAGTGAAACCTATGAATAAATTTCATTTAATAAAATGATATAATCCCTTATTAGAGGACATATGTTTTTATATTATATGGGTGATTGGTAACTGTGGTGATTTATGATGTTTTTTCATGTGATAATGAGTGTATTTAATTTATAGTGTATATAGTGTTGTGATGAGGATATATTATTTAATTTTTTTAATTAATGATTGGAGATTTATATGGGATAATGTTTTTAAATGATTCCTCATCTCGATAAGAAAATAACTTGTGGATCATTTGTGTCAATGTGTTTTTCTGGAGGTATATACCCTAATATTCATAATGATTCCATAAATTGTATCATATATTATATTATTCACCTTGAATTGGTGGAGTTCCTATGGGGACTCTAGTTCAGTTTCAGTTGAATACATATTAACTATGAACCTCGTCAATAATCAAACATATGGATTTCCCCATTTAGGATTAGGATCAACTCACTAGGACATTGGAGGATTCCCTTGATTTTGTATAGTGTACTTTGAAGATTTTATTACTATGTAATAATGTATCTACATTTTTTGTTGTATTCAACAATAATTACATGTGTTTTATATCCATATAACATATTCAGTTTGATTTTAGTTTGATCATTATTAATATCTCATATGTTAATTCTTTGTATATTAGAATATGTGTTTCGATAATTGAAATATTTAGTTAAAAATTTTCATGACATTCCGTATAAGTTTATTTATACACAAGATGATTTATTGGAAACTCTTAGGCATTAATTTTTTGGAATCTAAAGTATATTATAAAAAGGGTTTATAATTTACATTTTAAATGGTCCTTCTAATGAAATTATTAATGTATCATTTAGAGTATTATTTTTGTTTGATGGTAATAATTTAATGAATGATGATAATTTTTTTTAAAACGTAATGAACTACAAGTTCATGTACTAAAATTCCAACCACAATTTATGAAATATATTTGGAATGGAAATCGGTAAATTATTTCAGAAAATCCAAATGGTGTTTTATGGTCACTTACAATATATAAACATTGGTGTTGTTCAAGTAATGCATTTTTCATTTCCATGTGATAATAAGTCCCTCCTAGTGATATATTCCCTATATTTTCCCGTGGTGTGGGATTTGGTTGCTGATTTTAATGGAAATCATCGATCATGAAGAGATATTACGTTTGATGATTTTTCCCTTATTTAATATGTAAATTATGAGATATCATCCCTCCCATATACAAGTTTTAGAATGATTTTTTATACATTTGGTAACCCTTTTATTTAATTTTTAATATTAGATTAATTGTTCTATTATTTTATATTAGTAATAATTGTGATTTCACATTAATATAAATTTCATTCCTTTCATGTATTTAAAAATATTAATTCACCATAATAAATTAATGAGGAGAATAATATCACAAGATTATATATATTATTTTTTGAAAAATAATTCCGAGGATAATATCCTTGAAAAAAAATTAATATATTCAAGAACATGGGTATCCTGAATGTTATTTAGTCATTGATTTGCACAATCTCGGGTTTTGGAAAGAAGGGTATCATAGTTTTTGTAAATATCACCATTACATCAATTTATGTATTCATTGTGTAAATATTTTTATGTACTCTACTTTTTTACTCATATATAAGTTTTATTCATTCATTAATTCAAATTCTTTTGCAAATACATACTCTTACATATATATTTATCCTTACTCAAATAATCATCCTGGTTTTTATTTAGGTATCATCATCCATTTTATTTTCTCATGAATATTAAAGGAATTATCAACATCCCAAAAGTCTTCTAAAAATATCTTAATTATCTTTTATCTTGTGGAAATTTTTATCTTTTGATATTTTTTATTTTATATAACTATAATCATGCATCGATTCTTATTTTTCACATCTTTCAATATCATCATCAAAAACATACATGTTCACACTATGAATCATATATGAATAATATTTTATCTTATTTAATATTAAAATATTTAAGAAATCAACCTCCATGTAATGTTCATCTTATAAACATAATAATTCAATATAAACTGAAATAACTAATAATGGATTGTCACTAACACCGTTTTTATATTTTCCTTAACTAATCCAACATCATATTTTCAATAACTACCAAATTAATATAGTATTCTCTATGTCCAATACAACATATTGAGGATTCAAAATTAAAAATAAATAATTAATAATCAGATATATAATATAATTCCTTCCATTTATCATAAAAATATTATTTCTCTATTAACAAATTGGTTGAATCTATTTCATTTTCATTGGGTTCTTATTTCAATTCACTCATATAGAAAATTCACTCCTTATTATAGCAATGAAAAAAAATACATCAAAAATATATCTCTTCCTCACAATCAATTTTGGAACATAAATAACCCCCTTTGGATTATTATTCAATTGGGTTTTCTTTAAATTGTATATTATGCTCCGCATAATTTATAATAAATAAAATGTTTCATGTGATATTGAATGTCTAACTCATCATCATATTCATTGCATTATATCATTTTTCATCTCCTACTATTCATTATCCCCATATTGGTTATAACAAATTTAGAATCTTGAGATAATGATAATATACAATTTCACATTAGTAATGGAAATGAAAATAAATAACTCTAACTCTATGTGAAAAATAATTACATATAAAACAATAGTGTAAAATATAACAAAAGAATTCAACCGTTAAACTATTCACAATGTGATACTGAATTTGGATCTCATGTTAGAGATTATTATTGAGGCATTTTTTATATAAACACATGAAATCACCCTCAAAATAATATTAATTTTCTGAATTCGACATTATCTATCACTAATTTCAACTAAACTAGAACAACCCATATATAATTTTATTTTATATATTATAAAAATTTGGTGGGATAAGATATTGTCGTACTCTAAATACATATTTCAAAAATGATTTATATATTATAAAAAATATTAGATTTTAGAAGAATATTTTAAATTTTAGATTCATATAAAGGGTTGTACTTAATCATTGTATAATACTGTTTGTCTTCATCAAAGTGAACATTAACAACACCCTTCTCATATCAAATGAAATTGTGAGTAGACACATTATGCACCAAAAGATGGTAAACTCTTAAAACAATTAATAAATTAAGACTCTTATCCATACACCACCCTTAATTCAAGAAAATGAAATTCCTTATATAGTAACATGTTAAAAAATATGGTAATAATATGGAACACTTTATTCCTTTTTATGTGATTAAATTTTTTTTGTCAACTACACCCCTTTCTTACTTTGATTCAAGATCCATCCTTGGAATAAATCCTTATGATTTATCATTTCAATTAATAGAAATGGTATTTTATATTATTTATTGTAAAATATATATTTCAATCCATATAATTTGGTAGAATATTAATCATTACATGATCCATCAATGAATATGGATCTCTTTGTTTATCTCTTCACTTCCCACATAATAACTCATTTTTACATGAATTTTAATTAATAGAAAACATGTAGTGGAATAAAACATCAGAATATGAATTTACATAAAAAAGATTCATAAATTTTTTATTTTTTATTTCTATGTCATTAGTTTTTTAATTTAATTAAAATTTTATATTTTCATTATCTATTCAACATCGTCATGACACCCAACACATATTCTCATTAAATATTTATAGAAAACATTTGATAAAAATGATTATTTAACAATTATATTTATCGAAAATGTTTATCTCTAGAGACCTATAATGAATTTATTTAATGATGATTCATTAATTCATCCACCAAGTGACCATTTTGATCTCATATTCTAAATATTTTCACCAAATAATATAATAATTTTAAGTGGATAATTTTTTTAACTCTATGATAATAAATTTGAACATCCTAAAGCTAATTTTCTATAACACAGTCATGACATAATAATATATTGTGTTTTTTAACATGATTCAGTGATATTACAGTGTGGTAACTAATTTGAAAGAAAATTAATTTCGTATATTTAATGGAACAAAAAAATTAACAATATCATTTGATGCTATATTTTATATAATTTTGTTTAGAATATTTTATGAAAATGGTATCTGTACACAGAAACATTTATAATCTATTTAAAGTCTTAAACATTTTCATCCCAACAAACCCCTAACTATCATACTGTATGAATCGTGTTTTAGTTATCATATTCAACACATTTTATTACATTATTATTTTATAAACTTTTATATAAGATGACACATATTTAAAAATATGTAATTATGTTGTAATAGATTTTACCATTTTATGGTTGGGTTTACACAATAAAAATTGATTATTCAACCTGTATTTTAATTTCATTTACATAATATTATATAGTTTTCATAAAAATAGTTTATTGTTCCTAAATACATATTTTGTCTTAGTAAACTCATCAAATTCTAATAAATTATATTATATAATCTTTGAAGTTTTTATCTTGTTATTTAATAATCAAGAAGAGATTTTAAATTTCATAGATTTATTCATTATCCTTCAAACAATTATCATATATCCATCTGTAATGATATATCATTGTTTATTAGGGATTTATATTTTTTAAGGAAATAAAAAATTCACATATTTAAATATATATTATGTTTTAATATAATATCATGAATTTATCTATATGGTAATTCTAGGTATGTTATAACAAAATTTTAACAACCAAATATTACCCCTAATAACCTTTGGGTTGGAGACCAGGGTCGATCATGAGAGTATTCATCATGAGAGGCCTAAGCCGACGTACCATTACACATGCACACATTTTAATGAACTCATGAAATTGTGAACAGTAAATTAAACTAATATGATCAAGAATTCATGAAAACTATACCACATCGTTGTGTTATACAAGAACTAGAATTCTATTAAGGTCCAAATGTTAGAATACAAAAAATAAAAAAAAAATTAATTGAAACTACTCAAATTAGATGGATTAATATCTAATGTCAAACATGGTATTACTAGTTACATTTAAAAAAACTAATATTTACATTATCAAGGTCTTCCCATGACCCCAAAACTAAAATGCCTTCTGCAAAAGCATGACACATTTAGGTAGTTACCATGCATTAGTGAGTGTAAAAATTCAGAGTAGGACTCCACAAAATCACCAAACATAAACATCAAGAGAGTATTAATAACATCATTAATACGTTATTCGATGGGATATGAGGAATAAAAACATAAAGAATAAGATATAAAAAATATACACATCATAGAGATGATGTTTGAAGGGGTGTCAAGGATACTATCTAAAAATGGATTAAACATGAGGTTTTAAGGTGATTTGTCTCTTAGAGAACTCCCTCAACTAGATATTCTATCACTAATGATGACCATATAAAATATAATGATCAATATTTCATTCAAAATAATTATTTATTAGATCTCTAGGATCATGAATAATTGAGATGGGATCACACATAATGATCATGTGTTAAACAGAATCTCTAACTGGAATAACACACTAAAACATGAAGGATATCGATAATCAAATATGTGTTAACTTTGAGTTTTATAGGGGATAGAAAAACATGTATTATATTGTAGTTTTATTTGTATAGTATCAAACACTTGTGTAAATTGGTCCTGAATTATTCCAAAATCCCTACCTATGGAAAAACATTTGATACAATATTCCAACCAAAGCATCACAATAAGATTCATGAAAACTATTTCTAAGGCCTAACCTAAGATATGATCACCGTCCTATGATTAATATGTACTTCTATAGTATACATTTGTAGGTATGTACTAATGGAAAACAATCAACCAATAAATTTATATTCCAAAATGTTTGCTAAAAAATCACCCATGAGTATACTATAGATAAAATGAGATTTTAAGGGGATCCAAAAAAAATCATATTAATATTACATGGAATGTACCATAAGGGTTCATGACATATATCAATTATGTAGGGAATGTGTCATGTCTCACAATCACATGAAATACATTTATAGAAAATAAATGGTGTGTCCTATAGGGGAAAAAGATGTGTAGATTTCAGTATGGAACATATCATAAGATATTATATATTTTCATCATCCATCTAAAGTACACATAGTGTTCTTCTCAAAATATGGTTATGGGTAACTATGGGTTTATGGGCTTGTACCACCAATACATGATGATCCATTGACCTAGGGAAAATATTTTTGCAACTTTTCATGCCAAGAATTTTTCCACATAGATTCCTGGGATGTACTCCATATACATTAAAATTTAGGTAGCTATGGTTTACATGGAGTGTGGGGACACCATATAGAATTTGATATTTAAATCATATGTATACTCCCTTTCTGCCACATTGATTTGGCTACACTGCATGTGTTCTTCTCGAGCACACATCATGTAGTAAAAACAATCATATAAATTGAAGACAAGATTCCTATATACACTCAACCTAATTATACTACTACAACCTCTTCTAGTAACAACTATAATAGAATATCTCAGTCCATTGAATGTTTAAATAATTAATTTTAGAATTCTATGCATCAAAAAAAAAAAATAAGTTATCTATTCTCAAAGCACCATGTCTCACTACAGACTCCAAATCAGAAATGGGAATCCAAAATCTAATATCAATAATCTTATGGCCTATAACTGCTTCCCTTTAACATGAATCAATCACATGATCATAATCCCAAACCAGTATTGTTGATCCATTATGCTGAAGAACTATTTTTCAATGGTATAATTCAATCTGTTGTCTAATAGCTGATAAATTTAATGCATGCCAGGGATAGTGGGATGAATGGGGGGATAAATACATACAACCCCCCAAAAAATAAACATTATTTGTTTTCCATGTTGGACTCTAATCATATTGGTAAGGTTGGCATGTGATGGAAAAATTAATTCAATATCTCCTTTAAATTTCTAGAATGGAAAACCCATATATTCACCCCGCGATCAACCCATAAAAATCTATTAATATTACTTATTCATGACCCATATTGTATAATTAAATTTAATGAAATCCATATAAAAAACAATAAACCATGGGTTTTGATAAAATACAGACACATATCATTCATACAATGATTTCAATAGAAATGCTTACAAAAATAGATTAGCGCACAATATTTTCAATACTTTATCAATCATTGTTCAGTAGATAATCCTCCATGAATGATCCATCAATGACTGCTCTGAATACATAGGAAAATTTATATTAAAATAAGGACTGTCCATAGTATGGTTATTATAAAGGGGGATTGTTCATTCTAAAATAATTAAAAAATTTCATTAATTTGTTGAAATAGTTATTTATGCCTTCAAATGGTCATCAATAAATGGATGATCTAAAAAGAAATTTTTCTGATCAATATACTAAAATATGAATTATATATTTAAATGTGGGCTCATAGTTTTTTATGAGACTCTATTGGGTCTTTATTCTATTATATGATCACTCTTTTTTATGGGTGATATATAATATTTTTTATCCTTATAATATCAATGTTGATCTTCTCTGGAACTTATAATATCACTATTCCAGGTCCTGAAAATATTCATCAAAATATACATATCCCATAGATGAAAAAAACAATTATTTTTAAATTATTCCCACATTGGTGATTTTCCCACAAAAAGAAAGATATTAGCAAAAACTGAGGGTACATAGTTCACAAATAGGATTCATACTCCAATGTTCATTCTTGAATTTTATAATTAGTTTACAAAAAAATCACCCAATAGAAACACATACATTTAAAAGTCCATCACATAGTGGATTCTCAAACACCACCAAGATCCACAAACATATTGATAAGGGTATCTCCCATAATATCTAGCTCTAAATGGTATATATCATCCCATTAGTAAAGAAAATGGAAACATAGTTGAAACATGTGGAAATAACTATGAACTATGTTTATCTAAATACATATGGTCAAGAATTATTCCACATTGATAACCAATCATGTTATTTGGAAAAAGAGGCCCAAAAAAATGTTTTAATATTTCTTCCTGAAAAATCCCCAATATCCTCATATATGGGAGAACTCTCAAAAAATTAAATCTTTTAATTGAACCTATAGGAAACTTATATATAGAAAAAACGAACTCTTAAAATTAATGTGAAGTCCTGATCCGCCATCAAATGAAAATTCCTCATTGAAGACCATCACAATAACCAACATTATTCCCATGAATGTTATCCCCCACTGGATCCTTTTAGTATTGTAGTGTCATGTAGGGTCTCTTGTATGTGTCCTCAAATGATGCTACAAATTTTTTTCATTTTTAGTTTTAATGATTCAAAAACTCAATTAAGGTTAGATTATCCTCTCAGTTTTGTCTCCATGCTAACAAGATATATTAAATTATGCCTTTTAAAACCTAAAGGTGACCATTACCTAGGTAATAGAGGTCATGATAAAATACAATTCAGTCCTAAAGCCTCTAATTGCCGATATATAATTGTGATGTGAATCAATTATTAAATTATAAAATGATTTCTTTGGGATTTATATAAAGGTGTACTATCTCTTACGCTAATGGATGTTCCTAACTCTTTTCAGTGATTTTCAATTAAATGGATTAGATGTGGGATTACATTGTGTGTTGGTAGATGATAGTGAAATTATCTTTAGGTCCATTCCTAACTTATGTATGATCATGCATGAAAACCTCAATGATACCACCCATATCCCCTTCCATGTAAACACCTTTTGATTCATCTACAAATATGTGATTCTACATGAGTTGAACTCATCAAAAACCAATAACATTGATGGACTCAAATAATTATTATAATGTATATTCGAACATACACATCCCTATTGGATTGATTTCAACAGCAAATAAAGTTCCATCACGCCTCCTCTCATTTTATGACTACAATCATCTTCCCCCCTAAAACATGGATGGAATTGTACCCATCAATATAAAATGCATCAATAACATGTCTGATGAATAACTAGTACAAAAAATATTTAAAATTGATATAGGAAATATATACCTCCATATCGACTAAAATAAGTAAATGGGTAAAAACTATAAATTAAATATACACCACCCTATAGTCATCCTCAATGAAGAAATACTCAACCACCTTTCTGAATAACAAAAGATAAAAAACATTCCTATTAGAATTTTCTAAAATGGAAACTCCCTTGGGTGGATCCCAGGATGTTAATTCTCCTACCAGTACATATTCCATTTGTCACACCCATGTATTAGAAGATATATCACATGTCATAAGCCTCATGAATATTGTCATGATACATCATGAGACTTCCATTTCAGTGGTACTCTCAAAAAATGTACAGAATGATAGTCATGTGTCTCACATAATCTACATATTGTTCAATGTAAACTATGATATTGATAAGGACGTCAATAATGAATAGATCCATGAAGGTTCAAAGGATCCGTTAATAAGTGTCATGACATACTGGTGAACTCAACATGCTGAAAGGTATCACCATGAAATAAATTGCATTATAGCGGTGTTAGAATTATTCATTTGGTATATCTTCTTCAAGAAAATAGATCTGGAGATAACATATCTTGATTCCAAAATTCATGATCAATATCTTTTATAATAGTTGATTGTAAATTTTATGGATGATTGATAGTCTGAACTCTTATATAAATGGAACATATTTTAGGTGGAATATATCTACATCAATCCTCTAGGATTCATTTTCCTCATAGGAGAACAATAGATGGATATCTTTGTGAAATCAATGGGCATAAAAATACCTAAATCTACATATTTCTACCACTACACCATCAACTCCCCCACCTCCTGAAGATAATATGATATACTCTCACATATATTTGTCCATCCCTAATGAAAAAATATATAGAAAATGAAAAAAAAATTGTGGTAATCCTTGAAAATCCTTAAGGATTTTATTTCCATAAATCTACCATATAATAGAAATAAAAATCTCATAGGATCAAATTTTCAAAGGTTCATACAATCCAGATGATAAGAAATTAGCGATGTCCTCTTACACATGACCTCATCCTACTATTCCTGATATCACTAATATAAAAGGATGAAAAACCCATCCAAAAAAGGACTCACTATTACCCTCATAGCTAACAATTATATAAGAATGGATATAAGAAAAATAGTTAATAATTTGTAAAACATCATAAGTCCTCTCTAACATTATGGATACAGGGTTCTGTCAATACACTAGAGATAAGTCAAATTTTCAATAAAATAGTGCGATAAAAAATATTCTCCAGTGGACCCTCTGAACCATTGGGTGTACAAACTAGATCAACCGAAATCTAAATGTCTCAGACTTGACCAATATCAATAAAAGACTGTATCATCCATAGGTCTTTGAAAATTAAACCAGATGTAGAAATGAAGTAAAACATACCTCTTAAAACTCCTATATTATCAACATCACAAGCATCATGTTGCAACATATTCCCATTTCTCTATCAACCATGTACGTAATTGAGGTGTGGTCCTTCTAGGGGTGGTGGATGTGGAATAAAATAAAAATATTATCCACCTAATTTTTCTCCCCATTGTTATCTATCATTCCCAACGCTATGCATATCTCAATGTTCCAAATTCATCATAAAACCACTTAGTCTATCAAACTTATCAATTCCTATGGATTGATTTGTATCTATAAATCCAATGATATGTCCACATCCATCACAAGAATAAAATATCTTCCACCATGTGGAATTGAGATGATAAAAATTTAATTATGAATGAAACAATATTCTATGACGTGAAATGTGTCATACACATACTATTGTCATTATCCCCAAATAATGTGTTATCACAAACAAATAATCTTATAAGATCTATTATATCATTTCAATTTAACTTCCCCAACCAAAAGATCAATCCACGAACCTGTACGACATGATGCATCCACCTGAACCACAATAGGTGGGTTTATGTACAAATAAATGGTTCAAAGAACCAAATACAATCCATGCAAAAGAAAACCACATAATGATGATACCCAAGAAATGGATGTATCATCATGCATTGGGTCATACTCATTCCCCTATAATGGAATCCTCATTTAAATTCATTGAAGAAACACCGAGAATGAATATAATATATGCCCCTATGAATGAGTATATCATCAGAGATGACACATGAAGGACATAAAAACACAACCCATTCTTATATTAAGCATGTTTAAATTTATTCCCTGAAACTTGTCCTACTTTTATATAGTAAAAATAATATTTTTTGGAGTCTTTTTCAATTGAAAAGTTGGTGTCTACCCCAGTACTTGAAACCATCAACTAAAAGACAATCTCTGAAAACGTTAATACTATATCCATATATGAAGAACCAACTCACATCTAAAATAATTCAAAATTCTTCTCCTAGAATGAAAATATTATGACATAAATTTTTCATGACCTTGCCCATTCTGGTCTACCTAGCTAGTGATAGGCTGAGTTTGACACCCAAAGACAACCACCAATATGCCAGTGGAAGGAGACTAGTTCCAGGTATCAAATGTAAGACTTGATAGTCCCTAACTCATGTAGCTGCACACAAAGATTTTAAAAATTAAAAACAAAAATTCAAAATGGTAGTTAAATATAACACCAAAATTCAAACATAAAATCCCTTCTATAATAGAGAATGAAAAATTAGTTGAGTTAAATAAGGGTCCAAATACAATCCCACCAATAAATACTTTAAAATGAGAAAAACCATATTAAGGGGTTGGGACTGTTTTCTAATGAAACACAAGGAACAAATACTTTCATTCTATTTAAAACAATCCTCTTCCTTCTCATGGCCCCTCAGTGATTACATAATGTTTTTTATTCTTTATAAGAAATGACATTTGAGGATATATCTCACTCATTTTTGTGTATAAAAATACTCTATAAAACATACAAAAAAATAAATAAAAATAATTATGAGAGTAGTGAACTCATCCTATAAATTTATTTCAATAGAAAATGATATAGAGAAATAATAATATAAAATTCTATAAATAATTATAAAAAGATTAACTCTAATGGGTTTTAATCAAAATTCTAATCCATATGACTTTTTTAAGTTTCAATGTAACACACTTATGAGAGATCAATGTTCATGGGGCATAATATCACTAACGACACTTTTCAAGAGGTCGTGATTTATGGGCCTTTACAAAAAAATAGTCATTGGATCTCAAAGACCCCAATACACAGATTGGGGATCAAAACAATTTCTCATGGTATATATGAAAACCCAAAACAAGAATTACCCACTAAGACTACCAGGAGATTGATACGAAGAGAGGGTATTATACCCAAGGGTCTTGGGGGACACCGTAACCTCGACATCAAATGAACTTCTATGTAGAATATCGTATACCCATGTAAGTTGTTCACATCAATTCAAAAAATCCAACATAGAGAAACACATATGATGGAGGTTTACAATCCATGATGCAAGGAGGAATCAATGAAACATGGATTTTATAATAAAACTATAGAAAGGAACATAATCCTATGATGATGATGTAATTCATCCCTGTAACCTCATAGGTATTGATGAAGGGATCAAATACATCCAATATTTGTCTAAAATGTGACATTAGGGGGAAAATACCCCATGATCATACCATAAATTATATGTGAAGGTCGGGGATCCAAAAAAACATTTATGGAGTACATAGTTTTCCCCTTAAGGGTATACATCATGTCTCACATAGAATAACACAACCTGTTTTTCTATCTCAAATAGAATTCATTTCAATTAAATACAAAATCTATCCCTTAGGGGTATACATCATTTAAATGTTAATAGAAACCTAGTGTTCAATCCATTGTGAGTCTGTGTACCCTCAAGAGTACATGATGTGTACCCCAAAATATATGACATATGGGGAATCATGGGATCTGATGTGCATATCCAATATACATTCCAACCCATCCACCAAGGCTGACAAGTTGTGTGGGTTGGAACATAGGTAGTGTAATCCCATATGGATTTTTAGTTGGTACTCCATGTACCTGTCGAGCAAGCTAATATAGGGTCATATGGAATGTGGGGACACACAAAGACGTTTTATATTTATCTCCAAAATGTAAACACTATCCAGAACAAAATGTGGGATTCACCATGTTTTTTCATTTGAAGAACATTCAATGTATCCAGAATGTTTCCAAATAATCTACACATTATTCACACATAATATAACACCTCTAACACTACCATAGCCACATCCAACTACATCAATAATATTAAATCTCAAATAAATGAATCTCACTATAACTAATTGAATTATTAAAACATCCAATGATACCATGAATATGTTCCTATCATAATATGTTCCAAGGTTCATGCTAATGATTAAACATGAATCACTAATATTGTCTCAAGCCACCCTTAACCACCCATCACTGTCGTCAAAACATGATTGGGATATATCTAATTTGAATCAAGGCTTATGGAATAAATATATTTTTCCCATGAATGTACATGAAATGATAAAATATTAGGTATAATTGAAACACCTTAGAATGAAATATTAATTAATAATCATTCAGTGAATGGGGGAGAAATCCATATATAACCAAATGGGAATGAATTTCGGATCTTGTTTAGTTTTTCCTCAATTATTTTTCATTACATAGATAAATTAAGAATGCCAAATAAAATAATATAGAATTCATAATTCATGGATGATAAAACAACATACGCATAAAATTATCAACCTGTGAATCAAATTACTATAATAATTGATTGAATTTCATAGTGGAATAAACAAATATGTTTAATTACACATAAAAACTTCCTTACATGGGTTTTAATCAATTGATTAAAAGGATTGGTTGGAATTTGATGTCATTTTCTATATCCATAGTCATTGATTAGAATGAAAATTCTCCATACTAAGTACATTATTTCACATTAGAGGACCTTGAAACATTCTACATCAAAAGATACTATAATTACATAATGATATACATCTAACCATAGTGTTGGGAAAAAAATGGGTATTCATTACTACATGATTATGCAAATTTTTTCACTATAATAATTAAAAAATTTATTTACATTATATTATTATTTCATCCATAAACTACACATTAAAAATTTTCATGATGTAAAAAACTATTACGTCATTCATTGGTTAAAATATATATCCTAGACAAATTAAAATTATTTTATTTTGAAATTGAAAATTCATTCAAGAGTTATTACATTAGTTCTAAATCAATATGAGAATATGATATAATATATTTATTATTATTTAATTCCAAAACCAAGATTATATATTCATTATAATATTAAATTATCTTAGTTTATGGATACAAAAATATTTATTAAAATATTTCAATATCTAACATCAGAAAACATGGATGATACATATATGTTCCTTATTCTCACTTATATAAGTTACTACATACTCATCCACATGAGACCATAAGGTTGTGAGTTTCTAGTAATGTATTTTATATTCTAACTTATAGATATATGAATTTTTATTATATTATTCCTATGTTACCATCATATTCATTTTAAACATCATTTGAACTTCTAAATTTCATAATAACTTTTTTTTTTCATTTTCCGAATTTATTTCTTTGGGAAATATTTTTCATTATCATCAGGCACAATAGATATAACATGTAAAGACCCGTAAAAATCAAGGAAATTTTTTTATTAATTTTCTTTGGGATTTTACAAGAACTCAGTTTTTGACGGCACTTGATTCCGAGGCCTGGTGTGCCCGGAATCTATTTCTGAAGTTTAGCTCGGGTATATTCAGTGAACGAACGAGCGGGTTTTCCAAAATTTTGAACCGGTGCTTGGAATCAAAATCCGATGGAACCAACGAAACCGCAGCACCAGTAATTGCTTAAGAGGATCATTAGCAAAGATGTGTTTTCTTGGGAGGAGTTGTTAAAAATTTGTGGATAAATAATGAATTGAATAAAAAAATTGTGGAACAATTTTTTATTAATTCTTTATCCTAGTGGTTATATCCAACATGGGGTAGTTAGGGAGGGACCCACAATACCCTAACTACCCATGAGAGGATTATAGGTGAGGTGGGGCCCTCACGAGCCCCCACCTATTCACATTCCCTAAAACTCCTTAAAACCCCCCTCTTTAATTTTGTAACTCATCTTAAATTGAGTAACCTTCCTTTTCCTCTCTCTCTCCTCTCATTAATGTGCCAACACCTTAAATTAATGAGTTAAGCTCCCAAATTAATTGAGTCATTTGAATTAATTTGAAAGGAATGACTTTTTTTATAATATTGGGGAGCCTAATATTTTATTTTCCTTGGAAAATAGTGGTTGAGAGACTTTGGGAGAATTAAAAAGAATGACATTCTCTTGTCGACGAACGCCGACTCCACCGAAGATCGACGACATGTTTACCTTTTTCCTTCATCTGAGGCAAGAGCATGATGTGTCGCCCATGAGGAACGATGATTTTCTTCATCTTCTTTCGTGTCACGAAAGAAGATGCCGCCCGCGTAGAACATCATCAACGTCTTTCCTTCCAACATTGATGAAGAGACTCTACGAACGACGAACGACACACGGTAGGGTAATTTATTTTATATTCTCTTTATATTTTGAGAAAAGAAAGACGAGAACGGACCAACCATTTCTAGGTTGATCCGCGGATCGTTCATTCATGTGGGTTGATGGTGAGGTTTATTTTTTTTCCCGTGAATTGTTTCTTTGTCGTACGTCGACTTCTATTTGTTGGCCGCTTGCTATCATTATAACGAGAGGAGGTTGGACTGCACAAACATGGCCGAAACTCCTCCCCCTTGTTGTTGATTATTTTGCGGCTTGAACGAAGGTGGCATAGTGCAACGGCACCATGTGAAAACATGGATAATTACTGCAAGGATGCGCGGTACCGTTGCGCCGCGCCGTTGAGGCTGAACAAAACTGCGGTCGGAGTCGGGGCCACAGAGGTTATTCGAAGACTCCACTTGTTGAATGTTGTGCGCGGATTGATGGGTGATGACGAACGGGGACGTAAAGTCATTTTTGAAGCCTCCACAATGAAGGTCAGGTCCCGGGACGACCGTTGGCGAAGGCGGCGAGAAAAACTGACCACCGGAGCACGTCCGGTGGTCTGCGGAAGGCGGTGGCGACGCGCCGCGCCGGCACCAGATACCGGCGGAACGGGAACTGCCGCGGCTTTAAGCCGCGCCGGTTCATTGGCTGTAGGGGGTTGTAAACCCCACCACACCCGCTGGCCATGCGGGCACCGCGCCACGCCACTGCCAGCGCCAGGCCTGGCCGCTGAGGCCAGGCCGGGCTACGCTCAATCGAGCCGGACCCGGACCCGGGTCAGGTCGACCCGGTTAGGGCCGACCCAGGGGGGGTCTCAGGCCGGATCGGACCAAGCCCGAACCCACTATTTTCAGGCAATTCCAATTCAAACGCCCTTAACATGGGATACGGACCTTCAATCGACACACCGTCAGTTGTGATGCGATCCTTGGATCGGGACGGTCGTTTCGGTATATTACACTAAAGGTTTCAGAGAACTTTGAGTATGGTCGGGTTGGTTCGAATACGAGACCAACCTGGCCCTCGGAGCAGAAATGGATATATCTTGAGCAACGGATGTCTGATTGACGTGTCGTCGACATGGATAGATTCAACTGGATGATACGGAAATTTTGGAATACTTCTCCCATGTATTTGACGCAGTTGGAGTATGGCTAGGTTGGATTGTACCCGAAATCCAACCGGACCCTTGGAACGGAAAAGATGAAATCTTTCAGACTGGACGTCCGTTTGACGAACTGTCAGCGACATTGGTTATCACGTTGAGAAACAGTCTCTATTAGTATATCCTATGTGAGTTCGGGTTACATTTGAGATATGGACGGGTTGGTTTGCACATGAAACCAACCGAGCCCCTTAGACGAAAAGGCTAATAATTCACAGAACGGGCATCTGATTGACGCGTCGTCTGTTGTGTTTAGACCCCTATGACGAGGTGGTCCTTTGAGATACTTCTTCGTGGGACATTGTGATACTTTGAGAATCGACCAGTTGCTCATGGAGTGGATTCTCCCGGAGACGAGCATGCAAAGTATAGAGACTGTGTAGCCGAATGAGACTTGACGATGGATGATCGATCGACTCGGTGAGTTTTTGATAGCCTAGTGGGGAGCGCTTGGTTGTAGCGATAGACCCACAGCAGAGGAGCGCATGGTTGTAGCGGCAGACCCACGGTACTCAACAGACGGAGTACCTCTGGAGGCTATGAGGGATAGCGCTTGGTTATAGCGGCAGACCTAGGGTGGGAAGCGGTTGGTTGTAGCGGCAGACCCACGGCGGAGGAGCGCTTGGTTGTAGTGGTAGACCAGTGGTACTCAACAGATGGAGTACCTCTAGAGGCAATGTGGGGGAGCGCTTGGTTGTAGTGGCAGACCCATGGTGGGAAGCACATGGTTTTAGTAGCAGGCCCACAGTACCAGACAGGTGGAGTACCTCAGCAGTCATAGGTCAGTACCTCAGAGTCGTGACAGGATCACTATACACTCCAGAGACAAGGCTCTTCAGTAGTTACGGTTTCGATAATTGAAATTCCTGGTTTGAGCTGAGTCTATGACATTTGTGAATACCGCATGACTGATATGGGTCACTTGATAACTTGGGTATATGTATGGGCATATACCTGGGTAGTGGTTGTCCGTTGATTTCATAATTTTGTGTTTCCTCATGATTGAGATGGTTTACATGATAACTTAGGTATATGTATGGGCATATACCTAAGTAGAGGTTATCTATTGAGATCATTATTTATGGTTATCCTTGTTGGATTTAGTGAGACTTTCAGGGTCTTGGGGTCCCTACTGAGTATTGTTATACTCACCCCTGCACGGGCTTTGCGCGCACGTTGTTTTATTGGTTGCAGACAATGGGAAGCGTTGACAGAGGCCGAGTGTTCGAGGACTGGATGGTAACTGAAGGTGGACCTCATGAGTAGTTAGTATCCGGAGGTGGACATCATGAAGGGATGATACTCGTAGGAGGTTGACGGGCGAGACTGTTGAGGAGGCTATCTGTACCTACCCTTCAGGTAGGATCTGAGGTGGACGATCTAGGAGCTGCGCTATCTGTACCTACCCTACAGGTAGGATCCGAGGTGGATGACCCAGGAGCTTCTTCTACTCTTCCAGCTGCATGTTCTTCTGTTTTAATTCTTTTTAGTTGTATCTATACTTTTCAGTTGGGTTTGTATTCTGGGCCATTTACTTTTCAGCACTTTATTTTGTACTTAGTGTATTACTTTCTCTTGTACTCTGTGGTGTTTTGTTTACTTTTATAAAGGCAATACCTTCCCAGTTATCGGGATTTATGCCTTTGGTGCTAGTCTCCAGCCCCCGGCCTATGGAAGGCGGGCTTGGGGTAGTCACGGTATGGGCCCCGAGGATGGGTCGTGACAAATTGGTATCAGAGCGGTCGGTTCTACCGTAGAACATAGGAATATGATATTTTCTTTCTATGAAGCAATAATGTTAAGGGTACCGAGTGTGGTTTTCAGTTCAGGGAGTCCAGTGTTGGTGCAGAGGCCAACTTATCCATACACCAGGACCCTAACTTCTGATTTCCGACATTGTGCACGAAAACATTGATTGCGTGTGTGTTTCCAAAAGTTTTAAAGTCAGCTCAAACCAGGTCAGCTCACCAGGTATAAATCGTTTGACCATGTCATATCTATTCAGGATGTCTCCATGCAGACAGTCAGTTGGAGTTCTAAGATAGTACACGATGATGGCCCACCGTACGACGAGGATCCGGTGCAAGGCCCTTTTTACTATGTTGGCACCCTCGGGTGGTGCACCAGCAGCACCACCACGTGTTGGACAACAGATTCCACAAGCCATACTAGCGAACTGTGCACACTGGCAAAGCGCGTTGCACGAGTTCCAGCAGTAATGGTCTCCGAGGTTACGAGGTGAGGCAGATTCCTAGACAGCAGAGCACTGGCTAGAGGCAATTGCTAGAGTATTCCGCCTAGCTGAGACATCAGTGGAGTGGATGGTGGACATGGATACTAGTGTTTTCCAATGAATGACCATTAGGATGGTCCCCATAGTGATGAGGCTTCGGTACGTGGACCAATGCCTGAGATAGTGCCTTCGGGTAGTGTGTTAGCTATACATCACTACCTGTTGGTCAACAGTTACAACTGGCGGCACCGGTAGGTGACACGTGTAGGCTTACTGCCTTATATGTGTTCCAACACCAGATAGCCTCAGGTTCCGAGGAGAACCTGACTCGCAGGCGGCTGAGTACTGGCTTGAAGAGGTGGAAGAGAGTTTTCTAGAGATTATACATCTTCGGCAGGACGACATGTCAGTAGTTGAGAATTCATCGAGGCGTACCGAACATTCCGGGTACTCGATGAATTCGATTTGATCAGTTCTATAGAGCTCGGACCTTTGAGCATGGTGTGTTTATGGATATTTGAGCCAACACTTTTTCCTCTATGCATTCCTACTCATGTTAGGGTCTTAGAGAGGACCTTGAGGTTGAATGTTCTTTGGCTGAACGAATACTGCTAGAGAATATTAGAAGTTGGAACACAGCGAGCTGGGGCCAGTCTCAGAGACTTGGGCGTGCAAATGTTTCAAGAATTGGAAATGTTAAGGATAGATAAATCTGCAGAGCAACAGACATGGAGGCAGATCTAGGAGAGCAGCATGAGGTGGTGTACATTTCAACATGTTACAACCACCTGCTTTGGTTGTTCCCTCCAGGATCAGGGAGCTGGAGGGCAGGGGAAAAGAGTAGCTACATGCGGTCAAGGAGTGCGACCGAAAGGGCTCTAAGGATGATTCGAAGTGCAAATATTGTCTTCTACTAGCTGCCGTAGCCACAAACATCGATATGAATCATCACTTCCTTCCATGAATCTAGTCCCAGACCTAGAGTTTCCGATTAAGCCATTGACTTGACCCTCACGTCTGGAGATACCTTTGGGAGGAGACTCGATAGTCACACTTACGCCGATGGTTTGATCTAACCCTTGTGGCGAGAGTCTCGGTTGGGACCTCATGGTGGCAGCGTCGAGGCCTTACGACGTTAGTTTGAGTATGGATTTGGCAATCGTTGTTCATACTCAAATTGACGGTATTAGGAAAACGTCGGTATGGGTTTTCCTTGGTCTGCGAAAAGGAAACCCCAGGCAGCACAAGTTATACTTGTGCATGGGAGGGGGTAGCCGATCATTCTTGGGTCGCCCAACCTTATCCTCATGGAAGTAGGAGTTTTGAGTTTCAGTTTTAATCTGGAAAGGGATAACTCTAGAGTTTGAGGATGGCGACCACATTCTTATACGGGTCTCACCTCGACGAAGTTTGCGGAGATGTAGCCGAGGCGGCAAGATATCTCTGAGTTTCAGCAGGCCTTTTCAGGTCCTCAACAGGGTAAGCGAGGTGGCTTACTGCTTGAACAATCCACCTCAGTTTCTCCAGGTGCACGAGGACTTCCACATATTTCAACTGAGTAGATACGTGCCTGACCTAATGCACATCATCAACCATGGGGAGATGGAAGATGGCGATGGGGTAACTTTTGCAGAGTTCCAGTAGAGGTTGAGGATCGATAGGAGCAGGTCCTACTGGGATGGTCGATTCCTCTTGTGTGTCTTCGTAGGTAGTATGGGAACCTCCAGGTGAGCACATGGGAGCGGAAGGCTCAAATGTGTGCTCAGTACCGCTTTTGTTTCCCCAGTTTGTGTTATTGCTTTACGGGGACGTAAAGCTCTGAGGTGGGAGTTATGTAAAGACCTGTAAAATTACAGGGAATTTGTTTCTTAATTTTCTTTGGGATTTTAAAAAAACTCAGTTTCTAACGGCACTTGATTCTGTGACCCGGTGTGCCCAGAATCAATTTCTGATGTTTAGCTCGGGTATATTCAGTGAACGAACGAGTAGGTTTTCCTAACTTTTGAACCAGTGCTCAGAATCGAAATCTGAGGGACCGATGGAACTGGCGCACTGGTAATTTCTTAAGAGGACCATTAGCGAAGATGTGTTTTCTCAGGAGGAGTTGTTAAAAATTTGTGGATAAATAATGTATTGAAAAAAAAATTGTGGAACAATTGTTTATTAATTCATTATCCTGGTGGTTATATCCAACATGGGGTAGTTAGAGTGGGACCCACAAGCCCCTAACTACCCATGAGAGGATTAAAGGTGAGGTGGGTCCCTCACGAGCCCCCACCTATTCACTTTCCCCAAAACTCTTTAAAACCCCCTCTTTAATTTTGTAACTCATCTTAAATTGAGTAACCTTCTTTTTACTCTCTCTCCCCTCTCATTAATGTGCCAACACCTTAAATTAATGAGTTAATCTCCCTAATTAATTGTTTCATTTGAATTAATTTGAAAGGGATGACTTTTTTATAATATTGGGGAGGCTAATGTTTTATTTTCCTTGGAAAATTTTGGTTGGGAGACTTTGGGAGAATTAGGAAGAATGACAATCTCTCGTCGCCGAACGCCGACTCCACCGAAGATTGACGATGTGTTTATAATCTTCCTTCATCCGAGGCAAGAGCATGAGGTGACGCCCACGAGGAATTACGATTTTATTCCTCTTATTTCATGTCAAGGAAGAAGATGCCTCCCGCATAGAACATCGTCAATGTCATTCCTTCCAACGTTGATGAAGTGACGCTACGAACGATGAATGACACGAGGTAGGGGAATTTGTTTGGTAATCTTTTTATTTATTGAGAAATGAACGAAGAGAATGGACCAACCATTTCCAGGTTGATCTGCGGATCATTCGTTCATGCGGGTTGATGTTGAGGTTTATTGTTTTTTCCCGTGAATTATTTGTTTCCCACACGACGACATCTATTTTTTGGCCACTTGCATTAATTATAACGGGAGGAGGTCGGACCACACAAACAAGGCCGAACCTCCTCCCCCTTGTTGTTGATTATGTTGCGGCTCAAATGAAGGTGGCACGGTGCAATGGAACCGCGTGGAAACATGGAGAATTACGACAAGGATGCATGAAACCGTCACGCCACTCCGTTGAGGCTGAAAGAAACCGCGACCGAAGTCGAAACCACGGAGGCGATTCAAACACTCAGCTGGTAGAATGTTGTGCTCGAATTGATGGGTGACAGTGAACGGGGCCGCAAAGTCATTTTTGAAGCCTCCGCAGTGAAGGTCGGGTCCCGGGAGGACCGTTGGCGAGGGCGGTGGCGCGCCGCGCCGACTCGGTGGCGTCGGCAACCGGCGGAACAGGAACCGCCACGATGGAGCCATGACGGCGGGCCGAACCAGAATGAGTTAGCCGTTCTGGAGGCCGAGCGGCACGACATTAAGCTGTGCCAGGTCGTCGTCCGCGGGGGGTTGAACCCCCCCCCCCCCCACAAACACACACACACCTGCTGGCCACGCGAGCGCCACGCCGCGCTGTGCCAGCGCCAGGCCGGGCCGCGCCCAATTGATCTGGACCCGGACCCGGGTCAGTTCGCCCCGGTTCGGGCTGACCTAGGTGGGGGTCCTGGGCCGGGTCGGACCGGGCCTGAACCCCCTATTTTCGGGCAGTTTCCGTTCAAATGCCCATACCTTGGGCTACAGACATTCGATCGACGCACAGTCAGCTGCGATGCGATCCTTGTATCGGGACTGTCGTTTCGTTATATTACACTCAAGGTTTCGGAGAACTTTGGGTACGGTCGGTTTGGTTCAAATAGGAGACCAACCGGGCCCTCGGAGAGGAAATGGATATATCTTGAGCACCGAACGTCTGATTGATGTACTGTCGACTTTGTTGGATTCCTCTTGATGAGATGGAACTTTAGGCATACATCACCCGAGTTTTGGAAGTAGTTGGAGTATGACCAGGTTGGATTGTACCAGAAATCCAACCGGACCCCTGGAACGAAAAAGCTGATATCTTTCAGACCGGACGTCCGTTTGACGAACCATCAGCGATGTTGGTGATCACATTGAGAAACGGTCCCTATGAGTATAACCTATGAGAGTTCGGGGTATAGTTGAAATACGGCCGGGTTGGTTTGCACATGAAACCAACCGGGCCCCTGGGACGAAAAGGCTAATAACTCACAGACCGGGCGTCCAATTAACGCGTCTTCTATTGTCTTGAGACCCCTATGACGAGGTGGTCCATTGAAATACATCTTCATGGGACTTCGAGATACTTTGAGTATCGGCCAGTAGCTCGTGGAGCGGACCCTCCCGGAGACGAGTGTGCGGAGTACGGAGACCGTGTAGCCGACTAAGACTTGGCGATGGCTGATCGATCGACTCTGTGAGTTTCAAATAGCCCAGTGTGGAGCGCTTGGTTGTAGCAGTAGACCCACGGTGGAGGAGCGCATGGTTGTAGCGGCAGACCCACAGTACTCAACAGAAGGAGTACCTCTGGAGGCTATGAGGGGGAGCACGTGGTTGTAGCGGCAGACCCAGGGTGGGAAGCGCTTGGTTGTAGCGGTAGACCCACAGCGGAGGAGTGCTTGGTGGTAGCGGCAGACCCACGGTACTCAACAGAAGGAGTACCTCTAGAGGCTATGAGATGGAGCACTTGGTTGTAGCGGTAGACCCATGGTGGGAAGCGATTGGTTGTAACAGCAGGCCCATAGTACTCGACAGGTGGATTACCTCAGCAGTCTTAGTCTAGTACCTCGGAGTCGTGATAAGATCACTGTACACTCTAGAGACGGGGCTCTTCAGCAGTTACGGTTTCGATAATTGAAAATCCTGGTTTGAGCTAAGTCTATAACCTTTGTGAATACCTCATGATTGAGATGGGTCACTTGGTAACTTGGGTATATGTATGGACATATACCTGGGTAGTGGTTATCCATTGATTTCATAATATTTGTGTTTCCTCATGATTGAGATGGATTACTTGATAACTTAGGTATATGTATATGCATATACCTAAGTAGTGTTTATCTGTTGAGATCATTCTTTGTGGTTACCCCTGTTGGATTTAGTGAGACCTTGAGGGTCTCGGGAACCCAACTGAGTATCATTATACTCAACCCTGCATGGGCTTTGCCCGCACTTCATTGTGTTGGTTGCAGATGACGGGCTGCGTTAATAGAGGCCGAGTGTTCGGGGACTGGATGGTACCTGGAGGTGGACCTCACGATGAGTTAGTATCCATAGGTGGACTTCACGATGAGACGATACTCGGAGGAGGTTGACGGGAGAGAGCGTTGAGGAGGCTATTTGTACCTACCATTCAGGTAGGATCCATGGTGGACGATCCAGGAGTTGCACTATCTGTACCTACCCTATAGGTAGGATCTGAGGTGGATGACCTAGGAGCTGCTTCTACTCTTCCAACTGCTTGTTCTTATGTTGTACTTCTTTTCAGTTGTAGCTGTACTTTTCAGTGGGGTTTGTATTCTGGCCCATTTACTTTTTAGCACTTTCTTTTGTACATAGTGTATTGATGCCGCTTATACTCTGTGGTTTTTTGTTTACTTTTATAAAGGCAATGGCTTCCCAGTTATAGGGATTTACTCCTTTGGTGTTAGTCGCCAGCCCCTGGCCTATGGAAGTTGGGCTTGGGGTAGTCACGGCACGGGCCCCGAGGACGGGTTGTAACATAACATTCAAGCCTGAATTGATATTTTAATTTTATGAATTCCACCACATCTATTGTATTTTTTTAAATGAATGACTTCGTATATCTTACATATAAAATCCTTTTATAAATATGATTCATTATTGTCTAATTATATTCCTATCATTCAAAATTATAATCATAATTTGATAATAATTAAAAATTCTTTCTCATAGATATTTTCTTCTCATTCTATTTAATTCAATCTATTTTTATATACTTATTGAAAATAATGTCATTTCATTAATCATAAGACAAAATATGATTGTATATTTCATGATATTATAGTTAATATATATCATCTATGTCAGAACATTTGAATCAAATTTGAACGGTTTGTCTCTCATATATCATCTTGAAAATTGTTGAGTATTTTTATGTCTACCAAAAAACTATTACATTTCTAAACGTTTCACATATAATATTTTGGTATCCATTAATGGTCTCAACATCATCACTTGGAATATCATCATACATTTATTTTAAAATATTTGGATTCCTTCATATTTAAATTCCCTCCAAAAAGTGATCTCAAGATTATCAAAAAATTTATTTTCTACATTTTTATCCTAGTAAATTGTTATCCACTATGTATGATAAGAACATAAAAAATTCCATCATTCCTTTTTTATTAACCAATAAATTCTTTTTAAAAAAAATTGTAGGGATGCCTTTTACAAGTACCATAAATCCCACTATTTTATCATCCTTATCCAAAAGTCCTTGATAAATAGAGGAACAAGAATAATCATATCACTCAAACCACTAAAATCAATACCTTAAAATGTAGAATAAACTTACATTTGAAAATAATTAAATTCACCATCACTAATTATAACACAAAAATATCACTTATAGGGTAATTTTATTTTCTTTAACAATATTTGAGTTCCCATGTACAATAACTTATCACCTAGAATGAATGATTATTTATTGATATATTATTAAAATTTATTTTTATAAATTAAAAAATTTGTTTTATTTAAAACAGTATATAGTCTGTTTCTCTATGAACCATACATATATGGATCATAATTAAATAAATTCAATGACCCATTGATTTTTACAAGTATTTCCTCTAATGTAGTTGAATACTCAAATTGTATTCAGGATGAAAACAAGATAAATATATTCATTTATGTAAAATTCCATTAATGTGTCAAACACAAAATGATTATTTTTTATAGACATGGTCATATTTTCATTACCATTAACCTTTTCATTTATATTTTATTAAATAGGGATAACCTATGGCAGTGCAGTAAACCAACTTATTCATATTATTAGTTATATATTACAGTACGAAGTTTATTACCATCCTATAATTCTTTTCCAACTAACTATAATACTTTTTATATACACTATGAATAATGTATGAATTATAAACCTTGTAAATTTTATTACATTATATATATATATCCTTATTCAGAATCAAATGAGTATGCTTGAATATTGAATATGGATATCTCCCTTATTTGTTTACAAATGTGAAGTTATCACATAATTCTCTTTCAACTCCTACTCTATTATATCAAAATTTAATCTTTTAGAATATATTGTATTTTATTTATAATATATATATATATAAATATATATGAAATTATAGATAATTTTAATTTTCATGTTTTAAAGCTAAAACAACATTATGGTGTTGAAAAAAATTAAATTATTTTACATTTTTAAGATAATTATTATTTGATCAAACATTGATTTAATGATTTCATTATTGTGTTTTTTCAATTATCATATGTAAATATATCATATGAAATTACATTAAAAGAACTGATTACTAATATGTTTTCGCAATTAGATTTCCATGTCACTATATTCATTATACCACAATGTATCAGATTTTTCTTCCATAGAATGATCCATTATATCTTCCTCAAATATAATCAAAGGGTAATCATACTCTACAAGACATTACAATCATCCCTCAAATAATCAATGTCAATTAAAATTACCTATAAATGAATTTTTATATAAATCATAAAAATAATAGGTTCTACATGAATTGAGATATCCTCCATATTAATATTCAAAATTACCTTTTTGTTAATGAAATTTTTCATAGAAAAAAACCATTACAATAAAAATAAATTCATTCATAATAGTTTCATGATTTATAGAGTTAATTATATCTTCTTACAATGAATATTTTATATTTTTTCGTGTTTTGATAAATATAAATTTTTTTATTTATCTTATAATAAAAATCATTCATATCATATAGATGGATAATTATGTAATATTATTTAATTGATTAAAAGCATGAACCACCTATGTCAAACACTTACTTATTAAGTCATTACATTTATGTATCCTATAGAATTATTTCACATCTCAATTTTTTTTCTCTCTATTTATCGTTACAAAATATTTTACTATTAATAAATATTATGTAATTATTTTATAGTTATTTATAATTTTCATATGTATATAGTAATGATTTTATATTCACAATGTTTATGTGTACAAATGAATTATATGTTTTCCAAATGATTTAATTAATATTAGATGTTCCATTAGATATTTAATATACATTTATCAAATCCTCGGTATAATTATTTTTTCACATATATCTCTATAACTAATATATCATCCAACTAAAATTCATTCTGAACATCTCATGGGACATATTAATAGATTATAATGATATTTTAACATTTCATTTTTTATATTGTAATCATTAGAAATTTGAGTCGATATAATAAGAATTAATATGGATATATTTTATCTAACATATAATGAGGATACTGTATTCTATAAATGATTATATTATGAAATATTAAATTTTAGACTGGTCATTTTAGTGTAAACATCCATTTTTAGTGGTTTTACCAGATTAAATAAATTTTTTGTTCTGTAATTTTATCCTTTTAGAAGATAATTTATTTTAGTTGAACAATTTTTTTTATATGTTTTGTGGAATATTATTATATAAGGGAACTAATTATGAATAATAATATAGTGAAATATATCTATTATTTGATGAATTATTCAATATAATTTCAAGTATTTCATTATAGAAGTGTTATATGTGACGGTATGTAAATAAGTGACATAAGAATATAATTTATTTCTATTAGTAGACTCCATTTTTCATTATAGTGGTAGTGTAATTTGGATAGTGATTTAAAAATAAGGTGATTTTATATTATAAAATAAATCATAACCTTAAGGTATGTATAATTATATATATATATAATAAATTTCATTTTTTACTATATCTAGATATTTTAATGTGATTGATAGACCATATAATAGATGTTTTATCAAATATTTTCTTGAAATTAAAATTTTAAATATTTGGAATGTTTCATTCTAAAACATTACAAGGGGTGTTCCACTATCTTGATCATTTTATTTTCAAAGGAAATCCTAAAAATGATAATATTTTTATAATAGATAATTCCTTGTTGAATAACATATATGTGAATCTATTGTGTTTGTGGGCACTTTTCTTAAGAGTTTATTAATTTCATGAAAATATGTAATGATTTTTTAACAATTATTTATCGATCAAGAAATTTAATTAGTTTTATTAGGAAATATGTTAATAAGTTTTAGTAGAATCCAAAAAATTATATTACACACTTCTCTTAGATTAATAGACATGTAGAGCGTTACTAGTATGTGTTAGTTGGATGTTTTATGTCCATATGTTATACCCCACATCATCCATGTTTCTAATTTTTTAATTTGGTAAAAATGAAAAATCATCACCTTTTATTGAAGTATTCATGAATTATTTTAGACTAAATAAATGATATGATTTTGAATTTTTAGTTGTATAAACCAAAAAAAGACTACTGAGGGACCAATTATAGAGTCGGTGTAGTTCTTCAATAAGTGTTTTGAATGGCTCAAAATATTTGTGGAAAATCCTTTTTAGAATACTATGAATCATAGGAGGCAGAGACTAATGAATGTCCATAAATATTACCATGTTTCATTCGTTTTTATTATATGATTACATCTATATTATATGAAACTCAATGATTATTTAAATTTTTTTCTAACTTACTTGTTTATTAATGTGGAATACAATTGCAGTTGAGACTATATTCTATAAATATAATGACTCCACTAGTTTAATTTTTTCAAAAAGTGATTAACTACCAATACTCATTGTAAATGATAAGAAACATAATGATATCATGTCAATTTTAATGAAATTATTCATACATTTATAAAAATATTATTTTCATGGATTTGGTGAATAAATTAAGGAAAAATATCAACTACTACAACCGAATAGTTATTTTCATGTTAAAGAAGGTACAATTCACACTATTGAGGGAGAGTGGGGTATTCAATATTGTAGGTTGAGTCCAATTGGAAGTAATTTATTACATAACCTTGTCAAATTTATTATTTTATATTTGAATGAAAGGAGTTCATCAATGTCCTCCACTAGCACCATTTAGGAATAATGATATATATAATATCACTAAATATTTATTAGATTCCAATTTTAAAGTGATACTAAATATTTCATTTAATTAATGGATGTAGTGAACCCAATTTAATTTTTATTATAAAAATTGTAATAATGAAATTGATAGAGAAAATATATTACATTATATTGAATGGATTTTTTGGACATTGAATTTTATCCATGGGAATCACCTGTTCTATTTTCTAATATTTTTATTTTTTTTTCATTATTTGAATTCACTGTGTCATGTAAAAATAAGTATGAGTAGTTAAAAAAAATTCCCGAAAAAAGATTATAATTTATTTGAACAACTAATGGGATTTTTTTTATGATTGAGATTTAGGTAATATATAATTATCTAAGGACAAAAGAATATGATTTTTAAAAAAAGTTAATATAATATTTATATAGTAATTATTTGTTTTTTAATAAAATTGGAGTTATTTATTGACAAATAATGTTTATGGAATTTAAAAATTACTTCTTAAAATATAATATATCCCATTTTTATTTGAATTTATAGGGGATCTTTTGATATACTGAATAATTGAATTAAATTACACAAATAAAATAAAATATTTAATGAATATTTAGGTTATCATAAAAATTATTCTAAATTCATAAATTTTAATATATATATTTGTGATGTTAAATTTCCTTGTAACATAATTTTTGAAAAATGAATTTTAGTTGATCCTTTAATTTAGGAAGTTATGTTTACATTGTAAATACAAAGATTAAAAATCACTGATAACTAAATTATACCATTGGAGGCCTTAACAATTGAACATATATTAGGAAGTTATTTAATTTGAATAATATGATGATATCAATGTACTAAAATAATAAGATACACTACATCAATGGAAGAATAAAATATCGAATTCCTTATACAATTAAGTAAGGATTTATTTAAAATAATGAAAAGTAAAGAAACAAGATAATAAAATTAATGAGGAAAATATATTTTACCGGACTCAGACAATAGTTATAATACTATGAGAGAAAACTACAGATACATTTGATTTCATAGTGTAAGAAAATATTTTATTCTCATAAGAGATGTAAACAGATCTTATACCACTCAATTTTACATCTCAACATAAAAATACATATACCATCTTATCATTATATATATGTTTGACAAGTAAACTAGTTCCAGGACATTATGAGATTTATGGGGGACCCATCAATGATATTGTTCATCCCAAGTTTTCAATAGTTTTCTCATCACCAACCACTAAATTCCATTGAATGATAAATTAATCATCATGTCTAACTCTAATTATTCATATATTGAATATTTAAAAACATCATTTAGCCTAGTTTTTTGAAAAACTGTATATCATTATTAGAGTGATTTTGAAATGATATATAGCATTCACACACAATAATATGATCATGAAAACATATACTATTTGTTCAAAAAATATAATTCTTGAAAATAATTATTTTATAATACTTCCATTAAAACAAGACTCTATAAATGTTTCAAAAACTGTATTGGAGTTCCTCCATAAAGAAACTTTGTATCAAAAAATTATTGAGAAATCATATATGGGCCTACGGGTTTTGTAATGGGCTAAATGACCACCGGGCCTTCGGGCTATATAATGGGTCTCCCTATACCTAGTTAAAAGAGATATTTTCATTACATTAATAATAAATGAGGCTTCGACCCCAACCATTTAAAAGAAATTAAGGATTAATCATATATCAGAACAATATCCAACATAAATACTTATTTCAATGATTCTAGGATACTATTATAAAAGTTATCAATATTGAACATTACAATGACTATTTTAATAGTATTTTAATCCATTCCTCATTATGATCACACAACCCACAACGAGGTGTGATGATACCTCAGGAAAATCAATACTAATACCTTATAAAATATTATATCCAAATTTTTACTTAGTATAATCTTCCATGTATCTGTTAATCCATCCATCAACACATTTTAGGTGAGATTATACATAAAATAAATTTTCCTTGTCCATAAATAATATATTCTCTTTTAGTGAAATTAATTACACTATTGGTGACAAAAAATAGAAACAAACATTAATGATGCCTTTTGAGATCCTCTAATTGACAATGCTACATAATCTACTCTATCATTTATTGAGGGATAACCATAATCATTACAATATTCATGATAGTGAAAATCATTACTAAAACCTCCCATCATCTAGTTACAACACTAATGGTCAAAAACATTGTTATATTCCACTTCCATGTATCAATATATCCAATAACATTTGAATTGGTTTATCCCTTTAATAGATCATCGGTTCTAAAATATAATTCTATATTTTTTTATCCATTGAGATATTGGAGAATTCATTACATAGATTCATTGTACTCTTTAAATTTATTCTCTATAAAAAATGAAACAAATACATTATAATTACCCATACATTTCATAAATAGATATTACATTTTAATAGATAAATATTATTTTACAAAACAATATTCTATAATCATTTGGGAATTGTGTCTTTGGTAACTTGGAAATAGAACTGGTACATTAAACATCTATATTGACTATGGATTACTACATCATAACTTGAACCATTTTAGAAATTTTATTATTGATACATTCATTCATCTTATTGGGAAAGATACTTATATGACAATGGTGATCTCAGATGATCAAATTAGGAAATAAAAGAGATAGATGTTCATAATAAGAAGAAAAGGGTATGAGAACACAATTATAATGTTTGAATATCATGAACTGCATGCCAATAATCATAAACATGAGTGAAGGCATAGGGAATGTAAGTTTATATTACATGAATCATAATGGTTTTTAGATCATAATCCATTAAAAAATAATATAAGAATAAGACATTATAAATTTGAAGACACATAAATTTATTGAATTATTTCCATATTATTCATGGATTACTACTAGGAACATCATTGTAAAATGGTTTCACTCCCTAAGTTACCATAAGAGTCATGGATCACTCCGAAGATCATAATATAGGATAATTTACTTTTATGGACTACGTTCAATAACAAATTTATCCATTTCTATTGCATGAGATATGAACTTTACCCAATGAATTGGAGGATGATATTGGTTTCACCCATCATATAATAAAATCATATATACATGTTCACATAATAATAAATAGACATTATATCATAACCAATAATATGAAATGTGTTCCATATACATTTCACCTTATTTTAATATTTAGAAAATTCACATGTTTCATAATCAATGAATCTTTAAAAATAACCGGGTTTCATAATAATATAACCACTGGAAGAGAAACATGTTTCTTAATCATCATTCCATCAAAACATAAACCATTAAAATAATGAAACTGAATTTTAACACTTTATCAATTGCTCAGTATGGATTGAGTAATGCCAATGAAATTCATTTTATATTGAAGATAATTGTATTGATTTTTCAATGACATTCCATCAGATCATTATATATTCCTATTTGAACAAACTATTTTTTTAAGTCATAAAAACATTAGAAAACAATTTTATTTTGAAATAATCATTAAGAATATAAATGAAGATTTCAAAACTGATAAAATGCATTTTTCATTAAAGTAATTATTTCAAATTATTTGACAGGAAAGGGAACCTGAAGATCATTTAAAAATTTTTAGACATATTTTAAGAAAACATGGGTTTTGAATAAAGGTTTTTGAAACTGAAATGAAAAATAAGGTAATATTTACAAAAAAAACATTCTTAATTTTCATAACATCTAAAGAGTAGAAATGGTTTACCACTACTCAAATATTTGATGTATAACCAGAGGATAGAAAAATTCATGTGTTTTATTGATAGAAGGATCAAAATATATAATTAATTGAAGGTAAGCATAAATAATCCTCAAAATCATGAAATTGTTGAAATAAACTATTTCTTCCTTGGTAACATTGAATAATAAACCCCATGATTCATAGATCAATAAATAATTATTTTAAAACCCATAAATTTATAGATAAGTATCATAAAATATATTAATGGGTAGTATATATGTCACATAATGGAAACTAGTGGCCATTGTGGAATAAGTCTCATAAAAAATGTGTTATTTGAAATCCTCTTACATTAAGTCTTGACTTCCATTGTACACATTTAAACACCTTCTATAATAAATACATGTTTATTATAAATCATTAAAATAAACATGCTCATATAGAAATACCATACCATATATTATTTACTTATGACATAACATTACTCGCTTATTAACAATTCCTTATTAATCATATGTTCCAGTTAATAAGCACTTTGATTTCCTTACATGTGTTTATTATTTATTCTTGATAATATTTTAAATATAATTTTTTTTCATATAAGTAATTATTAAATATTATTTAAATATTATATATATTTTTTATTTATTTATTTATGGAGGTTCATAAAAGTTAGCAGAATAAAATGTAATACATTGGTCATTGAGACAAGAGGTCCTAGGTACACATGAACAATGTCTTCATTTTATAGTCATATTAAATGATGAGAATTTGATTTAATATTACATTTAAATTACTTTTTTCTATATATATGACTTTTTTTATTAAAAAAATCAACAAAAAATTCTGTATAAATTGTGGATGAATCGCATCACATCGTGAAGTGGTACTCTACTATATGTAGGAACGATGTTTCCGTATTCCCAGAACATATAATGCATGAAGTAATGTGTGATATTAATATTCATGAAACATATTAATAAAAAAAAGTCATACCTAAAATATAAATAAATCATAATTACCAACAATTAAATGTGGTAATGGTAGAAGGAATGGCATCAGTTCATGAGGCGATAGTCCTCTATATGCATAAATGCTGATTATGAATCTCATTTGAGGAACGTATGTAATTTTTTAGGTATTAATCATATAATAAAAACAATTAATGTTCATATATATATATATATATATTATATAAATATTATATAAAAATAATCTAATGGGTTTAAGGATGTAGTAAAACTAAATCTTTTATTGATGAACGTTGCCGCCTTTTCAGGTATATCCATTTTGTTTTCATCGACGCACTTCCTTGGTTGTATTTATTTCCAAATAAAGTAATCTCAGAAAAATGAATGGAATATTTTATAGGATATTCATAGGATTTGGTTGACATCAATAGGTCATTATGTTTTAATAAAAGAGAAGAAGTGGTGCCCTTTTATATGAGGGGGAAGGGGAATGCTTGGATTTTCTAAAAATATTAAAATAATATAAACTATTAATGATTCCAACTATATAAATACTTAATTATTTATATTCTATCATTATTTTTTATATAAATATATTATTTCAAGGAAAATTATTCATATTTTTATTATTTTTTAATTCTTATCTTTTGGTTTTAACCATTATTTAACCCATTTAATTTTTTCCAGGACAACATGGATTATTATTATTTGATGGTTAATATTTTTATATAAAATGAATTTTGAATCATAAATGGATCATAGATTCAATTATATATAGTATCCGAATAATTTGGATGAATTAAATATTTTTATCAACTTCAGATCATTTAATATAATATTATCTATTTTAAAATATCTTTGTCGTCAATTATGACTATATTTATTACGTTGACATTTAAAAATATAAATACATGAATATATCTTCTAAAAATAATATTAATAAATCCATACTATGTCTTGTAAATCTAAATAAAATATTTTATTATGTTTATTATGTAAATTTATATTTATTTTAATAGTTTAAATTTCAATACATTTAATTTTTTCATAAATTGATTAATTAATACACCAATGTTGTGTAAGCCTTAAATAGAACAATTTATGTAATAAAAATTAAAAATTACTATTCATTTGTAGTATAAATATTTTATATTTCAAATTTCAACTTATAGTCAATTATATCTTATGAATAACATTTTATTATAAATATTATACTTATTAAAATCATTAGTGAGAAAACATTGTATTTTGTTAAATTGAAACACTACAAGGGGAATAAAGTCATAAATTATTCTTCAAGAGGTCATATATTCTCCCAAGGGTGATTTTAGTCAAAAATAACTCATCAAATAAAATTAGAATATTTGTAAGGGTGATTTTTTACTAGTAATCATAATTATTTTTACCAGTAGTGACCTGATTTGCCTTTAACCGAGATAAAAAATTACAACGTTTAATTGAAATATCGTATTAAAAATTTTATTAAATATTTAATAAATTGGGACCATATAATTTGAAATATTGAATCAATTTTAAAGTATTCTAAATTAAAACTTTGTTAAAATTAATTTATAATTAGTGAAGTGGATGTGGAGAGAAAGCTATTTTTATAGTTATAATGATAAAAAAATTAAATTTTTTTATTTCCCAAATTAATATTAAAATTATTCCAATTACATGAATTTAATTAATATATTAATAGGTTATTTAATTTTACATTACATACAATTTTTTTAAAAATAAAAATAAAAATTTATGTAGATGAAATGTTAGTTTTCAATTATAATGGAGTATTTATTAGTATACATAAAAGAAGGAAACATATTTAAAAATGATAAAGAAATTGGCCCAAAAATAATTTTGGAACCTAATATAAAAAAATTAGGCATTTTTTCCTGAATTTTTTTTAATGATTCATTATTTAGTTAAAAACGTGGGGCTCCAATAAAAGGGAGAGATTAGATTAAAAATCTATATATTTTTTGGATAAAATTGGATTTATTCATACCATAACCCTAAAAATAATTTTTTAAAAATTTCAAAATATAAAAGGAATATACAAAATATAAATATCATTATAATATTTCACTAATATGGATTAATAATATTTTAAAAATATAATGCATTTTTTGGAATAAAAATTGTATTTTTTTATAAAAATACATTTATTAAATTAAATTGGTTTATATTTTCAATTCTATATAATTGGTTTCCAATTAATTCATTCTATAAACTTCTATAAACTATATTATCATAATTTAGTTAATTTCAATATTTTTAGCCATTATAATGGATAGGTGACAACTATATTAATTAAATAATAATATTTAATCATCTTTTCATCCTCCATTTATGTTATTGAAGAGAGTATATTTTTTAAAAAAAACTACCAAAAATATTTTAGTGATGCATTATTCCCCCATTCAAATTAAATTCTGCATAGAAACATGTTACATTGATAAAAAAGATGATGATACCTCAGCATCATCACAACCTTATATTCTAATTTACATCCTCAGGCAAGTAGTTTCACCAAAAACCATTTTCCATGTGAGTGGTCTTATTTCATAGTATATTCTCTATTTGATCAAAAATATCGACATATTATTCATCATTTGAAATATATTTCACCATAGGTATAAACATGGAGTTCACTATATGCACAAGATTAGGAATATAATTCCTATAGTGATATATATTGATCATATCATTTGATTGAGAGAGGTTATGTGGAAGCACCAATCAATAAGCCATCATCCCAATACAATCAAGAAAGTATGTCCTCACAATAATAAATTTAACATCAAAAATCATAAATGTGTATTTGAATTTTTATTAATGGAAAACCACATCAAAAAAATGGGTCAGTAAAACACCCTCTTAAAAATTAGAAAGTAAAATTTGATGGTCACCACAAAACTAGGATTATAATTTGGAGAAAATTATATAAAATTGAAAATAATGACATGGTAGTGATTTCTAACTATCATTTTCTAATAGAGAACGATAGATAATATTGTAATTATTTGGTTAATGACCAAAAAACCATATACTATACAGGTCTGAAAAATGTCAATGATATTAACATAAATAATGATAATATGCTTACAATTTATTTCAAAATAATTTTAGAAGATATAATTACTTGATTTCATATCATTAGTACAATTACACTCTTTTGTGGTGACCTGATGAATTTCCAATTTCTATCAAAATATATGAAATGTTTTTGAGATTTTACTTCCTATAAATCCAGTGGATCATAAGATCCTAAATGGGATGAATATTCACTCATTATCATCATAATTTTTTATTTTTATTATGAAAATAAGTGATACGAGTGAATCCTCACCAAAACACATGCATCGAATAATTCCCTAAGGCGGTCTGAAATAGTGAAGACTAAGTGCATCCCCTTTAACATAGATGACACCCTCAGATTTCAGGGATCTCACCTTATGATTGGAGGTTGGTTGAGGGCCCAAAACCTCCAAAGTATCAAGATAGTCAATCACTTGGTTCCCCACTCTCCATGTGTGTTTCTCCTTGATGTTGTTACTTAACACTGCGCTGCAATTTATCATGATGTATTCGATGGTCCAATAATATTGAAAAAACACTTCAAGAAGTCATGAAGATTTTTGGAGTCTGTTTCTGTCTCTTCAACTCGAACATTCTTGAGGTGGGACATTCAGAGTCCCATCAAGATTGCTTTTTCCTTGTCCTATATGGTGGACCGTTGGTGTAGCCTTGCAGAGAAATCCAACACCAATGACCCTTGGTCATCACACACTAAACCTCCACACCAAAGTATCCCGATGTTGTATGACGCATCTGTGTTGAGTTTTAGGTCCTTGGTTGGTGGGGTCCATCAAACCCATTTCCCATGGAATTAATGTTAACATGTAGAGGGATATGATATAGTACATTAAATTTTCATAAATAATCATATGGTTAAGTAAAAAATTATTATATAAATCCTCATCCAAATTTCAAAGTAAACTATTTATTATGTAGTTTCCCTAAGGAACCTTCAAAAAATTAAATTCAAGGAATTTGGAATGATGATTAGTATATTTTCAAAATCAACATTAAATTAATCAACAAAACAATGTGATGTAGCTATTAATTTTCACAGAAAAATATGAGAAGATCATTATCATGTATTCTCTTGAAACATGGTAATAAACTAAACTACCATTATTTTGTTTTTTTTCAAAAACTGAATTATTTAAAAAATTAAAAATTTCATCATACCAAAATTCCAAAAAATCTATAAACTCGATCCATAAACCTCCTTGTCAATATATTACTCATATTTTCCAGTGTCATTAAAAAAATACCATTTATATTGACACAATATAAAATCTATTTACATCATTATTATCCCTGCATGATGCACATATTCAGGGTTATCTTTCCCTAATAATTTTTTGTCCAAAAATATCACCTTAATAGCTCAATAAATTTTTTATATTACTAGTAAATTAAAAATATTATTTCAGAGACAAATGTAAAAACTATATAGGAAAAATCTATAGATGATTCATTAGTAAAAAAAACTATAAAAGTACATCAAAAACATTATTCTTTTAATATAATACAAAAATAAATAATAATTCAACATCCTTCATAAACCATTTACCATGATTAATTATTTTATTCACTTACACATCTTCTATAAGATATGTCATTTTAGTATCATAATCATTTGAAATGTAGCCATTAATATTAAAAAAATTCATATTATGTACAAAATATCCCCCCTCTAAGCATCAATTTTCATTATTTCCACTGATTAGACATTTAAAACAATTTACTATTGATGATTCCATGGGAATAAAATAATTTTCATCATTTTTTTACTAAATAATTCAAATTACCATTTAAATTAAATTCCTTGTAACCTTATTTTCCACACCCAAATTATCTTCTAATTCCTTTGAATTATTATCATCGGTTCCTCTTACCGCATGTTTTTTTGTGAGAAAAATTGAAGTTTATTTCATCTAAAGTCACCCTGAATCTCCATATTTATCATAATAAATGGGCCAAGAAACTCAAAAAATTTGGGATTATAGATTATATTATGATATTTATTATTAGTAAAAATACAATTATTTTCCTTCATTCTCCAATTTAATTTGGTTTCTCATGAGTAAGATCATTTCATAATCTAACATATTCCCCAATTCCATGAATCATCCTCAATGCATCCATTGTCTGAATCAAAAATTTCATAGTGTTAGTAACACTAATCATAGTTATAAAACATAATAATCCAGGGAAGGTGAATTTAAAATTTCAATCTATGAAACAATAGGTTTAATCCAGAGATATTAATGATTTTTACCAAAATTATATAACTGTAACCTATATAAATACTTATCCTTAGGTATATTACATTATGGTTTCTAATAATAGTTTCCAAATGGATGCCTAAAACCATTCTATAATACAAATTATAACAATCCATACATTTCATAAAAAGATATTATATCTAAATAGATGAGTATTCATATTATTGAAGCCCAACCCAAAATTGTATGGGTTTTCTGTATTCCTAAACATAAAATCAAAAAAGCTTGTTCATCAGATATATTCATTATATCCATCAAATTCCATATTAAAAAGAATCCTTTTTTAAAATTCATAATTAATATCATCGTTAATATCATAAGGAATGATGAACATAATAATTTTTTTTTCTCATATACTTATTTTGGGTAAAAAAAGGATATATGAAAATATAACATGAACATATGGGTATGTGAACATAAGAAGAACATTTGAATATCGTACTAATAATGTTAAAAATCACATACAAGAGTCACAGGAAAAATATTAGTAGTTTATAAGAAATGAATGATAATGGATTAAAGAGTATAATACATGGAATCAAAACATTTTATATAGAAGATTAATTTTGGTAAACACATAAACATATAAAATCATTTCCATAGTAGTTAAGGAATACTTCTAAGTCTATCTCAAGGGAATTGGTTCATTCCCCCAACCATCGTAGTATTCAAGGTTCACTCCCATGACCATGTTAGTAGATAAAGTAATTTACTGAATTAGGTTCACTCCCCATTTAATCCCAACATCAATCATTATAGATAAATATTTACCCTATGAATTGGAGGGCGATATAGGTCATACCCTTCAAATAATTAAATCATTCTTAGATGTGACACAAAATCATAAACATTAATCATATAATAACTTATTAAATAAAAAGAATCTGCTGAAAGTGTCACCATATATTATCTTTTGGAATCTATACGTGTTTCATAATTAAAGATAAAACCATTAAAATAGGTTTGTTTCATAAGACTATAACTCATGGAAGAGACATGCATTTCATAAATACCCTTCCATAAAAATATAAAACATTCATGGAATAACAAGACTATTTCCCTTGGATCTAATCAAAATTAAGTCATGTGTAACACAAACATGATTAATCTTATAGGGAAAATAATTTTTAATGATTTTTTAAAATATTTTCATGAGTAAAATATATATTCATCTTTGAAAAAACTCTTTTAAAATAAAAAAACATTAAAAAACGTTTTCCATTGATTGTATTATTCAAAACATATAAATAAAATTCCCTAGAGATTGAGCCAGACTCTTGAAGTGCTATAGCATCTTTGATGTCATGAATGAGAAGTGTCCCATGGACACATCTATACAGTATCTTGATTCTATGAATCAGGTTACTAAATTGAACGTGGTTGTTACACATTTGTTTTGAGAGACCAACATTGTGGCGGGTGTGCTCTCAAAAAGAGTGTTTCTTGATGCAATAACAATGTCGGCGTTCATAGCACCTTATTGCTGTACTATTTTTGTGAATGATGACATGTTTGTAGTATTCAACACTAGGGTGTAAAAAACCCTTTGTTATGACCAATATTTTGTTCCTTATAATTTTTTATCTTAATAATTTTTTGGGACCGAGCACACCTAGATCCGGGAAATTCATTAGTATCATAATTTATAATGTGTGAAAAACTAATGTCATTATTTTAATATATCATGAATAAATAAAGGAGAATAATACACAAGATAACTAATAAGATATTGATCATAATACTTCATCAATGTATGCATAAACATAATAAATCCAGATAAATGATGAGGATGTAGTTATAAACTCTTACATGTTTGGTAACATTAAATAATAAACCCCACGAATGAGGTCACCAAATGGATATGTGAATCAAAATAAATTTAAGGATATTTATGGTATATGTTATTAATGGGTAGTAAATATACCACACAAAAGAAATGATTTGTGAATATGGGATAAATCTGGATAATATAAAAGTTAGACTATAAATCCCATTACCTTAAATATTGACATCGTTCATACACAATAAAACTTAATTTATAATAAATAATGGATTATTATAAATATAAAATATAATTATATTAAAATATATAAATTCACATATTATATAGTTTTGACTTTGTATTACATTATTATATCAAATTCCATGTTAAAATTAAGGTTTGAGGAACAACCCCATTGTTTTTAGTACATGTTTTGACTTATTATTCTTGGTAATTATGCATATATCCATTTATAACATTCTGAAGATTGATAAAAATGATTAAAATTTCCTATATATTCACTATATATGTATTTGTGGTGAATCATAAAAGATATAGTAGGAAAATAAAATACAACATTCATGGATATGGTAGGTCGTACGTACAAATTATTGTAGTGTTCAATTTCACTTTTGATTTAAAAATGAATCATTTATGACATATTGATATTATATAATCATTTTTGTTCCATATTTGTAAAATATTTTTATTAAAATCATCCTTAATACATTTAATGTATAGTGTGAATGAATCACATAGCTTTGCGAGGCGGTAGTCTGTCATACACTTGAACGACATTATAGTATTACCAAAACATAGATAAGATGAATGTATGAGAGATATAAAATTTTAAGAATGATAATTCGCTCCTTAAAAAAAATATATCATATTAAAACATTAAATTAACTATTTTTATTAACCTTGAAATGATGAAACACAAGAATGAATAACATAGGATACTGAGGTGGTAATCTTTCATACACATGAATGATGAATTTGTATACCATTCGATGGATGTGTGTGAAGTTGTAGGTATCATGCAAAACATAAAAAAATATCAGCATGTATATGATTCTGCATAAATTTTATACAAATCGTAATAAAAATATTTCATGGCTTTAATAATAAATAAACAATAAAGTTGGTTGATGAACATTACCTCTTCTATTAGTATATCAATTTGGATTGCGTCGATGGAATTACATGGTTGGATTTATGTCCAAATAAAGGATTATTCTATAAAGGTAGGTAACTTGATATAATATTTGGATAGATTTATTCAGAACCAAAAATGTTTTGGAAGTTTGATGAAATAAGACCTAGAGGCTCTCTTTTATAAGTGAGGGGAGGGGAACTATTTCAATATCTCAATATATTAAAATAATAAAAATTAATTTTCAGTTACAAATTTCTCAAAAGGGATTTATTTATATTAAAATATTATTATGGGTTTATATCCAATCATACATTTAAAATGAGACATATTTGGACAAATTATTATTGCTGAATGATTTGTTTTACCCGTTATATGAACCCATTAATTCTTAGGATGACAACAAGATTTTTTACTCTTTGAAGGATAAAATATAGACAATAATTTCCAAAAAAATTAGAAAATATATTTCATTTAAAAACATAACCCAATACATTTTATTAATTTATCATTTTGAATAATTTTCATTCATTTAATAAAATGTTATTTAATTTAAAATCCCATTAATGTCAATTTTTAGACTTTTCATTACATTGACTTTTACAAATATCAATGAAACCAGATATAATTGAAAAAATATATTTTAATATATCCCTAATAATTTAAGGGAATCTATCAATTTCAAGGAAGATAATAATTTGAAAAATTTATAATTATTTTAATTTTTGTAATATCATTTATATTATATTACCATTAATTAAATAATTTCTTTTTAATCATTGTATAAGAATTTAAGGAAATAATTTATGCAAACAAAATTAGAAAAAACCCTATGACTAATATTAATACGCTTTCATTAAAATTAATATTTATAGTTGAAGATATCATCAGAATAACCATATATTTAAAATATTTATAATATTTATAATATTATTGTGAGAGGTTCGACATAAAATAAAATAAAATAAGGGCTATAAAGTCATCTACGTGGCTCCAATAAGTCATCAAATAACCCCAAGGATTATCCACGTAAAATATAACAATACAATTAAATTATGATATGTTTTAGGATAATTTTATAATCCATCTCACAATTATATTTACCCTTAATTTCCTATATTTCTGGAAACCATACTAATAAAAATTAAAATATTTAATATTAATATTTTTAAAAAATAATAAGGTAATTTTTAAACAAATTGATCATGTAATTCCAAATATGGAATACATATCTCAAAAATTAAAAAAATAAAATTTCCTATAATTAATTTTAAATTAGTACCATATACAAGGATATAATGAATGTTTATAAAGTGAAAATGTTGAATAGATTGAAATATTTTTATATCCAAATATAATATGAAAATTATTCCCATTAACATAATTGGATAAATTGATATATTATTGACATAATTATTTTTTAAAAAAAATTAATAATATAATTGTACATTATACCTCATTTATATTAATATTATTTTTTGAATAAAATAGTGAAGGATTCACTATTTATCCAAAAAATGACAAATATTAGATAAACACTAAAATATCACAATAAGATAATTTTTAAATTTACCTCCTAAAAATCAATTTTATTTTTCAAAATAAAATTTATAACTATTTTAGAATTTATTTTTAATACGATTCACCATTAGAATGCTGAATATTTCTCTATAGTAGAAAATCTTACTTTTTATTTGTCATATTGAATTTATTCCTAATATAATCCTATGAAACATATTGTAAAATTTTTAATAAATTTTTTTGATTTTTTAAAAAATAAATATCATTATGATCTATGACTATTAGTTTTAATTGGAATTTATTGAAATAATATACCATTTTTTGGCATATAAATATTTTTTTTTCATAAAAACACATTTTTATGTTTAAATTGGATTTTATTATAATTTTTCACTAATTTATAACAAATAAATTTATTTAAAAAACATATTTAAAAAACATTTATATTAATTTATTTAATATTATTCAATCCCACATTAACAATAAAAAGGTGATAAGTATATTAATTGAATAATAATATTCAATTGTTTAGTTAAGAAAAGTTTAAGCTATCAAAGAGAATAAATTAAATTACATTAAAAAACACATACCGAAGATAAAGCGGTGTTAATAAATAAAAGATATTTTTTGACCCTATAAATAATATTTAATACATAACACCATAATTTATAATGAAATCTCAACATTTTTTATCTAATAACAATCATTAACCCTATATATTGCACTCAGTGCTTTCATATCATTCAGGATCTTTTGACTTATTAATGAATCTATTTAGATCAACATGTATGTTATAAATTGAGATATGATTATCAACTACTTCATTTTCTATGATTGGTTCTTTCGAAAAGACCTTATCATTGAAGTGATGATTCTATATTTCAATTAACATTAAAATTTCCAAAAAAGAAAAATCCATGTATTTACCCCCATACCCAATAGAGAATCATTTATGGGGATCATAATTGTGTTTATATATATATATATATGGCATAAAAATATTCTAGTGAAATAACTATAAAACATTCATGTTGAAACATCTACTTGTTTATTGAACCAAAAATACTACATCTCCTTAGATTTAATATTTTTCAATGAAAATATATTTATAATATATATTGAAATAATTAATTCATCTAAAAAATCTCTTTTGGGATTCAATATTTTAGTGTCAGACTCAGATCCTTCGTAGGGAGTGTTTATTTCATAATATTCACAAGACCATTTTGATACTTTTTTATTATAATTGATAACAAATTCCCAATTCATTCTTTCTAATAAGATATCAAATATTTCCCACTACAAAATTTACCACCAAAATTAGACCTTAAAAACATGTCCTTATTTGAAATCTTCTTATTCAATATAAAATTCCATGGAAAAACACTTAAGAGATCATTTTTTCTTATTATAGTAATGTGAAAATTATTTTTCAAATCATTAATTAATATAATAATGTAAAAAGACCCATTATATGAAAACACAAGTACAGGGCCCAATCATATATATTAATGAGATATATCATATGATACTTAAGTTCACAATTTATGATAAACATGACTTTTGTTTTCATTAAGAGTACATAACATTAAATATATATTAAATATATGTAACCAATATATAATATAATCTTTGAAGGTAATATAGTCATGTTCATCTCACTTAAGTGTCCATAATTTTTATTAAAGAAGACATAACGATATAAATTAAACATTTGTTAATTGTTTCTCAATATGATCATCACATAATATATAGCATTACATCTTTAACACCTCTTTCCATAATTATTGAATTCAATTACCCTTACATTATCTTGTTCAGATGCACGATCTGAATACAAATTCATGAATCCTACCAAAAATAATTACTTTCCTTTTCAAAAATAGAATATGGAGAACTCCCGATAATACTATGATGTTTTTTTGGAATTCATAATATAGTATCCACCTTCCCCATGACCATTAGAGGTTTATAATTATTATGATATAACAAATAAATTTTTCTCCAAACATTACTCACAACACATTATATAATTTAATTAAAATGATAATATTACATATAATCAATTATCAATTATTATAATGTAATTATAATCCATATTATTAATCTTCTATCATCATTACCATTGTGTTTATAAATAATGATCTTCTAAAAGGTACCTTTCAATAATTAACTCTTAAATCCCTAAAATATTTATTAAGGTTCAATTTAATTCTAAAATTATATTCAGTAGGTTTTTAAAATCTGATTTCAGTGGACTTTATCCCTAGGAGATATATTCTATTTACATCATAAAAATTCCATAAAAATGATTTCATTCGCTGTTGGAAGTGTGTTAAGTTATGATAGGATTTTTGAAATCACTTCTTTTGAGATATTATTCTCTATTAAGGTTATAAAAATCATCAAGAATTAGGTTATCCATTCTATAAGAATTATTCGATTGATTCTGCATCATATCCAATTATTCATGAAGGAGGGAAAAAAATAAAAAACCAATGCATATTCCTTCAATATCACATTAACTAATTTTATTTAATACTGGGTCATGTTGAAATCATTTAATTGTTCTCTAATTTTCATACTTCTGACATTATAATGTTGAATATACTATACATCATGAACCCAATATTTATTTATAATATTCATTGAAATATATTATTGATCATTCCATAGATTAACTATGATTTCTATCACAAAAAATTTATAATCAATATTAAATGTGATTGAAATCTAAATAATTGAATTTTGTTTATAATATAAACTTTCTCATTTATATTTTTTCACTTATTTTAGTTTTATTAATATTAACTATATATCATGGTCTCTATAAAATAGGTATTCCTCCATTAGTATCATGATTAATCATAATATAATAAAATTTTATTTCTCTATCCATACCATTCATTCTTTTCATTCTTTTATAACTAAAACATTTGACTTGTAGAAAGATAAAAATTGAAGGAAATGGTATATTTTCTAATCAATATGTTGCATAGGGTGTAAATTCATTCTATGCCACGACAATTGGTACCACTTGTTTGGATTTGATGCAACCAGTCTCCAAAATAAAATCATCCTAAAATTAAATTGTGAATCAAATAATTTGAAATTCTATATTGTGAAAAATAATCTTATCGTGTTGTATAAAAACACATTTTACACATTTCACTGAATTTAAAATGAAATTTCAACTTTATTGCATACTCAAACAAACCCTAACTCTCTATATATGAATAACATAAAGAAACAAAGGCTGACAAGAATTTAAAACAAGATATGCAACATGGTTCACACATTAGTTTAACAAAACTAATATTACACTGACACAAACATTAATTTCATGGAAGAAGAGAACATCAAAATAAAATATAAAAATTAAATTGATACCATGTTACTCTAGTTATAATCCCACAACATCATATTAGTGTTCCTAATCCACATTTTATTGGGGATGCAGATAGTCAATCACATCCACCATTATTCTAGAATTTTGGGGGACCCATTGTGGGTCATAGCCTCCTTTGTTTACATATAGTTCTCTATTTCCCAAATATAAATAAAGGTTAATCTGTAACTCCTTTTGAAATATCATTTCAAAGAATTATTCATAAACATAATAAATAATCCATTTTATGTGATGAAAGCAGAATCTACATAACAACATTAGTGTGATCCTTATGTGAGTTATAACATATTTACACCATCATCTAGACCTGTCCACCTATACTCATAGTTATAAATCATCCCCTTTCAAGTGAGCCTACCTCTAAATAATTTCTAATCACATTGGACATACTCTTTATTTGAAACACTTTTTCCATAGATCCTACAAGTAGTCATAGGGACTACAAACAGGAATGTGTACCAACATTTTGTGACCTAAACGACACAATAAAATATTTAAAAAAAATGATTTAGGATTTTATTATTAATAATAATTTTTTATTATGTAAATTTCATCATCCTGTTTCCCCAAAAAATCATTAATATTTTGTAAAATATTAATTGTAAATGAAATCTGGGGAATCATTGAATGAATTGAATAATACTCTTACATAAACTTTTGTTTTAATTCATCCAAAATTAGGGCATGATTATAATGTATATTTTTACACATATTGTTTGTTTATATCATTTTTTCTAATTCATGTACACAATTTTATTCAATGTGGATCAATAAAATGTAAGTACTATATAAATGAAAATCATAATTAGTATTTCATGTTAGTTATTTTAATTTACACATGAATGACTTGGTGTCGTTGTCATTTTTTGATAAATTAATTTTTCCATACATATTATAATAGTTTAAATATATTTTTTGACAGTGTTATGCCAACAAAAGACAACATAAGATGGTATATTATCTTCAAAATTATGTTTTATATAATTTTTATAAAACAATAAAAAATATTTTCCATATAAATTAAATATAAAATCGTATAACAATATGGAATAAGAAGATATAGAATTGTGTAAATAAATGTAGTTATTTAAAATTTTTAAAATGATTATAAAGTAATTATATGGTTTATTTTTATTGGACACGAATATAAATTCTATATTTATAAATCAATTGAAATTGATGAAATTATGAAATGGTAGTTATAAATAGATGAAAATGATATATATAATGTGGATCCATCTAATAAATTAACTACGATACATTATATGATTTTTAGTAGATAGATTTTTGAATTATTTTGAAAGATAGTATTGTGTTTTGAAATATTTTTACCACTCATGTTGGGAATTTAATACACGAAATTCCATGATGTATAATGAAATCCAAAAATAAATCATGTTACCAAGAATGAAAATGGTACTTAGGGAATTTTTTATCTAGATGTTTGACTTTACAACTAGAAAATTGTGAGTAACAATGAAATTAAACTTTTATAAAACAACTCTAATATGGATGGATTATGATATTTACCTATATTTAATAATTATATTTCCATGATCAAAACATATGAAATACAAATTATTAGTAGTTTAATAAAATCATAAAAAATTAGTTTAATTATTACAAATTGGGAAACAATTTCAATAGATGACCATCACATAATTTGTGGGAAATACGATGAAATAAATAAAGGAGTTCAAATTTAAATTTTATATATTGATATATGAATCATGTATATTGAAAATAAGGAACTATAATATGATTTGGGGATAAATATTAGGATAGATAAACTTTTCCATAATTTATTAGATGCATATAAAATAAGACATATTCTGATTTTAGATGATAATATTTGATCATGTGTTCTTGTCTTTGGATAATCATTGAATGATAATTAATTATTTCTATAGTTCATTTATATCAATAGTAATATGTTATATTGTAACCAGTATCCCATTGAATTGTTATGTTGTTGACCATGTTAGACACTATTATATTGGATTTAAATTTTTGGGGGATGTCACGAGTGACCTAGTTTCATAAAAGTGATGAGAGATCAAGTTATATTAACTTTTAGAAATAGAATTTTTTTATTTGATAAATTTATTATATAGAGAGATTATAATGAAACACATTGTTTCATATTGAACATCATGTATTTTCTAATGTCTCGCCATGGTTTGGACACTAATGATTTTGAATCAAACTAAAATTAAATCATGGTTTAGGGATTCTATTAATATTTTATGTGTACTATGCATGTAAATTATCATTTTCAATTTATTAAATTGTATATAATAATTTATGGTATCCTCCATATTAATCAACAATTAAAGTAATGGTCGTTTGATAATGATATTTTAAACTAGGAAACAACTATGATAGAAAATTATGTGTCACAAATTGAATAAATCCTTAAAATTTATGATATTATAGAAAAATAGTCTATAATGGTTTAATATCCATTTAACATATTAAATGAATTATTTTTATTCTAAATTTTATATAGAATGTTTTTAGTGGATTTAGTAATACTTGTGTAACAGTTTTATGGAAGATTCATTTCGGTAAAGAGGATATATGGGGCTATAAAATATCATATATGGAATGAGTGTCCATATAATTTTAATGTAAATTATTCATAGTGATATTGTGATGGTGAATTCTTATATAGTGAAGATAAATATAACACCAAATTTTTTAGTTCATTAAATGTTTTGGATTATGAATTTGTTGTGTTTATTGATGTGAGGTTCACTTGAAAATTTGATAAACTATATCTTAATTTATTTTCAGAGTGTTTTAATTATCCTTTAATAATTAAAGATAATAAATTATAGAATATTTTTAATATTTTCATTATAAATAATTTTTTATGTTTATGACATTAAATTATTGAATATTATTTTCTGTCAATGGTGAGAGAGCCGAAGCAAATCCCTGCTCATATTCTGGAGGCCTGCCAAGATAATATAATAGCCTCAGCAGCATCTCAGGGAAAGACACATAAATATATCCCTACCATTGGAGTGACGCATTAACAGTTCACTCCAGAACATACCCAAACCTTTGTTCCATTCTAAGAGGGTTGTGGGGCGTACTCCCCCATATCATATGGACAGCCAAGTCAGGCAAATAGACCAGATTTGATGGTAGATAATCAGCCTAGCCTGGTCATTTCTCCTGAGCAGGAACATACACCTGCCCATAATGACCACTTACGTCAACAAGTAGTTCCTAAATTGAGTAAGAAGGAATCTGTAGAGGCTCGAATCTTGACGTACATATATGTTACATGAATTTTGCGGAATACATAATACATAACAAAAACAAACACACAAGGACTGTAATAGTTTAGTGTATTTGGAAACTTTGAACGTAATCTTCTAATCATGGTGAAAGATCTTCAACATCTCCCATAGAGATCTTCCACTTTTTGTTTCCTTAACTAAAACCTTTCTTTTAATCTTAGGGGAAAATAAAACAAAAAAAGGGTGAGCTCAAATGCTTAGTAAGGGTAAGCATGGATAAAATAAAACATACCATACACATTTGAACCTAAATACATGAACATAATGTTTAAACATCAAAATCTTGAGCAACGACTTAAAACATGGAAGTACATAAGGCATAGATCATAATGGAACATAAATAATGATAAAATATCATGGGAATAAAACATGTAATTGTGGCATCCATTAAGCACATGTAATAATTTCCATAGTAGCCAAGGCATTGCTACCAAGACCATCTTAGTGGACAAAGTCCCTTTCTGAATCGAGTTCACTCCTCGTTTCAGTCCTGTAACATTGAACCAAATGAACTTATCGTTCCAGCCATGTCTATCGCATGAGATATAAAATCATTACCCAATGAATTGGAGAGAGATATAGGTCCCACACATATCATAATGAAATCATTCTTACTTTTTCCACAATATAAACTTAAATCATTCATCATAACCCAAGAATAAAATAGGTTTCATAAACATCATTAAATTATAACATAATCCGTACAAAAAATTTGGATATAATTTCATCATTAGAAAATTGAAACCATTTAAATAATAGAGACATGATACTTGAAACATACACATGTGAAATAATGTCATCTTAGATGAAAATGGTTTTGATAAAACACTTGAAATGAATTTTTGAGGAAAATATCCTTTTTTCTTCAAAATCATTTTCTTTTCAAAAAATGTCATCCAATTTTAAAAGAAAATAATGTTGTTGAAAATAGTCATGAAATATTTTGGAGGAAGATTCATGAAAATAAGGCTTTATGAAACCGTAAAAATCCTTTCAGGCCGTATAAGTTAAAAAAACATTCTTCTCGTACTTTTGTCGGAAAAGTAAAAAAGTACCTCGTAACATAAAAAAAAGAAAAATTCCTTACATACCATGCAGTAAAAGTCAAAAATTGGTGAAAAGGACTTTTAACCTACATGAAAACACTTTTATAAAACATGGACATGGATGATAGAAATAACCCCGGTAATTACTTATGAATAAGCAATCTTGGATAAAAATGAGATTTTCAAAATTATCCCCTACCTTATGTCTGATATTCTTCGTATGTATCCGAATCTCCTGTAATATGATTTAAATAATGACATTAACTTATTAAAGAATCATATTAATTTTTATGATATCATATATGGTTCACTTATGACTTTATATTACTCGTTCTTTTTGTAAATTCCAGGTTAAAGAGCGTTTTGGGTAAAATCGTTTCATTTTTTGTCCGTGTTTTGACTTGTAATTATTCATATGATTACTTAGATCATGATTACTTAATTACAGAATATAAAACATGATTTATATATAATATATATTCAGAATATACATATATATAATAGATCGATAAATGGAAAGAAATACACCGTTCATGGAGACGGTAGGCCGTACGTATGCATGAACGTTGTTTTCGTTTCCTCCTTGAATTGAATGGAATTAATTGGATGAAATACATATATATATACATAAATCCAGTATCATTATTATGTCATATATTTCATGATTACTTATTATATAAACTTTATAATCATTTATGAAAGGTTAATCATTGAGAATGAATCTCATCGCGTCGTGGAGACGGTATTCCGTACGTACGCACGAGCGATGATATCGTTCCCATGATCGTGGAATTTTATTGGAGTGTATGTATACTATTACAGAATCAATATCACATTACAATAATGATATATAGTTATTATCTACACCATTATACCCATCCATGTAAGGTGGTGGTGGAAAATAGATTACACCACGGTGTGGAGACAGTATTTTGTACGTACGCACGCGCGGTGATTTCATTTTCTGCAGGATGGATAGATGGTGAAATAGGGTTGTTTCATACATATAATAAAATATCAGTATATGAGTGATAATGATGTTATTACTTCATAATGAAAAAACCTAAGAAGAAGAAGTGGAAGAATAAATAAAGGTGAAAAATTGGTAATGGACATTACCTCTTCTTTGAAGCGCCACTTTGAGACCTCCTCTTAGGGCACTAAAATTGGTTTTTTAAGAAGACCAGGACCTCTAGGATGTTTCTAGGGAAGTGGAGAAGAAACTTTGTCAGGGTTTGGCCGAGCATGAAGGCTCAATGTGGTGCGAGGAAGAGAGGGAGGAGGTTCCCTTTTATAAGGGAGGAGAGGGGCACCTTTGGAAAACTAAATATATTATTGTATTATAAAGTCATATTCGATTTTAAATAGATCCAAATTGATTTATTTCGAATCTAAGGTGGGTATGGGTCTAAATTCCGTCATCCAATAGAATTTAGACAAGTTCAGGATCCTTTTTTAACCTTATCATTTAGATTTAAATTTATGTTAAATAATTTTACTTTTACCGTGTCTTCTTGTTTTCTTACACTATTAGGTTTATAAACTTACTATAACAAGACAAACAAACCCCAAGTTGTTTATTATTAATTTATATAACATTATCTATGTCATTTTGCCGAACCTTATATTTTTAAGAATAAAATAACAATTAATAATACAATATTTGTTTTAATAACTATTTTATGTCAATTTTGATACTATTTGGTAATTGATTTTTGTGAAAATCATAACAGAATGATTAGTTCAAAAAACGTGAATTAAATCAATACTAACATGTCATAATAACATATAAAATTATTTTAATTCATAAAAAGTCTCAAATTACATTTATTTGTGTATTTATAACATCAATTATGTCAATATTTTATTAATAAAATAATTACTGCATCATCATTTTGTCATTAATAAATTAAATTATTTAATGTCTAAAAATTACAAATTAAATATCATTATGTAGGAAATCTTTTTAGATTTATAATGAATATTTATCGTCGAATTTATCTTATGTATAAAACTATATTAAAAATTATTTACTTATTAAACTTTGATTTTAATTATTTTAACCTTTCTTTAAATAAATTAATAATAAATGTCCTAATCTTATCCATGTGGGCCTAAATGGTCATATTTTATTTTTAACGTTGTTTTTGGTCGAATTACACTTATCCAATAGAATTAGGACATGTGTTAAGGTAATAATAATATAATTTTTACCATTGACTACCCTATTTACTTTTAACCGTGGTAAATAAAAGTAAAAAGTTACTATTCACCAAAAATTATTTTCATCTCATTGAACCACATTTTACTTACTGACATCCACCGTGTATCTCGGATTTTTGAAATTCCACTCACAGAAGCGGTAAAATTATGTTTTATGAAAAAATTCAGTTTTTAGCTACCACTTAGTGGTTTCACTATTCATCAAAAAATGAATGTTTCCAGAAAAATACCAAAAAAATAGGCCTAAGCTATATTTGATATTATGAATTCAAAAATGATGTTTATTTTACCAAATTAAAAACATATCAGTGACATTAACTAATTTAATAATTAATTCACGTCGTCAAAACAAATTGCGTGTTTTTAAGAGATAATAACTATCAAAAGATTGATACTTGTTTATGTCTGTTTAAATGTGAAATTACATCCAATGAACAACATTGTATTATGTTGTAAAAATATATTCTAAATATACTTTAAAACCACTCAAATTTATAATTTATCACTATTAATTATTTCGATTAAAAAGGTTTTTTTTAATTAAAATTTAGTAATTTTCACTATTCATCAGAAAATTAAAGTTATCCGAAAAGTTCCAAAATTTCACCCTAAGCTAATTTCGATATTCTGAATCCAAAAATGAAGTCCATTATAAATGTTAAAATTTATAAAATTTCAAAAAGTGGGTATTACTATTCATAAGGGCTAGTTCATATTAATATTATAATAATATCTCGTTTAGTGAAACTTGGTATTGCGTACTACACACGCTATCGAGGAAGGTTGTGATTGTGTGTAATGTAGCCAAGTTAGGGTTGCGTGTTGTGCATTAATCCTTTGTTTTAACTTACAACACAAGACATCAATAAAATTCAAAAGAATATTTCTCATAAAATCTCAGGGTGTTAAATTCTACCCCCCTTAAAATGAATTTTTCCCACGAAATTCATTGGGGGTTATAAATGGTTTACTACTAGAAAGTTTCATTAATAGAATCCCACATCGTAAAATGGAATACCAAAACCAATCTTTAAAAACTAAAGTATGAAACATAACGGTTACCCAAATTTACTAATCACTGTGTTTCCTCATAAGAGAACATAGGTGAAAATATGGATATGGAAGAGAAACCTAACCTTCATGTTCTGATAGAGAGTGGTAGAGAACAAGGCTATGAAAATTCCAACAATCATAAAGCTATAGATTTGTGATGATCTAAGGTACCATATGATTCATCAGATATAAGGGAACTAGGACAACATTTTTGATTTTCAAGATCATTTCCTTAAAGTTGATGAATTAAAAGAAATACTTACATGATTTTGGTACAATATCAATGTTGTTCGTGAATTGAACAATTTCTACTTCATCCCATAAGGAAATAAAGTTGAATTTGTTATTCGTGATGTGTTAGAAGATCATGTGATAGAATGATGGGTCATTCCATCTGTTTCAAACAAAAGGTTATCAAAAGTTATAAGTCCATCTTATGGATACATTAATCGTATATGGTTTCAAAACTGAACTTATACTTCATATATCATACCTTTTAATAAAATAAAACTAGTTTGTACTGACTAGGGACTTCCTGTAGGCAAGTGGCAGGCGATACAGGCCAGTTGCACTTCAGTTGTGGGTTCGATTCCCACAGCCTTGTCCGACGTGATGGGCTATCGCCCGTCCTGCAGGTTGTCCTTTTTCTAAAACTATATTACTATAAAACCCCATCAATAATATCGAATCAACTTCTATTCTTAACCAATACTAACTTATGTCCAACATAATCCATTCCAATCTTTAGGCTTATCCATAATACTGCAGTCCACTCTCATAATATAGTGAAAACGATTACCATAGATTTAATACCATCGTTGATCCCCATATATCATAAGATATGTCTTTTTGGTCACATTCCAAACATTATAAGCCCTTAATCATGTATTCTCTTGAAAATGAATACCCATTGAACCTTAGTGAAAACATGAATGCAGTTAAAAGTTAACACTTTCCACATACCAAAATCCTCAGAATTCTATATACTCAAACCATGATATTACTTAGTCCTTATATCAATCATGAGATCATTAATACAATCAAACATCTCATTATCTTCTTATTCCTTCATTATGTGCATATCATCTACTTTACAAAAATATCTGAATAACCTTCTATGGTTACTGGTACCATTCAACATATACTTTCAAATACTTTTTGGAAAAACAATAGTGTAACAATCCTTAGATGATTCTTTATTCCATAGTACCATTAACTATACAACATAATTCTCTATAAACATACAATCATTCCACTACCTTCTAAAACAACTGACTCAGCTTCAACACTTCTTTCAGATCATATATAATTTTTAGTCTCCTCATCATCATCCACATAAATACTACCCATATGACTATGATGATTCTATTTATGATATTTTCCATTAGGTCATTGGTTTGCATAATGCCCGTACATTCCACATTTAAAACATATAATCATTGTTGATGTCGTAGCAATACCATTATCTTTGTCCATGGTGTTAACTGAACCTTTTCATTTGCACTTACTGGCTTTGTGTCCTTCTTTTCCACACCCAAAGCATCTTCCAGTTCCTTTGAAACAATCTCCCTAATGCCTCTTCCCACATGATTTAAATGAGGGAAATTGAACTTTCTTTCCACTATGATCATCATGAAACTCCATATTTCTCTTATTATCAGAGTCAGGAAACTTACCATAGTTGATATTATTGATCATATTATGAGATTGCTGATTAGGCATCAGAATGATTTTTGGACTTCCAGATCCCGTTTCATTTGGTTTCTCATGAAGAATATCATTCCATTGTCTGTCATATCCTCCATTATCGTGAATCTTCCTGTTTCCAGACATTTTCTAAAACCCAAAAATAATAGTGTGAGAGGAAAAAATCATGCTAGGGAAAACAACATAGAAAAGGGGGAGTTCCCTCAATTTCTAACATCTTAGGTTAAATTCTAAGATCGTTACCGTGGTTCTTGGACTATATCCTATACGTATACATATCCTTAGGGACATCCCTAGACATACCTTAGAAATAACTCTAGAGATCTCACTAACGTTTTCACATCCTAGTTTCCAAAGGTTGACTAAACCTTTCCTCTGATACCAACTATAAAGACCCGAGGCTTGACGTATATAGATATTACATTACTTTTTCAGAATACATAATACATAACAAAAACATACACACAAGGACCATAATAGTTTAGTGTCTTTGGAAACTTGGAACGTAATCTTCTAATCGTGGTGAAAGATCTTCAACATCTCCCATTAAGATCTTCCACATTTTGTTTCCTTACCTAAAATCTTTCTTTTAATCCTAGGGGAAAATAAAACATAAAAAGGGTGAGCTCAAATGCTCAGTAAGTTTAAGCATGGATAAAATAAAACATACCATACACATTTGAACCTAAAATCATAATCATAGTGTTTAAACATCAAAATCTTGAGCAACGACTTAAAACATGGAAGTACATAAGGCATAGATCATAATGGAACATAAATAATGATAACATAGCATGGGAATAAAACCTATAATTGTGGAATCCATTAAGAAGATGTAATTATTTCCATAGTAGCCAAGGCATTGCTGCCAAGACCATCTTAGTGGACAAAGTCCCTTTCTGAATCGAGTTCACTCCCCGTTTCAGTCCTGTAACACTGAAACAGATTATCTTACCGTTCCAGCCCTGTCTATCTAATGAGATAAAAAATCTTTACCAAATTCATTTGAGGGAGATATAGGTCCCACACATCTCATAATGAAATCATTCTTACTTTTTCCACAGTATAAACTTAAATCATTCATCATAACCCAAGAATAAAACAGGTTTCATAAACATCATTCCATGATAACGTAATCTGTACAAAAAATTTGGATATAATTTCATCATTAGAAAATTGAAACCATGTAAATCATAGAGACATGATACTTGAAACATACACATGTGATATAATGTCATCTTAGATGAAAATGGTTTTGATAAAACACTTGAAATGAATTCTTGAGGAAAATATCCTTTTTTCATCAAAATCATTTTCTTTTCACAAAATGTCATGCAATTTTAAAAGAAAATAATATTTTTTAATATAGTCATGAAATATTTTGGAGGAAGATTCATGAAAATAAGGCTTTATAAAACCATAAAAATACTTTCATGCTGTATACGTTAAAAAAACATTCTTCTCGAACTTTTGTTGGAAAAGTCAAAAAGTACCCCGTAACGTAAACAAAAGAAAAATTCATTACATACCATGTAGTAAAAGTCAAAAATGGGTAAAAAGTAATATTAAAATTCATGAAAAGACTTTTATAAAACATGGACATGGATGATAGAAATAACCCCAGTAATTACTTACGAATAAGAAATCTCAGAAAAAAATGAGATTTGCAAAATTATCCCTTACCTTAGATCCGATATGATTTGTACATATCCGAACCTCCTGTAATATGATTTAAATATTTTCATTGACTTATTACAGAATTATATACATTGTTATTATATCATATATGGTTCACTTATGACTTTATATTACCCGTTCTTTTGTAAATTCCATGTTAAAGAGCGTTTTGGGTAAAATCGTTTCATTTTTCGTCCGTGTTTTGACTAGTAATTATTCATATGATTAATTAGATCATGATTAATTAATTCCAAAATATAAAACATGATTTATATATAATATATATTCAGAATATACATATATATAATTGATCAATAAATGGAAAAAATACATCGTTCATGGAGATGGTAGGCCGTACGTACGCATGAATATTGTTTTCGTTTCCTCATTGAATTGAATGGAATTAATTGGATGACATACATATATATATACATAAATCCAGTATCATTATTATGTCATATATTTCATTATTAATTATTATATATACTTTATAATCATTTATGAAAGGTTAATCATTGAGAATGAATCTCATCGCGTCGGGGAGACTGTATTTCGTACGTACGCATGAGTGATGATATCGTTCCCATGATCGTGGAATTTTATTGGAGTATATGTATACTATTACAGAATAAATATCACTTTACAATAATCATATATAGTTATTATCTACACCATTATACCCATCCATGTAAGGTGGTGGTGGAAAATAGATTACACCACAGCGTGGAGACGATATTACGTACTTACGCACGCGTGGTGATTTTGTTTTCCGTAGGATGGATAGATGGTGAAATAGGGTTGTTTCATAAATATAATAACATATCAGTATATGAGTGATACTGATGTTATTACTTCATAATGAAACAACCTATGAAGAATAATTGGAAGAATAAATAAAGGTGAAAGAATCGGTAACGGACATTACCTCTTCATTGAAGCGCCTCTTTGAGACCTCCTCTTAGGGCACTAAAATTGGTCTTTGAAGAATACCAGGACCTCTAGAATTTTTATAGGGATGTGGAGAAAATAATTTGGTAGGTTTTGGCCGATCTTGAAGGCTCAATGTGGTGTGAGGAAGAGAGGGAGGAGGTTCCCTTTTATAAGGGAGGAGAGGGGCACCTTTGGAAAACTAAATATATTATTTTATTATAAAGTCATATTCAGTTTTAAATAGCTCCAAATTGATTTATTTAGAATATAAGGTGGGGATGGGTCGAAATCCTCTCATCCAATAGAATTTAGACATGTCTAGGTTCCTACTTTAACCTTATCATTTAAATTTAACTTTAAGTTAAATAATTTTACTTTTACCGTGTCTTCTTGTTTTCTTACACTATAAAGTTAATAAACATACAATAACAAGCCAAACGAACCCCAAGTTGTTTATTATTAATATATATAACCTTATCTAAGTCATTTTTCCGAACATTAGATTTTTAGGAATAAAATAACAATTAATAATATAATATTTGTTTTAAAACAATTTTATGTCAATTTTGATACTATTTGGTAATTGATTTTTGTGAAAATCATAACAAAAAGATTAGTTAGAAAAAAGTGAATTAAATCAATAATAACATGTCATATTAAAATAGAAAATTATTGTAATTCATAAAAACTCTAAAATTATATTTATTTGGGTATTTATAACATCAATTATGTAAATATTTTATTAATAAAATAATTACTGCATCATCATTGTGTCATAAATAAATTAAATTATATAATGTCTAAAAATTACAAATTGAATATCATTATGTATGAAATATTTTTAGCTTTCTAATTAATATTTATAGTCGAATTTATCTTTAGTATAACCCTATATTAAAAATGAATTAACTATTAAAATTTGTTTTTAATTATTTTAACCCTTCTTTAAATAAATTAATAATAAATGTCCCAATCTAATCCAAGTGGTCCTAAATGGTCATATTTTGTTCCTAAGGTTGTTTTTGGTCGAATTACAATTATCCAAAAGAATTAGGACATGTGTTAGGGTAATAATAATATCATTTTTACCCTTGACTACCCTATTTACTTTTAACCGTGGTAAATAAAAGTAAAAAGTTACTATTCACAAAAAATTATTTTCATCTCATTGAACCACATTTTACTTACTAAAATCAACCGTGTCTCTCGGATTTTTGAAATTCCACTCACAGAAGGGGTAAAATTATGTTTTATGAAAAAATTCAGTTTTTAGCTACCACTTAGTGGTTTCACTATTCATCAAAAAATGAAAGTTTCCAGAAAAATATCAAAAATTAAGCCTAAGATATATTTGATATTATGAATTAAAAAATGATGTTTGTTTTTCCATATTCAAAACATATCAGTTACATTAACTAATTTAAAAATTAATTCCCGTCGTCAAAACAAATAGCGTGTTTTTAAGAGATAATAACTATCAAAAGATTGACACTTGTTTATGTCTGGTTTAAATGTGAAATTACATCCAACGAACAATATTGTATTAAATTGTAAAAATATATTCTAAATATACATTAAAACCACTCAAATTAATAATTTATCACTATTAATTATTTCAATTAAAAAGGTTGTTTTTAATTAAAATTTATTAATTTTCACTATTCATCAGAAAATGAATGTTATCCGAAGAGTACCAAAATTTCACCCTAAGATAATTTCGATATTACGAATCCAAAAATGAAGCCCATTTTAAAAGATAAAATTTATAAAATTTCAAAAAGTGGGTATTACTATTCATAACGGCTAGTTCATAATAATATTATAATAATATCTCGTTTAGTGAAACTCGGTATTGCGTACTACACACGCTATCGAGGAAGGTCGTGATTGTGTGTAATGCAGACAAGTTAGGGTTGCGTGTTGTGCAATACTCCTTTTTTGTAACTTACAACACAAGACATCAATAAAATTAAAAAGAATTTTTCTCATAAAATCTCAGGGTGTTACATTTTACCCCCCTTAAAATGAATTTCGCCCTCGAAATTCGTCGGGGTTATAAATGGTTTAATGATCAATAGTTTCTTTAATAGAAACCCACATCATAAAAAGGAATACCAAAACCAATAATTAAAACCTAATGTATGAAACATAACGGTTACCCAAATTAACTAACCACTGAGTTTCCACATAAGGGAACATAGGTGAAAATATGGATATGGAAGAGAAACCTAACCATCATGTTCTGATGGAGAGTGGTAGAGAACCTGGCTATGAAAAATCCAAAAATCACAAAGCTATATATTTGTGATGATTTAAGGTACCATATGATTCATCAGATATAAGGGAACTAGGAAAACATTTTTGGTTTTCAATATCATTTCCCTGAAGTTGATGAATTAAAAGAAATACTTACATGATTTTGGTACAATCTCATTTTTGTTCGTGAATTGAACAATTGCTGCTTCATCCCTTAAAGAAAGGAAGTTGAATTTGTTATTCGTGATGTGTTAGCAGAACATGTGATAGAATGATAGGTCATTCCATCTGTTTCAAACAAATGGTTAGCAAAAGTTATAAGTCCATCTTATGGTTAGATTAATCGTATATGGTTTCAAAAATGAACTTATACTTCATATATCATACCTATTAAAAAAATACAAGTAGTTTCTACTAACCAGGGACTTCCTGTAAGCCAGTGGTAGGCGATAAAGGCCAGTCGCACTTCGGTTGTGGGTTCGATTCCCACAGCCTGTCCGACGCGATTGGTTGTCGCCCGTCCTGCTGGTTGTCCTTTTTCTAAAACTATATTACTATAACATCCCATCAATAATATCGAAAAAACTTCTATCCTTAAACAATGCAAACTTATGTCCAACATAATCCATTCCAATCTTTAGGCTTATCTATAATACTGCATTCCACTCTCATAATATAGTGAAAACGATTACCATATATTTAATACCATTGTTGATCCCCATATATAATAAGATATGTCTTGTTGGTCACATTCCAAACATTCGAAGGCCTTAATCATGTATTCTCTTGAAAAATGAATACCCATTGAACCATAGTGAAAACATGAATGCAGTTAAAAGTTAACACTTTCCACATACCAAAATCCTCAAAATTCTATATACTCAAACCATGATATCACTTAGTCCTTATATCAATCATGAGCTCATGAATACAAACAAACATCTCATTATCTTCTTATTCCTTCATTATGTGCATATCATCTACTTTAAAAAAATATCTGAATAACCTTCCATGGTTACTGTTACCATTCAACATATACTTTCTAATACTTTCATGAAAAACAATAGTGTAACAATCCTTAGATTATTCTTCATTCCATAGTACCATTAACTATACAACATAATTCTTGATAAACATACAATCATTCCACTACCTTCTAAAAAAACTGACTGAGCTTCAACAATTCTTTCAAATCATATATCATTTGTAGTCTCCTCATTATCATCCACATAAATACTACCCATATGACCATGCTGATTCTCTTCATGAGATTTTCCATTAGTGCATTGGTTTTCATAATTCCCGTACATTCCATATTTAAAACATATAATCATTGTTGATGTCGTAGAAATACCGTTATCCTTGTCCATGGTGTTAACTGAACCTTATCTTTTGCACTTACTGGATTTGTGTCCTTCTTTTCCACACCCAAAGCATCTTCCATTTCCTTTGAAACAATCTCCCTGATGCCTCTTCCCACATGATTTACATGAGGGAAATTTAACTTTCTTTCCTCTATGATCATCATGAAACTCCATCTTTCTCTTATTATCTGAGTCAGGAAACTTACCGAAGTTGATTTTATTGATCATATTATGAGATTTCTGATTAGGCATAAGAATTATGTTTGGACTTCCAGATCCCATTTCATTTGGTTTCTCATGAAGAATATCATTCCATTGTCTGTCATATCCTCCATTATCATGAATCTTCTTGTTTCTAGCCATTTTCTAAAACCCAAAAAGAATAGTCTGAGAGGAAAAACTCATGATATGGAAAATAACATAGTAAAGGGGGAGTTCCCTCAATATCTAACATCTTAGGTTAAATTCTAATATCGTTACCGTAGTTCTAGGACTATATCCTTTACGTATACTTATCCTTAGGGACATCCCTAGACATACCTTAGAAATATCTCTGGGGATCTCACTAACGTTTTCGTATCCTAGTTTCCAATGGTTGACTAAACCTTTCCTCTGATGCCAACTGTAGAGAACCGAAGCTTGACGTACATAGATATTACATTACTTTTGCGGAATACATAATACATAACAAAAACAGACACATAAGGACCGTAATAATTTAGTGTCTTTGGAAACATGGAATGTAATCTTCTAATCGTGGTGAAAGATCTTCAACATCTCCCATAAAGATCTTCCACTTTTTGTTTCCATACCTAAATCCTTTCTTTTAATCCAAGGGGAAAATAAAACATAAAAAGGGTGAGCTCAAATGCTCAGTAAGGGTAAGCATGGATAAAATAAAACATACCTTATACATTTGAACCTAAAAACATGAACATAATGTTTGAACATCAAAATATTGAGCAATGACTTAAAACATGAAAGTACATAAGGCATAGATCATAATGGAACATAAATAATGATAACATAGAATGGGAATAAAACATGTAATTGTTGCGTCCATTAAGCACATGTAACGATTTCCATAGTAGTCAAGGCATTGCTGCCAAGACCATCTTAGTGGAAAAAGTCCCTTTCTGAATCGAGTTCACTCCTCTTTTCAGTCCTATAACACTTAACCGGATTAACATACCGTTCCAGCCATTTATATCTCATAAGATATAAAATCTTTACCCAATGCGTTGGAGGCAGATATAGGTCCCACCCATCTCATAATGAAATCATTCTTACTTGTGCCACAATATAAACATAAACCTTTCATCATTACCCAAGAATAAAACGGGTTTCATAAACATCATTCCATCATAACGTAATCCGTACAAAAAATATGGATATAATTTCTTCATTAGAAAATTGACACCATTTAAATAATAGATACATGATACTTGAAACATACACATGTGATATAATGTCATCTTAGATGAAAATGGTTTTGATAGAACATCTGAAATGAATTCATGAGGAAAATATCCTTTTTTCTTCAAAATCATTTTCTTTTCAAAAAATGTCATGTATTTTTAAAAGAAAATAATTTTGCTGAAAATATTCATGAAATATTTTGGAGGAATCATCATGAAAATAAGGCTTTATAAAACCGTAAAAATCCTTTCATTCCATATACGTTAAAAAAACATTCTTCTCGTACTTTTTCCAGAAAAGTCAAAAAGTACCTCGTAATGTAAACAGAAGAAAGATTACTTACATACCATGTAGTAAAAGTCAAAATGGGTAAAATGGACTTTTAACAAACATGAAAACACTTTTATAAAACATGGACATGGATGATATAAATAACCCTAGTAATTACTTACGAATGAGCAATCTCAGATAAAAATGAGATTTGCAAAATTATCCCTTACCTTAGGTCTGATATGCTTCGTATGTAACCGAACCTCCTGTAATATTATTTAAATAATGTCATTGACTTATTAAATAATCATATTAATTGTTATGAAATCATATATGGTTCACTTATGACTTTATATTACCCGTTCTTTGTTAAATTCTATGTTAAAAAGTGTTTTCGGTAAAATCGTTTCATTTGTCATCTGTGTTTTGACTTGTAATTATTCATATGATTACTTAGATCATGATTACTTAATTCCAGAATATAAAACATGATTTATATATAATATATATTCAGAATTTACATATATATAATAGATCTATAAATGTAAAGAAATACACCGTCCATGGAGACGGTAGGCCGTACCTACGCATGAACGTTGTTTTCGTTTTCTCATTGAATTGAATGGAAATAATTGGATGTCATATATATATATATATCAAGTATCATTATTATGTCATATATTTAATTATTACTTATTATATAGACTTTATAATCATTTATGAATGGTTAATCATTGAGAATGAATCTCATCGCGTCGTGGAGACGGTATTCCGTACGTACGCACGAGTGATGATATCGTTCCCATGATCATGGAATTTTATTGGAGTGTATGTATACTATTACAGAATCAATATCACTTTACAATAATCATATATAGTTATTATTTACACCATTATACCCATCCATGTAAGGTGGTGGTGGAAAATAGATTACACCACGGCGTGGAGACATTATTCCGTACGTATGCATGCGCGGTGATTTCGTTTTCCATAGAATGGATAGATGGTGAAATAGTGTTGTTTCATACTTATAATAACATATCATTATATGACTAATACTGATGTTATTACTTCAAAATGAAACAACCTAAGAAGAAGATGTGGAAGAAGAAATAAAGGTGAAAGAATCGGTAATGGACATTACCTCTTCTTTGAAGCGGCTCTTTGAGACCTCCTCTTAGGGCTCTAAAATTGGTCTTTGAAGAATACCAGGACCTCTAGGATGTTTCTAGGAAAGTGGAGAAGATACTTTTTCAGGGGTTTACCGATCTTGAAGGCTCAAAGTGGTGTGAGGAAGAGAGGGAGGAGGATCACTTTTATAAGGGAGGAGATGTGCATCTTTGGAAAACTAAATATATTATTTTATTATAAAGTCATATTCGGTTTTAAATAGATCTAATTTGATTTTTTTAAAAGCTAAGGTGGGGATGGGTCTAAATCCTATCATCCAATAGAATTTATACAAGTTTAGGTTTCTATTTTATCCTTATCATTTAGATTTATCTTTAAGTTAAATAATTTTACTTTTACCGTGTCTTCTTGTTTTCTTACACTATAATGTTAATAAAAATACTATGACAAACCTAACGAACCCCAAGTTGTTTATTATTAATATATATAACCTTATCTAAGTCATTTGTATGATCCTTAGATTATTCGGAATTAAATAACCATTAATAATATAATATTTGTTTTAAAAACTATTTTATGTCAATTTTGATACTATTTGGTAATTGATTTTTGTGAAAATGATAACAGAAATATTAGTTCAAAAAAGTGCATTAAATCAATACTAACATGTCATATTAACAAAGAAAATTATTCTAATACATAAAAAGTCTCAAAATACATTAATTTGGGTATTTATAACATCAATTATGTAAATATTTCATTAATAAAATAATTACTGCATCATCGTTGTGTCATAAATAAATTAAATTATTTAATTTCTAAAAACTAAAAATTAAATATGCTTATGTAGGAAATATTTTTTGATTTCTAATGAATATTTAAAGACGAATTTATCTTATGTATAGCCTTATAGTAAAAATGATTTACTTATTAAACGTTGATTTTAACTATTTTAACCCTTCTTTAAATAAATTAATAATAAATGTCCTAATCTAATTCCAGTGGGCCTAAATGGTCATATTTTATTCCTAAGATTGTTTTTGTTCTAATTAAACTTATCCAATAGAATTAGGACATTTGTTAGGGTAATAATAATATCATTTTTACCCTTGACTACCCTATTTACTTTTAACCGAGGTAAATAAAAGTAAAAAGTTACTATTCGCCAAAAATTATTTTCATCTCATTGAACCAAATTTTACTTAGTGAAATCAACCATGTATCTCAGATTTTTGAAATTCCACTCATAGAAGCGGTAAAATTAAGTTTTATGAAAAAATTCAGTTTTTAGCTACCACTTAGTGGTTTCACTATTCATCAAAAAATGAACGTTTCCAGAAAAATACCAAAAATTGGGCCTAAGATATATTTGATATTATGAATTAAAATTTTTTGTTTATTTTACTAAATTCAAAACATATCAGTTACATTAATTAATTTAAAAATTAATTCCCATCGTCAAAACAAATAGCATGTTTTTATGAGATAATAACTATCAAAATATTGACACTTGTTTATGTCTGGTTTAAATTTGAAATTACATCCAATGGACAACATTGTATTAAATTGTAAATATATATTCTAAATATACTTTAAAACAACCCAAATTAATAATTTATCACTATTAATTATTTCAATTAAAAACGTTGTTTTTAATTAAAATTTAGTAATTTTCACTATTCATCAGAAAATGAAAGTTATCTGAAAAGTAGAAAATTTCACCCTAAGATAATTTCGATATTCAGAATCCAAAAATGAAGTCCATTTTAAATGATAAAATTTATAAAATTTCAAAAAGTGGGTATTACTATTCATAACGACTAGTTCATAATAATATTGTAATAATATCTCGTTTAGTGAAACTCGGTATTGCGTACTACACACGCTATCGAGGAAGGTCACGATTGCATGTAATGAAGCCAAGTTAGGGTTGTGTGTTGTGCAATACACTTTTTTTGTAACGTAAAACACAAGAAATCAATAAAATTATAAAGAATATTTCTCATAAAATCTCGGGGTGTTACAGAATCTAAGAAGAAGACCCGCCCAACACAGTCAAGAAATTAAGGGCCAGTATTTGATAAGGCCTTACTCAATGCTGCAGTTCTTGATGCCCTTAGACAATTATCTATTAGAATTAATTCTACTCTCTCAATTCCCAATAGTGGTAACATTAATTCTGATGGTCTTCATCAGACACTTCCTTATGAAGGCTTGCTTCATCACAGTTCAGTCGATCTCAAAGTTTCATCTTCATATTAGAGCCACATGAACCATTTGTGTGGACAGAAGACCAAGGAGAAAAATGTTTCATCATTTGATATAACCCACCATGGTGGTCCACCCCATGATGATGAATTTAATTGAGAAATTCCTCTCCGCAGTTATAATGCACATTGCCTGGAAAATGATCCAATGGAAAATGTAGTGACGAGAAATCCCTCTTATCTTGAGGTAGTTGAAAATGTGAATCCAGTCATGTCTGATGCTTTACCACTAGCAGGTTAAATGCATTCTCAATCAGAAGATATCCTAGGGTTTCGGTCACTCTCTGAACCACCCCTGGGTCATTCATCTTCTAGTTTGATAAGTGAATTCTCTACCAATATTGGTGAATCCGATGAAGCAACAAGGAAGCACCAACTCTAGTACAATCAGGTAGAAGAATCTTCATAAAATTATAAAGAGGAAGTACTGAATATGAGAAAACAAATGGTGGAGGGTGAAGTGCCAGTTTTGTTTTGGACTTTGACCGACTCTCAGTATGATATTCCATAGATGATGACGAAAGATGGAAATCATGATATTCGTTACAACAAATGGAAAGCTCTTTGTCAGTTAAAAAAAATATTATCTTATGTTGAATATGAAAATCATATCAAAATAATAGAAGGTTTACAATTCCAAATTGACAAGGCATCTCTCTCAGTTTTTTGATATCTGAAGGATGAAAAGAAGTAGAGAGCCCATCAGCGTTCATGTCTTGGTGCACTAGGAAGATCGCGCTAGTTAATTTCCAATGCCTCATCTGGTATTCATATCAGGGGATGGGGTGTTCAGGAAGCACTGCATTTCACGGTGCTCTCCAGTCAGCAAAGCCCGTCTAAAATGGTCTCATGCAATGTTATTGCACATGGTCGGCCACAGTCAATTGGCTTTGTTTGTAATCAAAGGCTTTCTCAAGAACAGACTTTAACCAGTTCTTCTCAAAATAAAACATACATAGAACAAGTTGCTGAATTACACCTGCATCAAGCGAACGAGAATATTGAACATGCCTCTCATTTGGAGACACCACATCATCAAGTGACAGATGGTTCTGAAATCATCCAATAGTCTTTTGAGCTGGGTGATAAAAGTGGATGCAGGTTGACGCATCCAACCAACTTCTGGACTAAAGTCTATAAGATCATGAGATCTTACAAGAAGGTCTCAGATATAGAATGTCAAGAACCACCCCAGCTTGCCAGACTGGGGACTCTTTTAACCCAACCATCAGAATCAACAAATAGAATTCGAGGAGTTGAGTAGCAACAGCAGGAACAACCCCTGTCCACCAGACTGGGGACTTTTTCATATCCTCAATCTCTTCCTCAGAGAAATTCAGTCTTCTCTCGATTAGGGAATAAGCCCCAATAGGAACGAAGAGAAAAATTATCAGGATATTCCCTCCAAATTACATTTTATCAAGAAGTACCTGAGGAATCGAATCAACAAAAGGCAATGTCTCATCAATTACATGGATGAAGAAAATATCATAGAAATGCCGATAAAATAGATGCAATGCATTATGTATCAATTAATGAAATCAATGCCATTGTTAATGATCCACCAGATGAGTCTCACTTAGAAGGATCAGATGAAGAGGTTCCATCTCAAGAAGTTGTATGCACAGACACAAATGAAGAAGGTGTGTGTACACGAAATCAAAAGATTACCAAGAATCTGGGGGTTCCTTAAAGTAACCCACTTCCCCCTCTCCGAATGGGATCCAATAAGGGGAATGGAAAGAATCAGGTTACATACCCTTCCTCTGTAGAAGGTAAGTCACTCTCACTAGAGCATAGATTTTCACAACAAGAGGAAGAAATGAAGGAATTAAGGAGGATGAATGCAGAACTACTTCAGGGTAGCCTTCCTCCTAAACGTGTTGGAGTCAGTCAGCCAAGAGAATTTGTTGCAGCTACTGAGATTGATCAAGAATATCCTCCTCTATCAGTACACCCTCATAGGTCAAATCCTATGGGTCAAGTGCTTCCATTGGTTTCAGTACCAGCTGCCACATCTATTCAAGCTCCAGTTATTACACCTGTTCAGGTCCAAGCTCAACCTGATGTTTCTCAAAATTTAATAACTACTATTGAGTCATTAACAGCTCGTTGGGAAGATATGGAGGGAAAATGTGCTCAAATTCAACCAGCAAAGAGAGATTATCCTAAATGAGTTGATGCAATTCCTCCCCCATCAAATTTTTCAGGTACAACATTCCCAATATTTAATGGTTCGGGAGATCCAGAGCAACACTTAACACATTTTTTTCTCATTACGATCCTATGATGGGAACCCATCAGCAATAGGAAGCTGTTAAGGTCAGTTGTTTTGTAATTTCATTACAATGGCCTACCGTTGTCTTGTACACAATCTTGGAATCCCGGTAAATTACTTGGTGGGAGGATCTTCTTCAATGACTCCATTTTCAGTTCAGCTCAACTTTTCCAAAAACAACTATTTTTAACCTTACAAACTATATGAAAAAGGAGAATGAAAGGGTTTCATATTTCATTGATCACAGGAAGCGATTAAGATATTCCCCAATCATAGAACTCCCTCAAGAAAAATTGTAGCCAATTTGTGTGGAAAATCTACGTGTTGAGTTACGCACACCGTTGATCCCTATGAAATACATAGGAGGGTTTCAAGACCTTAATTCAATCGCTCAACAGATTGAAGATCCTCTTATGAAGACTAAGGATAAAAGTCATGTAATTCCATCTTCTCCAAGAAGAAGAATGGGTATAGCATAGACTACTACAGTTATGCTTAAACAATCACCTTTACCTGCTTCTACTTCATAAACTTCATCTTCCCGAAGGGCTCCACCTACTGAGCGTCTTCAACAGAGGCCATTTTGTCAAGATGATCAAAGATATAAAAGACGAAAACAATTTGAGGATTTGAAAAGTAAAGTTTAGTCTTTCAAAAATGATCATGTTTCTGGCTACATCATTTCGGCTCTGAAAAATAATTTGGTTCAATTGCCAAGGTCCAAAAGGCCAAACAAGGAAAGAGATGAAGACCGTCCCTACTATTTCCCATTTCATCAGATGTTGGGGCATCCCATTAATGAATTTTTTGTCTTCAAAGACCTCCTGTAAAAAATGGTTGACTCGGGACAAGTCAAATTGAAAGGTTTTTTAGCTCAGGTATCATGTGTTACTACTACAGATCGAGAGGGGGAAGGTGAGTGGCAATAAGTCAAGAACAAAAATGCACAAAAATATGATGATTGGATGTTCAGAAAAACAATCAATCGAACTCATGCTATATTGCGAACACAATTGAAGAAACCAATTGTGTCTTATGCCCTGAATGCTTCAGAAAAACCATCTTCATTTGAGGGAAAACCCTAAATGAAATGGCATGATTCAAAGAAAGAAGAAGAATCAGAAAGAAGATGAGTACGTGTCAAAGCCCAAGTTGTCTTTGACTCTGCCAGATTTTATGCCATGTACTTCGAAGCAATGGGCACCGTCTCACCAAATGGCATGGCCTAAATTGGCTAGTTAGGGAGAGTCTTCATTGGATAAAGCGTTAATCTTTGGTTTTGTTAATATGATTCATTTAACAGATCCTTATGCAAGTCACGGTTGATATCTCGATGAACATGGGTTCCCTGTATCAAACAGACAAATCAGAGGATGTTCTAGAGGCTCAGGGTATAGGGGCAGACATGGATCTTTCAGATGCCATTATTCCAATTATACCCCTACTAGAACTGTCTATGCGGCAGAAACTTGTGGTAGAGCCCTTCAACGAGCTCAAAAAGAACAAGCAAGTTCTTCCTCACAAGGATGATTCAGTCCTGGCAGAGTTATTCTGGAGGATCGTTTGGAAGTTACACCTTCTTCCTCTCTGCAAGTAAATAGACTTAATCGATATAATATTCCAAAGCCATGAGTATTAACAACTCCTACACTGATACAAGATACATCATCTTCAAAATCATCAACTTCCAAGGCACCTGCTAAACCACATGTTCCTATTGGGAAACACAGGCCTTTGGATCAAAAGTATGATGTATTGAAAATCCTGGCGCAAGTACCGGCCAAGTTATGAATTCTAGATGATTTGAATTTTTTAAAGGATCTTAGGGAGGCACTCATTGATGCATTGTCATGTACTCAGGAGTTTGAAACTAAAATTGTTGTAGCAGAAACCTACCATGTAGAGAATAATCCTGCAGAATTGCATGTAGTGATATCGTTCACATATGAAGATGACGATGATTTTGTGCATGGATATATTAGTCCTTTTTATTTATCTGGAAAGGTCAATGGTGTGTACATACAAAGATCTTTCATTGATAATGGTTCAGGAGTCATCCTCATCCCCATTCGTACACTTTGTCAATTGGGCCTCACAGAATCTGATTTATCTCCTTCTACTATGATGTTTCAAGGAAATGATCAAAATGAACATGATCCACTTGCTGAGAATACACTCAGAACTCAGTTTAGAGATCATGTATCCAATTCATATTTCATGGTTTATTATCAAGACACATCTTTCAACATCATGCTTGGAAGACCCTGGCTACATCAAAATGTGGCTATCCCTTCATCATATCATCAATGTCTCAAATATTGTTTCGATGATCAAATTGGGACATTGTATGGTGATAAGGCCCCGTTCAAGAAATGTGAATCTCAATACATTGAGGGGAATTCTATCACATGAAGGGAATGGATAAATAAACAACAAGGGAGATTACCAAAGTTAATGCTCCATATGGTTTGGAAAAAATTCCAGTAATCCCATTTGCACATGTGAGTACAGATTATGTGTTGCCTATCAGTAAAATTGACTAGATAGACCCAAATAAAAATACTCTTATGGAAACATCCATAATGTCAATTAAAACAATCAAGCCAGACAGTATGAGAGAAATTATTGATTCGCCAAGCAATGATGAAATCTCAAATGGGGATGTCTTCATTTCATCTGCTAAAATTCAACAAGTCTATACTTTTCCAAACAGGCTAGAATATGTTATAGTAATGCCATAGATGAACGATGATGTAGATCCTCAATCCACCATCACCTCTTTAATACCCAGGGAAAACCCTTCATCATCAATATGGTCGGAAATGGATGCTTTTTCTTCAGGATGTTCACATTTTAACATCTCTTTTGATCATGAAAATTCTACTTCATCATCTACTATGCAAGTAGAAATAGAAGAAATAACACATGTTGAAGAAGAAGAAGAAGATCTCAGGGATTCTCCTATAGAATTTGAAGAGGGTATCTCTACCATTGTGGATGAACTCAGAGAATTAAATCTAGGTACAAAAGAAGATCCACACCCCACTTTAATTAGTGAAGCCATGACTCATGAAGAGAAAGAGATGTATGTTTCATTTTTAAGAAAAATAGAGATATATTTTCTTGGAACTATACAGAGATGCCTGGGCTTGAGCCTAATGTTGTTACTCATTGTTTGGGTTTTCTAGAAGAACATCGAGGATTCAAGCAAGTCGCAAGAAGAACACACCCAACCTATGTTTCCAAAATTGAAGCTAAAGTGGATAAGATTATCAAAGATAACTTCATCAGAGAAGTTCAATATCCCAAATGGCTGGCTAATATTCTCCCAGTGATAAAGAAGAGTGGAAAAATTAGAGTTTGCATTGATTTCAGAGATCATAATCTGAATTTTCTTATGGTTGATTTTTTAGTTCCGATCACAGAACTATTAGTTCCTGCAACAGCTGGCTATGAATCACTTTACTTCATGTATGGATATTCCGGGTATAATCAAATCTGAATGGATCTAGAAGATGATGAATCTACAGCCTTCAGAGCCCCTCCGGGTGTGTTCTGCTATCGGGTAATGCCCTTTGGCCTAAAGAATGTAGGCTCAACATATCAGCATACCATGAATCGTATCTTCAAACCCTTTTTATGGAAATTTGTTGAATGTTATGTGTATGATTTCGGGGTTAAATCCAATCAATGTTCTAATCACTTGGCTGATTTGGAAGTCAAATTCCACAAACTTCGGCAACATAATTTGATGATGAACCCCTTAAAACGTTCTTTTGGTGTAACCTCAAGAAAGTTTCTCGACATTTTTGTACGCCATCATGGTATCGATGTTGATTCTGAGAAGGAAAAGTCAGTCCTTGGTGTGTGACCTCCTATAAATTTGAAATAATTGACAGGGTTTCAAGGACACTTAGCCTATATTCATCATTTCTTCAATAATTTTGTAGGAAAATGATTACACTTCACCAAATTAATGAAGAAGGGAGTCACTTACCAGTGGGATGAAGAATGTAAAGAAGCATTCAATATTCTCAAAAAGTATCTCTTGAGTCCACCAATATTAATGAAACCTATTGAAGGAAGACCTCTTATCCTCTATGTGACAGCTTTAGAGTGATCATTGGGTGCCTTTCTTGCTCAGAAGAATGATTCTGGGAATGAGAACAGCCTCTACTATCTCAGTCGGACTATGCGTGATGCAGAAACTAGATATTCATGTATTGAGAAGTGATGCCTAGCATTAATCCTTGTAGTTCAGAAGTTGAGACACTACCTATAACATCATGAGGTCCAATTGGTATCTCTCAATAACCCGCTCAGATTCATCCTTAGTCGTCCAATGTTTGCAGGATGTCTGGCAAGTTGGGCAGTTATTTTGCAGCAATTTGACATTTAGTATATGTCTCAAAAGAAAATAAAGGGCCAAGCTCTCGTTGATTTCCTTTCTGAACACCCTTTAGTAGAAGATACATATTCATATATTGAACTTCCTGATGAGTGTGTCTTCTTTATTCAAGATAGTTTTCAGAAATTGGAAATGTACTTTGATGGTGCTTCCAGAAGTCCAACAGGAAGGAAAAGGGAAAATCCAAAATTCAACAAAGTTGGCATAGGAATTGTGCAAATTTCTCCAGAAAAGGCTGTGTTACCCAATTCCTTTTAATTTTTGGGAGGAGGTACAAATAATGATACAAAATACCACGCTCTCATCACAGTCTTAGAGTTGGTGCTTCAAGCACAAGTGAATCACTTAAAGGTGAAAGGTGATTCTGACCTTGTAATCAAACAAGTAAATATGGATTATGAAATCAGAAAATAAGAGCTAATACCTTTGTATGATTACGTCAGAGAGTTAATGGTGAAATTTCCTTTGGAACTGAAATTTTCTTATGTCCCACAGTCACAAAATTATCAAGCTGATGCACTAGCTAATGAAGACACAGCTCTTGCAGATCCAAATCGGGACAAGACAAGCATCAGTATTGCCCACCGTCATACAATATCACATTATGTTCTAACCAGAATAGAGGAAATCAATGAAATTAGTCCCATTCCTGAACCATATGGTCATACTGCAGGGTGGATGACACCTATCATGGAATTCCTTCAAAATGGAACACTTCCACCCGATAGAGCTGGGAAAGAACAAATTCGGTGATGTGTGGTCAATTTTAATCATTATGACAGCCCAGATCACCTAGATATTGTTCTCTAGAATCGTGGTTTTCATGGAGTTCTCTTCAGATGTATTGATGGTGAAGAGACAATGGTTGCTATGAAATATGTTCATGTAAGAGTCTGTGGTTCCCACCAATCTGGACATAGACTATCTGATCAAATTTGAAGGTTTGGATACTGTTGGGATTCAATGATACAAAATTGTTTTGATTTCATAAAGATGTGTCATTCATGCCATGTACATTCCAACTTCATTCATCAGCACCCAGAGTTGCTTCATATAGCTAAATACTCATGTCCATTTGCCACATAGGGAATGGATGTTGTGGCACCTTATCTATCATCTACAGCCAAGTAGTTTAAGTACATTCTTACTTCCACTGACTTCTTTTCCAAATGGGCAGAGGCAATACCTCTCAAATAAGTTAGTTCTAAAAGCATTGTTAGCTTCATCAATTCTAACATCATTTCAATATTTCGTGTCCCTTTTACCATATTGACAGACAATGGCACTAACTTCTGTTCATCCAAGGTTAAGACGATGTATAAATAATACAACATCAAATCCAAACATTCATCTCAGTATCATGCAGCGGCTAATGTCCAGATAGAAGCCTTCAACAATACTCATTCAAATATACTGCAAAAGATGGTGGATAAAGATAAGAATTCATGTCCTGATAAACTCTTTCATTCTTTATGGGCTTATCAGACCCCCCCCCCCGCACTACAACGTAGTCAACATCATATTCACTGATATATGGAACAGAATCCGTTTTTCCCATTGAAATTAAGTTACCGTTGCTCAGAGTAGCCATTTGTGATCTGTAATCTACAGATGGAAAATCTCAAAAGCGATTGGATGAATTGGAACAGTTAGATGAGAAAAGATTGTGCACCATGAACCAATTGGAAGTTTATCAAAACCGAATATCATGGAATTTCAATAAAAAAGTTCGTCTTCGTTCATTCATTCAGGGAGAATTGGTATTGGTTCTCAGAACTCCAATGATACCAGGAAAGAAACCTCCCAAGCATGAATTAAAATGGGAAGGACCTTACTCAATACTTAAGGTCTACTCCAATGGGGAATATTCCTTAATCACAATGGATGGAGAACTCATCACTACTCCAACCAATGCCATATTTCTAAAGAAGTATTTTTTATAAACACAAAATACAACAGTTTCAATCCATGAAAATGACCTTACAATATTTGTATTACATTCATCCCACATGACATTAAACTATGACGTCCTAGATACATGACGCTAAACTGTACAGAAGTCCCTTACGTCCAGTAAGACATTAAACTGCCCCATTATGGTCCATGCATATGACCTTAAACTATTTTCATGCCTCATGTCTAGCAAGACTTTAAACTGCATCATCCATGGTCTATGCATATGACCTTAAACTATTCTCACCATCATCCAATATGACACTAAACTGTATCATCCCTTTTCGTCCGACATGATGTTAAATTGTGTCAATGTCCGACAACATGTCAAACTGAACCATTATTTGCAGTCCATGCATACGACCTTAAACTATTACATCCCTCTCATCCAACATGAAGTTAAACTGTGAAACAATTCCTAATACGTCCAACATAACGTTAAATTGTGTCCTCTTTTGTCCTTACTGCATGACATTAAACTGCACAGTCCCCCTTTCATCCAACATGATGTTAAACTATATTGTCCCCATCGTCTTAGCTACAGGATGCTAAACTGTATAGCACCCTTATTGTCCCTCAAGAGGTTAAACTGTGTCCCTTTAATACGTCCTACATGACGTTAAACTGTATTTTGTCCCTACTACATGACACTAAACTGTGCAGCACCAATTCTCCTAACTGCAAGACATTAAAATGCATAGTCCCTTCATACATCCTACATGACAATAAACTGTGTATCATTATGGTTGTTGCTATCTCTTGTTCCTCACACCGAGTATGACTCACATGAGAATAGAGAAAACATCAACCATAACACTCTCTTTGGGACACTAACCACATGTATGTCCAAATACCATTTTTAGGTCGTTGTCCCCAAGAACAACTTGATCACTAATTCAATCTTTAATTGAACTACACTGACATTGATCCTCACCTTCTAGGCTGGGTACATAGGCAAACTCCTGAGGTTCAAGCCCAAAACCGATCTCATCACATCGGTTCACCTCCATCTCATATGATATTGACTCGTGAAGCCACTTCCAGAATCAATATCTTTATATTGGTTCACCTTTGTCCATGCTATACTACGTTAAAATGTACAACACCTTTGACATGTACGACAATAAACTACAACATTCTTTGATACCCTCACCTGAGAGGGAATCATTATTTAAATTGACTTCCAATCGTGTTATATTCAAAAGTCTATGTGCATACATGGAAATGCCTGAACTTTTTATCTTGGGTTAAACCATCATTCCACTAATTTCCCCTTTTCACCCTTCACTTTTACGAACTAAATATGTACAAACGGTATTTCTAGAACTATGTGGGATTGATTCCCATAATTATGGGATACGTAGGAATGTTCGAGTATCCCTTGAATCAAGCCCCAAGCTGTTTGGGCCTAACCCCGAATTCCACTCTCAGACCCCTGGCTGAAAAGTCCCTATGAAAACACACACTGTGTATTCATTATTATGGTCTGATCTCTATGAACCTAAACTAAGATCTCCCATACTTTCATCCCACATGACATTAAACTGAATTTCAAGAACTACGTATGGCTTGATTCCCATCCTTATGGGATACATAGTGAAGTCCAACATTTCAATTCAGGACCCAGCAACAATATGATTATGGTTAAAATTGATCTGTGTGTCTCTAAAAACATTGGAAAATACCCATTTTTATGTGTCATAGTCCTATCCATAAATATTTTCAGATCTTAATAACCCGTTTCTCGACTTCTACTCACAATATTTCCAATTTCTAAGAGTTCTTTTGCCTGACTATACAGCACGTGCCCTTATGCGTCCTTACATAAGTTGTCTACAGAACGGACCTATCAGCCAAAAGATGCTATTATTTGACAATGCATCCAATTCCCGTAGGTGGACCTGCATAATTCTACCCCCTAATAGGTTTGTTAAATAATGGTAAATTCATTGTTAGGAAGAAAACTTCTTTTGTCCTTAGTTTTCTTAACTACAATATGTAGGGATCCGCAAAAAATAGCCATCGTTAATATATTTGTCTCATACAGTTTTTCATGATCTGTATGTATTCAAGTCTATGGTTTATATTTCCCTTCCCTACGTTTGGGTCAGACCTTCATTGAAGTGACATTAATCCAGTTCTTTGACAATCTTATTTGGAAATAGCTTTTCCATATTCAAGTACCTATCTCCATACAACAAACTCTATGATTTGGAAAATTTGAATCCCCATAAACTTTCACTGGCTTTTTAGAAGTAGAAAAGTAAATTTCTGAAAGTACTTTTTCTTGACAATGCAGCACGTTCCCTTAGGAGGCCTTGTATAAATAGTATACATACCAGGCCTGTTAGCCAAAAGATGCTATTATTTGACAATGCAGCCAATGCCCTTAGGTGGCCCTGCATAATTCAACCCCCCTAACGGGTTTGTTAAATTATGGTAACTTCATTCTTGGGAACTACTTCTTCTAATGACTTTTGGACCTTTTTCATATCATTCCTAAGATTTAGAATTTCTTAAGTCATAGTTTACATATTTTCCCTCATACATGGGTGTGGTAATATGCTTCCAGATAAATTATCAAGGAATTGAGTCAATTCTAATCCATTCGGTCAAATCTATTTCGACCTTAAACATTAGCCTTTATGTCCAACGTGTATGACTATAAACTTCCCACAAAAGACAAGGGAACTATGAATAAAAGTCGAGTCCCAGCTCGCTATACATATATTTTGATTGATTTAGATAATATTGAGAAATTAAATGATTCAAAGTTTGTAGGGTTATTTATAATAATCCTAGTAAAAATCAAACTATACATACTTAGCCTATTGGTTTAAGTAAAAATTTAATGCAGGTAGTAGGAAAATACATGCACAAATGATTGAAGATGAATGTGTTTTTTTCATTTGATGCACAAAAATTAGAAGGACATCCATAGATCGGAGTCTCTTCTCTTTTCCAAGAAGTTACAAGAGGCTGTCAACAAAAGTCTTCACTTGATGTACAACATCCCAAGCTTCATCAGCAGCCACTTGAAGCTCATGCACTCGACCAAATTCACTCTTTTCAGCCTGAGGGAGTGCTTTATTGGCATCCGTGATAGCTTTCATCCCATTTTGTTGAGCTCCCTCCAATGAAATTTTGAGTTGGTCATGTTCCCCAGTAACAACATCTAACTGTTGCTGAAGGTTCCTCTGATGGACGACATTATCTTTGATATTATGCTTTAGCTCCTTCATCTTAGAAGCATAGTCAGCCTCATCTTGGGATACCGTAGCCTCAAATTCACTGATATTGGCTGAAAGATTCACCCTTGTTAGATCTTCACGGCACTTTTTCTCCTTCTCCCTCATTAAGATGACTTGTTTTACTACGGGATGGATCTTTTGATATCCAAAACCACCAAGTCCCAGCATAAATAACTAGGATGACAGTCGTGGGATCTTTGATGACATCTCATAAAGAGGCACTTAAGATCTTATTTTCCATATATTTTTCCATGCCTTTCATCATGAAAATTGGAGCGCCTTTTGTACTTCTAGATCAGACTCAACATCACTGTCACAGGGGGGAATATAATCCAGGATTAATGCACTTAGGGATGTGCCCTTTTCTGCTCCTTCCACCCTGACCTGTGCTTATTCACATTAAATTCCCATTGGGGTGGAGGCTAAGTCATCCCCTCTAGATCTATCCACTAAAATTGATAGCCCTGCATAAATAGTTGAAAGCTTTGGTTTGTTTCAAAGGATAACAAAAGATAATTAGTTGTCTTGAAAATTATGTATAGTCGCAAATATTGTTATCCCTAACCCAATGGTAGATCAGTTACTTGAGAAGGCTCCTACCCGTCTTTCCTAGCTTCAAGAGGATTTTTAGGGTGACATTAAGGAAGCTCTATGGGGTTTAGCTCCACATGCGCTAATGTCTCTACAATAGCAGGGTTTTTTGTACCCCCTTCAGGCATTTGTAGTTCAGCAACTTGATCAGATAGAACTGTAAATTTGAACCGATCAGGATGAGACATGTAATAAGAAGTTATTTTTAATAGGACTAAGGATAACACTCACATCCATAATCTTCTAAATTACATGGTAATTTAACATGATCTAAAAAATATTCAAAAGATGCGCCAAGTCCCATCATTCCATCAAATGTAATATCAGAATCCTGATTAATCTCACTAGTGGGAGCATTTGTTATGTCTTCTTGGCGACCATAATCATGCGGTCTCTGACCCTGAGCAGCATTATCAGATAAAATAACGGCGTCAGTTGAAATGGCCACCAAAAGCTCACGTGTAGGGGTTGAACCTAAATTATTACATAATGGATGTCTGTCGATGATTCATTTGACATTTTATGAAGCATTGATGACTTACCAGAAACAATTCCTTCTCTTCTTGCAACAACAACAGGAGGGATACTGGGAATAGACACTGGATCTTCTTCAGAAGCAGCCAAGCTGCCATGAGCTTGTGATTGTTCACCAACTTCCCCCATTGTCCACATAAGAGGGTCAATCCTTTCCCTTAAAGGGGAAATTGAAGAATCCCCTACAAATCACAAGAAAAATGAGTAATCTTTTCATGACATAAGACTCATAATTATGCAATGAAATTACCACTACTAATAAAGAGTTTTTCTGTGGACTTCCTCCTTTAGTGCTTATCATTATTTGGATTTTTGGGAGTGTTAGAAGTCTCCCTTATAGGTACATGAATTTTAGAATTGAAGGCCATGACCAACTCCTCTTCGATGGCCTTCTGTCCTGGAGATATCTTGCCCGACTCGCGAGGAGATTCATCAGTAGCCCCGATGGCAGTACCACCAGAGCTATATTGCAGCAAAGGAACCTCATTAGTTCCTTTCATTGCAAGCTACAGGATGACGAAAATAATTTCCTTGAGTAATAAATATTTTACTGAAATCAAGTTACAAATAATATAAGGAAGTAAACTTACATCTTCAGGATCCACATAATCATGCCACTCCTTATCTCCGGAAGCATCAGACCCCTTAGCGGCACCACGATCTATTATTTCCATCACCCGCTTGGTGACACGAATGGAATCACCAGTGGCATATATGATCATTTCCAGCTCTCTAATGTAAGCACGATCTTCATTGGGGTTATTATCAAAACAAATATCTATAGAAGCTAGAAGATTCCCTATTCCAGGGAGGTGCACCCCCTCGCACAGATCCATCCAGGCAGTTTCAGCATCACAGTATAAACTTTTCCATGTCTGGATAGCCTCTGGTCCTAGATATTCAGTATGTGTACCAGAAGGATGCGAGGAAGGTCCTACAATTTTGGATTTGAGCTTCTTCCCAGATCCTGAAACTACAGATAGGGAATAAGAAAATTCGACTTGTTGCTCTATAAAGTGATGGTGATTAAATTGCCACAATGAAGAAAATCACCACGAGTTTATGGGGTGGGTCTTTTGATTCTAACTGGAGGATTATATAGAGCACGAGGTCTCTTTGCCCTTTGTTGTGCCTCATCATCCCCATCTTGGGAATCTGGTGAATCAGTCTAAGATGAGAAATCTAGCGAATCTTCTCCAGGTGGGGAAGCATCACCTTCCCGAGGGAGGGTTTCTTTCTCTACCGTCCTCTTCCTTTTCCCAACCCGATAATCTGGGTGATTTAGTACCCCTTTAGGTTATGATGTTATCCAGTTCTCGGCATACCATGTAGTCATGTTATTTGACTCCTTTTCAACTGGTAGATCAAATAATGCCCCGGTCTTCTCCCTAGATGTCAGAAACTATAGTTTTCGGAAAACCATCGAATGTTGGTCTGACCTAACATGCACTGGGAGAGATACAAAGGTCTACTGCAAACACTTAAATTTACGTGAAAATCTATATGGAGCATAGTCCTTGCATATAATCTCTCTTTCAGTCCTGGTGACCAGCACACTATCTCTACAGGCCAGTATGTATTCCCTCAATTCCAGGATAATTGTTCCATTATCAACAAAACGCCCGGTTGGCGTATTTTTATAAGGAATGAAATTAAATTCCTTATACATGCTCAACCTCACCTTCATGTCCTAATAATTCAGAGCTAGTGGAGCAATTCTAGATAATGCTTTCACTGATGGCCTGAAAGAACTTCTGGGGATCTGTGCCCCATTTTGTACATTATACATCCTGAAGTGATTGGTGATCCATCCCCACAAAACTTGGAATGGTCCCACTATTCTCAAAGGTGACTTACTCATGAAGACATGGAGTATGCTCATGTGAATCATTGCTAAAATTTGGGTACCCAACCCAACCATTTTTACCTCAGCCAATTTTGCTACAATAACGAAGGTCCCTGGCCTGACGCCTCTCTTCGAGTCCCTGGCTGGAAGATGATAAACACTGAGCCTCAAGTCCAAGAGGCCTGCCAGACAAGTCTTCTTTGGGATTCTCTCTCACCTCATATCCCCAGTTTTCACATTCTCCTACTTCCAGGGTTGGCCAGAATGTGCCATGAGCACCCCTCTTCTCTGTTTTGGGGAAGGTGGTAGGACGAGTGGGCCTCTTCACCACGGGCCCCTTCTTCTTGGATCCTTCTCCTTCGATCCCTTCTCCTTCATATTTTTCTCCTGCTTCTCAATTAGAATCATATTCATCCACTCATCTGGATGAATATCCTTTCTATAATGAGTTAATGAGGTCTCTGAACTCCTGAGCTTGTTTTAGATTTTCAATAATTCTCATGCTAAAGCTGAAGCCTTCTCTGAATGTTTCCAAGGTGACTTCGGGGGATGAATTTATCATACATATCACCCAACATTGGTGCCCCTGAGATCATGTGGACATCCCACAGACTGATGCCTAATTCTCCATGATTCAGATGGAATGAATTGGTTTCTGGGCTCCAATGGCTGCGTATCTTCGGTACAATGTTATCATGCCTGTAAACATATGTTTTCCCAGACCAGAAGGCTTCATATATCACAACTCCTTTCAAATCCTTGACAAAATCTGCACAGGTTTGTCGCACCCAGTATGGCCAAATCCATGTTGGCTTCACATAACCTCCAGGACGGAAGTCCCATATCTTCTTCCAGCCTTTGTATTGATTCATCTAAGAGTTTTAGAAAATTGAGGGATAACAATGTGGTTTCATCTCGGGCTTATGAGGTTTCAGATCTGGAATACAAGGACTGTGATGCATCATATGGGCCTTCTCCATTGTTCCATCATTTATAAATTCTCCTCCACATAAAATATTTGTTGAAGCAATGTTGGTGTAATTTTGAGACCAATAATGTGGGAGATAGTTCTTTGCCTCTGGAATCGAAGCTTCTCGTAGATGACTATAGCCATATAAAGGCAGATAAATTCTCTGGGGGAAGTCACAATGATACTTCATCGAATACTTAGCCAAATCTGGGAGAGTAATATCGCAGATGGTATAGTAATCATGGCCAGTGATGATCATAATATAATCAATTCGATTTCTAGACAGTTCATCAGCTGTTTTGATTCTTTTGGGAGCCATTGAATCTGCACAAAAGTTGAATAAATTTCCTATTAAATGGGTTGATTTTTCATAAAATTTGTGAAGAAATTCGAAAAAATGGAAAAGGCACTAAGGAGTGCAAGTCTAATTTTGGCGCACAATTATGGATGTGTCGCGCAAGTATGGATATGTCGTGCATGTTTTTGGCATTCATGTATCACCGCGCAAGAACAAATACCTCTACAATAGCGCGACATCAATGAAACATCAGAAAACAGGGCAACTTGCATGGTGAAGGAAACTTGTGTGGTGGGAGCTCAAAATTTGGAAATTTGGTTCTTTGCGTGTGGAATGGATGCATATATATAGGCCATGCGACACCCCTGCGCGCCGATTCATGCGCAGATCAACACTTGCACGCCACCCACTGCGTGCTCAACACTTGTGAGCCGCATGTTCCTTGGTTTTCTTCTTTTCCTCAGAGTCACATCTTCATTTCATACCGATCCAACTCTGAGGGGGGAATTTTGTTGATGCTCCTTTCTATCACAGAGTCTAAATGAATGAAAAGGGAAATAACTTGAACCCAAAGTGATTCATCCTTTGAAGAAACATCAAAAATTGAAAAATACATGAACAAAGGTTTAAATGAACTTGGGTCATGCAAGTTCCACCAAGGTCATGCAAGTATACTTGCGCGCCTCCCATTAGTGGCGTAGGTGACTTGCGCACCCACTTTGAATTTTTCCCAGGGTCTTCTCCACTCTATAAATAACCCCGGTGGGCCCCCCATTTCGGGGACGAAAAATTCCAGAAACTCAAATTTCAGCTCCCGGTGCCCTAGTCTCTTCTCAAAGCTTCTGAACACTTCTATGGTAATTTATTACATAGAATGGAAGATCTAAATAGGGGGAGTAAGGACTATGTGTTGAAACTCATCAACACTTTTGCGCCTAGGTGGCCAACCCTTAAGAGAAATGGCCACACTTGCATGCCGCCTTACCCCTTCAACAGAACATGTGTGCCACTCTTATGGAAGCCTCTAGGATAGTACTAAGGGATTGAGCCAAGTCTCACGCAACTATTACCCTAATGATTGACCATCCCTCCAGTACCCATGTGTTGCGCAGGTACACCTGTGCGACCAGGACTTGCGTGCCGACATTGGACTTGCACACCCCTCTCTTTTTAGGTGCCCTTCCTTCCCATTTTACCTCTTTTATGCCTATCCATCACTCATATTCAGGATAGAGCCTTCAGAACTCTTTCCAAAGCCATTCAGGGCATGATTTCCTTGTTTTATTCCTTATCTAAAAGAAAGTGTATGGAACATCTCTTAAGACCTAGTGATTTACATATCTTTATGTCACTAAGGTTATAGATTTAATTCATTCAACCTCATCCTTTAAGATGAGAGAATCCTTAACCTAGGCCCCCTTTTCATGAGTAATCCCCAGTCCAAGTTCTCATTAATTTGGGCATCCTCCTTAGGAGTATGTCCCAGGTCCCTTAATATGGACATCCTTTTCCAGAGTAAGCCCTAGTCTCTAATATGGGCATCCTCCTTAGGAGTAAGCCCCAAGTCTCCTAATCTGGGATTCCTTTTCAAGAGTAAGCCCCAGTCTCAAATATGGGCATCCTGCTTAGGAGTAAGACCCAGTCTCAAATATGGGAATCCTCCTTAGGAGTAATCCCCAATTACCCTAATCTAGGCATCCTCCTTATGAGTAAGCCCCATTCATAATTCCTTTAACCTGGGATTCATTTTCAGGAGTAAGCCCCAGTCTCAAATTTGGGCGTCCTCCTTAGCAGTAAGCCCCAAATACCTTAATTTTCAAATACCTTTAACCTGGGCCTCCTTCTCAAGAGTAAGACCTAGTATTAATTTCTCTTAACCAGTCTTAATTTACTTTTGATCCAGGCTTCCTTCTCAGGAGTAAAACCCAACCATAAGTCCCCTCCTAATTTGGGCATCTTCCGTAGGAGTATGCCCCAAGTTAGAGTATCCAAATCTATATAAAGGAAATATACCTTTATGGACCATGTTCCCTGAAATCTTCTTTGAAATAATTCCCAATCTCTATCTATTTGTGTAGTCATACATACATAAGTCCCACATCATTTTCAAAGATTGTATCTTTCGTGGCACAATTGTCTGGTTTTACCAATACCTCTTATTTCTCACACCGAGCATGACTCACATGAGCGTAGTGTGTAAAAGTAATTATGAAATATTTCATTGAGACATCAATCATACATAAAAATCATACTCCCTTACACAAACTACGTGGGTTATGATTCCTTTTCTAAATAAAGGATACGTAGGTAGCCCATCTGCGGGTACGATCCCATCTTTGAAATAATCCATGTCCTTCTGAATGACAATAAACTTCAAGTGCCCCAATGAGTGGCTTTAAAACCAGTAAGTTCATTATAATGATCAAGAGACTTTTATATAACGTATTAAAGGATACCATTGACTAAGAATCTCTAACAAATACAGTTGATTCTCTATCGATGAAGAACCTCAAATACATATAAAACATTCTCTAAATTTCTTACATATCAATCATTGATTGTCAGATCTAAAGGAAATCTCATTTTATAAATGGTAATTTAATAAGGATTCATGAACATAACTTAAATCATTTAAGAGAGTCTTGGATTAGACAATAATTCCCCTCAAAAAGGTGTGATGAGTCCGACCTCCCATCCTCTCGACCAATGAAAATTATTAAGCCTCATCATTCCACATCTAATGTGCGCCTACCTTTGGAAAGTTGGTACAAATGGATATGGAATAATTGGATGTTTCCGGTTCTACAAACAACCCCATTAAAAACCTATTGGAATTTTTGAACCATCAATCAATGAGGTCATTCCCAATTCCAAAGGAAAAAAGTGCATAAAAATGTAATATATAATCTATATAATTTAAAATAATTTTTCTAAATATGGTATATATTTCAATGCATTCAACAATTTGTTATCTTGCATTATTGGAAACAACATCATTCTTTCATAGCTTATATTACATGCAAGACTGACTTTGGTAGAATACAATAAATTTTTTTATTTACATATAAAATTATCATCTAGTTGTTATGTTGGTAGTTATTAATAGGATTAACTAATCATTGAAAATATTTACCTAAATTTATCAGTAACCAATTAATTATAAATGAATATGAAAACTAATTTCATATAATGTAGTTTTAAAAAAAAACAATTATAATGAGATAATGATTTTTTATAATAATAAATAAAATAAAATAATATTTATGGATGATCATAATGGAATTTGTATATTTGTTAGTCACTACATTTTTCTATAATAATCTAATATTTTGTATAAGTATAATAGAAGAAATAATTCAAATGTTGGCATAAAAATTGGAATTTATTTTAAGGGCGTTTTTATACCTTTTAATGGATGACATTGTGGAACCCAAAAATTTGAATTTTTTAATTTCTCAGAGAAAATAAACATCTTTTTTTGTGTAATTTTTAAAATTTATTAGTGTTTATTTTTTATATTTTTCTGAGAAATTTCATTTTTTAGGAACTTTGAAAAATTTTGAATTTTATTTAAAGGATACTTTTTAGAATAAATAACTTATAAGGTTAAATAATAATTTGAATTTTTTTTATAAATTAAATACAATAAAATTATAAATATAATGATATTATTATGTTAATTTGAATTAAATTCATATTTAATATAGATATAAAAACTGAGTAACATTTTCAGTTTAATATACGAATTTTATTCCATCATTGATAATAATTTTATATGAAATTAAGCCACTTCTATGAGTTGAATTAAGAAAAATGGATTCAATATATATAATAATTTTAATTTATAAATTATAATAAGGCTATGATATTTTTTTTCCAATGATAGTAGTGAATGAAGTTAATATTAATTACACTGATTAATGTAAAAATATGTTTACACGGTGATTAAAAAAATAATATAAGGAGTAAAAATACAATAAAAAACATGTACAAAATCCATTGGATTTCCATATTACTACCTTATAACTTATATCTTAGATAATGAGGAATTATTGGACTTGATATACATAAATTATTTGTTATATAATTTACTCTTTCAAAAATATAATAATGTCACTCACCTCACATAAAAAAGGACACCCCATATAATGTCGACATTATACATTAAAGATACTTTTATTCATAAAGTAACTTCCCAAATAACATCCCAACATAGAAACACTCATCATTTCATTTATGAAATTCATTACTACAAACCTAAGGTGTATACCCGAAGAAGAGGTAATTTTCTTGTAACATCATTTTTTTATTTATTTATCAAAATCCTTAAATTATTATTATAACATTAAACTATAACAACCAAAGTTTATTTATTATATATAAATTTTTTTTGGTTTATTTTGTTACTTAAAACATTATACACAACAATGAAATGGATTATGGAATCATCCTATGTATGTACGGAGGACTACGACCTCACGAATCAATTTCATTCGTTACAAAATTACCACATATCAATGTTTTGAATAATAATGTATTTATAGTTTGTATAATTTATATTTTAAATCTATTATAATATTGTGCTTATATAATTTTTATCTCACTCATTAATTTAAGGATTACATTTTTTGGTAATACGATATCGTCTCTTATGTGCACGACAGACTACTGCCTCACAGAGCGATGAGATTAATTCATAATTTACATGGAATGAATTGAGGATTATTTTAATATAGATATGAGATATATATCTGATAACAATGATTATTAATGATAATATATATTTATATATATTAGTTTTTACTCATTCAAAATTACATGAAAATGGATATTTCATTCAGATGTACGTATGTCCCACCATCTCCATGAATTGTATATTTAATTTCCTATATGAAAGTATTATGGATTACTATAAATGAATATATACTGAATATATATTACATTTAAATCATTGTTTCTGACACTTTTTTTGGGCATACATCATCATGTTGCCACACGCTGGTTGTTTCCCTTTATTCCTGCTTTCCAAATGAAGGTGGAATCTGTTGATTATTATTGGATGTTTGGTCCTTGATTGAAACGGGATGATGGGATATCAGTCTCTGCTTCTGGGGATTCCTCCTCAGAATTTTTTGTTTATTCCAAATCTACCTCATTAATTTAATATGTTTTTTATGAATCTCTTCATGGTGCCATATCTTCCTTGATTATAGTTAATTACATTACTGCGTTTAGGAAATTCCATGGGATTCACTCTGGGCAACAACCTTATTTCAGTAGAATAGTCACGTGGGGCATCACTGGCATGTTAGGTCACATGAAAACTTGTACATCTTGATTTATTCCCCTTAGGATAGGGCTTCTCGAGGGTGGGGAATCCCGAGGCATCACACACTGAGTATGGGAACTATATTCAATTACCATGTCCCTATGATTTTCCACAACATAACATGATTAGCATAGGGTATTTCATGAGTTTAATGTCTAGTGGGGACAGATCAGACATATCAGAACACTGATGAGACTAGATCAGATGGGTGCATCGCTAGGAGGTATCCCCGGGGAGGCTTAGCAGATGAATGAATTAGAATTCCCGATAAGGATAGAGATGATGTGGTGTATCACATAATGTGATGATATCACATCGAGAAGGATGATATGGACACTATTGAGAAATGGATTGGGGAATGTTCACCCTCAAAATGGGGAAACTGTGGTTTACCATTAGATGGGATTGAACCTCATGTATTTTTCCTTACGTCCATTGTACAAAATATAGGGATAAAAACTAATGTAGTTTGAAATGGTGAATGATGGGATTAGGGTGTACACAGTGGACAACAACATCAAGACAAGTTGAGGGCTAACACATGGTTAGAGTCCAGTCTCAAGAAGAACACTCTTGGGTGGATGGTTTTGGATTTTGTGGGGAATATGCATGGTTAGCTTCAGATGGATGGAATGATTTCACCGAGATGTGGTGGCATGTGTAGGAATCAAGATGAATGATGGATGGTTTAATGGTTGAACGATGTGGTTGGGCGTAATGGGATGGAACCGATATGAAAATGGAAGTGATGTTGGGATTGATCCTTAGAGTGGATTCCTACATATCCTTGTGGTAGAGAATAAAATTCCACTAGTTCATCGTGGGGAATATAACCAGGACGTATGCGAAGGACAACAAACTCGACAACATGATGGGGGTTAAGTGTGGTTAGCGGCCCAAGAGTTAGTGACAGTCCACTAAGGAACATACCAAGGATGTGGGTCCCAACAATGGGGAAAAATAATTTTATCAGTTTCTAGGGTTGAACTTCATTTAGGCGTCCTATATACGTTGTCTTGGAGATAAGGATAAAAACCCACATAGTTTGAATAGTTTACCAGTGTTTAGGGTTGAAACTTAAAGAGTCTTTCTGCATACCTCTTTTGGAGACATGGATAAAAACCCACGTAGTTCAAATAAAGTGAATTAGTGTCTAGGGTTGACCCTCAGGGAGGCTTCCTACGTATTTTTCCAGGATACAAGGATCAAAATCCCTGTAGATTGAATAATATTACTAGTGTTTGGGTTTGAACCTTAGGGGGGAATGCTACGTACATCATCCTGAAGACAAGGATAAAAACACACATAGTTCGAATATAGTTGATCAATGATTGGGGTGGAACCTCAGTGAGTCATCTTACCTTCCTCATCTAGGATACAAGGATCAATACTCACGTAGTTTGAATATGTTTAATTTTTTGGGGTAGAACCTCAAGGTTGAATGCTACATACCTCATCTAGGAGACAAGGATCAAAACCCCCATAGATCATATAGAGTGGATCAGTGCTTAGGGTTTATCATTGAGGAGGTTTCCTATGTACCATGTCTACGAGACAAGGATCAAAACCCACAAAGTTAAAATGCATATAGTTTAACGTCATGTAGGATGAGGGTGAACTGACATTAATTGTTCAGAACTGATGTATGATGGGATTGAATATCAGAGAGACTTCATTGATACCTTTCTCAGAAATGGAAAGGATCAATGTCCACATATTTCAATAATAAGGTATGGGAATTACACTATTATATTTCCAATAAAGTATTCCATGATCGATGATTACTCTAATACCATGTGAGTCATGCTCGGTGTGAGAAATAAAAGGCAACAAAGACCTAGATATTGTGTCATGAAAGGTGAATATGCGAGGAATGGAAGGGGGATTAAGCATTGTTAGAGTCACACAATGATGGAGATTGGGACTTACTACGAGTTGGAGGCACAATGGAAATAAATCCCAAAGGGAGAGGGACGGGGTATCGAGAGTCTCGTTTTCACATCTCCCATTCGGTATTTGTGCACATAAGAAGAGTGGAGTAGAAAAGGTCTTACATCCTTCAAGAAAGGATTGGTTCTTACATCAGGATAGTTTCCCTTCCCTATAGATATATTCCATTCCATTATAGGAGGGTATCATTCCATGGGAGGAGTATCTCATTCGTGTGTTGACGATTGCCATCTAAAATTTATGAGGTGGGGTACCCCTGGTATATTACACTATGTGAGGCTACAATTTAACATCATGTGATGAGGATGATTATGCATGGCATTTTAACCTCTTTTATCTCAGAAAAGAAGGATTCACTCCTCGCCCATCTGACTTACATAACTAGTGAACATTAACCTGGGGTGAAGGGAAGGCACCGACAATGCAGTATGGAGATTAGGTTGTGGAGTGATCCATTGAGTCGATTACATTAGCATGGTTATGTGAAGAATTAATTTTTGTTAGCCTACCTAATAGAAGAACCATGAGTCCATGTAACACAATATGAATATCCACTGAAGGGACTTTGGAATCACTTTTCACAGACTAGGAGGGTTGTATGGGAGAAGTAGTGTTTGTAATGAAAATGGGTTCACAGGAAGGGAACTTGAGAAGATATGGTTCTCCACAAAGTGAAGTGACTCCGTGAAGGGGTATACATCACGAAGTGGAATTTCCTTTCCTAGTCATAGATTATACATGCATATGGACAGTGCTTTCAAAAGTGTAATTTATTTTTCTAATTAGGACTTCATGGATCGTGAGTGCCTTGAAAATTGTGGAATTGTGAAGAATTGAACATCTAAAATCATAGTGATCCTACCATATCATGTGGTTTACATGTGCATTGAATGTACTTTTCAAAGCATGAGTGAATTGCAAAGACTTGAGTTCCCATAGGGATCTCCTTCATTTTTATGGCATGTGGGCTTCACAAAGGGAATCCCTACTTGGAGAGGAGTATGATAGAAGGTAAGGGTATCTAAAAATTATTAAATAACATGAAGAGTTCATCTTCTCAATGTTTCAATCAGTAGAAGGTGATTTGTGATTTGAGAGTTGAGAATGAGAAAGGCCATGGTATTAGTCCATTGGGTTTTGGGACGCATGGTATTTATAGGCAAGAGGTGGAACGAAGCTTTAAAAACATGCTACAATGAATCTTACGCACTTCCATCTTAGGAAAATCATTTCATGTTCATCATATCAATTAAGTCGAATGTCATCCCCTCTCCAGTGCATAGTCTTTCTTCATTCCCTCTATAGTGCTCGTAGAGGCTTCATTAATTTCCAAGTAATCGCAGAGGCTATCATCTTCCCTTCGCAGCACGATGGCTTCCATCAATTTCAACCTAACCATAGAGTGTTAAATCTATTGAAACTATGATGATCTCATAAGGGACATCGGATTTTTGATGGGCATGGTGCTGAAAGACTTTTCATCAACTGTGGTGCTGAAGGTATTTGTGAAGTAGCTTCGCGAAACATCCCCTTTTGGCATTGGAATTCTCTTTGGATATTATTCCCTTAAACCCATTTATGAACAAACAATTGACACCCCCAGACATGGAACTAAGGAGAAAACTAGGGTCAAATTATGAGGCTAGATCACCAAAAGTTTTAGGAAAATTGCAATGTGATATTGCTGAGAAGGGTCGTAATGTGGATATATGATGTGTGGGTTGAGAATTTTGTGAAGCTCTCCATGAACAAGCGCACCATGAAGCTTGGTGTCCATTTCCAATAAATAGGAGAGGAAATACCCTACTTTTTCTTTATCAATATCCTTATATATGATCTTAATATCTCGATTTGAGAAGCTCCATGCATTCAGAAACACCTCTTTCTGAATCTAGCGGTATTTTTCATGGTGCCGCACAACATGTCCTTTAGAATCTACAATTGTGCGCTCGGCGAGTTGTGTCTGCAGGGTCTATCGTAGTGCTTTATGGCTGATCTCTGTGATCTATCTATATGATTGATCACTCTGATACCATAAAAAATTACAAAGTCTTGGGATGGAATGGATCCCTAAGAAGCTACTGCTGGTTTCCTTTTGTAAGTCATCAGGAGAGTGGAGATTGCAGATAAACTAGGAAATAGGGAATGTGGGGGGGGGATCCATTCAGACCATGAATCCCTAGTGGAGCTGTTGTCAGAAATCCATAAGAATTACCCTCTAGGAATAAGATTTCCTCCATATGGATTTGGTCAAAGGGATGGTGTTTTAATTGTTGAATCACGCAGGGATGATCCATCCTATTGGATCTGGAGTACGCCATGCCAACACCAGTGATTCAAGGCTTTCAACGGTCATACTTGAGAGGATCACACACCTATCAATTCTTAATGCTTGTATAATCATGTTAAAAAATAATGGGTTGGAATTTAAGCCATACGAATCTACCCCATAGTACCAAACCATTCTCAAGGCAGCATTGGGGAACCTGAAGAAGGGGTGGACTAATTATTGGGACTTGCACTAGGGTGGAAATTTTATAGAAGATTGGGCATGGACTTACTGGTTTTGTGTCTCATTTGAAGTGTTTCAGGAGGATCTGAGTTTAGTGGGCTATATGAGGTCACACAGGCCTCCTAATATATTATTTACCAGTCGAATTACCTATTTCTAGAGTTGAAGAGAAGGTGGTCATCAGGGTCCAAGACTTTTCATCATCACCATGGGGTGGTTAGTATCAGTCTCTGGGACCTTCACAAGATCTTGTAGATTATGATATTGGGGTAGATGTATGATGATTTCCTCCCCATTGGGAATACATGAGAGGAACTAGAGCAGATTCCAAGACTTGAAATGGCACTGATGGACTTGGTACCAGGTGAGGACAAGAAATCAGTAAGGGACACTCATTATAAGCTATGGTTCAGGATGTTTTAGAATTTCCCCTTTAGATATGAAGATTCTTGTGAGGCCTCCCGCATGATAAAATGTGGAATAGAATTGAAATGATCACTCATTTTGGTGAGTCATGGAGGACTACTAGTGGAATAAATTACAGTTTTGTGTCGTCACTAAGAAGAACTGGTGGTTAGGATAGCTATGATAAACTCAGCGCTCATAAAGGGATTGATCATACTAGTGAGGGATAAGAACAAGGGAATATGGGTGGGTATGTTCTACCTGGAATCCATGTTGGTGATGGGTGAATGGATCAATATGGGGATCTTAGTTTAGGCCATGTAGTACTAGGTATTGGTGAATATCAATTATGGGAAGAATCCACATAGGGTGTATGTGCCACCCAAACTTTAAAATGGGTGGACCGAGGCAGATATGGGTGCTTATGAATACACAAACCCCATTAACCCTCCTAGTTTGGACCTCTGATGATACATTTTGAATTAGGTGGGTAGTTTCCTGGTGAAGCTATCCCCACCACTGGTGCTGAACTTAGTCTAGAAAGAGGATGAATTTAGATTCCATCTATTTATTTTAAATAGAGGTGTATTCAATGATGATATCCTGGGAACTGAGGAGAATCATTCCAATATCATGGACTTTCGGTATGTATTTTTGGTGGTGAGGGTTAATCGTGAGCCAATCTACATGCCATACACCCTAAAACAGATCACAATGATATTTTGGTGCATGGAGAGGTTAACCATGTGGGTCTACATGATAGTACGCCACAAGGACTATCCATGTGTGATGTGGGAAATGTGGATCATGTTTACACTAGTGGATGGATAGACGCAGAAGGAGCAACCTATGACCACAAATATCTATGGGATAGTAAAAGAGTATTCCATGAGTTGGGAGGCACCCTACCCATGGTAGATGATGATGCTGTTAACATTCTATGCTAGTGAATGGGTGACTCCGCACCATCCCCATTGGGTCCAAAAATGGAAATAAAATTTTATGGTGGTGGGGTTGTAGTAGTGGTGATACATGCACTAATTGAGAGGCAGATGAAAATAGTTAACTCAACAGTCCTTGAAGAGAAAAGTTAGAAAAAATGGAAGACACTTAGTAAGTTCTGTAGGTTACCTATTCAGGATCCAAGGAAATTGGTACAATAAATAGATATCCCTAAGGAAGATCTATTCTTAGAGGCATGGGACACATGGGATGTATACAGACAATTACTCAATCCATCAATGATCTGGAAGCATCTCAACTATCTTGGGATGGATTTCTCGAAGATCAGCAATGCAAGTTTTAGCATTCTGGTATCTCAAGTGGAAGGGGAAAAGTGCATCACTGATCTGGAGGACTTCATGCACTCTCTAGGTACTCTATGTCCAAAGACGGATCCGTTGAATGTGTTTTTCGATCAAAAAGTCATTTTGTTGATGTCTACTACTGAATTGAGTGAGTGATTCCCCATATTGGAAGAATCAGAAGAGTTTTCCTAGAGGAAGAGTCTTGTAGTGGGAGCCCGTTGGAGCAAGGTTAGGTTGAAAACTCATATCTGGATGATTTTATGGAAGAACATGATGTAATACCTAAACTATTTTACTGATTTCCTCATTTTGGTATGTTATTCCTTCTCACGTGAAATTAACCCGGTTCAAGAAAGCCTCATATAAAAAAACTCGCTCATGAATAACAATATATGTAGCTTCAAAATATAAACATGTTACAACAATGATTACATAATCTAACAGAGCACTGACACCCATGGTTGTTCTCCCAGTGTCTTTATAATTCACATCGATATATAAGGGAAAACGCCTTGAGATTCCGGTGGCAACAACTCAAGGGAGAGACTGTCAATATGATCTTGGTATGTATTCTTTGCAGCATTTGAAATTGTTTTCCATTGAACAATGCCAAATAACATCCTTTAATTTTCATATGAAAATTTATTCATATGGTTTGAGCTGCATTGGTGAGGATGGATGGGGCCCCTGACAATGACATTACATGGGGAATGTAGAGGGTTGTGGAAGAAGACACCCATACTAACCAAATCATATTGCTCCCGACTACATGTGGGACCATCAGTACAGTGGATCCTAAGATCGTTGAGGTGGAATTTTATGACAAGGAACAATAATATGACATGGGACCTAGCCTATCCAATTAGACACCAGAGGAAGAACCTTTTGAGGAATTCATGGTGGAATTCCCCGCATATGAACCCACTGAACTTGAGGACTAGGACATGATGGATTATGATGATGGGGATAGAAAGGTTGCTCGTTTGCTAGTCATTGAACCAGATAAAGCGCCTCATCGTGGAGACCCCACAAGCACAATGGATAATCCAAATGGGGAGGCTTTTTTGTGGATGTGAGAACTATTCCCGAGTGGAGTGGATTCCCTGCTCTATCATACAATCATTTGATACTTAATGTCGGAGAAAATATGGGAACATGATAGTGGTCCTGCTGTGATCTGGAATTGGAGGATGATTGACAACATCAAGAGACACATGGAGGCTGAGCATGATATCCAATGTTTGAGAGCATGGGTGAAACAACATTCATTTTCCTTTAATTACAATCAGGACTCATATCCTGACTGACGGCCCTACTGGGAAAGGATGAGGAACATAAGCGGTGAGCTTCTCCAAAGATTGAATTTTTTTGAGCTGACAAGGATCAGGCCCAGATCAAGGTCGATGAATAGATACCCATTTCCATTGAGTATGTGTGGAGGATACACATGTGATAGAACATCTTGGAGAAAAATATATAAAGATTTACGGAGCTGGTATTCTCCATTACAGAAGTCATCCCATCTATAGGAGGGACCAATCCATGGGAATTGTAATTTGGGTGAACTAATAAATGTACTTTATTTGATTTATAATTTATGTTTGTTATGTGCATGGGTTATATTATCTTTTATGAATATTTAATTTTCATCATATCCATGAAATATCTGCTGGTAAATTTCTGTGCTCACGTGGGTCGTAACCAATGATAGAAAAAGAAAATGAGTGTATCATTTTTCTATTTAAATAGAGATATAAAACTAATCTATGGGAAATAGGGGTCTGAATAATCACTATGGGCTTACAGGAAGAAATAGGTATTTCTAACTAGATAAATATGTTCATAGAATAGTTGAATTGCCGCTTTCCAAATGTGCTCTAGTTCACTAGTGGGGTAACGTCAGGGGCACTAGCATCAATCCAAATAGAGTGGAGAAAAGAATATAAATTATGATATAGGAAATTCATAACACTATAGGGATGGCATGAAAATTAAGGATAACTATTGACCTTGTTCAAAACACAATATCCCTCTTCAGTTAGCCTAAAATGGGGACAACAAATGAGGTCCTACAACTGACCATGTTTGAAACAAAAGGCCTAACTCCAAATGTTGTCCATTTTCTTTCAAGATGTTGCCCCAGGATAGTAGGTGAACCATAGTCTGATAATCCATATATTTAGGGGGATCCATTTAATAATAAATAGGCCAAAGAAACAAATAATGGGCTTGAAAATCGTGGAGGGTGGAGTGATGAGTAGTTCGAATGGAGTCCAACACTCTTTAAATTACATCAATGTGATGAAAACACATTGAGTGAGCACATCGTTATGATTAGGGATCATACTCATTTCTTGAAAGGAACTCTCTAGATAGAACCTAGAGTGGCATGCATTTTTACTCTGTGACAATGAGGACAATAATCTCATAGTTTAATGTCCTACGGTGAGGGAGAGGTTACATGAAAGGAAATGTATGGTGCAATATATATCCCAACATGAATGAGGACCATAAGAGCCCAAACCACACCATGTGTTCCCAGTAGGAATGTTTAGACCATTTATTAGAGGGGGCCTGACATGGTGATGGACCCGGGATAATGTTCGTGGGCATTCTTATGTATCCCATGTGTATGGGAATCAATACATATGTAGTTCTGGAGGACACATGCAGTTTAACTTCCTACGGTAGGATGGAGAGTGAAAGTGGAGATCCCAAAGAAGGGATTATATGGTGCAGCTGTTATAGACCTGACATGAATGAGTACCAATGTATTACATACCACACCATGTAATCCTCATGGAAATCATAGGTCGAGGGAATGGAGATGATTAAATTTGGGTTGGGATCACGAAAAAAGGTCAAGGCCTTCTTATATAACCCATTAGAATGGGAATCAGGGCACACTGTGTTCTGACAGTGTAGTTTAATGTCATACGGGGTGAGCGGCATGTTTAGATTGGCTACACCAGTACACATCCTAACAAAACCATTAATCCAACATATGTCGTGCTTGATGTGGGAAACAATAAGTTTTGATGGGATTTTCCATGTTCATATAGGTAAACATTTGGAGAAATGGGACACTAGGTGAATGAAATCCCAATAATATTGACCTTCCTACATAACACACATTGATGCAGGGAGGGGTAAATCGAGTATGTTGGAATTCCATTTAAACATAACGAAGTGGAAATATATGAATCATGGAACCCAAGATCTATATGGTAATGATAGTGGCGTGACAATGGGGGATATATTTTGACCATGTTAGTAACATAGATTCCATTTCTCGTTAGCCGTGTGCGGGGACAAAAAAATGGGTTTTGACCACTTACCATGTTCAAAACATTGGACATATCAAAAAATGTAATTTTTTGTCTTCTAGGGTGTTATCCCAAGATGGTAGGTGAGAAAATGTGTCATGAGACCAGGTCGTAAAGACGGTTACTTGAGACATGGAGGAGGATGGAGATCCAAATAAAGGGCTCATTAATATTGAACATGAAATAAAGGAATTACCTTGTAGAATTTGACACTTTGGTCTCTATTATATGGCACATTTTAGTAGGCCAATGAGACTTTTCTGATAGATGCTGTCAAATCCCCTTCCAAGAACAAGGGCCATGGGGATGCAAACTCCTAGGTCATAGATTGGACCATTGAGAGGGGAGCTAGTTTAATGGAATTTTCGTAGAGTGGAGAAGTATAAATACCATGAATGGATGAGGACTACAGTGGACTTCCATCTTATGACACATTGCTGATGAAATCCTGCACACATTTTGAATTCATGATTATTGGACTAGGCTGTGTATTTTACCACCGTAGATGTGGATGAATGGAGGATTTGTAATACCTAGGGTTGGATCCAAAGACTAAATATCTGGTAATTCCTACGTATCCCAAGATGATGGGAATAATGACACACATAGTTTTGGAATTATGGAATGGAAGGGTACCAATGCCAGCGGAAATTCTATTGGGTAGGTCTAGCCCATTCACCAAAAGAAGGGGAATTTAATGGATCTTGTTTTTTAGGGTGGATGTGTTTTATTGTAAAGTGACAAACCTATGATAGAGAATTAGGGCATCACTGCATGGTTCAATACATATATAGACCATGAAAAATGGGATTGTAGATAGCCAATACGAAACATGATGTCCCCTTGAGCGATGACACCACAATGTGGTGCCATTTTTCATCTTGCATCTATGATGATAGTGTTAATGTTTAGGGTTGTATGATTAGACCAACCCATTTATTTTAACATCAAGTGGAAAATAAGAAATATTTTAAATTCTTGTGGGACCATGAAGTATAGCTTAGAGTTATATGGACTGGATGAACACTTATAAGCGAGGTTATAAAGGGAATGTGCATGGAGAGATAAAGCATACTCAACGTGAATGAAGTCATAAGCCCACATACACCACACCGCATGAAATTTGAGGCGGAAACCTAAGGAAAAGGAGAAAGAAAGGGTCAATGTACCTGGGGATGGACCCAAAGATGAAATGTTTTGGATTTCCTATGTATCCCATAAGGATGGGAATCAATCTATACATAGTTCTAATGTGTCGTGATGTTTAATGTCATGAGAAAAGGATGGTGATAAGAGAGACCGACTTCTAAGGGAGGGGGTATGTGGTGTAGCTATTTTAGAACCAAATTGATTGAGGACATAGTCCCACATATTCCATACTATGAAATTCGATGGCGGGAGCCTCAGGCCAAGGGGCTGGAAAAGATCGAAGGATATGAGGCTAGACAGGAAGGAAAAATGGTTGGGTGTCCCTACGTAACCTATAAGGATCAGAGACAAGCCATACATAGTTATGAAATTCTGTGTAGTTTAATGTCTTGTTATAAGGACAGTGATATGGGTCTTAGTTTAAGGTCATAGAGATCAGACAAAAAGAATTGAGATTCTCACTAGTAGGCGTAAACCTTGACCAAGTCCCTAATCCCACATTAGCTATGATCTATGTGGGAAACATGGGAGGAGATGATCTTCGCAATGTGTCGAATACATAGATAGGGGGAACAACGTGTATCCTGTAATGACATCATGCCATCAATTCATCCTCTTAAAGAAAAAATGCATACGATGGGATTAAACTAAGACTGTCAAAATTCCACTTGAACATGATAGAGTGGGAAGGGATTTAAATCATTTAATCAATATTTAAGGCTTCATGGGGGGGGGGGAGTTACAATGGATGATAAATGTTAATCGTGTTCAAAACACAACATCCATATCATGTGATGTGAAATGGGATGGAAAAAATGAGTGTTGACCGCTGACCATATTCGCAACGTGATACATGTGTCAAATTATCGTTCGAAATCACTTGGAATATAGGAACAAGAAGGTAGTAGAGCCCCAAGTCCTAGTATCCATGCCATTCAGGGGTCCTTTCGGACGTGGAAGATGATGAAACCCCAAATAAATTTAAACATGAATCCTAGAACTAGATGAAAACATGTCCACGGTGAACCCATCACTCTAGGTTCCATCCAAAATTGCATCTAGGAATGTTTGTGAGTTTCAAAATATGGTGGAGCGGTCCAATTTTAGAAAAGATGACTTAAGATGATATGTAGAGGAAATTAAGATAGAGAGGTCTCAAGTGATAGGTATGTAATTTGTTTATTTTAATCCCGACGTGACGAAGACATTGAGTCCATATCACACAATATACCCCCCTCCAAGCACATAGGCCAAATGGACAGTAGGAAGAGTAGGATTATATGAAACAGGGTTGTACTAGAATAAAAATGTATTGGTGTTCCCATGTATACCATGAGTATCGGAATGAGGCCTTTCATATTTCAAAAATGTCATGTTGTTTAATTTTATACAATAAAGAAATGGAAGATCTTTGTTTATAGTCATACAGCTCAGATAGTAGATTCCTAGTTTAATGTCATCTGTGTATGAAATATGGGTAGAAAAGGTGAATCACCCAGCCCATCATTTGAGAGACCATGGAACAAAAATAAAACGTGATTATAACTGTTGATCATGTTCGGAACACAATACCTCATTCGTATGACCTGTAATAGGTTTAAACAATTGAGCATCAACCGCTGACCATATTTTCAATGTGGGACTTGTGTCAAATTTTTGTTCGAGGTCATGCAGGACATTGAAACAAAATGGTAGGTGAGCCAAGGTGGTCAGAGACCAAGTAGCTACATGATCCTTTCAAATGCTAAAGATTATGGAAACCCAAATGGTGGTATGTGTGAATCTTGGTGGTACCCGTATTGTTTAATGTATTGTAGTAACGATGATGGATGAAGGAGTGGTGTCTCATGGGGATGTGTGTGGTTTGGGAAACATATCCTGACGTTAATGAAGACACATAGTCCATACTACACCATACAATCCAAAGTGATAATTTGGTCTAGGATTCCAGAAAGGTTGAGGGATTGAGGTTGGGCCATGGATGAATGGTACTAGTGTTAGCCAAGCTGTAAAAATTATTGTGGCATATCCATGTGGGGAAGAAGCCAAAAAGAGTGTGTGTGATACTCTATCTTCTATATGGGTTGATAGCGGTGCATATGGGAACTTATGAATACTGAAACCCCATTTCCACTCTAGGGTCAAACTTATGACCATCCATTCTGAATGCGGTGGGGCGTTTCCTAGCCAATCTACCCCCCTGGTGTTGAATCGTGTCTAGAAAGTGTTTGAATTCAAAATCCATCCAATTTCATGGAAAACAGGTGTATTCATCGATGAAATATAGGGAACTGAGGAGAATCAGTCCAATCTCTTGGCCTTTTGGGATGGATTTCTGGTGGCGTGGGATGATCACGATCAAATCTGTGATACATACACCATGCATCGATTCACGAGGATGTTATAGTTCATGTAGAGGTTGATCCTTGCTGTTTTACTTTTTATTACATCATAAGGACCATCCATGTGTGATTGGGATATGTGGCTAATGTTAACACGGGAGGATGAGAAGATTATGAATGACCTGCCTCTGCCCACAACTGTTGATGGTCTTGTAGAAGAGTATGCCAAGAGTTGGGAGCCCTCTCACCCAAGGGAAATTTTGATGTGGCAGACAAACTATGGTAGTGAAGGGCGACTCCTAAACATTGAGTCTAGTGCTGGAATGCTACAATAATATTGTAATGCCCCGACCCTAATTACCCAGAGTCGGTGCATTATTACATAACATTGGCATGATCACAATAAAGATCAAATCTCGAAAGACTGATTGGTTTATTTGCCTTAGAAAACTAGATATATTCATAATGTTTTACATTACACCATAATGTGAAAAACTACTACAACAACATATTGTCTCCATATTCTACACTATTATCCCCTCATAATATCCCTGCAGGTCATTCATAATTTACTTCTTCACATCCTGGGAAAATTAAAACATAGAAAAGGGGTGATCTCAAATTCCCATTAAGGATAACAATATAGGAGAAACTTTCATAAATAAGAATAAACATTTAAGGAAATGTATTACTAAAACAGAAGCCTTTTAAACTTGAACTTCAACATAGTATGGAAAAAATAAAATGAAATAATTCCATTTACTTATTCACATTGACATTCTACTAATCTAATAATCACATGCAATATCAATAACCACTTTCATAATGATGGAATGCCTAATGCCAGACTATCATAACCACATAGCCAAGGCCTCGTGCCAAGACTACAAAAAAGATTTTTCTAAGGCCTTGTGCCAAGACACTAGTTTGTCTCATGAGACCTACTGATGCATTGGGGAGCTATAGCGGGCTCCACCCGTCACATATTAAGTCCAATTCATTCCCATATGAAAAGGTTTAAACATAACATAAACATTCGTATTAAAACTTGCATACGAAATGTCAATACTTTCACCATAAACCATGAATGGAATAAAAATAGCACATCCATAGTCAAACATATCACAAATCCTTCAATAAAATATAGAAGTTTTGTATCATAATAAATCAACATCAAATAAGCGTAAAATCCATCAAAGGATGTTGACATAGATGAAAGCAAAACTCTTTTTAGAGAAATATCTCTTTCTATTTTGAAATCATTTAAGAGTGATATATTTATAAAATAAAACATTTTATTTGAAAATATTCTTATATTCTTAAAAGGGAAGCTTCAAAGATTTTATAATGGCGGAAAATAGCCGCACCCACCGTATATGTTAAAAAGCATTCTTACCTTAATTCTGTCGAAAAGGTTAAAAAGCACCTTATTTGGAAAAAGACGGAAATATTCCTTTATAAACCCTTTATAAAAAGTCAAACAAGGGTATAAATGAATTTAACCCATTTTCTAGTAAATATTAAAAAAAATTTAAATACATTTTTAAGAAACATGGATGTGGAAGATAAAGAGATCCCAGTAGATTATTACGTATAAACAACCTCGGATAATGAAGAGATTGCTAAATAAACCCTTACCTTGTAATTTTCCTTTGTTGGGTTAGGTTAACCTCCTGTATAATGGTGAAATAATTTTTATTAAATTATACAATAATCATATACATTAATATGATATCATATATGATCTTTTAACATTGATTTGTTAATAATATCTTAGTATTATCGTCGTTTCGGGTGTTAACTTACTCGTTTTCTTTTATATGTTTTTTTACATAAGCCTTGTTTATTAGGGATAGGTTGTATCTTATTCATATACATAATGACATCATGTCCTTAAATACTATTATTAATCATCAAATGATAATTATACTTTAATTGATACGATGGAGAGTGAATCTCATCGCGTTCGTGGAGACGGTAGTCCGTACGTACGCACGTATGGTGACATGTCATTCAAAGGATGGATAGAAAACTGAATATGGTTGTACCATATATATAATAATATTAAAGTATATAGGAGATACTGGATTCATTATTTTATAATGGTAATTACAAAGAAATCAGAAGTGGAAGAAGAAAGGAACTTGAAAAGGGTGGTGAAATCATTACATCTTCTTCGGGTTCTTTCATTTGATTTGATCAAAAGGGCACTTAGGATGGATTTATGACTAAAGGAAGGCCTCTAGGATGAAGTGAGGGAAGTTGAGAGAGTATTTGGGCAGATTTTTTCTGATCCAAAAGGCTTTGAAGGTGTGAGTTAATGAGAAGGGAGAGTGCCCATTTATAAGAGGGGTGAGGGGCACCGTTGGAAAAGCTAGAAATATTATTTTATAATAAATTCATATTCGGTTTCTGATGGCTCCAAAGTGGATTATGTAAAGTCTAATGTGGTTATGTGTCGAAAACCACTCAACCAATAGGATTTAGACAGGTTTTTCTCATTATTTTAACCTTATATTTTATTTATAACTCTATGTTAATTAGTTTGACACTTAGCATGTCACTTTGTATTTTTATATTATATAGTTAATAAACATACTATATACCTCCAATATACCCCCAAGTGGTCCATTGATGATACACATAACATTAAATAACTCTTTTGACCGAACATTATATTTTTAGGAATTTAATATCAATTAATAATATAATATTTGTTTTAAAAACTCTTTTAGGTAAATTTTGACACTATTCAATAATTGATTTTTGAAAAAAACATAACAGAATGATTACTTCTATAAAAGTTAATTAAATCATTCATCACATGTCATATTAACCTATAAAATGAGTGTAATTCATTAAAAGTCTCAAATTTTATTTATTTGTGTATTTATAATATCAATTATTTTAATTTTTCACTATAATGGTAATTACTGCATCATCATTTTGACAAAAATAAATTAAATTATTTAATGTATAAAAATTATAAATAAATTATCATTATGTAGGAAATCTTCTTATCTTTCTAATTAATATTTAAAATAGAATTTTTATTATGTATAACCCTATATTAAAAATGTTTTAGTAAATAAACATTGATTTTAACTCTTTTAACTCTTCTTTGAATTAAATAATAATAAATGTCCTAATCTAATCCAAGTGGACCTAAATGATAATATTTTATTTTTAAGTTTGTTTTCGGTCTAGATACACTTGTCCAATAGAATTAGAACATGTGTTATGGTAATATTAATATCATTTTTACCATTAATCGCCCTATTTACTTTTAACCGTGGTAAATAAAAGTAAAAAGTTACTATTCACCAAAAATTATTTTCACCTCATTGAACCACATTTTACTCCTTGATATTAACCGTGTTTCTCGGATTTTCTAAATTCCAATCACAGAAGCGGTAAAATTATGTTTTATGAAATGTTCAGTTTTTTAACAACCACTTAGTAGTTTCACTATTCATCAAAAATTGAAGTTTTTCAGAACAATGCCAAAATTTCACCCTAAGCTATAATTGATATTCTGAATTCAAAAATGATGACTATTTTACAAAATTCCAAACATATAAGTTGCATTAATTAATTTTATTATTAATTCCCGCTGTTACAACAAATAGCGTGTTTTTAAGAAATAATATATATCAAAAGATTGACAATTGTTTATGTCCGATTTCAAAGTGAAATTAATTATAATGAACACCATTGGATAAAATAGTAAAAATATATTCTAATTATAATTTAAAACCACTAAATAATATAATTTATCACTATAAATTATTTTGATTATAATATTTGTTTTTAAGTATTTTTCACTATTCATAAAAATTGGATGTTCTCAGGAAAAATACCAAAAATTCAACTTAGGATAATTTCGATATTCTGAATCCAAAAATGAAGTCCATTTTGAAATATAAAATATAGATAATTTCAAAAAGTAGGTATTACTATTCATAACGGCTAGTTTGATTGGTTGTGGTGTGTTAGAACTCGATGTTGCGTACAACACACGCTATCACATTATTCCAAGAGAAGCATACCGTAGAAGCTTGGGGCATTACATTCTCCCCTCCATCAAATAATTTCGTCCTCGAAATTTCTAGAATACTACCACATGAAAAGACTCGGGTGGTTCTTCATCATAAGTTTCTCGGGTTCCCACATTGCCTCTTCCGTCTTATGGTATTTCCACAAAACTTTTACCAGACGCGTCATCTGGTTTCTCAGTACTTGTTCTCTCATATCAAGAATCTTGACGGGCTCTTCGTAATAAGACAGATCGGGTTCCAGTTCTAATTCCTCATAGGTGAGTAAATGTGTTGGGTCAGGCATGTATTTTCTCAATAGAGATACGTGGAACACATCATGAACTTTGGAGAGACTTGGCGGCATTTTCAATCGGTAAGCTACAACCCCAATTCGTTCTAGAATTTCGAAATGTCTGATGTACCTGGGACTCAATTTACCTTTCTTACCAAAACGTATGACTCCCTTCCATGGAGATACCTTTAGTAAAACATGTTCCCCGACTTGAAATTCCAAATCCTTCCTTTGATTATCGGCATAGCTCTTCTGCCTACTTTGAGCTGCTTTGATATGGTTTTGGATTAACTTAAACTTTTCCATCGTTTCCTCCCCCAGTTCTGGGTGTACAAGTTTTCTTTCACCAACATCATCCCAACAGGTTGGTGTACGACATCTCTTTCCGTATAACGCTTCATATGGTGCCATCTGAATACTCGAATGGAAGCTATTGTTATAGGAAAATTCTACCAGAGGTAAATATTGATCCCACATACCCTAAAATTCAAGTGAGCAGGCTCTCAACATGTCTTCTAAGGTTTGAATAGTTCGTTCTGATTTTCCATCTGTTTGAGGGTGGTAGGCAGTGCTCAAATGAATTTCAGTATCCAAGGCTTTCTGAAGACTTTTCCAGAATCTTGAAGTAAAATGAGGATCAAGATCAGAAACAATTGATATGGGTACTCCATGATGTCTCACAAGTTCATCAATATATAGTCTTTCTAGATGTTCCAGTGGTAGATCTTCTCTTATAGCAAGAAAATGTGATGACTTGGTAAGATGATCAACTTTGACCCATATTGCATCGTTCCTTCTAGGAGTCTTTTGTAGCCCCGTGAAAAAGTCCATCGTAATATTTTACAATTTCCACTCTAGTATGGGAAGAGGTTGCATGACTCCTCCAGGCTGTTGCCTTCCAGCTTTCACTTGTTGACAAACCATACATCATGGCACAAAATCAGCAATCTCCCTCTTCATGTTGTCCCACCAAAAATGTTCCTTCAAATCTCTATACATTTTTGTGCTCCCTGGGTGTATAGTGAAATTGGAACTATGAGCATCATCCAGCAATTCCCTTTTTAGATCAGGTATATCGGGAACACAACGTCTCTTCCCAAATTTCAAAATTCCATCTTCATACACAAAGTCTCTCAATCTCCCATCATTTACAGCTTTAATCTTCTTTTGAAATTCTCCATCATCGGTCTGAGAACTCTTAATCCTTTATAGTAAAGATGGTTTGGCAACCCTTTGAAAAAGCATTGATGTTTCACCTTCCCTGGTTATTCCCATGTCCATATTCACTAGATCCATGAAAATTGGATCCCTTTCAATTATCATATTGTACAAAACTCCATGGTCTTTTCTGCTCAAAGCATCTTCCACCTTGTTTGCCTTCCCCGGGTGGTAGTGTATCGTGAAATCATAATCCTTGAGTAATTCAAGACATCTTTTTTTCCTCATATTGAGTTCTTTTTTTGAGAATATATACTTCAAACTCTTGTGATCAGTATAAATATCACATTTTTCACCATAAAGGTAGTGCCTCCATATCTTCAAAGCAATGATCACAGCTGCTAACTCGAGATCATGAGTAGGATAGTTTTGCTCATGAATTTTCAACTATCGTGATGCATACGAAATCACCCTATCATTCTGCATAAGGACACAACCATGTCCTTTCTTCGATGCATCACTATAAATAACAAACCCATCATTCCCCGATGGTAGAGTCAATATAGGATCATTGACTAATTTTCTCTTTAGTTCTTCGAAACATTCTTCACACTCTTCTGTCCAAACAAATTTAACCCCTTTATGTGTGAGCTTCGTTAATGGGTTTTCCAATCGTGCAAAATTCTGGACGAAACGTCGATAATAACCTTCCAAACCAATAAAAATGCGTACCTTAGTTATACTCGTAGGTGCTGGCCATTCTTGGATTTCCTTGGTCTTAAAAGGATCAACAATGATTCCATCTTTAGAGACAATATGGCCAAGAAAAGAAATCTCCTAAAGCCAGAATTCACACTTGCTAAACTTCCCATATAATTCATGTCTTCTCAGAGTCTTCAGGATAATGTGCAAGTGAATTTCATGATCTTGGTAGCTTTTAGAGTATACCAAGATATCATCAATAATTACCACAACAAATTCATGGAGATATTCCTTGAAGACTCTATTCATCAGATCCATGAATACAGAGGGTGCATTAGTCAAATCCAGAAGGCATTACAGTAAACTCGTAATGGCCGTACCTGGTTCGAAATGTTGTCTTCGGAATGTCTTCCTTCTTTACACACAACTGATGGTATCTATATCGATGGTCAATCTTTGAAAAGTATTCAGCTCCATGCAGTTGGTCAAATAAGTCATCAATGCGAGGTAGTGGATACTTGTTCTGTATTGTTATAGCATTGATCTCCCTATAGTCGATACATAACCTCATAGATCCATCTTTCTTTTTAACAAAAAGAACAGGGGCTCCACATGGAGAAACACTAGGGAGAATAAATCCCTTATTACTCAATTTCTCTACTTGTTTATTTAGTTCAAGTAATTATACAGTGGCCATTCTATAAGGGGTCTTCAATATAGGCCTTGATCCAGGAATTAAATCAATAGAAAACTCAACTTCTCATTCTGGAGGATGTCCAGGTAAATCTTCCATAAATACATGTACATATTCTTTCACAACAGGTACATCCCCTATTTGAACATTCCTTTCCTCACCCACAGTCATTTCATTCTCTTCCACCAAAATAATTGAATTTAGTTGAGCTACTAGGGGTGGCTATAGATAAGAATTAGGTGGTGACGATTATGCTATAAAGATAAGGTGTTTATTGTCATCATCATCAAAAATTGTAACCTCCTTTTTCTTACAATAAATCTTGGAATCATAATCCGAAAGCCAATCCATATCGAGGATTATATCAAACTCAATCATAGGTATGATAATGAGATCAGCGGATAAAGAACATTTATGTGATCTAATGGGGACTGATTCACAAAACTTTGTTGCAATGATACTTCCCTTAGGAGTTTTAACTGACAACTCCCTTGTTAAATCAAATTGGAAATAAATAATTTTCTTAGAAAAATGGGAAGATATGAAACAATGCGATGATACAGAATCAAATAATGCATTTTCTAAACTTGAGGAAACCATTAAATTACCTGCCACCACGCCTTTTGGAGCTTCTACCTCAGCAGCAGTGATAGAAAAAGCTTGGCCTTAATCCCTTGGCCTTTTCTGAGGTAAGTTCCCCTGACAATTAGGACATTCATTTTCATAATGTCCCATCTCCCTGAAATTGTAGCATTGAAAAGTGGTAGCTTCCTTCTTCCCTTTGCATTCACGAGCTTGGTGGAATTTTTCACCACACTTGTAACAGACACACATTCCATTCAAGCAAGTACTAGGGTGTTTCTTCCCACATTTACCACAGGATGGATATTCATCATTTCCCTTCATCCCCTTATTTCCATTCCCAGATTGATCAGCAGATCTATTCTTCTCTCTCTTTGCTTTAAAGTCATAAGACTTAGATAATTCCTTTTCTATATTGATAGCACATGAGACAATGTCTTCGCACAACGAGAAGGATTGTGAGACTAATGCTTGACGAAGAAATGGTTTTAACCCATTAAAGAAACGATCAATATTAATTCTTGGGTTATGTATATAATCTCCAGCATACCTTGCTAACCTTGTAAAGTTAGCCTCATACGTTGCGACATTCTCATCCTCCTTTTGTCTCAGACTCAGAAATTGCCTTTCCATATCTTCTCGATGGTCACGAGGAAAGTATTTTTCTAAAAACAGATATTTGATCTCCCTCCATTCCATATTTTATACTTCATCATCTTCCTTCGTGTTTTGAATCAATGACCACCATTGATCAGCATCTCCAGTGAGGCGGTAAAATACCAGGATAACTTTTTCCATTTCACTACTCCCCAAAGACTGAAATATTTTCTCTAGGTAATTTATCCATTGCTCAGCTACTAAGGGATTTGCACTCCCATTGAATGTTGGTGGTTGTTTCCTCATAAATCGATCTAACATTGATCCTCCACACTGCGGATCAGTGTGCTCCATACGGGTAAGGTTATTATTCATAACCTGAGTGAGTTGTCCTAGTATGGTGATTAGCTGATCGACACCAGTTACATCACTGGCTCCAATATAATTATCTTAAGCAGGAGAGAAATCCCCGCATGGAGTGCGTGCATTAATACAATTTCCATTTCTTCCACTAGGCGCCATTTCTAAACAATGGAATAAACTAGATCAGTTTATGAATCAAAATACATAATCCCATACTTATAAAACACTTAACATAAATTGAACTATTTATGGATATAATCCATAATCATAAAAAATGTTTTCTTTGATGAAGTATATACTCATAAACACTTCATAATTATTTGTAATGAAAATGAGAGTTATCCTAAGAATATCCCCCAGGAGTTTCATAACCAAGAGTGCTGCAAGGCCTGTTGTCGTGCACCAGTTCCTGTTCGAGTCTAGCTCAAAGCGGTGTTTTTGAGTTTTACCCCTAGGTACCTCTGTTCCAGAGCCACCCCTACCTGCTCGTATCCAGACATGAATGTATTTCTCAGAAAACTCACAAAATCTCTACAATATCAAATTTATAGGAAGCTCTTCTATACTAATCCTCAAAGTCCATGTTAGGTCTATGTGCTCTAATCAGAGTTTATCTAAATCTAGCTTCCAAGGTTTGTACTAAACTTCCTCTGATACCTACTATAATGCCCCGACCCCAGTTACCGAGAGTTGGTGCATTATTACATAACATTATCATGATAACTAGAAAGATCAAATATCGAATGACTGATTGGTTTAGTAGCCTTGGAAACAATAGATATATTCATAATTTTTTACATTACATCATAAAGTGAAAAACTACTACAACAACATATTGTCTCCATATTCCACACTATTATCCCCTCATAGTATCCCTGCAGGTCATTCATAATTTACTTCTTCACATCCTGGAAAAAATATAACATAGAAAAGGGGTGAGATCAAATGCCCAGTAAGGATAACAATATAGAAGAAACTTTCATAAATAAGAATAAACATTTAAGGAAATGTATAACTAAAACAAAAGCCTTTTAAACATGAACTTCAACATAGTATGGAAAAAATTAAATGAAATAATTCCATTTACTTATTCACATAGATATTCTACTAATAGAATAATTACATGCAATAATAATAACCACTTTCAAAATGATGGAATGCATAATGACAGACTATCATAACAACATATCCAAGGCCTCATGCCAAGACTAAAAATAATATTTTTTCAAGGCCCTGTTCCAAGACACTATTTTGTCTCATTAGACATACCGATGCATCGAGGAGCTATAGCGGGCTCCACCCGTCACATATTATGTCCAATGCATTCCCATATGAAAAGGCTTAAACATAACATAAACATTCGTATTAAAACTAGCATACGAAATGTCAATACATTCACCGTAAGACAAGAATGGTATAAAAATAGAACATCCACAGTCAAACATATCACAAAACCTTCAATACAATATAAAATTTTTGTATCATAATAAATCAACTTCAAATAAGCGTAAAATCCAAAAAAAGATGTTGATATAGAAGAAATCAAAACTCTTTTTAGAGAAATATCTCTTTCTATTTTGAAATCATTTAAGAGTCATATATTTATAAAATAAAACATTTTCTTTGAAAATATTCTTATAATCTTGAAGGGGAAGCTTAAAAGATTTCATAACGGCGGAAAATAACCGCACCTGCTGTATAAGTTAAAAAAACATTCTTACCATAATTCTGTTGAAAAGGATAAAAAGCACATTGTTTGGAAAACGACCGAAAGATTCCATTATAAACCTCTTATAAAGAGTCAAACATGGGCATAAATTACTTTAAACCATATTCTAGTAAATAGTAAAAATGTTTTTAAATACATTTTTATGAAACATGGATGTGGATGATAAAGAGATCCCAATAGATTATTACATATAACAACCTCAGATAATGAAGAGATTGAGAAATAAACCCTTACCTTCTACTTTTCCTTGGATGGGGTATGTTAACCTCCTGTATAATGGTGAAATAATTTTTATTAAATTATACAAGAAAAGTACATTAATATGATATCATATATGATCTTTTAACATTGATTTGTTAATAATATCTTAGTATTATCGTCGTTCCAGGTGTTAATTTACTCGTTTTATTTTATATGTTTTGTTACATAAGCCATGTTGGTTATGGATAGGTTGTATCTTATTCATATACATAATGATATCAAGTCCTTAAATACTATTATTAATCATCAAATGATAATTATACTTGAATTGATACGATGGAGAAAGAATCTCATCACGTTCATGGAGACGGTAGTCCGTACGTACGCACGTATGGTGACATGTCAATAAAAGGATGGATAGAATACTGAATATGGTTGTACCATATTTATAATAATATTACCATATATAGGAGATAATGGATTCATTATTTTAGAATGGTAATAACAATGAAAGAAGTAGTGGAAGAAGAAAGGAACTTGAAAAGGGTGGTGAAATCATTACCTCTTCTTCGGGTTCTTTCTTTTGATTTGATCAAAAGAGCTCTTAGGATGGATTTATTGCTAAAGGAAGGACTCTAGGATGAAGTGAGGGAAGTTGAGAGAGTATTTGGGTAGAGGTTGGCCGAACCAAAAGGCTTTGATCGTGTGAGTTAATGATAAGGGAGAGTTCCCATTTATAAGAGAGGTGAGGGGCACCTTTGGAAAAGCTAGAAATATTATTTTATAATAAATTCATATTCGGTTTCTAATGGAACCAAAGTGGATTATTTAAAGGTTAATGTGGGTATGGGTCGAAAACCCCTCAACCAATAGGATTTATACAGGATTTTGTCATTATATTAACCTTATATTTTAGTTTTAACTCTTAGTTAATTAGTTTGACACTTACCATGTCACTTTGTATTTTTATATTATATATTTAATAAACATACTATATACCTCCAATAGACCCCCAAGTGGTCCATTAATTATACACCTATCATTATATAAGTCTCGTGGCCAAACATTGGATTTTTAGGAATTTAAAATAAATTAATAATATAATTTTTTTAAAAACCCTTTTATGTCAATTTTGACACTATTCAATAATTGATTTTTGTGAAAATCATAATAGAATGATTACTTCGAAAAAAGTTAATTATATCATTCCTAACATGTCATATTAACCTATAAAATTAGTGTAATTCATTAAAAGTCTCAAATTATATTTATTTGTGTATTTATAATATTAATTATTTTAATTTTTCAATATTATGGTAATTACTGCATCACCATTGTGTCATAAATAAATTAAATTATATAATGTCTAAAAATTATAAATAAAATATAATTATGTAGTATATATTTTTATCTTTCTAATTAATATTTAAAATAGAATTTATTTTTTGTATAACCCTATATTAAAAATGTTTTAGTAAATAAACTTTGATTTTAACTCTTTTAACTATTCATTGAATTAAATAATAATAAATGTACTAATCTAATCCAAGTGGACCTAAATGATAATATTTTATTCCTAAGGTTGTTTTTGGCGAGATACACTTGTCCAGTAGAATTAGGAAATGTGTTAGGGTAATATTAATATCATTTTTACGCTTAATCACCCTATTTACTTTTAACCGTGGTAAATAAAAGTAAAAAGTTACTATTCACCAAAAATTATTTTCATCTCATTGAACCACATTTTACTCCTTGATATTAACCGTGTCTCTAGGATTTTCTAAATTCCCATCACAGAAGTGGTAAAATTAAATTTTATGAAAAATTCAGTTTTTTAACTACCACTTAGTAGTTTCACTATTCATCAAAAATTGAAGTTTTTCAGAACAATGCAAAAATTTCACCCAAATATATAATTGATATTCTGAATTCAAAAAAGATGTCTATTTTACAAAATTTCAAACATATAAGTTGCATTAATTAATTTTATAATTAATTCCCGTTGTTACAACAAATAGCATGTTTTTAAGAAACAATATATATCAAAAGATTGACAATTGTTTATGTCCAATTTCAAAGTGAAATTAATTCTAATGAACACCATTGGATAAAATGGTAAAAATATATTCTAATTATACTTTAAAACCACTAAATAATATAATTTATCACTATAAATTATTTTGATTAAAAAAGTTGTTTTTATGTATTTTTCACTATTCATAAAAATTGGATGTTCTCAGAAAAATACCAAAAATTCAACTTAGGATAATTTTGATATTCTAAATCAAAAAATGAAGTGCATTTTGAAATATAAAATATATATAATTTCAAAAAGTAGGTATTACTATTCATAACGGTTAGTTTGACTGGTTGTGGTGTGTTAGAACTCGATGTTGCATAAAACACACACTGTCTCATTATTCAAAGAGAATTGTACCGTAGAAGCTTGGGGTGTTACAAATGTGTCGTGTTAGTGTGGTTGTAGTAGCGGTGATACCTGCACTGATAGGGAGGCAGGCGATAGAGGTAGACCTGGTCATCCTAGAGGAGTAAAGCCAGCAAGAAAGGAGGACACCTTGGGGGGTCTATAGGATAGTCAATTAGTGTCCGAGGAATAAGGTACGTCATATATATATATATATATATATATATATATATTCATGAGGACATTGTTTTGTTGGAGTATTGGGACACATGGTATGTCAACAAACAATTCGTCAATACTTCCATGATTGGTTCCATCTGAACTATATCACGATGGATCTATCAGAGATCAGCCATTCCAAATTTGGATTTTTGGTGTCTCAAGTGGAAGGGGAGAAGTAAATAACTAAGCTGGAGTACATCGTGCACTCTCAGAGTACTCCACATCTAATGAAAAATCAGGTGAAAGTGCATCTCAATTAAATAGTACCTCTACAATTGTCTTCCACTTAATTGAGGGAGGGAATTCCCCTACTTGATGAATCATAAGAGTTCTTGAGTGGGAACTAGTGGGTAGAGGAAGACCATTGGATGAAGGTTATCTTTCATTCTCAATGATGGAAGATTTTTCAGTGGATCTCGAGTAATTCTTTATATCGTTTTCCTACGATCCTCATTCATGTCAGTTAGGCCTTCTCAACTGACATTTTCCATCTTCAGGAGAGCCTCATATGAAAAACCCACTCCCTCTCAGTATTATGTGGATCTTCAGGGTCTGCCCCGGTGAAAAATAGTGATTACCACATATGACATGGCTGTGACACCTTGGGTTTTCTCCCGAAGTCTTCAGAAATCCCAACAATATATGGGTGGAAACACCTTGGGGTTCCCACAATAGCATCTCAAGGGAGAAAACATCTATTTTATTACTATAAATCTTCTTCAAATAATTTTTATATTTTTTACATTGTACCAAGAAAACTAATGTATTTGTATTTTCATTTTCACGGTCTTTCAATGTGTGTGGGCAGCATTGGAGATGATGGATGGGACCCATGGTGGTTCCTTTCCCGGGGAAACGTAGATGGTCGCGGAAGTAGTAACACATACTAACCAAATCACAGTGCTCACAATTGCAGGTGGGACCATCAGTAGGGTGGAACCGAAGTTTATTATGGTGGAATCTGGGGATGGGGATCAATAAGATGTCATGGGACCTAGCATATCTGACCAGACACTAGTGGAAGATATTGCAGATGAATTCAAAGAGGCATTCCCCGCATATAAACCTGATGAACCCATGGGACGATAAGAGATGGATTCCTTTGAAGAGGTTATAATTGTCCTCCTTTGTTGATCACTGAAGAAAAGAAAGAGATTCATTTTGGAGACACCACAATCCCAATGGATAATCCAAATGGGGAGACTTTATTCTCAGCTGTGCTAACTATGCATTGGAGTTGTGGATTCCCAGTGACCTTATATAATCATCTGAGACTATGTGGGAGAGAAAAAAAGCGAACACGATTGTGGCCTCGGTGTGAGCTGCTAGAGGAGGATGTCCGTAAACATCAAGAGACACCAGGAGGATGTGCATGGGATCCATTGCTTGAGATCAAGGTAGAACGACCATTATTATTTCGTCGATTCACACTCTAGACTCTTATTATGACTATATGCCAAACTAGAAATGACTGAGGAATACTTGGGGAGGAGTGAAATCTTAACATGCGACAAATGATCCTAGATGACATGAGTGAGAGATTAAGGGAGCTAGGATGCTCCTTTAGAAATTTCAACCCATCTATGGGAGGGACCAATCCATGGGTGTTGTAATTTGTGTGAACCCATAAACGTACATTAATTCATTGATCATTTATGATGGTTTTGTACATGAGTTCAATTTTCTTGTTTGACTATTTCATTTCCATCGTATCTGTGAAATATCCAGCATTGAATCAATAAGATCATGTGGGTCATGCCCATTGTGTTAAGCAAGGGATGGCTACATCATTATTATGTTTGAATATGATAGCACCAACTAATCTCTACAAATTTAGGGTTTGAATGAAAACTACGGTATTCTGAGAAGAAAGAGGGAGGCTTTTCTAGAGAATGGAGTTCTCAGAAATATTGAATTACTGATTTTGCGACCTTCTCGAATGCACGAGAAGGGTAACATTCGGGGTGTTTGAATCAATCCGAAAAGAGGGGCAAAAAAAATATGAATTATGATTCCTAAATTTCATAACACTATATGGATTTCATGTCGATGAAGGGTAACTATTGATTGTGTTAAAAAAATTATATGTATTGTATTTTCATGAAATGGGGACAAAAAATGAGGGTCGACTTCTAACCATGTTTGAAACATAGCGCCTGACTCAAAATGTCATCCATGGTCTCCCAGAACATTGGTCCAAGAGAGTAGGTGATCCATAAGCCGAGCAACCATTCTGTTACAAGTTTTTTTAGACATGAAGGTCGACGAGGAATCAAATGAAAGTCACACAAAGAATGAAGGGTAGAGTGGTTGGTTGTTCAAATGGTGTCCAACACACTTGAAATTACACCAACTTGACAAAAACCCATTAGGTGATCATATCGGTCTAATCGGGTTTCATGTTCTTTTCCAAAAAGGAGATCTCTAACCAGAACCTAGAATGCACCACCGTTTTATGCCATGACAAATAAGAAGATAGAAACATAGTATAATGACATATAGCAAGTATGGGGTTACCTTGAAAGGAAATGCGGAGTGCGGTACGTATTCTAATGTGAAAGAGGACTTTTAGATTCCACACCACACCACGTGTTCCCAGTGGGATACTTTAGAAAACTGACCAGAGGTGGCATAACTTGGAGATAGACCCAATGAAACATTCTTGTGTGTTCATATATATCCCATGAGGATGGGAATCAAGAAATATGTAGTTCTGAAGGACTCATGTAATTTACCATTATTCGGGTTTACAAAGGGTGAAAGGGGAGATCCTAAAGGGGGGAGTACGCAGTGCGTCCTTGATAGGCCCAACATGAATGAGACCAAAGAATTCCATACCACACCATGTAATCTGTAGGGAAATCATTGGTCGAGATTTCGATGACAATGAAATTTGGGCTGAGCCCTATAAATTTTTTTAGGCATTCCTACACACACTAGTAGGATGTGAATCAAGACACATCTAGTTTTGAGAGTTTAGTTTAATGTCATGGTGGATGAGAGGCATGTGTGGTTCAGCTACAATAGTGAACATCCAACCAAAACCACTAATCCCACGTAATTCATTCTTGATGTGGGAAACAAGGAGTATTGATTGGACTTTCCTTGTAAATGGAGACACACATTAAGGGAAATGGGATGATATGTGAATGTCGTCCCAATAATACTGACATTCCTAATTAATGAAAATAGATTCTTTGAGGGGTAAAATAGAGTGCGTTGGAATTTTATTAAAACAAAATGAAGTTGAAATATGTGAATCAAGGAATCCATGATATGATCGCATTGATGATGATGTGACGATGGTGGATAACTGTTGACCATGTTTGAAAAACAACATCCATTTAATGTTAGCCTCACGTGGGGATAAAAAAATGAGGTTCAACCAATGACCATAATTGAAACACATGACCTTTTACAAAATGTAATTTGTGGTCTTCTAGGTAATTGTCCCAAGACGGTAGGTGAACCAATGTGGCGTGAGACCAAGCAGTAAGGGGGTTTCCTTAATACCTGTAAGATGATGGAGATCCTAATAAAGGGCTCATGAAGCATGAACACGAAACGAAGGAAAGTCCATGTGGAATACAAAACATTGGTCTCCACACCATGACACATTTGAGTAGGCCAATAAGATGTGTTGGATAGAGGGAGTCGAATCCCTTTCCATGTAAAGGGCCAGTGGGATTAAAACATCTAGTTCATAGAGTGGACCATTGAGATGTGACCTTGTTTAAGGGAATGTGTATAGGGTGGAGAAGTAGAAAACTCGATGCGAATGATGACCGAAGAGGAATTTCATCTTATAACACATTCTTGATGAAAACCAACACAATTTTTGAAGTCATGATTCTTAGACTAGGGTATGCAGTTTAACATCATGCATGTGGACGAATGAAGGATTTGTAATTCCATGTGTTGGAACTGGAGAATAAACATCGGGGTGTTCGTATATAACCCAAGATTATGGGAATCAATCCACATGTTTTTCTAGAAAGATTTCGTCATAGGGTACGAATTCCAGGGGAAATACTTTTGGATAGGTCTGGCCCATGAAAAAAAGAAGTGGAATGTGATGGATCTTATTTGTTTTTAGGGTTGATTTTTTTTATGAAGCACCAATCCTAGGAAAAAGAATCTAGGCATCAATTTAGGAGTCAATCCATATGTATGTCTCTACTAATGACATTGTAGATGACCAATACTAAACAAGATGTCCCCTCGAGTGAGGAATCCATAATGTGGTTCCATTTTTCATCGGGCTACCAAGACGATAGTGCTAATGTTAACAGTTGTATGATAGGACCAACCCATGTATTTTAATGTCATGTGGTAAATATGAAATAGTATAAGGTCATGTGGGACCATGAAATCTAGTATAGTGTCATGTGGTTTAGATTAACATGGATTAGCAATGTTCTGAATAGAATGTGCGTGGAATGATAATGCATACTCGAGATGAATGAGGACATACCACCACATACGCAACATCATGATATATTCCAGGAGATAAACCTTAGTCCAAGGGGCCACAAAAGGTTAAAGGACATGGGTATGGACTCAAAGATTTAATGTTCGGGCTTTCCTATGTATCTAATAATGTTGGGAATCAAGCCATACGTAGTTATGAAGTGTCGTGCAATTTAACGTCATCTGACTAGGTAGGTGATATGAAAACCGATCTCCTATGGGGGGGAGGTGTGGCATGACTGTTATAAACCCAATGTGAATCTAGGCATAATCCCACATACACCACACCACAAAATCAAATGGGGGAACCTCCGGACAAGGGTCTAGAAAATATTGAAGGATATGTGTATAGACTCAAAGGGGAAATGTTTGGGGGGGGGGGTTCCAACATATCCCATAAGGATGGGAATCAAGACATACGTAGTTTTGAAATGTCTTGTAGTTTAATTTCATGTAGTAATAATGGTGAAAGGTGTCTTAGTTTAATTTCGTAGAGATCGGACTAAAAGAAGATATATTGTTCCAAGTGGGCGTAAACCTTGACCAGGTCCCTATTCCCACATGAGCTATGCTTGATGTGGGAAATAGTGGTGGAGAAGATCTTCGAAGCACATGGAATTCAGAGAAATGGGGAACAACGTGGAGCCTCAAATGACATCACACCATTTATTCTTCCTCCCATCAAGAAAACACATACTGAGGGATAACACAAATAGTTTTGAAATTCCACTTGAGAATAATGGAGTGGGAAGGGATGTGAATCACACAACCAATATTTAAGGAATAATAGTGGTGTGGAAATGGTGGAGGATAAATTTTGACTAGGTTTGAAGCATAGTATTCATATCGTGTGTCTTGAAATCGGAAAAAATGAGCATCGACCGCTGACCATATTCTCAATTGAGGACTTGTGTAAAATTTTCATTCAAAATCATTAGTAATGCAGGACCAAGATAGTAGGATAGCACTAAGGCTTAGCATCCATTCCGTTTGGGGTCCATTTTAATGTGAAATATATAGGAAACCCCTAAAAAGGGAAACATGAAGCATGTAAACGAATGAATAGAAACACGTGGTGAACTCAAAAATCTTGGTCCAAAACCATTGTTCATCTTTTCATGTTGGTTAGTTTCCAAATAGGGCCGAGGGGCCATATATTAGAGAAAATGACTTGATAAGATAAGTGGAGAAAATGGGGATGTAGAGATCTCAAGAGAGAGGTATGTGGAATGGATGTTTCAACACTGATGTGAATGAGGAAAATATATCCACAACACACAACATGCGCCCATCAGAGGACTTAGCCCAAATGGTTGAAAGGAATATAAGGTTTATATGTAATATGGCCGGACCTATAAACAAAATGTCTGGTCGTTCCTATGTAAATAATTAGGATGTGAATCAATCCATACATAGTTATGAAATTTTGGGTATTTTAATGTCACGCAACAAGGATGTTGAAGATCTTAGTTTGTGGTCATTGAGCTCCGACCATATTTGCCCAATTTAATGTCGTGTGTGTGGGACAAAGGGGTAGAAAAGGTGAATCAATACACACATCAATGGGGACACTACATAATGATTATAAAAATTGAGGATAACCACTGAACATGAACGAAACACAGTACCTATATCATTTCACATAGAATATGATCAAAAAATTCTATATTGACCCCAGACAATATTCAGAATGTGGTACTTATGTCATATTTCCATTCGAGATCTTCTTGGAAGTTGGACCAAAATGGTAGGAAATCCTTGTTGTTGGGACACCAAGCCACTAGGAGTTCCTTTTGGAAGTTAAAAATGATTTAAAACCAAAGAGAGAGACATGTGAAGCATGATAGTACCCTTGAAATTTAACATCTTGCAGTATGGATGAGCGGTGTAGGAGGGGTGTCTCAATGGGATGTGTGTGGTGTGGAAAAAATAGTCCGACATGAATGAGAGTGTAGAGTCCATACCACACTGCATAATCCTAAGTGAGAATTTGGGCTAAAAGGTCAAACAGGTCGAGGGACCTAAGGCTAGGCCAGGAATGAATGGACTCTCTCTTCCTACATATCCCATGAGAATGGGAATCATGACATACATAGTTCGATTTTTTTTTGTATTTTAATGTCATATGACAAGGAAGTAGGGGATATTAATTTAATGTTGTAGATATCTGACCATTTTATAGTTTATCTTCATGAAATTGGAGGGTGGGGGTTTAACGTTCAATGGGACGAGTGTAGTTAGCTTAGCATCTTTCAGGACTGTAATACAGTTTAACGTCATGCATGATAAGTGCTTGGTATATTTACATCCTTCTACCTAGACAGACCACACATTTTAAGGTCTTGTGGAAAATATGAAACAATTTAATGTCTTGTATGAATAACAAGAAATATACTGGATGATGAATTTATAATTGGTTGGATGAGTAATATGCTCACCATCCATGGTGACTTGTGATTATGTACTATTTAGTTATTTTTTTTGAATGATATATGTCCCCTCCCATTTCGGCTCTAGCTTTGGAGGATTCATACTGAGTGTCATTGTTGTTCTTAGGGAAAACACCATTCCATGTTGTAAGAATGAGATGAGGATAACCTTCTTTTTGAAATCCCATGCTATCTTTTTATGACGAATCTCCATATTTTGCAGTTCACAAAGCCTATTCTCGACAAGAACATTAAGTTCTTCAAAATCGATTTTGGATACTTCGAATGTTGTCTGTAGATCGTAGACTGTCATGTGAAATGAGGGTAATTGGATCTTGGTGTACAGGACGACCTCCATTCCATACTCCAGGGAATACGGTTTCACCTAAGTTGAATTATGAGTCACCATCTGATAAGCCAAGAGAGCATCAGGGTACATTTCTGGCCAACTCTCCTAGTTTTGACCAGCTATCTTCAGCAATATGATAGGGAGGGTTTAATTGAATTCCTTGATCTAACCATTTCTTGTGCATGATAGCGAGAGTTATGTTTAGAACAGATGTTGTACATGGAATAAAACTTCATCAAATCGGGTTCTTTGATGTTTATTTTGTTATTGGTTTGGATGGGGTGGTGGACTCTGAATCAGTAGATGATATTAGAGGTCAAAAAGCTAAATGATCTAACATGCCTTGACATCCTTGTGTGGAATTTCCTATGAAAACATGGAAATAAAATCCATAGCAGTCAAGATGAGCCTTCACTAATGATCATTCAACTGTGGATATGGTCCCATGACATCGAGTCCTCAAAACAGAAAGGGCCTAGTGTAATTGGTAGTGTTGATAGTTTCTGTCGGCCATTGCATGAAATTTGTGTGTATTTGGAACAAATGGGTCCTCTTGGAGAACCCAATATAGTCACAGATCACGGTTGGACAAAAATACCCCAATCTATAAATCTGATGAGAGTGTTTCTGACATGTCTGATAAGCCCCATATGAACTAGCATGAAAATATTGCATGACTAGAGAAATATCACCTCCATGAATGCAAGAGGAGATAATTCTATCATACCTGTATCTGTAGAGGATCTTCTAAAGATTGGGACCAGTCTAGAGGGTAAATTTCACTATGTGAAAACAAACATGCTCACGTTCATCTCAATCTTCTAGGATATTAACATTTGAGAGATACTTTATAAATAGAGTAATCCAATATGGGGTCACTTCTAATGCTGTGATAGGGGTCATTGAGGACCCGGTGTGGCTGCACCAGCTATAAGGTGGATAGCATGGGGTCTATCATCATTGTTCAGAGTGATATGGGAAATTACTCTCCAGTGCACCAAATGTGTAATCAAATCATCCTAGTTAGGCTCGTCAAGAGATATTTACTTTCTCGACAAGGCATCAGCTCAGTTGTTCTATGATCGAGGGACATGAGTAACTTCTGTTCGAGAAGGGAGCTAGCCCATCGGCTAGCGGGTACGCTATAATAACTGTATGAGATGAATCTTCCTAATGAAAAATTCACTATTGATCTACTTGATGACTAGTTCAGAGTCCCCTTTCACATGCAGATGTGGAACATCAATCTCGAGGGCCAGATTGAGACTAGTGATGACAGACTGGTACTCTGCCTCATTTTTTGTATAGCCTTCTGACAACATGAATGAACATGGTTAGTCAGCTTGTATTGGCGTACTGAAGACAATAAATAAGACCACTCTATTGAGTAATGTATCATTGAGTATTCTATTTGTAGGTCTTTGGGAAGATCCATCAATGTGCATTTTCTATCATGGAATGGATTTATATAATGAAAGTATTGCCTCATCTAGAAAATAAATATCCAGAGACTGATCTTCGAGAGAGGGATTGGTAGAAAGGAAGTGTTCCAATGCCATCCCCATGATAACCTTCTAATGGGAAAACTTGGTTTCGAACTTCTAAAGGATCACTACCCACTGACCAAGACAACCTGCCTACTTAGGGCGGTTCATAATGTACTTTAGTGGATCAACATGGGAGACCAAATGTATCTCATGATACTACAAGTAATGTCACAATTTTTGCACTATAAATACTAGAACCATGCAACTCTTCCAGATATTGTTAAATTTGGTCTCTGTATAGAGGAGCATGTAGCTGAGATAGTATACATTTTTGTTTGTTACCTAATTATTATTCTATGTGAGAAGGGCACCAAGAGATCATTCTAGAGTTGTCCAACAATGGAAAATTTGGTTTCGGGGGATTGGGTGGCATGAGAACGAGAGTCCATAGAATGTTTAAGACCCCAAGCTTCCACGATACGCTTCTCTTTGAATAATATAGTAGCATGTGTTGTACGCAACATTGAGTTCTAAGACACACCACAACCAATCAAACTAGCCGTCATGAATAGTAATACCCACTTTTTAAAATTTTATACATTTTATCATACAAAATGTAAATAATTTTTGGATTTATAATATCGATGTTATCGTAGGGTGAATTTTTGGTACTTTTCGGAAAACTTTCAAATTTTTATGAATAGTGAAAATTACTAAATTTTAATTAAAAAAAACTTTATTTATTGAAATAATTAATAGGGATAAATTATGAATTTGAGTGGTTTTAAAGTATATTTAGAATATATATTTACAATTTAATATAATTTTTTTCATTGAACGTAATTTCACATTTAAACCGGACAAAAACAAGTTTCAAACTTTTGATAGTTATTGTTTCATTAAAACACAGTTTTTGTTTTATAAACGTGAATTAATTTAAAATTAATTTCTACCAATTCTACATTTTGAATTTAGAAAAATGGATTCCATATTTAGAGTCAGGAGATCCAAATTGTGTAAATAGGTATCTTTTATTTTTATACATTTTGAATAATTACTTCGGTAAATATTTTATTTACCATGGTTAAAGGGTGAATCCAGTAAATAAGGGTAAAAATAATATTATAATAATAATAAATTACACTAAAACATGGCCAAACCATATTGGGTGATAAATGTCCGTCCATTGGAATCTTTGGGTCGATTTTCGAACCCCATGGATCCACTTGTATGTTATAATGACAATTTATATTAATTAAGAAAAAGTATATGCAAAATGAAATCAGCATATATCTTTTAGAAAAAAAAAATTTACATCGATTTATATATGTTATATTTCCAACTATATATGTTTAATAGAAATATAAAACTATTTCCTACATAATGGAATTTTATTTATCATTTTTAGACATTGAATAATTATATTTATTAATGACACAATAATGATGCAGTATTTTCCTTATTAATTAAAGAATCAAATAATTGGGTTTATAAAAGTTAAAATAATTATAATTTGAATGTTTTGATGACATCCACGAATTATATTGGTTAATATTACATATTACTATTACTTAAATTAATTTTATTCCAATTAATAATGTTTCTTTTACTATATAAAAAATCAATTATTAAATAGTGTTAAAATTGACATAAATGAGTTTTTTTATAAAATATTATATTATTAATTCATATTCTATTCCTAAAAATATATGGTTCTGGAAAAGGAATTATATAATGATAGGTGTATCATTAATGGACCACTTTGGGGTCTCATGTAAGTATATAGTATGTTTATTAACTATATAATTTAAAAATATAAAGAGACATGGTAAGTGTCAAACTAATTAACTAAGAGTAAAATATAAATGATAATGATAATATAGTGATCCAAACCTGTCTAAAATATATTTGATGGAAGGATTTATACCCATCCCCACCTTAGACTTTGAATAATCCACTTTTGAGAAATTAGAAACTGAATATGAATTTATTATAAATTAATACTTAATGTTTTTTCTAAAGAGCTCATCCTCCCCCATATAAAAGGACACCACTTATAATGAATTCATCATACCATAAAACCATTTTGATTCATCCAAAACCTACCCAAATATCCTCCCAACTTCCGTCACTTCAACCTAGAGGCATTACTGTGATCAGAAAGCCCACCTACGGAGCCCTTTTGATCAAATCAATAGGAAGAATTCGAAGAAGAGGTAATGTTTTCACCACCCTCTTTCAAGTTCCGTTCTTCTTCAACTTATTCTTTCATTATTATTTCCATTATAAAATAATAACTCCAGTATCATATATATAATTTTATGTTATTATGAATATGGTACAACCATATTTATTATTCTATCCATCCCTTGAATGACATGACACTATACGTGCGTTCGTACAGCTTACCGTCTCCATGTCGTGGTGTAATTGTTATTCAATACATTATTATTTGGATGGTTATAATAATGATATGTAATTGATGTAAATAAAAAATATAACTTGATAATGATACTTTATATATGATATACCATCCGATTATATATTATTTTAATATCAAAAATAATCATATTGTCGCTCATGCGTACTTACGGACTACCGTCTCCACGAACACGATGAGATTCATCCCCCATCGTATCCATTCAAGTATAATTCTCATTTGATGATTAAAAATAATGTTTAAGGACTTGAAATCATCCTGTATATGAATAATATACAACCTATCCCTAATAAACATGGTCATGTAACAAAACATATAAAAGAAAATGAGTAATTTAACACCCAAAATGATGATAATACTAAGATATTATTAACAAAGAAATGTTAAAATATCATATATGATATCATATTAACTTATATGATTCTTGTATATTTTAAAAAAAAATTATTTCTCCATTATATAGGAGTTTAACCTACCCTCAACCATTGAAATGTACAAGGTAAGGGTTTATTTCACATTCTCTTCATTATCCGAGATTGTTTTTACGTAATTATATACTGGGACCTCATTATCATCCGCATCCATGTTTCTTAAAAATGTATTTCGAATCATTCTTACTATTTTAAAGACTATGGGTTAAATTCATTTTTACCCTTGTTGATTTTTTATAATAATTTTATAAAGGAATCTTTCTGTCGTTTCCAAACAAGGTCCTTTTTAACCGTTTCAACAAAATTAAGGTTAGAATGTCCTTTTTAACTTATACGGCAGGTGCGGCTATTTTCCGCCACAATAAAATCATAGAATCTTCCCTTACAAGATTATATGAATATTTTCAATGTAAATTTTTTCTTTTATAATTATGTGACTTTTAAATGATTTCAGAAAAAGAGATATTTCTCTAAAATAGTTTTGATTTCATCTATGTCAACATCCTTTATTGGATTTTAAGTGTGTTTTAAGTTTATTTATTATGATACAAGACTTCCATATTGTATTGAATGTTTTGTGATATGTTTGACTGTGGATTTGTTATTTTTATTCCATTCATGGTTTATGGAGAAAGTATTGAAATTTCATGTGCTAGTTTTAATACGAATGTTTCTATTATGTTTAAAACTATTAAGATGAGAAATGCATTAGACTTAATAAGTTATGGGTGGGGCCCGCTATAGAACCTCTATGCATCTGTAGGTCTCATGAGATACACTCATGTCTTGACACAAGGCCTTTAAAAAATATTATTTTAAGTCTTGGCACAAGGCCTTGACTAGGTGGTTATGACAGTCTGGCATTGTGCATTCCATCATTATGAAAGTGGTTATTGATATTGCATGTGATTATTTGATTACTAGAATAACCATTTGAATATGTAAATGAAATTATTTCATTTTATTTCTTCTATATTATGCTTAAGTTCAAGTTTAAAAGTCTTTTATCTTAGTTATACATCGCCTTAAATGTTTATGCCTAGTTAAGAATGTTTCGAAATATTGTTATCCTTACTCGGCATCTGAGCTCACCCCTTTATTAGATTTATTTTTCCCAGGATGTGAAGATGTATTTTATGAATGACCTACAAGGATAGTATAAGGGGATATGAGTCTGGAGACAAGATGTTGTTGTAGTTTCCACATTATGATTTAATGTAAACTTCATGAATGTATCTAGTTACTCCAAGGTTACTAAACTAATCGGTCTTTTGAGACTTGATCTTTTGTGATCATGCCAATGTTATCTAATAATGCACTGAATCTAGTTAACTGGGGTCAGGGCATTACATTTCGTATCTGAGGAAGGTTAGTACAAACTTTGGAAGATAGATTTAGATAAACTATGATTAGAGAACATATCCCTAAGATATACATTGAGGATGAGTATAGGAGAAATTCCTAGAATTTTTGTATTGAAGAGATTTTGTGAGTGTTCTGAGCAATAAATCCCTGTCTGGATACGAGAATGTAGAGGCGACTCTGGCACAGATGTACATAGGGGAAAACCCAAGAACACCGCTTTGAGCTAGACTCGAACGGAAACTGGTGCACGATAACGGGCCTTGATGCACTCTTGGTTACGACACTCTCGGGTGATATGCTTAGGATAATTATAATTTTAATTAAAAACCAGTATGAAGGGTTTACGGGAATATATTTCCTCAAAGACACCATTTTTATGATTATATATTATATCCATAAACTGTTCAATTTATGTTAAGTGTTTTACATGTTTGGAATTATGTATTTCGATTCATAAACTAATCTAGATTATGCCATTGTATAGAAATGGTGCCTAGTGGAAGAAATGGAAACTATATCAATGCATGCACTCCATGTAGGGATTACCCTTGTTCTCATGATAAATATAGTGGACCTGGTGATGCAACTAGTGTTGATCAGCTAATCACCATACTGGGACAACTCGCTAAAGTTATGAATAATAACCATACCCATATGGAGCACCCTGATCCACATCGTGGAGGATCAATGACTGATCACTTCATAAGGCAACAAACACAAACATTCAATGGGAGTAAAAATCTCTTAGTAGCTGAGCAATGGATAAATTCCATAAAGAAAATAATCCATGCCTTGAGGAGTAGTGAAAGGGAAAAAGTTATCATGGCAGTTTACCGCCTCGTTGGAGATGTTGATCAATGGTGGTCATTGATTCAAAACACGAAGGAAGATGATGAAGTATCAAATTTGGAATGGAGGGTGTTCAAAAGGATTTTCACAGAAAAATACTTTCCTCCTGACCATTGAGCAGATATGGAAAGGCAATTTCTGAGTCTGAGACAAAAGGGGGATAAGAATGTCGCAACGTATGAGGCTAACTTGACAAGGTTAGCATGGTATACTAGAGATTATAAATGTAACCCAAGAAGTATGTTTGATCATTTCATTGATGGGTTAAAACCATTTATTCATCGATCATTAGTGTCACATTCCTTCACATTGTACGACGATAATTTCTCATCTGATATGAAGACAGAAAAACAATTCTCTAAGTCTTACGACTTTATAGCAAAGCAAGAGAAGAAGAGATCAGCTTATCACTCTGGAAATGGAAATAAAGGGAATAAGGGAAAAGTTGATTATCCATCCTACAGTAAATGTGGGAAGAATCACCCTGGTACATTCATGAAGGGAATGGGAGTTTGTTACATGTGTGGTGAAAAATGCCACCAAGCTCGTGATTTCAAAGGGAAGAAAGAAGCTACCAATGTTCAATGCTATAATTTCAGGGAGATGGGACATTGTGAAAATGAATGTCCTAAGCGTCAGGGAAACCTACCTCAGAAAAGGAGAAGGGATCAAGGCCAAGCTTATGCTATCACTACGGCTTAGGTAGAAGCTTCTAAAGATGTGGTGGAAGGTAATTTAATGGTTTCCTTAAGTATAGCAATTTCATTATTTGATTCTGGATAATTTCATTGTTTCATATCTTCCCAGTTTTCTAAGAAAACTAGATATTTCCCATTTGATTAAAAAAGGTAGTTTTCGGTTAAAAATCCTAATGGAATTATCATTGCTACAATGTTCTGTGGATCCGTTCCCATTAGGGTATATAAATTTCCTTTATCTCCTGATCTAATCATCATTCCCATGATTGAATTTGATATAATCCTCAGTATGGATTGGCTTCTGGACCATGATGAGAAAATTTATTGTAAGAAGTAGGAGGTTACAATTTTTGATGATGATGATAAAGAACACGTTATCTTTAGAGCAGAATCATCGCCTCCTGATTCTTATCTAGATCCACCACGAGTAGCTCAACTAAATTCAATTATCGGGGAGGAAGAGAATGAAATAACTGTAGGTTAGGAAAGGAATGTTCAAATATATTATGTAACTATTGTGAGAGAATATGTTGATGTGTTTTCGGAAGACTAACCTGGACATCCTCCAAAACGAGAAATTGAGTTTTCCATTGATTTAATTCCTAGTTCAAGGCCTTTATCGAAGACCCCTTATAGAATGACCACTGTGGAATTAGATTAACTAAAGAAACAACTAGAGGAATTGAGTAATAACTTATTTATTCACCCTATTGTTTCTCCATGGGGATCACCTTTCCTTTTTGTAAAGAAGAAATATGGATCTATGAGCTTATGTATCGACTATAGGGAAATCAATGCCATAACAATAATGAACAAGTATCCCCTACCTTTCATTGATGATTTATTTGACCAACTGCATGGAGCTCAATACTTTTCAATGATTGACCTTCGATCTAGATACCATCAGTTGTGTGTGAAGAAGGAAGACATTCCGAAGACAGCATTTTGAACCAGGTACGGGCATTATGAATTTACAGTGATGCATTTTGGTCTGACTAATGCACCCTCTGTTTTCATCGATCTAATGAACATAGTTTTCAAGGAATATCTCGATTATTATTTAATGGTATTTATTGATGATATCTTTTATATTCCATAAGCTACGAACATAATGAAAATCACTTGTGCATTATCCTGAAGACTCTTAGAAGACATGGATTATATGCGAAGTTTATCAAGTGTGAATTCTGGCTTAAGGAGATTTCTTTTCTTGGCCATATTGTATCTAAGAATGGAATCTCTACAGATCCTTCTAAGAACAATGCTATGCAAGAATTTCCAGCCCCGACGAGTATAACTGAGGTACACAGTTTTATTGGTTTAGCAGTTTATTATTGGCATTTCTTCCAGAATTTCGCCCGATTTGCTAACCCATTAACAAAGATCACACATAAAGGGGTTAAATATATTTGGACAAAAGAGTGGGAAAAATGTTTTGATAAACTACAGAAAAGATTAGTCAATGCTCCTATATTGACAGTACCATCAGGGAATGACAGGTTCGTTATTTATAGTGATGCATCAAAGAAAGGACTTGGTTGTGTCCTTATGAATAATGATAGAGTTATTTCCTATGCATCACGATAGCTGAAAATACATGAGCAAAACTATCATACTCATGATCATGATTTAGCTCCTGTAATATTTTATTTGATGATATTGAGATATTATATCTATGGTGAAAAGTGTGAGATATATAACGATCACAAGAGTTTGATGTATATTTTCTACCAAAAAGAACTCAACATGAGGCAAAGGTGATGGATTGAACTACTCAACGATTATTATTGCACGATACACTACCACCCGAGGAAGGAAAATAAGGTAGCAGACGCTTTGAGTAGAAAAGATCATGTAGTTTTGAACAGGATGATAGATGAAAGGGATCATATTCTCATGGATTTTTAAAGATGGTTATGGGAATCACCATGGATAGTGAAACATCAATACTTTTTCAAATGGTTGAAAAAAATATTTACTAGAAAGGATAAAGAGTTCTCAGACCAATGATGAAGAGTTTGAAAGGATGATTAAAGATGTGAATGATGGGAGATTGAGTGACGTTGTGTATAAAGATGGAATTTTGAAATTTGGGAAGAGACTTTGTTTTCCAAATATACCTTATCTAAAAAGATAATTGTTGGACGATTCTCATAGTTCCAATTTCTCTATACACCATGGAAGCACCATAATTTTTATATATTTGAAGGAACATTTTTGGTGGGACAACATGAAGAGGGAGATTGCTGATTTTGTATCAAGATGTATGGTTTTTCAACAAGTGAAAGCTGGAAGGCAACAACCATAGGAGTCATTCAACCACTTCCCAAACCTGATTGGAAATGGGATAATATCACAATGGTCTTTGTCATGGGACTACCAATGAATCCTAGAAGGAACGATTCAATATGGGTCATTGTTGATCATCTTACCCAGTCAGCACATTTTCTTGCTATATGGGAAGATTTAGCACTTGAATTTCTAAGAAGGATATATATTAATGAAGTTGTGAAACTTTATAGAGTACCCCTATCGATTGTTTCTGATCATGATCCACATTTTACTTCATGATTATGGAAAAGTCATTAGAAGTCCATGGATACAGAACTTCATTTGAGCACTTACTACCACCCTCAAACAGATGGACAATCAGAATGGACTATTCAAACCTTAGAAGACATGTTGAGATCCTGCTCTCTTGACATTCAGGGTATGTAGGATCAATATAAAATTCTGGTAGAATTTTTCTATAACAATAGCTTCCATTCAAGTATTTAAATGGCACCATATGAAGCGTTATAAGGAATGTGATGTCTCACACCAACCTGTTGGGATGATGTTGGTGAAAGAAAACTCGTAGGACCAGAACCGGTGGATTAAACAAAGGAAAAGGTGAATGTAATTCGAAACCACATCAAAGAATCTCAATGTAGGCAGAAGAGATATGATGACAACTGAAGGAAGGATTTGGAATTTCACGTAGGAGATCATGTTTTCATGAAAGTATCTCCCTTTATGTGAGTTATACATTTCGGTAAGAAAGGTAAATTGAGTACTAGGTACATGGGAACTTTCGAAATTCTTGAACGAATTGAGGATGTAACATACCGTTTGTAAATGCCGCCATGTCTCACCAAAGTTCACGATGTATTCCATGTATCACTGTTGAGAAAATAAATGCTTGACCCAACGCATGTACTAAATTTCAAGGAATTAGAACTGGAACCCAATCTATCTTATTGCGAAGAGCCCGTAAGAATTATTGATAAATGTGAACAAGTTCTGAGAAACCAGACGGCTTGTCTGGTAAAAGTTCTATGGAGAAACCATAAGATGGAAGAGGCAACGTGGGAACCTGAGGAACTTCTGATGAAGAACCACACGAGGCTTTTCATACGATAGTATTCTAGAAATTTCGAGGAAAATATTATTTTAAGGAGTAGAGAATGTAACACACCAAGCATCCACGGTAAGATTCTCTTTGAATAATATAGTAGCGTGTGTTGTACGCAACCTCGAGTTCTAAGACACACCACAACCAATCAAACTATCCATTATGAATAGTAATACCCACTTTTTTGAAAATTTATACATTTATTTTTTCGAAATGGACTTCATATTTGGATTTGGAATATTGAAATTATCTTAGGGTGAATTTTTGGTACTTTTATGATATCTTTCATATTTTGATGAATAGTGAAAATTACTAAATTTTAATTAAAAACAACTTTTTTAATTGAAATAATTAATAGCGATAAATTATGAATTTGAGTATTTTTAAATTAGATTTAGAATAAAGTTTTACCATTTAATAAAATTTTGGTCATTGGATGTAATTTCACATTTAAATCGAACATAAACAAATGTAAATCTTTTGATTGATATTGTTTCTTAAAACACACTTTTTGTTTTAAAAACTGGAAATAATTTTAAAGTAATTTCTGCCACTTCTGTGTTTTGAATTTAGAAAAATTGATTCAATATTTAGAATTAGGAGGTCAAAATTGTGTATATAGGTAACTTTTATTTTTAGACATTTTGAATAATTACTTCGGTAAATATATTATTTACCATGATTAAAGGGTATATTTGGTAAATAAGGGTAAAAAATAATATTATAACAATAATAAATTACACTAAAACGTTTCCTAACCCTATTGGTTGATACATGTCCGACCATGGGCTTCTTTGGGTCGATTTTGGGACCCCATGGATCCACTTGAAAGTGATAATGACACTTTATATTAATTAAGATAAAGTAAATACCAAAATGACATAAACATATATATTTTAGAAAAAAATTTACATAGGGTTATATATGTTATATTATTTACTATAAATATTAAATATAAAGATAAAAATTATTCCTACATAATGGTATTTTATTTATCATTTTTAGACCTTGAAAAATTAAATTTATTAATGACACAATAATGATGCAGAATTTTATTATTGATGAATGAATCAAATAATTGGTATTATAAAAGTTAAAATAAATATAATTTGAAAGTTTGGATGAAGTCCACGAATTTTATTGGTTAATATTACATATTAATATTTCATAAATGAATTTTATTCGAATTAATAATGCTGTTATGACTTTAACAAAAATCAATTATTAAATAGTGTCAAATTTGTCATAAATGAATTTTTAAAACTAATATTATATTATTAATTCATATTAAATTCCTAAAAATCTAAAGTTCAGCCCAAGGACTTATATAATGATATTTTTATCATTAATAGACCACTTGGGGGTATCTTGGAAGTAAATAGTATGTTTATTAGCTATATAATATAAAAATACAAAGAGACATGTCAAGTGTCAAACTAAATAACTAAGAGTTAAATATAAATGATAAAGTTAATATAGTGACCCAAACCAGTCTAAAATATATTGGATGAAAGGGGCTCGACCCATACACACATTAGAATTTGAATAATCCACTTTGGAGCCATTAAAACAGAATATGAATTTATTATAAATTAATACTTTAAGTTTTTCCTAAAGAGCCCCTCCCCCCTTATAAATGGAAACCTCTTCTAAACAATTATTCATACCTTAAAAGCCTTTTTGATCGTCCAACCCCTGCCCAAATATCCTCCCAGCTTCCCTCACTTCGACCTAGAGGCCTTAGTTTGATCAAAAAGCCAACCTAAGGAGACCTTTTTATCAAATCAAAAGGAATAACCAGAAGAAGAGGTAATGCTTTCACCACCCTCTTTCATGTTCCTTTCTTCTTCAAATTTTCTTTCTTTATTATTTACATTCTAAAATAATAACTCCAGTGTCTGCTATATAATTTTATGTTATTATAAATATGGTACATCCATATTCAGTATTCAATCCATCCCTTGAATGAGATGTCACCATACGTGCGTACGTACGGCTTACAGTCTCCACGTCGTGGTGTAATTGTAAATCAATACATTATTATTTGGATGGGTATAATAATGATATGTAATTATTGTAAATAATAAATATAAAATTATAATTATTCAGTATATATATGATATACCATCCAATTATATATTATTTTAATATCAAAAGATTGATATTGTCGCTCGTGCGTACGTACGGACTACCGTCTCCATGAACGCGATGAGATTCATTCACCATCATATCCATTCAAGTATAATTCTCATTTGATGATGAGGAATAATTTTTAAGGACATGATATAGTTGTGTAAATGAATAAGATACAACCTATCCATAAAAAACACAGCTTATGTAACAAATTATATAAAAGAAAACAAGTAAGTTAACACCTGAATCGACGATAATACTAAGATATTATTAACAAAGAATTGTTAAAAGAACATATAAAATATCTTATTAATGTATATGATTCTTGTATAATTTAATATAAATTATTTCACCATTATATAGGAGGTTAAAATTCCCTCAAACTCGGAAAAGTAGAAGGTAAGGGTTTATTTCACAATCTCTTCATTATCCAATGTTGTTTATACTTAATTATCTACTTGGACCTCTTCATCATCCACATATATGTTTCATAAATGTGTATTTCAAATCATTCTTAATATTTTACAGACTATGGGTTAAATTCATTTATACCATTGTTAACATTTTATATGGTGTTTATAAAGGAATCATTCTGTCGTTTTCCAAACAAGGTCATTTTTAACCGTTTCGACAGAATTAAGGTAAGAATGTCTTTTTTAACTTATACAGAGGGTGTGTCGATTTTCCACCATAATAAAATTGTCAAAGCTTCCTATACATTTTTATAAGAATATTATCATATTAAATGTTTTCTTTTATAATTATGTGACTTTTAAATGATTTAAAAAATATATATATTTCACTCAAATAGTTTTGAATTCATCTATGTCAGCATCCAATGTTGGATATTAAGCTAATTTGAAGTTTATTTATTATGGTAAAAAACATCCATATTATATTGAAGGTTTTGTGATATTTTTGAATGTGGATGTTTTTTTTATACCATTCATGGTTTATGGAGAAATTATATATAATTTTTATTCTAGTTTTGATACGAATGATTATGTTATATTTAAACCTATTCATATGAGGAATGCATTGGACTTAATAAGTGATGGGTGGAGCCCGCTATAGATCCTAGATGCATCGGTAGGTCTCATGAGAAAAAATAGTTTCTTGACACAAGGACTTGGAAAAATCTTATCTGTAGTCTTAGCACAAGGCCTTGACTATGTGGTTATGATAGTCTGGCAATATGCATTCCATCATTATGAAAGTGGTTATTGATATTGCATGTGATTTTTTGATTAGTAGAATAAACATGTGAATAAGTAAATGGAATTATTTTATTTTATTTCTTCCTTATTATGCTGATGTTCATGTTTAAATGTATTTTGTTTTAGTTATACATTGCCTTAAATGTTTATGCAAATTTATTAAAGTTTTCGCTATATTTTTATAATTAATGGGCATCTGAGCTCACCCCATTTTATGTTTTATTTTTCCCAGGATGTGAAGAAATATTTTATGAATGACCCGTATGGATATTATAAGAGGATATGAGTGTGGATACAAGATTTTGTTGTAGTTTTCACATTATGATGTAATGTAAACTTTATGAATTTATCTACTTATTCCAAGGATAATAATCTAATCATTATTTTGAGACATGATCTTTTGTGATCATGCTAATGCTATGTAATAATGCACAGACTCTGGGTAACTGGGGTCGGGGCGTTACAGAATGTACTTATTGATTTGTTAAAAGTGTTCTTAGACATCATACCACTGATAAACATAACCATTATTTAAAAGATGGAAAAAAGGATTACACATTTGATCTATATTTTCGATTAATCGTCGTATGTAGGCATTGTGACCTTGAATGCCTCTGGGCTCCCAAATGATTCATGGAGGAGAAACCATAATGTTGAACTTGATCTTATCTAGTTTGATCTCAATGCTACTGTATATAACAATGAATCCAAGAATCCTTCTAATGGTAACCGAGAAGAAAAAATACAAGGGTTTCATCTACATGTTGTAGGAATGGAGGAATCCAAATACTTTATCAAGATCTTTTTTATGGTCCTAATGATGTAGACAGTTTACCAACAAAAATTCCATATAGCATTCATCCAATTCTCATAGGATGAGATTGAATATGTGGGGCATGGAATAATGGTAGGTAAAACCTGCAATCATTAAACTGAAGGGCATTACATGGTACAAGAATGTTCAATTTGGTTCCCTGAAGGTGGTCGAATCTACATCCTCCAGGGCCATTGATATTTAATTATATCCAGAATAACCATCCCTGAATAAGAGAGCATGGAACCCAATGGTAGAATTAATCAACAGTTCTATCACAGGAAGGGGAAAATCATCATGTGGACAGTTTGGTTGGGATCCTAGAAGTCGAAGTAGACATTGATGTGTCTTTTATTCTTCGGGACTATCACAATGTTATCTAACAATTGGGGATACTATAGCTACTTGTTGAAGTTTTCTTTTATGACATTTTCAACCATGGCCTCAAAAATTGCACCATGAGAATCATGCGCCTTTTTAGGAGGCTATATGAGGCTATGATGATTTTATGGAAGACTGAGATGGTGGATGGTGGACTAAAAATCTATCCCAAGAACCTTTTTGTAACTTGAAGTGAATACATCATGATGAAACTTTTAGAAATTCATGTATCGTTGTTTCTCTTCGGCAGACATAGACGCACTAATCAATATTGGTTTTAGATTCATCTTATTACTCAGGTCCACCTGCACCAAATCATCTACCATTTTTGAGACACCCTCTTCGAATGTAGGAGGAGAATACTCCAAATAATCTTCTTTATCCAGGGGGAGGCATCATCGATAGATGGAAGTTCTACTAAATCAGTATATTATGGTCCGACACTGGTACCAGCCTATGTGGAGGTGGACACCTCACTGGGGAGCTCTTGTACTGCCTAAACCATAGAGAAAAAAGATGTCAGCCAAATTCCATATTTCCTTCAACCCATGATCCACATTTGATGATATCAATGCAAAAGGGGTATGTTATTATGATCCAGTTTTTCCCATCCAGACGAAACAAGAATGTATGATGTATCATGGTATCCATAGAGTGGCTATCCCGATACTTTATCGAAGTAGGGGTTGTGGTATCACCAAAAACTAATTTTCATAGGAATACGAGGTAACCATATCTCATTCCATAGATATGGGGATGTACATATCGATCATTATAGAGATGAAAAAACAATTTCCCATGTCTGGGGTCGTGGCCACCATTCAGTGAATCGGTAAAATGTAGGCATCCTCCATGTCTGTCAATGGGTCTGTCATAACCAAAGTGTGGTCAAACTCATTATATTGAATGTACTTTTACTTTATCTTATAATAGTCATAATCCAAGTATTGGGCTTCACAATAAGAGAATGGTGACACAACACCTTGGAAATTTCCCACTCGACAGTTGTGGGAGTACGTAAGCCATTGTTGATTTGAATAAGGGAATGTCACATGTTGGTGAAACCCTGTCCTACCCATCATGGCATTGTAAGCGGTGTCCTGTGAGAAAACCATGAAATTGGGGCTAGAGTATAGGCCAACAAATTGGGTCTTCATATGAGTCTTTCCAACTGATGTTTGTTTTGTCCTTTCATAACCATCAATTTTTAGGTCAAAGGTACCTAGATCAGGCTCTAACAGCCAAATCATTAAGAGTGTCTATTTTGGATAAAATTGATCCCAGATCCTATGTCGAAAAGACCCTGAAATAAATCCACAACATTTAAATGTCTAGTCATATAAAGTGACTGAATTTTCCCTTATATAGGGGAGCCTTCATCTTCTCTAGAGAAAGAGATAATGGGTAGACATTCTACATGCTTGAATGCCTCATCATGGAAGGCCTCTGTAGATTCTACCTCCTTCTCAAACTAGAGGGGGCTTCTTAAAGCCTCCGTAAGTTATTATAGAATAAGCGCTAACAGGTGTATAACAGGAGGATAAAATGCTTCGTTCGAATGATGAAATAATTCTTTAGAACATCATACTTTAGATCTAGGCATGAACTTCTAGTGATAGGAGGTCACTCTATGGTAGGAGTTATGATGGGCCCTTCTGGTTGAACTAGTGGGTAATTGTTGTTTGGAATGTCACATTGCTATCTAGTTGAAATGTGTGGGGGAGACTATTAGATGAGGGTCCGATGACTGAGTTCGATCGATGATAGAACTTGGTTGATCATAGAATGATTGTGGTGTGTCCTCCTAATTATGTAACACAATGGTAGGTGGAGGTCGACCTGATAAAACATGATTAGAAGGATGTTCAGGTTGAGCCCTGTTCTAGGCATGGTGTCTAGTTTCAATGGAATTAACATCTAGGGTGGAAGCAAAAAACCAATTCATTCTGAAAACTCAAATAACCCATGGCTCCATCGACGCTGGTGTTTGCTGGGGATAATGGGAGTATCAGGCAGCCACTTTTTGTCACCCAGAACCATGTAGGGGCTTACCAAATACATAGTGATAACCTAAATGTACCCTTTATAACTTCATGATGAATTCACCATCACTGAAAAGTTTTGGTTTACTCTCTATCTCTAGGGGAATGAAATTGATGAGAGTACGGAAGGATGATGCCATCGGTGGGGGACTTTGTTTTCCATTGAGTCATCGATACATACCCATCTGGGTGGAGGAATTTTGGGATATTGATGTATAAATGGTGACTGTAGGTAATGTTGAATCTTATGAAGGCTATGGTCAATTAAAATTTACATGACTTATACCATGGGAACGTGTAACTACATTACACTCCATCTAGTTGTCGTACATTTCAGACCCATGGTTAGGAACGTGCTTCCATTCACCTTTTCTATCACAATCACTCTCAGGTTTTATGAAGACAAATACACCTGTGTTAGACTGGACCAAACCTGACTATTTTGTAACCAGCCTTTTATTGAAGCCACTTTTTAAACACATAGAACTGATTGAGAGTGTGACCAAGGATCCAGTGATAGGGTATGTATTTAGGGAAATTGTTGAGATCCACCTGTTCAGGCCTCCATCATTTTTGCAACCATAGGATTCCCAAGTTCAATGAATTCATAAATAACTATGGATTGAATCCTCATTAAATAAGTAGGGCTTATTCCTTCTATTTAGGAAGGGGGTCTCAGATCATGGCTATATTGAGGGGCCATAGGAGTCTGTCGATGAGGTGGAACCTGATTATCTCATCTAGGTGGTGGTAGTGCTTTACGCAAGTTCACCTACTAATTCTAAGGTAGGTGTTGATGGCCCAAAGGCTATGCATGAGGTGGTGGACCTCAGTGAGGCTGCTGAGGTGATTCCATTTGTAATAACTCCATCTACTTGGGGGATCTATTTGTACTACATCATCATGCATTGATTTATCATATCTTCTCACGGGAACTTTAAGAGGAAATGGACATTCCTTATTGGATTTCTGCAATTCCTCCTCTAGCCACAGGTCTTTGACAGAGAAATCCCACCCCCACATTAGTTTTTAGTGATTATATAATGTAAAAATTCTGTATTAAGATTCCCTACACACATTATTAAAAGATTATCATGAGTAAGCATCATATCAAGAGAATATGTGAGGCATTTAGACCTGGTGATAAAGTATGGGATTCATTCGCCAGGCCTCTACATGCATTTAAAGTGGTCATCAATACTCATCATCCGGATGGTGGAACTGAAAAGGTATAGAAACTACCTTGGAAGATCCTCTAAATAGTCTACTAACCCAATGGGTATCTGTTTGTACTAAACAAACATGGTCCTTTCTAGTGTCTGTATGAAAAAATATATCTTGGAGGCCTCCTACTGCACTAGATTTCCTTACATGGGTCCAAAATATGAAATAATGTGGGATATATGCTGCAGCGGATCACTCGTCCAATTAAATGGGGATAGGGTATGATTTTTGAATCTTGGGGGTGCATGAATTTTTTTTCCACCCAACTCGATACTGCTTTCCATCATGCAGTATTTCTAGAAGTCGAGTTTCTAGGGCCTCAATGTGAGAGATTAGAGAGGCCATTGGATAATCTTGGAAGGGATTCCTATCATGAAGTGGTTATCTAATAGCTAGTGGGTTGGTAGGTTCCTCAACATGATAAGTAGGCCAAGTGGCTCCGGGAGTGGCTAGTGGGATGACTTGTGGGATAGATGGGGGAATGACCTATGGAGTGGCTAAGGGAACATAATCAAGTTAATTAAGAGCGTTACCAAGCATCTTGGGTGGATTTGTTGATTCATATCACATCCACATTCCAAAAATTCCGGCCCCTCCCCTGTCTATATTTTGAGGATGGTCATAGTAATTAGGAGGCAACTCACCTGGGGGAAGCTATACCTTCCCATACTGCCGCAGTAAAGGGTAACTGAATCTGGCCACCGCTCTACAGCATGTTCAATTAGAAGTTCAATGACCATATTTTTATGTTTGACAATTTTTTTAGGCAACATAGCCTTTTCGGTGTCATATTAAGTATTCTGTACTAATCTAGAGAGGTCATAATGTTTGATGACCCCAACATTCTATTTAACCTTATTGTGGTTCTGACTGAGGGAGAATGAATCATAAGGTACATAAAGTCCATTTAAATTCAGTTTCGGGTATGTAAACCTACCCAAATGATCCTACATGTGAGGGACCACCCTAGAGGGTATGTTCTCTTGAAAGAGATCTATCTCGGTCTCTTCTTTTAACATGTCATCCATGTTAACTATGATTGTAAGTGGATGTATATCCTCAATATCACATGGGATATTGGGATGGTACAAGATTGAATCGAAATGAGGGGCATCATACTTCCCCCAACCATAGATTTAAACATGGGGTGAATCCTCCGTAATAATTCTACAGAGCACTGTAATGCTATGGATGCATCATTGTGGGAGGGTCCGATGGTGACCGGAAAACTAAGGGTGCTTAGACACGGGGAGCGTATCCAAGTAAAACATAAAGCATTGATGGTCATTGTATTCAAATTTTTCTTGGATCCACAGGTATTCCACATGGTGATGATGGAGATGCAAGTGTGATGAAACAATATTTTGGCGGAAGCACATGACCTCCCCTTGGGTAATAGATTCTAGAGTATTGATCATTGTGGTTGTAACCGGCCAGAACAACTCTGGGAACTAGTCCACTGGAAGTATTTCCCACAATCTCATGGATAAAGACTTAGGATCCGGCCCATTGATTTCCTGATTCATCGACTTGGGGTGGTTGAGGGACAGGTAACAACATTGAAGTGGATGGTTATGATGGTAGACTGGCCGGTGGAGAATATGGTGCATAAGAAAACAAGTCTCCATGTCATGGGATTTCGTCAGATAAATTCTCTAATTACTCCACCACATCAATCTAATATGAACTAAGGACCATTGATTATAGTGTAGGGGATGCATATATTGATAGTGGGTCATGGTATTGCTCTACTTCTATTGGTCCCGAGAACAAATCATCATGATCTATGGTAGAGGTAGATAATGATCCTATTGATGATAGGGATGATTGCATGGCTAGACCCTGGAAAGGGGACAAATCTGCATCCTCCCAAATGTGTGTTAAAGGGGATGTAGGAATCTGGTGGACCTCACTTTTTGAAAGAATGAGTCATATACACCATGTTCCTAGACCTTTCCCTGATAGAGAATATCTGGGTGAGGGTTCAATCATTGAGTTTCACTCTACCCCAGACTCTGAAAAGAAGAAGGGTATAATTGCGGTCTGATAAATTCTCAGTATTCATCCTTTTGGGGAAGTGGCGTACCATCCAACCCTATGATGGTTGTTTAGGATTGGGTTGCCTTTCGACATGAGGATGACCTTCATCCAAACTGGTACTGTGGCGGAGAGGACATCTTACTAAGAGATTTGGGGGTCAAGTAGCACTAGTAAAAATTTCAAAGTAATGTGTGGAGGGACTCCATGTCCACTGGCTAGTGCGTGGGGTGGGGGGACCACTTTAAAAAGTGTTAATGCGGGTAGGACCTCTGCAGGAATTGGTGGGAGAATGGGTAGTGCATCAATATTTGTTTCTCTCAGTGGTGGTGGTATGAGGGGGGGGGGGGGGCTTCTTACTTGTCAAACTAAACATGGGTAATACCTCCACATTAGACGGAAAAGAATTGAGTTTGACCTCTGATTATTTGATCATCGGGATGGGGAGTGCCATCATTAGCTATGGTAAGAATATAGGGAAGACCTCTATGCTGAAGGTTGACAGGGTGCGAAGGATCATCGCATTAGTAACCTACGACAGGAGAGACAACTCCATAAGTGGGATCACATGTGTGAATGAAACCTCCATGTTGCATGTTAGTGTGGTTGGGATTTCCTTCTCATGGATTGACGATAGAATGGGGAGGACATTAATGCTCATAATATGAGGGTTGAGGACCTCCGTGCCAGATGTCATCGCCACAGGTCGGCCCGCGATGTGTACTATCTATGTCGGTGACCAAGAGAGTCATCCTAACTTGCTTTTCAGGCAGTTTGGGTCTCAATCCAGGTTGGGCGTATAAGTGCCCATGTTAAGTATAAATTGGGAATTCATAGTATGTGTTGGAGGTGGAACGAGCACTATAAACATTGATGATGACACCCCTAGTAGGCGTCCTCATCAGCTTTCACCTAACATTGGCGTTGGGTTATCCAATTTTGGGCGGTGGTGTAAATGGGTATACCACCCACTCATTAGCCTTTGAAACCAGGTGGTGGAGTTGAAACAGCCTAGTGGAAGCCTTCCTTTGTGATCCAAAGGATGAGATCACTAAAGGGGTGGAACAGTCTTCCCCAACCTATTTGGAATAAGGGATAGAGTCATTAAATCATTCTTGGGAGAGACTCCAAAAATGGTTATAGGTTGGAGGGGGGAGAAGTGGTTCCCTATGCATCCCTTGGGGGTGGCAGCACTGGTGAGGAGTAGCATCCTCTTGGTCCTGATGGGCCATATCCCGAGATGGGAAAATCCATCCTCCTTATACCATCATACAATGTCATTGATCACCATCCTCTATGTGATATCATCTGGTGAGATATGGCATTGGAACCCAGCAATCATTGATCTCCAGGTCGTCATAGAATATATGGAGCAGTGCCGGGTTTCCATGTTGGTGTTGCCCTGGCCCCTACATCGGTGGGTGGGTGGAAATCAGTTTCCTGTAGCTTGATCTTGTGTCCTACAAAGCATGATGATTAACTCATTAGTACATACAATAGGAATGTGATTCACAGTTCCCCAGTGTCGTTCTGTGTTTCATAGTAGGATTGAAATATATATGATAACAACATCATAAACCGATATTCCCAATGATCAATGGTCTCAACTTTTTCTAGTTTCACGCCCATCCCACTATTTTCTTGGCAGCACCTGGAACTGGATAGCTAGATCAAGTGACATTTTTGTCTTTTGATTCTCGTAACGCCATTAATATCTATATTGAAGAGGAGAAAATTCATTTCAGGTTCACCATTTTTAATTTTGAATCTTTATTCGGGGTGCACATCGTCGTGTTGTGATGCGCTGGCTATTTCCCCACATTCCCACATTCCAAAGGTGGGAATCATCTTTCACTTATTCAGTGACATTTTCTCCTAATTAAAATGGGATGATTGGATGTCAGTCAATCCTTCCGTGGTTTCCTCCTCAGAACTTGTTGCCAAGTTCGTGTTTCCCTCATATATTTGAGATGTTTTTCGTGAAACTTTTTTTGATTCCATATCTTTTGGGACTCAAGTTAATTACATTTCTCTTGTCAAGACATTCCATAGGGTCCGTTTAGGGATAAACCTTTTTTTCAGAGACTACTCACGTTGGGCATCGCTAGTGTGTCTGGGTGCTGGAAAACTGGTACATATGGGTTTTCTTCTATTATGAAAGGACTTATCTAGGGTGCAGAAGCCCGAGGCATCCCATGTCGAGTGTGGGAAAATATATGACATAGGCACGTCCCTATGAAATTCCTTATCTTCCCATGATTAACCCAGGGTATTCCATGATTTTAACATCTATAGAGGATGAATCATATTGATTAGAAATCTGATTAGAGTGGATCAGATGGGTACATCCCTAGATTGGATCCCCTTGGAGGCTTACCAGATAGATGGAATATAATTCTATATGAGGAATGAGATGAGGTTGTGTGTCCCATAAAGGGAAGATATCACACTAGGAAAGTTGATCTTGACACCCCTGAAGACGGATAGAGGAATGTTCACTCCTGAAAATGGTACAACATGGATTACCATTGGGTAATATTGAACCTCATGGTCATTTCCTGCATAACATATACAGAATATTGGGATCAAAACCCATATAGTCTGAGAGGGTTTTGCATGGTATCGTTGTGTACACAATATAAAGCAACTTGAAGACATGTGGTCGAATTTTTCCTGGTTAGTGTCTCTTTATTAGAGGAACTCTATTGGTTTGATGGTTATGGACGGTTTGGGGATTATTCATGGTCAGATTCCCAAATTTATTACATGATTTCACTGGTATGAGGTGTCCCTAGTATGAATCATGATGAATGATGGATGGTTGGATGGTTTAACAATGTGTTTGGGTGGAATGGGATTGAATCGACTTGAAGATAATAGTGATGAAGGGATTGGACCTCATAATGGTTCGCTACATATCCATGTGGTAGGGAATCAAAGTCCATTAAGTTCATATTCCGGAATAGAACCAGGGTTGATGAAAATGATAGTGACTTGATGACATTCTCGGGGTAAATTGTGGTTAGTTTCCTGAGAGTTGGTCTGACGCAACTAAGGGACGAACCAAGGATGTGGGTCCCAGCAAAGGGGACACCAAATTTTAGCAATGTTTGTGGTTGAACCTCTTGGAGGCTTACTATGTACCTCATCTAGGATACAAGGATTAAGATCCATGTAGTTTGAATATGTTTACTGGTGTTTCAGGTTCAACCCCATGCAGGCATCCTACGTACCTCGTCTAGGGGATCAGGATCAAAACCCACATAGTTTGAATATTATGGATCCGTGTTTGGGGTTGAACCTCAGGGATGGTTTCATTGTACCATGTTTCAGAGGAATGGATCAATACCCAATCTATTCTAATTGGTTTACCACTGTTTGTTGTTGAACCTCAGGGAGGATTTCCTACGTACCTCGTCTAGAAGACAAGGATCAAAAACCCCATAGTTCGAATAGAGTGGATCTATGTTTGTGGTTGAACCTTAGGGAGTCTTCCTACATAACTCGTCTAGAAAAAAAAGATCAAAACCCACATAGTTTGAATAATATTAACAGTGTTTGGAGTTAAACCTTAGGGAGGCTTCCTACATACCTCGTATAAGAGACAAGGATCCAAACCCATGTATTTTTAATAGAGTGGATTAGTGTTTGTGGTTAAAACTTGTGGTGGATTCCTACATACCTTATCTAGGAGACAATGGTAAATACCCACATATAGGGAATTCATAAATCTTGACATAATGTAGGGTGCGGGTGAACCAACATGATGTGGTTGGGACTGATGGATGATGGGCTTGAATGTCAAGGAGAATTCCTACATTCCTTTCTCAGAAAGGGAAAGGAACATATTCCAGGTAGTTCAGTAAAGAGGGGTGTGTCTTACATGCTATGGAAAACCAAAAAGGATTCCACAGTCAAGGCCTAATCTAATCCCATGTGAGTCATTCTCGGTGTCAAAATAAGTGGAAACAAAGACCTTATGATCGCATCATGAAATCTACATATGCGAGGAATAGAAAAGGGATTGTGAATGGTTAATGGCTTAGGAAGATGGAGATTGGGAGTTTCTCAAGGATGGATGACCATTGTACATAAAAACCAAAGAGAGAGAGATAGGTCATCGAGAGTCCCATGTTACTATATCTCTTCTGGTCTTTGTGCATGGAAGAATAGATGAGTAAAAAGGGGATACCCCTACAAGAAAGGATAGGGGATTACACCATGATGGTTTCCCTTCTACACGGATATATGACAATCCTTGGAAGGAGGATCTCATTCCATGTGAGGAAGATATCACTCCTTTGGATATGAGTGGGCATGAAAATTTTTTGAGGGAGGGAACCCGGTGTATATTGCCTAGGGTGAGGAAACAATTTAACATCACGTTCTATGGAATATTATTCATGGTATTTTAACTTTATATAGTTAAAAATATGAATATTCACTTCTCACCCCTAGGAAATACAAAACAGGTGACCTTTTTCAAACTTGGTGAAGGGAAGGAACCATCAATGACATATGGATATGGGGTTGTGGAGTGATCCATTGAGGGTATCACATTAGTGTGTCTATGAGAAGACATAATAGGGGTTAACATGGCAATGTGAAGAATCATGAGGCAATGCAACACAACATGAAGCAAATCCCATGGGACCTTGAAATCACATCATAAAAACATAGAGGGACATATTGGAGATGTAGGGTTTGTGAAGCCAAGGGTTTTATAGGAAGTGACCTTTAGAAGCGATAGTGATTTACAAAGTGAAGAGACTCCACAAAGGGGTATTCTTCATGAATTGTAATGGTCTAGACCATGCATGGAGTATACATGCGTATGGAGAGTGATTATCGAATTGAAAGCGCTTTCATGAAGTTTTACATTGATGAGAATGAGTGTCGGGAAATTTACAGCATTGCGAAGCAATGTACTTTGCAATGAACAATGATCCTTCCTTAGTATGGGGTTCACCTATGAATGGAAGGTACTTCGTGAAGTAAAAAGACCCAATTTAATAAAGATATCTCTTTCCATTAAAATGGACCATGATATTCATGAAGGGAATACCTATTCGAAGAGGGGTTGAATATGATAAAATGGAATGATATTTCGACCGTTATCCACTTTGTGGCATAGAGGCTTCCTTCATTCCCTTCACGGTGATCGCAAAGGAATCCGTTAATTTCCATGGAATCCTAGTGGAAATATTCTTCCCTTCGCAGCACGAAGACTTCCATTAATTTTTTCATAACAGTAGATTCTCCAATCTCTTTCTGCTGTAATGATTGTATAAGGGGCCTCTTTTTTGTGCATGTTGTGGTGTTGAAGTTCTTTGCTTCGGACGCAGTGCTGAAGGGCAGCAGAAAGAAACTTCACAAAGCATCCCATTTTGGCATTTGCCAGCTCATTTCAATTTTTTACTATGAAAACATTTTAGCACCAACAATAATGTTTTAAAATCATGAGATGATAAAATAAAGATCGCTGTAAGTTAAAAAATACAAGTTAAATCATACTTGAAAAACAAGGAAATTAACACCCAAAAAAATTAAATTACGACTATTTATTAACACAATGGGGTTATGATATTTTATAAAAGGATCATATATGATATTATAAATATTAAAAATCATTTATAACATGATATTGATTATATTAAAACCATTATATTTTAGTTTAAAATATATCCATATAACATGAAGCACAAGTTAAGTGATTTTCTCTCATTTTCATTTCAAAGGGGCATATTGTAATATTATGATCATAATCACATTCATATGGTTTATATAATACTAAATTGAAATTTAATATACTGAATACATAATTATTTACTGTTTTGAGTTTCGACAAGAATCCATGGAGATTTTATATGAAAATTAACAAGTGTAATATTTGTTGTTATATCTAACAGTATTTGGTGATTGTTAGCTCTCAATTAAAACAATCACTTTGTCGTAACAAATTTTCATTGGAAATTATAGTTAACATAAAAATCCATATTATTTTGTGTTGTATATAAGGATTTCGTAAAAAATATATCATTTTTAAAAATTCATCATACATTTATTGTTTTTTGAATTACAGGGAAAATATTGAGAAATTTGTATCCTTTACTCAATATAGATATTTTTGATAATGAATATTTATCATGAATTAAATATATTAGTAGATATATGAGTATTTCATGGTACATCTAGTGATGGATGGGGCCCTTAATTTATACATCACCTTGGTGAATTGAGTAGAATCTTTAGAACAAATATGTTATAAAAATGAAATGGGTTTCTTCCTGTAGAACTTTAAACATCCTTGTAAAAAGACATGATAGTAGAGGTACCCTGATTCCTAACATCATGGAATACAATAATTCATCATTTCCTGAAATCAAAATTCATTTATTAATATCCCTAAGATTTTCACTATAAAAAATCTATGTATGAATTTCATTCTCATCATATAGAAGAAATGGAACATGGTTTTGTTATTTATCTTTTTATATTGACTATGCCTTATACATTTCATTGAATGAAATGTGTTTTCAGTTTTTACCTTTTAATGTTGAGTCTTAACTAATGATTTAGGATATCTTCTGATGTAGTACATTCATACGTAGAATTTTAACACCCCTTTATTTTGATTCATTTCCCTATGTTATGATGAATAGATCTTTGAAAGACTTCTCAAGGATGAATTGTATTATAGATTGTTATGTATTATTTTTCACTACATATTCCAAATGTTAAATAGGTATCATGTATGTATATGTTTATCCAAAACAAGTAAAATGATCTGTCCATCAAGATTTTATTCATCGTAATCATATCAATGTAATAATGTAAGGCACCGGTTCCAGGATTTTGGGATCGTGGTATTTTTTAATATAGAATCCAGTAATATTAATTATAAAAAATGTAATATATAGATATTATTATTTCCTATTCTGTTTATGTTACTCTTGAAAAGATATCTCAATATTTGAAAATGAATAATAAGTGAACCCAAAAATCATAGAATAAAAAATTCATATTTCCACCTCTCTATTTTAAATATTTTCTATCCTAAATATAATCTATTGAGTATTATGATGATCTCATTTATTGGGGGTATTGATTTACCAATTTTATTCTTCCTACTATAATATTCCAAAACATATTACCCTTTTTAATTAATTAGATTTATATGTGGAATATAAATACATTCTTTTTAATGAACCTCCAATATTTTTCAATGATTAGTAAAATGATGAACATTCAATTTCATTTCCTAGAGTGAGAATTACATCATTATTATAATAAAATAAATTGAATCACATCTCATTAATGTTACGTTAATCAAATATTTTGATGTATTCATTCACTAATTTCATTATCCATTCAATGATAGAATCTTATTCCTCAAATATCAGTATCAAATCAACCACATTATACGAATATCAAAAATTCAGTTATTTAATATTTTTATCCCTATAAAATAATATTATTTTTCTTCCATATATTTATCATATTAATCATTTAATAACTTAAAATTGAATTTTAATTCATGAAATTTCCATTCTAACCATTGGTTTATTAAATTGTTTCTCAAGCACATCTTGGAGAATAATCAGTACCTTTTAATAAAAACTTCCACATCAATACCATAATCAATAGAATTTTCTTCAAAAACATTTAATTGAAATATATAAATATAAATGATATATTTTAAACCTTGTAATTTACTATAATAAAATATTTCCACTTCTTGTTGGATAAAAAAATATATTATGATTAAACCAAAATTGTATGACATTATTTCCCACCATATATTCGTCATCGTCCAAATAAAATTTCATTGGGAATTTAGTTTCAAGATTTATTTATTTTAAACATATACATCAATAGATAAAAATTATTCCAATGAATATTCATTTTCATATTTTTAGGGTTGGGGATTTGAAAAATCAAATCTAATCATCATTTACTTTTTCTAGATTCAAATTTACAGTGTCTTTTTTCAGAGAAATAAAATCCACTTATTATGAACTCTCTTGCAGTGTGTACTAATAATATTCATTCCTCTTATCATATGTAATGAGTTTTCTATGAATTTTTAATAGGGATATCACAAAATGATATTTTTCTCACGAACTTCTAATTACAAATTGAAATAAAGAGGTTATCCTTTATAAATATCTTAAATAATTTCTCATCCTTCATATCTACACAAAGTCATGAAAAATATTCATAAATATCATTGACTTTACTCAATAGGGTATAGAACTTTTCATTTAAATTTATTCTCAAATATTAATTTTGTTTCAATAGACAACGTATCATTTCTACAAGATATTTTGAGTCACAGCTGTATGTGTTCAATTTTTTTCCCCATATAACATGAGATATATTTCACGATTGAAACTTTCTATAAATGTTTTTGGATAGATTCCACCATGTAATTAATCATCATGGTATTCATATACAATTATCTATCATCATATTATGATATTCTCTTATATAAATACCTGAACAAATACTAATCTTGGATTCCACATATATGTCTATAGCCAATAATTATAAAAAGTGTTTCATATGGTCCTTTGAGAACTGAAATTATTTACATCAATGAGTGGAAATAATTTATGGTTTAAAATCATAGAAATTATTACTTGTGATAGATAAAACCAAATTTCAATTTTTATTATACAAAATTGTGGCCCGTAATCACAAATTTAAATTTTTGAGTGAGGGTGAGTGTGAATCATGGTATTAAATCATATTTTAATTTAATAAAATGATCTTCAACATGCTAAATTATCATAGAGAAGACATCAATTTATTAATGAAAATAAATCATAGAGTATTATACAATATAATGAACATACGTAATATTAGTTTTTTCACCCTCACTAGGATTTTCTAAAAATAATTCATGGGAATATTCACATGAATCAAAAATAATAATGAACAGTGGTTATTGAATATAAATTTTAAAAGGACTCACTGATCCTCCTCATATAAACCCATGAACAGGTTGAAATATTTTTTCATTCATGAAAAAATATTCTTGTTGTTCCCCATGAAGAAATATTACATTTTGACATGATCATAAATATATATACATGAAAAATTTCCATCTCTTTAGATCTAGTGTATCCATCATATATAGTGAATTGGAACTCATTATAATCCTCTTTCTTCAATATAATCCTACTATAATAGCTCTAGAATACTTGAATAAAATTATTATGATAACGAGACTTCCCCTTTTCATTGACATGATTTATTTTCTATATTACTTCATATCCCATTCCCCTTAATGAAGAGTCGTGCTTTAAATATCATAACTCATGTTCTTTCCCCTATAAAAAATTAATGTATGTTAATACATATCTCAATATTAACAAAATATATTAAAAAATAAGGATTATTTCTTCTATATGATACATAAAAAGGTTTCTATTTAGATATTTAACTTCATTTTACATAAATAATCATTACAATGAAAAAAATACACACGATTGAATCAATGGTTTAGTGTCTTTAGAAAAACTAATACATAATCAACTATTCCGGTAATGAGATGATTCATCTGTAAATAAATTCTTTTAAATAGAACCATTCATATACATATCATTCATAATAGTGTTATTCATTGTTTTTGTAAACAAAACATTTTTAATTTGAACAGAAATACTCAATACTATTAATCAAGGGAGATGATAATGAGCCCATAATAAACCAAGGGGAATAAGGATATATGAATAAGATATTTACATTTAAAACCCATAACCTAAAAATTCGAGATTCTTTTATAGAATAATATCTTATAGTTTATCAAATCACGAGGTAAAAATCATTAATGTGTCAAAGTAAATAATCCATGAGAGCATGACATTGGAAAAAATACATTGATTTTTGTCATACCCTTATGTATAGAAATACTTACATCGAAGAAACCAATCAAGATATTTATATCATGTTATAATTTGGATAAAAACATGTTTCATTGTATTAGACATGGTATAACCTCATGGGTACCCAATTTTGAGCATGAGATAACCACTAATGTACCTTGTTATGTGACTGGGATAACCTCTCAAGTATCCAATTTTGGTATTGGGATATCCTCCTGGGTACCCATTGGACCAATATAACATTAATAATTCCCCAATTAATTAGTGGTTAATATAGGTCCTATAAATCACATATCTGATAAATTTATGTATTAAAAGATCATAAAACATTCATCATATCATTACTTGTGAAATAAAATGAGTTTCATAATTTTTTAATCAAAGAATAACCCGTTTTAAGATACTGGTATGATAAAAGAACTTTTCATCATAGAAATCAACCATTAATATTAATAATAAGGGCGGTAAAATTAGACCATATCCCCATTAAAGCTTATAAGACCTCAAAATACGTCATCTTAACAGAAATTTCGTTTAAAGATCACATGGAACATTTCTGGTGGAATATAACTTTACAACTTTGAAAATAATTTTTTAAAACATTAAAATTTTAAAACATTTTCAAAAACCCGTTATCCAAAATTAATATTTATAACATATAAATTATTCATTAAATCATTGATCAGTCATGATGGATGAAAATTCTATCCATTTCATACATTTCAAAAAACATATTATTTTCACATTAGCAATAAATTCCAAATAAAAATTTTATTGAAAATGAAATGATGTTTCATATTAATTTTATTTGTAAAAAAATATGATTGAAATTAACATAAAAAATAATAGTGTAACATTATAAAATTACTAAAAACATTTTTATAAAAGATGTATATGAAATGAAATGGGTTTTTACCTGAAGAGGTAAATAATAAATATTTTATTTAAAAAATCATTTAGAATATTGGGTACATAATAAGATGAAAATAATGGGGAAAAACTTATTAAAAAAATATACATAATACAATAGGTTTGAAGACATTATTGGGAAGTATATCATAAAATTTCATCATTGAAATCAATATCATAATCAATCTCGATAAAAAATATGATTGTAACATAAAACCCATAAATCATTGGTAAAACTTTATTAGTAATACCATTGAAAAAAATGTAAAATGAAATAATAAATATAAATTATATAAATAGATTCATTATATAACATGTTATATGGATTGAATATACACCACGTAAAAGAAGATTATATCATAACATAAAATATATCTCAATGAATGAAAATAAGGACAAAAATTTGTTAATCCTTTGATAAACATTTGAATCATAATCCCCAATAAATAACAATATCAAATAAAACATTAAATTAAACTTAAATATTGATATTAAGGAAATAATATATCTATAATGTATTATTTCCACACACAAAAAAGAAATAATATTTTGATATGGAATATATATCTATGAAATATAAAAGATACAAAAAATCAATTACCCTAAGAATTGATATTCATTATACACATTCATAAGTACATTAAAATAGATACATGATTACTATAAAGGTATAACATAACCATTTTTTAAAAGGATGGGGACGAAGCCTCATTTATTATTAAATCAAAGCAATGAAATCTTTTAACTATGTATAGGGAGACCCATTACATAGCCTGAAGGCCCATTGTAAATTTAGACCATTACATGGCTCGTAGGCCCAATTGTTTATCCTAAGGTCCATTCTAAGAATATTATTGCCACAGTACCTGTATTGCTATAGTACCGCATAGTAACGGCCACTACTACAGTACCCTACCACCGCTACACTGATGTAAGGTAGGTATGGAAGATATTTTTTAAGGTATTGGTCAAAACAAAGGGCTCTGTAAGTGTTATTTGGAGAAGAGGGTGGTCTCTTTTTGTAAGTGGGGAAGATGAAAAAAATTAATGTTTTGAAATTAATAAAATGTAATAATGTTTTTCTCATGAAAAAGGATCAAAAAACGTTATACTAGAAAATTAGGGGATATAATGTCTTAATTTTTCCAGAAATAGGTGTTTTACATTTTTGAATGTCATGTTAGACCTTATAATTTTAGCTTAACCCAAATTATACCTGTTTTAACCTTATCCATGATAATAAAATTTTATTGTTTTACTATAAATTTTAACAAAAAATAATGTTTGAAATATATTAATATTTACTTTTATGATTATAAATATTTAATTTAGTATTACATATTTATTTCACATAATTTTGATAAATTAATATACATTTAATCCCCTAGGAATGACAAAAAAAGTACTTTTCTAAATAAAATATGTTATATTGATTAGAATGATTTACTATATTAAAATTCAATATGAAATTGATTCTGATTACCCTAATGGAATTAATTAGATTATAATAGATTAATAATTTCTATTGAAAACAAATTGAATTAAAATTTTAACCTTATAAATGGTTAAAAATGAAATGCACATTATAAGAAATATAATTATTTTTCATTATTCATCAGAAAAATTGTTAATTTAACAAATATCCCAATAATTAAAAAAAAGAAAATAATTAATATTTTATTCCAAGAATGATGTTATATTTTTTAAAATAATTTCTAAATTTATCAAAAATAAATTTTAATATTTATTTACATAAATAAATAAAATCATATTTTTTTTAAAAAAATCAATGAATATAAATAATTTAATAAAAAGTAATTACAAAATTTTAATTATACTTTAAATATATATAATTTTAATTATAAATATTCAAAATGTATTTCTTATGATTCAAATAATATAATTTGGAATCTAGTTTATTGTGGTCCACATTAAATAATAATATTAATAGTATATCATGATTACATAAAACTCTATGTTTTATGTAACAAATGTTATTAATTAAATTTAATCTATTTGAAAAAAACTAATACAAATAACTTCAGTAAAATTATACCACACATAAAAAATGATGTCCTCTAAATTTCAAAATGATCATGATGCACAAGGGATCAACATTTGAAAATTAATTCATTGAAAACCAATATAATTAAAAGGACCAGGAGCACACCATCTTGGAATGTGGAATAACAATTATGAATTCCATAACATAAAAGGTTATCAAATAAGAGATAATAGTTTGGAAGAGAAAAAAAAGGAAATGGAAGAGAACAGTAACACCTAAATACTAAGATATAATGATGGAGAACATAGTTAGAATGATTTTAACATCCAAAAATCCTTCAAATCGTGCTAAGTTAAAAGACCAGTAATGCCAGAAAAATGAATATTTTAAGAACAATATTTTTCATCATGATATTTTTTTCCTAATGATGTGGTAATTTTTCCTATCTTCATTATGTGCTCAGAAAATTATAGAAACTTTGTTTCGTTTCATTTCAAGAGAAAAATTTCATTCTACGATTCAACATAGATTAATTTCATATTCATCCCTTACTATATGAAATGAATATGTGTTTTATTCTTAGAGAAATAAAAAATCATAAAATTCATAACAAAATTATAATTAATTCCTTATATGTCAAGTTATTATCAAAATAGAAATTTTTAGGACATGATTTACAATTTCTAAAAATTTTCATATGGTGATGTAATTTTATTGTATCTAATACCTCATTTGGATGTATAAAAAAACCCATTAAAGAAGTTTTTAACCTTAATAACTATAAAAAATTAAAAAATATGTCAATTAAGACACTATATTTTCATAAATATGCTTCACATTGATGGCTAAAATATGATGAAACAGATCTTAATTGTCACATATGAATCATGGGAATACATTCATCATGTATTATCTTGAAACACTCTATTAACCATAGTTATGATATATCATTTCTGAAACTATACATTCTTGTTTAGTAATTAAATAAAACAAATATTAGTTTATATATTCCATAAAAAAATGTTTTAAACCCCAAAAATATTAATGTAGAAAACTATTTAATCAATTCATTAATCAGTTCCACAGTAATATTTACAATGTAATTTACATATTATATATAAATAATCTATTTATATAAACATAATTATATCAACATAGGATAATGTTTAGGGTTATATTTACCATAATCATGTGTTTTCATTAAAATATCTAATTTTCATTAAATCATATATCTAGGTCAGTAGTAAAAGTGAATATATTTATGAAAATAATAAATGAAAAACATAAATAGAATAACCCTGATATATTTTTTGATTTATATAACCTTATTATATAATTCAAATATATAAATACATTAATCATTCTATATCATTATTAAACCATTATCCTGGCTTTATCATCTTATTATTTAACATAAAATTTATTTATATTTAATTTTAGGCCCTTTATAATCATCTAAAAAAATTACTTAAACAAGAATCTAGAGAGTTATTCATTTATATTTAATTGGTTTCATCATCTAATTATTTAACAAATAATTACTAATAACATTAAAACATTGACGAATAATTTTTGAAATAATTACTCTCCACCATTGATCCAACTAAAAATCTAATTATTCTTAATAAATCACTTACTATTCCCTCTTATTCTCTACATATAGAAAATACTCTCACTAATTTGATACATTCTATAGATTACATTTTCTTACACTTTCATCATATATGAAACAAGTTTTTCATTCATTCATGGCCTCTATAACCAGAACACTCAATTAAATCATTCATTTTCTTCATTGGTGAGTTCAAGAGTTTTTAAAGGTGTATGATATTATTCATAAATCATAAAACCAATTAGAAATAATCATAATAACATTAAATCCAGAATCAAAAATATTGGTTTATCATTAACACGTTTCCAATGAAATTCAATGATATCCATTTCCCATCAGTTTCCCTCTATTGACCAAAATATTTAAATTCTGAGAGAAATTAGGTGTAGTGAAGAACAATATAATATATTAAATTATATTATAAGTTTTTCAAAAATCATGGAAAATTATTCTCAATATAAGACAACTTATGTTTAACCTATGTCATTTATTATCGGTATCTATTGAAACCATTCATCATGGTTCTTATAGATTTTTTAATTTTCCCAAACATATTCCCTATGAGTGCCAAACATGGAATGATGTAAGTCATATAGAAATGAACCATGTGATTTTCAAGTCCTTCTCAGTTTTCCCTTTTTGGAATTATTATATCTCACTATCTATGTTCTAGAGACATATCTACTAATAGAATGCAGACATTGTTATAGTTTTATGGAAATCAATTATTATATCTCTTAAAAATTCCCAAACATTATTCAACAGATTGACTCATTGTTAGATATATCATTCATTAAATACATATAATATTATGTAGAAAAACACCAACGTGTTTATATAATGTTTACTCATCATAGTTTCTAAAGTATAACTAATCCATCACATTGACACAAACTCTAGATACCCATGGTATCATATATAAATATTACATATTTTTAAATGATTATTATTTAAATATAAAAAATATATGCCTAAGGATCATAATGTTTAGTGTCATTTTAATCACTGAGACATAACAAAATAGACCATATGTGAGCTAAAGCATCTCCAATGAAATTCAGCATAAATAGAATCCTTAATATATATATATATATCATACTTCATAAAATCATTCATATCCTTGGAAAATGAATCATAGGAATGGGTGACCTCAGATTCATAGTATGTGTAAAAAAGGGACATATCAATTATCATATTAGAAGAAAATGACAATAAAAGTTTGTGAAAACATGATAATATAATTTATAAGTCATACCCTACATATTATAGATCATAAACATGAATAGTGCCATATATTTTGGATGTTCTTATGGAAAGATTCATAATATAACGAATATGCACAATCCATTAAATCGTAACATTGGGATAAAACATAGTGTGTGTTATACCCAAAATCATATCAATTTATCTCAAGGATACCCTCAAAGAAGTTTATAACATTGTAGTCTTGGTATATCCACAGTTTTACCTACTTTATTATTGGTATAATATCCTATGTATACACATTTTTTATTTCAATATCCTTCTTTGTAACCTATTTTGTTCTTGGTATAACATCCCATGTACACTATTTTATTATTACGATGACGTCCCATATACCATTTTATCTCATATAACATTAATAATAAATTAATTAATTTAAGAGTTGACATATTCCCCACAAGTAACATAATAAAAATGTGTGTGTCAAAAAATATCACAAAATAAAAATCATATCATAACCTGTGAAATGAAATCATTTTTATAAAAAATTCATCATAGAATAACCCGTGGAAAATAAATAAGTTTCATTGAAACCATTTCTTCATATAAATATACCTTATAGGGATAGAAGATGGATTATTCAATTTGATAGTATCTATATTTTGTCTTATGTTATATCTAAGTATGTTATCATTTATGTAAATGATTATTAATGATAAAGTAAAACATTTTTTTTTGAAAGAGCCTACCAGTGTCTAAAATAAGATTTTAAAAAATTAAAAAATATGATGTAATATAAATATTTTTTTATTGAGAAATAACCATTGAGACATATTAAATAATTATTTAATCATTGATAACTGATATATGTGGAAAATGACATTCATTTCATATAAGTTTAAAATGAATATTGTGTCCACGTTTTACTTAGAAACCAAAAAATTATTTTTTAGAAAATTACAAGAATATTCCTTTTAATTTTTATTGTAAAAATCCATAAAAGTGAAAAATTTGCATTAATAAATCATATAGTTTCACTAAAACATTCATCCAAATATATTTAGGAAATATTAATACAATGAAATGGTTATTTCAACTAAATATAGAAAATTTTTTGTATATAATGGAAAAAATAATTCTGGATTCAATAACACGTTGTTATTAGAAAATAAATGGAAAATATGTATTCCCAATGTAAAAAATTGAAAATAAAAGTCATGAATTTATCATAAAATATATAATATTATTTTATAAAAAAAAGGATTAATAATCTAGATAAACAATGAAATTGTAATATTAAACATGTACCACATTAGTAAATATTGGAACACATACCCCATAAAGAATAAAATTAGATTAATGATTAGTTATCACTAACAGTAGTTTATTATGGATATAACAAGTCAAAATTGTAGTAAATACACCTCACTAATCAAGATAGGTGCATAACATAAAATATGTGTCAAATATTGAAACCTAAGTCCAAAATACATTACAATTTTAGTAATACAATGAATCATAATCCCCAATAATGAATAAAATGAAATGAAACATCAAATATAATTAAAATAATGATTTTTATGAATATGGGTTTTGCCTCCCAGAAATAAATAATAGACTACAAATAACATACCTTAACTCAAGAATTGCTTCATACAAATTAAAACTGATAAAAAAATACAGGTTTATTAAAAATATATTAATGAAACATTTTTATATACATAATACCATTTACTGTTTAGTTAATTCCTTTTAGTACACATTAATTAATAATTTCTCATTAATATAGTGTATCATGAAATATATTATTTAATTTTTAGGTATGTTTTGATTAGGTATTTTTTCCCTTTTAAATTGATCATTATTAAATAAAATATAGAAAATTTACCATTATATAAATATCATATATTTTTAGTATAAATTTATTTAAATTAAATGATTTTAGTTTATGATAGTAAAGGAAATAAATCATTCATAAATATGGTAGTTTATATATGTAACACCCCAAGCTTCCATGGTACGCTTCTCTTTGAATAATAGAGCATCGTGTGTTGTACGCAACCTTGAGTTCTAACACACTGCGACAAATAAAAATAGAAATAATGAATAGTAATACCCACCGTTTGAAATTATATAAATTTTATATTTCAAAATCTACTTCATTTTTGTATTCGTAATATCGAAATTACCCTAAGTTTAATTTTTTGTAATTTTCTAAGAACTTCTAATTTTTTATGAATAGTGAAAAATACTTAAAAACAAATTTTTTAATCAAAATAATTAATAGTGATGAATTATACTATTGATTGGTTTTAAATTATAATTAGAATATATTTTTACCATTTTATCCAATGGTGGTCATTAGAATTAATTTCACTTTGAAATTGGACATAAACAATTGTCAGTCTTTTGATATATATTGTTTCTTAAAAACACGCTATTTGTTGTGACAGTGGGAATTAATTATAAAATTAATTAAACCAACTTATATTTTTGGAATTTTGTAATATAGACATCATTTTTTAATTCGGAATAACAATTTTAGCTTAGGGTGAAATTTTGTCATTGTTCTGAAAAACTTCAATTTTTTATGAATAGTGAAACCACTAAGTGATAGTTAAAAAACTGATTTTTTGTTTAAATGAAACATTACCACTTCTGTGATTTGATTTTCAAAAATCCGACATACATGGTTGTCATTATGAGGTAAAATGTGGTTCAATGGGATTAAAATAATTTTTGGTGAATAGAAACTTTTAAGTTTAATTAATCGTGATTAAAGGTAATTAGTGAAATTTAAGGTAAAAAAGATATCATAAAAATATGAAAATACCATTACACTTGTCCTAACCCTATTGGATGATTCATGTCCGACCAAGAAAATCCATGGGTCAACTTGGGGACCCCATGGAGCCACTTTGGTAGGAAAATGGCACAAATAACTTTTTATTTAAAGTTAAAACAAAAATGTCACAAACATGAGTTGTTTTACTAAAATAAATTTTAAATGGGGTTACAGAGGTAATATTTTTGACTATAAATATTCATTAGAAAGATAAAAAGATTTACTACATCATGATAATTGTTTTATAATTTTTAAAAATTAAATAAATTAAATTATTTATGACACCATGATGATGCATCGATTACCTCATTAATTAACGATTTAAATAAAATGAAATGATAATGTAAAATATAAGACTTACACTTGTCAAAAACCAATTGGATGAGTATATTTCGAACCCTTATCACCTTAACCTCTAAATATATAAGTGTGGGGCCTTTAGAATCCGAAAAATAATTTCACAATGAAGTAACATTTCAATCTTTCCAAGAGTGCCCCTCCTCTCCTCTTATAAAAGGCCCCCACCACTCCCACCTTATTCACACCGTCAAGCGATTTGGCTCGGCCAACCTCTTCCCAAATACTCTCAAAACTTCCCTATATTACTCCTAGAAGCCTCACTTTGGGCATAATGCTTCCCAAAGAAGCCTTTGGCTCAAATCAAAAAAGAGTTACCCGATTTTAAGGTAATGTATTCTCTTATGTTATTTTGTTTTATTTTGCTTCTCCAGCCCCCTAAACTCTATTTATCCATTTCTTTTGTATCAACACCAGTATCATAAATATAATAGGATGTTATTATAAGATTTATTCGAGCTATACTTACACAAACCTACATATAATGGTTAAAGAACGTACTGTTTCTTTGGATGGAGAATTTCTGCCTCACGGAACGATGATTGTTCAACACTCATATAACACCATAAAATGTGGTCATTAAGATGTCACTATATTTATATATGATATATAGTATATTTATGTTTTACTTAAGCTTCTGTATTTTTCATTTATGGCACACCTTTATGATTTCCGTTATGGGTAAACGTGATAATTTCATTTTAGGAAGTGCGGACTACCGCCCCCTCAAAGTGATTTGAATCGTTAATGCCATATGTGGGATGTATAAAGGATGGAGTAAATGGTATTATACATTATATTATACTGTAATTATATTATAATGTTATATAATTATAACTTCATTCAATTAAATATGAAATAGAAATGAAAGTAGCCTTCTTGCGTACATACGGCTTACAGTCTCCATGAACGGTGCATTTCATTTCTTACCTATAAATGTTATGTAATATTATAAATTCATGTATATACTGGATATATATGATATATAAGTTGTCTAAATCATGAATATAATTCTGTATATAATGGATATTTCCCCACATAAACAACTTGTAATTATAAGAAGTTTACTTTTGACTCAAGTACGAAAGATCGACAAAATGACCGTTATTAAGTTAAATAATTACATAATGTTCGTAACATGGTAATAAGTGATATAAAAGTAATAATGAACATGAAAAAGGTTCTTAAGCAAATAGAAATTAACTCTAGTTTATTATTCAGGAGATTAAAGAACGATCGAGTCAAGTCAGACACGAGGTAAGGGAATTTCTTAACCCAATTTCTATTCTTTCGGTTAATCTCCTACATTCAAATGATGTCTTGATATTATTATATCCTATCTTGTATTTGTAATTTCATCATGTTTACTTATAGTGAATACACATAATATATCTATTTTATTTATAAAAATTATATTTGTAAGGTACTTTGTCTCAATCTCCATTCATTGAGGCATATTTTGTTTTATACACAAATTTCTTTTATACAGTGTATAAACCCCTTTGACTTTTAAATTTATTCAAAAGGAATCTTTTTATATGAAGCATTTTACTAAACGACAAAAAGGAATGTTTTTCTTGTTGTACGTATGCAGCGACAACGACTTCTCTTCCGCCGTAACCATTATTTGAGTTTCGGCTTCCTCTACTAGCCATAACATTTTTTTAAATGAAAAATAAATACCATGTTTTAATTTTCTTTTATTTTGGTATTGAAAATGGTTTTGATAAGGTTTTTATTATATCAATGTGTTGTATTAATATCTTGTGATTGAAATGTGGAAATGTTATGTCTCCTTTATGCACGTTTTATGTGATACTATTATGTTATGGTTTATGTTATGTTTAAACCTATTCATATGAGGAATGCATTGGACTTAATAAGTGACGGGTGGAGCCCGCTATAGCTCCTCGATGCATCGGTAGGTCTCATGAGACAAACTAGTGTCCTGGAATGAGGCCGTGAAAAAATCTTATTTTTAGTCTTGGCACAAGGCCTTGGCTACATGGTTATGATAGTCTGCCATTATGCATTCCATCATTATGAATGTGGTTATTGATATTGCATGGGATTATTCAACTAGTAGAATATCCATGTGAGTAAGTAAATGGAATTATTTATTTTTATTTTTTCCATATTATGCTGATGTTCAAGTTTAAAAAGGCTTTTGTTTTAGTTATACGTTGCCTTAAATGTTAATGTTTATTTATGAAAGCTTCCGCTATATTGTTATCCTTACTGAGCATCTGAGCTCACATATTTCAATGTTTTAATTTTTCCAGGTTGTGAAGAAGTATTTTAGGAATGACCTGTAGGGATAGTCTGAAGGGGATATGAGTGTGGAAAATGGACACTATGTTATTGTAGTTTTTCCCGTTATTATGTAATTTATCATTTATGAATATATCTAGTGTTTCCAAGGCTACTAAACTAATCGGTCTTTTGAGACTTGATCTTTTGTGATCATGCCAATGTTACGCAATAATTCACTGACTCTGGGTAACTGGGTTCGGGGCGTTACAGTTGGTATCAGAGGAATTTTGGTACTAACCTAGGAAACTAGATGTAGATAAACTCTGATTAGAGTACATAGCCCAAAGATAGACTTTGAAGATTAGTGTAGAAGAACTTATTAGAATTTTGGTATTATAGGGATTTTTTGAGTTCTCTGAGCAATACATCCTTGTCTAGATACAAGAAGGTAGAGGTGGCTCTGGTACAGATATACCTAGGGGTAAAACCCGAAAACACCGCTTTGAGCTAGACTCGAACGAGAACTGGTGCACGACAACGGGCCTTGCTGCACTCTTGGTTACGACACTCCCGGGGGATAGGCTTAGGATAATTCTCAAACCATTATGAAGGGTTTATGAGTATATACTTCCTCAAAGAAAAAATTTCTTTTTATGATTAGGGATTATATCCATAAATAGTTCAATTCATGTTAAGTGTTTTACAGGTATGGAATTATGTATTTTAATTCATAAACTAATCCAGTTTATTCCATTGTTTAGAAATGGGGCCTAGTGGGAGGAATGAAAACTGTATAAATGCATGCACTCCATGTAGGGATTTCCCTCCGGCACAAGATAATTTTTGTGTAGCTGGAGATAAAACTAGTAATGATCAACTTATCACCATACTGGGATAACTCACTCAGGTTATGAATAATAACCTTACTCGTATGGAGCACCCTGGTCCGCAACGTGGAGGATCAATGTTAGACCACCTTATGAGGCAACAATCGCCAACATTTAATGGGGGAACAAATCCATTAGTAGCTGAGCAATGGATAAACGCCTTAGAGAAAATATTCCACGCCTTGGGGAGTAGCAAAAGGGAGAAGGTTATCATGGTAGTTTACCGGCTCACTGGAGATGCCGATCAATGGTGGTCGCTGATTCAAAACACAAAGGAAGATGAAGATGTATCAATTATGGAATGGGGGGAGTTTAAAATAAATTTTCTTAGAAAAATACTTTCCTCGTGACCATCGATCAGATAAGGAAAGGAAATTTCTGAGTCTGAGTCAAAAGGAGGATGAGAATGTCGCAAAGTATGAGGCCAACTTTACAAGGTTAGCAAGACATGCTGCAGATTATATACGTAACCCAAGAAGTAATATTGATCGTTTCTTTGACGGGTTAAAAATGTTTCTCCATCGAGCTTTAGTATCACAATCTTTCACAACGTACGAAGATATAGTCTCATGTTCTATCAAGACAGAAATGGAATTCTCTAAGTCTTATGACAATAAAGTAAAGCAAGAGACGAAAAGGATGGAAGAGAGAATGATGGATAAAGGGACGAGGGGAAAGAAGTATTTTCCATTATGTGATAATTGTGGGAAGAATCACCCCGGTGCTTGCCTAAAAAGAATGGGAGTTTGTTATAAATGTGGAGAAAAGGTTCATCAGGCTCTTGATTACAAGGGAAAGAAATAGGCTATCAATGTTGAATGCTACAATTGTAGGGAAATAGGGCATTATGCAAATGAATTTCCTAAGCGTCAGGGATTCTTACCTCAAAAAAGGGAAAGGGATCATGGACAATCTTATGTTGTTACTACAATTGATGTAGAATAATTAATGTATTGGTGCTTTTGGACTCATGGATTATATTCTGGTTATAAGAATAATGTGATATATATAAGGATTGTTCTGTAGTACTTTTTCTTTTCATTAAGGTTTTTATATGATGAGGGTAATCATATTTTCAGTATGTGACAATAAGAGAAACCTTACATTGTTTGGGAAATCTAACGTTGCAAATGATTTTGGAATTTAAGGACATTTTAGAGAAAGTCAGGACGGAGGGATTTTGGATAACTATAAAGGTTGTAATGGATTAAGTTGATCTTTGGATAGAATTGTTTAAGGTTAAAACATTTCTGAAGATTATTTTTCGAATATTATAATACTATAGTTTTAGGAAAAGGACAACCTGCAGGGTGGGGCATAACCCGTCGCGTCGGACAAAGCTGCAGGAATCGAACCCACAACCATAGTGCGACAAGACTTTATTACCTACCACTAGCCTACAGGAAGTCCTTGGTTATTAAAAAAGAGCTTTCATAATCTAAATGGTATGTGTTAATATTTGGAACCTTATACAATTATGATAAATAGAATATTTTTGAGTTCTTTTACCTTTTAGAATGAAAGATGGGTTTGTGGTAAAAACTTTTTTTGACAAGTATGTATATTCCCTTACATTCTTAGTAAATCTCCTAAATAAATTCCTCAACTTTATAAAAGGTAACATAAAACAAAAACATTGCTGGTTAACTTTTCCAACTGGGGATTCAATGACCATTTAACTAATCAGAAGTCTGTGATTTTCATATTGTTAACTTTCTCATAATCCAGTTTTCTACAACTCTCCATCAAACCATGATTGTTTTTTCTTCTTCCATATCCATATTTTCATAGAATCCTAGTATGGGCTATCTCGGGTGACCTCTGTACTTATCTTTCTTTCTTTTAAAGTTATATTTTTATTAACCATATTTTCGATGTGGGTTTTCCACAAAGGTATTTTCTATTTTCAACCTTTTATTTTTAAACAAAAATTTCAAATTGCGAGGACGCAATTTATTGAAGAAGGGGAGAATGTAACACCCCAAGCTTCCATGGTACGCTTCTCTTTGAATAATAGAGCATCGTGTGTTGTACGCAACGTTGAGTTATAACACACCGCGACCAATAAAAATAGAAGTTTTGAATAGTAATACCCACATTTTAAAATTATATAAATTTTTTATTTCAAAATGGACTTCATTTTTGTATTCGTAATATCGAAATTACCCTAAGTTGAATTTTTTGTAATTTTCTGAGAACATCCAATTTTTTCTGAATAGTGAAAAATACTTAAAAACATCTTTTTTAATCAAAATAATTTATAGTGATGAATTATACTATTTAGTGGTTTTAAAGTATAATTAGAATATATTTTTAACATTTTATCCAATGGTGGTCATTAGAATTAATTTCACATTGAAATTGGACATAAACAATTGTCAATCTTTTGACATATATTGTTTCTTAAAAACATGCTATTTGTTGTGACAGCGGGAATTAATTATAAAATTAATTAAACAAACATATATTTTTGGAATATTATAAAATAGACATCATTTTTGAATTCGGAATATCAATTATAGCTTAGGGTGAAATTTTGGCATCGTTCTGAAAAACTTCAATTTTTTATGAATAGTGATACCACTAAGTGGTAGTTAAAAAACTGATTTTTCATTTAAATGAAACATTACCACTTTTGTGATTTGATTTTCAAAAATCCGACATACATTGTTGTCATTAGGAGGTAAAATGTGGTTCAATGGGATTAAAATAATTTTTGGCGAATAGTACCTTTTAAGTTTAATTAATCGCGATTAAAGGTAATTAGTGAAATTTAATGTAAAAAAGATATTATAAAATTATGAAAATATATTTACACCTGTCCTACCCCTATTGGATGAGTCATGTCCGACCAAGACAATCCATGGGTCAACTTGGGGACCCCATGGAGACACTTTGGTTGGAAAATGACTTAAATAACTTTTTATTTAAAGTTAAAACAAAAATGTCACAAACATGAGTTGTTATATTAAAACAATTTTTAAATGGGGTTATACACGTCATATTTTTTACTATAAATATTCATTAGAAAGATAAAAATATTTCCTACATCATGATAGTTTTTCTATAATTTTTAAACATTAAATAAATTAAATTATTTATGACACCATGATGATGCATCGATTACCTCATTAATTAACGATTTACACAAAATGAAAAGATAATGTAAAATCTAAGAAATAGACTTGTCAAAAACCTATTGGATGAGTATATTTAGAACCCTTACCACCTTACCCTCGAAATATATAAGTGGGGGACCTTTATAATTCGAAAAATCATTTCATAATAAAGTAACATTTCAATCTTTCCAAGAGTGCCCCTCCTCTCCTCTTATAAAAGGCCCCCACCACTCCCACCTTATTCACACCGTCAATCCATTTGGCTTGGCCAAAATCTGCCCAAATACTCTCAAAACTTACCTATCTTACTCCTAGAAGCCTCACTTTGGGCATAATGCTTCCCAAAGAAGCCTTTGTCTCAAATCAAAAAAGAGTTACACGATTTTAAGGTAATGTATTCTCTAATGTTATTTTTTTTATTTTGCTTCTCCAACCCCCTAAACTCTTTTTATCCATTTATTTTTTAACAACGCTTTTATCCACAATATACTAGGATTTTATTATAAGACGTATTCGAGCTACAAATAGACACACCTACATCTAATGGTTAAAGAACATACTGTTTCTGTGGATGGCGAATTTCTGCCTCACGAAACGATGATTGTTCAACACTCATATAACACCTTCAAAGGTGGCCATTAAGATGTCAATATATTTATATATGACATATAATATGTTTTTGTTTTAATTAATCTTCTGTATTTCTCATTTATGGCACAACTTTATGATATCCACTATGGGTAAACACGATAATTTCACTTTAGGAAGTGCAGACTACCGCCCCCTCAAAGTGATTTGAATCGTTAATGCCATCTGTGGGATGTATAAAGGATGGAGTAAATGGTATTATACATTATATTACACTGTAATTATAGTATAACTTTATATAATTATAACTTAATTCCATTAAAAACGAAATAGAAATGAAAGTAGCGTTCATGCCTACGTACGGCTTACCGTCTCCATGAACGGTGCATTTCATTTCTTACCTCTAAATGTTATAAAATGTTATAAATTCTTGTATATACTGGATATATATGATATATATGATGTATACATCATGAATATAATTCTATATATAATGGATATTTTACCACAAAAACAACTTGTAATTATAAGAAGTTTACTTTTGACTCAAGTACCAAAGATCGACAAAATGACCGTTATTAAGTTAAATAATTACATAATGTTCGTGACATGGTAATAAATTATATAAAAGTAATAATGAACATGAAAAATGTTCTTAAGAAAATATAAATTAACTCTATTTTATTATTTATGAGATTAAAGAACGATCGAGTCAAGTCAGACATGAGGTAAAGGAATTTCTTAACCCAATTTCTATTTTTTAGGTTAATCTCCTACTTTCAAATTATGTCATGATTTTATTATATCCTATCTTGTATTTGTAATTTCATTATGTTTACTTATAGTGAATACACATAATATATCTAATTTATTTAAAAAAATGATCTTTGTATGGTATTTTGTCTCAATCTCCATTCATTGAGGCATATTTTGTTTTATACACAAATTTCTTTTATACGGTGTATAAACCCCTTTGACTTATACGTTTATTCAAAAAGAATATTTTTATACGAAGCGTTTTACTAAACGACAAAAAGGAATGTTTTTCTTGTCGTACGTGTGAGGCGACAACGACTTCTCCACCGCCGTAACCATTATTTGAGTTTCGGCTTCATTTACAAGCCATAAGTTTTTTTTAAATGAAAAATAAATACCAAGTTTTAATTTTCTTTTATTTTGGTATTGAAAATGTTTTTTATAAGGTTTTTATTATATCAATGTGTTTTATTGATCTATTTTGATTGAAATGTGGAAATGTTATGTTTCCTTTATGCACGTTTTATGTGATATGATTATGTTATGGTTTATGTTATATTTAAACCCGTTCATATGAGAAATGCATTGTACTTAATAAGTGATGGGTGGAGCCCACTATATCTCCTCGATGCATTGGTAGGTCTCATGAGACAAACTAGTGTCCTGGAACGAGGCCTTGACAAAATCTTATTTGTAGTCTTGGCACGAGGCCTTGGCTACGTGGTTATGATAGTCTGGCATTATGCATTCCATCATTATTAAAGTGGTTATTGATATTGCCTAGGATTATTCGACTAGTAGAATATCCATGTGAGTAAGTAAATAGAATTATTTATTTTTATTTTTTCCATATTATGCTGATTTTCATGTTTAAAAAGGCTTTTGTTTTAGTTATACATTGCCTTAAATGTTAATGTTTATTTATGAGAGCTTCTGCTATATTGGTATCCTTACTGAGCATCTGAGCTCACACCTTTCAATGTTTTAATTTTTCCAGGTTGTGAAGAAGTATTTTAGGAATGACCTGCAGGGATAGTCTAAAGGGGATATGAGTGTGGAAAATGGACACTATGTTATTGTAGTTTTTCACGTTATGATGTAATGTAACATTTATGAATATATCTAGTGTTTCTAAGGCTACTAAACTAATCGGTCTTTCGAGACCTGATCTTTTGTGATCATGCCAATGTTATGCAATAATGCACCAACTCTGGGTAACTGGGGTCGGGGCGTTACAATATATACCCTTGAATGTTGCATTACATTATCAAAAGTTTGAATGACGGGATGATAGTTAATATTTAACATTTAAAAAATATTTATTTTTACATTCATATAAAATGAATTCATTAATTTTCCTTTAATATCTTTCATTTATAGATTATGGAAAAACAATTAGCATCAATTTGTGAGGCAGTAGTCTACTACACAAATTACTATCACTGTAATATTCAACCAGAAAGAGAGGTATAATGTTAAATGTTGTATTATAACTATAAAAGTAAAATAATAATATAAATATCACATATATATATATATATACATATTAATTAAAAAACTATATATAGTCATGAGTGGTTGTAATGTATAAATTAATAACATAGCTTTGTGAGGTAGTTGTCTATAGCATGGACGATCAACGATTCATGTCAAATTTGATGGAATAAGGAAAATATATTATACATGAAACTAAAATAATAACATTTATGTATATGGTAGATATATTTCCTATACTATTTTCTGATTTTATGATGATTTAAAGGATATATAAGATTAAATTAATCAAAAAAATGTTTTAGAATAATACATGTTATTCGGAGTGCCTTTATATCCTTATATCGAATGACATCATTTTAGAGAATTGTAATAGAACTAATTAAAAATAGATATGGGGAGGAAGGTATGGAAGATATATGTGGAGTTATTATCCCATCCATTTTTTGTTATGTATGAATATGAGAGGAGAGGGGAGGAATTTTATAAGTTGGGGTGAAAAATATGCAATATTTGAATGCAATAAAATGTACCAAAGATTTGCAATGGGAAAAATCCAAAATGGGTCATTATCGAACATTATAGGTTCTAATAACAATATATTATAATATGATTTATGTTGTAAAAATACAATGTCCATTTTACCTCTACTATAGTTAGTTTAAACCCCAATAAACTCGACATAACCATAACCATGATAAATAATATTTACTCTTTTTCCTCTTCATTATGAACATAAAATTAATATTAAAATATTATAAAATATAATAATTACAATAAAAAATATATAAGCTAATTTTAGTAGCTCTATTAAATGTATTGGAAAATTTTAATTGAAAATTTAACCAGCATGCATGACAAAAAAGTGGTTATCTAAATAGAATATTTTACAATGGTTAAAAGTTTTGTATATCAAATTTCAATATGAAATTGATTATAGAGACCTATATTAGACAATTTATAATATAATTTATCAAATATTGTATTTAATATTAGTTAAAAACATATTATAAATCATTTAAATTTTATTGTGGTTATCAATAAAAAGTTGTATTTTTGGAATTCAATGAACGATAAGACTTTAAAAAAATGAAAAAAGAACCTTAATATAATATTTAAATTACAATTATAAAATAAAGTTCCATTTAAAATATATATTATCATAATGATTAATATATTAATTATATTATTTTTTCACATGAATGAATAAATTCATTTTTTAGAAAAAAGTTATTTTTAAATCATATTATGAATCTAGTAAAAAATAATTATAAATAAATATATATATTATTAAAAAATACTAATAAATAATATTTAAAATTTATATATTCTTATTCATACCACCACATTTAATGGCTACTTTATAATTTTCATATCTATATAATAATACTAACATTTTATCATAATCTTTCAAAAATTGGTGTTACATGTAACACAAGACATCATAGAAATTTCATTTGAATGAATAAAAATACTAAAATCACAAGTCCTTAAACATAATGTACATAATAATTAAAATGAATATTTTCATTGATCTGATAGCTAGGACTGGAAAATATGCTGAAAAAATGTCTTGCACCAAGAAACTATGGAATGAAATGTGTGCCACATGAAAAAAAATCCTATGATATTGACATATCTGTGGTATGGTGGATGTTTGTCCATATAACACATTAATAAACAATTCTAAAACCTTATTTCGTAGATTCCATTGAGATACACATCATGTTCACAATTTCATAGGTAAATATTATAATATTTTAGCTATCTCTATACTTTTACAAAACAACCAGTCATATTTTATGCTTCCCCATTTCACATAGGTTAAATTCCAAACCACCATGAATAGTAAAATATCATGGTAATATTTAGTTGGTAAATTTTTCTATTATGATATATGTTGGATTCCCTAGGTGAACAATGATACCAAAATCCCACTGAAATATTTTTTTCACATGAGAAAAGAATTACTAATGACATTATAAACATCAAAAAATATTTTATTAATTTACCACGTCCTTGTACATGTAAATGTGTGACACCTGAATTTTCGATTCAATGAATTGTTTGAAGTCCTATTTCTGTTATTATCTTTCTCTTGGTTTTCGAGTGTTCGGAGTTTATAATTTTGGTTCCTCTTTAGTTATTGATCTATGAAATTAGTTTTGGGGGGTATTGTGGGGGTAATTTACATCCAGTTTTGTCAAAGGGATGGTCTTAGGAAAAGGTAAGTGGAATTGGTGGTCTTCATTTGGGTATTATTTCCCATATCAATTACCTATCTCTCCCATTATTATTCGTCCGATTAATCACTTTAATTTAGAGGAAAATAGCATGTTTTTTGGTGGCCAGAACAGGCCGCACGGTTTGGCTGCACATTTTGATAAACCTTGCTTCCTAATTGTGCAGCCCTATCCAACTCATTAAAAAACATTTTCTAATTCACATTCCTCCATCCTAAATAAACCCAAATCTTCCAATTTATTCCCCATTTCGTTCCCTACCTCCATGTACATCCTCCATGATCTCTCAGACTCCCTTGGAACTCAATTTTAAAGGGATATTTAATAGTGGAAACATCAAAATCATTAAGGTAAGTCTTTCTGCCATTGACTTTTTCACATTCTTGAGGGTTTCATTCAACATTTCATGAAGTTCTAATATTTCAAAAAGTTTTCATTTGTACCTATGGTTTTTCATTGAGTTTATTGGTATAATCTTGTGGTTTTTGGTTTCTTTTCACATCGTTGTGGTGCTGCGGTGGTGCAGTTGATGTTTCACATAATAGATTGGGGGTATTAACAAAAAGGTAGGTGATTATAAGTGTAAGAAATTATTTAAGAGTTATAATTTTTGATTTAATTATTTTTCATGTTTAACATATGTTGTCTGTGGTGTGAAAACCATTTTTGATGGATTTGGTTAAGCGATTAATTTTATAGTGGAATTTTTTCATTATCTTTTGTGTTTTCCATGTGTAACTATTGAGGTAATGTTTTGTTTTATTGTATAACATATGAAATTTGTTTATTAAATGTTTTTTGGGGATAAAATTCTTCTTTTGTGGGTTCTTGGTGTGATTTTGGGTACAAAAAATGGTTTTTGAATGGGTTGTAGGCGGAAAACCATGTCATGCATCTTGAATGTGTTTTATGAAAATCGTAAATGGATTATTGTGTTAAAGAAAGTGTGAAAGGGATGTTTATTTACTGAATGGGTGGGTGTGTGTTTTTAAAATGGCCCAATTTGTTGTGAAAGGGCTGTTATGTGATTTTTACCATCTTAGAACCGTTTTATAGAATTGCTTAAAGGATTTATGTAATTGTATAAAAGATATGAAACATGTTGGGGGATATTTTAGTGAGTGTGTTCTCTTAATATTAGGTTTTGAAGGTAAATTTTGTATTTAAGATATCAAAAAAATTTAGAACATTTTATAAATTTTAGAAATGTTTTATCAAATTTCATGAAAGGTGCGAAGAACATTTGTGGGTTGTTTTTTGTGAGTATAATGTGCCAATTTATTTTTGTTTGTGAAAGGAGTTTTATGTGACATTTATGTGGGTTGTTTGGTGTATGTGGGACATGAAAGTGGTATTTTCAAGTGAAAATTGTATTTCACGGCATGGGTAACTTGTTTTAGCACAAGATGGAAAACCTAGGTATATAGGTGGGTGGACATGTACAATTATACTAGTGATCCCGTGGGGTTTGGCCCTAGTTTCATGTATCATGATTGATGACGAAAACACTAACTGATCATTGAATATGATGTGGATGATGATGATGGGGAGCCAAAAGGTTATGTGTATGATCCCTACTAGTGGATCGTGTGCATGAGAATAGATATTGGTATTGATACATTCACCGAGATACAACGTACATAGGACCTACATCGAGCTAGTCTCTAGGGGTTATTTCCCATTACTTGTGATCATTAGATACTTTGTGATTAACTTCATCATATAGTTTGTTTGGATGGAATATTCATTATCTTTGGTATTCAATTTTAAAACTGTTGATTCTTTAATGTTTACCACTTGAAAACTATTTATTTTTAAAGTTGAATCTCATTAAAATTCTTAATATCATCACATGATTATAAAAACATTCGATATTTTCATCTATGAATGTTTATCACATGGAATCCTTAAGTGGTGGTATCCTACTGGGATTTGGATCACATTCTACATGCACATTTGGGTGTAATTATACTGGGTTATTTTTCCGCAAGATGGGCTCAACTTTTGTGCCAATGGTTCTTGGTTTTAGAGGTCCTTCATGATGCGATGATTTGGAGAATTATTGAGGGTGGTGCTTCTTTACATGACGTGATTTTTGGGATGTCCATTTTAGGTTTCTTTATTTGACATAGTCATTGAGAAATGTTTAAAATTATGTAATTCAATTATTAAATTTTGAAAATGATTGTTTGTTTTGAAAAATCTAGATTTATATATTGGATTTCATTGTTGTTTTATATTTATAATCCCAGTTAAATCATTACCAAATATAATTATATCATACACGGACACTTGTGGCACTCCATGGGTATTGGGATCCCCCTTTCGGCCTTGTCACAGACCATTTCAGTTACCAGTTTTGATGGGTAACATATTCCGTTCGAGAGAAAATGGTATCGAAGGATGTTAGGTTCACTCTTTGTATCATGTTATTTGGGGAAGAGTGGGGATAGTATTGATATTGGACATTTGGGGAATTAAATTTCGACTATGAGTAGGGTTCATGGCCAACAAAACTCGTGATGGGATTCAAGTCTCTAGTAGAAGATATGTTTTATCTAAGTCCATTGGTTTTCTTGGATTGATGATGAATTCCTAAAATGAAAAGAGAGTAGGGATAACGGTCTCATGGAGATCACAGGGACTTGAAAGCCCTGTGGTTCTGAGGAAATTTTCCTAGAACACTCTCAATGACGGTGAAGTGTTTGCGGTATGGCAGCCAACCATATGTCCAACTTATCCACAAAAACTAGTTTCCTATCGCATTTTCTTTTGTCCCTTCACGTCGGAATCTTGGAACATAGTTTTAAGACAAAAAAGTACTTAATTTATAAATTGTGATCTTTAATGAATCAATTTTTTAGTAAAGAATAAGTGGAATGATTTCTGAAATGGTAGCACTAGATTTTCAGATCTTTTTGAAATGTAAATGGATGTGTTTACACCACTTTTTAATGTAGGAACTATGTTAAAGATGGTTTTGAAAAATTGTTTTCAATAATGTTATCTAAACTATTGAATGGTGTTTTAATTGGATTGAATGTTTTGGAGTTCATGTGTGGATTCTGGAAATGGATTTTGATTTGGTAAATATGGATCATTTGAAAAGTATTATCAAATTTTTTAATATTATTTTAAAATGAGAAGAGTTGAGTTCTATATTTAAAATTGATTTATGAAATTGAGTTTTCCATGAAATTATAATTTCTTAGAAATGGGTGAAATGTTTTTAAATTGATTTATATGAATTGGAAGTTAGTTTTTATCAAATTATTAGTGATCTTTTTAAAAGGATTAGAAATCATTGTATCCTATTTTTATATACAATGAGATGAGTTTTTCAATGAATGGGTGTCTATCAAATGGTTTTCTTTATAAGACCATATGTGTCTGAAAGGGGTTGAGGTGTTCTGAAATTTATGTGAATATCTTGAAAGTTTATTTTCAATTGAATAATCGCACCTTTCTAAAAAGTGTTGTACGCTTTAAACTGTGATTTTTATTTCATGGTCATCGTTCCTTAGAAAAAAGAAGTATGTATTTTTTTGATTTTTTTGGTTTTTAAAAGCGGAAAGAATTTTTTTAAGCTTTGGAATATACCTGGGAGACCAAATGAATGGGGTTATAAGGGATGAAGTATGGTTAATGGAATGGTTGGATGAGTGATGGGATGGATATAAAGAGGGTGCTTGGTGTGTCATTGAAGCATGCATGTGTGAGGCCTATACTATATCATTGTTGGATACGGTACCCTCTGAACCGTTTATTTTCAAAGAGATGATTTTAATGAAAAACATTATGTATTCATGAGTAGTTGGGGATGGTGTGTCATAAATGTTTTAGGAAATATTTTTTATTGTGGGGTGTTTTTAGTACAAGAATACCTCTTGATAGAATGGTGTTATTAGTTTTTCTTTCGTCGATAAGCTGAATTTAAGGGCTTGTTAGTGATCTCTTCTGATAAATGTTTGGGAAGACTTTAGGTTGGATCCCCTCATGTGTTTGGTTCTGGTTTGTGGAATGTTTTGAACAATGGACCATCTTGTTTGGGTCCTTGGGTTTTTATGTTGGATAAGGTACGCCCCCATTAAGAGTTAATGAACGACTAAAGTGCATTCCATATTGTTTCACCGTTGGAAGATCCTTTAATTGATCAATATAAGGAATATTTTTCTTGAGTTTTAGAGATTGAGTTTATACCATATTCATTTATTCATTTGTGTATCCTCTTACTATGGGAGAATGGTCATGGAAGGTTAAAAGAGACCTTAGTTTCTTAAGATACCATATTCGTCGAAGGTGGATGTAGTCTAGGGTTGTTAATGTGGATGGTGTCTAAGTGGGCCTATGGGTTCTTCATAGTCTCATTAAAGAAGGGGTTCACATTAAACCCCCAGTGTGGGAAATATGGTCATGAGAGGATGTTATGAACACTTTCTAGATTTGTGTGATGTTAATGATGTCGCATAATGTCTATATCCATGTATTGTTCCAATCATTCACAATGGTCATTTTCGGTGATGCCTTGTGATGTCATGTGTTCATTTGAGTGTAAAGGTGATGTTGTGAAATCTAATGTGAAACATTGTTTTCTTAGAAGTGTGTCTCCTTTTAGGAAAACTCAATAACCATTGTTTAGAAGAATGTGTCTCCATATATCCTTCCATCTTTCTATTTCTCATCTCAAGAAAAAAGGGTTGATGTGTGTGCGTCTTCTAAGAAATTGTTTCAGTGAAATGTTCGGTTAGAGTAAAGTGAGTTTGGAATCTCTTATGTCTTGGTGAACCCTTCTAGGATCAGTATATTGCTTTCATGGAACATAAATAAGATGTTATGTTTGAGGAGCTTCCAATGCCTAACTGAAAGGCTGAAGATTCTTCAATCATTTGAGCTCCATCCATAGGTCTTGGAGTGATGTTGGCACGTAGTCAATGGAAATCCCAGGGTCATTCAAACCCTTGTACATAGTCCTATCCTAAGTAAGAATGATGGGAATATTTTAAACTACTTATGTTGTAATCTTTATTGTGTTGTTACATTTTGGTAGAAATTGGTGGGTGGACCTTGTGTCCATGTTATCTCCTAGTTCCATTACATCCCCCTTGGTTTTCATTGAGTTTTTGAAGAAATGTTTGAAATTTGGGCTCTGTGGATTAAAGCACACAGTTTTCACAAGATTAGTTGTAACCAAGAACCATCCTAGGAAAACATTTAATAAGAGATAGTAGCTACCATATGGTCTCGGTATGACCTTGAGGCTTGTCCATGTTACCATGAGATGTTTCTACTTTCGATAAAAATGCTCTGCATGTTTAGCGTTGGCTTTCCAAAACCGTCCAAACTAACCATGCAGTTAGGCCAACTCTTTATATTTTGGTGTCTTTCTGTGATGGTCCATGCTGGTTGGTTAAGATGGATGGTTCTTATCATGGGGAGACCAACTATGAGTTTTTTGTATGTTCTTTTAGAATGGTCTAATGGAAGTCTACCCCTTGTGCTAGGGAATCTGTTCGGACCTACCCCTATTAGTGTAACGATTCTTTCTTGAGAAACATTTATGGTATTGCATTTGTTGGAAAGAACATTTGTGTCTTCTCAAACTTGTATCTCCTATTTTTCCTTGTTCATATAGTTGCAGTAGGTAGTCTTGTTCAGAGCTATCTAACTACCAACCTCTTCCATGGGTAAATGTTGTGATTGAAGAGCTCCGAATGGATTAGTTAAAGTAAGGTATGTGTAAACTTGTTTAATGTTGTTGCTCATTTGGGTAAATTTCTCTACTATTATTTAGATAGTGTATGAGGTGTTTTTCTTGGTATGGATCCATATTTTCCAGGATTTCTTTAGGAATATGGTGTATGTTTTGGAAGGTGACAGTATTCCTTCTTGGATTGATCGACTGGATATATCTTATCCTTTTGGGGGAGGATAAATCATAGAAAGGTAGTCCATTTTGGCATATCAGTTGGGATTTGTTTTTTATTTTTTCATTTTTGTAGAATTCTAATGGAGGGAAGTTTTATGGTGGGGATAATTTTCACAACTAGAATTTCGATTCCATGCTCTATTTGAAGTACTCTATTGGTTCTTAGCTTTCACTTGGTTTACGAGTGTTCCAGGTTTAGAATTTTGGTTCTTCTTGTGATATTTATCTGCTAATTTATACTTGGTGGTATTGTGTGTAACTTGGACAGAATTTTTTTCAATGGGATGGTATTAAGATGAGGTGGTTTTGAGTTGGATTTGTGACACTCCAAGAGTAACCACTTGTGGGGTATGTTGTCCAGGTGGTTTGTACCCATGGGTTGGATGAGTCATAAGGCTAAAGGGTAGTCTTTTATTGGGAATTATTTCCATGTATCCTTTTCCTATCTCTCCCAGTTTAATCCCCCCATGGACCCCCATGAATTGTGAGAAAAATGGAATTTTTTTGGGTGGCCAAAATAGGTCACAAGGTGTGGCCGCATGGTTTGTTAAACAATGTAGCCAAACCCTAAAGCCATGTCCATATCCTTAAAAACATTTTGTGAATCAAATTATTCCATTCTTGGATAAACCCAAATCCCATATTTTCATTCCAATTTCATTCCCTACCTCCATGGACTGCCTCCCTGCTCTCTCACCCTCCATTAGAACTCAATTTTTAAGGGAGGTTTGATGGGGGAAACATCAAAATCATGAAAGTATGTCATTCTCTATGGGATTTCATCCATTTAATTAGGTTATATTTCAGCCTTTCATGTAGTTCTAAATTTTTTAGAAGATAGGGTTCATAAATAATATTTTTCATTGAGTTCCTTTGTCTAATCTTGAGGTTTTAGGTTGCTTTTCACTTCCCTATGGTGTAGTGGTGATGAAGTTGATTTTTCTGACAACAGATTGGGGAGTTTGACATAAAATGTAGGTGATTTTATGTGTTATAATTTCATAATGAGTTAGAATTCTTGATTGAAATATTTTTCATGTTCCACATATGTTTTTTGGGGTGTGGAAACCATTTTTTATGGATTTGGTTAAGAGATTAATTTTATAGTTTCATTTTTTCTATAAATTTTTTGTTTTCCATGTTTAACACTTGTGGTAATATTTGGGTTTATTGTATAACATATTCATGTGGTTTATGAAATGTGGATTGGGCTGTCAATTCTTCTTTTATGGGGTCTTGGTGAAATTTTTGGTTTAAAAGCGGGGTTTTGAATGGTTTTTAGGTGAAAACCATGTCATGTGTCTTGAATTATTTTAATGAAAAATGTAAATTGGTTATTGAGGTACACGATCTGTACAATGGAATTTTAAATAATCTTTGGGTGGGTGAATGTTTTTAATATGGTCCCCTTTTTTGTGAAAGGTTTATTATGTGATTTATACAATCTTGGAATCATTTTATAATATTTCATTAAGGATTTATTGAATTGTGAAAGAGATATGAAACATGTAGCGAGATGTTCTGGTTAATGTGTTCACTTATGATGGTGTTTTAAAAGTTAATTTAGTGATTTAAGATGTCAAATATTTTTATATTGTTTTATAAATTGATGAAATGTTTTATCAAATTACATGATAGGTGTCAAACATGTTTGGGATATGTTTTGTATGTGTATGATGTGAAAATTGAATTATGTTTGTGAAATGAATTTTATGTGACATGTATGTGGGATATTTGGTGAACGTGTGACATAGAAGTGGTATTTTCAGGTGAAAATTGTGTATCACGGCTTGTGGAACTTCTTTGAGCATTAGAGGGAAAACCTGGGTATCTAGTTGGGTGGACGTGTACTAGTATACTGGTGATCCCATGGGGTTTGGCCCTAATTTCACATTGCATGTTTGATGATGACAACAATAAATAAACAATGTTTATGACAAGGATGATGATGATGGGGGAACCGTAGTATATGTGTTCGATCCCTACTAGTGGCTCGTGTGCAAGATAACAAATATTTTTATGGTTACGTTCACAGAGATACAAGGTACATGAGACCCACATCGTACTAGTGCATTAGGGTTATTTCTCATTACTTGTTATCATTAGATACATTATGATTACCATTGGAATGTAGTATGTTTGGATGGAAATTCAGTATCTTTGGCATTATATTTTAAATTTGTTGACTCTTTAAAGTATCCCACTTGAAAATTGTTTTCGTTTCAAGTTCCACCTCTTTAAATCTATTAATAGAATCACACGTTTATTAAAGCTTATGAGATTTTCATCTTTGAATATTTATCTCATGGAATACATTAGTGGTGGAATCCTACTATGATTTGGCTCACACCCTATATTCAAAATTATGTGTAAGTATTATTGGTTAATTTTTTCGCAGGTTGGGTTCAGATTTTGTGCTAATTGTTCTATGTTTTATTGGTTCTTCGTTATGAAATGTTGGGGAGATAGTTTGAGGGTGGTTCCTCATTCCATGATGATATTCTTTGGCTTTCCATTTTAGGTATCTTTATTTAATATAGTATTTGATAATTGTTTAAAAATATGTAAATCAATTCTGAATTTTTCTAAATGATGGTTTGTTTTTAAAAATCCATATTTGTTATATTGGATTTTTTTATTGTTTTATGTTTATAAAATCTGGTAAATCATTCGAAACATTCAATATATGATACTTGGGAACCTGTGTCATCCCGTGGGGATCATGAACGCCCTTCGGGCCTTGTCACGAACCATGTTTGGTGCCGGGTATGATGGTGACTTGATTCGGTTTTTGAAAAAAAATATATGGATAACCATAATGATAAAAAATCCATTTAATCTACTTTTAATATAAAACATTCATTTATAATAAGAAAAGTTTATTAAATTTCTCAAAAATCAAAACCAAAAAAATGGCATATCTAATAATAGATTGGGTTATAGAGTTTTGAAAAAATCCCATATGATTATAGAAATATATTATCTATTTGAGTTATCATAAATTAAATATATTTATTATGGGATAATTTATTTCTTATAAATTTTTGGAATTAAAATTTTTATAATAGATGGAAATTTTTTTTATCTTGGATGTATCCAATTTATTAGATATTTATCTATGTGAAGAATTTAAATAATGTTTAATACAGTTTAAATTGTAAATATGATATGTATCAAATAAAAATTTTATGTATCATATTTTTTGTCTCATGGGAAAAGTGTGTATAATATGAAATACTTTCATATATTATTCATGGTCATTTGGGAGTATTTATAAGGTTTTATAATTTTCCCACATGTAATATTATGGTCCTAAAATATTTTTTCCAAATTAAATTTTATTCAATATTAAAATAGATGGTTCCACTATAAATTGGTATTTGACCCTTTCTATTACTGTATAGTTTTGATCCCTAATTTCCTAATCTTACTCATTTAATTAGGGATCTCCATTAAAATTTATTTGATATCTATTCTGTCTAATGTAGTGACTCGAGATACTTATGTTTAATTTACCTTTGGTGTTTTTCTTCTATTTCCCTCATTGTATATAATTTTTCTGTTAGAGGTCCAATAATTGAGGTTTTTTGAAAAATAATTTTGACTCATTTCCAAAAGTCTAATATATATATATATGTATAATTATTGACTCTCAAGTCCTAGATAGTTGAAGAAGGTGATTCTTATCTATATCCTTGGATATACAAGTATTATGTTATGTGTAATAAATTTGAATTGGAAGGGTATTCTATGTGTGAAAAAATGGAACTCATTGGGGTTCAGATTTTATAAAAGAGATACTCCATGGCTATCACCCACAGAAAATAGTGAATATAATCAATTAATTAATTCTGAAAAAATTGTATTTCAAGATATTATTGTCCATTTTCACATGATTAATGTAGTAATTCTTATGATATAATAAATTATTTCATTCAATTGGAATTTATTGTGTTTTTAATGTGATGATATATCATTTTTAACATATAGATTGGGTCGATGAGGATATTTGATGAGATGAAGATGAAGGTAACAATTTTTTCGGTTGGTAACAATGGATTATAAGGATTTTTCCTTATGTGGTTTCTTATTCTCCACAGTATTGTGGATGTTTCCATTGGGGACATGTTCATCGAGGAGAAGTCCCTTGATTATGTCTATTCAACTCAATTTTGGATGTATCTTATATAACATAAAAACATATTCTAGATAGATTTTACATTTGGTATTGAGGAGATGTACAAATTAGTTTTACCACATTTGTGGTACTTTGGACTATCATATTGGATTGGGATGAAAGATATTATTTATGGGTCTGTGGAGATAAGTTTAGTAATTAATGATTCACTCATTGATTATGTTCATTAATATTTTGAGTGTGGTCATTATTAAAGATCAATAGTTCATGAAACTATTCATATTATTTTTTGACATGTCGTAGTGTCTACTTATATGAATATGGAATGTAATGTTGAGATTAATATAAATGTTTAGATAGGTACTTAATTTTTTATGGTCGTCTATAGATTCATCATTCCTCTATATTATAATTTAAATCATTTAAAGGCTTAATCATAGTATATTGATTACGAGTTGAGTTATTTTTATTATATATATATATATATTATTAAGTAATTCAGTTTTTATACACACGTATTTACGTGGTTGTTAATTTGGTATTTTTTTAGTTATGATCATGTCATTTCACAATCACACTATATTAGGATCCTCAGTGTTTTTTTTGTATAAATCATATCTCATGGTACACAAATGGTCACCGATATACGCTTTGGATTTTAATTTAATGAAATATAGATTGGTGATAAGCTATATATTATTGTTTGTAGAGGGGATGGTTGGATCCATCAATCAATATTTTATGAATTTTGATTACCTTTATTAAATTTATTTTTGTTAATATTCCTTGGGAAATGATTGGGTATTTTTATGACTAACATGTCATGGGAAATGATTAATACCTTTTCATTATGAATACATTTTATTAGTCATCTATGATAATTTTATGAGGTTTTAATAATATTAAAATTATCTATAATCAATGGTTATATAACCCACTCCATCACCACATAATCCCAATCTAATTTTCAAGATCCATTGGAATATTGTGGTTCAAACCTATAAACACATACAACACTAGGATGCTTTATTTTGAGGGAGTTTTGTTGGTTATTTACAATTTAGTTTAAGAGGAAGTCACAATAATTTTTGTACAAAGGAGGACATTTTTTTAATTTTATTTGATGTATTTTGATCTTTTAGTGTATAGTATCTCTTATGGGATATTGAGATATAAGTCATACAAGTACTAGTACAAGATGAATCATATATTTTGAAAGGAGTCTATATTTTTTCCTTCTGTAAGTGGTTAGGTTGGGATATTTGATCTATTGATATTATTTTTCTATTTTATTGATATATTGATTATACTATTCAATCTAATAGGAAATAGATATTACTCCTCGAATTTTATAAGAACTTAAGTCATGGAGAACAAAAATGATATTTCTTTCAATTCCATATGATTTTTTTTGCGTAAATATTATTATGGTATTTGTTTTTAAAATAATTAAAATGTGGTTGAATTTTATATAACATAGTATCCCAGAATAAATGTACACAAACAAAAAATATAGGATTTGTGATGACCATATTTTATTTATAATACGGAAATAGTTTGTTTCCACAATGTGTTAACAATTTCATATATATTCTTTTCCTATATAACATCTATGTGAAATTATATCATTCAGATTTGGGATGTGATTTAGGGGATAACGGAAAATGGGATTATTGTGTATGTATAATAGGTGACAAAAATGAACCTAACATGGGATTAAAGGATTATAAGGGTAAATATTAAAATAATTATGGGTTTTAAGTGAGTTTATTGGAATATCAAATGTGCATAAAATTATATCTATCAAAATATTCAATATCCAAAATATTATAAGTTTATTTGTTGTATAATTAGTATTTTTATAAATATACCCCATAAATTTCCTATAGTTTCTCATGTGTATAGTGTATACACAGTAACACCATGAAATTATCAAGATGGCGACTGAATGGGTGGATACATAAAATATCAGAGGGAACATGCTCAACCATATGAAGTTTAGCAGATGGTAATAGTGGAGATTGAATTTTTAAGGGGATAATCTCAAGGTGGTCATGATGTACGTTTTATAGGGAATTGAATAAGCTGAAAATGATCTAAAACATATTTCAATTACTTACCATGGGAATTCAATTATCAACTTCTCATGTATTCCAAGGTAAGTGTGGAACCTAAGGATATGTTTCTGATATTGATTCAATTTCAGAAACATTAAATCAAATCAAGATTAATATAAGGAAGTGGGTATTGTAATCATGGTATATTATCTACATACATATGAAACTATAATGAGATGACTAGGTATGAAGGATTGCACAATAGGTGTTGTAATGGAATAATTTTAGAGAATCACTTTATGAGATGTTTTAACCAAAGATGTATCAGGAAAAATATACCAGAGGATTATAAACCATTTGTACTAAGAGACATAGGTCATGTAATATCTTATAGAATTCACATACATGATCTATTTGTTTGACACTAACATGGGATGAGGTTACAAATGTTATTCAATTAGAATATTTATTATAGAAGACACTTAAGTTTTATGTAAACATATTTATGATGACAATAAAATCAATTTTGGTGAACCAAATATTTACAGGGAGTTATAACCGAATGGAAGGGAGTGTACCAATCTAGATAGTATTATAAGGAACAAAATTTATTAGAGATCAATGTAGCCTAAAGTGGTCTCATGAGGAATCCAAATAGTGTAGTTAGATTGGAGGCTTGATATTCTATCAAAGGGTTAATCATCCGAAAAAATGTATCTAATGTGGGTATATATGGAATGATCATGACCATTTTTAAATTATTTCAAAATAGTGAAGGTAATTCTTCTAATTATGAGACAAGGATATGTATTATAGTCATGCCATGAAATTATCTGGAAATAATGGATTGGGAAAAACTCCAGAATGTGAGGTGGGACAGGTAATTGTATTTGGATTAGATATCTAGAACCACACGTTATTTTTGAGTTGTAGAAGATGATTTGAAACATAGTAGTGGATATTTATTATGGTAGTTAGAACTATTTCACATGGAGGATGATCATCATGTGTTCATTATATTGGTCAATGTCATGTGATATTATTGATGGATATAAAGTAGAGAATGGTGTTAATAAACATTAGAAGGTTTTCCAAAGTACATGACTGTGGTTATATGTGATGGATATAAAATCTAAATCATTATATGTGAGAAAATAATTAATTATTTATATGTTAACATGTTGTAATTTTTGTAATGCATGATAATAGTGGTAATCCATGTGATACATGATAAAATATTGAATTAATGTAGTAAATGATTAATGTTGGAGACAGTGTGATGTGGGATAATGGTGGGTATCATTGGGATGTGATATGATTATGGCTATAAGGTATTATAATGAATAAAATTTCTAATAGTTGGAATCCATTTGTATTGTAGTGAAAATGATGTATTTAAAACATATTTGGATTAGTTAATTTGTCTATGACATTTTTGAGTAGGTGATGGAAATTGATATTAGTACTGATAGAAGTGTTTAGGATACTATTATTAAGTACATAGGGTGACTGAGTGTGATACTGATGTGTTTAATGCCTTTTTGTTGTTTTGGGTATCATGGGAGTAGGGAACTCCATTTTTTATGATGTTTTTTAATATATAACCTGAGATGTATTAGGGGAGTTCCATTATATTATAGGGAAGATATTAACCTATTGATAATTAATACAGTGATTTGTGTTCGGACATAGGGATGAAAATTTGAATAACTATAGTGGTGTTACAGATTACAATATTGTTTATAGTTAAGTATCTATAGTTATCCTAGGATCATGAGTTATTTTTATATAAGAAATTTTTATTATTGAGATATTTTATGAAGTCATTCAGTTTTAAAATTATTTTGAAGTTATTTTTCACTGACCATTTTTTTAAATATTTGAATATTTCAGGAATTATGATATAATGATGAAATTTTTTGAAAACCAAATAGAAAACCATACATGGGAATATAATATTTTGGGGATATTAATTTGGAATTTATGTGATGTGTAATGATTTTTTATACTATTAGGTGAAATCATATATAGTATTCATAATAATGCAAATATTAATATTATGTTTGATTGTTGAAAAAACTTAAATGGGAAGTTACCTTTATGAATAAGTTCAATTTTTTTTGGGTGAGTGATAAAATTAGACTAAGCACTAAAGATTTATTATTTTATAGATGGAATTATTATTGAAAATTAGGTTTTTGAAATTCACATTTTTGTATAATGATACACATCCTAGTAGAGGATTAATTTATTTTACATATAGTTTTCCACCTAAGGGAAATACCTTATAAATGGAAAAAATATTACACATGAGTAAAAATATATTAACTATTTGTTTTAGTTAATCAAATATATTATATGTGGAATTATATAATACTTATGAATGTTATTGAATTGGGAGAAAAATTACCCAACTTATAATATGTTATATATTGGTTTTGTATAACGAAATATTGATTAATTGTGATAAAAAATATATATATGATGGAAATAACATATTTATTTTATATATTACTAACACAAAAATTCTATGTAAGGAAATATTTTATGCATTGGAAATATGTTACGTATTGAATGAAAAATGTTATTTATTAAATTTTAATGATGAGGTGAAAATATTATTTTACAAATAATATATATATTTATATATTATTGTTCATCAGAGAGATAAATATGGTTTTAAATATTTTCAAAAATTTAATATATCATATTTTCTATTTTTTAGGTAATTTTAATTAAAATATTTATGTAAATTGTTAATTTCTTTATTAAGATTATTTTAGGGCCATTTTTATTATTGTATTGGATTAATCCAGAACATAATTATCTAATTAATTTCATGTGATATCTTCATCAATCATTAATGTATATTCATGATTTTATTATTTGGGGAGTTCATGTGTGTAAGACTAACTTCCCCGTGGAGTTAATTCTCAAAATCTATTAACATATATTTGGTTTATATTTACAGTTCCCTAAAATGAGATTCATTTAAATTTTATTGATTCATTTAAATGAATCCATACATCATATAACATCATGGAATGTATTCTCTAAAATACTATAGTCATGTAGTTCAAAACTATCTCCTTGGTTATACATGTGATGTATCATGATTCGTAAATTTGAATGGGTAAGATTATATATGTTTGGTAGAAAACCTAATTGTATGGGCTTTTAATTATCCCTAAAAAATACCCCTAGGAAATATCATGTTGAAAATAGTGGATATGATATTTTATAGTCTGATTATCATTTTTTTGTTTTTTAACACATAATGGGGTCAGATGGATTTATTATTTAAAAAGGATGTGTACAGATTTTGTGAATATCAGTGATATCAATCACTTTGAATAGAGGGGAGATGTTTTCCTTTAAGACAGTCTTGATATTTACCCCTATATTGGGTGGTGGAGGTTCAAAATTTTTGGTTATATGAAGTTGGAAAAGCCTATCATTATTGTGGATATAGATATTGGGGTCATGACCATATAATACTTCCCCCATTTGGTGGTTTACAATTAAAATTTTTGGTGGTGGCCACAATTTATTATGTATAATGTGGGGATGTTATTGATCATTTTAATGGATGTTTTTCACACTATATCTCACTAAAAATGGTTATATTTGAGAATATAAAATGTGAGATGCATGATCATTATTGTTTGGGGATGATGATATAGGTATGTTTATGATAATTGTAGTTATGGCTAGGATATTATGTGTTTTTGATACAGAGTATAATATAGGTTGAAAATTAAATTTTATTTTTCATATCATTATGGAAATATCATTGGTGTTTCATGGTTGGCGTGATAATGTGATGATGTGTGGAATTGGAAGGGTTGAATGGATTATGTATCATACATTATATCTAACCATGGATGTATCATTCCACTCTTTAATGATATAAGGAATGAAAAGGCTTAATCAAATTTAGTTACGAACTCATGGATTTTTCTTCTGTTATTAATTTTCATTTTATTTATTTCTATCATTATACAATGGTATACATTTTGTTGTTAGTTTTCTACAACAATTTTTTTTCTTTACATTGTTCATACTATCACCCTACACGATCCCAATTGGACATTTGAATAATATATGTATCCTTATAGAAGAATTGGATAGTTGATGGAGTCTAGAGTTTAGTGGATATTGGTGTAGATATTGCATAAACAAGATAAAATAGTATATGGAATACATTATTAGTACCAAAGGGATGGGTGTGTATTCATTTTGAATTTTTTTCCCATAAAAATTATATTGGATGATTGGAATAATTTTTATTTTAAAATGATTTAAAAATATTGGTATATAATGAAAACATATACCATATATATAGGGTTTATATTTAATTTTACTTCCACTATGTTGTGTTGATATAAATTTTATTTTTATTCAGAGGCTATAACCTTCCCTAAAAAACAATTAAAAACTATTCTTTTATAGAAGGAATTAATGTTTAGAGTGGCATACAAAAGCTCATGCAGCACACAAGTCTACATACCAATGAGTGGGTCAGTAAATGGTGTTACAATTATAAATAGATATATGTTTTATGGAACATTCATAATTTCATTCTATTTGATTCCCTCCATTTACACATTAGAATCAACATGCTATAAGAGGTTTTTTGAAGTGGTAAGTTGTTCATTTGACTCACTGGAGGTTAAAAACTCTTGGATATTGTCATTCATGATTGAACACAAATATATCATAGAGAAATGTCAAAAATTATTTGATAATGAAAAAAATATCCAAGTTGTGAGTTATGATTACTTCTGATCAAATATAAGTTATAGATAATTTTTCATAATTCATATCAGTTTACCGTGAATGAATAATGTAATTGATTAGTTATGAGAACATCAAAAAACATTACAAGGTAGGTATATTCAATGTTTTCTTTCATATTATATTTTTTTTGTTATTATTTTTTGATAAATTATTATCATTAAATGAATATATTGACATGTATTTGAGAAAAAATATTATTGTTTAATATATAAAATTATGATAAAAATTGTTCATATAGAATCAAATATTAATTATTGTAATTCATATGTATTTTTAGGTATTTTATTTTAGATATTATATTTTTTGATTTCATATGTAATGTCCTGGACCTCTTTCGTCCATCCCTTTGTGAAAAGTTCTTGTTTGGGGTGTTCATGGAGTTCATGGGAACATATTTAAAAACTATTCCAAAATTTCTGTTTTCTTGAATAGTGTTTATAGAACTGCGACTCAACAAAAAGTGACTCACCGAATGTTAGGTCACAAAATGGTGACTCACAAAATGGTAGCTCATCAAATGGGGACTCACCAAATAAAGAGACGCCAAAAAATGCTTCACCAAATGGTTGATCACTGAATGGTATCTCACCGAACACTGACTCCTCCAACGATGACTATCCAAATGGTTACTCATGCAATGGTGACTTTTCCAATGGGGACTCCTAAAATTGTGACTCCTCCAATTGTGCCCCATCAAATGGTGACTGGTCCAATAGTGATTCATCAATGGTGACTTGTCTAATGTTGACTCATCCAACAGTCATTCACCCATTAGTGACACATCCTATGGTGACTCATCCAATGGTGAATCATCCAACGATGAATCATCCAACTGTGACTTGTCCAAAGGTGACTTGTCCAATGGTTACTCATCCATCAGTGACTCGTTCAATTGTGATTCATGAACAGTTATTCTAGTTTCATACTATTTCACCCCTTTGATGATATCATTGACTTAAAATGAACTCAAAGACCTGTTTCAATGGATTTAAGTTCTATTCAATTCCCATAACACCTATCTAAATTTTCCTAAGGGTAGGGGTGACTTTACTCGGTCAAAACATATAGTCTTGACTAGATCTATGTTTAAGGGAAAATAGAATCCATGAAAAACTGATGTAGCATTTAGAGTTTCAAAATTCTGAGATACCTTGATTTTTTGTTCTTAATTCTTGTTTTTCCATTGTACATGACACCCAAAGTTGTTCCTCTAATAAGATTCATGCATTATGTAGTATCCTTGAACTTTTTTTCCTAGGGAGTTTTTTCTACTTCATGGGCACCTATTATTTTTGGGCAACTAGAATGTTTCAATCCATATTTAATATATGTTATGTTCTACGATTTATCTTCTAGATTCCTCAATAAATTTCCTCATGTTTCTTCTTTTTAAGTTATATCATGTGATATTTATGTAGATAATGGAGCTTTCATGGTATTTTGTTGGTGAAATGGTGTCGCAACATCCTCGGGTGGATGAAGTCATTACTGAATAGGTGTTTGTGATCTATTGTGTTATACGATTCTTTTGTAATGAAGGATGAAGACCTTTTTAGGCGAGGTATTGGGGTTTTCTCTATATTATTAATATTAAATTGTAGAGTTATCTTGATTTTCCACATATGATCACAATAAAATTGACGTAGAAATTACTGATTAATTGAATTGGTTAAGAAACCTAAAAAATGTTTATTCTCATTGATAAATGAAATGATAGAATGTTAAAGTAATTGTTTAATTAATTTGTGATAGAAATGATAGAAATTTTCTTACATTTCCTATAGATATAAAAAATGAATTTTAAATATGTGAATTCAATGTGCAATATTAACCAATTGTGAGATAAAAAAATTTAATCCCTTTTTGGGTTTGAGTTACCTACTTACCTATAAAGGCCAAGTGACATATTTTTTAGATTTGTGAAAGCAGGTTGTGTTTGAAGCAAAAATGACATACATGGGGATATAATCCCTTTTCTATGGTTGTTTTTTTGTTTTTCATAATGTTATGTGATATTGGGATGGATGACCATGAATTACTATTGTGATATCTGAGGGTATGAAGGCCCAGTGGATGTTGTGGCATCATTTGATGCCAAGAGTGATGAGATTCATCAATTTATGCATGTGATGACGGGGGGGGGGGGGGAATACCATAGATGGTGGGAAATGTTGAAGCTGGGCTTACTTATTGATAGGAATGTGGAATATTTCTGAATATGTTGTCTGTTATTATTCTTTAATTTCCCCACTACTTTATGAACATGGAAATACATATTGTTTTTACAAAAGAGGAAAAGATCCATGGGTTATGCAACATGCTTTCCTAGTTTAGCTTCTCATGGATGGATGGGTCTATACTCCTACTTTTAGTGGAAAAAACATGACTGGTAGTTTATATATTCATCATATTGAGACACTTGTTTTTGGTAGGATATGATATTTTCCTATAATACTAGAAAATTTTGAAATATGAGCATGTTAACATTGTAATTAAATTGATAAATTTATAACCATGAGGATGTTGCATGATGGGATAAAATGCCATGGTAATATTTCATTGAATCCTGGGACTTTAGTTATTAATGTGGGGAATGGATATTGGTTGTAATTGTAATGGAATGTAACATGGACACAAATATGTTTAATTTATGGTAATATAATTAACAAACCTAATTTATTATTGATGAAAAGGGATAAAGTAACTTACTAAATGTCTTTAAAATGAATTCATTCATATACGATATCTAGTCATCGTAGTAGAAGATTTGATTCCAAGAGATTTTAGCTACAATTGAGTCTAATACTTTGTTTCTCCCAATATATAGATGTGAGCTATGTTAAAATATATATTTTTTTAGTTTCTATATGCTACTCCACCATGTCGGCTAGGGAAACTGACACCTAGGGAATTATGAGATCTTGGGGTTTTTCCAAAATATCTCAATGGGAGTATGGATTTCAATCTACCACCTTTAACCCTGAACTCTTCTCTTGGAAGTCACATGTGCTAGTATGCACGATGTTTAGTTTTCCCTATATAAATTTTTAAAGGGATGTAATAACTTCTTGTTATTTCACACACATATATTCAATATATAGTTTAATATGGACCTTTATAGGTGTAATGTGTATATGTTTTGATGGCTTGAGGATCCTTACTAGTTTTATGGGAATTAATTACCTGAGGTATAGTACTCTATGAATGATACACATTTTTTGATATGTGTTGGCTCCTGGAAACTACTTGGTTGCTTATGTCTAGTGGACATGGTAGTTGTGTTGCATTAGATGCATGTTGTGGTGCTTTGCCAAGGTGTCTTCGAGAAATCCTTTTTGGAGAGAGATGATTCAAATGTGCGACATTCGGAAAATGTATAAAACCAGTGGGAAAGATGTATCGGGGTAACCATGACATTTTTTAATATATTATATGCTCTTGTATTTGATACATGGTCGAGAGTATACATGCTGAGGCAGGGAACATTGTATATTTGTATATGTGATGAGTAAGATTCACATACTATTAATTGTTGTTTAACATGCATTATTTACTTTTGCATGAAAGGCTTCAGGGAGGATCCTATTAAGTATTCTATTATACACACCATATGTTATATAATTTTTTATAGGTTATATGGAGTAGGATTGAGATCCAGCTAGTTACTGCGAGATGTTGGTTAGCGGGATAGGTTCATGCTTCATGGTCAATGACTTTTTTACTATGTTTTGGTACTTGCATTACTCCTTTTAAGTTGTATTAATCTTTGCATGATATTGCAGATGTGTATTTTTGTAGTCATTTACATAGTAGTTTGAGAAGGAGTTTTTTTATCTATCATATCTCTCTCTTTTGTATGTGTTCTCTTATAGGGTAATGGATTCCATCTATGTCTTTATTATACCCTCAGTACTAGTAACTATTAGACTTGGTTTCCTATAACAAACTGGTTGTACCTCGATTACATGGAAATTTAAAGTATTTAAATAGTAAACATCTTTTTACACATTTTCCATTTTTTTGCATGACTGTGATGTAATAATGTCCTAGAGTATTTTTGAATTGATAATGTTATGGAAGTTCCCTGCAATGATGAGAACCTTGAAATAATAAAAAATATTCTTAAATATAGTTCTATGGTTGGATGACATAATATGATGGGACACATAGCATGAAAAAGGTCAGGTGTGAGTACTCGTAATCATATTAGACTTTCTCCCGTGATGTTTGGACTTGGTAATCTCAAAGATAGGAGACTATGAGAAAAATCCCGCAAATAAGAATTCTACATGATATGGTGTCATCAGTTGTTTTTATCTACAATCATGGGTAATTATCCATAGATTTTAATATTATCATTAATACGTGTCACATCTTGTGCACTTTTATTTACTAACAAAAAACTGTCAGAAAAATAGTTGGTGGGAAGTAGGGTTCGTTGGGTGCGTCACGAGTGGCATGTTATTAATGGATAAGTCAAAGTAGGATTTTTCCTTTCCATTTATAGAAGTTGATTTCTCATCCCTTTGATCGATAGAGATCCATCATGTGAAATTTCATATCCATGGTGTAACGATGAGTTTATTTCATTTAGTCAAAGAACAACATATAAAGAATAAAAGTTGATGACACAATCATGAATCCTGATTGATGAGATATTGTGGCAAAAGGATTATATTAAACAGTGGGCGTTCATATATGGATTCCATTTTTTCAACATTACGTTCTTTCTCTCTGTTGGATTGAACCATTTCTAGACAGTACTTTTGGACATTACGAAAGCCTGTATAATTCAAACGAGAAAGAATCCTAGAGGGTCGCACACTAAGTCATTCCAGTAGTCTCAGTTAAATTTTATTTGAATTTTATTAATATATATATTATTCTCAAGACAGAGGAATAATTGTAGTCAAGTTAAAATGATTTCATAAGTTAAATAAAAATTTATACACTGAATTGTGGGAAAAGTACATTTATTTATTTTATTGAACATTTAATATATATGTATTTACTAGTTTGTAAATAGAATATTTATTTAAGAGAAAAAATTATTTATTTATTTTTTTAGGTGTTTAATAAATGGATGTGGAGTTGGATATGACCATGGCTGGTCTGGAAGTGAAATAATTATTTGCAAGATGATGAATAATTATTTAACTAGTTGGAAGAAATTAAAATAACACTACTATTATTTTGTGAAGCAGAATTTTATTTATAATTCGGTTTTTTCCAGCTGGCGCACCATAAATAATGACGTTGTATTCTTATTAATATAATGTGATTTATATATGGTTATGAATGTATTTAATTTATGTCACAGAATTATATATTGTAATTGAAGCCCCATTTAAATAAATAGACACATATATCTATCTTCCCTGGCACCAAAAAACACACCTGGTGAATTGAGAATTGTTGAGTTAAACAATATCTCTCTCGAATCCTCTTCCCACTCCTCTCAGGAACAAGAGACGTTATTCAAGGCCGAAGAAAAATAGGTCAAGAACGACTGACCCAGGAAAATCGTTTCGCCGCGCTAGCTCCCAGAGAACGAGTGATGTCAATCGGAGGCCATCTGAGCAAGTGTGGATCATAGCTTGAGGGATTCTAGTTTGGATCCTTTATAGAGAAACAAGATAATCTATAAGGTTCATTCTGAATGATCAACATCATCAAGAAAGAAAATACAAAAGATCCAGGTATCATTTTCTTTATGAAATTTATTAAATTAATTATAAACATGATGTGAAAGATCCTCTCTAATGGTTTTATGCCTCTTAAAAATTATATAAATATTTGATTCTATTCGATAGATAGTAGCATTCATAGTCATATTGACCATATAATAAACATATATCATGGTAAAAATCAATTTTTGAGTTCCTTCCCAATCAATGCTTCTACTGCTGTCGGAACCTTCAAGTGGTAACAGAGCGGTTACATCATACTTTATAATTATTTAAATATTTCCTTGATGATGTAAGAATTTAAAAATTTTCTGTTTAAATTCATGTTATCGTTCTACAAATCGGAATCTCATGATATATTCCTCCTATTTCACTTCTCATTCACCTTATAGAAACCATCTTTTATGTTAATTTTTATTAAAATAAAATAGAGGATCTCATCGAGAGGTGCCAAAGGTTCCTATCCGTACAAATCAAGAACAAATTACATGTATTCGGAAGTACACACTATGTAGAAATGGTTTAATGCACCGAGTATAGTGCACTAAACCAATCCATGTCATTGAATTTTGTTAAGTCGTAATGACTCTCTCTTTTGACCAAGAATGGGTGGCAAGCGGTTTCCAGATTACACTTCATGTGGCCCATTAGACACGATGGGTAGTCCCTTCCAGTTAGTGGAGTACCATGTACCTCGTCCATGTCATGCCCAGCTGGAGATCGTGTAATGAGGAACTACACGATGTGTGGCGTACTAGAAACACCATGTACTCCGATGATTTCTAAATTACACTAACACGATGTTTCCCTGAGAGTGTACCACAGATGGATGGTGAAAAATTGTTCATGCTATGTAGTTGGAACTACATGTCGTTTACTCATCCATATTACTCAGATTTATTAAAATGTGTTATTATATTATAATAATCCTTGAGATTATTACCATCGTGTAGGTGTAAAGATGAGGCTCAACCCACAATAAGAGTTTTATATATATGTGTTTAATTTAACATTCGTGTAATGTTTATTTCTACTCATTGAGTATGTTTTGAATTGGAATTCACTTGGTTGACTCTATTATATAATTTACATAAGAGGATAATTTCAAATGAATTTATTTTTTTAAAATTATGATGTATGAGAATCTCAAGAAAATTCTGACAAGGGCTTAAGATAAAAGGATTGATTAATTAAATATCAAAATTAATTGATTCGAGCATGATTTATCATAAAAAAACTAATAAAGAATTGAATTATAGTTTTATTTATTCATAATATCATTGAATTTTTGGATGATTATGAGTTTGAATGAGGATTTTTTATGTGAATGGTTTCTTTTAATTTATTTATTTAAATTAAATTTGATGGCCTGTGAGCCTTCTCATCATTAATATTTTGGGAAAGTGTGGACAATGATTCATTTATGTAAAATCCCCTTTTACCCATCACCGGAATGTGAGTTAATAAAAGGGGGAATATATAATATATGGGACTCTCAAGAAATTTCGGGCAGTTCAAGCTAATGATAAGACAAAACCAATCCCATGACATACAGAGGTGGACATGTGGAAATCCGTCAACAGAAACCCAAAATGTTCAAGATGTTTCTCCCGTAGTTCAGGGTCAGTTTATCAACCGCTAGATAAACAAACAATTATAAATGATCATGATCATTTTATTTATTTTATTTCTATTAGTTGCATGGTTTATCACTATGTATTTATTAAACATGATTACATAATAAATGAATTAATCATGCATGCAAGATAGAAAAAAAATAAACCAGACTTATGCATAAATATTATCAACACATTGCTAATCAAATAATTATGTTTCGCTTAATATTAACAATAATGTGATAATTATAATAATTTAGTCACGCATATGAGATAAAAATACCTCAAATAAAATATTACGCCAGACTAACCAGTCTGTTACTTGATTAGGGGAAAAACCCAATAAAACTATGTGTTTGGCCAACCCTTGTTGGGACACTTACTTTTATACAGTAAGCCCTTATGAATGGTGTCGGGTTGACTTAATCATATTACATCAATATGAGTCACCCTTGCTAGAAATGGTGTAATATTGGAGGCATGAATCGAGGAAATCCAAAATCATGATTTCTGGATTGGGGAGTCCACTCAACAGATCATGGAGCTGCAATCCCACTGTTGGAAAAGACCTACCTACCTAAAAAACTTGTAATAGCTTGACCAAACCTTTTTTGGGTTATTAAAATGGGAATATGGATCAATGACACTAGAATATCACCATGACTTGAAATTCCATGTTCAATGGTGATGACCACTCGGACCTGATAAAATAGTGAGAGACTTAATAAAATTTATTAATTATCATAAAATGTAATCAATAATGTACTAATGATCTGATCTATAAATTTTAGGATAAAAATGAAAAGATCGCCAGGGACACTATATCTGTGATCAATTCTGGATAAAGTCAACATCTTCGCCAACCGTAACTTCTAGGAAAGGTTCGGAAGACTTTGTGTTATCATACGCCATGAATAGAAGTCTTACATGTTGTAGTCCCCGTTACCTAATATACCTACAAAAGAGGTGAGTGATGAGGATTTCTAATTCGATTAGAATCATTTACATGACACGGTCGACATTTATTTTTGATGTTATCATCAATGTCTTGTGATCTCATGAATTTTTATGAAAACATGGATGCTTATAGAAAGATCTGGAACATTTGTGGTCTTTATGATGAGAGAGAAAGACAATAATGGTTTGATCTATATACGGAATTATTTCGATGTAATCATAGATAATTTGACCCAGTTGAACCTCATGTTGTCAAGATCATTGGCTACATTGAGAGACTTGTGTTTCTAGTGTTTAAACATCTAAACAAACTGGGTGCCGATCTAATTCTCTCATCACTCCTTTAGAGAATCTCTATCTTTTTTGACAATTTCAATATGAACAACATTGATATGTCTCTACCTTATATTCGTATCCTCATTAACCATGTGTACATATACATGAATCTCGAAAAGCCTTCTGTACTTATGGTGAATAAGGTAAAAGTGAAGGCGAAGAGATTTAAGCCCAAATCTTCTTCACGAACATCCAAGAAAAGAAAGATAAAATGCAAGGCAAGGGAACATGATGATGTTTGGTTTTCATGTAGAAAGAAGGGAAACTAGAAAAATAATTGCACCCAGTATAAGAAGCAAGGGGAAGCATCATGTGCTTTTGTTATTAAATAAAATATATATTTTTCAAAAAATTGGTTATTAGATACCAATTTTGGTTCTCACAGATGTATCCAAATACATGAACCAAGTAGGTTAAGGAAGTTTGACTGATGAGAGGTAGATATACAAGCAGCCATCAAAGCCAGGCTTGTTGTTATAGCTGTAGGTGACTATCACCTCAAGTCTCCAATTGGGATGATCGGGGTGCTAAAGGGTTGCTATAATATTCCTTATATTACTGAAAACATATTTCTATGTCTAGATTAGAGACATATGGATTTTTTTAGAAGTTTAAAAATGAATTTTTCTTCTTTTAAAAATATAGAATTTTTTTGGTAGGGAACATTTATACAATGGTTTTTCTGTGTTGGATTATAGAAGCCAAGTAATAGATACTGATAACAAAGATAAATCTCTTTAATAATACCACACCCAACTTTCACATCACTAGGTAGGTCATGTAAATGAAAAATAGTTGACAAAGTTATATCAAGATTGATATTTCGAGTCTTTTGAACTAAAACCAGTTGGTGTATGAGTTCCTTGATTACATGGAAAAATGACCAAATCCCCATTTAGTGGGAAACATGAAAGGTCTAAAGAAATTCATTAATTAGTTCATAATGATGTGTGTGGACCATTTCGAGTTTAATAAAGATGAGGGTACTCATACATAAAAACGTTTACTTATTATTTTAGTAAAAATAGATATATCTAATTAATGAGGTATATGTAACATTCTTTTGATAAGTTAAATGAATAAAAAAAATGAATTTGAGATTCATCTTGGTAAGAAGATTATGAATCTTCACTCACACCATGGTGGAGAAAATTAAAATAAAGACTTCATTGATTACTTATGGGTGTTTGGAACCCTAACCCAACTCACTCTTCAATACATGGCCTATTGGAATGGTGTGAGTTAAAGGAAGAACGAAAACATGTTGAACATGGTGAGATCAATGATGAGCCATGAGAGTCTTCCATTATCCTTTTGGGAATACGAGTTACAAATAGTAACACACATTCTAAACAATGTAACAGATAAATCGATAAATGGTATTCTATAAGAGTACATAAGTGGATAGAAATCCATATTATTGAACATACAAGTGTGGGGAAGTGATGTGTTTGTTATGGCCTCTTCCGGTAAAAAACTTGAACCCCGAGGCACAATGTGTACCTTTACAGGATACCCCAATGAAAAAAGTGGATATAACCCATATAAATCCTCAGAATAAAAGGATATAGTTGATAGATAGTACGTATACCTTGAGAGGGAGCACATCTCCAAAAGAGATAGTGGGAGTGAGATATACATCAATGAAGTTGAGGCTCAAGGTACAGAAGTGTTTTTACAGGAACATATTCCCTAAATCCCCGTGGAAGAATGAAATGTTCCATAGACACAAGAGATATGTAAGAGTACAAGAAAGGTTAGAGAACTAGAAAGATATGTTAATATAGTTTTAAAGGATTTTGAATCATTATTAGTTGATAATAATGATCCCTTAACCTACAAGGAAGTAGTAATGGGCACAAATGTTTCCATGTGTCACAATGACATGATTTTTAAAATGGATTCAATGCAACCAAACCAAGTTCGGATTTTGGTAGATCATCTAGTTAATGTAAATCATGTTGGTTTAAAGTGGGTATTCAAGAAGAAATTGTATAGGGAAGTAAAATTATAATCCTATAAGGCACGACTGGTTGTAGATGGTTTCAAACCACATCATGGAATTTAATCTGAAGAATCCTTTTCACTAATTGAAATTTTAAAATCTATCAAGATTATATTGTACATTTCTGCTTAACATGACTATGAGACTTGGTAAATGGATGTCAAACCAACCTTCCATAATTTTATCCTTCATGAATATTTCTACATGACACAACCAGAAGGGTTTATGACTCCAATGGATTCTAATATGGTACGCAAGTTGCAGAAATCCATTTATAGACTAAATCATTCATCCAAGGTCACAGAACATTTGTTTTGAGGAATCCAAAATGAAATTTGGTTTTATCAAGAATGTATGTTATCCTTTTATCTACAAATGATTTATTGGGGGTGATGTCATTTTCGTAATTGTATATGTAGATGCGGTATTATTTATTTTAAATGAGATACGAGTCTTATAGTCTGTTAAGGTATGGTTGAATTAATAATTCTCCATGAAAGAATTGGGTGGGGAAATATATACTCTTGGGATCAAGATCCATCTTGACAGTTCCTTGAAATTATTGGCCCTAATTTAATGTACATACATTGATAAGATACTAAAGAGATTCAGTATGGATCAATCCAAGAGGGGAATGTTTCATTCATCATAAGGAATTCATCTTTCTATGAAAATATTGTCTTAAACACATGATGAATGAATAATAATGGGAAGGACTCTATACACATTAGTGATTGGGTCAATCATGTATTCCATGTTATGAAATAGGCTTGATGTCTTCTATGCATTGAGTACGGTTGGCAGTTATCATGATGAGCTAGGCAACTTAAATTGGATGGTATTCAAGACTATCCTAAAGTTTCTTAGGCATACTAAGGATTTGTTCTAGGTTTATGGAGGCGATAAGGAGATAGAAAGTAGACGATATGTAGATTCTAGTTTCCATATTGATGAAGATTACATGAAGTCACAAACATAATATATATATACACATTGAATGGAGGGGAAGTGAGATGGATGTGCTCAAAGGTGAGTGTGGTGGTAGATTCTACATTAGATTCTGTTTATATTGCAGCTTATGAGGCAGATAAAGTAGCAGTTTCAATGAGAATCTTTGTCTAGGTTCAGGATTTGATATCTAAAAGTAAAGATCCCATCACACTGTGTTGTGAAAATACTGCAGTAGTGGCTATCACAAATGATCCATGGACACATCAGATGATGAAATACATATATCAGAAGTATAATCTCTTGACAAATTTTTATCATGGAGGAGAGGTTGAAGTGAGGTGTACTTCCACAGATAACAATGCTTTGGAACCCTTAACTAAATCCTTGACTCATCAGAAACATGATCACCATGTGAGGTCTAGAAGACTGAAAGTCATAGGCAGTTCGATCTAGTCCATGTGGGGGTTTAAAAGAGTTAGGGTCATATAACCAATTGGTATTATTTTTATAAATGGACATTTAATGTATATAAATATTAATCTTCTTATGATATATTGTTCATTGTCCTAAATGACTATGATGTAATAATGTCCTAGAGTAATTATTGCATTGATAAGGTCCTGGAAGTTCCGTGCTATGATGATAACCATGAAATGATATAAAAATATTCTTAAATATAGTATTGCAGTTTGATGAAATACTATGATGAGACACATATCATATTGACCGTCAGGTGTGAGTACTTGTAAGAATATGAAACTTTCTCTCATGAAGTTCGCACTTCGTAATCTCCAAGACATGAGATTATGAGAACAAACCCAGCAGTAGGAGTTCCATATGTTCTGGTGTCATTGGATATTTATATATATATATGTGTGTGTGTGTGTAATGACCCTTATACATTAGGATTATCATTAATATATGTCATGACTCACACACATTGATTTACTAACAAAAACCGTCTTGCAAACTATTGGCGGAAATTGGGGTACATTGTGTGTATCACGAGTGGCATGTTATTGATGGATAAGTCGAGGAAGGATTTGTACAATCCATTTAATTATGTAGATATATCGTACCTTTTATTGAAATTAAATCTTCGCACTAAATTCTATGGCGATGGTGTAACAATGATTTTATTTCAGGTATTCAAAGAACTACGTATCAAGCATAAAATTTCATGACAATGTCGTGAAACCTTCTTGATGATATAATTCTACCAATGGATTATATTACATAGTGATCATTTTTATGTGGATGTAATTATCATGACTTTAAGTTCATTCTCTTTGTTTCCTTCACTCGTTTCTAGAAACTACTCTTGTAGTTTAGGCAAGCCTATCAAATGCCAATGAGATAAAATCCTAGAGGGTCACAGACTAAGTGTTTCTGGGGGTCTCTGTTAAATTCTATTTGAATTTAATTAATAAATATTATTCACAAGAAAGTGGATTGATTTTATTAATGTTAAAATTATTGAGTAAATTAAATAAATATGTATTCATTGGAAAGTGGTAAAAAATATTTATTTATTTTATTTTATATTTAATAAATATTTATTTACAGGTTTTTAAATAAAATAATTATTTAAGAGAATAATTAATTAATTTATTTATTCGGGTGTTCAAAAAATGAATGTGTAGTTCAAGACGACCAAAGAATGTCCGGTTGTAAAATAATTATTTGTAAGACGATAAGTATTTATTTATATAGTTGGAACAAATTAAAATAATGCTGCTATTTTTTTATGATGGAATATTTTATTTATATTTCAGTTTTTCATAAGTCAGAGAACCATCAGTAAGGATGTGGTATTATTTTTAATATCGTGGGTTTTAACTAATGATATGAATGTATTTATTTGCAGTTATGCAATTTAATATTGTAACAAAATACCAATGTCAATAAATAGACACATACATCTATCGTTCCAAGTGCTGAACCGCACTCCCGGTGAATTTAGAATTGTTGAGCTAAAAAATTTCTCTCTAGAATCCTCTTCCATCCCCTCTCAATAATGAGAGACATTATTCAAGGCTGAAGAACAACCGATCAGGAATGACAAACACAAGACACTTGCTTCGGTGCGCTTCCACCCATAGAATGAGCAATGTCAATCAGAGGCCATCAGAGAACGTGTGGATTAAAAATATAGGGATTCTATTATTGATACATGAAATAGTAACAAGATAATATGAAAGGGTCATTTAGGATTATCAACATCATCATGGAAAAAATACCGAAGATCCAAGTGTTATTTTCATAATGATATTGATTACATTAATTATAAACATGATTTCCAAGATCCTATCAAATGGTTTCGAGCCTATTACCCTTTTAACTAAATCATAAATTATATTCCATAGAGACTATAGTAAATAATCGTATTGATCCTAGAATAATATTTTATCATGGTTAAAATCAATGTTCTGTTCTATCGCAAATGTGTTTCCGTTGTGCTCAGAACCTTCAGAAACCAACCCGGGGCCTACTGGAGGCGGGCCGGGTGTTATTTTCCCTCTTTTCCCATATCATTCGTGGAGGGGTAAAATTTATTGTGTTGAAGTCATGGATGTTTTCTATAATAGCTATCGTTGGAAGATATGATGAATTTTGGAGTTAGGTACATGTTAGGTTGCATGGTTTGGTAGGGAAACGATATCTTTCTATGTTTAGAAATTGATGTAAACCTAGGATACTAACTCAAACATAGGTATTTAGGTCCCACTATTATCATTTGAAAGGAAAAATATTCTTATAGCAAATAATAAATGATTCTATTCTGATTAAAGGGTATATAACTAAGAAATGATCATCCATCATTATTGTTTGTGACTTTGTTTGAATGGGTAGAACCTGGGATATGTTAACCTAAAATGAACTAACGAAAAAAATTAATTAATGTTATATTATTCCATATTACATATGTAGGATGTCTATCAATTTTACCATATGGAGGTTATCACCACATCAATGGACTCATCTGGTTCAGGTAGAAGATTTCTATAATGTTATGCCATCAGATGACTGTAGAGTAGAGTTTGGTGATGAAGACAATTGGAGAATGAAACTCCGAGAGTTTTTGTGCCAGAGTCTACATAATTATATGTTTTCTATTTCCAAAGTAGTCAAAAAATACTTGTTTGATGATTTTTAGATAGCATTTAGTCAGATCTATGCTCATAAGGATAACTACATTTTTTTGTGTTGATGTTTCTTGGGGAAGTAAGGCAATGTAGGTATTTATTCCACAGGGATCATGAAGAGTTTGCAGTCTCATTGGAGATTTTTCAAGAGAAGTTCTGAGGAAAATTTATTTTTTCGATCGAAAAGTTGGCTAGTATCTAAGAGTTACATACCATTTAGCAAGGATTCTCTAGTGTGAAAGAGTTCATGATCTGTTTCAAGAAAATTATGTGATATTCTTCTAAATTGTTTCTAGATGAGGAAGATAGGGAATGTCATTTTAAGGAGGCTTTGTATCTAGACATCTAGTGAAAGAAAACTCTGTGTTATAAAGATGAAATACCACGATGTGTTGGTGTGGTTGTAGGGTGCTGAAGGGACATTATCTAGAATAGGATCATTAGGAGAGGGGAGTTGTTAGGATTATTCACAATGTAGAGCTATATTCCAGGGTTCCCAATTTTCAGGGAAGAAGAGTTTTCATTCATAGGGGGTCGGACCAAGCCCTCAATGAATCATTTTTCATGGGAAGAGGCTCTTATAACTATGATATGGGATCAAATTATTATTTTTCATGTGGTGGAATAGGTCATCAGCAGCATGAGTTCTCGACCTATCTGACCAGTGATTATGCGTTACATGTTCCTCTATAGGTTCCTCCATTGTGGTAGTTCTTGCTGATGTAGTAGTAGTAGGTTGAACCATATTTGAATCAGTATAGATTAGATGGTTTCTACAGTGTGTAGCCCTGGGATACACCTTATCCTATGAGAATAGAAGATTGTAATGTAGGTTTCCATCTGTAGGGTCAAAGAGGACATGGAGCAGGTCCTGTTTAGCTTCATGCATTAGGGTTTCCAATGCCAGGTGATAAATATGTTGTTCGAGGTACTGTTTACATGTTTTCAACTTGGTTCATGGATTGATTGATTTAGGATCAATTCACTACTTCATATAACCTACCCATGTCCATTCCATGGAACATGAGGTAGAGAGGCTTATAGTACCCTTGGTGTTGATTTTTCTTGTTGGATGTTGAGCAGACTTGTTTGATGTTTGTTGAGACTGTGAGCTAATTATGGGGAAGAAACTTTCTTGGAATAATTTCAAATTATTATGAATACAATCATATTATGTCATCATATACAAGGATTAGTTGTTTTCGGTGTATGCTATCATGGATTTCATTCAAAGGAAGGTGGTGTTCTTCGATGCTAATGGAGATCCATTAGTGTTTTCCGATGATAGAGACACTAAAATGGATGCGAGGCACGCTTCGACATTATCATCCTTGATGGATGAGGTGATGTTGATTTCATCAGAGGTTCAGTATTCGGGGTTACCCGGGGTATTGGAAAAGTACCATGATGTCTCTACTAAAGAGATTGTAACGGTACACCCTTTTTTGTAGATCAAGTTGAGGATCGACCTATTTCTAGGTTTGTCTTATCAATCATTGTATCTATATGGTATGGATCATTCTAATTTGTTGGATCTTAGTATATAGATCTATGATCTATTGATGTGTGGTTTTGTTCTACTAAGTGTGTCATCATGGGGTGACCCAATTTTTTTCATGAAGAAGGATGATTGTAATTTATAGATGTGAATTTATTATAATCCCTTGAACAAATTTACAATGATGAACTGATATCCTCATTCACATATTGATGATTTATTTGATCAACCGAAGGGTTAATTCTTCTTCTTGAAGATCAATTAGTGGTCTACATATCATCATATGTGCATGAAGGATGTGGATATAAAGAAGACTACTTTCAACTATCTTCATGGAAATTAAAAGTCCATTTTAAGGCCATTAGGAGTGACTAATGATCCGTCTGAGTTCATGGGGTTGATGAAAAATTTCTTCCATGAGTTCCTGGTGGTTTTCATCAACTATATCCTTTTGTAATCCACATTAATGGTGGATAATACAGGGCATATACATGTTATTTTTTGGAGTTCTTCATCCTGATAATCTATTTGGGAAGTTGTCAATGTGTGTGTTTTTGGCTCGAGAAGTCTGTTTATTAGGGATACTGGAATCCAATAAGGGAGTTGTTATGGATCCATCAAAGATAGAATGAGTGGTGTATTGGGAAACCCCTGTGAAATTAGATGAAGGGAGAAGATTCCTTGGTCTTACAAGCTATTACAGATGGTTCATAGGTGATTTATCTTAGGTTGCGACTACACATATAGAGTTTACAAGAAAGGATCATGCATTCATGTGGAATTAATAGTGCTGGGAAGCTTTTGAGTATATGAAGGAGATGTTGGTCAGTGCCCCAGTTCATTGTCTTTTATTGAGTTTAGTTTGAAGTTTTCAGTGATGCTTCATGTTTGGGGTTAGACATTATTTTGATTCCTTAGTGATCAATCATTTCTTCTGGGTCACATGAATGCCATGTCGAGCAATGTAACTATTCAACTGATGGTCATGAGTTTTTGGTAATTTTGTTTTAACAGATGTTTTGGATACATTACCTCATTGAAGAACATTTTTATATCTTCACTATTCTTAAGAGCATGAGGTAAATTTTCTCCTAGCGAGAATTGAACTTGTGACATCATAAGTTGATGTAGTGCAAACAGTATTAAAACAACAAATTTCATATCAACCTAGAAATAGGAATATTGAAGCCAATCAAAAAAGAAGGAAGTTTCGTAGTGATGGAGTGTGTGAATCCATTGATTACAATAGTGTGATAGAAGAACAATCAACATTACATCTAAATATGAGAGAAGTTAGGGGTAGAGGTTACCTTTTACAGATAGCGGTGCAGTCATCACTAGTGCATCAGGCAAAAGAATCCTAGTTGGGGATCTTGTGTTTGAGGTCTGGTGGGACCAAGTTGTTGTTGGTAAGGCCCTCGAAGGTCGGTCTATGGATGAAAAACAACAAATGATTTTTCACTGAATATTTTACATTATTAATTATTGTGTGAGATTGTTCTCAATGACTTCCGTAGTTAATCAATAGAAGTACATCGTGGAATGAAATAGATTTACTGAGCCTTGAAATGTTAGTTTTGGTGGCCTTGGATGAAGCATTCAGTTGTATATTTTGTGTCTCAATGTTTGTTCTTCAAGAAGGTGAAGGCCAAGAACCTCATTCCTAGTGGTTTTCCATAGCCATTATTTGTTCCTCATTAGCAGTGGGAGGATGTATCAATGGAATATGTTACAGGTACACCTCGATCGATGGGAGGATATAATTTTATATGGGTGGTAGTTGATTTTTTGATGAAATAAATCCACTTTTTAATGATTATTTAGTTGAGATTAGTGGAGGTCATGTCAAGGAGGATTCTGGAGGAGGAGGTGAAACTATATATAGTTCTGAGGATAACCATTTCTAATTGAGATCCTCATTTTACCTATAGGGTGTGGACATGTCTCTATAACTCTTTTCATTCTCATCAAAGTCATTGAACTGCTTTTCATCTATAGATGGAATGTCAGACCGAACAAACCATCTAGACCATCGATGACATGTTCTTATCTTGTGTCCTAGATTTTAGAGGGTCGTGGATGAGGCACCATACCTCAGTAGAGTAGTCTCACAAAAATAGTTTCATTGAACCATTGGTATCGCGTAGTTTGAAGCCTTAATGGTTGATGTTTACATTCTCCATTGTGTGGGACATAGGTCAGAGAGTTAGTAATTCTTGAGCCTGAACTATTCATGAATATGATAGAGATGGTTCAATACAAACATTCATCATTCCCAAAGTGTAAGAGATATAAAAATTTTTACCATGGTGAATATCCATCTAATTATGGTAGCATCGATTAAAATATCACATTGAATATATGTATTTCAGGATATTGTGGTATTTAAAAACCCAAAAAGATTGGATTATGTTGTAATTCACCTACAACTTCAATAAAAAAATAACACTATATATTGATAATGGGTAGTTCTATTTATCTTAGGTGGATTTAACTTCCTATAAAGATAATAGACAACCATCCAACACTACATGAGGATATATATATATATATATATATATCCCATATTGGAAGAATTATATAAGACCTTAACAAATCACACTATCCTCTAGACACTAAAGCCCTGGGGAAATGACCATAATTTATTTCAATTAACCAGATATTATCTAATAATAATTAGTCCAAAAAAGGTTTTGTATTTTCTAGTAAAGGTTATATACTAGGATGATACCTAAGAGAAATTAGACAGAATAAAAAATAAATTTCATCCAAGAAAAAAACTATATTCCTCTACCACATTCTTTGGTGTTTTCCAAGAAAAAAAATTCCTTGATAATTGGGGTGTACACTACCTCACCCTACTGAGATATTTCTTACCTATGGAAATGAGCATCTCTTATTTAGAAAAATTAAATGAATATCGTTTCATAGATTTATGGTGTTGTATCACCTTCATGTAAACTCATGGTTGCTTGAAAAAATCCTTCAATATATTCTTGTAGACCATGATAAAATGAATGAACATGAATATGAACATGTATAAGAACTCGTGTAATAAGACATTCACGATCCCCATGGAAACAATGGCTTTATTCATGACACCTAATAGAATGGCCCAAAAATAAAACTCATCATACATTAATATTAATGTATTCATAAATAAATATATGTATATAATATTTCACCCTCATTTAGTGATATATAGACCTCTTCTAAACCATTTAAACCCAACTAGATCCCCTCATCTATTCAAATATATCATATATTCTTTGAAGAATGTAATTTTTCGTTAATATAACCTGATCGGTCCTCTAAAATTATATGCACAACCATTGAATATCATACCCCATCAATGATAATAAATCAGGATTATACTAAGGATATAAGGCCCCAGCCTTAAACATTACTTAATATTGAATTAAATGAATAATTCACGTTGAGGATCTTTTCAGGTTTAGAGTTTTAGAGAATTAGAACATAACTATTACATCTCAAAAGATTACAAAGTAGTCACTTCTACTAAGTTTCCATAATAAAAAAAACTCTTAAAAGAAACATGTCTAGTTCGATGTTTTATATAGAATGGCATTCCCTTGATCCCATCCTTGACCTTATTCCACATTATGTCCTATGAAAAACATTTCAAAAAACATGGGGTGAGCATAAAAAGCTCAGTAAGGGATACACAAAGAATGAAAACTGTTAGTTTTTCAAACATCAAGTAAACCATGTATACTCTATCAAAGTAATACCTTCACCTTCATGAAGTAGTAAAAACTCTTCACTGAATAAAGTATCATTACTTACCTTTTTGTAACCAAAGTATTACCATAAAACCCATATAAAGAACAAATAACATATATAAAGGAAACTTGGGACATAAACATACTTAAGTGGAATAACCATACGGTCGACTTCCACACATATCACTTAAATGGAATAGCCATACGGCCAATTTACATACATACATAATGGAATAGCCATACGGCCAACTTCCATACCCAATTCATTTGAGGTTATAACGTAACCACCCGTCCTGGTATTCACGACACCACCCGTCATATGGTTTATCACGTAACCACCCGTGAAATGTCCAAGTACCAATATAAAATCATAAAACATAAAACCAATATAAAGGAATGATAACATTTCCACATTTCAATCACAATATATCATAATAGAATCCTTTATTAAAACCATTTTCAATACCAAAATACATAAAAGATTATATGGTATTTATTTCATTTTAAAAACAAAATGGCTTGTTGAGGAATCCAAAGTCCAAATAATACTCGCGGCGGCGGAAAAGGTCGTTGTCACCGCGTACATTAAAAAAACATTCATTTTTGTCGTTTAGTAAAACGCTTCGTAGAAAAAGAATCCTTTTGTATAAAAGTAAAATTCAAAGGGGTTTATACACCGTATAAAAGAAAGTTGTGTATAAAACGAAATATGCCTCAATGAAAGGAGAATGAGACGAAGTCCCTTACCTCGGGTCCGACTTGACTCGATCATTCTTTAACGTCCTGAATAATAAACTTGAGTTAATTTATACTTGATTAAGAACCTTTTTAAAGTTCATTATTCCTTTTATATCACTTATTTCCATGTTATAAACATTATGTAACCATTTAAGTTAATAATGTTTGTTTTGTCAATATTTGTTTCTTAAATCGAAAGTGGACTTCTTACAATTACATGTTGTTCGTATGGTCAAAGGATCTTTATATCCAAAATGACATTCCTGATTTGGATATCATATATATCATATATATCCAGCATATACATGTGTTTATAATATTACATAATCATTTAGAGGTAAGAAATGAAGTGCACCGTTCATGGAGACGGTAAGCCTTACGTACGCATGAACGCTACTTCCATTTCTATTTCAAATTTTCGGGAATGGAATAATAATGATATAAAAGTATATTATAATTCCAGTATAATATAATATATAATATCATTAACTTTATCCTTTACACATCCCACATATGGTATTAACGAATCAAATCACTTTCAGGGGGCGGTAGTCCGCACTTCCTAAAATGAAGATATCATGTTTACCCATAATGGAAAGAATAATGGTATGCCATAAATGAAAAATACAGAAGCTTAAGAAAAGAATAAACATATTATATATAATATATAAAAATAGTGACATCATAATGGCCACCTTTGAAGGTGTTAAATGAGTATTGAACAATCATCGTTTCGGGAGGAAGAATTTCGCCATCCACGGAAACCGTATGTTATTTAACCATTTGATGTAGTTGTGTGAGATTGTAGCTCAAATAAATCTTATAAATAACATCCTAGTATATTGAAGATACTGTTGTTGTTACAAAATAAGTAAATAAAAAGAGTTTAGGGTGTTGGTCGGAGGAAAACGGGAAGGATGGCAAGAGGGGGGGTGAATTGCCTTTTAAAAAAAAGATTAACAAATTAAAATCAAAGTTGAAAGTGCAGCGGAAAATAAAAGAGGCAATCACACAAGAAATTGTTAACGAAGTTCGGCCAAAACCCGGCCTACGTCTCCTCTCCCAACTCAACCGTTGAGAGATTCTACCGCTTGCTTTTCAATGGTTTTAGCAAGAAACCCACTAGGCTTTGAGGTAGCACTAGGACCTATTACAGCTTGCTTTTGATGGTTGAGCAAGAACCCACTTGCTTTTAATGGTTGAGAAAGAACCCACTAGCCTTATTACAGGTGAAGGCTAGCTCACCTATTACACAAGCCTTTTAAAAGGAAAGGCTTGAAGAAACCACTTCACACATTAATGGTGATGTGAAACCCAAAAGAAAGAGGGATGAAGAAAGAGTTTGGGGTTTGTAGGCACAAACCCAATTTTAAGCTCAAAATAAATAAAACACTAAAAACCGTAATTGGGAGAAGGCTTGGGCGCCTTTGATTGATTGATGATGTTGAAGGACGCTTCCAAGCTTATTTGAAGGAGCTCCTTGGATGTGGAAGTTGTTGGAGCAAGGTGGGTTCCTTGAAGGAAGTCCGCCGGAGGTACGCCAAATGATGGAAAATGTGTCCGTTGGCTTGGTATATGATCCGGGTGGTGTCCGGGGCTTCCTTGGCCTTTATTTATAGGCATGGAACCCTTGGGGAGTCTTCAGAGCCGTTGTAAAGGGCCTCGGAGCCGTTGGAGGCCAAATGGGAGTTGACTGGTCAAAGCCAACGGCTAGTTTGACTGGGCTACCGGCTGGCCGGTACAGCTCCACCGGCTGGCCGGTGCCTTGGCAGAGGAGAAGAATTTTGGTCCAGGCTCCACCGGCTGACCGGTGGAGGAGCCACCGGCTGGCCGGTGGGGAGACAGTAGCTGGCCAATTGGTCTGGGTGCCACCGGCTGGCCGGTGACAGAGCCACCGGCCGACCGGTGGAGCCTGGCAGTGGGCAATGCCTCTGCCAGGTCCACCGGCTGGCCGGTGCTATCACACCGGTTGGCCGGTGGACTGAATTTCAGTCCACTTCTTGTCCATTCATGGGCCAACTTCTTAGCAACCTTGTGCCTATCATTCAAAAACACTTTAAACAATGTTAGATAAATAAGAAAGTGATTGTGATCATGAAAATTAAACCACGAGGGGATACGAGAGGTACAACAATCTCCCCCTATTTTGATGATCACAATCACCAAAACAATCAAAGTAAAATACTGAAATTAAAGATATTCTTAAAGGATAATTTGAAAATAAATCAAAGCATGATAGAAAATACTCTCCCCCAATCAATCAAGAAATTTCTCCCCCTTTGTGACTATCAAAATAGCGTGGGGCATAAAACTTGATTGAGGGAAAGCGTTGAAAAACAAGATGGAGATTTGAAAAATCAATTTAGATTTTTGAAATTGAAATGAAAATTTGAATAACAGTTTGAATTGAAGTTTTGAATCAAAAACCAATTGAATTTTGAAACCAAATAAAATTTTTGAAATTAAAAGATTGAATAACAGTTTGAATTGAAAGTTTGAAAACAAATAAAGAAACTTTCTCCCCCTAAATAAAACAAAAAATCATCGGGGAAAGGGTTTTGGAACCGAAACTAATTTTGGCCCGGAGAGACTTGCCAAAAGAGATTTTTCAATCCAAATTTGTTTCATGGCGGGTCTTCTCCTATAAAATTCGTCCGAAAAGTAAATAGATTTAGGCATACCATAACGGGCATTTTTGCAATCGCATTCATAAATTAGGTGCCCGGGTTTTTTACAATAATTGCAAAATTTATAACTAGAGCTCCCCCTTACAAAAACAGTGGGTGCATGGGAGGAGGAAGCTATATTGGTGTAGCCAAGTCCATTGGTGGTTCTCGATACTCATTGAGAACCTAAGAGTTTGGACAAATTTTGTTCACCTTGGGTGAACGTGGCTAAAGGATTCCCTAAGGTCCTTGATGGTTGATTCCAAAGAATCAACATTGGGGAAATTTTGGATTTTTAGGGACAACTCCTCCTTCTCTTTGAGAAGTTGTTCCTTTTCGGAAGAGAGTTTTTTGAAATTCTTTTTCAAAGCAACGAATTTTGAAGAAAGCTCATGAAAACCATTTTCTAATTGGTCTCGCACATGTTGAAGTTCTTCATATGATAAATGATTAAAAGAATTTGAAGATGAGGATGAGGATGAGGAATCGGAAGAAGTTACCTCGTGAAATGCCGTTAGGAATTTTGTACCTTGGTCGCTCGAGGAGGAGGAGGAGGAGGATGATGAGGAGGTGTCACTCCATGTCGCCTTGAGGACCTTTTTCTTTCTTTTTTCCTTAGCCCGTTTCTTGTTGAGTGGGCAATCGGTCTTGTAATGGCCCTTTTCGCCGCACCCGTAGCATTTTACCTTGGGCTCCGATCTTTTGTCGGGTTCTTGCTTTCGATGCTTGCGGAATTTCTTCTTCTTGTGCTTCTTCATAAACTTGTGCATTTGGCGGGCAAGATTCTCCATTTCCGAGTCGCCGCTTGAAGATGAAGAAGATGAGGAAGATGAGGATGAGGAGGAGGAGATTACTTCTTTTTGTACCTTGAGGGCAATGTTCTTTGGTGTCTTGATTGGTGTGCCCTCCTTTTGAGCTTTCCTCCTCATTGTGATCTCGTACGTCATTAGGGATCCGATGAGCTCTTCGACCAGCATGTTCTTGATGTCCTTCGCTTCTTGGATAGCCGTCACTTTTGGAGCCCATGAGCTAGGTAGGATCCATAGGATCTTCTTGACCATGGTTTCTGCAGAAATGTTATCTCCAAGAGATTTTCTACCATTGCACACGTCAGTAAAACGAGTAAACATTTCAGAAATTGATTCATTTGGATGCATGGAGAAGAATTCAAAATCTTGACGAAACATATCTAATCGAGTATCCTTTACTTTGTTGGTCCCCTCATGGGTAACCTCCAAAAGTTTCCAGATTTCATGAGATGTGGTACAAGTGGAAACTCGATTGAACTCATTTCGGTCAAGGCCGAAATGTAGAGCGTTCATGGCTTTGCCATCAAGCTCGAAATTTCTAATATCGGCTTGGGTCCATTTGGATTCATCGGGGGAAGACAAAGAATAACCTTGCATGACAATTTTGTAAATAGGATATCCTATGCTTCTTAAAAAAGTGGTCATGCGGGTTTTCCAATAATTATAGTCGGTCCCATAAAAAAATGGAGCCCGACCCAATGAGTAGCCCTCGGGGGCGAAAGAGGTTGAAGCCATCAAAAAAGATCTTGAATTTGAAACCGATTAGGGTATTACTCAAATTTTGCCTCTGATACCAATTGTTGGTCGGAGAAAAACGGGAAGGATGGCAAGAGGGGGGGTGAATTTCCTTTTAAAAAAAATATTAACAAATTAAAATCAAAGTTGAAAGTGCAGCGGAAAATAAAAGAGGCAATCACACAAGAAATTGTTAACAGAGTTCGGCCAAAACCCGGCCTACGTCTCCGCTCCCAACTCAACCGTTGAGAGATTATACCGCTTGCTTTTCAATGGTTTTAGCAAGAAACCCACTAGGCTTTGAGGTAGCACTAGGACCTATTACAGCTTGCTTTTGATGGTTGAGCAAGAACCCACTTGCTTTTAATGGTTGAGCAAGAACCCACTAGCCTTCTTACAGGTGAAGGCTAGCTCACCTATGACACAAGCCTTTTAAAAGGAAAGGCTTGAAGAAACCTCTTCACACCTTAATGGTGATGTGAAACCCAAAAGAAAGAGGGATGAAGAAAGAGTTTGGGGTTTGTAGGCACAAACCCAATTTTAAGCTCAAAATAAATAAAACACTAAAAACCATAATTGGGAGAAGCCTTGGGCGCCTTTGATTGATTGATGTTGTTGAAGGACACTTACAAGCTTCTTTGAAGGAGCTCCTTGGATGTGGAAGTTGTTGGAGCAAGGTGGGTTCCTTGAAGGAAGTCCGCCGGAGGTACGCCAAATGATGGAAAATGTGTCCGTTGGCTTGGTATATGATCCGGGTGGTGTCCGGGGCTTCCTTGGCCTTTATTTATAGGCATGGAACCCTTGGGGAGTCTTCGGAGCCGTTGTAAAGGGCCTCGGAGCCGTTGGAGGCCAAATGGGAGTTGACTGGTCAAAGCCAACAGCTAGTTTGACTGGGCTACCGGCTGGCCGGTACAGCTCCACCGGCTGGCCGGTGCCTTGGCAGAGGAGAAGAATTTTGGTCCAGGCTCCACCGGCTGACCGGTGGAGGAGCCACCGGCTGGCCGGTGGGGAGACAGTAGCTGGCCAATTGGTCTGGGTGCCACCGGCTGGCCGGTGACAGAGCCACCGGCCGACCGGTGGAGCCTGGCAGTGGGCAATGCCTCTGCCAGGTCCACCGGCGGGCCGGTGCTATCACACCGGTTGGCCGGTGGACTGAATTTCAGTCCACTTCTTGTCCATTCATGGGCCAACTTCTTGGAAACCTTGTGCCTATCATTCAAAAACACTTTAAACAATGTTAGATAAATAAGAAAGTGATTGTGATCATAAAAATTAAACCATGAGGGGATACGAGAGGTACACCATAGGGGGTTGGAGAAGCAAAATAAAACAAATGAACATGAGAGAATGAATTACCTTTAAAAGTGTAACTCTTTTTGATTTGAGCCTAAAGGCTTCCATTGAAAGGATTATTCCCAAAGGGAATCCTCTAATATGAGAATAGGGATGTGGAGAGAGTAAATGGGCAGGGGTTGGCCGAGCCAAAGGCTTGAGGAGTGTGTGTAAGGTGGTAGAGTTGGGGGCCTTTTATAAGAGGAGAGGAGGGGCACTTTTGGAAAGTAAAGAAATTTTACTTTATTTGAAAATGTGTTTCGGTTTTAAAAGGTCCCACATTGATATAATTCTAGGATATGGTGATAAGAGTTCGAAATCCACTCATACAATAGGTTTTGTCCATGTGTAGTTCATAGATTTTATATTATCTTTCCAATTTATTTAAATCGTCAAATAATGATGTCATCGCTGGATCATTATTATGTCATAAATAATTTAATTTATATAATGTCTAAAAATTATAAAAAAATACTATGATGTAGTAAATAGTATTAGATTTCCAATGACTATTTATAATAAGAAATCTGACTTGTATACCCCCATTTAAAAATTGTTTTAGTAACACATATCATGTTTGTACAATTTTTTACATTAACATTAAATAAAAGGTATTTATGTCATTTTCCATCAAAAGTGGCTCCATGGGGTCCCCAAGTTGACCATTGGATTGTCTTGGTTGGACATGACACATCCAATGAGGGTAGGACATGTTTCTAGGTCATCTCATATTATTAAAATATTATTTTTACCTTAAACTACACTAATTACCACTAATCGCGATTAAAAACTTAATAAGTTACTATTCACCAAAAAATTATTTTATTCTCATTGAACCACATTTTACTTCTTAATGACAACCATGTATGTCGGATTATTGAAAATCAAAACACAATGATGGCAAAATTTCATTTAAACGGAAAAATGAGTTTTTATAAGTACCACTTAGTGGTTTCACTATTAAATAAAAAATTGAAGTTTTTCATAAAATTACCAAAAATTCACCGTAAGCTATATTTGATATTACGAATTAAAAAATGAATTATATTTTACAAAATTCAAAATATATATGTCACATTAATTAATTTAATAATTAATTCCCGTTGTCAGAGAAAATAGCGTGTTTTTATGAAACAATAAGTATCAAAAGATTGACACTAGTTTAAGTCCGATTTCAAAGTGAAATTAATTCCAACGACCACTATTGGATTTAATGGTAAAAATATTTTATAATTTTACTTTAAAACCAATTCAGAAGATAATCTAATCATATAAATAAATTATATTAAAAAAAGGTTTTGAATTAAAATACATCATTTTACACTATTCATTAAAAAATGAACTTTATCGGAAAGGTACCAAAAATTTACACAAGGTAAATTTTGATGTCCCGATTCTAAAGAAGTGTTATTTTTGGTCCAATAGAATTTATAAGATTGATCAAAACTATATTTAATGACGGTTCGCCTTCAAAAGGTGATAAGTGAACCCTTAGTGAAAATTAGGGTATAGATGACTAAAATTGAACTCTTTCCGTATTTTAAGCCTTTATCTTTTATTGGGTAAACGTAAAAACATTTAAAAACATATATAATCATATTTTAGTTATTTATATCCATTCTCGCCAGTACAACAACTACTTGTTAACTAAAATTTAAAATAATATTATTTTATTACTTGTGTGCAACGTAAGTTTTCAAAGAAACTCATCATTGCGTATCGAGTACGCTATCGAACGTAGAAACCCCTTTTAATTAAAATTAATATTTAATTTGTAAATATTAATAAATATCAAAATTCTGTATTCTTTAATTACATGGGATGTTACATCCTTCCCCCCTTTTGGGAATTGCATCCTCGCAATTTTATTCACTTATCAAAATAAGTGGGGGTATTTATCCCTCATAGCATTTTCAGATTTCCACGTTGCCTCTTCAATCACATGGTTTTTCCAAAAAACCTTTACCTGATGAATCACCTTATTCCGTAACACCTGCTCCCTGTGGTCAAGAATCTGGACTGGATGTTCTTCATAAGATAGGTTCTCCTCCAGCTGAACTACCTCTGGACTCAAAACATGAGATGGATCTGGAATATACTTCTTCAACATTGAAACATTAAAAACATTGTGTACCTAAGATAAACTCAGACGTAAATCCACTCGGTAAGCAACTGATCCAACTTTCCCCAGAATTTTATATGGTCCAATAAAACTTGGACTCAGCTTTCCTTTCTTACCAAATCTCATCACACTTTTCCAGGGAGAAACCTTGAGAAAAACATGATCACCTACCTCGAAAGATAGATCCTTTCTCCGGTTATCCGCATAACTCTTCTGCCTGCTCTGAGCTGTTCTCATGTGCTTCTGAATCAACTGAACTTTTTCTGCCATCTCTTTTAGCAATTCTGGTCCCATCAGCTTCCTTTCACCCATTTCATCCCAAAATGCTGGAGTTCGACACCGCTTCCCATATAATGCAACAAATGGTGCCATCTGTATACTGGAATGAAAAGTGTTATTATATGAAAATTCAACCAAAGAAAGATGTTGGTCCCAACATCCCTGATAATCCATCGAATAAGCTCGTAACATATCCTCCAAGGTCTGAATTGTTCGTTCTTACTGCCCATCTGATTGAGGATGAAAAGCTTTACTAAAATTTAATTCAGTACCCAATGACTTCTGAAGGCCTTTCCAAAAGTTAGATGTGAACCTGGGATCACGATCAGATACAATGGAGAGGGGAACTCCATGTAACTTGACTATCTCTTTAAGATACAAACAGGAAAGTTGATCTAGGTAAAAAGTATCTCGTATAGCAAGGAAATGAGCAGATTTAGTCAAGCGATCAACAATAACCCAGATTGCATTATTACCTCGTGATTTCCTCGGTAATCCCACAAAAAATTCCATGGATATGTTTTCCCATTTACACTCTGGCACTGGTAAAGGCTGAAGCATCCCTTTCGGTAACTGCCGCTCTGCTTTAACCTGCTGACAAGTCAGACACTTCACAGTAAAATCAGCAATATCTCTTTTCATTCCATCCCACCAGTAATACTCCCGCAGATCTCTGTACATCATAGTACTTCCAGGATGAACTGAAAAAGGGGAACTATGAGCCTCACATAACAACTCATTCTTCAACTGTGAATCGCAAGGCACACATAACCTCTTCCCAAACCTCAAAACACAATCATCATCAATGTTGAATTCATGCAACTTACCTTTCTGAACCAGCTCTACCTTTTTCTTCAACTCACTGTATCGCTTCTGTGGTTTCTTGATTCTGTCTGATAGAGAAGATTTCACTGATACCTGAAACAAAACAGAAGAACATCTTGTACCAACAACTTCTATGCCAAATTTAATCAAATCTTTAACCAAAGGATCACGTTCCAAACGCAACATTGCTAATGAAGCATTACTTTTTCGACTCAAAGCATCAGCCACTTTATTTGCTTTTCCCGGATGGTAATGAATTGTGCAATCATAATCCTTGATTAATTCCAGTCATCTCCTCTGTCTCATGTTCAATTCTTTCTGAGTGAATATATACTTTAAACTTTTGTGATCAGTATATATTTCACACTTTACTCCATACAAATGGTGCCTCCAAATTTTTAAAGCAAAGACAACAGCAGCTAATTCCAAATCATGTGTAGGGTAATTTACCTCATGAGTTTTCAACTGTCGTGAAGCATAAGAAATTACCTGATCATTCTGCATAAGGACACAACCAAGTCCTTTCAATGAAGCATCACTGTAGACAACAAACTCACCATTCCTATAAGGAAGTGCCAAAACTGGAGCATTCACCAATCTTCTCTTCAACTCCTGAAAACAATCATCACATTCTTTTATCCATATGAACTTAACACCCTTACGAGTTAGCTTAGTCATTGGACTAGATAACCATGAAAAATATTCAACAAACCTTCTGTAGTAACCTTCCAAACCAAGAAACCTACAGATCTCGGTTACATTTGTGGGTCTTGGACATTCTTCAACAACTTTTGTTTTAGTAGGTTCAATAGTTATGCCATCTTTTGAAACAATGTGACCAAGGAAAGAAATTTGTTGTAACCAAAAATCACACTTGCTGAATTTTCCATATAGTTTCTTTTCTTTTAAGGTTTGCAAGATAACCCTTAAATGACTTTCATGCTCCTCTATACTTTTAGAAAACACCAAAATATCATCAATAAAAACAACCAACATTTTTCACCTGAGTCAATTGAGCCATCACTGCAACAAACTGTTTAGTTCTGATTCTGAACACCTCAGGATACTGATTTGAAAGGTCATTTCCCTCTGTTTGCCTTCCCAGAAAAGCTGCTCTGTTTCCTCTATGGAAAACCATTCTTACCACAGAAATACCTTAGGTTAAGCATCATGGTAATCTTCAAATGCTATATCATTTCAAAAAAAATAATTTGGATAATCATTTAATAAAATTCTAACTCCTAAAGTTGTCTAAACCGACCTCTGATACCAACTATAAGGCCCCAGACTTTAACAATACTTAATATTAAATTAAATGAACAATTCACGTTGAGGATCTTTTCAGGTTTAGAGTTTTAGAGAATTAGAACATAACTATTACTTCTCAAAAGATTACAAAGTAGTCACTTCTACTAAGTTTCCATAATAATAAAAACTCTTAAAAGAAACATGTCTAGTTCCATGTTTTATATAGCATTACATTCCCTTGATCCCATCCTTGACCTTATTACCCTTTAAGTCCTGTGAAAAACATTTCAAAAAACTTGGGGTGAGCATAAAAAGCTCAGTAAGGGATACACAAAGAATGAAAACTGTTAGTTTTTCAAACATCAAGTAAACCATGTATACTCTATCAAAGTAATACCTTCACCTTCATGAAGTAGTAAAACCTCTTCACTGAATAAAGTATCATTACTTACCTTTTTTTAACCAAAGGATTTCCATAAAACCCATATAAAGAACACATAACATATATAAAGGTAACTTGGGACATAAACATACTTAAGTGGAATAACCATATGGTCGACTTCCACACATATCACTTAAATGGAATAGCCATACGGCCAATTTCCATACATACTTAATGGAATATCCATACAGCCGACTTCCATACCCAATGCATTGGAGGTTATAACGTAACCACCCGTCCTGGTATTCACGGCACCACCCGTCATATGGTTTATCACGTAACCACCCGTCAAATGTCCAAGTACCTATACAAAATCATAAAATATAAAACCAATATAAAGGAATGATAACATTTCCACATTTCAATCACAATATATCATAATAGAATCCTTTATCAAAACCATTTTCAATACCAAAATACATAAAAGAGTATATGGTATTTATTTCATTTTAAAAACATAACAGCTTGTTGAGGAAGCCAAAGACCAAATAATACTCGCGGCAGCGGAAAAGGTCGTTGTCACTACGTACGTTAAAAAAACATTCCTTTTTGTCGTTCAGTCAAACGCTTTGTATAAAAAGATTCCTTTTGTATAAAAGTAAAAGTCAAAGGGGTTTATACACCGTATAAAAGAAAGTTGTGTATAAAACGAAATATGCCTCAATGAAAGGAGAATGAGACCAAGTCCCTTACCTCGGGCCCGACTTGACTCGATCGTTCTTTAACGTCCTGAATAATAAACTTGAGTTAATTTATACTTGTTTAAGAACCTTTTTAAAGTTCATTATTCCTTTTATATCACTTATTGCCATGTTATAAACATTATGTAACCATTTAAGTTAATAATGTTTTCATTGTCAATATTTGTTTCTTAAGTCGAAAGTGGACTTCTTACAATTACATGTTGTTCATGTGGTCAAAAGTTCTTTATATCCAGAATGACATTCCTGATTTGGATATCATATATATCATATATATCCAGCATATACATGTGTTTATTATATTACATAATCATTTAGAGGTAAGAAATGAAATGCACCGTTCATGGAGACGGTATGCCGTACGTACGCATGAACGCTACTTCCATTTCTATTTCATATTTTCTGGAATGGAATCATAATGATATAAGAGTATATTATAATTCCAGTATAATATCATATATAATATCATTAACTTTATCCTTTACACATCCCACATATGGTATTAACGAATCAAATCACTTTCAGGGGGCGGTAGTCCGCACTTCCTAAAATGAAGATATCGTGTTTACCCATAATGGAAACAATAATGGTATGCCATAAATGAAAAATACAGAAGCTTAAGGAAATAATAAACATATTATATATCATATATTAAAATAGTGACATCATAATGGCCACCTTTGAAGGTGTTAAATGAGTATTAAATAATCATCATTTCGGGAGGCAGAATTTCGCCATCCACGGAAACCGTATGTTCTTTAACCATTTGATGTAGTTGTGTGAGAGTGTAGCTCGAATAAATCTTATAACAACATCCTAGTATATTGAAGATACTGGTGTTGTTACAAAATAAGTAAATAAAACGTGTTTAGTGGGTTGGAGATGCAAAATAAAACAAATGAACTTGAGAGAATGAATTACCTTTAAAAGTGTAACTCCTTTTGATTTGAGCCTAACGGCTTCCTTTGAAAGGATTCTGCCCAAAGGGAATCCTCTATGATGAGGAGAGGGATGTGGAGAGAGTAAATGGTCAGGGGTTGGCCGAGCCAAAGTCTTGAGGAGTGTGTGTAAGGTGGTAGAGGTGGGGGCCTTTTAAAAGAGGAGAGGAGGGGCACTTTGGAAAGTAAAGAAATATTACTTTATTTGAAAATGTCTTTCGGTTTTAAAAGGTCCCACATTGATATAATTCAAGGATCAGGTGATAAGGGTTCGAAATACACTTATCCAATAGGTTTTGGCCATGTGTAGTTCATATATTTTACATTATCTTTCCATTTTATTTAAATCGTCAAATAATGATGTCATCGCTGCATCATTATTATGTCATAAATAATTTAATTTATTTAATGTCTAAAAATTATAAAAAAAATACTATGATGTAGAAAATCTTTTTAGATTTTCAATGACTATTTATAATAAAAAATATGACTTTTATAACCCCATTTAAAAATTGTTTTAGTAAAACATATCATGTTTGTGCCATTTTTTACATTAACATTAAATAAAAGGTATTTATGTCATTTTCCAACCAAAGTGGCTCCATGGGGTCCCCAAGTTGACCCATGACTTGTCTTGGTCGTCCATGACACATCCAATGAGGGTAGGACATGTGTCTAGGTCATCTCATATTATAAAAATATTATTTTTACCTTAAACTACACTAATTACCACTAATCGCGATTAAAAACTTAATAAGTTACTATTCACCAAAAAATTATTTTAATCTCATTGAACCAAATTTTACTTCTTAATGAAAACCATGTATGTAGGATTTTTGAAAATAAAAACACAATGATGGAAAAATTTTATTTAAACGGAAAAATCAGTTTTTATAAGTACCACTTAGTGGTTTCACTATTCATCAAAAATTGAAGTTTTTCAGAAAATTGCCAAAAATTCACCCTAAGCTATATTTGATATTAAGAATTCAAAAATGAAGTCTATTTTACCAAATTCAAAATATATAAGTCACATTAATTAATTTAATAATTAATTCCCGCCGTCAGAGCAAATAGCGTGTTTTTATGAAACAATAAGTATCAAAAGATTGACACTAGTTTAAGTCCGATTTCAAAGTGAAATTAATTCCAACGACCACTATTGGATTTAATGGTAAAAATATTTTCTAATTTAACTTTAAAACCAATTCAAAAGATAATATAATCATATAAATAAATTAGATTCAAAAGAGGTTTTGAATTAAAATACAACAGTTTACACTATTCATTAAAAAAATGAACTTTATCGGAAAGGTACCAAAAATTTACACAAGGTAAATTTTGATGTCCTGATTCTAAAGAAGAGTTATTTTTGGTCCAATAGAATTTTTTAGATTGATCAAAACTATATTTAATGGAGGTTCGAAGTCAAAAGGTGATAAGTGAACCCTTAGTGAAAATTAGCGTATAAATGCCTAAAATTGAACTCTTTCCGTATTTTAAGCCTTTATCTTTTATTGGGTAAATGTAAAAACATTTAAAAACATATATAATCATATTTTAATTATTTCTATCCATTCCCTCCAGTACAAAGGCTACTTGTTAACAAAAATTTAATATAATATTATTTTATTACTTGTGTGCAACGTAAGTTTTCAGAGAAACTCATCGTTGCATATCGAGTACACTATCGAACGTAGAAACCCCTTTTAATTAAAATTAATATTTAATTCATAAATATTAATAAATATAAAAATTCTTTATTCTTGAATTACCTGGGATGTTACAATGGAGGCACAGTAATATTGAAAAAACCCCACATCATGAGGTCATCAACCTAAATATAAAATTTTTATATCTTTATAGTAACAATTTGATATAGAGCCATAATAATTTGATTTTCATATGATTTAAACCATATCAGAAACCTGATATCACATCTGGGGGCGAGTTTGCTTCCCAACCACAACCAGTAAAATATAAATACACACGTCTAAAAAACTTGTAATTTAATAAAAATGAGTTTCCACTAAATCTTTAGAAAACTGAGATAATATGAGAACCACTTCCCCCCACCCACTTGATAAAACTAGTCACTGACAAATACCATTAAATGGTCCTCAATATGAGAATATAAATCATTAATCTAGAATAAATACAACACTGTGAGCCAAAAATAAATCAAATCTAATTTATAGATAATATCATATGGATTTATATGCATCATGTTTAAATTTTCGTCTAAATAGTGATGCCCCACAAAATATCAAAATACCTAGCACAAAACAATTAAAGGAGGATAATATCAATGAAAAGTAGATAACACCATGGGAACTAATAATATATATACATCAAATATCCTGGAACATACCAATGTAGAAGAAAAATTGTAATGTGATGATCCTGAATCAACTTTGTTAGAAAAGGAATTTTTAAAAACCGATAGTACCATTTAGAACATATACATATACAAGTTCCACTGTCTCAAATCTATGCATCATACCACAAAAAATTCATATTCTTATAACAATTTAGCCAAAAAAAACTCAATATATAATTCTAGATTAATGTGGTATGGGACTATCATGTTGCTTCCCGATTCCCATAAAAGTATACATTGATAGGGTAATTTGCATCAGTGGTCCCATCCAGTGAAACTGTCTCTAAGGAAACATCAGCTGCTACCAAAAGGGTCATGAATAGAAATACGAAACAATACTCCATGAGTGATTAGAATATAAAAATATTGGTATATATATCCCCTTAAAAGATAACAAAATATTTAATCCCACAAAATATACTCAAATTCCACATACCATAAATTGATGCGATGTGATCTGGCACCATTAGTTACTAACTAATAAAAAACCTACCTTCTAAAACATCCACAACCCATTTCATGAATATGTATTCTTTTAGAATCCATTCTAGGAACACTATTGATGTTAATATCCTAAATAAATCAACTTTATTTTATCCCATTCATTCTTATAGAGCTATGATTAAATAGAATGAGTAAATGAGCTGATTGAATACATGATCAATGGGTGAAAAACATCATCCATACATAAGAATCTGGACACATTTTCTTAAAATTAATATATGTAAAATTGAAATAGTTACATGAACATGATTGAATGATCACACACAGAAAAAACCCAAACCAAAGGGATATAAAATTCTACCACTTTGTTGCCTTGATATTCAATTATTGGAACTCTAAACATATATCAATTGGATGTTTTGGTAAAAACACAACCACCTCCTTTTAGTCACAAATATAATAAATTCACTATTGATACATAGAAAATCATAACTGAAAAACAAAAAATCAAACATTGAACTCATCACTATGTAAAATCAATCCAACAGTATTATTTTGATCCTCCAATTATTACTTGTTCACTATATGTCATTAAATCCCATGAGTTATCCCATAACACTTCCTTTGAAGGGTGTGAAAATCTTTCTACTACAACATAACATCATCTATCCCATTTGGCAATTCATTTTCAAAAATATTCTCTTATTGAAAATCCATCACCTGAGATATCCATCTATAAATTCATTGAGACATTATTGAAAATAATGGTGTAATCCTATATCTAGTATCATGGAATTCTATCACATTTTTATTCAATTAATTATTTTATTTTATTAACCTCTCAGTATTGACGAATTTATTCATGAATACACAAAATCACATTGCATGATCCTATATTATGTATTACCATGAAATTAATTCCCCCAAAAATGATTTTCCATATTCTTCATGCCTAATAACCATATTACAATGTGGGATATACTCTATTTTCCTAACAGGTCTTGATGGACGATTTTATGCAACATAATCAAATAGAATTGTATCCATACCTATCAATGAAACTTTTATATCACCTAAATCCAAAATCAAAAATATATATTAAAAAAAATCCTTTTATAACTCTATTTCAACACCCCCTCTATGAAATGGTAAAACATTAATTTCATCAATTTTAGAATATAGATAATGAACCTTGAGTCAGGCCTCCAGTAGGTCGTAGGTTATCGACAAGCATAAATGTTATAACAAATCTAACATATATAATGAATTACCCTTATATAATAATATATGATTCATATATAGAATAAATAAAAACCTAATATACTATATATAATAAATAAAAATAATCCCAAAAACATCCCATAGTGGTTGCATAATTTAATAAGATAACAATAATAGTATCCATGAAAATAACAAAAGGTATATTTTACTGTAGTGACTCAACAACAACAACAAATCCAAATCGAGAAATATCCAACTCTATGCCTAATGTACTCTTAAAAACCTCAAAAATAGTTTATATATACAGAGTGACAAGAAAAATAATCTCATTAGAGTAATATCGAATGACTTTAGTGTAAATTAGGGAATATGATACAAATTTAATAACAAATGAACAACATAACCAACATGAACCACTATCATTCAACTTATATATATTATCCCAACAATAGGTCTCATTCCAAATCACTCTCCAAAATATATAAATATATTGTAAAAAACAACATGAAGTCACCATGAGACTAATTCCCCACTGATTTGATGTTCTCATTTCCCTTCATCGATCATCTTGTCTCCCATCCCATCTATACATATCAAATGATAAATATATCCATATCTAATGTGTTTTGGAATTATTTCCTACTATCCACACAATCATATGTTCAAGATTCTATTTCTTTCATTAGTCACCATCAGTTCAAATATCCAAGAAATATACCTAGTCCGTCATATCAAATCTCATATGAAGACTCCGTGGACATCACATCACATATCATCACATAACTATATTTGTATAATATCATTAACATGATAGACATCAACCAAATTCCTCTTCATAGCACACATGTTCTCCACTCCATATAACATCTTCATCACATCACATCATCTCTATTTAATCACCAACACCAACTAGTATAAACACTGTTTAAGGAAGAGTGGGGAACATGGTGTATCCATCCATGTTAATCACCACAATCCAAAATACTGGGTAAAACACCAAAAACCACTATCTTTTGGGAGTTAGTACATTTATTTAACTCTAGTAGGGAACATATATTAATAAACTATAATATTATATATATATATATATTTAACACAATACCAACAAAAGTGTCTACAAGAACTACACAAGCATACACCACCACACTACCATCAAACTACAAGTAAACTGTCACAACCACAACATCAACTAAGTACAATACACTACACAACCACCACATAATCAAATCATTCCCGCATAAGATTATAGATTCCAAACATTTAATGATGTTAAAGAGGATCAAATAAACAATTCCACTCCATTTAACATTTATACTCACCTTCGATTTACCATTTATAATATTTCATCCACTTTCACACATTAGTTTTTGATCATCTTATTCATTTAGAAATTCCTTAAATTTAAATTCTATATTTTCAATTCATTCAAGGAAAACTACTAAAAAAATAAAATAACATCTCATAATAACTCATCGATCACATATCAACCATTCCTGGAACACTAAATCATCTGTTTAACCTCATCAAAAAAACCCCACATATCTGCTACTATAATTCACAATGACCTCAAAAAAGCTGTGACCATACACAAAAAACCACCATTCAAACAAAAAACATCAACACTTCCATCACATCCTATACCAATCCATAATTTCATTTCTACCTCAAATTTTTATATCCTAGCTGGTCACTACCACAACCCCACGACAACCCACATCACCAAAGTAAACTCATCAATCAAATACAAATATAACATCACACAACATATTTCAATAATATGAGTACAGAGATTAGTTTTTTGCACCTCATTGTTATTCAGGTGTATAGTCCTAGAATCCAAATATTAATGGAAAACTAATTATTAGTAATATATATTCATAGAAATTTAATTCGGTGTGATATAAATATGAAATATTAAAAGGTTCACATATATATGTCATCTACAGCAAATCTAATGCTACCAAAAACAATGTTTTTTGATATTTTAAATAGGAACATAATCTCAGAATAAATGTCTTCAAAGTTTTAAAAACACATTCTCAGTCCAATCCTTATCATTTTTATGTTTCATAATTCATTATCTTTATTATATCGACCTTTTCTTTCCACCTAGTGGAAGAAATGTTTACAAAATACTAATAATATTTTCTTAAAGAGTAATATAATTTAGATCATTTACTTAACAAGTATTTTTTTTCACAACAAAAAATATCAGGATAATTATATAACCATGGAAATAGAACCTTTATAGGAAACTACATAGTTACATGAAAAGTCTAAATTGTTCGTTGTAACATAGCTCAAACACACCTTGAACAAAATAATTGCAATTTTTTGTACACATGAATGACAAATGGATATAAAGATGATTATATATTGAATAACACACCACACATCAATAAAAAACATCCTTTGAATCTTTTGGCTCATCACAAAAGGAAAATGGGATGGAATACCATCCTACGGTGCAAAGATGTTTCCCAAAATTGAGAGAAGAAGACTGATGAAGAAGATGATCTAGTAGAGCCTCATGATTATATTTTGTATATAGCTCACATTAATCATTTCATGAATTAAATATTCATGAATTTAATTTTCTTAGACACTCCTACTACAAAACATGATCCAAATTGAATTACTTATTCTTTATATGAACCATACTCTATATAAACTCTGGGTGCCTTAACTGAATTAAATTAATAAAATTAATTACCATTTCACATCAAGAATCCAATCTACCTAGAAGTCATTTTTCAAAAATAAGTCATGAATTGAATGTCACACAGGTTGTGAAATAGAAACATACAACATGAATTAGACATTCATTATGTTAACCACATACTGTTGCACTATTTCTACTATAACTTCCATAAAACCCTCCTCGAGCCACCTCTAAACACATATAACATTGAAACTAGAAATTCAAAGGATTCATAAGGTATTTACCATAATCATAGCTTCTACAAAATAGGTTAATGTAATTTTTTCCATGTGGGATATCAATTACGGTTATAGGATTTGGGTCCTCATGGAAGTGTGTTTTACTGTATATATGAAAGAAGTAATTTTTTTTATATATATTTTAAAATAAAATAGAATATTTTTAACTATCATGATTAGTTATAATATATAACTGAACGTTCATTGGTAAAAAGTAACAAATTTTTATGATTTTTTGATATTTTACAATAGTATGGATGTGTCTGCATGATGATTTTTGAACACTCATTTTAAAATAACTATATGAAATGATGATCACATTACAATTGTATATAGTATTTATAATTTTATTATGATAATATAAAATTCATATAGAAAAACTATAAAAATTGAAATAATATATATAAATTTTGGACTAGTCATTTAAAAAGATTGTGGTGTAAGATGAAAAATAAAAATTGGGGAAGAACCCACTATAGGATAATTTTCAAAAATTATTATTTCATAAATCCCATCAGAAATCCAGTAAATATGAGTGAATCATACCTCAAATGGAAAATTAATATCAATTTAGAAAATAGGTAATAATTATTTAGTTGACATAAATATATCCACATGAATTTCATTGTGTAACATATAAATCAATTACCATGCATTATTTCATTCTATGAAATATAGAGTAAAATATCTAAGTTTAAACCCTTGGTATTACAAAATTTTAAAAATATATTTTATGTGTTTTAATCAATGTAGATTACAATCTCATAGTTTAGTAACATTTTTAATTTCATGATCTTGATATTAAAAATATTGAACAAGCTATTTTAACGAAAATATAATTCTAGATTAGTCTTATAATGAATAATTATGAGGATATGTGATATAATTTCTAGTTTATGTATTAATTTTTTTTAAGAAATATTTTTTTATATTTTTAGTTTTAATAAAAGAAGAAAAATTAGATAATTTTCCTATTGTAGTAAAATGGTTGAACTTTTTCATCAAAAAGTAAAATATGGAATATAATTTTTCCCCACTGACCATGAAATTGTATTTAAATTAATACAGAAGCTAAAAATAATATTTTCTTGAGGGTTATACATAATTATTTATATAAAATATATACACAATAAGAAGTATACTGATTTTTTCCTTATTTTTTCAATAATGAAATTATGTATCTTCATTGGTTACAACCATATATTATAAATATATTTGAGTTAGTTTTCAAAATTTATTATTTATAATTATTGTTTCAATATTTTAATTAAAATAATAAAAATTTTATTTTTATTATTAATATTTAAATTTCTAATAAATAAATTGCAGATTATGTCACCGTATTGTGTTTATAAGTCCCCATTTCAATTCAACAGATAAAATAGATTTTTATGAAAATATATGTGATGAAAAACATATTCAATTAAAATTGAATAAATTATAATAAATGATTAGTTATTTTAATTACCATAAAATAAATTATAAAAATATATACTTACATTACAATTATGATCATTTTCTAATTTGTATTACATATTAATTTTAATAATTTTAAATGAATGGATAATTATTTAAATTTTATTATGTAGGATCTAATGCTTTAATATTTCACAAATCAACCACAAATTATGTCCCAATATAATAATTATTAATATATTTCAAACATTCCATAGTCCACCAAATATATGTAATATAATATTTGTAACATCCTAGGTAAATAAAGAATAAGGCATATTTTATATTTATTAATATTTGTGAATTAAATATTAATTTTTCTTTAAAGCGGTTGGTGTGTTCGATAGCCTACCCGATACGCAATAACGTGTTTCTTTAGAATCTTACGTTTCACACTAATAATATAATATTATTATTTTAAATAGTAGTTAACTCCTAGCCATTGTATTAGAGGGAATGAACAAAAGTAACTAAAATATGATTATACATGTTTGTTAAATGTATTTACATTTATCCAATAAAATTTAAAGGCTTAAAAAGTGAATGAATCTAATTTTAAGCATAATTTTCATTAAAATGCCGATTTATCGCCTTTTAATGGTGAACCCTTTTTAAATATAGTTTTGGTCACTTTAATACATTCTATATGACCAAATAAAATCCTGAATTATAATGGTGACATCAAAATTTACTTTGTTCAATTTTTTGGAATTTTTTCGATAATGTCCATTTTTTAATGAATAATGAAAAATATTGTATTTTAATTCGAAAGTGCCTATTAATCTAATCTATTTATACGGTTAGATTATCTTTTTAATTGGTTTTAAAGTGAAATTAAAATATATTTTTACCATTTAATCCAATTTTCTTCATTGGAATTAATTTCACTTTGAAATTGAACATAAACAAGTAACAATATTTTGAAAGTTATTGTTTCATAAAAACACGTTATTTGTTTGAATAGCGGGAATTAATTTTAAATTAATTAATTCCACTTATATTATTTGAATTTAAAAAAAATATACATCAATTTTGAATTTTTAATATCAAATAATGCTTTGGCTGAATTTTTGGTATTTTTCTGAAAAACTTCAATTTGTGATGAATAGTGAAACCACATAGTGGTAGTTAAAAAACTGACTTTTTCATTTAAATGAAATTTTACCACTTCTCGGAATTGAATTTCAAAATTCTGACATACATGGTTGTTATAAAGATGTAAAATGTGTTTCATTAAGGTAAAAATTATTTTTTGTCAATATTAACTTTTGACTTTTAGTTACCGTGGTTAAAGGTAAATAGGGTAATTCAAGGTTAAATGAATATTATAATAATTCTAAATTACATTAACACTTGTATAAACCTTATTGGTTGAGTCATTTACGACCATTTTCATCTTTGGGTAGATTTTGGGACCCCTTTAAGCCACTTGGGTGTGATAGTGACAATTTAGAATAAATAACTTAAAGAAAAGACAAAAATGACAAAAGCAAATATCTTTTAGTAAATTAATTTTTAGAAGGTTTTATATAACTTATCTGTTAGAATATAAATACTCATTAGAAAGATAAAAATATTTCCTATATCATGGTATTTTGTTTATAATTTTTAGACATCATATAAATTAATTTATTATTGACACTATAATGATGCAGTATTTACCTCATTTATAACTGATTTAAATAAATAAGATTATAATGATTAAAATATTATCCAAAACATGTAAAATTCTTATTGGATGTTTTTATTTAGAATATTAGTCATCTTAAATTCGACCTCAATTATTTTAGGACCATTATAAACTGAATATCATTATATTATAAAATAATATTTTTACTATTTCCTAAAGAGCCCCTCCTCTCCCTTATAAAAAAAGACCACTTATAACCAATTCCTCACACCTCTCAAGCCATTTGGCTCGCCTAGCCTCTCGCAATTAATCTCTCAATATCCCCCTCCTCCTCTTAGAAGCCATACGGTAGGCATAAGGAACTTCAAGAAGTCCTTTGTTTCAAACCAAAGAGAGTTACCCAAATTAAAGGTAAATGTTTCTCTTAAATTGTTGTCTTGTATTTTACTTCTCCAATCCCTAAACTCTTTTTTATTTCTTTATTTTGTAAAAAAACCAGTATCCTAAATATAGTAGGATGTTGTTATAAGAAGGATTCGAACTATGCTTACACACACCTCCATCTAATGGATGACGAACAAAATGTTTCTGTGGATGGAAAACTAACGCCTCATGAAACGATGATTGTTCAATTACATCTTACCACCTCTCATGGTGGCCATTACGATGGAACTGTATTTATATATGATATATATTATTTCTATTATTTCCTTATGCTTCTGTACTTTCCATTTATATCATGCCTTTATGGTTTCCATAGTGGGTAAATACGATAATCTCATTTGAGGAAGTGCGGACTACCGCCCCCTTAAAGTGATTTGATTCGTTAATGCCTTATATAAGATTTATAAAGGATAGAGTTATGATATTATATATGATATAATACTAGAATATAAATATAAATATTTATAATTATTTTTTATTTCCTTTAAAATAATAAATAGAAATGAATGTAGTGTTCATGCGTATGTACGGCTTACAATCTCCATGAACGGTGCATTTCATTTCTTACGTATAAATGTTATGTACTATTATAAATAAATGTATATAATAGATATATATGATATATATGATATATAAAACATGAATATAGTTCTGGATATAATGAACCTTGGACCACATAAACAACATGTAATTATAAGAAGTCCATTTTTGACTCAAGTACCAAATATCGAAAAAACGAACATTATTAACTTAAATGATTACATAATGTTTCTAACATGGTAATAAGAGATATAAAAGTAATAATAAACTGTAAAAAGGTTCATAAGAAATTATAAATTAACTTTAGTTTATTATTCAGTATATTAAAGAACGATCGAGTCATGTCGGACACGAGGTAATGGATCCGACCTCTCTCTTTCGTTTCAAGTACTCTCTTTTATGTCATTTCATTTATGATCCATGTTACTATGTTGGAGGACATTATTTTATATTAAAAATACTGAAATTTGAATTTTCATATGATGAGAGACCCTCTCTTACACTCATCAATAAATTTTATGAATTTTTAAGTGGCGTCGTTAGGCTGTCAAATATTTCTAAGGGATTTTCATATCTCACTTTCAAATTAGTGAGATTTCCATTGTTCGCCACTTATTTATTTCATGTGGTGTATGTACTTCCCATGAATATATTCCCTGTTTAATAAAATTTATTTTATGGGTAATTACATCTTAATTTTATGATCCTTCTTTCATGTGGTGTATGTTTAGAAAGTTACCAAATTAGTAAGGGAACCTTTCACCCTCCTCTTTTTACTAGACTTCTTTTTGTTATGTCTTTTAATTTACATCTTATTTTGTTTGGATATATTCTTCTATATCCTTATTGATGTAAATATTATTTCCATGTGATGAGATACCATTTTTATCTCATAAACTCATTTTATGAATTTTAACGTGACGCAGTTTGGCTGCCGAGTTTTTGTAAAGGGACTTCTTAACCCAATTTCAATTCTTTGGGTTAAACATATAATTGTTGATTGTGTCATGCTATAAATATGTGTGAATGACATCTGATTGTTTTACACATAATATCCACTAATATTGGGTGTATTTATATTTTTCACACATAAATTATGTCATTGATTTATCCTTAATCTATGGATACCGTCTTTATAAGGGACTTCGTCTCAATCTCTTTTCATTGAGGCATACTTTGTTTTAATACACGACTTTCTATTATACGTTGTACAAACACCCTTGAATTTTCTAAGGGAATATTTTTATATCAAGAGTTTTACTAAACGACCAAAATTAATTTTTTTTAAGCGGTGACAACGACCATCCGCTGCCGCAAGTATTATTTGATATTTGGCTTCCTTAACAAGCCAGAATGTTTTTTAGAAGGAAAAATAAATACCATATACTATTTTAATGTATTTTGGTATTGAATATGATTTTGAGAAAGGATTTATTATTTCAATATCTTGAAATGATTTTTTATTATTGCAATGTGTAAATGTTATCATTCCTTTATGCTTTTGTTATGTGTTATGATTATGTTATGGTTCTTGGGCATTATTTACATATACGGGTTGTTCCGTGATAAACCTAGGGCGGGTGATCCTGAGATAGATCTCTAATGCATTGGGTAACATGACGAAAGTAAACATGAATGTTTCTCCTTGTACATTTATGGAATATACTGTGATTGGTATTACAAATGTGACTACCTATGTAGCTGTGATAGCTATTATGTAAGATTTATATGTATTCCACAAGTAACCTTAATAATTTATGATTTCTATGTGTTTTTCAAAAATCTTATGATTTTGTAAGGTATGTTATGATTGAAAAGTATTGGTTTCATTGATTTGTTATTATTGATGGGATAATGTTTTCTCTCATTATTTTATAACCCATACTGAGCTTTTTATGCTCAACCCACGTTTTTGAAATGTTTTTCATAGGACTTAAAGATGAATATGGTCAAGGAATAGATCAAGGAAAAGTCATGCTGTCTAAAACATGGAACTAGATGTGTTTCTTTTCAGAAGTTTTTATTTTATGATAAAATTGAAACTGATTAGTATTGTATACATGTAATATTAATGTTTTTATGTTTTAGTTATGGCCTAATTCTCTAAAACTGTAATCCTGAAAATATCCTTATTGTGAATTATTTGTTTAATTCAATAATATGGAATGTTTTAAGGCTGGGTCCTTATAGTTGGTATCAGAGGTCGGTTTAGACAACTTTAGGGATTAGGAATTTTCGTTAGACATTTGGTTAGTCCCTATCTATTATTTCAGTGAAATCCTTGTTTTATAACTTTTCAGATCAAGGAATGTCAGTTACAAATGGAAGGAGGAGGATCTCAAACGACATTCCTATCTCTTCCTGATGACATGCTTGCAATAATTATTACAAAGTCATGTTCGGATGACTTTGAGACTTTTTCTAGCATAAAACTCACTTGCAAGCAGTTGTTTGAGATATCAAACACTTCCACTATACCTCGTTATCATCGTGGATCATGGTTTGTATTTAAAAAAAATCCTCTTTTCCCAATATTCTCATATTTTCAAGAAAGGTAAATATTATCAAGGCATTTTCAAATATTTTACCTTATCACACGATTTTGAAGAATATTATGATTTTTAAAAAGGTGATGAAGAAGGAGACCCTTGTGCAACCTATTTATATTTGATTTAAAATATAGTCTCTCAGCACATACTTATGGTATTTTAAAAGAACCATTAATTGAATGTTTCAACTCAAATTTGATTCGACTATTTTATAGAAATCATGTTTTATCAGATGTTTTGAAACTATATGTAATACATGATTATTTTCCAAAACGTTTTTTTGTGAACACCCATATGACCCATGTTGTACAAGGATTATTTGGATGGAGGATGAAAATGATTTTGATGGATCTCTAAATCAATGTTACAATGCATGTAACTTCTATATATGTGAAAAAGATTACAATGAAACCAAATGGAAACCATGATCAGGGTATGATGTTCTTCATTTTGGGGATTGTTTTATTTTATCATATGGTGGTGAAATAAGACTTCATGAATTAAGATGTTGAGATCACAATGAATTTGGATTAAAATGAGAGGTATAAGGAAAACATTGAGGTTGAAACATGTTAGGGTTATTTTTGAGTTTTATAAAAAGGACAACCCATAGGATGGGTAAAAACCTATCGCATCTGGTAAGGCTCCAGGAATCGAACCCACAACTAAAGGGCGACAAGGGTGCATCACCTACCACTAGCCTACTTGAAGTCCCTGGTATGTATGACTTATTATTTTTAGTAAAATGTTTTTATGGAACAAGAATAAGTTTATTTTTGGAACTTATTTTTTATCAAATGGATATACTTAGTATTGAAAAATGATTTAGTGAATATGTGATAAAAGGTTATTGTGGAAGACGTTATCTCTTTTTAGGAAACACTATATGACTAAGGAAGATAGAATACTATGGGATTTTAATTGGGGAATAATTGTTGAAATTTTATTTTGGAAGAATCTATGTTTTTGTTATGGACACATAAGGATTTTATTTATTTATGAAAATTATTAACCTATCATGGAAAATATGTGATTAGGTTAATTAGTTTTCAATATGAGACTTTATGAGAAACTGGTGTTACTTGGAGACAAATGTTAAGATATATCTTGGAAGTCTATGTAATTAAATCCTTATGAGATTTGGCTTTCAATTAAAGTATGGATTAATTTTGAAGAATTTTAGGGACAATTGTTTATTGAATGGTTTTTGTAGAATTTTGGGTTTTGGTTGGACAAATTTTGGAGATTAAGAGTAGTTTTTCTTTATGTAAATTTTTTTCTTTTTGGGGGATTATCTAATATTATACTAAACGTTTTGGTTTTAGAAAATATCTAAAGACATGGGAAATATATAGTTCATCACTTGTGGATTATGTGACTCTCTCGAAATTGATTATAGTGCACTTAATGTAAAAAAATGGTCATCCTAAATATTAATCCTTTGGAGAAAATATGAGTTTGAGTTAGAAATATAGTAAAAAAGGAATGTCTACATGAAAAGTAAATATATTTCCTTAATTTTTTGGTTAGGATCATTAATAAATTCTTCAATGAAAAGTAACTTAAAAAAACCTTGTCCGTTAAATTTTCTTACTGGGGAATCAAAGACTGTTTAACCCATCACAAGTTTGTGATTTTCTAGTGGTTAACATTCTCCTAAACATGTTTCATAACACTCTCCATCAGTAATTGACCCTTTGTTTTCTCCTCCATATCCATGTTTTCATGGAATATTAGTATGTGTTAACTCGGGTGACATTTGTGCTTCTCTTTCCATTATTTAAAGTGATTTTTTACTGACTCTTTTTCTGATGTGGGACTTTCAATGAAGTTTCCGAGCCGTTTTTTAAAATTAAGAGGACGCAATTACCAAAAGGGGGGAAGGATGTCATATCCCAGGTTAATAAAGAATAAGGAATATTATATATATATATATTAATATTTAAGAATTAAATATTAATTTTTCCTTAAAGGGGTTTCTATGTTCGACAGCGTACCCGATACGCAACAACATGTTTCTTTGGAATCATACATTGCACACTAATAATATAATATTATTACTTTAAATTGTAGTTAACTCCTAGCTGTTGTATTATAGGTAATGAACAAAACTAACTACAATATGATTATACATGTTTTTTAAATGTATTTACATTTATCCAATAAATGTTAAAGGTTTAGAAAGTGAATGAATATTATTTTAAGCATAATTTTTAATAAAAGGCCGATTTATCGACTTTTAATGGAGAACCATTTTTAAATCTAGTTTTGGTCACATTAATACATTCTATATGACCAAAGAAAATCCTTAAATTGATTGGGGACATCAAAATTTACATTGTGCAATGTTTTGAAATTTTTCCGATAAAGTTCATCTTTTAATGAATAGTGAAAAATATAGTATTTTAATTCAAAAGTGCCTTTTAATCTAATTTATTTATATGGTTAGATTATATATTTAATTGGTTATAATTTGAAATTAACATATATTTTTACCATTTAATCCAATTTTGTTCATTGAAATTAATTTTACTTTGAAATTGGACATAAACAAGTATCAATCTTTTGATAGTTATTGTTTCTTAAAAACACGCTATTTATATTAACAACGGGATTCAATTTTTTAATTAATTAATGAGACTTATATGTTTTGAATTTGAAAAAATAGACATTTATTTTCAATTCGGAATATCAAATAATGCTTAGGCTGAATTTTTGGTATTTTTCTGAAAAACATAAATTTTTGATGAATAGAGAAACCACTTAGTTGTAGTTAAAAAACTGACTTTTTCATTTAAATGAAATTTTACCACTTCTTTGAATTGAATTTCAAAAATCCGACATACATGTTTGTTATCAAAAAGTAAAATATGGTTCATTAAGATGAAAATAATTTTTTTTGAATAGTAACTTTGGACTTTTATTTACCGCAGTTAAAGGTAAATAGGGTAATTCAAGGTTAAAAGAATATTATAATAATTCAAAATTACATTAAAACTTATACAAACCTTATTGTATGAGTAATTGACGACCATTAGAATCTTTGGTTTGATTTTGGGACCCCATTATGTCACTTGGGTGTGATAACAATTTAGAATAATTAACTTAAAGAAAAGACAAAAATGACGAAAGCAAATATGTTTTTCTAAATTAATTATCGAAGGGTTTATATAAATTATCTGTTTGAATATAAATATTCATTGGAAAGCTAAATAGATTTCATACATCATGGTATTTTTTATGATTTTTAGACTTCATATAAATTAATTTATTTATGACACAATAATGATTCAGTATTTACCTCATTAATAAATGATTTAAATAAATAAAATTATAATGATTAAAATATTATCCAAAACATGTACAATTTTGATTGGATGATTTTATTTCGAATATGAGTCATCTTATCTTCAACCTAAATGATTTTGGGACCATTAGAAGCTGAATATAATTATATTATAAAATAATAGTTTCACTCTTTCCTAAAGATCCCCTCCTCTCCCTTATAAAAAGAGACTACATATAACCAATTCCTCACACCTCTCAAGCCATTGTGATCGCCTATCCTCTTTCCAATTAAGCTCTAAACATCCCTCTCCTCCTTTTATAAGTCTTACATTTGGCAGAAAGCACTTCAAGAAGTCCTTTGGTTCAAACCAAAGAGAGTTACCCAAATTAAAGGTAACGATTTCTCTTAAGTTGTTTCCTTTTATTTTAATTCTACAATCCCTAAACTCATTTAAATAATTTTTTTTTGTAACAAAAATAGTATCATAAATATACTAGGATGTTTTTATAAGAAGTATTAAAACTACAATTACTCACACCTTCATCTAATAGATGAAAAACATAATGTGTCTGTGGATGGAAAACTAACATCTCACGAAACGATGATTGTTCAATTACATCTTACCACCTCTCATGGTGGCCATTATGATGGAACTATATTTATATATGATATATATTATTTTTATTATTTCCTTTTGCTTCTTTACTTCGCATTTATATCATTCCTTTACGGTTTCCATAGTGGGTAAATACGATAATCTCATTTGAGGAAGTGCGGACTACCGCCCCCTCAAAGTGATTTGAATCGTTAATGCCTTATGTGGGATGTATAAAGGATGGAGTTTAAGATATTATATATGGTATTATACTGGAATTATAATATACGTTTTTATAATTATGTTTTATTTTCTTTAAAATAAGAAACAGAAATGAAAGTAGCGTTCATGCGTACGTACGGCTTACCGTCTCCATGAACGGTGCATTTCATTTGTTACCTATAAATATTATGTACTATTATAAATACATGTATATACTGGATATATATGATATATATGATATATAAACCATGAATATAATTATTTATATAATGAAACTTTGACCAAATTAACAACATGTAATTATAAGATGTACATTTTTGACACAAGTACCAAATATCGACAAAACGAACATTATTAACATAAATGATTACATAATGTTTATAACACGGTAATAAGTGATATGAAAGGAATAATAAAATATAAAAGGGTTCTTAAGCAAATAGAGATTAACTTTAGTTTATTATTCAGGAGATAAAAGAACGATCGAGTCAATTCGGACACGAGGAAAGGGATCTGACCTCTCTCTTTCTTTTCAAGTACTCTCTTTTATGTCATTTCATTTTATGCTCCATATTCTTATGTTGGAGGATGTTCTTTTATATTCAAAATACTGTAATTTGTATTTTCATATTATGAGATACCCTCTCTTAATCTCATCAATTAATTTTAAGAATTTTTAAGTGGCACCATTAGGCTATCAAATTTTTGTAAGGGATTTTCTTATCTCACATTCAAATCAGTGAGATTTCCATTGTTCGCCACATATTTATTGCATGTAGTGTATGTACTTCCCATGAATGTATTACTGTTTTAATAAACATTAATATATGGTTAATTAGATCTTCATTTTATGATCCTTCTTTCATGTGGTGTATGTTTCAAAAGTTACCAAATCGATAAGGGAACCTTTCACCCTCCTCTTTTTACAAGACTTATTTTTTTTATGTCTTTTAATTTACATCTTATTTTGTTGGGATATGTTCTTATATATATTTATTGATGTAAATTTTATCTCCATGTTATTAAATACAATTTTTATCTCATAAACTCATTTTCAGAATTTTAATGTGATGCTGTTAGGCTGTCGAATTTTTGTAAAGGGACTTCTTAACCCAATTTCAATTCTTTGGGTTAAGCATATACATGTTGATTATGTCGTGCTATAAATATGTGTGAATGACCTATGATTTATTTACACTTAATATCCTCATATATTAGGTGTATTTATATATTTCAAACATTGATTATGTCATTGACTTGTCCTTACTCTAAGGATACCGTCTTTATAAGGGACATCGTATCAATATATTTTCATTGAGCCATACATTATTTTAATAAACGACTTTCTTTTATACTCTGTATAAACACCATTGAATTTTCCAAGGGAATCATTTTATAAAAATATTTTTACTAAACTAAAAAAAGGAATGTTTTTTTAAGCGGTGACAACAGCCTTCCGCCGCTGCAAGTATTATTTGATCTTTGGCTTACTTAACTAGCCAGAATGTTTTTTTTAAAAGGACAAATAAATACCATATACTCTTTCTACGTATTTTGGTATTGAAAATTATTTTGAGAATGGATTTATTATTTTAACATCTTGAAATGATATTTTATTATTGCAATGTGGAAATGTTATCTTTCCTTTATGAGTATGTTATGTGTTATTATTATGTTATGTTTATTGGGAATTATTTACATATATGGGTGGTTCTGTGATATACCTAGGGCAGGTGATCCCGAGATAGCTCTCCGATTCTTTGGGTAACATGATGGAGGTAAAAATGAATGTTTCTCCAAAGAGATTTAGGGAATATACTGTGATGAGTATTCCAATTGTGACTCCCAATGTAGTTGTGATAGCTATTATGTATGTTTCATATGGATGCCATAAGAAACCTTAATGATTTATGATTTCTATGTGTTATTCATAAATCTTATGATTGTGTAAGGTATGTTATGATTGAAAAGTATTGGTTTCATTGATTTGTAATTATTGGTGGGATAATGTTTTCTTTCCTTATTTTATAACCCTTACTCAGCTTTTTATGCTCATACCAAGTTTTTGAAATGTTTTTCACAGGACTTAAAGATGAATAGGGTCAAGGAATGGATCAAGGAAAATTCATGCTGTCTAAAACATAGAACTAGACGTGATTCTTTTCAAGAGTTTTTATTTTATGATAAAATTGAAACTGAGTAGTATTGTCTGCATATAATATTCATGTTTTTATGTAATAGTTATGGCCTAATTCTCTAAAACTCTAAACCTGAAAATATCCTCAATGTGTATTATTAGTTTAATTCATGATTATGTAATGTTTTAAGGCCGCGTCCTTATAGTTTGTATCAGAGGTCGGTTTAGACAACTTTAGGGATTAGGAATTTTCGTTAGACAAATGGTTAGTACCTATCTATTATTTCAGTTAAATCCTTGTTTTATAACTTTTCAAATCAAGGAATGTTAGTTACAAATGGAAGGAGGAGGATCTCAAATGACATTACTATCTCTTCCTGAAGACATGCTTGCAATAATTATTTCAAAGTCATGTTCGGATGACTGTGAGACTTTTTCTAGCATACAACTCACTTGCATGAAATTGTTTGAGATATCAAACACTTCCACTATACCTTGTTATCATCGTGGATAATGGGTTGTATTTAGAAAAATCATATTTTCCCAATATTCTCATATTTTCAAGAAAGGTTAATATTATCAAGGCATTTTAAAATATTTTACCTTCCCACTAGAATTTTAAGCATATTATGATTTTAAATAAGGTGATGAAGAAGGAGACCCTTGTGCAACCTATTTATATTTTATTATAAAATATAGTATCTTAGCACATACTTGTGGTATTTTAAAAGATCTGTTAATTGAATGTTTCAACACAAATTCGGTTCGACTGTTTTATAGAAATCAAGTTTTATTAGATGTTTTGAAAATATTTGTCATACATGATTATTTTCCAAAACGTTTTTTCTGTGAACACCCATATGACCCAAGTTGTACAAGGTGTATTTGGATGGAGGAAGAAAATGATTTTGAAGGATCCTTAAATAATTGATGCAATGCATGGAACTTCTATCTATGTGAACAAGATGACAGTGAAACCAAATGGACCCCATGATCAAAGTATGATGTTCTTCATTTTGAGGATTGTTTTATTTTATCATTTGGTGGTGAAATAAGACTTCATGAATTAATATGTTGAGATCATAATGAATTTGGACGAAAATGATAGGTATAAGGAAACCATTGAGGTTGAAACATGTTAGGGTTATTTTTGAGTTTTATAAAAAGGACAACCCATAGGATGGGTGAAAACCCGTCACATCCGGCAAGGCTGTAGGAATCGAACCCATAACTGAAGGGAGACAAGGGTGCATCGCCTACCACTAGCCTACTTGAAGTCCCTGGAAAGTATGACTTATTATTTTTAGTAAAATGTTTTTATGGAACAAGAATAAGTTGATTATTGGAACTTATGTTTTATCAAATGGATATACGTAGTATTGAAAAATGATTTAGTGATTAAGTGATAAAAGATTGTTGTGGAAGACGTTCTCTCTTTTGAGGAAACACTATATGCCTATGAAAGATAGAATACAATGGGATTTCAATTGTGGAATAATTGTTGAAATTTTAGTTTGGAAGAATGTATGTTTTTATTATGGACACATAATGATTTTATTTATTTTTGAAAATGATTAACCTATAATGGAGAATATGTGATTAGGTTAATTACTTTTCAATATGAGACTTTATGAGAAACTGGTGTTACATGGAGACAAATGTTAAGATATATCTTGGAAGTCTATGTAATTAAATCTTTATGAGAATTGGGTTATATTTAAATTATGGATTAATTTTAATGAATTATTGAGACTATTGTTTATGGAATGGTATTTGTTGAACTATGGGATTTGGATAGGCAAATTTTGGAGATTAAGAGAAGTTTTTCTTTCTGTAAAAGTTTATATTTTTTGGGGATTATCTGATCATATACTTAATGTTTTGGTTTTAGTTCATATCTAATGACATGGGAAATATATAGTTCTTCTTTTGTGGATTATGTGACTCTCCCGAAGTTGATTATAGCGCTCTTAATGTAAAAAATGGTCATCCTGAATACTCATCCTTTGGAGAAAATATGAGGTTGTGTTAGAAATCTAGTAAAAGATGAATGTCTACATGACAAGTAAGTATATTTCCTTATGTTTTTATAGGATCATTAATATATTCCTCAACTAAAAGTAACATTAAACAAAAACCATGTCTGTTAATGTTTCCTATTGGGGAATCAAAGACATTTTAACCCATCACAAGTTTGTGATTTTTTTGTGGTTAACTTTCTCCTAAACATGTTTCATGACACTCTCCATCAGAACATGACCATTTTTTTTCTCCTCCATATCCATGTTTTAATGAAATCTTAGTATGGGTTAACCCGGGTGACCTTTGTGCTTCTCTTTCTTTCTTTTAGAGTGATAGTTTTATTGACTCTTTTTCATATGTGGGACTTTCTATGAAGTTTTCGAGCCATTTTTTTAAATTTCGAGGACGCAATTCCCAAAAGGGGGGAAGGACGTAACATCTAAGGTAAATATAGAATAAGGCATATTTAATATATATTAATATTTGTGAATTAAATATAAATTTTTCTTTTATGGGGTTGCTATGTTCGATAGCATACCCGATACGCAACAACGTGTTTCTTTGGAATCTTACGTTGTACACTAATAATATAATATTATTAATTTAAATGGTAGTTAACTCCAAGATGTTGTATTGGAAGGAATGAAAATATCTAACTACAATATGATTATACATGTTTTTTAAATGTATTTTCATTTATCCAATAAAAGTTAAAGTCGTAAAAAGCGAATGAATCTAATTTTAAGCATAATTTTCATTAAAAGGATTATTTATCGCCTTTTAAGGGAGAACCCTTTTTAAAAATAGTTTTGGTCACTCACATACATTCTATATGACCAAATAAAATCCATCATTAGAATTGGGGCATCAAAATTTACTTTGTGCAATTTTTTGGAATTTTTCTGATAAAGTTCATTTTTTAATGAATAGTGAAAAATATTGAATTTTAATCCAAAATTGCCTTTTAATATAATATATTTATATGGTTAGATTATCTTTTTAATTGGATTTAATGTGAAATTAAAATATATTTTTACAAATTTAATCCAATTTTGGTCTTTGGAAATAATTTCACGTTGAAATTGGACGTAAACAAGTATCAATCTTTTGATAGTTATTGTTTCTTAAAAACACGCTATTTGTTTTAACAGCGGGAATTAATATTTAAATTAATTAATTCCACTTTTTTTTTGAATTTGAAAAAATCGACATCAATTTTGAATTTGGAATATCAAATAATTCTTAGGCATATTTTTTGGTATTTTTCTTTAAAACTTTAATTTTTAATGAATAGTGAAACCAATTAGTAGTAGTTAAAAAACTGAATTTTTCATTTTAATGAAATTTTACCACTTCTCTGAATTGAATTTCAAAAATCTGACATACATGGTTGTTATCAAGAAGTAAAATGTGGTTCATTATGATGAAAATGATTTTTGGTGAATAGTAACGGTTGGCTTTTATTTTTCACTGTTGAAGGTAAATAGGGTAATTCAAGGTTAAAAGAATATTATAATAATTCAAAATTATCTTAACACATGTCCCGACATTATTGGTGGAGTCATTTATGACCATTAGCATCTTTGGGTCGATTTTGGGACCCCTTTAAGCCACCTGGGTGTGATAATGACAATTTAGAGTAATTAACTTAAAGAAAAGACAAAAATGACAAAAGCAAATACCTTTTAGTAAATTAATTTTTATAAGAGGATATTTAAATAATCTGTTCGTCTATAAATACTCATTTTAAAGCTAAATTTATTTCCTAAATCATGGTAATTGTTTATAATTTTTAGATATCAAATAAATTAATTTATTTATGTCACAATAATTATGCAGTATTTACCTCATTAATAAATGATTAAAATAAATAAGATTATAATGATTAGAATATTATCCAAAACATGACCAATTCTGATTAGATGATTTTATTTTGAATATGAGTCATCATATCTTCGAACTCAATGTTTTTTGGACCATTAAAAACCGAATATCATTATATTATAAAATAATATTTTCACTCTTTCCTAAAGAGCCCCTCCTCTCCCTTATAAAAAGAGACCACATCTAACCAATTCCTCACACCTCTCAAGCCATTTTTATCTTCCAACATCTACACAATTAATCTCTCAACATCCCTCTCCTCCTCTTAGAATACTTAACTTAGGCAGAAGGTACTTCAAGAAGTCCTTTGGTTCAAACCAAAGAGAGTTACCCAAATTAAAGGTAACAGTTTCTCTTAAATTGTTTTTTTATTTTACTTCTCCAGTCCCTAAACTCTTTTTATTTCATTATTTTGTAAAAAAACCAGTATCCTCAATATACTGGTATTTTTTTATAAGAATTATTCGAGCTACACTGACACACACCTCCATCTAAAGGATGAAGATCATAATGTTTCTGTGGATGGAAAACTAACGCCTCACGAACCGATGATTGTTCAATTACGTCTTACCACCACTCATGGTGGCCATTATGATAGAACTGTATTTATATATGATATATATTATGTTTATGGTTTCCTTATGCTTATGTACTTCCCATTTATATCACACCTTTATGGTTTCCATAGTGGGTAAATATGATAATCTCATTTGAGGAAGTGCGGACTACTGCCCCCTCAAAGTGATTTGATTCGTTAATGCCTTATGTGGGATGTATAAATGATGGAGTTAATGATATTATATATGATATTATACTATAATTATAATATACCTATGTATCATTATGTTTTATTTCTTTTAAAATAATAAATATAAATGAAAGTAGTGTTCATGCGTACGTACGACTTACCGTCTTCATGAACAGTGTATTTCATTTCTTACCTGTAAATGTTATGTACTATTATAAATACATGTATATACTGGATTTATATTATATATATGATATATAAATCATGAATATAATTCTGGATATAATAAACATTTGACCACATAAACAACATGTAATTATTAGAAGTCCATTTTTGACTCAAGTACCAAATATCGACAAAACGAACATTATTAACATAAATGATTACATATTGTTAATAACAAGTAAATAAGTGATATAAAATCAACAATAAACATGAAAAAGGTTCTTATGCAAGTAGAAATTAATTTTAGTTTATTATTCATGAGATTAATGAACGATCAAGTCATGTTGGACACGAGGTAAGGGATCCGACCTCTCTCTTTCTTTTCAAGTACTCTCTTTTATGTCAATTGATTTATGCTCCATGTTCTTATGTTGGAGGATATTATTTTATATTCACCATACTGTAATTTGTATTTTCATATGATGAGAGGCCCTATCTTACTCTCATCAATTAATTTATAATTTTTTACGTGGTGTCGTTAGTCTATCAATTTTTTGTAAGGGATTTTCTTATCTCACATTCAAATCACTGAGATTTCCATTGTTCGCCACATATTTATTGCATGTGTTGTATGTACTGACCATTAATGTATTCCCTGTGTAATACACTTTAATTTATGGGTAATTACATCTTCATTTTATGATCCTTCTTTCATGGGGTGTATGTTTCGAAAGTTACCAAATTGATAAGGGAACCTTTGACCCTCCTCATTATAAAAGACTTCTTTTTGTTATGTCTTTTAATTTACATCTTATTTTGTTGGGATATGATATTATATATACTTATTGATGTAAATTTTATGTCCATGTGATGAGATACCCTTTTTATCTTATAAAATCATTTTCTTAATTTTAAAGTGACGTCGTTAGGCTGTTGAATATTTGTAAATGGACTTCTTAACCCAATTTCAATTCATTGGGTTAAACTTCTTCTTGTTGATTATGTCGTGCTATAAATATGAATGAATGATCTCTGATTGTTTTTCACTTAATATCCACTTATATTGGGTGTATTTATATTTGTCACACATAAATTATGTCATTGATTTATCCTTAATCTAAGGACACCATCTTTATAAGGGACTTCGTCTCAATCTCTTTTCATTGAGGCATACTTCGTTTTAATACACGACTTTCATTTATACTCTGTATAAACACCTTTGAATTTTCATAGGAAATATTTTTATATGAAGAGTTATACAAAATGACAAAAAGGAATGTTTTTTAAGCGGTGACAATGACCTTCCGCCGCCACAAGTAATATTTGATCTTTGGCTTACTTAACAAGGAAGAATGTTTTTTAAAAGGAAAAATAAATACCATATACTCTTTTTATGTATTTTGGTATTAAAAATGATTTTTATGATGGATTTATTATTTCAATATCTTGAAATGATATTTTATTATTTCAATGTGGAAATGTTATCTTTCATTTATTCTTTTGTTATGTGTTATGATTATGTTATGGTTCTTGGGAATTATTTACATATACAGGTGGTTCCGTGATAAACCTAGGGAGGGTGAGCCTGAGATAGCTCTCCAATGCATTGGGTAACATGACGAAGGTAAACGTGAATGTTTATCCTAAGAGATTTAGGGAATATACTTTGGTGGGTATTCCAAATGTGACTCCCTACGTAGCTGTGATATTTATTATGTATGTTTGATATGGATTCCCTAAGTAACCATAACGATCTATGATTTCTATGTGTTATTCATATATCTTATGATTTTGTAGGGTATGTTAGGATTCAAAAGTATTGGTTTCATTGATTTTTAGTTATTGATGGGATAATGTTTTCTTTCCTTTTTTTATAACCATTACTGAGATTTTTATTCTCATCCCATGTTTTTTAAATGTTTTTCATAGGACTTAAAGATGAATAGGGTCAAGGAATGGATCAAGGAAAAGTCATTCTATCTAAAACATGGAACTTGACGTGTTTCTTTTCAACAGTTTTAATTTTATGATAAAATTGAAACTGATTAGTATTGTCTACATGTAATATTCATGTTTTTATGTATTAGTTATGGTTTAATTCTCAAAAACTCTAAACCTGAAAAGATCCTCAATGTGAATTATTCGTTTAATTCAAGATTATGTAATGTTTTAAGGTTGGGTCCTTATAATATTTATTAATATTCATGTTTTTATAGAATTGTGGTGTATAGGTTTCAAATAATAAATTGCTTATGGAAAATAAAAATACATATGAAATTTATTTATTATTATAGGTAAAAATCTCTTTAGGAATATATAATAGTATTTTATTATGGGATAATTGTATATTAATAAATTCATATACTTGTTAATGCTTTTTATTTTTCCAAAACTACCATTTATAAATGATAATGATAAAAAATAAATTATTTTATTTAAAATTTAGGGTAGATACCTCTTTTTTATTTTAATAAAGGACAAATTTTATGGGTCGATGATACCCATTACATATCATGTTTTCCTAGTCGGCATCAATACCCCCCAAGATAAATAAATTATATTTTTCAATTTTTTTATAATATCCATTTTCGTTAGACCATTGGTTAATAATTTCAATAATTTGAAATATTCTGTTCTATTTAGATACTACCGATAAATTAGTTTCATTAGATAGAATATATTAATTCATGTATTAATGGGTATGATATGCTTTATTCCAATATTTAATAAAATAATAATATTCCATTTTTATAAAACATGTTTATTCAGTTTTCATAACTAATTTGAAGACTACATTATTTAATCACATGTAATTTTTGAGCGTAATTGAAATGAATTCCATTTTTTATATGATCTAGAAAGAATATATACATTTTATTATGAAAATTTTAAAATTTACATATACCATTTCTTAATTATTGTTCTATATGTATTATTTGAAAATTAATTCCAATAAATATTAGAATGAATCATTAGTAATGAAAACTGATTTTAACTAAATTTAAATAATGATTTTTCTTTTATATCCATTTTCCATTAAATATGGATTATCACTATTATATTTACATTATGCTTATATATTATTTTACATTGTTATATTTATTACAATGAAATTTAAATATATATATCCAAAATCACCGATCAAATTTTCTCACTTATATAGACAACATGATTGCATCAATAATGGGATCAAATTAGTCATCAATATGGGTTGTGATACATCAAATATCAAATAGTTAATAACTATGAAACATAATATAATTTTTTTGATAAAATCCTCAACAAAACTAGAGTAGATTAATTTATTAATATGTCAGGATAACCATCGCCTCACTATAACATATAATATTTATGGAATGACCAAAAAATATTTTTAAATTTCAATAATATATCTTAGTTCAATAAGAATTCCTCATGGAAATATCTATGAAAAGGATATTTTATTTCAATAAAACATTGAAAAATAATTTATTGTTTTATTTTTTGCATATTGGAAGTAAACATACATCATTCTTAACTAAATTGGGTTTAGAATAACCATACCTATATTTTTAAACATCTATATACTAATTATGACAAATACACTTATCATGATTCAAAACATAAAATTATATTAAATTTAAAAAAATAGAAAAATGATTATAGATTCGACTGTGATAAGTAAGAGTAAACCATGAATCATTTTGAAAAATTGTACGGTCATAAAGAGGGATAATAAATTAATTTTTTTAATGAATATACATGAATAGAAAACATAATTATGGTTAATAAAACAATTCTATTTATCTATGATTACTAGGATAGTATATTAAAGTGATCATTTACAAATACCTGTCCTTGAGTAATAATCATCCACATATTTCGATGGTCTTTTTATTTGGATTTTATAATGAAACATCTTCTCAATTTTAAAAAAATATTTCATATAAAAACATATATCAACTGCTAAAATCAATGAAAAAATATTTCTTCCCCAAACAAATATCAACTACTATAATCACTAAAAATGGGATCATTTTATAAAAAAACTCTGGGAAAATATATATAGATTCATTTTTATCGAATATAAACTAATATAATAATATTTCGATGTGGGGTGTCAATGTTATGATAAAATATGTACTTAATTGAAAAGAAATATTTCAATTAGAAACATAATAACATTGGTAAAAACAAAGAAAAAAATAAAGGATTTATAATAATGACTGGAAAATATTTTGTGATAGAATATTATCCTATATGAGTGATAAATATATTATTTTGACGTTTCCAACAAATTAAATAACATAAAAAGTACTTTCTAATCTAACTGTAAAAAGATGTTCAGGACATGTATTAAATATTCCAAATCGATATATGATGGATGATCTCACATTAAAAATATAGTAAATAATTATACATTCATTATAACATTGGAAAATATCTTAAAATAATTAAAATGTCTGATGTAATCGAATTGAAACTAATATCGTTTTACATTTAATTTATATATTTCACATTAATAGGTATTTCACACTGTAAAATCCTTTTAAATGTTATTTTAATATCATAAAACTCTAGGAGTAGGATATTTGATTTAGTTTTACATTATTGTGTGAAGACCATGTAATTATAATGTAAACTATATTAAAAATCTCCCAAATTTTAATTTTTTTTATTTTTCATAGATTATCCAAACACATAGGCTACGGTAAAATCAATGTAAAATGTCTCATATTTTTAGAAAGAATAGTAAAGTTATAATAAAACTACTTATGGTATGTTTGGAAAAAATACACATCAAATCAATGTATAGTATATTTGTTAGAACACTATTTATTTCATTTTAGTTTAAAAGTGATTTTTATGTTAAAAATATGAGGCACGTGATCAAATGTTTTTTAAATTCCAATGAAATATCCAAATAATTTTGCAAAACTCTAACTGATGTATTTCTAACTTATATTATACAACCTCATATAATTATAAAATGGAGTGTGTGGAGAATCATTTATTATATAATTTTCTATAAGTAATTATATTTCAATATATTATGTGGTATGGAAAAATATTTTTTTTGTCTCATATATGTTTCATTTGATTGAATTATTGAAACATTTCATCTCATGGATAAATATTAATGTAATATTTAGTGTTTGGAAAAAACATTATCGATCATTTTTCTATTAAATGTTATATATATATATATTGTTATAATAATAGTAGTTTAAATATTCGTAATATTTTGTAAATACTCGAATCTATTTTATATATAAGTTTTGTTGACTCTAGTGTGTATTATAGTGATTCTATGGATGTTTTATATCTAAATTTCTAATTTGTAGAATTATGTGATACAAATACACTAGTATGCATCTATAAAAGTATAAGTATTATTTTCTCAGTCATTTTTAGCGCTGAGAAAGTCAAATTTATTCTCAATGATAGAATTCTAATTTCTTTTCACATTCTTCGAAATCTATTATTTATTCGTTGAAAATCTGATAATATATTATTTAATAGTGTATATAGATTATAGTATATTTGGAAAAAATTACATCAAGAGTTTACTATGTATATTTATTCCAAAGAACTTTTGTATTATCATAATAATTTTCATTTAATTTCATATATTTTTATCATATGATAACTATAATGATCAATGGTGGTTATAGAACTAATTGACATGTTCAAATGAATCTTGTAAGTAGTATTATATCTATCTCATAGATATTTCATAACATATTTTCAATTTTCTTTTAGGAATGAAATTTTTTCGGTCACATTATATGTTCATTATACTGAATTGTAAACATAACACTATTTATCTTTCACTTGTCCCATTGAAATATTTTCAATCATCACAACCATTATATATAATAGTGACAGGTTTTTATTCTACAATTAAAAACTAATGATAATAAATATTTTATAAAAATACATTATCTCACTCTAATTAGAGATATTATTATCATTATAGATCGACAAAATTTATTCATTTTTGGGAAATGTCAAATCAATGAGAATTTCTATAGAAACATATTTGATACTAATTATTTTAGTCATGTATAAACATATATTAAATTTTATAATAAATTACTATACCATTAAATAAAATAATATATATCCATTGGTAGATTTACTTACAAAAATTTATTCATCCATGATATTAATTAATGTCCACAATATTTAGAAATAATATATTCATTATTTAAAAATATATTATATCATTGGAAATTTAAAAATTAAATAATAGAATGTATATAATTCTAGTAAAATTGATGAATATTTATAATAAAATGATAATGAAATTAACATAATTAATAAAAAAATACATTAATAGCTTAATAATTAATATTTTTTTCACAATTTCTTGGGAAATATATAGACTAGTTTAACATAGTATAAATCATAATTTAATTTTCTATTATTTTTAATAAATAATAACCAATATTGTAAGGATCCAAATCCTAGTGAATAAATATAATTTTTTATAATGGAATAAAACCAAATTATAAATAATCCTCAGTCTGAACAGTAAATATTATTATATGACTAAAATTATGAATAAATTAATTTATATAGTATTTCCATAAATTTTATCATCACAAATTTTCAAAAATGTAAATAAAAATAAATTGTAATAATTAAAAAATATGTTGAAATATAAAAATGACATACACATAATGTGATAAAATTTTAGGATGCGAGAGTGATGGTATGTTTTTTTTGATAGAATATTAAATCAACTTTATTAGGTTTTTTTAGAATATCTTGTATATATTATATTTATGTCTAAAAATAAAATTTAAAATATATAACCCAAAAAAATATATCTCATCCTCATGTAATTTTATTCTCCCCTTATTTGTATTAATATTATGTTTTAGGATAATCAAATTATTTTTCAATAGATAATATGGAGACCATGCATTGAAAAATTCGGGTTAACTCTATTTTCAATCACTACATAAGGGTTTCTTAAAGTAAATGATACTTTTTTGAATAAAAAATATTTAATATAGTAATTTATATATTTAATTTAACATTATTTGTTCATTTTAATATTATTAAAACTTATGGGAACTAGTATAAAAAATAATCAACGAACGAATGAATATGATCATTTAGTTTCAAAACCAAATATTAAAGTAAATTATCAAAAATTATCTAATCATAATTTGGATAGTATTTATATATTTTATTGTAATAATTTTTGAAGAAAATTTAATATTAAAATCATGGATTTTATAATCCCATCAAAATAATATAATATATATTTTATTTGTCAAACATGAAATATTGGGTAGTGAAAAAGTTTCAATTCATATATCATTTTTATAATTATGATATCATTATTCTTATATTATTCATTAAAAAATATGGAATCATTAAACAATATGAAATGTAATGGTTATAGAAGAGAAACATATATTACACAATGACATTGATATTTTTTCAAAATCAAAATCATGTTTTATGAAAAATAAATAAAATAACAAACTTTGTTTTATATTTTATTTATTAAATCTATTATAATATTAAATTGAATATTGAAGAATAAAATATAAAATATAAAATATTTATTTTAAAATTGAAATAAATTTTGTTTTTTCCATTAAAGTATTGATATCATTCAATCCTTTGGTTATTTTTAAAAAATAGACGGTACATGTTAGATTAACATCATATGTAAACCATGATCATTAAAAAACATCTATAATTTGGATAATTAAATTACATCTCATGGTTTTTATGATAAACATAAAATCTTATCCATGATATATATTATATAAATAATAAAAAATGTAATCAACCTATTTGATTCTTAAACATAAAAATCCCTTTATTATTATTAGTCAATTAAAATATTACATGATTTAATTATATCATAGATGGATAATATACTATATGTGTTTTATATTATAAAAATTTGATTAATTGTTATAGTTCATTACATTTACAATTACTAGTTTCCTAAACAAAAACCCATATATACCTCTATAGAACAAAACATGGAGTTATGGGGAAATAAGTTACTCCCCACCTCTATCCATGATTCATTCATCCCCTCTCCCCTACACATCTCCATCCCAGGATATATCTTTATCACCCCCTCCATTGATCATTCTATTGGATGACACGACATATATTTATCCACCTAATCAAGCTCCCACCACCCTCTATCTTTCTCATAAATTATATTTCCCATCCCATAGCATAACACCTCATTGCATAAATGATGAAAACACCTCTATATAGTGTCCCAACAAACCACACAACTCACATTACCTCCTCCATACCTAAACTCCTCATAGTATGTTGATTCTTACAACCACCAAGTCATCAAAAACCATATATCACCTTTTGATACCAAATAATCTATTCCCCCTTTTGAATTCCATGTTTTCAATTGTCCCGGTCAATTGGTGATGAGTTATTGATCATACACCACTATAACTGTGTATATATATAATAATTTTTAAGATATTAGAGGTTTTATTGATTACTAAGATTCGGGGTTTTGGAAGATTCCTTTTTTACATTAATAATTAATGAATAAATCCACCGTGTATCCAGCACAATCATACACTATATGAGTTGTGACGCCCCATACATGCCCTCGCGGATCTGATGCTAGAAAAAAATACTTTTTTTAAATGTTATTAATATAAAGTGTATATTATAAAAATTTTAAAACTATATAGTATATATATATTCTTTAGGATATTTTCAATCATCATTATTTTAAAATTATTAAATTTGACACCTATTTAATAAAGGTTTCACAAATACTTCTTCAAAGTCTACTCCATAGAATTTTCCAAACGAATATCATTTTCCAAATTAATAATCACTCATCTAAAATCCATGTAAAATTAATTTTAAGACATAATAAGAATAAATCCAACCATTAGGGGTTCCATAAAAAAATTACAAATTATTTTAATATAATAAAAAATATTCAATGAAATAAATTTTTCATTTCTAAAAAATTATACAAAAACATTGATTAATAATATAATTTTTTGTTTAGTAAATTTCTGTAATTTTTTTTAAGAAAATTTATATTAAATATAATTCTATATGTAAAATTGTTTTTAGACAAAAAATATTTTTAAAAACTACCTAAACATTCAATTTTTTAAATTATTTGAATATTTTTTTGGGATAAATTATAACATATGATTTTGAAAACCAATATCTAAAATAAAACAATTGATGTACAGAAAACACATCATAAGGTTTGAAAAAACATAACATGATCCAGGAATTTGAATTCTATAAGTGTCTTAAATATCACTTGTTGTATAATGGCCCATGATATTTAGGTTACATCCCTATCAATCATCATGTATTGAAATACTTTTATGAAAAATAATATTAAAAAAAATTATATAATTCCATGTAATTTCAATATAGTTATTCTAAAATATTATTTTAATTACATTAACCACAAATATAAAACTATATAAGGTTATATATATATATATAATTTATTAATGATTTATAGGTAATAAAAATTAATTATACGGAGTGAAATTATTTCCATATTTGATATAATGATTATAATATGATAATGAATAACCATAAAATACCTAACATATAAATTACATCAATGGAAGAAGATACATTATGAGGAAAATTATATTCAAATGAAAAAATTTGTTATTAATAATACTTTTCACATAATATTATTAATATAAAACTAGAGTTACAAAACATATTGTAATTTTAAAATCCTTAAAAACATTTAAATTATATTTTTTTAAAACATAATCCACTTTAATGTGAAATGATAACACTAAAAATACTTAAAAACAATTTAATATTATAATTAAATTTTTAATTATAATCCAATATGTTTTTTTTATAAAAAATAAAATATGAATTTAACTAATATCAAATTTTCGATATGGTAATAGTTTTTAAAATTTATTCCACATACAAATAATTTTTTTGGAAAATTATATAGAGTAATTATCTTTAAAACTAGAAGCTTCATACTCAATGCCAGCTGAGACATCCTATAAGGACATAAAATATTATATTCCTCTGTATTGACTCTCTTTCTTATTTTCTATATATATATATATATATATTTGTGGGTACACACAAAATAAAAATTTATACTTTATTTTCATGTGTTTTGATCATATGAGTGTTTATAAAGGATGTGAAAACATTTAAATAATCCATAAAGTGAATTATATTACTAAATAAATAATTTCATCAACTTTTATAAAATTACACACATCATCGAGGTCCATTTTATATTTATCATAATTTTCCACTAAGGATTTTCTACAACTAATTATTTTTTTTGGTTTTACAAAACATGATGAAATATATTCCAATACATGTGGGAAAAAAATTAAATAATCAACATATATCTCACATAAATCTACTCAACTTGAAAATAACACATCATACATCATAACTATGTGCACGTATAATAATCCATAACCAACCATTGTAATTATTATATTTATCTATGATTAATATATATACATATATATATTACTACTCAGAAATAAAACACATTATCTATGGATGATGAAAATGATGATGGAATACTAGGACAGTTAGAAATATTCATACATGTTTTCTCTTCACGGGGGATAAAATTTCATCAAATCTATGTATATATATTTCATAGAGGAATAAAATTATAGTTCCTAGAGGATGAGTATGATAATATAACTAAACCAATCTCACATGTATCCCTAAAACTCGTTTTCCATTGATACCTACATTCATCAAACCTATTATAGAATCATTTCTGGTTTCCCATAACTAGGGTGTGTGAAAACGACCTAAAGATGTCATGGGTGCATGAAGGGAATATAAAGAAAAAAAATAGTGGGGATTTAATTATTTTTATCTAATATAAATAAATATTATTATATTATTTTATTTAACATTTATTTATTTTAATGGTAATCTAAAGAACAAAAGTTTTATAATCATAATCATAATTATTATAACAAAACAATATATACATACATACACAAATATTATTACTCAGAAAATTTTTATTTAATATATATATATACTTATTTATGTATTAATATATTCTATACATCATTTATATATATTCATATATAAAAATTATACCAATTCATATATATAATCAATTTCATTTACCATCATAGTAACTGTCATTGTATTCATTTTTGTTTTATAATATTTACACTATAATAATTGTGTTACTAATAATATACACAATTATAAATGATTAATTTTATTTTGATATTATATATTTAATAAATGTATCAAAATAGCTTAATTTTTATATATCTTGAAATAAGTAATTTTACTATTATAATTTAAATATAATCATTTTTAAGAAATATTTTTCAAAATCAAAATTGTTTAATTTAACTAATATATTACCCTTATATTCCTTATAAAATACATTCTATCTAAAAATAAAAATAATAATTTTATATAAAGATATAAATTCATTATAAAATTTTAATTTTAATATTTATTTTAATTTTTTAGAGAATAAATAAAAATAATAGCTTATTAAGATCATTGAAACCTCCATAAAAACATTTCAGCTTTATTACTTTAGATATATATGATTAATATTTTTTCTTATATTAACCATAGAAAATATGTTTTTCTAATTTGGATTATCTGTAGTTCAAAACATAATAATTATAATAAATATCAATAAATAATTATATGAAATTATTATAAGGATAAATGTTTTTATATTTTATAAAAAGAGTCAACTGATTCTTGAATTCAATACACTATAATGCAGAATTGTCTATGAAATTTTCCATAGAGAAGAGGGTTATTATAATGTAATTATCATCCAATATATCATTAATAACATAAAATATAAATCTATAAAATTCTCAATTATTTTACTATCATAATAAAATATCTAAAACTATCAAATTATTCTAAATGTATCTTCATCATAATTTCTAATGTTGTATAAACCATTCCTTTAAAAAAATGATACTCCATACCCCCGCTTCCTGATCTGGTGAAAAAATACTGTACTTTTTTCTTACAATATAAATGAAAATTTATGATATTATCAATTAATATATAGTTTATATAAATTATGATGGATAATTTCAGTGTTAATTTTTATAAAATTAGGACCTCTAATATATATATAATACAAATAAATCATATATTATTCTTTATTAACTCCTACTGATCTGAATAAGCATGAGTTGATTAATTAGAATTTCAAAATTATCTAACGTATATAAGAAAATAATTTTATAAAATGGGTAAAAAAATTCTATGTAACGATTTGTAAAATCTAATATACCTTTTAGAAAAATAAAAAAAATACATTGAAAAAAATGTGTTAAAAATAAAATACCATATTTTAGCATGTATATTTTTTTCAAAGATAATATTAAATTTTCTAAATGTATCTATAAAAGGGGATTAAAACGATACCTATGTATTTAATTCTTTAATATATATTGAAATATTAAAAAATTTATCATTATTAAATAAATCCTCCGGAATTTATCAAATGTAGTGAATAATAAATTAATGATTAAATGTCTCTTTAATCTGAACTCCCAAATAAATCAATACATTTTCATAAAAAACATCACAAGAATAGAATGAAAAATAATATGGTAGCTTGGATCATTGAATGTTGTATAGTTCTTACACGTCACTAGGTAGATATTGCTGATTTTGGTTTGGGTTAACTCATTATCCCTCATCATGATTTCTAATTCAATGTGGTTAAATTTTAATATAACATATATAGAATGGCCCTTGTTCATTAGAAATTTTATAAAATATTTTATATTAATATAATCCATTGATAGGCATTCTTATATGCACATATATATGGTTATATTTTTATTCAATAATACATTGATAATGTTTTAGTGGATATGAATATAAATTATAGACTGAGAAGAACTTCCATTACAAGGAATTCTGATTAAAAATTAATAAATCGTTTCCAATAAATATATAAAACATAAATAAAATTCATTGAATAATAGAATATTTTAAAATATTTTTATTTGAGTAGAAAACATGGCTTTATTAAAACAATTTCAACTAAAATGATTATTATAGAATACCATGAAACATAATATGATGATATTAAATACCCTAAAACTTAGAGTAGAATTATTATAAATTTAGACCGTAATCCACTTAAACATTAATATATAACTTGAAAAATAAAAAAATATGATTTTTTCTAAAACAATCCCTTATATGAAGATATTGAAAAATGGAAACTAAATATTATAATAAAACAATATATCATAATTTAATTATTTTTAAATAGTATAAATATAAATATAATGATTTTACAATTTTAAGATCTAAATTTGTTTTGAATCTTGTAATTCAATATCATTTTCTAAGCAATATGTCTTGGTATATCATAAAATTTGATCTTCCTCCTCATTGAATCTAACTCTATTTTTCACATGCTGTATTAGATTCTCATAATAGTAAAATGTTTTTTGTGTTTTGTAATGGTGACAGGTTATTGAGTGTATTAATTGGAATGAATCACATTTAAATAATATATAATTAGAAATATGTAACTAAATAACACTTTTTTATTAAACTATTTTCTGCGACCAAAAAATAGTGTTTCCATATTTTTCCTATAAAACAAGTCCACTACGGATTATGTAAAAATCATCTTACGTATCCATAAAAAAATAAAAGTGTCATATCATATTCAAATTTATATAAATATATGTATTTTATATAACCTATGAAAATAACATATAATTCCACACGTATAGATAATGACATGACCAGTACTACACACATGTTCAAGAGAGAGTATCCCTATAATTCATTATGTGATTCTAATAAATTTGGATACTACATATACACACACGTCTATGTATATAATCAAAAACTAAATTCTATTATTCATTATGTGAGGAGGATGAAAATGATGATGAAATATCCAATATGTTAAAATTCCTCATATATATTTTTTCTTCATGTGTATCCCATACCTCGATGCATATATATATATATATATATATATATATATATTCTCGAAAAATAATACTATGTTGAAAATTCAATGAAGAAAAAACAACTTTCTATAAATTCACCAATATTTTGGAATACATCAATCACTGTAGATAATGAATATCATCACCCATGAGAGGGGATTCGTTCTGGTTGATGTCATCAATGAGGATGTGGGAGACCCCAATAACGTATGTTTCACAATATTGGGAGAGTAAGACATGATTTTATATGGTTATGCTACATTGTAGTTACCTAGTATAAATATATAAGATTATCTACTTTATCTGAAATTCTTAGTTTTCAACATATTCTAAAAAAATACCCTTTTCATTTTATTCATCATAAATATTATAATTATTTATTCATATATATATATGAATAAATATACCTGAATAATATAAAACTTTATGGTTTAATATATATATATATATATTAACATATTCCATATTATATATATTTATATATATGAACACTTAAATAAAAATCTTTGATTTCATTGATATATATATATTAAATATTTTTTGACTTTAATTATCACTGGATTAAGTTGAAAATAATAGTATTTTCAATATATTTTTTGAATAACTATTAAAATCCACTAATAAATATAAATATATTAAATTGAATATTTTATTATATATATATATAGTCACTTAAAATAAAATATTATTTTTAAGGACCAATGATAAGTTTCTATAAGAATTTATATACATCACATATAAAAAAATAATTTTTAAATATATATTGATTAATTTATTTAACATATTATCCATAACGTCCTAATTCATTACATGATATTTCAATATATACCAATATTTATAAAATAAAAATTTTTAATTCAAAATAACATTTTAGCTCTATTATTACTTTATTTCTTGAATGAAACAAAATAAATTATATTGAAACAGCTAGTTGTTAGAGTAGGTATGTAAAACCATATTGGGTAGACCATTGAGGGCCATGTAGTGGCTTATATCCCTTGGATGTTATCAAATATTGAATTTGGTACCTATTGTGATTTTGGTGGCTACTTGGTGGGTAGTTGGAAGGGTTTTATAATATATTTTTATTACTTTTTATAAGAAAAAAAACATGGGATCAACCCCATTTCACACTAGTTGAATTGAACACAATTATTTTCACATATTCTTCTTCAATTATATCATTAATGGGTCTTTAACTATAATATGTTCATTTTCAATGTTGTAAATCACAATGAGTCATCTTAATAAAGGATTATAATGAAAACGCACATGCTGATTTGACTCATCACCCAATTCGATCATGCGAAATGGCATGTGTTGAGTAACCAATCTCTACGGGAAGTTGACAAGAACCATGGTATCTCATAATAAAATTGGTGAATAATTAATCCCTTATAGTTGAACCATAACACATCCATGAATAGGAAAAACACACCAACATAACATCAGTTTTAAAAAATAAAAATAAATAAAGTAGAGTAATACGACAACTATGAAAATAAAATATAATAAAAAACCACATCAAACCCCATATAGTGGAATATATTTATGACATCTAGTTATCATAATATGAAATTAATAAAATTGAGAAAATACTAAACAATGATTGAGTGATAAAATCTAAACCATAATGAACTCATGAATAGATCCACTTTTGAAAGAACTCATCAGTCCATGCCTCTAAAAAATATAACAAAATCAAGATGATGGTATTTATGAAGATCCCCCTATGACATGTGTGTTTTCCCCTTCCAATTTCTTGAATTGATGTTTATGTATATTAAAAAAGTAATATGATATGTGTAAGGCTAAAATATCAATTTTAAACATCCATGAATATATATATATATATATTTTCAATTGAAGCTAATAAGTCTAATTTAAAAACTCATTTTGGAAAGAAAACATCACATGAAATCAATATGTGTGAAATAACAATTTTTCTTCTAAAAAACAAACGATCTTTCTAAAATGTAAAAGGAATGCTAAAAAAAATTAAATACACCCTACATAATCATGTTCAATTCAACCAATCTATAGATAAATATGAGTATATAAAAAATCATCACATTTTTTAATGGTAAATGGGAATGGGAAAAATCGAGTTCAGGAATAAAAAAAGGATTAAAAATGAATGCATTAGAGTGAAAACACATCATAATAAATTCTTACAAATGAAATAAAGAGTAAAATATATAAAATAATTTCATTTAGAACCAAAATAATGCACAAATAATAATAAATCAAATGAACATAAGTAATTTTCTCTATTGGAACATACCTTATGTGTATACTATATAGTAATATAATAGAATATTTCAAAAATTCTTCAAATGTATTACAAATTTAGAAGAACTCATGCTCTTTCCTATGAATAGCACCAAAGATATCTCTTTTTATCATTGAATTTTTAGTAATCTCTATAATTATTCATTTCTAAAGGGTATCTCAATCCCTAAAACAACATATTTGTTTCTCTATCATTATTCCTGCCAAAATTTACCCACAGTACCCTTGAAAACATCAGGATATATCCATCATAATTTGGCCCCAATTTCCCTATTGGTCCCTTGGAAAACATTACCTCTTTAGTCCTCGAAATAGCTTATGTTCTAAATGAATTGATAATAAACACAAACCCATGTAATTCCAAATATAAAAAACTTCACATGAAATTAAAAATCAATTATGAAATTTATTCCAATAAAAACAACATTAAAATTTTATAATCATACATTCTAAAAGGTAAAATATTCCCATTTGAAATTAAATTCCTTCCTTATTGAAAATACTATTACCTAAACACCATTATAAAATCTATTTAATTCTATCTGAGGTTCACAATCCCATAATCTGTCTAAATACCAATACATAAACCGTTGATGTCTATTTTATTTAATACAATCAACACCACAAACGATATCTATGAAATTCCATTTAAAATCCCATTTTAAAACATGAATCACTTTTGATCCATTTTGTCAAACATAAAGAAATAATTAAATAAAAATCCCTACAATGAACCAAATTACTGAATAAATATTCCAAAATAAATAATGAATCACAATAATAATGGATCATGAATATATAATATTAGGTTCTTTGGGGTAGAATTAAATTCAAACACACACAGACACGTCACGCATGTAGGCCGGAAAGGTATGTTGTAGCCCCTGAAGGAATAAACCACACAACTTGAAAAATTATTATATTGTATATTTAGTTCAATGGAATAGTGTGACATAATACTATTACATGAAAAAATGGACCTTATTATATGAACCATAGGTCAACTATTTTATTCTCTTAAGGCAATGCATCCATCATGAATGTGTCACCACCTACACAAATCAGGCCTACATCATCACCCCATTGATGGGTCAAATTTCTAGTGGAACAAATGACATAATTGTGGATCGTAATTCCATTCCAACTGAATAGGTATTCTTATACATCACCCCATTAATATTCCTAATATATTAACTGTAGTGATAAAAAGATATAGTTCCACTATAGTACATGTAGATACTCACTCCAACCTGGATTTGAACTCGAGTCTGATGTGGGATTATAGGGAGTCTTTATGACATGGTTAATCCCCTAAAATCAGTATTTGATAATGAACAATTAATAAATCAATATAATATGAATTTCATAAAATATAATAAAAGAAACTAGTAATTAATTGTTATGAATGAAAAAATTCATCAAATAGAGATAAATGTCTCTAAAACAAAGAGAAACATATCACATTAAATGAAAACCACTTATGTTTGATAATGGGATTCAATATAGAAATAAATAATATTAAAAAATAAACTAGTTATTTGAACATTGTTTAATGAAAACCAAATATAGGATTCACACAATGAAATCGATGAAATTGCAATAACATGGGGAAAAAGAGAACAAATCATGACAATAAATTGAATACCTCATGCCAAACCATCAATATTCCAAGGGGAAATCCAAGAAATTCATGTTATATTGTTCATATAAATTCGGGAGAGGTATGAAAGAAATATAGATCATAAATGGTGGGGAGGGGAATAAAACCTAATGTGGGAAAATTCAGAAAACATGAATTTTTAATTATATTCATAGATTATATGATCCTTATGCACTATTATAAAATTTCAATGCCAACCATGAAGTAGAAAATGTCATGAAAAATAAATATCACATGGTTTCATTAAAACATATCACTTTTTTACAGAACATGAGAAATATAACTAACTCAAAATCATCACCTTCACATTGTTATCTACTGTGTTAGACATAATATTTTCCAAATATTTTCCAATGCCTATTTCAATAAGAAACCTTGTGTGATACAATGACCATGATGGAACTCTATGAATGAAAAATGGGTAAATAAAAATCGAAATAAATTATAGTATTACCTCATAAGGATTCCATAGACCAATCCACTGGGACACTTTCATCTCCCAAATTTCCATAGTAAATATAGAAATAAAAATATTAGGGGAGTTGGAAGGTCACCAACTATAGAGGTCATTAATAATGATATCCACATAATATTATATTAATATGTACTAAACCATATTGTAAAAAAATACATTTCATCTAGAAAAACAAATCCTAGATCACTATACATGATCTGTAAAGAAAATTTACCAAGAATGGGCTATCCAACCATTTTGATATTCTATAAATTGTGTAAAAAATGAGAACTGAACCGCAACAAAGAACCATATTCTGAGAAAACATATATAGTAAGTTCAAAGGAACAAATGTGAACCCCTAATAAAACAATTTTCAATTCCTCAAATGAAAATAAATGACAAGGAATTCAAAAATAACATGGTTATTAAATCATCAAGATTAACATACATCACTACAATAAGGTATAAAATACATGAGTTCAAGAAAGTGAACTGAAATGGAATATTGATCATAGACATAAATATATATAGGGATAATAGGATGTCAACTCATAATATCATAAAATTGAAAACCCCACCATGATAGAAATTGAAATTTCCTTTTCTTTCATAGGAATCATTCATCAAATGTTTCTAATCACCAACCCAATGTTTTACCTATGGAAGTCAATTATGAATCTAATTTTAAAATGATATTGATATTAGTAAAAAATAATCTAGTAAACATGAAAACTATAATAATGAGGCAGGTACATAAATTCATAACCCCATTGCATATCAAAAGACAGTAGGAAAGCACTACAATCAAAGTTAATCAAAAGAAAAATCATGCAAACACATTTCAAAACATTACATCCATTTGGAATAAATGAATAGATTAAACATGAAACCCAGATTTTCATAAATATTTATCTATTATAAAACACCGTAAAATTATCCATCAATAATAGTAGGTATAGTGAAAAACTCAATTTTAATAACTTAGTAAAAGGATTTAGTTTTATTAAAAACCACACAAAAAATAAATATAAAAATTCCCTGATCAAATAATTCCGAAAAAAACTAATTTGAGTGAAAATAAAATTTATTTGAAAATCCCCATTAAACATAATTTCTATAAAAAAATTTAATTTTAATAATACACAAGAAACACAACAATATGCTGTAAAAAAAGGATTTTTTCAAGTAATTGTTTTTATTATATGGGAAAATTACGAGTCTGCGAAAATTGACGACATGTGATTTCGAGGCCCATAGTGCTCGAGTGAATTTATTAACTTTTATTAGGTACATTCAGTATATGTGTGATCGGGTTTTTGTAACTTTTGAACCAGTGCTTAGAATTGAAATATAAGGGCATTGTTGAAATCACATCGCCAAAATTCGCTTAAGAAAAATTTCACCCTGACCAGAGTAGGTGAAGGGTATAAGTTATTTTTTTCGACCTTTTCATGGGAGAAAATAAAATAAACTAGTTATAATTTTTTTTTTAAATTGAGACCATCCAATCTGGTTATGGTGGTGGAGACTACCCGAACTCTCTTCTTTAATATGGGAGACCCCTGGAAAACATCCCACTTTGAATTCATGGGGGTAGAGACCACATCAACCCCTCTTAATGTGGAACAAACCTCAAAATTATTCAAAGATAATGTTCCAACATTACGTAATTAATTGCACCCAATTTAATTAATTTGATAAACTTATTTTAATATGTTGGATCCTCATTTCCTTATTGGATATCATTGGAAAAGTAGAATTGTGGAGAGCCTTTGAGAAATAGGAAGAATACTCTCCAATGAAGAGCATCCACCAGAATTAGAGAACGAGGACCACACATGAAATAGGGTTGGAAACCTCTTCCGGGTGAGAAGAAAGCTGACGACACCATCTAATTGACTTCGTCTTCATCCTCACAACTTCTCTTAAGGGTGAATGAGGTAGGGTTTTTATATACGTTGAATTAATTATATTGATTATTCATATCCAAAGTTCATGACAATGATGGGAAAACGAACATTGCCATCATCCCTCACATATACCTTTATCATCTTTACTTTTTTTCTTCCTGCATTATTCGTGTGTTCTTCAACACCTAATATTTATTGACACTTAAAACAAGGAGTTTCGCTGAGCGCGATATATGGACGTGGAACCCTCGATGTAAGGATCATAAATATGTGATCGTTTAATTGTTCGGGCTTGGAACAAAGCCACAGTAGCTCACAGAAGATAGAAACAACCAAAACTCGGCTGGCCCAAAGGAGGGAAGGGTGGCGTGCATCCGCACTGCCGGTTGATGAGGAGGCCGCAAGCCGTTGGCCACTGCAGAGCAGGGTGGTGGCCAAAAAATGGCCGACCGTGCGGTAGAGGGGCATCGTGCATCTGTGCTGCCTATGGGGCTAAAGGCCGTGGCCGCTGGACCACGGTAGAGGCCAAAAGCGGCCTACATCTGGTCAGCCATGGTGGATCAGCGGCCTATAAACAATCCACTGGGAGGAAGTCCAGCCGGCTACACCACATTGGGAAGGACCACCCGGTGGGTATGACATTCCAGTAACTAAACGGTCCACGGACCATTCGGGATGATCGGGGGGATCCTCCCCCTGGTTATCGGTCATGGAGGACCCCGCCATGGTAGACCACTAGTCGAGCGGGCCACACTACATCGGGCCGTGCCACCGGGCTGGGCCAGGCCATCCCCTTCGGTGGTCAGACCAATCCACGGCCCAACAGGTAGGGCCCACCAACTCCTAGGCATGAAAACACCGATTGTGTATGTGTTTTTGAAAAAATTTCCATGTGATATCTTTGAGTGTGCTCATGAAGAATAATCTTAAAGACTGTGTCACACCTTTTCTTTTTGGGATGACTCCACGCAGACATCCTGCTAGGACTCCAGTTATAGTTTGTGATGACAGACTACCAAGCGATGAGACTTCGGTATAGGGCCCATTATAGCAGTTGAACCACCAGGTTGTGTAACAGCAACACCACTACCCTTTTGGATGTTGATGGAACAAGACCCAATAGTAGAGGGTTCACGCCGCATGACCACATTGCAAGGGTTATAGCACCAGAGGACACTGAGGATCCTGGGAAAGACGGATCCATAGGCAGCTGAGGATTGGCCAGAGGCTGTGGTAAGAGTCTTTGGACTAGTAGGGACACCAGTAGGTCTCATGGTGATCCATTCCACCGGCCTTCTTCGGGAATCAGTGAGAAGATTGTGGATCTTGATACTCCATGTTCATGATGAGGTCAGTCTCATATGGATGGAAGTCGAGAGCCTTTTCATGGCAGAGTTCATCCCAACAACCCTACGCTCAGTGTGTATACATAAGATTCTCCACTTGCAGTAGGATAGAATTACTGTGGCTCAGTATTCAACATGTTTCACCGACCTCTCATACTACTCCACTAACTTGGTGTGGGTAACATTATTCAGGGCCTGTACCATCGACCAGGGGCTCATATGGGATATTAGAGATTCAATGGTTTCTCTTAAATCTGGACGTAGGCGGGGGTGTTAGAGTGAGCAGTTTTAGTGGAGACATTCCATGATGAGTAGTCCCCCGTAGTGAGACCCACCACCAGACGATAGGTAGAAGAGTCATCGGCAGCTAGAAGTAGACATATGATGCAGTGGTCCAAGAGGACCAGTCGTACATGCGGACGACCACCGGATATAGGGTCGGTGGTGCGGGGATCTAGAGGTAAAGTAGGAAATGCGAGGATCATGTTGTGTTACTCATGCGGCGGGCAGGGTCACATGGCTCACGACTGCCTGAACCGTTGTACCGATCACCAAAAGAAGGTTGAGTTACCACCAATGCAGAAACAGAGGTTCGATCGAGGAGGTATGCAGGCACGGGGCATATGTGGTATAGAAGCTGGCTATACATAAGGCAGTGGGAGACGTTTAAAGATTCCACCGCCAACACCGCCAGGTGGCCCCTCGGCCATGGGGAGCTGGTGGATAGGGACGAGCTCAGCTCCAGGCCACTTTGGCCTATGACCATGTCGCTTTGGAGATGATACGAGTTACACTATGTGTATACTCCACCCATGCTGTAGTACTTATAGACTTTTTTTCTAGTCAATATTTTATTTCCATGACCCTTATTCGAAGATCAGAGATTTTGACGGAGCGTTTGGTGTGATCCTTATGACAAGATACTCCTACGGCAGTGGATTTGATGATTACACACTGGTACCGACAGAATGAGCTTAATAAAGGAGGCGAGAACATCGGCTGTGATATTATAGAAGTGGCATCGAGTCCTTACGACATCATCCATGGTATGGAATTGTTATCAATAGTCCATGCTCATATTGGTTGTATTAGATGAAATGTGTGGTGTTTTTGAATGGATGGGACCATATATTCCTTCACCGGCAAAAATGGAACCTTTAATGTGGAGGACAAATCTACCCGAAGGAGGGTGAAACCGATCACACATCAGTTGGCTAACCTTACCCTCAGAGTTTTTGATGTAGAGAGTATGAGCTATCCTCTAGTGGTGGACCAGTACACTAATGTTTTCCCAGACGAAGTTTTGTGTCTATCTCCACATAGTGGGGTGGGATTTTATATAAAATTTTAGCCTGGAACGGCAGTGATAACTATGAAATCATATCAGATGGATCTCATGGAGCTTAGAGAGTTGCGAGTATAGCTGGTTGACTTATAGAGAATGGGGTTTATTAGGCTCAATGTTTCTCCTTGGACAACACTGATTTTGTTCTCCAAGAAGGTGGATGGGTGTTTGAGACTCTGTGTGGACTATTGGAACCTAAACCGGGTGACCGTGAAGAACAAGTATCCACTCCATAGGATGGACGTTCTATTTTATCAGCTAAATGGAGCATGATGGTTTTCAAATACAGACCTCGGATCAAGCTATCACCAGCTCAGAGTATGAGACGAGGACGTGCAGAAGACGACCTTCAGATGTCGTTATGGCCATTATGAGTTCTTGTTTATGCCATCCGGCATGACCAAATCCTCATAAGTGTTCATGGGACTCATGAACAGGATCATCCAGCCATACCTTGATCACTTTTTAGTAGTCTTCATTGATGATATCCTGATATACTCAACGATGGAGGAAGAAATTCCTACCATTTGAAGATAGTTCTATACACACTCATAGAGCACCAAATTTATGGTAAGATCTTGAAGTGCATGTTTTTGATATGAGAGGTCCACATCCAGGGACACGTTATCTCAGTGGATGGAGTTGCGATGGATCTAGTGAAGAATGAGGTTATACTAGCTTGGGACCCACCCATGAGCATGGTGGAGGTACATAGTTTTCTGGGTTTGGCTGGTTACTACAGGAGGTTAGTGCCTAACTTTTCTAGAGTTGTGGCACCCTTATCAGCATTTATGAAAAAGTGGAAACCCTTTCTGTGGTTGGAGAGATGCCCATAGAGTTTCCAGGAGCTGAGACTGAGAGTGACGAGTGCCCCAATCATGAGGCTATCAGAAGAGGGCTTTCAGTAGATAGTCTACTACGATGCATTAGGTATCAGGATTGGATGTGTCTTGATGCTAGAGTGAGTAGTGATAACATATGGTTCTCAACAGTTGAGGAAACATGAGAAGAACTAAACTACCCATGACAATTAGTTAGTAGCAGTGATCTTCTCTTAGAAGGTGTGGTGACTTTAAATGATGGGAAAACGTCTTACAGTCTACTCTGATCACAAGAGTCTCATGTATATCTTCTCTCAAAATGAATTGAACCAGAGATAACTGCATTGGATTGGGTTCCTCCAGGACTATGACTTCGAGATAGTCTATACTCCTGGGAAGGGGAATGTAGTAGAATATGTACTCAGCAGGAGATCTGGTATACAGTTTCTGAGTGAGGTTATGGAGAAGCTATCCGCATTGCGAATATACTACATAGATTGAGATGGAGCACACATATTCAGTCACCGACAGACACCCCCCACTCCTTTATTGATTCAGGGAGGCGCATCTTGGGGTTGCTGACTATGAAGCTCGATGTGATCAAATATCCATAGGGAAGGAACCTGATAAATTTTCTGAAGGAGCAGAGCATATAAACATTTTTAGAGGGTATATTATTGTACCAGTGATACATAGGGATGAATTGTTGATAGAGTTCCATACACCCCATCTAGCGGTACATCCAAGAGTGGTGATGATGTACCCAGACCTTCGAAATCAGCACTGGTGTCTGGGAATGAAGAAAGTAGTGGCAACGTTTTTCTCTCAGTTCCTCACATGTCAGTAGGTGAAGGTAGAGAATCAGGTTCCAATAGGCATAGTTCAGCCATTAGTGGTGCCAGAGTGAATATTGGATGGAATATTTATGGGCTTCATGATGGGACTTCCACACATGTCCAGGGGAAAAAATTCCTTCTTTGTAATTGTAGAACAACTTACCATGTCATCCCACTTCCTACCTATTAGAGAGAAGGGTTCAATAGTGCTCTCAGGATGCCTCTACGTATAGAAGATTCTATGGCTTCATGGAGTTCCATATACGATTGTCACCGATCATGATTCACAGTTTACTTCCCATCTATGGAAGTGGTTGGAGGAGGTATTCGGGACACAACTTCGTTTGAGTACTGCCTTCCATCATCCGAAGAATGGCCAGATAGAGCGGACCATTTAGACCTTCTAGGACATGTTACGTGCTTGCGTCCTTAATTTTGGACACAACTGGGAGGATCACATACCCTTAGTTTAGTTTTCATACAACAACAGTTATAACTCCACTATAGGTATGGCACAATTTGAGGCATTGTACAGAGGACCTTACAGATCACAATTGTGCTGGACAGTCCCAAGGGATTCAGCACTCATGGGACAAGAGATGGTGAGAGATACCATAGAGAATGCGCATATCGTCCAAGAGAAGATGAAGACTACACATAGCAAGAAAAAATCTTTTGCTGATAGGAGGTGGAGACCTCTAGAGTATGAGGACAGTGACCATGTCTTTCTATGGGTCTCACCTCAATAATTCTTGCAAAGAATAGGTTGGGGCGACAAGTAATCTTCAAGGATTATCAGACCATTTAAAGTTCTCAGTAGAGTTGGCGAGGTGGCATACCACTTAGCTATTCCACCTCAGTTTCACCAGGTGCACAATATTTTCCATGTATCCCACATGAGATGATACGTACACTACCCATCTCACACCATCTACCACGGTGATCAAGACATCGACGATGGGGAGACATTTATAGAGGTTCCAAGAGAGACTGGGGATCCACATGAGTGGTTCCTTTGTGGGTAGTCGAGACCTCTGGTGTGCATTTTCTGGAAGCATGAGAACCTCCATGAGGGCACATGGGTGTGGGGGGGTTAGATACGTTCTAAGTACCCCCACTTGATCCCTTAGTTTGAGTTGTAGCTTACGGGGATGCAAATCCCTGTGGTGGGGAGAATGTAAAGACCTATAATTTCTCCTTGTAATTTCATTATTATATGGGAAAATTACGAGTACTCAAAAATTAACGTCATGCAATTCTCGGGACCTGAGTGCCCAGAATGAATTTATGAACTTTTTTTAGGTACGTTCAATAAACGTGTGAGTGGGTTATTGTAACATTTGAACCAGTGCTTGGAATCGAAATCTGAGAACATTGTTGAAATCGCAGTGTCGATATTCAATTAAGGATATCTTCATCTCGACCGTAGTAGGTTGATGGTGGATTTTAGTATTTATGACCATTTCATGGGAGAAAATAAAATAATCTATCTATATTTTATTTCTCAACATTAAACCTCCCAATTTGTTTTTAGTGGTGGGGACCACCATAACTCTTTTATTTAATATGGAAGACCCTTAGAAAACCTCTCATTTTTAATTCATGGTGTTGGGGACCAACCAAACCCCTCTAAATGTTGGGAAACCCATTAAATTCTCCAATGTTAATGTTCCAACATAAATTTATTAATTGTCCCAACTTTAGTTAATATAATATACTTATTTTAATATCTTGGGTCCTCATTTACATGTTGGAAATAATTGGCAATGGAGAACTGGGGAGAGACTTGGAAAACTTGGGAGAACACTCTCCAATGATATGTGTCCACTATAATCAGGGAACGAGGATGACACTTGAGCCTGGATCGGAAACCTCTTATGGGAGAGACGAACGCAGATGACACCATCTCATCGACATCATCTTCTTCCTCACGACATCTCATACGTTTTAACGAGGTAGGGTTTTTATATATGTTGTATTTATTATATTGATTATTCATATCATAAATTCATGACGTTGATGACCAGATGAACATGGTCATCGTCCCACACATAAACCATACTTCTCTTTATTTTTATTTTTCATTCATTCTTCATTCATTCGTCAACGACTAATATTTATTGATACTGGAAACACAGAGTTTCACTGAGCGCAATATATGGACACGGAGCCCTTGATGCAAGGATCATGAATATGCGATCGTTTAATTTTTAATGATTGGAACAAAGTTGTAGTGGACCGCAGAAGATCACGGTGGCCGGATCTAGATGACCGTGATGAATGAAGGGCGGCGCATGTTCGTGCAGCTGGTTGATGGGGAGGTTGTGGCCCGTCTGTCGCATTGGGGCAAGGTGGCAGCTGGAAACCTACCAGACACATAGCGGAGTGGCAGCGCGCATTCACACCACCGGTGGAGTAGGAGGCTGTGGCCACTTGGCCACAGCGAAGGACAAAAGTGGCTGACATCTGGCCCGCAACTATGGGCCAGCGGCGCGCGACCACGCCGCTAGGAGGAAGTCAGCCTGACCATTCGACCGGCAATGCCACACCTGCTGGGACCACCAGTGGGTGCTATGTTCTAGTATCCGAACAGTCCAGAGACCATTTGGGAAGACCGAGGGGCGCCTCCCCCTGGGTGTTGGTCATGGAAGACCCCTCCTTGGAAGACCGCCAGTCGAGTAGGCCGCACCGCAGCGGGGTGCGCCTGGGGCTCCGTGCCACACCAATGGGCTGGGCTAGGTCGTCCCTTTCAAGGGCCAGGCTAGCCAATGCCCAGGTCAACCGGGTTGGACCCGAATCTGACTGGGTTGACTTGCACTAGTTTGGTTCGGCCCAAGAAGGGTCTGGTCGGGTCGGTCCTAAAGGGTCAGACTAGACCCGGGCCCATCTGGACCTAGTTACGCCATTTTGGTAATAACATGTGATCCTGGAATCCATTTGAAGAACCGTCTATGGAACCGAAATCCTTAGATCTTGGCAGTTCTTTTGGTATACTCTACATGAGTTTTAGATATGGTAGGAGTATGGCTGGGTTGCATCACACCCCAAATCCAACGGGCCCCTCGAAACAGAAATACTAATAACTTATAGACCAGACGTCCAATTGATGCGCTGTCTATTGCGGTGGGTTCTTTATCACATGAAGGATATTTGGGATACTTCTTCGTGGTAATTAAGGATGGTTTATGTATGAATGATTGCTTGGGAATAAGTTTCTCTAAGTGCACTACTTACAGAACCCTGCGACTGGCTGAGATCTGACGACTGCTAACCATCACGACATGGAGTGACTCAACAGGCCCATTGTGGAGTGCCTCCATGTGATGCATCATACCCATGGTGTAGAGCACCTCTGCTTGACATGGTATACCCATGTCCCTCAACAGTAGGAGTACCTCAGCATGCCTCAATGGGGAGCGCCTTAGTGAGACGCGACATACCCATGGTGGGGAGTGCCTGGTGGGGAGTGCCTATGTGTGATGTGGTAGACCCATAGTACTCGACCAGAGGTGTACCTCATGAGTCCATGATTATTTGGAAGTGCCTATGTGTGACATGACAGTCCCACTGTACTATATAGAGGAGGAGTTCTCCACCAACCGAGGTGTTCGACGTTGTGACTTGGGATGTTACTTTTTACTACCCCTAGAATAAATCATGGTGTGAGTTGTCTTTACTTTGTGGTTGTGATTGAGGTTATGTTATGTGGTACTTACCTGTGTGGTACTATACCTTCGCGGTGGTACCATTATTGTATAATTAACTCATGTATGAGATGAGTATATCATTATAACATAGGAATATGTATGGATATATACCTAAGTATAGTTGACTTATTACCTTGTGGTTTTTCCTTTGTTGATATTTTGGAAAGCTATGGGGTCTCTAGGTCCCTATTGACTATCCTTATAGTCACCCCGGCATAGGATCCGCCCACACCATGTTGTGTTTGGTGCAGATGATGGACAATGTTGACTGAGGACAAGGGTACCGGGACTGGAGGTAGATCAGAGGTGTACCTTAGACGAGGTGTACCACAGAGACGACTGTTTGAGAGATGTACCTACCCTTTTTGTCGGATTCATGGTAGGTGTTCATAGGAGCTGTTTTCAGTTTTACTTGAAAAATTCAGTTTACTTGTACTTTACAGTTGGGCTTGTATTCTGGCCCCTTTTACTTTCTATACAAACCTAATTCACTATATAGTCTTACTTTGATCTTGTGTCCTAATTTATACTTAGTTGTGTGAGTTTATAGGTTATAAAGGAAATTCCTTCCCATTTTTATAGAATACTCCTTTTGGTGCTAGTCACCCACCCCTAACCTATGGAATACATGCATCAGGTATTTGCGGCACGAGCCCCAAGGGATGAGTCGTGACATACCCAATTTGGAATCTAAAACAATTCATCAATTCAAAATGGTCTAAGAAGAAACATTTTCCATAAACAACCAACCTTATTGATAATAATGACTAATAATAAGAATCCCCTAGAAAAACTCATAATTGAAATCAATTCATTATAAAAAAGTTCATTGGACTATACATAATCTAACACTATCCCAGTCCATTAATGAAATTATCAAATATGTAATTGGGGAATTTATTAAAAGACATGGAAGACTAATTCTCTTCTAAATGGGTTTTAGCCATACCAAAAAGGATTTCAAACATTTCCACATGAGAATTATATAAATTAATATTAAAATCATAATAAAGAGTGAAATATTAAATGGAATAAGAAAATATCACATTTTATTATCATATTTCACAAATAATGTAAAATCATTCAGGCATAAGTAACTTTCACCACGGGAACTAGCCATAATAATCTATTATAACATAATATAAAACATGATTTTCTATTCATATATGAATTTATAACACATTTTAATGAACTTTCATTAATCCCTAAGATAAATCTCAAGAAGAACTCCTCATATCATGGTCAATATATTAGAATCTATAATTTTCTTCCAATTCAATGTATATATCGATCCATAGAACAATGTAGTGGATAATATCTTTCTATTCCTACCAAAAGAACCTTTAGTAACGTGGAAAAAATAAATGAATAAGTCTCATTATTTACTCCTAAATGATATCATAGTCCCATAAACAATATAGTATACTTATTCATTGATATTGACTATGGTATAAAATCATAATTCACCATACCCAAACTAATATTCTAAAAAATATAAATAAATTAATAATAGTCAAAAAAATCACAATACATTATAAATACATTACAAAATATACATAAATAATTCATAAGTAAAATTTCTTAAAACCAAACTTTCATCAATGTAAAAACATTCCCATTAAAAATTTAATGCCTTCTTAGTGGGAAGATGTCTTTTTTAAAACCAATCATAAAACACTAATGATAAGTATAGAAGCTTCCCATTATATATGAAATTTATAAATAGATTGATGAATCATATATTCCCATGTTATAGCAAGGTATCATAACCATTAATGAAATATTTTAAATTCTTATGGAAAATCCATAAGAAAGAATAAAAACAATTTGATCAATTTTAACAATCACATTGAATTCATTACAACCCAGTCCATTTAAAACCCCACATTAAAGAATAAAATTTCATCCATAAATAATTAATATAACCCTTCATGGATAATATAAAATTCATATTTCAGAGTATTAGAGCATCAAAAAATAATGACTAAATGAAAATTGAAATCAATGTTTAGCCATTTAAAATCCATTATATTGAGATTCCTACTATAAAATTGAATTAGATATATCCTAATTCGATGGAAATAACTGGAATTGGGAAAATGGTGTCCTTATATTCATAATAAACATAAATAAAAAATCCCAATAATTACTGCAGAGTTGTTGATAAATGAATGTTTGGGTTCCCTCATTATATATATATTGAAGAACATTGAAGGAATATATTTAAAATTTGATGAAATCATGATGAAAATAGATAAAATCAATCTAAGCCATCTTGAGATAAATTAAAAATGTTCTAATCCCATTAGATAATTTTTGTAGGACATGAGGAGATAGATTCACATGATGGTGAAATGAAATAGGGGATGTGGGAATTAAAATATGGTATGTGAATATTTCACTAAAACAAAAAATATTTAATGATTTGAAATGACCATAGTATTTAGTTGTAATAATAATAAAATGAACCAACCATGTAGGAGCTATAGTCTTCACAATACATTATCACATTATTTTTTAGATCCCCCCTGTTTAGATATTCCATAATCAAGATGGGGAAAATCATGTATTCTACAAATCAAAATAATCTTATGATTAACTGTGTGGTTATACTGATCAAGTGTAGGGGTTTATTTACTCATGAAACCATGTTTCCAACAACCATTGACATGGAAATATATGAGTGAATAAATGGGAAAAATAAAAACCCCAATCATGTATACCATTTACATAGATGCAGTAATAAGGGTTCTCATATTTAATTTTATATTTTTTTTGGTTTTACATATTATTTTTGTTTTCATTGATAATCAATGTAATCATGTGTTTTCTTTAGAGACCTGATTTATTAATAACCAGGTTGAATCTAGATAAAACATATAATTAGTAGAATATATTATGTACCAAGTAGTTTGTTCCAATTCTAATTCAGAATATATATTATGTCTTAGAGAATATTTCTTATATGTATTGAAAATGGAGTGTGATTGTATATAAATAGGCCCAATATAAGAAATTATGATTCAAATATAGGATAATAGGGGTAAAAAGGGTGAAAATGTGATCTCGTGCATGTTTTTATGGGTTTTTGACAATATATAGCTATCAATGGAGTGGGATGAGGGTTTAATAACAATTCATATATTTTTTTAATTACAATAAATATTGATTATGACCTATGTGAATCTGTTTATTTTTTTTTACATGGTTTAAATATATCTTTTACTAATTATGGTTTGATAATGGTTATTTTTGTTGGTTTTTATAAAATGATACATTTTCTATACAGAATTTTCACTCCCGTAGTGGGATTGTGTGCACACGTATGTGGATGACTTTGAAATTATTCTATTAAATGAAGACTCCATATATATTCAACATAGGGAGATGTTTTTTATCATCATATATATATATATGGATATTCCATACATGTTAAGTTAGGGTTTTCAGGTTGATTTTGTGAACCGTCAGAGGATACTATTTTCACTATATAATGGATTCTATTCATTTCATTAAACTGTTAATGGTTATGTATTATGGATATGAATGTTTATAGTGAACGTGTTATTTTATATCACAATGTATGATGGGTTAATTTTTATACTATTGTGAGTGTCTATGGGATTGTTTTAATTATTGGTACATCACTACATTTTTTTTACTTTTGAAACTGGTAGAATATAATGATTCATCTTATCAATAAATAATTAGTGTAATTCTTATTTTCATTTTTCAATCCATACATTACATATTCTAAGATCATGAATACATGTATATAATATCTAGGGTCACTATTGGTGAGGGATGACAATGTCAAGACATAACCCATCATATAAGACATAGTGTTCATGAATACCTAATTTATTACAAAAAAATTGAATTTGAAATACGACATTATATTATTATCTTGTTATGAATTTGAAATATATTTTATGTGTAATTACATATAGTCTGAGATGGATCAGGGAGATCCTCTGTTTCATGTTGCAGATTACCCATTATTGTCAGTATTTTTATATTGTACTCTTTTAATCCACGGTGTATATTTATTATATATTTTTTCATTAATTACCTTATATGTTCAATTTTTTTTAAATATTGTATGTTACATGTTGTATTTTTTACGTTTTATTACGATTATTGAATTTTTTAATGTCATCCTTTGTTTTTTTAACTATTTATATCAAAGGGTACAGTTTCATAAAAATATCCTACGGACCTTCTCTACTAGTTAGTAAACTCTCATATATAGGGTAGAATTTCTAAGGTATTTTTTATCTTATTTGTTCATAGTTGTGTTTAATTTTACAAGTGAAAATTCAACATTATATTAAACTATATTTTCGTACAGTTATTTTGTAATTTTATTTGTATATTTAGAATGGATGTATCCTATAATGGCACCCCATATAGTATGGTGGTGAGCTTTTTATTTCATTATAGGAATAGGTGGTGTTACAAAAAAGAAATATAAATTTATGGTTTGTTCATAGTGCATGGGAAATAGAATAGGGAAATTTCACATAAGTTCTCATTCACCGAATTCCTCCCTCCACTATTGTTGGATTGATTTAAAACCTCTTCTCCTACACTTGAATAATAATCAAATGTTGTGACCTTTGTCATTAATTATACTAAATATATATTTTCAATATTTACATTAATAAATATATAATTCCATTACTAATTATTTTCATGAAATCATTTTTCTTGTTGTATGATCTTTAGTGTATAAGTTTAGTCCACCCCCTCTAAATTAAATGTCTTATTTATAATAATATATTTTATAATATCAAATTCATTTTATATTTTTTTAATTTAGAAATACTTCAATCTCCATGAAATAATTCCATCACATCATAATAGTTTTTGGAATTTTTTTTAATTTATTATTTTATCACTACTATAAGACAGTAAATATGATAAAACTAGAATTAGAAACCAAAATTATTAAAGTATAACAATTTGAGTAAATTTTTTATATATATCCTAATATTTTTATTGATATATAAAAGGATTATATAAAATAGTTTGATCTTAAATAACATTATTAATCATTCCTCTACTATTAAAAACAAAATATTGTTCACATAATGAATTTGAGTCCATCCAAAAAACATATCCTCCTTTACAAAATAACTTTTCATTTAGAATTATTATTAATAGGTTCCCCAACCATTTAATTTTAATGTTGTTTTATGCATCGTTAAATGTTTGAAATCACCACTATATATGACTAGGAAAGAATATATTGAGAATTACATTTTGGAATAAAAAAAATAATTTTCATATATTCATATACAAAAAATATATATTTAATAATATTCTTTATCCAAAGAATCAACTAGATTTATAATATGAAACTGCTATATTTTGATAAATAACATTAAAAATAAATGTAACTATATTTATATTTGTAAATATATTTAATTTTTTAATCAAGTAATTATATATGATTTCAATAAATAAAACAATTAAAATAACACCTTAATAATTTAAATATTTCTTACTATTGTTTCGGTGGTAAATTAATAAAATTTCATCCATGAAAGGCAGGGTCATTCAAAAATATATTAAGGCATAATTTTCCATCCTTGTACCTCAATGAACTATATATAAATACCCTATTATAAAAATTATAAAATATATAAAAAATTAAATATAAACATTGTTGAAAGAAATTATCTTTACCATGCCCCACATTCCACGTATAGGATGTTATTATAGAAGGATGTTATTTAATCAAACTTGTGAATGAAGAAATATTCCAGATTTTAATACCTCTATGATTATAATTATGAAAGTGTGAATATATTCAAAATTTAGAATAATTAAATCATATAACCTACACAGATAATTTTTCCCTACAAAATTATAATTCTTCCATCTTAATATATTATTAATGAATATCACTAAAATAAAATCATATGAATCATCCCAATATCATGTATTGATAACTTGAACTGAATAACATGTTTTAGAGATTGGATCAGGCCAATTTCTATGTATTCTAGTTTCATGGATATATCGAAGGTAAAAGAAATATTTATTTATTTATCACCAATATTCATTAATTTTATCAAATATCCACATTATTTTCCTCCCTTGCAGATGATATTTATAAATCACCTATCATTATTCATAGTGGATAAATAAAAAAACACGGGTTTATTTATACATGAGTTAATACATTGACTGATCCGAGTTACCCATTTCATTAATGAATCTACATTAGCAAAATAATTTTTTGTTACTCCTTAATTAATAAGATCCAATATGGGAAGGTCATTTGATCATTATCTCCTAAAATTACAACTCCATATAAAAATTATTATATTTGAGTAAATCATTTAATATATTTTCTAGGTTTATAGGAATTGGAATGTAATGATTTGTACAAATTATATTACATGATTATGTAGAGTGGCATGAAGTACTACTTCATTCCATAAGATTACCACTCAATAATGGGATATGTTGTTTGCATTCATCATATTCTAGAAATGGCTGCAATGAAATTTAAAAATATAAAAAAACATAAAATATTATTCCTCCCTAAGTATCATTTATAAATAATTTGGGGACGATATCAAATTTAACATTGTTGTATTTATGTAGACATATTCTAATTATGATTAATATTTTCATTAATAATGTAATTTCAAATAGAAAATAAGATTAATATTTTATTTATATATCTCATAAAAAAGTATTTTAACTCTTGAAAATGATAATGTTTATTATATAAAAATAAAAATAATTATTATTTTATTTAATATTATTTTGAATTTATAAATTTTGTTATCAAATCTATATATAAACACAACATTTTAATATATATAAACAAAAAATACATACAATATTTTTATGAAAATAATTTTTTTTTTAATGTTGTTGTTTTATTGTTTTTAACATTTTAATAAAGTCATTATGTAATGAAATTGTATTTATATATGAATTTTATATTATAAATATTTATAAATAAATTTATACATAGAAATATTATATATATATATTTATCATTTAAATAATGTAATAATGCTTTTATAAAATATATATTATTATTATTATCAATATATATATATATATATATAAGAAACCAAAAAATTTATGATATACTTACATTAAAATGACTTTTCGAATTAAAAATATAATATAACTTTTCATTACCATTTAATGACTATAAATCATTTTTTTTGTTACGGTAAAAATTTAAATTATAAAATAGAAATTTAATTTGAATATTAAAATTTAGTACCAAAATATTTAATTCTAAATGTAAATTATACTATTACAATATTAATTTATATCGTCATCATTCTTGTTTTCAATTAACATGTAATATATCCTTTTGTTACGCATATTATATATTTAGTATTATAATTTTTAGAACAATATTATATATTTTTTCTCTATATATAAAAGTTAATCTCTTTATTAAATTATCCTTTCAATTTTAATTGAAAATTTACATTTGATTTTGTAGAAATTATATCGAGTTATAAAAATTTTAATTTAATCCATGAATTTTACTACGTAACCATTCAATTGTTCTTGTATATTAATAAGGAGAGATAATTTATATTATTGAATGGTTTATTACTAATTATAATTTTGTGTGTTATGTAAAATGTTGATGTGTAAATTGGTGAAATACAATATAAAATTATAAATAACCATGAGAAATAATGGTTTCCATTTTCTAATATAGTTGTACTTTATGTTGAGTTGATGTTGACCAAATTCCCCCTATTAGGATTTAATTGTGAAATTACAAGTGATGATTTTCCTTTTTTATTGGTTCTGTGGACGGGGGGTTCCACTCATAATACACTTTTGGAGGAATTATTTCCGGCTCTCAGACTCTCATATTTATTATTATGATGTATGTGAATCATTCCGAAATCCCTATATGGGACATGTTACTACATTTATAGTGATAATTAATCTACATGAATCCAGGTAGCATATTTATGTAAAAAAAGATCTACATTGACAAGACTATCTTTTAATTTCATAGATTCTCCATTTATTGGGAGATTAATATATATATATATATACTATATTCTCTATCCATATTTAACATGATGACTATATTATAGTTTAGAGAGATATAAGTGAGCCCTAAATAATTTATCACCATCTACAAAGGTGGTATGTGTTTTAGAGTATGGATCGGTACCGGGATATGGGATTCCCATATTTTGTAATGAGTGGAATAAAAAACCATATATTTTGGTTCCGCTTAATGTGATATGTCACATCTTTTTTTGTCATGTTTCAAGTACCATGAGCTTTATTTTAGGTCCAGTAAGCCATGTATAAATGATATTTCTTCTAATATCATGATTCCTATATTTCTAATGTGTTGGGAATGAACATTAATGAGTTTTTCATATGTATCGTCCATTACCAAAATTATAGTCAATGTAGATATAATTTCATATTAAAAGGTTATGTGGGCACACTTCTTCATGATGTTTAATATTTTGTGATAAGGAAATTATTATATGAAATAGAAATTCATAATTCTATTATATGATATGCTCGAGTTTTCTAGTATTTGATTATGTGGGAAATAATTATAGTCAAAAAAAATTATTCCATAACATTTATTGGTAATTAAACATTAGAGGGTATGGCTTCTCGTAGAGAATACAACCCCCATAGAAAGTGATGTGTAGCTAAGAAATGTTTCTATCGATGAATGATATACTCTCCTAGAATACTGACTGTTGGTCGGAGTGGATACTCAAGAGGGGGGCGAATTGAGTACCAATAAAAATTTATGTTAAAAATTATTTCTATTGAAATCCCCAATTTATTAATAATAGTTAAACATTAGTGAATTTTAAAAACTGTAAAGGTTCAATTAGGTTCTCAAAAGATTGATTATGTCTTAGTTAATTTAATCAGAAGATTAAATTGGATTTTGAAACTAATCTACTGATTTAAAATAGTTACAAACACTTTCTAGATTATCTATCAAACTAACATTAAAATAGATTTGTATTTCAAAGTAATTTGCAGCGAAATATTAAATATATAGTATATTTTAAACTTAATCTAAGAATGTACAGCAGATGTAAAACAAGTGGTTCAGTCTCAAGCCGAGACCTATTCCACTCCACTTGGTGATCACCTGCCACCAAGAAGTTTATATAAATAAACTATGATCCACACCCAGGATTAGGGTTAACAACAGATCATAGACTATCCAGGCCACCCAGGGACCTCAAATATAGTTTTAGTGGGAAACAAAAATAATGATCAGGCCACGTAGGGACCTCTAACACAGTTTTCGTGGGAAAAAATAATGATCATGCCACCCAGGGACCTCTACCACAGTTCCTGTGGGTAAACGGGAGTAAAAGGTTTAATGTGAGGAGTTTGATGTCCTCTAGTTCAGCGCATGAGTTAGTGTGTGTGTAAAATATATAGAGTACCCACACCACTCAAATGTAAACAAACGAATCACTTAGATTAAGTAGAAAAGATTTTAGAATGTTCTACTGATTATCAGTGCAGCTTTGGACTCCTTTGATTCAACAGAAATGCTTCAGAGTCCTTCTCTGGTTTTTCTGTTGAAAAAAATATTGTCGTGGGTCATCTTGTGTTCTTCCCGAGTGAATATATGTTCTTGATTCCAATGTAATTCTTGTGTTCTTTATTAGTGTTTGATTGCATGCATTAGAGTACTTTTAAGATCGTGCAATGTGTTCTTCACTATTGTGCTCAGGATTGTCTTTCTGTTCAGTATAGATCACTTGAGTTTCTTGATTTTCTATATTTTTCTCTCGTGTTCACACTTCTCTTTATCTTCGAATGCATGAGGTTGAGCTAATAGGTTCTATGTATTTTTTGCCTCTTACCTCGTACTATGTCTACAAATAATCATTAATTATGTTAATTCATTAAAGTGGTCAAATATGACCGTTAAAAATTTAAATAGTAAAACAACAAAAGAGTTTAAGAAATGGTATCATAGTAGTTATGCAACTTGTGTCTCCTTCATAGTGTCTTCTTAATGATATATCCTTAATGGTATCTCCTTCATGGTATCTCCTTCATGGTGTCGTCTTCATGGTATGTCCTTCACGGTATCTCCTTCACGATATCTCCTTCACGATGTCTTCTTCATGGTATCTCCATGTCACGGTGTCATGCACATGGTGTCTGAGTCAAGGTGTCTGGCTTACAGTGTCTGGCTCACGGTGTCTGGCTTAAGGTTTCTAGATTACGGTGCCTTGACAACTGTGTTTGGATAAATGTGTATGTTCTTAGTGTCTTGCTTCATGCTGTCAGGATTACTGTGTCATGGTGTCTGGTGGTCACGATGTCTCATTTCTCATGGTGTCTCACTGGTCATGGTGCTTGTGGCTTGCTCATAGTGTCTAACATACTGTGTCAAGCCTCACGGTGTCTTGTACTTATGAAAATAACTATATTCAGACATAAAAAGTAATATGAATAAAATAAATTGAACTTAACCAATATAAATTAAAAGATAACATGAAACATAAATACACATGATTGATAAGATATGTGAAATTTATGATCAGGAATAAGATGTGTAATTATTATAATGATTTTTGATCATTAAAAAATGATTAATACATGAGGAGTCCAACAATCTCCCCCTTTTTGATGATCACAAATCAAGTATAGTTAAAGGGTAAATTGAATGCAACTAGTGAGAAAATAACATATAGAATAACAGATAATTATATCCTCTCACTTTTTCTCCTCCTTTTGGGATTATCAAAAATTAGAAAGAGTAGAGGGAAAAAGTGCATATGTCATTAAAAAAGTTCGGAGTTCAACATAATGTAGAAACATAAAAATCATATACATCCCCATCAAAAAGAAAGTAGTCATCATGCTTCTTCAGGATGTAGCCTTCTCATTGCCTTTATCAGTAGTAGAAGAGGAATCCATAGGGGCAGTTGCTCATGTGGAATAAGGAATAGAGGTGGTATACAAAGAAGGTAAAATTAGACCATCGAATAAAGAGGGAGCCAAAGTGGGAGCTGTAGAAGATCTAGACTATGGCTGATCAATAATCACTGGCCTAATCTGAGTAAGAGCTTGGCTAATAGACATCGTAGTTGAGGCTAAAGCAGGAAGTCCAGGTCTGAGAGGGGAAGCAGCTGGAGCAACTATAGCCGTGCTCTGGACATGAAGGAAAGGCTTCAGAAGATTGATGATGTCTGTAATAATTTCTCCTCCATACTGAATTTCCTTTTCAAAATCATCTTTATTCTCCATGAACTTATCCAATAGTCTGGAAAACTCAGTAATCTTATGAACTTGTGCGTTGAAGGCCTGAGTCATAAGTGGGATCATCATATTATCGACAAGATACTTAATGTGATTGGTTATATCGGTTTTAGAGAATATCTGGTGGAAACAGAAATATATCTTCTTGGTGATCTCCTGCTGAGAATCATTGGCAATCTTTGAATAAATTTGAACCAGATCAAGCACTCTATCACTGTTCATAACAACATCAGATAAAAGATGCCATATTAAAACCACTAAAGGCATTATAAATCTATTCCATGATTATAGATCTGAGCAGATAATGATCCAAAGAAGGAATTGAGGTTTGACCAGAGGGAGGAGAAGCCTTGAAAGATATAGTTAGAGATTTGAGCTGTTTCAGGACTTTTTTAAGACAACCAGTGTATTCATCTATATGTTTGTTCAGGTTCTCCACAAGCTCTCTCATTCATTGCAACATTATTATGTTCCTTTCTCCGATATTTTCAACAAACGATATCATGAAGGGATGCATCTGGGACACAATGTCTCGAGAGATGTTTGAAACAGAAGGTTCAGGAGAAGCAAAAATAGGTGGAGGATTTGATCTGGAATGTAGTACTTTTTGGAGTATTTGAACCATACATTACAAAGTTTCAACATCAGTACTAAGAAGCTTGTTTTCAACCCTTACTTCTTGAATTTCACAGATCATCCTAGGTTGAATGTGCATGTTTCCGATGATTTTGCCGGGGGGCGCGCGTCCGTCCACTGGGGAGGGCGCGCTGCTTGTTTCCCTACATTCCCTCTTTCAAAAGGCGGGTGGAATCCGTTCCTTGATCAGGGATATCTGCTCCTTGATCAAAACCGGGATGATGGGATGTCGGTTCTTCCCTCAGTGGATTCCTCCTCGGAGTTCATTACCAAGATCGGGTCTCCCTCATAGATCTAAGACGTGTTTGTGAATCTCATTCCCGGTGCCATATCTACATGGACGCCATTTAATTACGCTGCTTCCGTTAAGACGCTCCAAGGGGTCTTGTCAGGAAAGAAACCTGCTGTGAGGAGAATGGTCACATTGGGGCGTCATCGGCATGTCTGTCTTTGGTCCCTCATCATAGGGCTTCTAGAGGGTGCGGAAGCCCGAGGCATCCCACATCGAATGTGGGGAATGCGTACCATATGAGGTTTTCCTCAGCTTCCCATTCTTAACACGAGGTATGTCGCGAGTTTAACGTCTTGCGTAGACGTATCGGGTTGAAGGATCCCTAGGGGGGAACACCGATGTTGGGGCCAGCACGTGGGCGGATTCCCATATATCATGGAGTGGGAAAGGGTGGCATGATCTCACCGGGATGTGGTGGCCCGGGTAAGGATCATGATGGATGGTGGAGTGAAACATGGGGCTTACGTTCTGAGACGGCCCAAGAGGGGGGATACAGTTTAACATCATGCGGGACAAGGGGTTCGGGGCTTACGCTCTGAGGCTGCCCAAGAAGACGAACACAGTTTAACGCCATGCGGGACGAGGGCATAAAGTTTAACGTCATGCGGGACGAGGGCATGTGGGGCTTACGCTCCGAGGCGGCCCATGGTGAGTATGGGGCTTACGCTATGAGGCGGCCCATGGTGAGTATGGGGCTTACGCTCTGAGGCCACCCATGGTGGGTATGGGGCTTACGCTCTGAGGCGGCCCATGGTGGGTATGAGACTTACGCTCTAGGGCGGCCCATGGTGGGTAGTGAACCGACGTGAAGAGGTCAGAATGGCTGGGTGGCGGGCTTGAACCTCATGGAGGCTTCCTATGTACCATGCCTTGACATGGATAAAAGTCCTCGTAGTTGGGGAGAAAATGGGGTTCTTGGCACACCGACAAGGAGACGGTTTGGGCCAATGATTTTTGGGCATGAACCTCAGGGAGGCTTCCTACCTACCATGCCTTAACACGGATCAAAGTCCACGTAGTTCGCTGTGATGGGGCTTATGCTCTGGGGTGGCCCATAAGAGGATGTCATGGTCGGTGTGGGAAACAAGAGGCAGCAGGGACCAGACGATCATGTCGTGAAGGGTGCATCCATGAGAAGCGGAATGGGGCTTATGCGTTGAGCGGCCCAAAGAGGAAACAGGGGCTTACGCATGGTTATTGTCCCTTGGTGCTGGGGCTTACTCTAGGGTTGAGGCCTATGGTGCGACAAAGCACAGTGGGGAAAGGACTTCTCTGGCCTTTGCAGGGGGGAAGTACAGAGATGCACGGGTGCAATAATCTGAAAGTAAGGTTAGGGGATTACGCTCTGAGGCAGCCCTTCCCCCATGGAAAAAGGCCGCTCCGACAAGGAGGATCTCATTCCATGTGAGGAAGAGTCCACTCCCGTGGAGATGAGTGGTGTAAAAAATGTCCGAGCTGGGGGGACCCTACGTGCGAAGCACGAGGTTGGACCATAGTTTAACGTCTTGTGTTAAGGATGAGGTGCTTAGCAACTTAACGTCCTGCAGCTTGGACGAGGTGGGTTCGCTACACACCCCTAGGGCTTACATTCTCAACTCCCTCTACCCCTTGTTGGAGGGAAGGCATCGGCAAGGCCATGGTGAAGGGGGGTCGTAGGGAGAACCACTGGGGGGTCCATGTTAGTGTGGCAATGCGAAGAGGCAATAGCCGTTAGCGTGCCTCTTTAGAGAAGCATATGGCAAAGCAACGCAATGGGAAACACGGCCCAAGGGAACTTCAGGTTACTTCGCACAAGCCTGGAAGGTCGTTCTGGAAAACAACGCATGGCGCGCATGCCCGGCAAGGAAGACATCAGGTGTCGGTGTAGGGGGTAGCCAAGGGGCGTCAAGGTGAAGAGTCCTGGGGTTTGGCGTGCAAAAGGGAAGGTTTTCACGCAAAAGACCAGGACGGCGCACAGTTGGAGCAAAGGAATTGCGCGCGGAGAGGGAACTAAGCGCAGGGTTTTGCGCGCATGGTAGGGTATTGCGCGCACGAGGCATAGATTGCGCACAAGACTGGAACACTGCAGAGGGGGAAAATTCACTGATGCCGGTGGAGTTTCGTGCAAAGGCGAACTTCGGTGCATGGTTGCGCGAAATGAGGGTTTAACCTAGAAGTCATCTTTCGCGCGGGGGAGCCGAATTGCGTGCACGAGTGTCGCTTCGGATTCCTCATCCCCCAAATCATTCGGGGTCACCTTCTATTTATAGGCGACCACTGGCGCAGAATCTAGGCGGCGTGTGAAATTCTTCGCACCACGTGCAGCCGGCATGCAAAAACTCACCATGCAGAACCGTGACGCTTAAAGATTGCATGCCTCATCAGTTCAATTGCGCAAAACCCGATGATTCTACGTGTGCAGAATAATTTTTCATGCGGAGCCTCCTTTATTTCGTGCACCACATCCCGGGCCTCTGGATCGGGCCTCTGATTCCAAATATGACTTCGCTTCGTCATTTCTAAACTTCCTCCGATAGTTACGGATCTTTTTCAGCGTCAAGAAATGCCCCCCCTTGGAATTGGATCGGTGAGAGGTCGCAACGATCGGATTCAAGGGAAACGCCGAAAGGCCAAAATGCTAAATCTCCTGATCAAGTTGCGCGCAAAAATCCGATGGGGAGCACAAAACTATGGACGCGCGCGGAATCCTCTTTCCGCGCGGCGTGGAACCCTGGCCTCACCTATAAAAATGGGCACTGGGACCCAACTCTATACGTCCTCTTTTTTCCGTGCGATAAGTTTATCGCTCTCATGCGCGAAATCACTCCATGGCTGCGCGTAATAACACACTGGCGGTGCAGAAGTCATTCCGAAAATTGGCGGTCATTTCGCACCAGACTGGGATCTTCTGCGCTTCGCGTGCCGATTGCGCACTCATCTATAGGATTTCGCACAACTCCTTCAGATTTTGCCCAAAACTCCCCGATTCCGCGCACTACATCTGGATTCCGCCCAACTCCCGAAAAATTTGAGATGGCTGCAAACCGAGTCGATGAGGGGGAAGCCACTGCTCGTAGGAAAAAAATGGCGGCGAACGAGGAGGTTTATGGTGGCAAGGTGATTGTTTCCAACAATATGACCTCCTTCAATCTGCTAATTCCAGCCCAGAAGACGTATCCCCTGTCTGACAACCTCCCGCTCTGGAACTTTGGCATCCTGGAGGAGGTGCCCCTGCCGGGCTTCGAAGTGGACATGCCACGGTCTTGGGTGACTCGGGAGGCCAAACTTCTTCACTATAACATCACCAAAAACGGCCATCCTTCTAGGGAAACTAGAAATATGGATGTATATGTCCTGAACCTGAGGACTAGGACCATTACTGGGGACGAGCCGATGGCAGAGGATTCTTCGTCCCTCTACGTGAGCACGTTCCGTCAGAGCATCACAGATGACACGAAGGGCTGGCTGAAGGATTGGGACCTGTGGTCCGGGGGCAACTTCACCAGCGAATGGGCCTGGGCGTTTTGGGTCCGCCATACCTACGACCAGTTCGGGGACGAACTGCGGTATATTGGCCTATTCGAGGCAGTATGGACATTACAGTTCCACTTCCATCACCATCCTGAACTCGGACCGAAGCTCTTCACCTGGTGGTCACCTGACACCATAATATTCCACCTTCATCATGGGGAAGTCGGCATCAGTCTCTGGGATGTTCACTGCATCGGCGGTATCCCACTGGAGGGTTACCAATACGACGAGTTCGTTCCTCCAATAAACACCTGGGGAGACAGGACGCGGACACCGATGCTAATGTGGCACCTGCTGGAGCTGGCCAAAGAGAGGCTGGGGGTCAAGGACTTCTTGAAGGATGTAGACTTCAAGGGCTGGTTCAGCCTGTTCCTTGAGAAGGATCCGGCCGTCAAGATGTCGGGACGGGGAAAACAGTGCCCAACCGCGACTCAGAAGAGCAAGGACGGGTCATACTGGAAGACCCTGGAGGCAGGGCAATACGAATCATGGGGCTACCGCATCATTGAGGCTCGAGACCCGAAGGTCCGGTATGCCGGGTTCCTTGCCGCCTTTCTGAGCGGGTGGCTCCTGCCGGTGCGGGACACGAGGATGGGTGTCCGTCCAGCGGAATTGGTGATGGTGGGCTCCATGGCCACCAAAAAACGGTTCAACATGGGCGTCCCTGAGCTGGCCAAGCTGTATACCATCCTGGGGCGCATCTCACGAGGGGGGTTGCCTCGGAGGTTCTGTGGTCCCTTCCAGATCTTCCTTGGCTGGGTGGCAGCTCATCTCGGAGGGTATACTTTCCCCAACGCCATCTGTCCTCCGGGCAATGGCTTGCGACCGTCCTTGCTAAAAATTGCACGGGTGGCACCATTGACGCTCAATGAGGAGGGCATGAGGATCCGCATTGACAACCATGCCAACTTCAACTTTAGCCCATTCCCCACCCCGGTTGGCCAGCTGGTGGACAACGAGAAAGGCTCTATGGAACAATAGGAATACTTCCAGAGCATTCGGGGTGGGGTGCTCATGGCTCGAATTGACGGGAAGGTGATCTGAGAGCCCTACGTGCCGTCCTGATTCACCAGGCAGTTCGGGTGCCTTCAGCGAATGCCGAAGAAAGTATTTGCGGCTGTCTGGAAGGAGAAGAATCCATGCGTCTTGCGCCAGATGTGGTTGATGATTACCACTTTCAGCTCTGGCGACGTTTTTACTCTTCCTCCCACCGGGGTCGATGCTGTCCTAGCAACCGAATATGCCAAAAACTGGACCATTGCGTACCCTGAGGGGCTATTACGCAAGCGCGTCCGGCAGCTCGAGGTTACACGCATGGAAACCGGGTGATGGGAAAGAAGGAACGATTCCGTCAGATGGGGGAACCAAGGGTGCATCAGGCAGTGAGGCCTGCGCAGGCCGGGACTTCGGCAGCGGGAACATCAGATGGTGCTACCATGTCCTCGTTACCCGCAGGGGGGTCACATGAGGAGGCCAGGGAGCTGCCCGGGAACCAGATAAGATATCTGCTCGAAGCTTCCCAAGATGCAAATCTCCCGGCACTGTGGTTGGCCTGGATGACCCTGCGGTAATCGCTAAGTGTCGAAGCCATATGGTAGAAGATAATGCAGAACGGGATCCAATTGCCGGAGGTCGGGCTCGTTTGAATTACCGACCGAGTGAACTTCCATCAGTGGAATGCTTATCTGACAGCCATGGATGCATACACACGACAAAGGGGGTGGCGTGCAGAGCCAACTTTCCTAGTGAATGTGATGCTCGGCCAGGAGCATGATCCGGAAGTGATGCCGCTGGGAGAAGGTGACAGCGACGAGGAGCCGAAGGGGGAGGAGGAAACTGGAGAGGATGGAGGTGAGGGAGAAGACGAAGAAGAGGAGCCCGAAGGTGAGGGGTCGCAAGGGGTGACCTACCAAGGCAGTCTCCGAGAGAGGAGCGAGATTGCCGACTATGATCTCGACATAACTGAGATTCTCGAGGTTTGCCTCTGTCTTCATTCATTTCCCTCATTCATCCATTCTACTTTCCAACTTCTAACTAACTTCCCCATCCTACTCAGGAGAAACTGATTGGCGGACGGGTGTCGCCACCAGAGGAGGGGGGAGAGGAACCAGTGGGACATGATGGGGATCTGACACCCATCATTGAATTAACCAGCACAGAGGGGTCTCCCCTTATGGCGGCTCCTATAACGGCCGGAACACTGGGGACCAACGCTCTAGATTCTTGTAAGTCTCACGCTTCGCTACTGGTGCTTGGTGTCAAAAGATCCCGTCTGACCAGCATATGCCCTGCGCAGTGATCTCAACACTGGAGGCACGTCAGGCCGTGGAGCCCGGGCCATCCGCGAGTGGACCAGCGGCGGACATACCACCTCGTTCGGAACATGCTCTATGCACTGAGTCGGCCCCGATAATTGATGAACAGGGGGTGGCAGACATCAGCGATGCTATTCATGAGACGAGGTCGGAAGCTGGTGGAGGCATCATTGCTGCTCGGGCGAGAGAAAAAGGTCGTCCAGACGTCGAGGATTCTATCCCTCACAAAGACATCTCTGAGACGGATCCTGCTGCCAATCTGCTGGCGGCCTTCCCTATATACCGACCTGCTGACCTTGAGGAGATAGATGACTCAGACTCAAAGGCAGCCGAGGAGAGCCGGATGACACGACGCAAGGGGTGGAAGTGTATCCAGCGCTTTATCAGGCAGCCCCAGTCCGATTGGCTGAGGCGGATGGGATCACTTCAGACCTGGCTGCGCTTCCTGTGTGCCCGAGGGGCTGACGCTCAGCATCTTCATCTGACGGTCTGTGATTACAGGGACGAGAAGATACACAAGAGCAGCTGGCACAATGACATTTCCCAGTGCCAGGAAGGATCGGCAAGTGCTCAAGCACTGCTGAGGGCGGAGCAGGAATTCGGGCCCCTCGAAGGGCAAGCGGCAGATAAGGAGGCCTTCATCGCAACATTCTCCGAGCTCGTGGAGCAACTGACGGCCCAGCTGGCTGATGCATAGGAACAACTGGTGGAGGTGAGTCACCAGATGACAGTGCTTCGAAGCGAGCGGGCGCAGGCACAAGCTAGGGCTAGGGAGCTGCGCTCTATGGTGGCCAATGAGGAGAGAGTCTTCAAAGAGCGAAAATCGGTCCTGGAGGCTACCTTCCAGAGGGTAGCAGCGCTGTAAAGATCGCTTCAACACGCTAATCCCTAAGGGCTTTGTGTTTTTCCATCTCATGAACTTTTTTCTTGTACTACTCATCATCTCAATCCAATATGTGGTCAAATCCACTCATTTGTACACTTGGTTTAATGCGCTCAACCATAGTTTCAAAACGAATAGCAACTTCCCCCTAGGTTCCCATGGGACGTTCCAAACACGAGAAGCAAGAGATGATAGTACCATCATTCCGTTCAACTGTGGGGCGCTGACCATGCTTCTGGCGTCCAAAATCGGGCCGGGACTTTTGAGGAGACCCCGGGACGATTGATGTGTCGACTTCTCAATGTGCTTTAACACACGAGCGGGGCAATGCTAGGGGCATTGAAATCCATCCGAACACAAGGGGATGGAGAGAAAGGGTGCATCACGCTGCCCAAATTCGTAACCCAATGGGGCAGAACCATAGAGGATAACTATCAACCATGGCAGAAACAAAGCATCCACATCACATTGGCCTGAAATGGGGGGACAATAAATGAGAGCTGACCGCTGACCATGTTCGCAACACGGGGCCTAACTCAAATATCGTTGTTCAGTCTTCCGAAACATTGGCCCAGGACAGTAGGCGGACCATAGGTCGAGCATCCATACTATTAGGGGGTCCTGTCAAACATGACCAGTTCTTCGGAATGTTGGCCCAGGACAGTAGGCGGACCACAGGTCGAGCATCCATACTATTTGGGGGTCCCGTCAAACACGAAAGGAAATGAGGATCCGAATAAGGGGGACACAAAGCGTGGAAGTTGCAGTGGTGGTTTGTTCGAACAGAGTCCAACACTCTCGAAATTGCGCCACCATGGCGAAGGCGCATTAGGCGGACGCACCAACCTGATCACGAGTCGTCCCAATTTCTAGGCAGGACCTCTTTGGCGAGAGAACTGTCGCTTCCCATTATTACCATGGGGCGTCCCCAACATGATCGGGGTAGATATCCCGATTACACCACTTCCCATGATGTCGGGCCGAGGGGCCGACAATAAGGAGGGACGTGGTTTAGTAATCCCTGGGGCTGGACCCATGAGAAGACGTCTGGGCGGTCCTACGTATCTCATAAGGATGAGAATCAAGCCACACGTAGTTCTTGAAAATACAGTTTAACGTCATGCGGGACGAAATACAGTTTAACGTCTTGCGGGATGGAATACAGTTTATCATCATGCGGGACGGAATACGGATCTTAGTTTTAGTTCTTAGAGCTTGGACCGTAAGGATCTTAGTTTCGGGTCTTAGAGCTCAGACCATGAGGATATTAGTTTTAGGTCTTATAGATCGGACCATGAGGATCTTAGTTTTAGGTCTTAGAGCTCGGACCATAGGGATCTTAGTTTTAGGTCTTACAACTCGGACCATAGGGATCTTAGTTTTAGGTCTTAGAGCTCGGACCATGAGGATCATAGTTTTAGGTCTTACAGCTCGGACCATGAGGATCTTAGTTTTAGGTCTTAGAGCTCGGACCATGTGGAAAGGGGAGAAACAGACACATGGCATGATAGTTACAAAATCTGACGTGAATGATGACCTAAGCCCTACTTACCATGTCTTCTTCGGGGAAATGCTCGAGTAGAGGAACCGAACACAAAGGTAGGATGGCTGGGCCCGCAGGGAAGTACCCCGGGAGCTCCTACGTATCTCATAAGGATGAGAATCAAGCCATACGTAGTTCTGAAAAGTGACACGGTAAGATACCAGTGCCAGGGAAAAGGGGAGTGCAGGCATGGCCCTTGCGCTGAATGAAGCAGAATTTGATAAATATTGTTTGTCCTTTAAGGTGGGTGGTTTTTTATTGTTGTGAAGTGACAGACCTAGAGTAGTAGGCCATGGTGTCACCACAAGCATCAAGCCGTGATAGGCGTTGACAAATGGCATGGCACAAGACCAATACCCAACGTGATGTCCTCTACAATGAGGTCACCACAATGCAGTGCCGTTTTTCGTCGTGCGGCCAGGATGATAATGTCACAGTTTAGGGTCCTGTGGTAGGACCAGTAACATAGTTTAAGGTCATATGGTTTGGACCAACAACAAAGTTTAAGGTCCTATGGTTTGGACCAACAACACAGTTTAAGGTCATATGGTTTGGGCCAACAACACAGTTTAAGGTCATATGGTTTGGACCAACAACACAGTTTAAGGACATATGGTTTGGACCAACAACACAGATTAAGGTCATATGGTTTGGACCAAAAACACAGTTTAAGGTCATATGGTTTGGACCAACAACACAGTTAAAGGTCATATGGTTTGGACCAACAACACAGTTTAAGGTCATATGGTTTGGACCAAAAAAACAGTTTAAGGTCATAGGGTTTTGACCAACAACACAGTTTAAGGTCATATGGTTTGGACCAACAACATAGTTTAAGGTCATATGGTTTGGAACAACCGAGAGAGGAGCCTCGGGCAAAGAGGGCCTACGAGGGTTCAACAATCAGGGAGGGGAAGGAGATGCTAGCTCCCAGCTATGCTGGACCCGAAACGCAATGTCCAGGCGACTCCTCGTTTCCCATGAGGATGAGGGTCAAGCTGCACGCAACCCGTAAATAAGAGACCCAAGCACATACTCCAGCGCTCAGATCGTAGGAGCCCCGAGAGACCGTTACGCAGCTCGGTCCGTCCGATGTGCGGGGGTGTACTGAGGGTTAGTTCAAGGAGTGTCGAGATTCCACCTTGACACAGTGGGGCAGAGCATGACATGAACCATGCCACCAACATTCAGGGCTCGTGGAAGCTGGCGTGATGACTGAGGATTACTACTGACCATGTTCGCAACGTAACATCCTATAGTGTTTTCCATGGGGACAAACAAATGATCATCAACCGCTGACCATGTTCACCAAGCGGGATTTGTATCAATTTTTTGTCTGAAACCCTCGGGGGTGTTGACCCATGACGGTAGGAGAGCCCTTAGGCATTGTATCCAGGCCGTTCTTGGGGGTCCCTCCGGGTGTCGGGTACCCGAATGAAGGGGAACACGAAGCTTGGCTAGTGGATGGAAATTTCCTAAGTCGAATCTGGCACTCCAAGTCCTAGACCAGAGTACCCTGAGCACATTGGCAGACCACTGGAAAGGGTCAGAGGGCTCAGTACGAGAGCGGCCAAAGGATGGTGGATCCCCGGGAAAAAGAGGGGGCGTAATGACAATCACTCTAGGAACCGGGAGATCGTGGGATGTCCTAAGAGATGGGGTTAAACCTGACATCTAGGTGTTCAGGCGGTCCAACGTATCCCATAAGGATGGGAATCAAGCCATGCGTAGTTCTAGAACGTGTCTTCTAATGCCATCGGATATAGGAGGACTAAATCCTGAGGATAGGGTGAGCGTGGTGCAGCTACTGCAAACCCGACTTGAACGAGGACATGATCTCACACCACGCCACGCAATCCTGCAGTTAAGGTCCCGGAGGTGAGACAAACACGACAGAGGACCTCAAGCTGGACCCAATGACGAAAGGTCTCGGCGTTCCTACGTATCCCATTAAGATGGGAATCAAGCTAGACGTAGTTCTAGAAATACAAATTAACGTCATGTTGGACGAAATATGGATCTCAGTTTTAGGTCTTAGAGTTCGGACAGTGGAAAGGGAAAAACCAAAAGAGGATCTTAGTTTTAGGTCTTAGAGCTCGGACTAGGGAGCCCAGATGTAGGGCAGAGTGTAGTTTTAGGTCGTGCTGTACCACACAGTTTAAGGTCATGCTGGACCGTAGAGCCCAAATGTAGGGAAAAATGCAGTTTAAGGTCATGATGGACCACACAGTTTAAGCTCATGCTGGACCGTAGAGCCCAAATGTAGGAAAAAATGCAGTTTACGGTCATGCTGGACCACACAGTTGAAGCTCATCCAGGACCATACAGTTTAGGGTCATGCAGGACCAAACAGTTTAGGGTAATGCAGGACCAAACAGTTTAGGGTCATGCAGGACAAAACAGTATAGGGTCATGCAGGACCAAACAGTTTAGGTTCAGGCAGGACCAAACAGTTTAGGCAAATTACTTCTTGAGGAACCTGGAATTGGTGGGAGAGATATGCTCCCCATCCATAGTCACCAGGGAATACGCACCATTGGGATAGAACTTATGGACAAGAAAAGGTCCCTCCCACTCGGGTTCCAACTTGGGTGGTTTCCTGCCGGGAATCATTGGCGCTCTGAGAGCCAACACTAGGTCACCTTGCAGGAAGGAGTAGAGGCAAACCTTCTTATCGAAAGCTCGAGCCATCCTGCTCTGATGACTTTCCAAGTTATGTAATGTGCGAAGCCTACTTTTGTCCAGCGCTTCCAATTCGGTCAGACGAATCTCGGAAACTCTATCTGGCGCTTGCTGGTCGTAGACCGCCGTGCGTAATGAGGTCAGTTGGACCTCGATGGGTAGGACGGCCTCAGCTCCGTACACTAGGGAATACGGGGTCACCTGGGTGGAATTGCGAGTCGTCGTCCCATAAGCCCAGAGGGCATTGGGGAGCTTGTTCGACCAACTTTTCTTGTTCTGACCAACCATTTTTTGCAGAATTTTAGAGAGGGTTTTGTTAAATGCCTCAATCTGTCCATTCGCCTGCACATGAAAGCGAGAGGTGTGGTTATTGCGAATTTTGTACTTGGCATACAATCTTTTCAGCTCGGCCACTCATAAGTTGGTTCTGTTATCCGTGAGGATAGCGTGAGGTATCCCAAATCGGTAGATGATATTGGAGCTCATGAAGTCGGCGATAGAACCAGCCTTGACTTCCCTGAGCGGGGCTACCTCTGCCCACTTTTAGAAGAAGTCTGTAGTGGTCAAGATGAACCGGCACTAGCGGGTCATCACCGGCAGGTAAGGCGCTACGACATCCAACCCCCAGACTACAAATGGCCAAGAATACTTAGTAGTATGGAGAGGCTCTGGTGTCCGATGCACAAATTTTGCATGAACATGGAATGCATGACACCTCTTGGCGTACTCGATGCAGTCGTGGATCTTGGAAGGCCAGAAGTATCCCAGCCTCCGAATCTGGTGGGATAACTTCGACCCAGCCTGGTGGGCACCACAGGAACCATCGTGCACTTCCTGCATGACCTATGGGATCTCAACTCATTGAAGACAACGGAGGAGAACACCATCAATCCCATGCCTGCAAAGGAGCTGCTCACGACTAGGAACGCTTTGAAGAGTGAAGTGCGGCGCGTGGCACCAGATTCATTCCCGCTCTACTCGGTCCATTGGAAGATTTCCGTGCAGGAGATATTCAACCAGAGGTGTCCTCCAGTCAGGAACTGTCTCGATCACCATGCCTGGAACCCCGAGGGGTCCTGACGTAGGGGCACCAGCTGTGAGATGGTTCACTTGCGGGCCACGATCGCTCTCTGGGATAACAGGGGATGGAATAACAGGAGCAAGGACTCTCTGGTGCGCCACGTGGATGATTAGGTCATCCTGTTCGGGCTCCGCGAGTGATGCGGCTAGGATTTCCAAAGAATCTGCTCGACTGTTCTGCGACCGGGGAACGTGAACGACATCTGGTCGGGAGGAGAACATAGCCATTAGATGGAAGGTGCACTCCAGAAACAACATGAGTTCTGGATTCCTGACAGCGTAGTCACCGGTAACCTGCTTGATGACTAGCTCAGAGTCCTCTTTCAGACACATATGGGGCACGTTCACCTCCAAGGCCAACTCGAGGCCAGTGATGAGGGCATGATATTCCGCCTCATTGTTGTTACAGCCTTCTGACAATAAGAAAGAATAATTCAGAATGGCTTGCTCCAAAGTGATGAAGACGATACCCAGGCCCACCCTGTTAAACCTAGGATCATTGAGCCTTCTACCGGTAGGGCTTCTGGAGGCACCATCAAAGCGCATCTTCCAGCATGGGGTGGCGTGATCGACTGAGAGGATTGCCTCATCAGGAAAGCCCAAATCCAGTGGCTGGTCCGCGGAGGTTGGGTGGGCATCTAAGAAGCCTGCCAATGCCTGTCCTTTGACGGACTTCTGAGGTATGAACCTAATGTTGAACTGCTGGAGGATCACCGCCCAACGTGCCAATAGTCCGGTCAATATAGGTCATCTCAGGATGTGTTTCAACGGGTCTACCCGAGAGACTAGCTGTACCTCATGGTGCTGCAAGTAGTGCCGCAATTTCTGTATGGCGAATACGAGCGCCAGGCAGCTCTTCTCGATGGGAGAGTATCTATCTTCCGCGTCGAGGATCATGCGACTGAGGTAGTAAAGTCTATTCTCTGTTCCCTCATTGTTCTTCTGGGCAAGAAGGGGACCGAGGGATCGCTCTAGGGCGGTCACGTAAAGGACCAGCGGCCTTCCGGGAATAGGTGGCATCAGGACCGGAGGTTGAAGCATATACTGCTTAATTTCCTCAAAAGAGGTCTGACACTCTTCGTCGCACCCATAGGCGACACCTTTCTTCATGAACCGAGAGACGGGCTTACACTTGCCGGCCAGATTCGCAATGAATCGGCGTATGTAGGCTAAGTGGCCTTGGAGGCCTCGAAGCACCCGAATATTACTCGGGGGAGGCATCTGACTGATGGCCTTGAACTACTCGGGGTCAATCTCGATACCTCGATATCTCACAATGAAGCCAAGAAACATTCTGGAGGTGTCCCTGAAGGCACACTTCAACGGGTTCATCTTCAAGTGGCGAGAACGGAGGAAACCAAAAACTTTCTCAAGGACTTTGAGATGGTCCCGGCGCTGACGAAATTTAACCACCAGGTCATCTACGTAGCACTCCACCAGTGTCCCGAGCATCAGCTTGAATATGCAGTGCATAGCCCGTTGATAGGTGGCACCCGCATTCTTCAGGCCGAAAGGCATAACCCGGTAGCAGAATGTCCCCTGGGGGGCCCTAAAGGAAGTGAACTCTTCATCCTCGGGGGCCATCTGGATCTGGTTGTACCCGGAGTACCCATCCATGAAGGAGAGGGCTTGGAACCCGGCTGTCTCATCGATCAACTGCCATGTCACGGGAAGGGGAAAGGCATCCTTCAGATAGTGGCGATTAAGATCACGGAAGTCGATGCAGACCCTGATCTGCCCGTTCTTCTTCCTGACGGGGACAATATTGGCTAGCCACCTGGGGTGCTGGACTTCCCTGATGAAGTTGGACTTAATGAGCTTATCAACTTCGGCCGCAACCATGGCATCGTGAAAGGGGTGCATTTTTCTGGGAGGCTGCTTGAACCCGCGATGGTTTGCTGGGAGGCCAAGGCAGTGGACGGCTACCTGGGGATATATTCCCGGCATCTCATCATAACTCCAAAAAAACACATCACGGTGCTGTCTTAAGAAGTCTATGTACTGTTTCCGTTCCTTGGGAGGCATAGCGGAGCTTACCAATGTGGGTCTCGGGTCCGCCTCACTACCGAGGTTCACCTGTACGAGCTCGTCGACCGTGGTGGAGACGCCCTCCTCAAAGGCAGGAGGAGCATCTTCTATGTCTTCTTCTTCTCTTGTGGAAGGATCGTCCATGGGGGGGGGGCACCGTTTCGGGGTTGCTCGACCCTGATGGGGACCTAACACCGGCTTGGGCGGCAGAGGTCGTCATGATGGGAGACTCGTGCACCGCGGAGACCGTAGCGACCAAGGCGATTGATCCAATCCCATCCGGCCTGCGGCCCAAGGGGCTACGCTTTACGACATCAAAGCAGTGGTGTCGTGTTGGCTTTAGCCGATCGATCCCGGCTCGGTGAAACATGCATGTATGACGTACCACCGTTTCCATAAGCCCAACGTCCCGATATCATACGTGGGTAGGAGGCTCGGGGATCACCCGTGCCTGGTTGGTGTAAGAGTACGAGGTGATTTCCCACCGTCGATTAGACCCATAAATATGCATTCCTCTAGTACCCGAGACAAAAAAGCACTCTCCCATATCGGGATTCATGGCCTCCAACCAATGGATTGGGAAGACATATGCGTCATCCAAACCTGTCCAGGGATCACTCGCGACATCGGCGGGCTCAACCTCACCTGCCAGGATTTGCTTGTCCTTGCTCCTGTAATAGTCAGTGTCCAAGTAACGAGCTTCACAAGAGGCAAACGAAGACCCATCTCCTTGGAGCACACCCACTCGACCCTTAAGGGAGTATTTGAGGCAGTGATGGTATGATGAGGGAACCGCTGTATGAAGATGGATCCACGACCTTCCCATAAACGCGTAGTAGGCAGTGTCCTGAGAGACAACCATGAATTCAGTATTAGAAATTAAGCCACCGAACTAGGTCTTCAGACGAATCTTGCTGAGTGGAGATTTCTCGGTCCTGTCATAACCCTGGATTCTGAGTTCGAAGGGAGTTAAGTCATCCTCGGACAACCCCAGTTTTCGCAGTGTCCGAGTTGGGATCAAGTTAATCCCAGAACCCGTGTCGACAAGATAGCCACAGATTTCCACGCCATTGAACTGGCCAGTGATGTACAACGGGCGAATGTTCCCCTATATGAGAAGGTCTTCATCTTCACCAGAAAATGAGATAACCGCCTGACATTCGGCGTCCTCAATCACCTCGGTGTGGAAGGATTCTATGGCCGCTACCTCCGTTTCGAACTGGAGGGGGCTCCTTAGAGCCTCGGCGAGCGCCTCACACATTTCAGACGACAGGCGAAGGGCCTCAAGGATGTAATTCCTTGGCGGAATTCCAACCAGATGCTTCAAGACATCATACTATCACGCCAAACACGAGATTCTGCTTACGGAAGGTTTCTCTGCGATTGGGGGCATGATGGGCCCTGCTGAGGGGACCGGTGACTAACTAGTACTAGGCACATCCCGCTGTTCACTAGATGAAGCCCGGAAGGTGGCTACCATGCCAGGACCGGAAGGCCGTAGTCGGGTAGTGGCAGGGCTGGGCTGGTTGCGACGCGGGCAGGGCGGTTCCGTCTGATCCAACAACACAAATGGTGGTGGAAGGGAACCTGTTGTCACCAGGCGAGGGAGCCGCGAATGCTGCTCTCTATACCGGGCCTGCTGCTTGGTCTCGGTAGTGTGCACTGTAACGCCCCGACCCCAGTTACCCAGAGTCGGTGCATTATTACATAACATTGGCATGATCACATGAAAGATCAAATCTCGAAATACCGATTGGTTTAGTAGCCTTGGAAACACTAGATATATTCATAAGTTTTACATTACATCATAAAATGAAAAACTACTACAACAACATAATGTTTCCACAATCCACACTATTAACCCCTCATAAAATCCCTGCAGGTCATTCATAACTTACTTCTTCACATCCTGGAAAAAATAAAACATAGAAAAGGGGTGAGCTCAAATGCCCAGTAAGGATAACAATATAGCGGAAACTTTCATAAATAAGAATAAACATTTAAGGAAATGTATAACTAAAACAAAAGCCTTTTAAATATGAACTTTCAACATGGTATGGCATAAATAAAATGAAATAATTCCATTTACTTATTCACATGGATATTCTACTAATCGAATAATCACATGCAAAAATCAATAACCACTTTCATAATGTTGAAATGCATAATGCCAGACTATCATAACCACATAGCCAAGGCCTCGTGCCAAGACTACAAATAAGATTTTGTCAAGGCCTTGTGCCAAGACACTAGTTTGTCTCATGAGACCTACCGATGCATCGAGGAGCTATAGCGGGCTCCACCCGTCACATATTAAGTCCAATGCATTCCCATATGAAAAGGTTTAAACATAACATAAACATTCATATTAAAACTAGCATATGAAATGTCAATACTTTCACCATAAACTATGAATGGTATAAAAATAGCACATCCACAGTCAAACATATCACAAAACCTTCAATACAATATAGAAGTTTTGTATCATAATAAATCAACTTCAAATAATCTTAAAATCCATCAAAGGATGTTGACATAGATGAAATCAAAATTCTTTTTAAAGAAATATCTCCTTTTATTTTGAAATAATTTAAGATCCATATAAAATAAAACATTTTCTTTGAAAATATTCGTATAAGCTTGTAAGGGAAGCTTTGAAGATTTTATAACGGCGGAAAATAGCCGCACCCGCCGTATAAGTTAAAAAAAACATTCTTACCTTAATTCTGTCGAAAAGGATAAAAAGGACCTTGTTTTGAAAACGACCAAAAGATTCCTTTATAAACCACTTATAAAAGTCAAAAAGGGTATAAATGACTTTAACTCATATTCTAGTAAATAGTAAAAATGTTTTGAAATTCATTTTTAAGAAACATGGATGTGGATGATAAAGAGATCCCAGTAGATTATTACGTATAAACAACCTCAGATAATGAAGAGATTCTGAAATAAACCTTACCTTGTACTTTTCCTTGGTTGGGGTAGGTTAACCTCCTGTATAATGGTAAAATAGTTGTTATTAAATTATACAAGAATCATATATATTAATATGATATCATATATGATCTTTTAACATTGATTTGTTAATAATATCTTAGAATTATCGTCATTTCGGGAGTTAACTTACTCATTTTATTTTATATGTTTTGTTACATAAGCCATGGTTGTTGTATATTATTCATATCCAGAATGATATCCAGTCCTTAAACATCATTTTTAAATCATCAAATGATAATTATACTTGAATGGATACGATGGAGAATGAATCTCATCGCGTTCGTGGAGACGGTAGTCCGTACGTATGCACGAGCGACAATATCATTCTTTTGATATTAAAATAATATATAAATGGATGGTATATCATATATACAGAATCATTAACATGTTATATTTATTATTTACATGAGTTACACATCATTATTATACCCATCCAAATAATATTATATTGAATAACAATTACACCACGACGTGGAGACGGTAAGTCGTACGTACGCACGTATGGTGACATGTTATTTAAAGGGTGGATAGAATACTGAATATGATTGTACCATATTTATAATAACATCACAGTATATGTGAGATACTGGAGTTATTATTTTAGAATGGTAAGAACAAAGGAAGAAGAAGTGGAAGAAGAAATGAACTTGGAGAAGGGTGGTGAAATCATTACCTCTTCTTCGGGTTCTTCCTTTTGATTTGACCAAAAGGGCTCCTTAGGTTGGCTTTCTGATCAAACTAAGGCCTCTAGGTTGTAGTGAGGGATGTTGGGAGAGTATTTGGGCAGAGTTTGGCTGAACCAAAAGGCTTTGATGGTGTGAAGAAATGAGAAGGAGGAGTGCCCTTTTATAAGAGGGGTGAGGGGAACCTTTGGAAAAGTTAGAAATATTAATTTATAATAAATTCATATTCGGTTTCTAAAGGCTCCAAAATTGATTATTAAAAGGTTAAGGTGGGTATAGGTCGAAAACCACTCAACCAATAGAATTTAGACAGGTTTGGGTACTTATATTAACCTTATCTTTAAGTATTAACTCTATGTTAATTAGTTTCACTTTTACAATGTCTCTTTGTATTTTTATATAATATGGTTAATAAACATACTATATACATCCAAGAGACCCCCAAGTGGTACATTAATGATGAACCTATCATGATATAAGTCTCTTGGATGAACCTTAGATTTTTAGGAATTTAATATCAATTAATAATATAATATTTGTTTAAGAACTCTTTTATGTCAATTTTGACACTATTCAATAGTTGATTTTTGTGAAACTCATAACAGATTGATTACTTCGAACAAAGTCATTTAAATCAATCCTAATATATCATATTATCCTAGAAAATTATTTTAATTCATTAAAAGTTTCATATTATATTTATTTGGGTATTTATAATATCAATTATTTTAATTTTTCACTATTATAGTAATTACTGCATCATCATTGTGTCATATATAAAATAAATTATTTAATGTCTAAAAATTATAAATAAAATATCATTATGTAGGAAATCTTTTTAACTTTCTAATGAATATTTATAATCTAAAATCCAACATATATAACACTATGTAACAATTGTTGTTCTAAAAGATATATGCTTGTGTCATTTTTGTATTTATTTTAACTAAATTAAAATAAAGTGTCATTATCACTTACAAGTGGATCCATGGGGTCCCAAAATAGACCCAAAGATTCCCATGGTCGACCATGTATCAACCAATAGGGTTAAGACACTTTTTAGGGTAATTTAGTATTATTATAATATTATTTTTTTAACCCTTATTTACCGGATTTACCCTTAACCATGGTAAATAAAATATTTACCGCAGTAATTATTCAAAATGTCTAAAAATAAAGGTTACCTATTTACACAATTTGAAAATCCTGATTCCAAATACGGAATCCATTTTCCTAAATTCAAAACACATAAGTGGCAGAAATTAATTTAAAATTAATTCCCACTGTCAAAACAAAAAGCGTGTTTTTAAGAGATAATAACTATCAAAAGATTGACACTTGTTTATGTTCGGTTTAATTGTAAAATAATGTCGAATGACCAACATTATATTAAATGGTAAAAATATATTCTAAATATAATTTAAAACCACTCAAATTCATAATTTATCACTATTAATTACTTTGATTAAAAAAGTTGTTTTTAATTAAAATTTAGTAATTTTCACTATTCATCAAAATATGAATGTTATCCGAAATGTACCAAAATTTCACCTTAGGCTAAATTCAATATTCCGAATCCAAAAATGAAGTCCATTTTCAAATATAAAATATATATAATTTAAAAAATTAGGTATTACTATTCATAACGGCTAGTTTGATTAGTTATGGTGTGTTAGAACTCGGTGTTGCGTACAACACACACTATCACATTATTCAAAGAGAAGCGTACCGTAGAAGCTTGGGGTGTTACATTCTCGCCTCCTTAAAATAATTGCGTCCTCGCAATTTCTAGGGTATTACTGCATAAAAAGACTCGGATGGTTCTTCATCATAAGTTCCTCGGGTTCTCACGTTGCCTCTTCCATCTTATGGTTTCTCCACAAAACTTTTACCAGACGCGTCGTCCGGTTTCTCAGCACTTGTTCTCTCGTATCAAGAATCTTGACAGGCTCTTCACAATAAGACAGATCGGGTTCCAGTTCTAATTCCTCATAGGTGAGTACATGTGTCGGATCAGGCATGTATTTCCTCAATAGAGATACGTGGAACACATCGTGAACTTTGGAGAGACTTGGCGGCATTGCCAATCGGTAAGCTACAAACCCAATTCGTTCTAGAATTTCGAAAGGTCCGATGTACCTGGGACTCAATTTACCTTTCTTACCAAAACGTATGACTCCCTTCCACGGAGATACCTTCAGGAAAACATGATCACCGACTTGAAATTCCAAATCCTTCCTTCGATTATCGGCATAGCTCTTCTGCTTACTTTGAGCTGCTTTGATGTGATTTTGGATTACTTTCACCTTTTCCACCGTTTCCTCCACCAGTTCTGGGCCTACAAGTTTTCTTTCACCAACGTCATCCCAACAGGTTGGTGTACAACATCTCTTTCCGTATAACGCTTCATATGGTGCCATCTGAATACTCGAATGGAAGCTATTGTTATAGAAAAATTCTACCAGAGGTAAATATTGATCCCACATACCCTGAAAGTCAAGTGAGCAAGATATCAACATGTCTTCTAAGGTCTGAATAGTCCGTTCTGATTGTCCGTCTGTCTGAGGGTGGTAAGCAGTGCTCAAATGAAGTTCAGTATCCAGGGATTTCTGAAGACTTTTCTAGAATCTTGAAGTAAAACGGGGATCACGATCAGAAACAATCGATAGGGGTAATCCATGAAGTCTCACAACTTCATTAATATATAGTCTTGCTAGACGTTCCAGGGGTAGATCTTCTCTTATAGCAAGAAAATGTGCTGTCTTGGTAATACGATCAACAATAACCCATATTGAATCATTCCTTCTAGGAGTCTTTGGTAGCCCCATGACAAAGTCCATCGTAACATTGTCCCATTTCCACTCCGGTATGGGAAGAGGTTGCATGACTCCTCCAGGCTGTTGCCTTCCAGCTTTCACTTGTTGACAAACCATACATCTTGACACAAAATCAGCAATCTCCCTCTTCATGTTGTCCCACCAAAAATGTTCCTTCAAATCCCTATACATTTTGGTGCTCCCAGGGTGTATAGAGAAATTGGAACTATGAGCATCATCCAGCAATTCCCTTTTTAGATCAGGTATATTGGGAACACAAAGTCTCTTCCCGAATTTCAAAATTCCATCTTCATACACAAAGTCTCTCAATCTCCCATCATTCACAGCTTTAATCTTCTTTTGGAATTCTTCATCATCGGTCTGAGAACTCTTAATCCTTTCTAGTAAAGATGGTTTGGCAACCATTTGAAAAAGCATTGATATTTCACCTTCCCGGGTTATTCCCATGTCCATCTTCACTAGATCCATAAAAATTGGATCCCTTTCAATTCTCATATTGTTCAAAACTCCATGGTCTTTTCTACTCAAAGCATCTGCCACCTTGTTTGCCTTCCCTGGGTGGTAGTGTATCGTACAATCATAATCCTTGAGTAATTCAAGCCATCTCCTTTTCCTCATGTTGAGTTCTTTTTGTGAGAAAATATACTTCAAACTCTTGTGATCAGTATAAATCTCACATTTTTCACCATAGAGGTAGTGCCTTCATATCTTCAAAGAAACGATCACTGCTGCTAACTCGAGATCATGAGTAGGATAGTTTTGTTCATGAATTTTCAACTGTCGTGATGCATATGCAATAACTCTATCATTCTGCATAAGGACACAACCAAGTCCTTTCTTCGATGCATCACTATAAATAACGAACCCATCATTCCCCGATGGTAGAGTCAATATAGGAGCATTGACTAATCTTTTCTTCAATTCTTCGAAACATTCTTCACACTCTTTTGTCCAAACAAATTTAACCCCTTTACGTGTGAGCTTCGTTAATGGGTTAGCCAATCGGGCAAAATTCTGGACGAAACGTCGATAATAACCTGCCAAACCAATAAAACTACGTACCTCAGTTATACTCGTAGGTGCTGGCCATTCTTGGATTGCCTTGGTCTTAGAAGGATCAACAGAGATTCCATCTTTAGAGACAATATGGCCAAGAAAAGAAATATCCTGAAGCCATAATTTACACTTGCTAAACTTCCCATATAATTCATGCCTCCTCAGAGTCTTCAAGATAATGCGCAAGTGATTTTCATGATCTTCGTAGGTTTTGGAGTATACCAAGATATCATCAATAAATACCACCACAAATTCATCGAGATACTCCTTGAAAACTCTATTCATCAGATCCATGAATACAGAGGGTGCATTAGTCAATCCAAACGGCATTACAATAAACTCGTAATGCCCGTACCTGGTTCGAAATGCTGTCTTCGGAATGTCTTCCTTCTTCACACACAACTGATGGTATCCAGATCGAAGGTCAATCTTTGAAAAGTATTGAGCTCCATGCAGTTGGTCAAATAAATCATCAATACGAGGTAGGGGATACTTGTTCTTTATCGTTATAGCATTGATCTCCCTGTAGTCGATACATAACCTCATAGATCCATCTTTCTTTTTAACAAAAAGAACAGGGGCTCCCCATGGAGAAACACTAGGGCGAATAAATCCCTTATTACTCAATTCCTCTAGTTGTTTCTTTAGTTCGACTAACTCTACAGTGGCCATTCTATAAGAGGTCTTCGATATAGGCCTTGATCCCGGAATCAAATCAATAGAAAACTCAACTTCTCGTTCTGGAGGATGTCCAGGTAAATCTTCCGGAAATACATCTACAAATTCTTTTACAACAGGTACATCCTCTATTTGAACATTCCTTTCCTCACCGACAGTTATTTCATTCTCTTCTTCCCCAATAATTGAATTAAGTTGAGCTACTGGGGGTGGATCTAAATAAGAATTAGGTGGTGACGATTCTGCTCTAAAAATAAGGTGCTCCTTATCATTATCATCATGAATCGTAACCTCTTACTTCTTACAATAAATCTTCGCATCATAGTCCGAAAGCCAGTCCATACCGAGGATTATATCAAACTCAATCATAGGTATGACTATGAGATCAGCAGATAAAGAAAATTTATGTGCTCTAATGGGGACTGATTCACAAAACTTTGTTGCAATGATACTTCCCTTAGGATTTTTAACTGACAACACCCTTATTAAATCAAATTGGAAATATCTAATTTTCTTAGAAAACTGGGAAGATATGAAACAATGCGATGATCCAGAATCAAATAATGCATTTGCTAAACTTGAGGAAACCATTAAATTACCTGCCACCACGTCTTTCGGAGCTTCTACCTCAGCAGTAGTGATAGCATAAGCCTGGCCTTGATCCCTTGGCCTTTTCTGAGGTAAGTTCTCCTGATGCTTAGGACATGCATTTGCATAATGCCCCATCTCCCTACAATTGTAGCACTGAACATTGGTAGCTTCCTTCTTCCCCTTGCAATCATGAGCTTGGTGACATTTTTCACCACACTTGTAACAGACTCTCATTCCCTTCAAGAAAGTACCAGGATGTTTCTTCCCGCATTTACCACAAGATGGATATTCAACCTTTCCCTTCTTCCCCTTATTTCTATTCCCAGATTGATCAGCAGGTCTCTTCTTCTCTTGCTTTGCTTTAAAGTCATAAGACTTAAAGAATTCCTTTTCGGTCTTGATAGCACATGAGACAATGTCTTCGTACGATGAAAAGGATTGTGAGACTAATGCTCGACGGAGAAATGGTTTTAACCCATCAAAGAAATGATCAATCTTACTTCTTGGGTTGCGAATATAATCTCCAGCATACCTCGCTAACCTTGTAAAGTTAGCCTCATACTTTGTGACATTCTCATCCTCCTTTTGTCTCAGACTCAGAAATTTCCTTTCCATATCTGCTCGATGGTCGCGAGGGAAGTATTTTTCTAAAAACAGATCTTTGAAATCCCTCCATTCCATATTTGATACTTCATCATCTTCCTTCATATTTTGAATCAATGACCACCATTGATCAGCATCTCCAGTGAGGCGGTAAACTGCCATGATAACTTTTTCCCTTTCACTGCTCCCCAAAGCCTGAAATATTTTCTCTAGGGAAAATATCCATTGCTCAGCTACTAAGGGATTTGTATTCCCATTGAACTTTGGTGGTTGTTGCCTCATGAATCGATCTAACATTGATCCTCCACGCTGCGGATCAGGGTGCTCCATACGGGTAAGGTTATTATTCATAACCTGAGTAAGTTGTCCCAGTATGGTGATTAGCTGATCAGCACCAGTTGCATCACCAGCCCCACTATAATTATCTTGATCAGGAGGGCAATCCCTACATGGAGTGCGTGCATTGATACGGTTTCCATTTCTTCCACTAGGCGCCATTTCTAAACAATGGCATAAACTAGATCAGTTTATGAATCAAAATATATAATCCCATACTTATAAAACACTTAACATAAATTGAACTATTTATGGATATAATCCATAATCATAAGAATGTTTTCTTTGAGGAAGTATATACTCATAATCCCTTCAAAATTATTTGTAAAGAAAATGAGAGTTATCCTAAGCATATCCCCCGGGAGTGTCGTAACCAAGAGTGCAGCAAGGCCCGTTGTCGTGCACCAGTTCCCGTTCGAGTCTAGCTCAAAGCGGTGTTTTCGGGTTTTACCCCTAGGTACATCTAATCCAAAGCCGCCTCTACCTGCTCGTATCCAGACAGGGATGTATTGCTTGGAAAACTCACAAAATCTCTACAATACCAAAATTCTAGGAAGTTCTTCTATATTAATCTTCAAAGTTCATCTTAGGTCTACGTGCTCTAATCAGAGTTTATCTAAATCTAGCTTCCAAGGTTTGTACTAAACTTCCTCTGATACCAACTGTAACGCCCCGACCCCAGTTCCCCAGAGTCGGTGCATTATTACATAACATTGGCATGATCACATGAAAGATCAAATCTCGAAAGACCGATTGGTTTAGTAGCCTTGGAAACACTAGATATATTCATAAGTTTTACATTACATCATAAAATGAAAAACTACTACAACAACATAATGTTTCCACAATCCACACTATTAACCCCTCATAAAATCCCTGCAGGTCATTCATAACTTACTTCTTCACATCCTGGGAAAAATAAAACATAGAAAAGGGGTGAGCTCAAATGCCCAGTAAGGATAACAATATAGCGGAAACTTTCATAAATAAGAATAAACATTTAAGGCAATGTATAACTAAAACAAAAGCCTTTTAAATATGAACTTTCAACATGGTATGACATAAATAAAATGAAATAATGCCATTTACTTATTCACATGGATATTCTAATAATCGAATAATCACATGAAAAAATCAATAACCACTTTCATAATGTTGGAATGCATAATGCCAGACTATCATAACCACATAGCCAAGGCCTCCTGCCAAGACTACAAATAAGATTTTGTCAAGGCCTTGTGCCAAGACACTAGTTTGTCTCATGAGACCTACCGATGCATCGAGGAGCTATAGCGGGCTCCACCCGTTACATATTAAGTCCAATGCATTCCCATATGAAAAGGTTTAAACATAACATAAACATTCATATTAAAACTAGCATATGAAATGTCAATACTTTCACCATAAACTATGAATGGTATAAAAATAGAACATCCACAGTCAAACATATCACAAAACCTTCAATACAATATAGAAGTTTTGTATCATAATAAATCAACTTCAAATAATCTTAAAATCCATCAAAGGATGTTGACATAGATGAAATCAAAATTCTTTTTAAAGAAATATCTCCTTTTATTTTGAAATAATTTAAGATCCATATAAAATAAAACATTTTCTTTGAAAATATTCTTATAATCTTGTAAGGGAAGCTTTGATGATTTTATAACGGCGGAAAATAGCCGCACCCGCCGTATAAGTTAAAAAAACATTCTTACCTTAATTTTGTCGAAAAGGTTAAAAAGGACCTTGTTTTGAAAACGACCAAAAGATTCCTTTATAAAGCACTTATAAATGTCAAAAAGGGTATAAATGACTTTAACTCATATTCTAGTAAATAGTAAAAATGTTTTGAAATGCATTTTTAAGAAACATGGATGTGGATGATAAAGAGATCCCTGTAGATTATTACGTATAAACAACCTCGGATAATGAAGAGATTGTGAAATAAATCTTACCTTGTACTTTTCCTTGGTTGGGGTAGGTTAACCTCCTGTATAATGGTGAAATAGTTGTTATTAAATTATACAAGAATCATATATATTAATATGATATCATATATGATCTTTTAACATTGATTTGTTAATAATATCTTAGAATTATCGTCGTTTCGGGAGTTAACTTACACATTTTCTTTTATATGTTTTGTTACATAAGCCAGGGTTGTTGTATCTTATTCATATCCAGAATGATATCCAGTCCTTAAACATCATTTTTAAATCATCAAATGATAATTATACTTGAATGGATACGATGGAGAATGAATCTCATCGCGTTCGTGGAGACGGTAGTCCGTACGTGCGCATGAGCGACAATATCATTCTTTTGATATTAAAATAATATATAAATGGATGGTATATCATATATACAGAATCATTAACATGTTATATTTATTATTTACATGAGTTACACATCATTATTATACCCATCCAAATAATATTATATTGAATAACAATTACACCACGACGTGGAGACGGTAAGCCGTACGTACGCACGTATGGTGACATGTTATTTAAAGGGTGGATAGAATAGTGAATATGATTGTACCATATTTATAATAACATCACAGTATATGTGAGATACTGGAGTTATTATTTTAGAATGGTAAGAACAAAGGAAGAAGAAGTGGAAGAAGAAATGAACTTGGAGAAGGGTGGTGAAATCATTACCTCTTCTTCGGGTTCTTCCTTTTGATTTGATCAAAAGGGCTCCTTAGGTTGGCTTTCTGATCAAACTAAGGCCTCTAGGTTGTAGTGAGGGATGTTGGGAGAGTATTTGGGAAGAGTTTGGCCGAACCAAAAGGCTTTGAAGGTGTGAAAAAATGAGAAGGATGAGTTCCCTTTTATAAGAGGGGTGAGGGGCACCTTTGGAAAAGTTAGAAATATTAATTTATAATAAATTCATATTCGGTTTCTAAAGGCTCCAAAGTTGATTATTCAAAGGTTAAGGTGGGGATAGGTCGAAAACCACTCAACCAATAGAATTTAGACAGGTTTGGGTACTTATATTAACCTTATCTTTAAGTATTAACTCTAAGTTAATTAGTTTCACTTTTACAATGTCTCTTTGTATTTTTATATAATATGGTTAATAAACTTACTATATACATCCAAGAGACCCCCAAGTGGCACATTAATGATGCACCTATCATGATATAAGTCTCTTGTCTGAACCTTAGATTTTTAGGAATTTAATATCAATTAATAATATAATATTTGTTTAAGAACTCTTTTATGTCAATTTTGACACTATTCAATAGTTGATTTTTGTGAAACTCATAACAGATTGATTACTTCGAAAAAAGTCAACCAAATCAATCCTAATATATCATATTATCCTAGAAAATTAGTTTAATTCATTAAAAGTTTCATATTATATTTATTTGGGTATTTATAATATCAATTATTTTAATTTTTCACTATTATAGTAATTACTGCATCATCATTGTGTCATATATAAAATAAATTATTTAATGTCTAAAAATTATAAATAAAATATCATTATGTAGGAAATCGTTTTAGATTTCTAATGAATATTTATAATCTAAAATCCAACATATATAACACTATGTAACAATTGTTGTTCTAAAAGATATATGCTTGTGTCATTTTTGTATTTATTTTAACTAAATTAAAATAAAGTGTCATTATCACTTACAAGTGGATCCATGGGGTCCCGAAATAGACCCAAAGATTCCCATGGTCGACCATGTATCAACCAATAGGGTTAAGACACGTTTTAGAGTAATTTAGTATTATTATAATATTATTTTTTTAAACCTTATTTACCGGATTTACCCTTAACCATGGTAAATAAAATATTTACCGCAGTAATTATTCAAAATGTCTAAAAATAAAAGTTACCTATTTACACAATTTGAAAATCCTGATTCCAAATATGGAATCCATTTTCCTAAATTCAAAACACATAAGTGGCAGAAATTAATTTAAAATTAATTCCCGCTGTCAAAACAAAAAGCGTGTTTTTAAGAGATAATAACTATCAAAAGATTGACACTTGTTTATGTTCGGTTTAATTGTAAAATAATGTCCAATGACAAATATTATATTAAATGGTAAAAATATATTCTAAATATACTTTAAAACCACTCAAATTCATAATTTATCACTATTAATTACTTTGATTAAAAAAGTTGTTTTTAATTAAAATTTAGTAATTTTCACTATTCATCAAAATATGAAAGTTATCCGAAATGTACCAAAATTTCACCTTAGGCTAAATTCGATATTCCGAATCCAAAAATGAAGTCCATTTTCAAATATAAAATATATATAATTTCAAAAAGTAGGTATTACTATTCATAACGGCTAGTTTGATTAGTTATGGTGTGTTAGAACTCGGTGTTGCGTACAACACACGCTATCACATTATTCAAAGAGAAGCGTACCGTAGAAGCTTGGGGTGTTACATGCACTGCCTCACTGGAGGTGAAGACTGTCGTGCCCCGGTGATTCACATAGCCACGGCTCTGTCGACGTTGGCGACGTCTGGGGACATTGAGGAGGTCCACCGGGCGCTCCTCATAGTTAGGAGCCAAGAAGGGATTTACCAAATCTACAGTGTTAACCGAAGTGTACCCCGGGTTCTCAAGGAGGTTCACCCAGCGCTCCTCGTCGTCAGGAGCCACAAAGGGATTTACCAACTCTACGGTGTTAACCGAAGCGTACCTCGGGTTATCGGGGAGGTTCACCCAGCGCTCCTTGTCATTGGGAGCCACAATGGGATTTACCAACTCTACGGTGTTAACCGAAGTGTACCTCGGGTTCTCAGGGAGGTTCACCCAGCACTCCTCGTCGTCAGGACCCACAAATGGATTTACCAACTCTACGGTGCTAACCGAAGCGTACCCCGAGATCTCTCTCGAGGATTCATCCATTACCGGACGGGGTCTCGGAGGGATCCCCATTCCCAGGGCATGAAATCGCCAAGCATGCGAGAAGACGATGGCAATGGCCGGGCACGTTCTTTCTTCTTGCATCGCCGCCCACTCTTCTGGGAAGAAGTAGGCTTGGACGACGAGGTCAAAGCGGTGCTCGTAGACTCTGAGGGCTCTGGCTGACTCAGGCGGGCACAGATGATGCCATGGGCACGGGCGACCGTCCTGCGGGACATCCAGTCATTATACTTCCGGGAACCCCGGTCGGAAACCTGTTCCCACCCATCCCCATCGTTACTGCTGCCATCTGATCCCACAAAGACACCTGCCCCCTGTGCCGGGGCTGGGCCCAACGTGACTATGTTGTTGTCAATCTGGCCTTGGAGCCAGTCCTTGAACACATAGAATTGATGGATGGTGTGTCCCAGGAACCGGTGATAAGGGCAGTAGTTAGGGCGATCCGTGATGCATGCCTCTTCTGGCTTCTGGCACTCATGCAGCCGCACGATACTCTGCTCCAAGGCGCTACGGAAATAACCGGGGACCTGGGCCTCGCCAAACGATTAAGCCCGATTCTTCCTGTCTGGAAAGGGGACTCTTGGGGGCTGACCATGGCCAGGGGACGGAGGAGCAGGCTGAGGAGGTGGAGCTGGATTACCTTCCCTAGGTGGCGGCGGTGCGTTACGTAGAGGCACCTGCTGATTTTGAGGCGGACGCTGCTGGGCTGGAGGCTAGGGCCATGGGGGTGGACCTCTATGAGCCTGCTGAGCTGGCCTCACTGGATGCAACTCTAGCTGTCCGGGGGCCTCTATCTGGTCCACAATAGTGGGCTCGGCTCTGGCGGCTCTTCTTGCAGAGATTACAGGAGGCAGCGGGCATGCCTGACTGGCTTATTGCAGGGCTTCATCAAGGTGCTGATCTTTATCTGAGAAGTCCAGGAACCCTCCAGGGTAATTCTGCGTGATCAGGGAAGGAACCAACTCCGCCTTGACATTCCCTACACACATCGTCAGTAATTGATCCTGAGTCAGCGGCATGTCATGGGAGTACGTGAGCCCCTTCCACCGGGCGAAGAAGTCTGAGACGTGATCGTCAGGCCTTTTCTTGCACCGGAAGAGGTCTGTAATGTTCATCTACCGGGTTGTGGAACTGAACTGGTAGAGGAATTTTTGGCGAAGGTCCTCCCAGCTAGTCACCGATCCAACAGGGAGCTGGCTGTACCAGACGAATGTTGGTCCTTCCAGGGTCTGAACGAAGCACCGGAGATTGGCAGCCTCCTGCTGCGCCGGAGTCCCTAACATAGGCCCGAACCTCGAGTTGAAGTGGGCCAAGTGTTGTGGTGGGTCTCCGGTCCCGTTAAAGGGGGAAAATTGGGGTTCCCGAATCCTGGCGGAGCCAGCATTTCATCCACCCATGCTCGGTACGGCTTGCCAGCTGGTGGGATCGCCACCTGCCATGTTTCCAGGGCCTCCAAGCGAGCGATGAGTACATCCATCAGGTCATCCAGATGCGGATTCCTGTCCTGACGGGGATCTCTAACCACAAGCGCATTTCCAGGCTCTCGGATACGATAGTCGCGCTCAGCGGCTCGGGGTGCAGCTGGCGGAGCAACTCTCGGAGCTGTGGAAGGAAACCAAGCAGGGTCTCCCATGTTGCCTCACTGCTCGGGTGGGTTCGTTGAAACATATCGCTCCCTCTTGCCATGGGCTCCAGTGTATCCCCTGTCGTTGAACACGACACAGTCACGGTTGCCCGGGGGGATCTCATCAAGGGATAGATGCTCCTGCCCCTGCTGTCCTGGTCTAGGGTTGTCGTAGACAGGCCGCCGCTCTGCAATGCGTTCGACTAGGAGCTCATCAACCAGCCTCTTTTGCTCGGCTAGCTGTTGGCGCAGCGTGGCCTTCTTGGGATCTTCCTCTACCTTCTGCATTGTGGCAGATGGGTCGGCGAGTTTGACAGACCCGACGGGCTCTTTACCCTTGCTGATGTTTTGGCCTAGCGCTAGTGCCTCTGTGGGTACAGGAAGGCCTAGGAGGCTCCTCTGTTGGTGAGGAATCCTCCCAGATGGGTCCAGTGGCAGCCTGTCTTTAGGGGGTGAGTCCCTGTTGAGGGGATCCACATTGTTTCCCTCATCTGAAGGTTCAACCATGTTGACTTCTATTGACCTTGGCGACGTTCCATCAGGGTCGCCCAGTAGATCGGGCTGCCGGCAGATCGCACAGAAGAGGAGAGCAGCGTACTGCCCCCACCCACGGACGTGTGCGTTGGGGGGTGGCCTCCTCAATAACTCTGCGGAGTACTTGAAAACTCTGGATGCATTGTTGCTGAAGGGCCTCGTGGAGGCCCAGCGACTCGGGGTGCCGGACTGCGGGGAGTGCTGCTAGGTCAACCCGGCAGCACTACTCACCAATCTCCTCAAGATGCGCCTGGCTCCCGGGATAAGGCGCTAGCTGATGATGGAGGCGGGAGTGAGTCACCCGAAGAATCTGGTGGAAGCATTCAAACTCTTCTGGGGTGAGTGACTCTGGTACATCAAAACCTAATTCTGCGACCGGCCAAAACTTCTTAGGGAAGTGCCCACTGCAAGAACGGTCCAGAAGCTCCACGGCTCTGGCTCAGGGTCTGGAACTTTCCGCCCCTGCTCGTCCATCGAGGAAAGTCGAGGAATTGGCAATGGCGTCAAGGCAGGCCGTTGGGGCGGTGGGCTGGCCGGCGGGGAATACGGCGAACGGGCTGATTGGCCGCCGATCCCTAGGTCATCCTCCGGGGGTTGCAGTGCCCTGGCTGCCACGCCGCGATAGGATGGGCCGACGAATGGGCCTCCTATCACAACATCGGTGCTCTCCGAGGGTGTGTCACCTCGCGATCCTTCCGTCGATCCCCAGATAAGTTCCTCACCCTTCCTAACAGGGGAGGGAGGTGCTTCCGAGGAGATCAGCAGCAACTGCGGGCTTGATCCCTGGAGGTACGCCAAGTCCTCGTCCTCCTGGATATACATTCGAAGGGAGGAGGGAATCATACGGATCTCACATTCGGGGAGTACGAGACTGACGTGCCGCGTCCCAATCCCTGCCCTCAACTCGAAAGGTTGGGGGGGGGGGGAGGTTCTATCATCGATTCGTACTCTACCTTAGAATCCGAGAAATGGACTGGTCTGATTCCCATCCGGACTCCACTGACATTCCTCCTACGGTGACGACGCCTGGCCTTCCTGCCCCTGGGTAGCTCCTCAGGGTAAGGATGACTTCCGTCATGGGGTCCTCTGGCCACAATAGAGCTGGGGCAGAGGGGACCGAAGGTCGGGGTGCGAGAAGCACCAGGATAGATGTCGAAAGGGACATGGGGAGGAACTCCATGTGAGTGAGCGACTGGATACACAACGGATCCATGCTCGCGACCGGCAGTAGGGGGAGTGACCTCATACCCCATGTAGTGGGTGCTGGAAGGAGTCATACCCTGAGCATAGCCGTCGCGAAAAGGCTTTCATCTTTCCAGATTGGAGGCACGGAATGAGCCTTCATGGTGAGAGGCACTACCGCGGGTTGGTCCGCAGTGGCCATTGCTAGTGTCCGCGACCGGGAAATTCATCCCAACCTGCGTGCAAGGCGGTCGGGGTTTCGATCCCAGTTGGGCACGCGACTGCCCCTGCTCAATATGTGCTGGGATCTGGGAAAAGGAGTCAGCAGTAGCTGGGGCCACAATGGTTGCTGATGCTGGTGCCCCAGGACGAGCATTCTCTCCTGCACGCTCCCGACACTAGCGTCGAGTCAGATGGGCCAGAACCGGTGGTGCGGGCATGAAGATTGCCTACTCCTTGGCTCGAGGAGTCAGGCGGCAGCGTCGACGCAGCCTGGCGGGGGTTCTGGCCATTAACCCCTGGGACGGATCGCCGATCGAGTGGACCCGGACATCCCCCACCTCATTGGCGCAGGGGAGGGATGTGTCACAACACTCCGGGGATAGGCTCCCAAAGCGGTTGAACGTCGGCGTGGGGTGCAGCGGCTCCCTGCGTGGCCCTCAAGGGTGGCGATGGTGGTGAGGCGCGACCGCCTCTAGATCCAAACGGGCCATGCCCCTGGTGGGGATGACCCCTTCCTCATCATACCTACGAACCAGGTCATTGATCACCCTCCGTTTTATGATTTCTGATGGGGAGAGGGGGCGCAAGCGCCCGACGGCAACGACGGTCGAAGTCGGAGCGGCCATGAAATGGTCGGGACCGTGCAGGGTAGCCATGTCGGTACTGTCCCTACCCCTGCGCCGGTGGGCAGGTGGTGATCGAGCTCTGAATGCAGTGATCTGATTCATGGAAACATGGAGATGAACCCATTAGTATCAACAGGAAAGGAGATCAACAGCCATGGCCCGACATCATTCCATCTTCCATGTTCAGCGAGAGGGATCCACGCTGACGACGTCACAGAACAGAGTAGTCAACGTCCTGGCGGCCTCGACCCCTGGCGGGTTCATGTCCCGGTGAGGGTTACTCGGACCTGGTGACATGCTATTATTCTGATGCACCAACGGCTACCATTCCCCGTGTTGAGGAGAAGAGATTCACGTCGGGTTCACCATTTTTTTCCAACGCTATCGCCGGGGCGCACGTGTCCGTTCGCTAGGGAGGGTGCACTGCTTGTTTCCCCACATTCCCTCTTTCCAAAGGTGGGTGGCATCCATTCCGTGTTCAGGGACGTCTGCTCCTTGATCGAAACCGGGATGAGGGGATGTCGGTTCTTCCCTCCGTGGATTCCTCCTCGGAGCTAATTACCTAGTCCGGGTCTCCCTCATAGATCTAAGACATGTTCGTGAATCTTATTACTGGTGCCATATCTACATGGACGCTAGTTAATTATGCTGCTTCCGTCAAGACGCTCCAAGGTGTCTTGTCAGGACAGCAACCTGCGGTGAGGAGAATGGTCACGTTGGGGCATCGTCGGCATGTCTGTCTTTGGTCCATCATCACAGGGCTTCTTGAGGGCGCAGAAGCCCGAGGAATCCCGCATCAAACACGGGGAACACATACCATCTGAGGTTTTCCTCATCATCCCATGTTTAACATGGGGTATGTCGCAAGTTTAACGTCTTGCGTAGACGTATCGGGTTGAAGGATCCCTAGGGGGAACACTGATGTTGGGGCCAGCACGTGGGCGGCTTCCCATATATCATGGAGTGGGAAAGGGTGGCATGATCTCACCGGGATGTGGCGGCCCGTGTAAGGATCAGGATGGATGGTGGAGTGAAACATGGGGCTTACATTCTGAGATGACCCAAGAGGGGGGATACAATTTAACGTCATACGGGACAAGGGGTTTGGGGCTTACGCTCTGAGGCAGACCAAGAAGAGGAACACAGTTTAATGTCATGCTGGACGAGGGCATACAGTTTAAAGTCATGCGGGATGAGGGCATGTGGGGCTTACGCTCTGAGGTGGCCCATGGTGAGTATGGGGCTTACGCTGTGAGGCGGCCCATAGTGAGTATGGGGATTACACTATGAGGCGGCCCATGGTGGGTATGGGTCTTACGCTCTGAGGCGGCCCATGGTGGGTACAGGGCTTACGCTCTGAGGCGGCCCATGGTGGGTAGTGAACCGACGTGAAGAGGTCGGAACGACTGGCTGGTGGGCTTGAACCTCGTGGAGGCTTCCTACGTACCATGCCTTGACATGGATCAAATTCCTAGTAGTTCGGGAGAAAATTTGGGGATTGGCACACCAACAAGGAGACGGTTTGGGCCAATGATTGTTGGGCTTGAACCTCAGGGAGGCTTCCTACGTACCATGCCTTAACACGGATCAAAGTCCACATAGTTCGCTGGGATGGGGCTTACGCTCTAGGGAGGCCCATAAGAGGATGTCATGGTCGGTGCACGCTCTAAGCCCGCGTGAGTCATGCTCGGTGTGGGAAACAAGAGGCAGTAGGGACCAGACGATCACGTCGCGAAGGGTGCACCCGTGAGAAGCGGAATGGGGCTTAGGCATTGAGTGGACCAAAGAGAAAACAGGGGCTTAAGCATGGTTAGCGGCCCTTGGTGTCGGGGCTTACTCCAGGGTGGAGGCCCGTGGTGCGAAAAATCGTAGTGGGGAATGGACTCCACTGGCCTTGGTAGGGGGGAAGTACAGAGATGCATGGGTGCAATCATCCACAAGGAAGGTTAGGAGATTACGCTATGAGGCAGCCCTTCCCCCGTGGAGAAACGCCGCTCCGACGAGGAGGATCTCATTCCATATGAAGAAGATTCCACTCTCGTGGAGACGAGTGGCGTAAAAAATGTCCGAGCTGGGGGGACCCTGCGTGCGAAGCACGGGTTCGGACCATAGTTTAACGTCTTGTTTTAAAAACTAGGTGCTTAGCAGTTTAACGTCCTGCAGCATGGACGAGGTGGGTTCTCTCCACACCCCTAGGGCTTACATGCCCAACGCCCTCTACCCCTTGTGGGAGGGAAGGCATCGGCAAGGCCATGGTGAAGGGGGGCCGCAGGGCGAACCACAGGGGGGGTCCACGTTAGTGTGGCTATGAGAAGAAGAAATAGTCATTAGCGTGCCTATGCGGAGAAGAATAAGGCAAAGCAACACAACGGGAAACATGGCCCAAGGGACCTTGAGGTTAATTTGCACGAGCCTAGAAGATCGTGCGGTAAAACAACGCATGGACGCATGCCCGGCAATGAAGACATCAGGTGCCGGTGCAGGGGGTAGCCAAGGGGCGCCAAGGTGAGGAGTCCTGGTGTTTTGCGCGCAGAAGTTAAGGTTTGCGCGCAAAAGACCGGGACGACGCGCAATTGGAGAACAGGAATTGAGCGCGGAGAGGGAACTACGCGCAGGGTTTTACGCACATGGAAGGGTATTGCACGCACGAGGCATGGATTGCGCGCAAGACTGGAACACTGCAGAGGAGGAAAATTCACTGATGCTGGTGGAGTTGCGCGCAAAGGCAAACTCGGGGGCAAGGTTGCGAGAAATTAGGGTTTAACCTGGAAGTCATCTTTCACGCGGGGGAGCTGAATTGAGCGCACGAGAGTCGCTTCGGATTCCTCAACCCCCAAATCGTTTGGGGTCACCTTCTATTTATAGGTGACCTCCGGCGTGGAATCCAGGCGGCGCACAAAATTCATCGTGCCACACACAGCCGGCGCGCAAAAACTCGTCACGCAGAACCGGGGCGCGCAATGATTGCGCACCTCATCGTCTCAATTGCGAAAAACCCGGTGATTCTACGTGCGCAGAACAAATTTTTGCGCGGAGCCTCCTTTATTTCGCGCACCACATCCCGGGCCTCCGGATCGGGCCTCTGATTCCAAATATGACTTCACATCGTCATTTCGAAACGTCCTCTGAGAGTTACGAACCTTTTTCTGCGTCAACAGTGCAGAATAATGTTTTCCAAAAGCAGTGAGGCATCTTCCTGACTTAGTTGTGTCACAAGACGAGGTTGAGAGGTCATAGTTTTCTCAACTCCAGCTTAGATAGAATCTCCAAACACTTTCAGATCATCCGTGCTGACATAAGATTGCTGATCAGGTAAAGGTGCAGGAGAAAGAAGTGGTACATGGGTAGGTTCATGGTCTGGTTGAGGGTCAGATTCAGTTTCAGGATCAGTTTTAGATTCAGCTTCAGGATGAGGTTCATGGTGTGTGACTGACTACAATTGAAATAGATAAGAAATATCAATCTCAGTTGCAATCACCTGCTAAGATTCAGTCACATCAAAGAAGCTAGGGAATTTATACCAAGTGTACACAGAAAAAGACTTAGTTGGTTGAGATGCTTCAACAGACTCAGCTTCACCAGTTTCAGTATTTTGATGTTCCTCCCCCTCAAAATGTGCTTCCATTTCAAGAACATAAAGAACAAGTACTTGGTCTAGATTCACAGGATAAACACTAATTTCCTCAACCATTTCTTTCTTTGCCAACTAAAAGGCAATTTCAATCCTCACATCAGCAGAGGGTATAAACTCATGAACCGATTGTCCCATTATAAGGTATTCTAAAGTAGCTTCATGGATAGCTGGGATTTCATCTAGATTTTCTTCATCCATTTCTTGCTGCTCTGATTCGGGGACATCCAAATCTCAGGAAGACTCAGGTTGGATGTCTGGGTGAAAATCAAATCTTGAAGCAGTAGGTTCTTCTTCTCTAATAACAATAAGAGTAACAAAAGTCCTTTCTTTTTCAATAGGAGATTCTTCCTTTTGAGGTACTTAAGCCACTTCTCTAAGTGGTACTTCAGCTACCTCTTCTTCCTCTTCATCTTCTGAATACTCAGCCACTTCATCTGGTTCCAAACCATGATCAGTAATATTCTTTGGACTTGTTGGATAATCGACATGATAATACATTTCATAAACATTTTCATTATCTTCAACCCACTCCTTCTTCCAAGTGTTCCAGTTGATCTTCATCCTTTTTATTGTAGGTTTAGATAGGCAGTATTCAAAATCCATAAGAACTTCTTCATTTGGTCCAAATACTCCTTTGGCAACAATCATAGTTGCGATCATCCTAGAATAAAACAAAGAGATGGATTTTGATGTGACCTTAATCAATTAACACATATGGTGAAGGATATACATGCACAGATTTATCTTGTGTCCATTCTTCATTTGATGAATCATGAAAACAACATATTATTTCAATACAGAAAAATCACCCTTCATTGGGATAATAAAATTTTGAACAAATTTGATCAACGGTCTTGTCTCCCCATCAAGTTCAGCAGCTATGGCCCTTCTCTTGGTGCCATTTCCAATTAAGATTTCTAGAGAATTTTTCATGTCAAAGATATTGGTTGTAGGAGGGGGACCTCTTTGATAATCATCACAAATTACTTCATGAGGAATCCTAAGGCATGAAACCCATAACCTCGACGAGAAGGAGCATCTTTGTCCATTGACCCTGCTTCTTAAAACAAAACTTTCTCCAGCATCAAAAGAAAATTGTACATATTGATAGAACTGAGATACCAACCTCGGGTAAATTGGTCTATCCTTTCTAGAGAACTATTAAAGCCTTCATTGTTCTCTCAGAACATTTAAAATTAATGATTTTCTATACAACATCCACTCCTAGAAATATTCCTTTTCAGGAACTACAGTGCCGTTTACAAGGTTTCGATTCAGGGGTCCTTTGGGTGCCAGATTTGGTTCTCTCTTCAGTTTCGTAGAGCGGCACTTCTTAGACGAGTATGAAGATGGACGCTTCATCCTTGGCATCCACTGAAGGTTAAGAGAGAGCGAGAGTGTTTCTATGTTGAAAGGGTTTATAAGGAAGGAGTGGGAGAGAGTTCAGGTGAAGAATCGAGTGAGAACCCTTTTTTTATCATTTGGGAATGTCAAACGTCACAAAAGTAAAAACGTGGGAAAGTAAAAAGTGGTGAAATAAAAATTACCGTGATATAGATTAAAAAAGACATTAAGAATTTTAACGGTGAGAACGGGAATAGATGTTAAGGTGCCATGGTAAATGGTCGTCACAGTGAGACAATGAATGGTCATCACGGTGAGACAGTAAATACAGATTGTTTAGTCACGGTGAGACAGTGAGTAACAGACCGTGAATACAAAGTGTTAACTGTGAGACCGTATACACAAGAAAGTAACCGATAAACTGTGAATATGAAACAGTAAAGTAAAATATAACAAAATATTAAGCAGTAAGACCAGTAATATATCTATTTGTGATTGATCATGCCATGATCATGTATGATGTAATCTAATCTCTCATAATGTAATGGTTTATTGAATATATCAGCTAGTTGATATTTAGTACCAATGAATTCCAAAGTGATAAAACATTTTTGATAATGATCCCTCAATAACTGATGTCTTACATCAATATGTTTTGTCCACGAATGTGAAATTGGATTTTTTGAAATGTTAATAGCACTTGTGTTGACACAATATATTGGTACATGTCTGAATTAATACCCATAGTCTAATAAAGTGTGTTTCATCCACAAAATTTGTCCACAAAAACTGCCAGCAACTATGTATTGAGCTTCTGTAGTAGATAATGAAATAGAATTTTGTTTCTTAATAAACCATGACACTATTTACTTTCCTAATAGGTGACATGTTCTAGAGGCACATTTTATATCTAGCTTACAGCCAGCTAAGTCAGCATCATAGTAACTAAATAGTTCAAATGATGGTTATTTAGGATTGAACAGTCCTAGATTGGGTGTATGCTTGAGGTATTTGAATATTCTCTTTAAAAAATTTAAATGTTATTCTTTAGGGTTTGCTTGAAAACAGTCACACATACACACACTAAACATAATATCAGGATGGCTAGCAGTAATGTGGAGTAGACTTCCAATCATTCCTCTATAAGTGGTTTGATCAGTAGATTTGACATCTTTATCAGGATCCAGCTTACATGCAGTTCTCATGAGAGTGTCACTACCTTTAGTTCTATCCAATCCAACACATTTTAAAAGATCTCTAGTATATTTACTTTGAGTTAAAACAATCCCAAAATTATTTTGAAAGATTTGAAATACGAGAAAAATTTTCATTTTTCCCATTAAACTGATTTCAAATTAGTTTTTCATCATTTTAGAAAAATTAATACATAATGAATATATTGAAGATCCAAAAAATATCATCTAAATAAATTTTAACAACTAAAACATCATCATAAATTCGTTTTATAAAGAGGGTCGGATCATCTATTACTTTTGTAAAACCATTAAAAATAAGAAAAGTACTAAATATGTCATACCAAGAACTTGGAGCATGCTTTAAACCATATAAAGCTTTTGAAAGTTTAATGATATGATTTTGAAAATGAGGGTTTGTAAATCCAGGGGGTTGTTCGACAAAAAAACCTCATCTATATACCCATTTAGGAATGCACTCTTAACATACATTTGATATAGTTTGAAAGTCAAATGTGCAGCATAAGAAAGTAGAATTCTAATGGCTTCAAGTCTTGCTACTGGAGAAAAAGTCTCCTCACTGTAAATTCCTTCTTCTTGACTATAGACCTGTGCAACTAATCTAGCCTTATTTCTAACCATATTTCCAGCTTCATGTACCTTATTTATAAACACCCATTTCGTGCCTATGATGAAAGTGTCCTTAGGTCTTTCCACTGATACCCAGACTTTGTTTCTTTCAAATAGTTTACGTTCTTCTTGAATAGACATTACCCAAAATTCATCATTGATTGCATCATCAATGTTTTTTAGGTTCATGATATGACAAAAAGGCTTGATGTTCAACCTGATTTCTATGAAAAGTTCTAGTCTGGGTCTCTCTATCAATATTACCAACAACAACATCTAATGGATGATTCTTTAGGATCTTAGTTCATCTAGTAATGGTAGGACTTGAAATTTCTAGTTCTTCTCTAGGTTCGTGTTCATTAGGATCAGATTCTGAAATATTTCCAGAATTAGTTGTCTTTACAACAGGTTTATTGATTTTATCATTAAGGTACAGAATAGAAAAATCATCTTCCTGGTTTTCAAGAGATGACTTAGGTTCATATGGATCAATTTCATCAAATTTTATCTGAATAGATTGTTACACACACTTGGTTTTCTTATTAAACACTCTATAGGCTTTTCTAGTTATATAATATCCTAAAATGATTCCTTCATCACTTTTAGAGGGAAACTTGTCAAGATTATCCTTGGTATTGAGAATAAAAATTTACAACCAAAGACTATAATGTAAATCACTTTAGGTTTTTTATTATTCCATAGTTCATATGGGGTATTCTTGATAACAGGTCTTATCAAGACTCTATATATGATATAACATGCTGTATTTACAGATTCAGCGCAAAAGTTAATAGGTAGGTCATACTCATTAAGCATTGTTTGTGCAATTTCTTATAGGGTTATATTTCTTCTTTCTACTACCCCATTCTGTTGAGGTGTTCTAGGGGTATAAAATTTATTATTATAGCCATTTTGTGAGTAATAAGACTCAAACTCATGATTTTAAAACTCACATCCATGATCACTTCTTATGGTCATAATCTCATGTCTACTAAGGTTCTATACATACTTTGAGTATTAAATAAAGTAAGAACATGCTTCACTTTTTTGAGATAAGAAGTATACCCAAGTATATCAAGAAAATTCATATACTAAGACATAGAAATAGTACTTCCAATTTAAACTAGAAACTCTAGAAGGTCCAAAGAAATCCTTGTGAACCAACTCGAGAGTTTGAGATGTTGAAACTTCTTTTTTGATTTAAAAGAGATTTTGTGTTGTTTTCGCTTTTGACAGGGATTACAAACTTTGTCAATTGGAAACTCTGGTTTGGGTATGTGTCTAACTATGTTCTTCCTAGTCATTTTTCTAAGTGAATGAATGTTTCAGTGTCCTAATATTTTGTGCCACAACCAAGATTTTTTATGAAAATCATTTAAACAAGATACATTTTTTTAGCTAAAGAATTCAAATCAACAACATAGACATTTTAATTTCTCAAGGAAGAAAATACCAAAAAAAATTTAGAATTAAAAAATTTACAAGAAAAATTTCAAACTTAACATTAAAGACTTCGTCACATAACTGAGAAATACTTAACATGTTGTATTTCAATCCATCAACAAATAAAACTTTATAAATTAAAACTGAGTTAGTGTAACCAGTTTGGCCTATGCCGATGATCTTTCCATTAGAATTATCACCAAAGGTGAAATAGCCTCCATAAACCTTTATTATACTCTTAATACATGAGAATTCTCATGTCATGTGTCTTGTACATCCGTTGTCCAAGTACCATGTCTTCCTACAGGAACTCTTTAGACATGATTTCTACATAACAGATTTAGATGGAAAAAGATTTTGGTACCCAAATATTCTTGGGTCCATATAGGTTATCAATCAAGGCATTAGGTACCCAAATTTTCTTTATGGGTCGAATTTATGTAATATATTCAATAGATTTTGACAGATAAACTCTATTTTATCTATAACTTTCTGAGTAACAAGTTGAAGCCTGTGAATTTCTAGAACTAGAACAAGCAGAATTTTGTCCACGTTTAGGAATAAATCTAATTTTGGTAAACTGTCTCTTTATAGGATGGTATCCCAAACCAGTAGTTTACTTTGGTGCCACTTTTTTACCTACCATTTGAGTTAGATTGTCTTTTCCGTTTTTGAAATTTTCTAAGTCCTTTCTTAGTTGCACATTAGACATTTTCAGTTCTGTTTTTTCTTTTAACAGGTAAGCATTCTTTTCCTTTTCACTATCAAGGGCAGATTTAGCAGTGGTAGATAATTCATATTGCTTCTTTAAGGCATTGTACATGTCCTTAAGTTCATTATATGTCTCTTATATCATATTAAAATATTAAAATAATTCTTCACTATACATGTTATCAGATTCAGAATCAGAATCAGAATCAACTCTAGTGTAGTATGAATTTAAAGCAGGAGGGTCCAGTGTTACCTCAGATGTGTTTGTCATAAAGAACATGTTAGATTTATGAGAATATACATCCTTAGAAGAATAAAAATCACTTGAGGTGTCTTCTGAATCACTCCATGTTACGTTAATTTCATTCTTATTCTTTCTGTCCTTATATTCATGTTTCTTCTTGAACGTCAATTTTGGACAGTCGGCTTTAATGTGACATTTTCTCTTGAATTCATAGCAGATAACTTCATCACTCTTATCATCTTTCTTCTAGTCATTTTTTCAATTATCTTTGTTGTAATATTTACCTTTGTTGTTTGATTTTCTGATGAATTTCTTCTTCCTATATAATTTCTTAAATCATCTTGCTATTTGAGCCATCTTAGCATCACTATCAGAATCTGAAATTTCACTTATCGAGCTTTCAGTAGGTATGTGAATTTTCTACTTGTCCATCCGTTTTGAGGCAGTAGACTTAAATGCCACTGGCATCATTTTAGTTTCATCATCTTAATCCTTATTCACCTTGATTTGTTCCTCATACATCATAAGCTTAGCAATTAGCTCTTTGACAGGCATAACACCAATATCACACGACACTCTTATTGAAACAGATGCGCCTCTCCATCGGTCTAACATACATCTCAATATTCTTGTAATTTATTCCCTTTCTAGAACAGCCTTTCCAAGGGATCTCATAGTGTTGAAAATTTCATTGATCCTGAGAAACATATCAGAAATAGGTTCATCAGTCATTATTTTAAAATTATCATATTTAATATCACAAGTGTTCAATATCATTTCTTTAACATTGGTTGTTCATTCATGAGAAACACCCTATGTATCCCATATTTCATAAGAAGGTTTTAAAGCAGATATTCTATTAAACACTTTATCTCCTAGATCACAATACAAAGCATTTATAGCTTTACAGTTATTATTGTAAGCAGTCTTTGTTGGATCATCCCAAGTAATTCTTTCTGTTTCTGGAATTTTATATTGAGTCACTATAGCAGTCTAGATATCAAATCCTATACTATCTAAGTGAATTTTCATCTTAAGATTCCACTTGTCATAATTTTTTCCATTACAGAATGGTTTCATGTTGGTAGCAACACCTTCTAGTCAATTATCTATAATTAGATTTTAGAAAATATATTTTTAGAGATAAAATTTAGAACTAACAGAAATTTAATATCTTTAAAGATGCACTAAAATCACAGTTGAAAAAAATAGTGTTTTGAAATTCTATATAGATAAAAACAACATCTGATACAAAATGTTGGTCGGAGTGGATACTCAAGAGTGGGGGGGGGGGGTGAATTGAGTACCAATAAATATTTCTGTTAAAAATTATTTCTATTAAAATCCTTAATTTATAAAACAAGTTAAACTGTAGTGAATTTTTAAAATATTAATGGTTCAATCAGGTTCCCAAATGATAGATTGGGACTCAGTTAATTTTATCAGAAGATTAAATTAGCGTTTTGAACTAATTTACTGATTTAAAATACTTTCAAAAACTTCCTGGATTAACTATCAAAGTAACATTATAATTGATTTGTACTTCAAAGTAATTAGCATCGGAATATAAAATATATAGTATATTTTAAACTTAATATAATAATGCAATGTAGATGTAAAAGAAGTTGTTTAGTCTCAAGCCGAGAACTAATCCACTCCACTTGCTGATCACCTACCACCAAGCAGTTTAAATAAATAAACTCTGATCCACACCCTGGATCGGGGTTATCAATAGTTCATATACTGTCCAGGCCACACAGGTACCTCTACCACAATTGTTGCGGAAAAAATAAGGATCAATCCATGCAGGGACCTCTACCATAGTTGTCGTTGGGAAAAAATAATGATCATGCCATGCTGGGAACTCTACCACAGTTTCTGTGGGTAAAAAGTAGTAAAAGGTTTGGTGTGTGGACTTTGAAGTCCTCCAGTTCAGTACATGAGTCATTGTTTGTGTAAAATATATAGAGTACACACACCGCTCGAAGGTAAACAAAATAATCACTTAGAAAAAGTAGAAAAGTGTTTAAAATGGTCTAGTGATTAGCAGTGCAGCTCTGGACTCCTTTGATTCAGCAGGAATTCTTCAGAGTCCTCTGGTTTTTTTTATTGAAAAATAGAGTGTCGTGGGTCAACTTATGCGCGTAGAGGTATGCCTGATTACGGTTTCTTCATGCCAGAGATACAGGTTTCTCCGAGGGTTCCGGGATGTGTTTCTGGTCAGCCCATCGTACCAGTCTCAGTTCGAGAATTTTCCGAAGCAACTTCGATGCTTTCCACAGCCTTAATTGAATGGTTTGTGCGGCAACGTCCTTCGGTTGAGGATTTTGGAAAGATGGTGAATGAAGATTGGGGTTTGAAAAACCAGGCATCTTTTGGGACTTTCAGGCCTCGACAGATTCTCATCTTCTTCTCTGATGAGGAAGGTTTGGGAAGGGCGTGGTCTAGACCAAGGAATTCTCACTAATTCCAGCTGCTAAGATGGTCTTTCGATTATCATTTGAACCGGGACTCTCTGAATCTTGCCATCTGGTTGCACATGCTGGGGATTCCCCTCCCATTTCAGAACCTTGGGCTTCTGAAGTCGATAGGAAACTCTATTGGGCGTTTCATCTGTGTTGATCGGAGGAAAGCCTCCATGGGAAACCCTACATCTGCACGAATCTGCGTGGAGATGGATCTCTCAAAGAGCCCACCTGATACTGTTTGGATCATAGTGGAGGGTGAGTACAGGTATGCACAACGGATTGTCTATGAGTCTTGGATGCCATTCTGCTCTTTTTGCCATAAACAGGGACACGGGATGGAAGTCTGCCGAAGGATTGGTCGAGATGCACGGGAAGTGGAGGCCTGCACAGTGGTGGATGATCCTGCTCCAGATGTGCAACAGGTTGATGTTCCGGCTCCCACTGCTATCATGGAGCAGGGAGTGGCACCAGAGGATGTGTTGAATGGAACATCTCTGAGTAACAGATCTGACCAAGTTTCAGTGGAGGATGCTGGAGAAATCCAACTGGTCAATCCTGGAATGGATGTGCCTCGGCCTGGAGATTAAATTCTGATTGAATCTAGCAAAAATATGAATATGATTGATATATCAGTTTCACATATGTCGGGGTCAAATGATGATTTTCAGTACTCTAGCAGGGGATCTTCCTTGATGCAGGATAGTATTACACCGATGGAAATGGTGTCTGAATAGGAGAACACACCTGTTTGTATGGTAGAGGTAAATCCTAATGACTTGATTACTTGTTCTGCAAACAGGTTTGTAGTGCTGGGTGATGCTAAATCAACCGAGGAAAAGGTGATTGAAGTGGCAGAAGAAGTTGGAGGGAAAGAAGGTCATGTGTACCTAGACAGAGCGAATGATGAACATAAAAGTTCATGTGCTGATGACACAGTCAAGAAAAATCAAATGGAGGGTGGGAAGGATGGAAATATCAATTCCCCCATGACCCTTATGAAATGGGGGGATAGAGTCGAGTGTGAAGAAGAGATCCATAATCACAAATCATTCTACACGGAGGTGGTAAAGCATGGAATTCATGAGCCCCTAAGCAAGGAAGTGGAAGGGAAAACCCAAAGTTGGAGGAAGACACGGAGGGATTATACGGACCTACCCAAGCCAATGGCGACGAGGTATGCTTGGAAGAATGTAGGGTCACAAGAAAATGTTCATGGAAATGGGAACAGTGGAAAGCGAAGGGGAGGGTCTCCGAAGGCAGATACTGGGCTCAGTGGGAAGCGGTCAAATAAGGAGAAGATGTCTGAGGAGATGCTTAGGAAGAAAAACATGTATCTTGAGTTGATGCGGAAGTATGGATCTTCAGAGTGGGAGTCAGCTGATCCTGGCGATGATTTATCCGATGATAGGGAGAGGGATGAGTATGGGTTTGATGTAATGTAGCACTTTTATTTTCTACTGTCTGTACTTGCACTTTTTTCTTAATAAATTTGGGGGATTGGGCTTTCGCCTGGTTCATACTTTCCTAGTATAATGCATGTGGTTGAGACGACATGTTCCATGTATTTTGTGCCTTGTACCTCGTACTATGTCTACAAATAAACATTAATTATTTCAGTGCATTAATGTCGTCTAATATGACCATTGAAATGTTAAATAGTAAAAAGAAAAAAGAATTTCAGAAACGGTGTCACATTAATTATACAAACGGTGCCTCTTTCACGGTATCTCCTTCACGGTGACTTCATCCTGGTATGTCCTTCACAGAATCTCCCTCACGGTATCTCATTCACGATGTGTTCTTCACGGTATTTCCTTCACGGTATCTCCTTCTTGGTATCTCCTTCACAGTGTCTTTTTCACGGTATCTCAATGTCACGGTGTCTTGCTCATGATTTCTGAGTCACGGTGTCTGGTTTACGGTGTCTGAGTCATGGTGTATGGCTTACGGTTTCTAAATTATGGTGCCTTGATGACTGTGTCTCGAAAATAGTGTATGTTCTTAGTGTCTTTCTTCATGGTGTCAGGATTACTGTGTCACAGTGTCTGGTGGCCATGGTGTCTCACTGGTCACGGTGTCTCACTGGTCATAGTGCTTCTGTCTTACTTAGAGTGTCTGGCATACTATGTTAAGCTTCACGATGTCTTTTTCTTAGACAAATATCGTTATTCATACATAAAAATTAATATGAATTAAATGAATTGAACATAACCCTTATAATGTATAAGATATCTTGAAATTTAAATACACAAGATTGATAAGATACGTGAGATTTGTGATCATGAATAAGATGTGTAATTATTATTTAGATTTGTGATCATTAGAACATTATTAATAAATGAGTATTCTAACATAGACCATTGAGGAATGATATATTTATAAGGAATATAGTCCATTTAGGAAGATTACATAGAGCATGGATCCCCATATATTGAGTTGGGATTTTGGTATGGGTGACCAATTTTTTATATCTCTATATCAAATCATGATGATGATATACTTTATTTGACATGATTATGGTTCAACCAATAAAGGCACCTTTATAATGAAATATATTGAATCAGAACATTTCAAGGAAAATAAGGATGACAAAATACATGAGAAATAAGGCCTCATGAGAATTTTGTTCTGTATTTCATGTTACATTATTGTACATGGATTATGATAAACTGGTGTGGATTCCACCAAGTGATGAATGAACTATTAGGTAGATCATGTGAAGGAAGTCTTTAGTGGATTACTAAGAGTAGGAGTAAACTATGAAGTGAATTTCTAGCCAATATTAACAATGAAGTCCGGTAGGTTATATGGGTCAAAGAATATAGAATATAGGTCATCGAATTTAGTGAGCATATACTAAGAGAGTTTCCAAAAATATCCTTATGATGACAACCCTCGTTATCATGTAATACATTATAGTGACTAAGCTAGTGGTTTTATCGTGTAGTGTGAATTTTTTAGGAGAGTCCCTTTATCAATAGAATACCTAATTGACTATGTTCACATTAATGATTATGGATACTGTATAAGAATATTATGTTTTAGGGTGGATCATATGTAGAATGAACATTAGAATTTTTTGGCATTGAAAAGAATCTTGGAAGGCCATTCATGTGTATTTCTCCCATTTATATTATCATAGAGAAGGGTACTATTTCCAATATATAAAATTACCAATAAATATTTTTCATGATTAAGTGACAAAAAATGTGTCATATTCTTTAAAATCATAAAACATTTCAATGAGGGGAAGTGAACATTAAGAAACTAAATTTTTACATAGCACTAGTGTTCAATATGGGGAGTATATCACATTAAATAAGCATGTTTAATGGATTTGATACATTAATTAGAAACATGAGAATCCCTAAACATAAGATTTTCATTGGAATAAGCTCCATGAGGGATCCACTTCATGGGGATTTCTAAAGAATCACCCTAAAGAAGGAATCATAAAGGACACTTCCATAGAGGGATTCATAAATAAATCTTACATATGGTATTCCTTTTGGTTCCTTATGTAGTGAATTTGTGACTGAATATCTTGTAAGAGATTTTCGTAGGTACTTCATGTAACTGATTTCATTTTACCATCTTTGGACATTAATTTGAGGATTACCATGGATATATTATCAAAATAATCATACAGTTTAATTTAATATAAATGATATGGTTATATTAAAATAGATTCCTAAAATCTAATGAAAATGGATTCATGGGACTTTAAATTCATTCATGAATTGTATGGTGGATATTTATAACAACAATATCATTAATTGTTTCTCCATAGTATTAATTTTCACAAGATGTACACTACCACATCCGCCAATAAAACCAAAATGATGTTCATAATCATAATACAATCATTGTATTCCTATAAAGAAGCTGTGTGAGTGCATAAAAAATGTGAGTTTCTAACTAAATGGTTGAAGGTTGTGTTTTATTACAATAGATTTAACAATCCCATTAATCATGGCACTAGTGAATAAAACATTTTTTTACGTTGGTTATTTTTAATTTTTTACGTCGGTTTCTAGCCGACGTTAATACGTGCGATGTTATAAATAAGGTTTTTGACGTCAGTTATTTAAAAACCGACGTCAAAAACATAAAATCGTGATGTTTATCACGTCGGTTATTTTATAACCGACATGATAAAGGGCGTGTAGAATGGTTTATCACATCAGTTATTTTAGAACCGACGTGATAAAGGACCTGGAGAATGGTTTATCACGTCGGTTATTGAAGAACCGACGTGATAAACGGCCTGGACAATGGTTTATCACGTCTGTTCTTAAACAACCGACGTGATAAACAAGGGCGAGGGGGTTTATCACGTCGATTCATATATAACCGACGTGATAAACTGGGGTGAGGGTGGTTTATCACGTCCGTTCTATAAGAACCAATGTGATAAACCGGGCTGAGCGTGGTTTATCACATCGGTTCATATAAAATCAACGTGAAAAAATGGGGGAGGGGGGTTTATCACGTCGGTTATTCAATAAACGACGTGATAAACCATTGTCCAGACCGTTTAGCACATCAGTTATTCAATAACCGACGTGCTAAACCATTCTCCAGGACCTTTATCACGTCGGTTATTTAATAACCAACGTGATAAACCATTCTCCAGGCCTTTTATCATGTCGGTTATTAAATAACCGACCTGATAAACCATTCTGCAGACCTCTTATCATGTCGGTTATTAAATAACCGACGTGATAAACTATTTTCCAGGCATTTTATCACGTCGGTTATTAAATAACCGACGTGATAAACCCAATTTTTTTTAAACAGAATGCAGTGATCTTCTCTCCACCAGAATCAACCAGAAAACAAATCAAGAAATCGTACCACAAAAACAGAAGTACATCAAAATTAAGCATGTACATAGATAACATATAAAACTTACCCACTATACAGCATCCACCCTCATTTATACCCCATGGGCATCCCTCCCCCACCCCGTTGGAGCCCTCACCCTCATGTATACCCCCTGGACAGCCCTCCCCCACACCATTGGAGCGCCCACCCTCATGTATACCCCTTGGAAAACCCTCCCCCACCCCATTGGAGCCCCACCACACTCCTGGACTGCCCCCCGACCCACGGACACCCCCAAACATCCCTCGACAACCCCCACCCTTCTGAACAGGACCTCCTCACCCCCTCACCCCACTTGACAGCCCCCACCACACCCCTGGACAACCCCCCCACCCCTGGACAGCACTCCCACACCCCTGGACCAGCTTCCCACACCCCTGGACATCCCTCCCACCCCCAGGACTGTCCCCCCACCCCACCGGATAGCCCTCCCAGACCGCTGGACACACCCAACCCCACTGAACACACCCCCACACCCTTGGAACCCCTCCCCCACAGACCCAAATCCATACCAGAAGAACCATCAAAAGTAGACCAAAACAAGAAGTAGAGCAAAATTAAACATTCACTTATATAACATTAAAAACTTACACTGTCAACTTCAAAAAAACTAAATCAAACCTAAACAACTACCAAATAAACAACTAAAACGACAATATTCAAAATTACATTTTACATTACAAACAACTAAAATTTAATCAAACCTGTAAAATATTTTGACCACTCCACTTGTATGTGTTTGATGTCTTCAGCAGTATAGGGTTGAGGGTCATCAAAGAGCTAAAAATGAAAGAGAAGATAGTTAACGTGTATAATGAATAAATCAAATTGAAATATTATGGAAAAGTTTAAGAGGAAATCGTACCAGGTCAAAATTCACAACTGTCCCAGTTGTTCTTATTTCATACATAAATCTTAACATATAATATCCACATTCGATGAGGCCTTGTTGTTCATGACAATTCTATTTTGAATGAGTGTAAATTCAATATATTATTTTTATGTAATAAATCAAAAAGTACAAATTATAAATGTAAATTTACCTTCGCATTTACATATTTGATCTTTGCATTTCTTTTCTTTGTGTTTTTTCGAATGTAGACCCATGAACTATTATAAAATAATACGAATGGGGTAAATTTAAAATTCATTATAATATATAAAACTACTGAGAAATTGAAACTTACTTTTCCAATATATTCTTAAAACTTGCCCGCACATCACCATGAACATAGCATATCCAATAAAGAGCTTTCTCCCTTGGGCAAAAAATCCCTAACATCCAATGATTTCTGATAAAAGGAAATTTAATGTTAGTGGTTTTTTATTTTAAAATATAATTAACTCTTTGAGAGAAATGTGTTTCATACCTCTCACAAAAAGGCATCATCCAACATTGTTGGATTATATTCTTTTCAAATCATTCAGCAATATAAACCATTCTTTGTTCGTCAGTCAATGCACATGCTTCAGGGGAAATCAATTGTGGGTCCATGAATCCATATACTTATGTCAGTTCATTCCTCTCACAAATTTTATAAAGATACCTAATACAAAACATATATAAGTATACATCTTTAATAAAAATAACGCAGGGAAAAGGTGTTAAGACTTACATGGAAAAAATTTGCACCACGTTGATGCACAAATTATCTCCAGTAACAAGCTCCATGATATCATATTTTGTAATCCCCACACTTATTTCATGTCCACAAACATGATATTCCAATGGAAACTCATAAAAAACCCAACAACAAATGTGAATATCTTGACAATATGTCAAGACCACTGGAATCTGTATCTGATGTCATAGCCTGTTGTCTTTGTTGCTGTCTATATAGTATTTATTTACCTTTGAAGTATTCCTGTGAAAAAAAATTGAGAATTATAGTAGTTTTCAAATGATAAAACAACTTTAATAAAAAAATAAAATAAAAGATATAACATTCATACCTCTATGGTAATGAGTCGAAGAAGTCTAGATGGCCAAACTAAAAAATGGCTGATACTCTGTCCAACTGTCGCCACCGCATCTGTAGGTATTGGTACCCAAGCTGATCTATCTATAATATCTTGTATAGTGAACCTCTAATTCTCTACCTCTAATTTTTGATGATGAACTGTATCTCCTATACAATATACCAACCCGTATTCTACTATATGATGTTGAGAATCATCAACATATAACTCGCAATATGTAGGAAGCTGTGGCGGAGGCGTAGGATAAAAAATGGGGTCTGTAGGCTGAGGTGGGGGAGTGGGAGCTACTGGCGGAGGTGGAGGATAAATAATGGGGTCTGCAGGGGGAGGTGGAGGAGTGGGAGCTGCAGTCTTAAATTGTCTTTGCATTTCTGCAAACATAGACTGCACCGACTCTCTAATCTTGTCTTCCATCGTCGCATTAATATTTTGAACTTCAGCCTCCAAGGATTCTATTTTTTTATAAACCCCCTCAATGTTAGAAGTTGAACAACGTGGAAACACTTTTCTTACCGATACACCTGCCGGATATCCACTTACACGACCAGGATGTTCGGGCCTTCCCAATACTGCAAATAAAATATCTTCCCTCCCAGTAGCTGTAAATGTCCCCTCTGAACTCTACTCCTCAAGAGAGTCCTGTATTAATTAATTGAACATTTCTGTAATTATTGAAACTTATATGAAGAAAAAAGTTAACTTAAATAAATTAAATAGATATCTTACAATCCTCTCAGCTACAATTCTCGATTCTTCCGAAATATATTGCCCTTTTTTTCCCTTCTGAGATCTCTTCCATTTTTCATGTCTAGATGGAGGGGATGGAGGGGCCACCTCTCCAGATCTTGAAGACTCAGCTCTTAGTTGTTGAAATTTTTCCACTATCATTTTTTCTTCCAATAATGTATACCCTCCCCGAGATAAACTATGAGGGTATACATTTTTAGATTGGATCTCCTGATGAGCTTTCCTTGTTTTCTGTAATTTAAGAATAATAAATCATTAACAAAACATTAATAAAATCATTTATATAAGAAAGTATATAAAAGTTTACATTGCCCTTACCAGAAATGACTCTTTTTTTCTACTTTCAAAAAACTGTCGCCACGTGTCTTCATCTATAAAAGGATATATACGACATGGATTGTCATGACTCCAATGACCATAAATGAAATCAGATGAGAGGGGTGATTTGAAATCCCTCCATCTCCTGGCAGCCAACGATAAGCATTTCTTCCTGACTCCTCTAGTGTCAGGAATATCAAATGTCATCTAATAAAGAAGAGGTTAAACATATTATATATACTAGAAACATTAAAAGAATGGTCAATCAATGACAAAAGATCTTACCAAAATTGTCTCCCACAACTGAGAGATAATCGCTTTATCCACACCTCTCCAATCATCATACAGAATGCTTACTTTGGTCTTAGCCTGAGTTGCAACAAAAATCTTAAAATCTTTGGCATTCGGACCTCTCGGAATATCATCATCATCAAACTCAACTACCATCCTCTAATCCTGCATACGAGAAAGTGATAATTTTGGTAAACGTGTGCACCCACGTTTACCAACCTTTGAACTCTTTGTCGTAATAGGAGCATGTGAATGTTCATCCCCAGAGGTATGACCAGCAATATGCTCCTCTCCAGAATCAGGTGGTTGATCATCTGAATGATCTGTCATTATCCTTCAAATCAAAAAAACAAACGTCAGTTCACAAATATACAAATTCAAATATTTTAATACTACTGTAATCAGAAAATAGAAAAGTGTACTAGGTTACATAATAGTAAACATTGGTAATATGGTAAAAATGTTAAACAATGGTAAAGATGGCAAAGATGGTCAAGATGGTCAAATGGTAAAAAATGGAAAAAATGGTAAACCTGGTAAACATTATAAACATGGTAAAGTAATTGTCAGTGAACAAATATAAAAATTCAAATATTTTAATACTACTGTAATCAGAAAATAGAAAAGTGTATTAAGTTAAATAATAGTAAACATTGGTAATATGGTAAGCATGTTAAACAATGGTAAAAATGGAAAAGATGGTCAAGATGGTCAAGATGGTAAAAATGGTAAAAATGGTAAACCTGATAAACATTGTAAACATGGTAAAGTAATTGACAGTGAACAAAAATAAGCATTTTAAAATTCATGTAATGGTTATAAACATGATAAAGTAAACTAAACAAACTTATAACAAACAAAAACATATACTTATTTTATTTTAAAACATGTTTACAATATCTGGCATTTATGGAAAAAATAAATGTAAACAAGAAATAAACATATGTTACCTGTAATTTTAGGAATGTACCGATGGATTGTTTTCCCAAATTCCTTCGTCGTGATCGTTCCTTATGGCACAAACTATGTCTTCAACATGATCGTCATTATGTTCTGTTAATATTTCCATGGAAGTAGGTATCTCACATAAATCAGCATATTCATCAAGTTCATCCTCACCAACATATTGTTTTTTCCCTTGTAAAACAATAGCCCACTGCATATCTGATTGATCTACTACATAAAAAATTTGTTTTACATGTGTTTCCATTATAAAAGAATCAGCTGTGTCTTCCAATCTATTCAGATTAACAAGTGTCATTCCAAATTCATCGTGTCTGACACTGTTGTTACCGTTAAACCATTTACAGTTAAAAACATGAACTTTAATTTTAATGTAATCAACCTCCCATATGTCTTCAATCACTCCATAATATGCATTTGATGCGGAAATTGGGTTTTTGTCCTTAACACTCAAAAATGCATTGCTTCTGCAAACACCAATACACCACTATTCTGAACTGCACTTCTGTTGTCTTGAGCTTTTGTATGAAATGTATAACCATTAATGTCATAACCAGACCATGTTATCACATTTAAACATGGACCACCAACTATCCATTTTAATGTCTCTGATACATCTGATCTACCAAGAAAAGTCTTTTTAATCCATGAAAAAAAAGTTTTGTTGTGCTCATTCAAAATCCACATTTCTTTCTTCTTTGGATGACATTGTTTCAACTCATTAATATGCAATGTGATATATGTTTGAGCATCAGCTATGTTATTCAAGATGTATGATTCTAACTTCTTCATCTGTTCAGCTGACAATGATTTGACTGTCAAGCCGCGAATCCCCTTTCCCTCATTATTAACTCGTTCATGGCGAGATAGAGGAAAACCTATGTGTTGCGCCGCAACCAAGTAGCTAGTACAAAACTCTGCTACCTCCTCAAAAATATAATTTTCAATAATGGAGGCTTCAGGTCGATATAGATTTTTAACATACCCCTTTAATATTTTCATATACCTTTGAAAAGGATACATCCAATGAAGATATACAGGTCCACAAAGCTTTATTTCTCAAACCAGATGAATCATTAAATGCACCATTATATCAAAAAAAGTTGGAGGAAAATACATTTCCAATTGACAAAGTATAAAAATTGCATCCTTTTCCAAAATGTTCAAAGCATTCACATCAATCTCCTTGTTACAAATTGAATTGAAAAAATAACACAACTTCATTATAGTCTTTCTGACACGATTGGGCAATATTCCACCCAATGCAACTGGTAGAATTTGTTGCATCATGACGTGACAATCATGTGATTTCATACCTATCAACTTCAAGTCCTTCAAGGAGACAAAATTTTTTACATTAGAAGAATAACCTTGAGGCACTTTGGTATCATGAAGACACTAACAGAAGCTAATTTTCTCCCTCTTCGATAATGTATGACAAGCCAGGGGAAGAAATGTTCGTCTTCCTTTAGGAGTGGGAGATAACTCCAAACGTATTCCCATTGATAGTAAGTCTAATATTTCATTCAATCCATCTTTAGTCTTTCCTTTAATATCTAACAATGTTCCAATCAAAGAATCACATATATTCTTCTCCACGTGCATGACATCAATATTATGTTTAACTTCATGATACCTCCAATATGGTAGCTCAAAAAAATTGACCTTTTCTTCCAAATATGTCTATCATTACCAGATTTCTGTGTCTTTCCCAATGTCACATCAAGGTTTTTCACCCTCTCAAAATACAGATTAGGGGATAAAGGTTTTGGAGCAGTATCAAATTATTGTGAGCCATTAAATGCCTTTTTTAGTCTTCTATAAGGTTGTTCCATAGGCAAAAACTTTCAATGACCCATGTACACTGTTTTCCTCCCATGATGAAATTGACAATAGGACGTCTGTTGTTCGACAATTGGACATGCTTTATGCCCTTTAACACTGTATCTAGACAAATTTCCATACGCTGGGAAGTCATTTATAGTGAACAGAAGCACTGCATGCAGTTGAAAATATTCCATTTTATAAGAATCATACACCCTAATACCATCAGCCCATAATTGTTTCAAATCATCAATCAACGGTGACAAGTAAACATCAATATCATTACCAGGTTGCTTTGGACCAGATATCATTGTACTCAACATGACATATTTCCACTTCATACAAACTTCAGGAGAGAGGTTGTAAATTACCAATAAAACAGGCCATGAACTATGTGTGCTACTGAGTGTTCGGTATGGATTCATTCCATCTGTGCACAACCCTAGTCTGAGATTTCTTATTTCATTTCCAAATGTAGAATACTGCGCATCAATTTTCTTCTATTGTGGAAAATCAGCTGGATGACGTATTTTTCCATCACATACCCGCTCTTCAGCATGCCATCTTAACCTTTTTGCATCATGTGAATTAGAAAATAAACGTTTGAAACGATTAATTATAGGAAGATACCAAAATACCATTGTAGGGAGCTTTGTAATCTCTACATCACCCTGTGATTTTTTTCACCTTATACCGTGATGTCCCACATTTTGGACACTTTGACAGAAATTCATATTCCTTCTTATATATAATGCAGTCATTCAGATAGGCATGTATTTTCTTGTATCCCAATCCCATCGGGCATAATATTTTCTTGGCTTTGTATTGTGAATCTGGAAGATCGTTATCTTTTGGAAGAATGTCTTTCATCAATTGTAGCATCTCTGTAAAAATTCTGTCACTCCATCCATGCTTTGCCTTCAGGTTAATCAATCTTAACACCGCCGATAAAACCGTATTATCTGTACAACCGGGATATAATGGTTTCTCAGCATCACCATATAGACGTGCAACTGTCGGTTCTATCTCAATTTGTTCTGCTACAATATCGCGAATCATTTCTTCAATTCCATCGGAGTTACCATCTTGCGAATCATCATCATCAGTGACATTCCATCCAGTTTCACCATGCCAAATCCAAGGGTTGTAACTCGGATTAAAACCATGACATATCATATGATATTTTATCTCTCTACTTTTCAACTTCTTCATATTCAAACATTTCAGGCATGGACAGAAAAAAATGTCACTACTTGGAACATTTCATTTTGCAAATTCCAAAAGGCATCAACCCCTTCTTCAAATTCATTGCTCATTCGATGTCCCGTAATCCAACTTCGACTCGTTATTACCTATAAGAAATATCAACAAAAAATATATATTTTCAAGATAAGACAAATACTTGTTTATATGAAAAAAAATCATAATTTGAATGTAAAACAATTTAAAATATAAAACAAATCTATAGGTATTTAAAAAAATATGCATGAATATTATTTTTAAAACAAAATATAGTTAGATATAACAGTTTTAAATTTCATTGAATCAAAGAAAACCATGATGCCTAATGATTATACAAATAAAATATACATCAATAAAACATAAACAAAATGATTTTTATCTGGAATAAGTGAATATGATTAGATGATACACATTTATAATAATCTCATGCCAATATACTAATAAACATGTTAAAATATAGGAATACCTAATGGAGCATATAACATGTGTTATTCATGCTTTTTGTTCAATCATTATGATCTAAAGTACTCAACACTTTCAAGTGCCAAAATCTTGAAAGTAGTAGTAGTTTTCATAAGTACCCAACACCAAATAGCTATACATCGTAAGTGTAATGTTAGAAATATGAATATAGACCATTTGTTTTATGTTTAATAATATTGTCATATATCTTGATCATTATGATTATATATTAGAATTACTATATCCTTTTGATCTGATATATAATCTAAGTACATTAATATTTCATTAGAAAAAGTAATGTTAATATCATGGTAATGTAAAAAAAAGTATATGTTGAACTATATATATGTAATACCAATAAAAAAATACATATGTGTTTGGCCTGGGTTTCACACATAAAACAACTCATCTCACAGATTAAATTTTTGAATCATCCTACATAATACTTATTTTTATAACTTAGGGAATAAAAATAATAAATGTTTTGATTTACGATACTCATTATGGGTAAACATGATATATATAAATATAATATCTAATCTCATAAAAAGATATCCATTGGGGTATAAGAGCATACACAAAGCACATTATCAAAAAGATAAGTGAAACAGTTCTATATAATCATAGATCACAAAACCTGAGTCCAAGTATAACAATTTTAGCATAACATAAGACATGATTTATATGATAGTGGGAACATGAATTAAAAAACCTTATTCACAAGATCACAACATTGGTATGTGGAATAACATAAGAGTGTGGCACAAACATAATAATATAAGTCATAACATATGTCAAGGGAAAACATAGTTTCATTCACCTCATATTGGGATATGTTAATCACCTTTCCAATAATTTATTATAATATTTCTTACGAGACACATCACATAACACATTGGACATGGTATAACCATCTGTATCCCATATTGATCTATGATATATAATGCATTGTCGAATGCATTAGAAGTATATTATGGACCCAAATGTCACTTAATGACTAACCATATATATGGGTGAATCGTGATCATCAAATCATTTATAACACTTTCGTAGATCAATTAACTAAAAAAAATGAAATGGGGTTCATAATTGTTTTTACAAAACATAATAATTATTAATACATAAAAATGTGTTTGGATGGTAAGATAAGATAATATACCTAATTCAATATAATTATCGTTAAATTATTTCTACCTAGATAGAAAAGACCTTTATAAAAAATATAATTTAACTTGAGAATGAAAAGAAAGTACCCTTTACCTTTTTTATAACGAAAAATCTGAAAAGGATGATAATAATATTTAGGTATTATAATTTTTTTATGAATTATTAATAATAAAAGAAATCACCTCACTTGGTTTTGTTGAAAATCAGTCATACCATCGTATTCAAGAAATAAGATACACTTTGCATGAAAAGGTCCATCATTTTTAGGAGATAACTGGAAGAAGAAATGTATTATCAGACTCACCATGAGTCTAGAATGAAATATTTGATTGTAATAGGTATGAATTGATATTTTTATGAATGCAGATGAAAAGAGATGATGGTTTTCTGATCTAGCAGTTCTAAAATTCATAATTTTTTGAAAAAAAATTATGATGTAAGAATGTTGAATGAAAGTTTAAGGATATGTATTACCGATTGTACCGGGTCCAATTTCATTCATGAAAATCATTTTCTAGACAATCATATTGAAAATATGATTTTAAGAAAATAAGTACTACCAATCTACATCCAGAAAGACACATTCCAGCTAAGTAGGAAATAATAATGTTGCTAGAATAATGGAAAGTTACAATACCACCCATTATTTTGAAGATATTGCTGAAGCTAATCCTCAATGTTTAAAAATTAATTATTCTTTCTAAATGATTGAATAATTTGAATGGTTGTGAAGTCAAATATCTATGTTATCATGGTCATAGTAATATTTTCATCAGATATTGATTTATTTAGATACTTAAGAGGTTGCTCGTAATGAAGTTGCTGGTATTTAGATAGATCAATATAGAGATCATATTGGAGTTGTTACTGATTCGTATTTTAGAAGAAAAGATGAAGTATAAGTGGTTTAAGAAGCTTTAATGAATCTAATTTTTCATTGTACTATAGAATCTTAAAGCGTATATCAGAATGAAAATCTAGAATAAGAGTTAAAAATAGTATTATCCAAAATACACCTGCTTGAATGTTGCGAGTTGAATGTTGCGAGTTTAATGGACATAATAAACATTTGCAATAACAAAAAATTCCACGAGATTCAAAAACGAACGAAAAGAACATCAAGAATCGAAACAAAAACGAAAGAAAAAAATTTGTGGAAGCCTTACTTGAATGTTGCGAGTTGAGATGATAGATCAAAGAGGAGTGAAGAAGATAAACAATGAATCCAAATTGAGTTTAATGCAGGTCGATCGACGATCCGATTAGGGTTTACCGCGCGAGAGAGAGACGAGCCGACGACTGTCAATCGAAAAATCGTAAATGACAGTCCACGTGCTTTAATTTTTTTAAATGTTTTATAACGTCGGTTATTATATCACCGATGTTATAAACTATTTTTTAACTTTATAATGTCTGTTATCTTAAAACCGACGTAAAAAAACTCCTGCGCTTTGGTTTTTTACAATGGTTATTTTATAACCGACGTAAAAAACGAGATATGTACGGGTTTTTTACGTCGGTTATTTTATAAACGACTTAAAACCCCCCCCGGTTCTTTGGTTTTTTACGTCGGTTATAAGATAACCGACGTAAAAAACCAATGCGCGGGGGGTTTTTATACGTCGGTTTCCAAATAACCGACGTAAAAAAACCCGATATCTATGCGTTTTTATGTCGGTTATTTGGAAAGAGACGTAAAAAACCCGATATCGACACATTTTTTACATCAGTTATCAAATAAACGACATAAAAAACCCCGTTGTTTGGTTTTGTACGTCAGTTATTTGATAATCGACGTAAAAAACACATCCATATCGGGTTTTTTTACGTCGGTTACCAAATAACCGACGTAAAAACCCCCCGCGCATTGGTTTTTTACGTCGGTTATATGATAACCGACTTAAAAACCCAACAGGTGCGATTTGTAACCTTGGTTATTAAAATAACCGACGTGAAAAATCTACTCGCCGCATTGTTACGTCGGTTATATATAACCGACGTAAAAAATGGTGACGTAAATAATGATTTCTGCACTAGTGTGGAAAAATAACTCCCTCATCAATAATATGAGTCCATGTGGTTGAACTATGTATGAGTGAAGTCATCATTAGCACGTGAACGAATCATTCGACAATATTGTAAATGGACTCTTTATACGAATATGTATTCTATCAAAATGGAAATTAACATTACAAAAAATGGGTTTTTTATGATTTTATCATTAATACAATTTTTGAATTTAATTTCACCACTATAATTTTATAACAATTAAAATATTCCACACATTGTTATTCTTTATGTTTAGAAAAAATATCTGATTTAAAAAACTAAATAAACAATATAGGCACCTAGGTGAATATGGTTTTGCCTAAGGTTATAAATCAGTCATGTGGATCCATTCTATAGAGCATTCAGATTGACTATAAATAAATGATAATCAAATGATAATACATTAAATTGAATATCATTTATGATGATTCTAATTCAAAACCATTTTTTATTATTGTAAAAAAAATTACCATACATTCAGGTATGTGAAGCACAAGGGGTATAAATCTATAATATTTTTTTTGGAATTTATATTGTATTATACCTTTGTGAGAAAACCTAGTAAATATTTTTTAGTTGCGTAATGATTATAAAAAAATATTTATATTTATATTTTTGGATTTTATTTTTATGATCATTCCAAATACTAATATAGAAAATTATACGCAAACATGATTCATTAGCTTCTTGTTCATGTATAATAGAGTTGATAAATGGGTCTGAATTCTAAAATTGTCTATACATCTTAAAAAAAAAAATTTCTCAAAAAATTGAATGAAGATGGATAGTAGTGTTATCGATCATCATATTGAAATGTATTTTATGTATTCAGTTTGTCGATTCACCACCATATTAACAGTAAATCGATTGGTAATTCTCTAATACCCTACATAATGATTCATCATTAATTAACCGAATATAGTATCATGTTGACACATGGAATCATCATGGAGGAAAACTAATAAGATGATTATTTTATTTTATAAATATGTGACTTTGAAAGAAGGACAATTAATTTCAATTAAAAAAATCCAAATCTACTCATATGTAATTAATAATAGAACTACCAACTATTGAATGGGTTGGACTTCATCTATGACTATTACACGATGAGTTCCTTTTATATAGTTTTCATATTTCTATACTATGTTCAGTAAATATACATTTAGGTTATTGAACGAATAAATGAAATATTCTTATATGATATACTCTTTAGGGTAAATTCAATAATATAACTCAATAGAGCTATCATCCTATTTTTGATTTATACATGTATCCCAAAATAAAACAACATACATATGGTGATTGAAGAGGTTGATATAATCCTATGTGATGTACACATAATTAATGAATTCAAATCTCCAAGGGAATTGTATAACGATTTCATTCCAAAAAAGTACGAATATGAAAAGTAAAATGGGATCTTTCTTTTGTTATGGGATTTAGTCCAAATATTAATGGATATCATGTCGAAGGATCTCCCAAATACATATATTATGTGTGTCCTAAAATTCAATATTTTGTTCTTATAATAAATTAATTAATTTTTTTATGATTCATAAATGAAGTAGGATAAAATTAACCATATAAAAATATTATATAAATTAAAAATAATGAATAACATTAATACCAAATAATGATTTTGGTGAGAAATTTTAAAAAAATTAACTAAGAAAACTCATTTCCTGGAAAATAAATTGGAATTATTCTAGTTAAACCAATGATTCACTATAATAGAATTACTCTACAACATCACCAAATAAGTATATATACATGATACCCATATATACATTTCATTCATAATAATATTCATCATGCATTGGAATATGATGGCGTAGGTAATGGTGATGTCAAACTCTCTTTAATGGGCAATATTTAGTGTAATCAATAAATGAACTAACATTGTGTTGATAATTTGTAGGGAATAAATAATAATCAGTGAATTACATTTAACTAATAACACAAATATGTAATATAACAATGAATAACCTAATATTTTAAATATTCATGTAGATAATAATGAATTATTTTCTAGTTATGTAATGAATAATAAATTATCTCTAAATCTTAATATCAAGGGAATTATTCAAAACCACACACAAAAATTGGAAATGGTTATAGAAAATACCCATGATAGTTTGTCTAATGAGACCCATTAATTCACCTATAGGATAAATAATTCCATGTATCACTAATCATTAATTATTTCTAATTATATCATTATATTATTGAATGATTAAACAGTACATGACATTATTAATATTCCTCAATTATCGATAAATATCCATATTTAAAATCATGTATATAGATAGTAAATATATCCCTAATAAATAAATTGAATATATTTCATGACAACCATACTTATAATTAACACTTCATACATTAATCTTTATATGATTTTGTCATCACCCAAAATATATTGAATATTTTGATGTGATGTAGATTAATTTTAAGAAATTAATTACTATGTACTTGATGTAGAAATATAATTTCATGGGGGAGAGGAATAATTATAGAACCCATAAAAATTATATACATTTGAGGTATTAAAAATTAATTCATATGATTACATGGATCATAATACGTTTTAATAAACTCAATAGAAGATATATTAATGAAGTTTGGGGATAAAAATGATTCCAAAATAATGAAAATAATTTTCATAAATTATTCGTAATATGATTCAAAATCATAACTTTTATGTCCCATAAATATTACATTTTCAATGTAGTGGGAAAACTAAATTCAAAATGTTAATATTATAATAATTCCTAATATATAATTGTTGAAGAAAAATAATGATAATAATTTCAAATGTGGAGTAGAAGAATTTTTATTTACAAATGTGGATTGTAACCCCAATTTTTATAATGATTTATATCACTATCCATTGTTTTTTAAATGTAAAATTCATTAGGAAATGAGAATATGGATTTCACTTTAAAAGAATGGAAACATTCAATGGAAGATTTATTAACTCATTCAGAAAATAGAAAAAACAATTTATATAAAAAAACATAGACTATATTATTTTATCTCTCTTATAATGACTTTCAAAAACGAACCATGATTAAAATTTCAGAGCTATGTGAGTACATATTTTTTTAAATGAATGTATAAAATATGATAAAATGACCCTAACGTGTCATTAATTTTAATAACAGAAATTTATTGAAAACTTTTAATGAATATTTCCATGTATGCTAAATAATTATGTCCTAAAAATGGATAAGTATGAGTTAAAATAAAAGAAACTATTTGGTTGAATTTTGAATCAAATTCTGTTAAATTTCTTCATTACTAGTAAACTGTCAATAGTAAATAGTGAATTCAACAAACTAAAATCATATATTTTTATAAACCAAACTAATAATGGTGATTCTCATAATTTCATGTTATAATTTAATCAATGTAAATTATGTTTCCAACAAAAATAACAATGATTATGTAATGAATATAAAATAATAATGGAATAAATGGAGAGAAAAATGAATTTAAAACTTCCACTCATAACAATTATTTATCATATAATATATAAGTATAATATTTTTTATTCATTATAAATTTAAAAAGTTTCATAATAAAAAATAGGTTATAATGAATTATATTTGAGACAAAGAACCATAATTATATATATTTCTTTATTTACTCCCATTTTCAATCCAAATATAAATAAATTAGAAATCATAATAAAGGAATATGGATTTCATTCATATTCGTTTCCTTCATTAAAAACCATTAATAATCAATTATAGTTATATATAACTAATTTCTTTAAAGAGAGAATGTCCAGAAGCCATGTTTTCTTACTAAAGTTTCGTTTTTTCATCAATTTTAAAAAATTGATCATTTATAATTGATCATTTTTATAAAAAATATAATTTAGATTATATAACTATATGAAAACACATTAATATTACAAAATAAATATGAAAATAAATCTAGGAGGTATCCATTATATACATTCATTCTTTATGCTTTATAAAACTCATGAACTACCTAAATCATATCCTATAAAGGTGTAAAAATTTGAGAATGAGGTATTTTTTGTGAACTTATTGATGGTCAAGATAAATAATTTATTAGTTTTTCCTCTATGTGATTCTAATTAATTTCTTTATTCCATTAATTTTCATTTATAAATGATTTCATTCCTATGAAACAAAAAAATATATACATTAAAACAATTTTATGGATATATGTGTGTTTAATATTTAAATGGGATTATATAGTTAAAATAATTACATCTAAGGATTTTATGTCCTATATAATATAATATAATGTTAAAAAAATAAATAAAATGACATTTATCCTTCAAAAAAATTGGAAATGAAAGGATGAACAAACATTTAGTGGAGGTGTGGTTAAGAATCATTAACATTAGGTTTTATTATTAAAGATAGATAATAAGAAAATATTACCTCATAGATATACTGAGCGACTCTTGGGAGGGAAAATGAGAGGATTTATTTACAATTTTTTTTTGAATTTTATAGAAATTATAGAATAGACATATATTTATTCCTACATAGGAGGATACTTTGGTGTTAAAGTATTATTTATTTTATTATCTGGGAAATTAAATTTTAGTGGCATTCTTTACCCAAAAATATGTAGAAATATTTTGAAATATGGGAGGTTTATTTGACCTCTAAATGAAAAAATGGGTATTCCCAAGAAATATATTTTTTATTGTCCCCACAAAAAAATTATCTCCATCAACAAATTTAGAAAATTAATGTAAAAAAAATTTTGATGTTGAGACTCCAAATATTATATTGTTTTAATGAAAAATTGTTTTATTTCTATGTGAGACATATTAAATAATTAAAAAGCATCATAATTTAAATATTAATCATTTAACAAACTCAAATTTGAGAACCATTTTTATAATAAATATAATAATTTTTTGAGAGATATATATATATATTTATTTTTTTTATAATTTACAAATATATTAAATAATTAATAATAATATCAGCATAAAAATAAATCACCAATTTTATTGGATATTTTATTAAATAATAGTTACAATACCTTAGGGGAATCTCATCTTTTTACATTACCCCCATTAATAATATCATCATTTAAATTTGTAGTATACATCAATACATAAAAAAATTATTTTACATTATACTAAATTAAAAAAATATCCAAAATATAAATAATCACAATAATATCCAATCATATAGGACCTCAATATGATTATATATTCCTTTTTTATTTATATAATATTTTAACATATAAAACCACAATGGTATTTATATGTCTTTAAATAAACTCAAATGATAGCATCATACCCTCTATAGTTATGAAAAACATTCTAGGAATCCAAATGTGATTCCCTAGGCTTAAACGGTTGAATTTACCTCTAATTAAATGATCCTTAAGACCTGATTCTAATATTTAATAGTCTCACACAAACATATTCAACCATAATGAAATTAACCTTAATAAATATTGAGCCACATGTAATGTTTTGAAATATTTAGGTTTTGAATATCAATATATTAAGAAAATGATTAAAAAATATTCCTATATAGTTCTCATTAAATGTGATTTTTTGGTTTAAAAAATGGATTCAATATTTTTCATTAAATCTTCAAGATATCTCACAATATTCTCCACACATGGTACACATCATATAAATTAAATACAACAGAATGTTTCATAAACATTGGAAATGGAAACAAAAGAAGGATGGTCTCAAACACACTATTAGGGTATTTTAGAATTGATATTATCTATAAATCGATAGTAAAATAAAAATATAAAATTAACTTATTAATAAACCAATAATTACCCTTAACTGTTAACAATAGCATATAATATATCCAAAAATTAAAAATAGTTTAAATATTCTATTTTATTATCATAATGTTTTTAAAAAAATAAGAAATTTTTAAAAAAGAAATAGATGGGTTAGGTGAAACAGAAAGATTGAATCTTATTACCATATCTTTCTAAGTGAGGGAGAAGTTCAACTGGAAATGTATCAGTTGATTCCATAGCTTGGTTGACTCATTTATTCGAAAGTCCATTCACCACCATGTTAGACTCTCGATACATATCAGTGGCAATGTATCTGATTTTAAGAAGAGTGTTGAGGCAGTTCATCCAGCGGGCAGTGAATGTCCATGCCAGGTGGATCACCCCATACCAAAGAGCATGCACAATAGTGGTGGAGTCACTTTCTATCCATATTATATTCTATCCTTTTATCTTGACAAAAATAATGGTCTAAATCACCACCATAATTTCTACATCAAGAGCAAAGGCATTACCACAGGTACCATAGAAGCATCTATGACATCGACTGAGATAATATCTGAAAATTTCCCCATAGCCCCAGGACCTAGGATTCCTCTAGAAGCTCCACCTACATTGTTCTTGATCCATCCAGCAGTCCTAATTTTACAAAACAAATTGAGAGAATGCTTCATCTTAGTGTAAAATTGATCTATTTTGAGATGTTAGAGTTTCGAAAAGTCCCCAACTGAATTTTCGAAGTGGGCTATCTGAAGCATGGCTATTTCACGGATGGGAATAAGGATTCTCCTCTAACCTTCAAATAAGATTAATTGAGTAATTGTTTTGAATAATTGTGTTTCTGTCATAATAGATCACATGTAGGAGCTCGGTAACAGCGGAAAGGAAGCGTTTCTTGATTTTCGGAGACGATTCATTGTCCTCACAATGTTTTAGCTGAGAGAAAATAGAGTCTGATGAAAACCATCTGTAGTTAAACTGATCAGTAACATAATTCCAATGAGCGAAGGCTATATCATATGAAAGGAAAAGATGATTGGTGTCCTCCATGTGTTGATGGAATAATTTACATTTAGAGCATAGTTGGACACCAAAAGACTGAAGACAAACCTCTGTAGGAATGAATTTGTGGGAAATGCATCGGACCAGGTTATGCCTTGAAGGCATAATCCAAGGTCTGTCAAAATACATCAACAATGAGAAAATGGGGCCAGAGTTAGAGAAACAATGATTATAGAAGTTTTTGGAATCCAAAATACCATTGTGAGCAGGCTCCTAAGTAAGGAAGTAATCCCCATTTATAAAGGGGTAATAGTCTAAAATGTGCATAATGTGATTAGGGATATTATAAGAATGAGATTGAATTATAGAATTTTTGTATAGGTTGATGTTTTCTGGAGAATCTTCCAGAGATATCATGGAGATGAGGGGGGTGCCATACTAGTTTTTGAGCTAGAAGTTCATAGTGGAATCATAAATAACCATCCATCTCATGTTATGAGTGATGTCACCAAAGGTATTTCTAATGGATGGCCAGAGGGAAGAATTAAGGTAACTAAATTGACCTCTTTTAAGAATTTGTTGGAATCTATTACGACGTAAGGTAATAGAGTTTGTTTTTTTGTTGATCAACCTCCAGGAGAGTTTAACTTGAAGAGCCACATTAAAAAGGTTGAGATTTTTAATGCTTGAACCACCTCTTTCAAGGGGTTTCCATCATGTCGACCAAGGTATATTAACAATCATTCATTCAAACATACTGCCAGTCCAAAAAATGTTTTTTATGTATCCATTAAACTTTTTAATTAGACTATTAGCACATTTATAAGTCAATAGGGAGTAAACTATTTTGGAGATAATTGTGGATTTCACAAGGAAGATCCTTCCACCCATGGAGAGGGATTTTCTATTCCAGGAGTCCAGTTGATTAGTCACTTGGTCAATAACAGAATTAAAGTACATAGATTAAGGCCTACCCCAGAAGAGTGGAGCACCTATATAGGTAAAAGGAATGGATCCCTCTGGGAGTACAAGACATTCAATGATAAATCCTTTTCTAGAGGATGTGAAGGTTTTACCAAAATATATATCAGATTTATTGCAGCAAACACATTGACAAGAGACCTCATCATAGTGAGACATGGGTTTTTCATTGTTAATGATATTTTTTCTACCCCCATTATGTAACAAAATAATGTAATCATTATAAAGAAGATGGGTCAGAACATCATGATTTCTGGAATCCTGAATGGGTTTAATCTCTCTTTGATGAACAAGGGAGGAAAGATACCTACTGATGTAGTCTTCCACAATTGACAAAAATAAAATAAATATGGTCACCTTGACAAAGCCTTTTTGAGAATTTTATGTTTCCCTTAGGAGAACCATTAACAAGGATGGAAATACAAGCTAAGTTGAAAAGGTATTTTATCCTGCCAATAAAATTATCATTAAACCCAAAAATCCTTAAGGAGGATGAAAATGAAGTTCCAATAAATGGAATAAAAAGATTTTTTAGTGTCATGTTTGACAACAATATTCCCTCATCTAGACTTTTTATTGAGAGAGTTAATGAATTCTGAGGTAGTGTAAATGCAATCTGGAATGGATCTTCCCTTGATGAATCTAAATTGATTCTAGGAAATGATCTTGTTACATATAGTAGAAAGCCTATTAGAAATGAGTTTGGTAATAATTTTATAGAAAGAGTTAATGAGGGAAATGGGGCGGAAGAGGTGTAGCTCAGAAGCATTAGCCACATTAGGGATAAGAGTCATGAATTGGGCATTGATCCCATGGGGTAGGATTCTGTCAGTAAATATGTAACGAGCCAATTTACATAAATCCATGTGAACAACCTCACAATTTTATTGAAAGAAACCATTATTAAAGCCATCAGGTCCCGAGGCACTATCAGAGTTAAGTCTAAAGACAGTATCTTTTATTATTTTTGTCTAGTTGGGTGCTTAAAAGAAAAAGATTATCTTGGTAATTGATCAAAACTGGAATGATTCCATGAATGAGATCATTATTGATATTAGGAAAATTGAATGTATTGTGAATTTAGAAGACCACGAGGTTGTATATGTCTTCATCAGAGTGAAAAATAGTGTCATTAGCTTTATGAAAGGATAAAAGAAGACATGTTTTCTGAAAAAACTAGAGGGAATTATAAAATTTAGTGTTTCTAGCACTATCATGGATCCATTTGGTTTTGAAAATCAGTTTACACATGTTGTCTTCATGAATCAGAAGAGAGATAAGTTTCATAGAGATGTTTAGTTCATTCTAAGGGTCTAAGGAAAAATCAGGGCATGTTGAGTAGTTTTGAATTTGATTGAGTTCAGTTTCAAGAGTGGATATCTCGTTATCCATTTGGTTAGATTTATCCCTACACCAACCCTTAAGGCAACTTTTGAGGTGATTTAGCTTAGTGACAAAAGAAAAAGCATATGAGTAATGGTTCATAGACTTCCATCCATTTTTTATTAGTTGAGAGCATTCAAAACAAGAATGGAATACTCCAAATACATTTGTTATTTTGTCACCTAACACCTAATAACACTTTGAGGGAATATATAAAATCAAAAAAATTCATAATTATATTTTCCCAATACATTTATAAAATGATGGTATTAAAAAAATTAGTACACAGAAAACATTCCTTGGTAATAAATTAAATTATATATTGAAATAAAAAGATTACTAATTGTAAATATTTTCCTATTCAATAAATGGAATATATATCACGGAACACATCCTTCAATGTAACACTATATACTGTATTTTATATATGAATAAGTCAAGAATATAAAACATAATACATATATATTTTTCTACCCTAGAATGTATTCTTGGAATCATTAAATTGAATAAAAATGTGGATAAATATATTGATTAGAGACAGGTGATGGGTGATATAGAAAATATCCTATATAAACAATGTTATGTGTGTAAGAAATTAATAATACCATTTTGAGTGTAAGAAATGATACATATTAAGAATTGGATATATATTTTAGATTTTGAGAGAATAATGGATTTTCAATTACAAAAATATATTTTTTAACTATTGTGTAAAATTGTTATAAAATCATATTTATAATAAGCCTCTAAAATACAATTTTATGGTGGTCGAATGAGGGGATTGAAAAAACAAAATTAATTAATAAAAATGTTGTCCTTATAAATGAAATTTTGTAAAAATTGTATTTTGATAGTGAAGGATAAAAATATAACACAGGTGGAAGAATTCTATTCATTTTTATCTTTTGAATAACGACCCTCTTTTTTTTAAATAGAAGAATTCATTATATATAATTAGAAAATGATTTTAGAAAAAATTACATGGATATAAAAAATGGATAATTAACTAATAATTTTTTTTAAAATATATACAATGAATTTTCTTAGATGTCAATAAATAAATATTACATCAACACTATATAACAGAAAGTCAAAACTGAATCAACCAAAAAATTATAAAAGGATTATTTCAAAACAAATTTCATGAAAAAATAGATATTGTAAAATTACCATAATATTTCATTGATTTATATAGGGGATAATTATAATAATTATATAGGGATTATTGAAATTGACAATAAATATTTCATACAATAACTAAGAGACAATACTGAGTTCACAAACATGAAAATATTTGGATTAACTAGGAATCAATGGATTTTGATGTTTCCTGAATACCAAAATTTCTCAATAATGAAATATTCAAAAAAATAAAAAAAATAATTATTATGATGAATAATAAAAGATATGTATGAATTTTTTAAATTAAATAATAATATAATGAATAAATTAGATTATAAAAAATCCTTATGATATAGATTTTTAATGAATAGAATGAATATGATATGGGAGGGAATAACTGAGTGTGGAAAATAAATTAATTTTATGTATTTAGGAAATAAAATTAAAATAAGGATGTATTTATAACATATGATATTAAATTAGGTCATAATAATATATTTCAAAAGGAACTTATATTTGGACACGGAACACATAACATTGATCTTTTATTACATATTCTTGTTTATAAACCCCTATATATTAATATTGTTTTTATGGAGAAAATAATATAAAAGTGATATATATATATATATTTATATTAATATTTATATGTCAAAATCATTTCATTTTTTACTAATTTATTTCAAGAGAAAAATTCTAAAATACATTCCTTCATTTAGATTATATAATTTTGAATTGATATCATTATATTAAATATATTTATTCAATAATTGTTTGATATTATAAATAAAATTTAATAAATTAGAATAGATTTATATTACATAAATTAAAATAACCATCCATATAGTGACTCAAGAGTAATATATATGGATATTACATCTTTTTAGATACATATTCATCACATTAAAAATGTACTTGCAAAAGGATCGTTATAGTTTAGTATATTTGGAAGCATGGAAAAAAATAGTATAGGTAAGTGAAATATCATAAATGTTTCCCAAAACATTCTTCCCCTTTAGTAATTCTACTTCAAACCATTATTCAAGACCCAAATAAATTAACCATATGTAAAGGGTGATCTTAAATACATAAAAAGGAATAATAATGGAAATAAATATTACTATGATGAACATAAGTTTATGATATCAGGTGCATCATATTTGATTCTCATACAATCCATATCAGAGATCAAAACACACAAGACAAAACCAAAATATTATCAATTCATAAGACATGAATCATATATGAATATGGATAGTAATTTTCTAGAGAATACCCTACGAATAAGATAAATTATTATGGTAGAAACATAACAATATTAAATGATTTCCATAATATATATGTAATCACCTCCAATACCATCTTAGAAGTATGGTTTTAGTCAGCATAACCTCATTGTAGTAATTTTTTACTCCTATGACCATATTAGTAGTCATGGGTAACTCCAAAGTCCATCTTAGATAACTATGTCCATTAGTTAACCAAGTTCACTCATTGTTCCATCCATGTCTAACTCATGAGATATAAACCATTACCAAACACATAACAGGGAGATATACTCCCCATTAATATCATAATTAAATCACAGATATTTTTCATAATATATCATAAAAATTAATTATATCTTGTCCCATGAATTGAAATCGTTATGGTAAACATGAAATAAAATCCTAACCTAGGGAAAAGTATCAAGTTTCAAAATCATTTCATCAAATCATAACCTCTTAAAGTTAGATTGTTTCCAAATAATATAAAACATCAAAGAGAAAAATGTATTATAAAAATATAACATATTATATAGAAGATTATTTGATAAATATATAACCCATGAATCGGAAATAGGTTACATAAAAATAATTCCATCAAAACATAATCCATTGAAAGAATAAATATTAATGGAACCATTGGATCATATCCCCATAAAAGTCATATGTAACACCATTGGATATCATCTTAGATAGAATAAAATTTTTGTGAAATATTTTCAAATAATTTCATTATGAAAATATCATATCTTCATTGATAAATGATTTCTAAAACACAAATCCTTTTGAAACCATTTTCTTTGAAAAATATTTTAGAAACATCGAAAAGAATCTGGAAAACAATTTGGAATTTTTTTATAGAAAATTTATAAATGAAGCATGATTTTTCCGAAATACTCTTTCCATGAAAAGTTATAATGTATTCATTAAAATAATATGAAATCAGTCATCATTGGAAATAATATTTAAACATTTAATGAATACATGAAAACATTGTGAACCACCTTTTTCATTGAAAATACATTTAAAACATGTAATGAATTCATGAAATTAATATGGAAACAATTTTCCATTAAAACATATAATAATGAAATGAAATTATTTAAAAAAATTAGGAATAAATTTTTTCGAAAACCTTTTTAAGGAATCATAGATTTAAAAAAACTAATTAATGACAAAAGAGAGAATTTTTTTGTAAAAACACATTATAATTATCATAAATATCAAAAAAAAACATTCCAATTTGGAAAATTTAATTCATTATCAACAAAGATGTTTTAAATTATATGAATCTTATAATATCATGAAATTCATAAAATTCATTATATGAAAAGTAAAAGGTATAATATAAACGCCATTGACAAATATAGCCTCCTCACATGATATGTGACTCAAATAAGGAAAATTGAGATAACCCTCCAATTTAGTATCTTTTGAAACATAAAATACATTAAAGGGATATCATAAAATGGATATTTAAATAAGAATAATTTTAATTTTAATTACCATATTACTGATTCATTGGAATTATAAAAAAATGTGTGGTGAACATGGTATCTATCTTATATGTAATAAAAAGTGAGATGAGAACACCCTAACCTTATACCTTAAGTCTATTCATACATATTCAATCCTCTTATATAGAAAATATAAGTTTAATATAAATTTATGAGAAAACCATATCATTATATCTAATACCAACTATATTTTGTTTATTACATTATATTAACTATTTATTAACAACACCATATTAATGTATCATTTTGTGTAATATATGATTTGTTTTTCAAATGTTTTTTGGCTTATTATTCTTGATCCCCATATATAGATCTATATTTCAAATTTTAAATTTTTTAAATAATTATATTATAATACTATATATTCAATATATATGTATTTGTAATATTATTTTATATAAATAAATATTAAATGTAATACATCATTCATGGGGAAAATAGGTCATAGGTACGCATGAACATTATTTTGTTTTAAATATTTTTTTGAAATTAATAATGTAAATGATATATATATATTATAATTATAGTATCATGATTTTTTGAGATATATCATATATGTTTACAATCCCCATCCAAAATATGTTCCATGTAATGTGTGTACGAATCACATCGCTTTGAGGAGGCTATAGTATACTTATCTAGAGATGAAGTTACCATATTCACACACAATTGAATGTAAGAAGTTATGTTTTATATAATAATTTAATTAGATTAGATATATAATCAACATCATATATATCATATAGAAAAATATTTTACACCACTATTAAAAACCACGGTCGGTTGTAGGGGAAATTGAACAACATCATTTCATGAGCGGTAGTTCTCCGTACACAATAATGGTAAGTTCATTTCCCATTTGATGGAAGTGTGATTAAGTTTAATTATAGATTTTATAATGACAACATATTATCATATTTATGGTATTGAGGTTATTATATACTCATTTAATAATAATTTTTCATGGGATAAAGACAGAAAATAAAATAGAGGAGCTTGATGAAGGATGCTACCTCTCCATTGAGTAACTCATTTTAGTTTTCACTAAAGGGATTACATGTATGAATTTGATAATAAATTGAGGAAATATAAATAGGGGATTTATATTGAGAGATTATTTCAAAAAATTTGTTCATGAAAAAGGGATCTATGGGGCTGAGTATGTTAGAGGGTTTAATGACTTTTTATATTGGAGGAGTTACATTTTTTCAAATTTTTGAAAAGGAAATTCCACCCACGATTATACTATGAATATTTGCTCAAATACTAGTCAAAAGAATACCCATGATTGTTTATAGAAGGTATATGGACATCCCATATATTTTGGTCATGTTTCTAGATTATTTTGTATATTATGTGTAAGGTTTAGTCATTTGTTAAGCTATTTTTCTCTTAATAGATTTAATAAATTTTAATAACATTCATTAATCGATTTATAAAAATACTAAGATAAACATAATGAAAATTATAATTTATTATAATTCAAAATATTGGTTCCTTTTTTAAAAATTCCAATCATATAAATGTCTTAAATTAATTTTTATTTAATACCATATTCGGAACGGCAAAGCGGGTTTCTGATGTAAAAAACATTGAACATTTTTCTATTTTTTATTTAAAATCTTGAAATGAAATTGATCAGAATACACTAAATTTGATTAATAGGTGTAATATTTATCTAAATATTTTTTTTAAAAATGAAAATAAAAATAAATATTATAAAAATAAATTATTCGAAAATGAATGTTTGAGTAAATATTCAATATTTTTCACTATTCATCAAAAGTGTAAATTCACAGAAAAATACCAAAAATAAAATATGACATATTTTTCGTATTTATATGTCTAAAATAATGTTTTTCGCATATTTAATTTATTAAATTTCAAAATTTGGTTTTAAAATTGGTTCTCTATCAAATGGAATAAAAAGTATATTACATAAATATAGTTTTTTATGTGTAAATGTGGGGTTGTTCCATATCACAATATTGATCGAATATATAAAAAAGAAATAATATTTTTAAAAAATAATTAATGTTGTTTTTTATTTTATTGAGATAAAAATTTGTTTATACATAAAAAATACTTTACATAAAAATATAGGAATTTTTTTGAAATAGATCTTACCTTCACTTCCACTAATTAATAACCAAAGCATTAATTTTATATACTTGTGAAAATAATATTTTTAGAATTTAGTAAATCATATTCATAACTTCTATTAAAAGGGGCAGGTTTTACCTTTAAATGTATTTCAGTAATAATATTATTAGTATTTTTAGTTTCGTAAAACTCAACCATACCTGTACCACAAGCTATCGAAGGGACATTGTACTATGTGTCATATAATAAGAAGATATTGTTTTCTCTACCTTAAGATTATTTATGATTTGATATAGAGTAAACATGAATTTTATTTTCATATAATGAAATACACAAATAGTGATTTCATATAAAAAACAATTTTTAGGGTTCTATGAAATAAAAAATATCAAAAACATTAAAGAAATTTGAAAAAAGAAATTCCAAAAAACTTATGGTGTTGCATTCTACCCTGTATAAAATGAATTTCCCCCAATAAATTAACCTAATTTATCAAATTTTTAATACATTAATTATTCTTTAATAGAAATACACATCGTAAATACGATTACGGAAACATACATTAAAATGGGAATGTTGGAGACATAATGGTTACCAAAGGTGACACATAATTTGGTTTCCACATAGGTGAAAAAAAGTGGGATCTTAAAACATGGACATGGATATTGTTTTCAAATAATCCTTATGATTTATAAATATCATTAATCATAATAATTTTTCGAATCATGGGAATGCTAACAATCCCAAAAACATAATTTGAAGAAGCGGGAAATATGTCATTGATATAAATAAATTGATAATAGGGGAAAAAGTATTTCAATATTATTTTCCTAAAGTTATATGATTTTTACTAAAATATACACTTGCATGATTTCATTCCCTTTCATAAATAAAATGACACCCATTGGTTGTGTCTTGAACAACTTCAACTCCACCTATTTCTAAAAAAAGGAATGTGATTTTTTCATTCTTGAGTAATAACAGATCATGAGATCCATGGTCATTCATCCCATCTGTCATTAGTTACCATCAACACAAATAGGATAGAACAAGATTTCCAATACGAATAAATCCTCATGCTAAAATATATTTCCTTAATCTCACAAACATTATCTAAAGATTAACATAAACATTCATGAAATGGTTAATCGTATAACCCATAAAAATTATTAAAATTGTAAAATTTATATATAATGTAATTAAATGATGTCAAAATTGTTCTCTAATAAATTAGAATGGTCTCGTTCTTATCATGTTTCCAATATGTGAATACCCTTATTAAGGTTCACCCTTAAACATTATAAAACGTTATAAATTCTATAAAATTTTCTTTTTTTATTACCAAAGATATTTTTGGTTTATTATTTTATAAAAATACCACATAATTCATATATATCTACACACAAGAATACAATTTTGGTACTACTAAAATAGTTTCCATTTCATCCATAATATAATATTTTTTTAATAAATACATTAAACTATACATGAATATTATTTACAAAATTCATCATGGATTATCCTTGTCACACCATGTCATTCTAAATTAATTTTTATTTTATTAATTCTTAGCTCTGTGATCTCATGCCAAGGCCCAGGCTGGGATCGACATTAAAATATTTCTGTTTAATATTTTATTGGGTATCATTCCTGTGTGTGGTCACCCTGTAGTGGGCGGTAGCCACATCGTTAGCCCAGGTGCCCACACATATGTCTAACGATTCAAATAAATAATTTTATTGTTTATATAAAGAAGGTTAAAGGATTAGATTGTATTAATAATAATTTTATTATTTTATTTTCAATATTAATATTACTAAGGTGTTATTATTAATATTATTTATTATTGCTAATAATTATTGTTATTATTATTATATTTTATATTAATCTTTATACTATTATTTTTATAATTATTATTTGTAATATTATTATTGTTATTGTTATTATTATATTATTGTTATTAATATTATTATTATTATTGTAATAATATATTTATATTTATAATAATAATTAAATGTAATTATGTTATTATATTTGAAATATGTTAAAAAGGGTAAACCCAAGACTATTCAGCCCCCTCTTTCCCCCCTTACCTTCAGGTTGTTGCAATCCTCACCTCCATTGTGGATCTTTAACTAGGGCCCCAGCCTCAGCCAGCCATGCCTCACTATGCCTCTATCCTCCAGTAGTCCCTCCTTGCATCGTCGACCTGCCTCTCCCTCTAATACCCCACCTCATGCCGCACAACAGTGGTCCAACGGAAGGGCCACCCTGCGGCCTTCCGTCCCTCACCTCTGCGCTCCAGCCGACAACACACATCACCCCTGGCTCCCATCATGATCCTTCCCTTCGGATCCCTACCACCTTCATCATGCAGCAGACCACACCCATTCCTTCCTTGGTCCTCCTAATGGTGCTCCAGACCCACATATACATAGTACCGAACTCCTATCCATCCACGTTATCCTTCACCAGGCCTTCCCTTTCCCTTCCACACCTTCAGCCAACCCCCCAATTCTCTCATCCCTCGTAAGAGATTCGGAGATCCCGCACCCCTCATCTATATCTGCCAGCTATAGTGTGACTTAACATCCCTGCTGTCACCGGCCTTCGACCACCAAACACTTGTGCATGCCAAATCCCTCCCCCACTCCGGTTTATTTACTTTCATCTTGTGGTGTTTATAATTACGTTGGGACCTCTTTGACACCCTCATTGATCTTATTATATCTTTTTTAAATGTCTTGGTTTTTCAAAACTAGATATTTAAGGTTACTTATGTGTAATACCAAGATTTATAGCCCTTAGTTGTTTATTGTTAATGATATTATTCACCTAAATGGAATTGGATGTTTTCATGAAATATTTAGCATTAATTATGGTGTGATGGTAGTTGTCTATTTGTGAACTTTGTTCAATGTGTTTGGTTGGTAAAATGTTGTGGAAATGGGTTCTCTGGTTTCAAAGGTCTTGTTTTATGTTCTTAAAATATATCTGAGTAGTTGGTTTTGGTTTTCAAGAATGTGTTAGTTTTTTGAAAATAGTTGTGGGTGTCCTTTTGGTGGTTGGGTGTTCCATTGGATGTTGGCATATCTATGGGTGCAGTTGGTGGATAAAGGGATGTTCCATCAAATGATAATGACAACATTAAAATAGTGTTTTCTTAAAACATTGGTTTCTGAAATGGTTTTCGGTTTCTAAATGATTTTGATCATTATAGGTTAATTACTTAATGATTTGGTGGCTCCTTGGTGGTGCAGACACACACATACCTAGATACGTATGCGAACATGTATATATATATATATATATATTTATATTACATGAACATATTCCCTCATGGAGTAGGGAATACATTCATTTGATTAAGGGTATATATGTATGTATGAGAATGGATTTGTGTGTGTGCTGGTGTGGGCAATTTTCACCAAAGTCGTCATGAGCTGAAGTATCACGACTTGGTCCACCTTCTTTTCAGTAGGTCCTCCATGACCATGCCTTCAATTTTTATTCCATGATTTATTATCATTTTCAAATGTGTGTGACATATTCATGTGATATTTATATGTGTACATATGTACGTGTGTTTGATGAAGTGGATTGAACCTATTGGATGTTGGTTTCCCATTTATTTTTATTACTCTATATGTTTGTTTACAAAGTGCTTTAAATAACGATGATGTACTAGTATTTTAAAATAGTTTACTAAAAGTTCCCTAGTTTTTAATTGTATCTTGTGAAACTAATAGGATATGTTTAAATGTGATATTTAAAACCTGACTTATTTGGCACCTTGAAGCGTGGTTTTGATAATTCAATTACATGAAGGCCCGTTGGGAAATTTTTATGTTTGGGGTGTGCTTTTAACCCGAAATTTGAAATGGATTTCAAAATAAATTTGGAATGGAATTTTTTATGGTATATTTGATTGATGGTATTAAAGGCCAGATTGGCATCTTATGTTAGATTTAAATTGAGAATGCTCGGTTAGAAACTTAATGTACATTGTGAAATGGTTTATACTATCATTTGATGTGGTGGCCCGGTATGTACCTTGGATGATATAATGTGAAAATGTTTATACATACATACATACATATATACATATATATATATATAGTGGTATCCTCTATAGGAGGGATATCCCTTTATGGGTTATTGTATAGTGTGTCTGTGTTTGGTTTAGGAAAGTGCGATGATGGTAGGTATGATGACTCACTCATGTGAAGGCCACCTACATACATAGTATTACTACTACCATGGGTTCATAATATTCTTTTAGAGGGTCTAGTTAAGGTTTTTGATCAACCCTGGATAGATAGGTTGGTACCCCCGGATTTTCTGTTAGTCCTGGGGGTTTGTTACAATAGTGAAGCTAGGTTATGTTAGCTAGTATTTTATTGACATATGGGATTTACCATACATCGATAGGTGGATCTGAACTGAGTACATCCAGGGATCAGTCTTGGTGTGTTTTGGAAATTCACATGGTTTCATACTTGTATGTTTCAGTTTTTTTTGGAACTTTTGGTTATTTGACCACATGAATCTTATACCTTGCTTTTTATAATATAGAACCTGTTTTGGTACTAGTTGGATTTAAAAAATATTCATTGCAATTAACTATGCATTGGTAATTAATTTTAGAAAAATGAAATGGAAGGGGGGGGGGTTTATTAAAGTAAATTTTTGTAACTTGTTTTGTTAATGGAATGGAAAAACATGTTTTTATATATAACCAATTTTCAAATTATAAAGAATAGACATCATTTTAGATAATGGGAATTAGGCGTGGTTAATTTAGGAATTCCTTATTAGAATCTCAGTTCTCAAAACTACTATATCGTTTCAGTTTCAGGTTCTCCATGTTTCACATCACCCTTTTGAGTTAGCATAGTTCTCAGTTGGATGGTGACCTAGTAGGTCGGGTAGAGGTATGTGCAGTTTTTCTCCACATTCCGATATTAGTTTACATTTTATTATCAGTTTATTATTTATTTACTTATTTTTTAACTAGGTGCTAAATCATTTCCACATTTTTTGATTCCTGGAACTGTATACCTGCCCTTGGGAATCAAAAACATCCATCTGGATATGCCATGGACTAGTTCGAGTGACCAGTTTAGGGACAACCTAGGTTGGTTCATGAAAAAATGGTATCAATGGAGGCCCTGATTATTTGGGGTGTCTGGTGTAAGGGTATTAGGATTTGAGATACTCGAGAGGTAGGTATGGGAAGTACATCATGAACCCTCTCCCATTCCGAACCAAGAGTGGCCAGGGGTAGTCCAGGAATTTAGACCTTGTCTCATTATGATTTGTTTTTTATTGAGGGATGACAACATATGCAAGCCGATGTTTCATCGTGATTTCTCATGGAGTAGTGACCAGTGTGGAGTTTGAGTACACTATTTACATTCTTCATAGTTGTTGATGATTAATTGTGGCTTGGAACACTACCACGTTACCAGGTAAAGCGTGACTACTAGTCTTTCACTCCGGTTATTTGATGCAAGTTGAGTATCGTCTTGGTTCTGGTTGGTGAAAGTATGTTTTTGAAAATGAAAAAGTATTATTGAAATGAGAATTAATTATTTTAAATGGATTTAAATTCCTAAAATTGGTTTCAAAATATAAAACTCTCGGTCTGATAATCTGGGGTTTTCGTGGTATTGGTAGAGAAATTGTTTGGGTTAATCCTCGGGAAATCATAATGAATAGTTCAAGATGTGAGTGAATGCATGGGAAGTGCATGTTGGTGCATATAGATGAATGTGGATGAAGACATGTGAAACCGTTCATGGGATTACAATGGTGTTTACTTGTAATTAAAGGTGGGAACATGTTTTTCTCAAGAATTTTATTTTAAATAGGGGAAATGATTTTGGAAATTGAATGGGGTTCGAAAAGAGGGTTTGGTATTTAGAATGTGGACTTGACAGAAGGTTGTTTTGAAATATTAAATGAAAAAGGGAATTTTGTGTTTTTTTGTAGTTTTTTTTGGTTTTTGAGATGGTCGTTCTTGGATGAAAGTGATTTAAATGATATTTCTTCAACTTGATATTGGTTTGGGCCTTGTGTTTTATATGTTGTTCAAAAAATGCTTCCATGAATTGTCCCCATTGTTTCTGATAAGTCATTCCTAGTTGTTTGTCCTTCCTGGACATTTTCTATCCATTATAGTGAATGGGGTCCATTAAAATATGTAGAGTGTCTTGAAGAGATCGAACAAGTCTTCAAGGTATTGGGAACTCTCAAAGCTATCAGAGTGTGTGCCCTTTCAGATTTGTTTGAATGTCCATCTCTAGACAAATGGGAGTTGTTCACCCCGCCATCATTACAAGTCAGGATGACGTGGTATGTCTTTAAATCCATCGTCATACGATATTTCATACCTGACTTGGTGAAGATAAATAAAAGGGAAGACCTCATGTGTTTTCAGCAAGGCCACAAATGGTGAATGTATATATTTACCATTACAATGAACATGTGTCATTTTCCTTATAGTTAGGTTAACTATATTTAATGAATACATCTCTCATAATCAAGGGTCTTTGTCCTGAGAAAAAGGAGTGGGTCCACCCTTCTAAGGACCGTTATTTCGAGAAACTGGTGGATTAGGCATTCGCAGATGAGTTGGCATCCAAATCATAGATGATCAGAAATCTAGCAAATCCAGTTTTTGATGAAGGTTCCCCATCAGACAAGAAGGGTGTGAAAGGGGGAACTGTTTCTAAAGAGTCCTCTTTAGTGGTTCTGGATCACAGTTCATTGGAGCATTCATTGGTGTTCCACCACTTTGGCCAGTTCAGGCAGGTGAAGTCGTCATGTTGAATCCCTCTGAAGTAGTTCCATAGTTGTGGGTCTCTGGGTCATCTAGAGAAGTTTTGTAAGAAGTGGCATCTGGAGAATAATCTCTTATCAGAGGAATTCCAGTGGCTGACCATGATACTAGAGATGCTTCATCCATTGGAACCCCAACCAGAGGTCTTGGTGTTAATCTCACACATAGTCATGAATTTCCTTGGGTGTGAAGCCTCAGTTAGGGTTTTTTGTTCCGTGTTTCTGAGGGAACATTTAAAGTCTTTTCATTCTTGTTTACATGTTGTTAATGTTTTAACGTTATTCTATATTAATTTTTTTGTCCTGCAGTTATGATGGACATGTTCTATTATAATTCAAACAGTTTGGTTTGTCTGATTATGGTTTTATGAATTGTACATTTTTCTTAATGGTGTATATGGCCTTTTTCTGGGTTGACCATGGTTTAGCTATGTTCATTTGGAGATGTATGTGCCTATAAAAGAGTTGGTTTTTGTGGTAATGATCGGGTTCAATACATTGGGTATGTTTCGCTCGGAGGGTTTTCTCTAGTGTTTTGGGTTTTTATTTTCAATCAAGAGTTCCATGATTTAGTGGAGGTGTAGTTTCGATTGTGCTATAGATGTTAGTTTGGATTGGTTAGGAGTTCACGTGATGTCCCCCCTTCTTGTGGTGGATTGTTTGGGTGTTAATCTCCCACATCAGTTGAGTTCTGGTGGGGGGGGGGGACCCTCTCATATTCTCCTGCTCTCCTGAATTATGTTTTATTTAATTTTTTATCAGTCATGAATTCTTGTTTCAACTATCGTTTGGTTTGGTGACATTCTTGGGGAAACAATGTCTATGGTGGAAAGAATTGTAAAACCATGACTTTTCAAATCAATTTCAATTTTATTAATTCTTCTCTTCGGGTTCTCCCTCCAAGGTCAGGGTAGGGTATGGGCTTATAATTTTTATTGTTTACCATTTTTGTGGGTTTCAGACCCATGCATGGTCACCGTGCAGTGGTCAGTAGCCATAGTTTTATCCCGGGTTCCCGTGAAAATGTCTACTGATGAAAAAAAATAATTTTTTTATAATGTAAATAAACTGGGATTAATTTTTAAATTGTATTAATTATAATTTTTTTATTTAATTCATATTATTAATATTACTATGGTGTTATTATTGTTATTATTTTTTATTTTTATTAATTTGTATAGTTAATTTTTTATTCATTATACTATTATTTTTTTATTATTATTTTTAATGTTATTATTATTGTAAATATTGTTTTATTATTATTATTAATGTGATAATATTTTTATATTTATAATAAGAATTAAATGTAGTAATGTTATTATATTTGTAATATGTTAAAAAATGGGTAAACCCTAAACCATTATCCCCCTATTATCCCCCTTACATTCGGCACACCACAACATCCATAGGCCTTGTGGCTCTGCACCCAGGCTCCCAGCCTTAGTTGGCATCACCTAACCCTGTGTCAATGCCCCAACAACCCCTCCTTGCATCACCATCCCACCTCGCCCACCGGGACCCTACCTCATGCCACACCACCGCCCTCCAATGGAATCATCACCCTTTGGCCCTCTGGTCCCCACCTCATCACTTCAGCCGACATCCTACATCACCCCAAGCTCTTGTTCGACTCTTTCCCTCTACATCCCCACCTCCTTCAACTTGTTACCGACCACACACATGTCTTCCTCCAGCATCCGACTGGAACTTCTGACCCACATGCTCCTAGTAGCTGACTCTTTTCCCTCAACAATCTCCCTCGCCAAGACTTCAGTCACCCTTCCACACCTTCGGCAATCCGACACCATGGTTCTCTCCTCCCTCCATGGAGCTCTGTAAAACACGAACCCCTCATCTTCGGCCACCGGTTGTGGCATGACCAACCATCCACGGTGTCCCTAGCCTCTGTCCAGCTTAACCATGTCTGGGCTGAACCCTCCCCCAATCTATTATATTTCATTTCATTTTGTGGGGTATTATTTAAGTTGGCACCTCTTTGACACACTTTTTTATCTTATTATAGATTTTTAAAATTCTGTTGGTTTGCGAAAACTAGATTTTAATCTTACTTATGTGAAATGCCTAGAGTCTTACAACTTAGGGTGTTTATTATAAATTCTATTTTTCCACTAACTGGAAGTGGGGGTTTTCATGAAATGTTTAGCATTAATTATAGTTTGATGGATGTAGTATATTTGTGAACATGTTTTTGTGTGTTTATTTTAGTAATGCTAGGTCTTGTTTAATGAATAAAATTATTTTGAAATGGGTTCTTTTGTTTCAGGGGGCTTGTTTTATGTTTTTTAAACATATCTGAGTATTTAGTTTTGTTTTTAAAGAAATTGGTAGTTTTGTAAAAATAGTTTTGGGTGTCCTTTTTGTCGTTGCGTGTTCCATGGGAAGTTGGGACATCTGCGGGTGCACTAGATGCACACATTGATGTTCCCTCAATTGAAAATGAAACCATTAAAATAGTTTTTTCTTAAAACCATGGTCAAATGAAAAGGTCGTTTTTTATAAATGATGTTGGTACTTATAGATTAATAAATGTAATCTTTGGGGGATCCATGGTGGTGCATGCACACACATACGTAGTTACGTATGGGTACTTGTATATATATATATATATATATATATATATATCTTCATTGAACATATTCTCATATGACATAGGGAATATGTTGACTGTATTAAAGGTATATATATATATATATATATTTGAGAATGGATGTTTGTGTGCTGTTGTGGGTAGTTTTCATCAAAAGCTTCAAGAGCTGATGTATCATGGATTGGTCTGCTTTCTTTTTTTTGTAGGTCCCCCATGCCCGCACATTTATATTGAATTCTATGATTTCAATGCATTTTAAAAACTGTGTTACATATTCATGTGATATTTATATATGTATATATGTACATGTGTTCGGTCAAATGGATTTCACTTCATGGAGTTTGGTTTCCCAATAATTTTTATAACTTTTCAAAACTCATATACAATTTTCTTTAAATAATGAAGGCGTCCGAGTTTTTGGAAAGAGTTTACAAAATGTTCTTTAATTGTGAATTTTATCAAGTGAAAATAAAAGGATATGGTTAAATGTGTTGTTTAAAAAATGACTTTATTTTCACCTTGAAGCGTGTTTTGATAATTCAATGACATGAAAGCCCATTCGGCACTTTTCAAGTATATAGTGTGTTTTTAAATTGGAATTGAAAATGGATTTGCGAAATGAATTTGGTTTGGAATAATATTTTGGTATATTGGAATGATGGTATTAATGTCTGGGTTAGAACCTTTTGTTACATTGAATGTTTGAATGCACAGTTGGCAACTTAAAGTGATTTATTAAATGGATTAAAAGTTCATGTGACGTGACGTCCTGGTTTCCACCTTGGTTTATATGTGGTGAACATGTTTATACAAACATAAATACATACATATATATCTATATATATAGTGGTAATATTTATAATAGATATATCCCTTTATGGGTTATTTTTAGGGCATTGGTGTTTGGGGAAGGAAAGTGTGGCGACGGCAGGTATGATGAGTGACGCGTGCGAGGGCCTTGTACTTACACATTATTACTACCAAAATGGGTTTCTAGGTGTCTTTAAGAGGCCCGAGTGATGGTTGGTGATCATACTCAATGTGATGGGTTGGTACCCCATGGATTTGCTATTAAGCTAGGTGGGGTGTCCAACTAGTGAAGCCATGATAGATCAACTAGTTGGTTATTGACTTAGGAGATTCACCGTATGCCGACAAGTGGTTCTGAACCGAGTACATCCAGTGATCTCTCTTGGGATGTTTGGGAAATTCCCGTGGTTGCATACTTGTATGTTTCTTCTTTTTCTTGTAACTTATTTTTATTTAATTTCATGAAACTTTTAATTTGCTTTCTATAATAGAGAACATGTTTTTCTACTAGTTGTCTTTATAATTAATTCATTATAATGACTTATATGATTAGGTAATTAATTTGAAAAAAATGTAATGGATGGGGGGGGGGTTCATAAAAGTAAAATATTGTCAAATATTTTTTTAAAGGAATGGAAACCCATATTTTTATATATATCATATTTTAAAATTATCAATAATGGACTTCATTTTTGAGGTTGGGCATCAGACATGGTTTATTTTGGTAATCCGACTAAGCATCTCTGTGGTCACCCCTACTTTATCTTTTCAGTTTCAGGTTCCCCATGTTTCTCTTCACTCTTGGAGTGAGTTTTGTTCTCAGTTGGGTGTTTACCTAGTAGGTCTTATAGTGGTATGTGCTATTTTTTCTATTTCTACTGTTAGTTTCTATTTTATTGTCAGGTTATCATTTATTAAATTCTCTTTCAACTATGTGCCTAATCATTCCCTAATGTTGGTTTTGATGCCCGAAACTGGTTTCCTGCATTTGGGGATCAAGAATTCCCTTTGGGCCATGCTACAGACCATCTTGGGTGACCGGTTCAAGGTCAACCCGGGTTTGTCCATGACAATCCTTTTCTCTTACATGTCCACAAACCCTATGAAAACCAGTTTAAACATGGTATGAGAAAAAAATCTCAGTATGGGATAAAATATGCATGATAAACACCATTATTATATAAATTATTATAAATATATGTATGCATTTTCACAAAGGAATATTTCTCAAACAATGAGTGTCACGTAGTTACTTTGTGAAAATGTGATATTTATATAAAACATTGAAAAAAAATTAAATAAATCATATCAGATGCTCAGAAAATTACATACATTATATTTCAACCATCGCGAAACCATATGATTTGTAACTGTCATTTCTACTTGACAATGTTACCCTCATTACTACCTTGCATTGTAACCCTCACAATTACCTTATGTGTATCTATCACAGTAGCACTAGGAATAAAAATATGGATAAACCCAAACATTAACATACCCACTACATTAGAGGCTGATATAGGTCCCAACATTCATCATAAAAAATACCCATTTTCTAGAAAATAATCATAAAACATGATTACTTACATCATATAAATCATTCCCTTTAAAAGCGAGTAGAAATTAAAATAGCAATTTTAATGAAAGGTCCCTTAAATATATCATATATTTGAAGTGTAAATTGATAAAAACAGTTGAATATGTGTATACACTCTAAATAAACATTATAAAACATAACACAATCAATTTTTATTTAAGAAGTATTTCATAGTACCAAATAATCATTAATGTTGAATGTTAACCCAAGGAATGGTATCTGGGTCAACAATTCACTTATATTGGATCTTTCTAACATAATAAGTGTTTCAAAATATTGTATAATGGTTAAAAGAGTGTTATTAATATTTAAAAAAAACATATTAATTTTTATAACCCCTTATATGATCATATTATTACATCATTCCACCCGTTTATTAAAATTATTTTCTTATTTCAGATGTTTTGGTTTCATTCATTATGTGGTTTCCATTGTCGGTTCGTAATGGTTATTCATGTCAAATGGATGAAAAAAATACAAAAGTGGAATGAAATTGTATTAAAATGTATATATAATATTAAATGATAATTTAAATACAATTTTCAGATATTATGATGAATCATTAGATTATATATTAATGATATTTGTTTATATCATTTGGGCCATTCTTTGATAATCACAAAATAGTTTCATTATATAATTAAAAATTTTGTATATATTTTTATGACAAAACATTAATGAGATTATATCATAAAATTTAAAATCTTTTTCATCCAGTAAAATATTTATATTACCAGAAAATATTGTGTTAATGGAAATTGAAAGAACACATCATATATGATGTCAGTAAATCGACACATCATGAAAGTAGTTTTTATTTTATAGAATAAATGGGAGAAGAGAAGTCGTATTATGATTATTATTTCCATAAACAAGATAAAATTACAATACATATAAGATAATGTAGTTTTCATTCATATTTTATAATGATATGTGAATATACTATAATAAAACATTATGAATTTAAAATAAAAGAAAATGAAATGAAAGAGGAGTTTTACCTTTTGAATTCTCTTCATTGAGAACCTCTTTAAGGCCTTGGGTTTTTGACTTTTTTTGTGACCAGTAGGTCTTCTCCATTTGGAAGATGATTAGAAATAGTATTTGGTAGAATTTGGGTATGGATCAATGCTTTATAGGATTGATTAGAAGATGGTGGGTGGGTGGTATTTATAGTGGAGGAGAGAGGTGTTTTCTCATTATTTTAATTCATTCGTATATTAATTTGGAATAATAATATAAATAGTCTAATAATTATAATAAAATATATTAAAATACTTCATGACAATTCAATATTATGTTTCTTACCTCACTAATGACTCAACTGATAGTTTATTTAACTTATAATGTATATATACCAAAAATCACTGTATTTTACTATTCACCAAAAATTTAAGTATTTCAGAAAAATAAAATAAATAACCCCAACCATTTTTCAGCATGAATATTTAAAAATGAAATTCATTTAAAAAAAATATAATTGTGTAAATATGAGAAATTTAATTTTTAATTAATGTCATAACTTATTGAAAATACCAGTTTTACAAATATGACGAATTCTATAATAGTTTGAAACATTTATTAATGTCTCATAAAATTATAATTCACTCATAAGACTATAAATAATAATTCATGATTATATTTTATAAAAATATATTTTCCTGTTAATTATTATATTAATTATGATGTTTCAATTAAATATTTATCAATTAAAAAAATATAAACACTATATTTATCATTTCCAATAGACTTATTTACTTACTCCAAGATATAAATATAGCATGATTACTTATATAAAATAAATAAATTTTATTTATATTCTCATAAGTTAGGTTACTTTAATATTGGGAAAAATTACTATTATTAGTGTTCATTTTTCTATTCCTAAGGTAAAGATACTATTCCATCATTATAAATTCCATAATTTCTCAGAATATGAAGTATTTCATTATAATTTTATAAATAATATTTGTATTCAATCCCAAAATTACAAAAATTATTTTTTTAAGTTCCTGTGTTGTTACATTATCCCATCTTTCGGAAAATTACATCATAACAATTTTTTTTACATTTTAAACAAGTGAGGGTACCTTTCCTTCATAACAGTTTTAGATTCCCATTTTTCTTCTTCAACCGTGTGGTTTCTATAAAAATCATTAACTTGGTGTATTACCTTATTTCATAATATCTTATCTCTATGATCATGAATCTGTACTGGTTTCTATCCATAAGATAGGTTCGCTTCCAACTGAACTACTTTTCAGCTCAAAACATGAGAAGATCCTAGAACAAAATTTATCAACATTGAAACATTAAAAACCATGGGTACCTAAGATAAACTCATAGGAAACCCTACTTGACATGTGACTAGTCCAACATTCACCTGGATATCATAAGGTATAAAGAATCATGTATAAAACATTCTTTTCTTACAAAATTAATGACAACATTTCCATGGTGAGAATCTATGAAAACATTATCAACTCCCTCGAAGGAATATTATTTCCTCTTGTTATCTGAATAACATTTTTCTTCCTCTGAGTTTTCCTCAAATTTATCTTGATCATCATCAATTTGTCTTCCATATTCTCCAATATTTATAGTCATATCATCTTCCTTTCCCCAACATCATCCCAAAATCCTAGAGTTCAGAACAACTTCACAAGTAATATACCAACATATTCCCTATGTATTCTCAAATTAAAAATGATATTATGTGAAAAAACAAATGATGAATATTTATATTTCCAATTTCCCTCGAGGCCCATTAAATAATCTCAATGCATTTAATCCAATGACTAAATTATTCATACAAATTTTCTCTTAGACTGAGGGTGAAAGTTTGTGATGAAATTTAATCATGTACCCAATAACTTATAATGGTCTTTCCAAAAGATAGAAGTTAAAATTGCATCATGGTGAGATATAGTATAAAAAGGAACTCCCTATAAAATGTAAATAACTCTGAGTTATTGTGAATAATATTAATCCAAAGACATAGTACCTCAGAATGGTAATAAAATATGTAGATTTAATGAGTCTTTCAGTGGTAACCCAAATAACATTTCTACCTCAAGAAATATTTGGCATTCCCATCATGAATTCCATGGATATATTATCTAATTTCCACTTTTTCATTGGAAACGGATGAAGCATCCCCTTATGTACTTATTGATATTCATTAACTAGTTTAAAAGATAAACATTCATGGTAAAATCTCTTATATCTTGTTCCATTCCACCCCACTAGTAATGCACCTGATGTACTTTATACATATTAGTACTTCTAGGATGAACATAAAATGAAGAAATTTAAGATTAACATAATAACTCATTCTTTAAATATGAATAAATATGAACACATAAAATACTTAGAAATTTTAAATCACAATCATTATTAATGATAAATTTTTGAAACATACAATTTTTAAAAAATTCTACCATTTTCAATAACTCATAGTCATCCATGTATACATTCATAATTATATCTAATAGAGACGACTGGACCGACCCCTAAAAAAGAGGAATTTATAAGACCAATAACATCCAATCCAAAATACATCAAATCATTAATAGAGGGGTCCTGTTTGAAATATAACCAGATTACTGATGTATGATATTTTTTAATGAAGTTATCCTACTATTTTTTTGTTTCCTAGATGGTAATTCATCATGGAATAAAAATCTAGTATCAATTCATTCCAAATTCTTGGCCTCATGTATAAATCATTATAAGTGAATATATTTATTAGACATTTATGGTCTGTATATATCTCAAATTTTTCTCCATTTAAGTGATGACTGCAAATTTTTGGTGAAAAAAATGCTACAAATTCCAAATAATTTTTTGGAAAATTTAACTCTTGTGGTTTTAGTTTTCATGAATGAAGTGTAATTAAATGATCCTTTTGTATCAGAACCCAACCAATTCACTTAAATTAAGCATCGATAGAGATGAAAAATTCACCATTTCTGTAACAAAGGGACATAGTTGGAGCATTCACCAACGTCTTCTTATTTTCATGAAAACAAACATCACATTCTTCTATCTAAATAAATTTAACCCAATTTTTTGTAAACATTGTTAGCGGGCAAGAAAACCATGTAATGTTTTTAACACACCATTTCTAATAACTTGTGAATCCATGAAATCTCTGAATCTTTGTAACATTTTTAGGTCTTATACATTCATTAAATCATTTTACATTGCTAGGATAACTATTATTCCATTCAAAAATACACGTTTCCCATGAAATGATGTCCTTTGAAACCAAAAAAACACATTTTCTAAATTTTTGGGTATTTAATATTTTATTTGACAATTTCAAAGATAACCCATAAATGTTTTTCTGGATCCTAATAACTATTCGAGAAGTTTCAAATACCATCAATAAAAACAACACAAAATTTATTCAAATATTCATAGAATATTCTATTGATAAGATCAATGAATGAATAACTTAAATTTGATAATCCAAAATGCATAATAAATCATAATGCATATATATTGTATAAAAAGAATTTTTTTGAGATTTCATTTTCATTAACCATCATCTGGTGGTAACTAGTTCTCATGTAAATCATCGAAAAATATTGAGCTCTATAAATATGACCAAACAAGTCATAGATAGAGGGAAAATGATAAATATTCATAACAATAATCTTATTCAAGTATCTATATTCAATGAAATGTCTCAGGGAATCATATTTATTTTAAAAGAAAAAATAGATGTGTCCCATGTTGTTGTTCTTGGATGAATGAATAATTCATCAAGGAACCCCTCAACTAATATTTCAATTCAGGATTTTTCAACAGACCCATTCTATATTGGGGTTTAGAAAATGTCTTAGAACCATGATCAAATTCAATAGTAAACTCAAGTTCTCAATGTGGTATAACACTGGGAAACCCGTCATGTAAGACATACAAGTATTCATTTACCACATGCACATCATTAATCTATACAGTTCCCTTATTCTCAATAGTATGAGAAACATAACACTAATTTCCATAATTTATTATTTTTTTGGCTTCCGGATATGTTATAAATGTAATGAGATCATTCTTGAATAAAAATTGAAAACATTTCTGAAAAACAACTTATATATCTCTATAATCAAACATTGCATGATAAACATTATTTTAATCCATACCCAGAATGGCATCGAACAATACTAATGATAAAAAAGGATTGATTGTAAATATTATTCATTGAAAACAAAATAAATATTCCTCTAATTCTTTTATACTTTAATATTTTCCCCCAGTGTTTTTACCATAAGTTAAGATATAATTTCTTAAGGTGAAATTTACCTTTTTCTGGAAATTTTAATCCACAATCAAGGATTGTATAGACCCAAAATAAAAACAAATTGAAAAATATGAGTAAAAAAACAAATTAACTAATTCCACTTCATTGGATGGATCAACATCTAAGGACGTAGTCACAAAGGATCACAATCCACCTTTCTGGTTATAATCATGCTGATTTCCTTCATTTAGTTCATTCATTGACTTGGTATTTGAAAAATGAACCATCTCACCACATTAAAAACACATTATAGTTTTCTTATCAATATTAATATTATAATCATTTTCTTTACATTCTCTGGACACATGTCAACACTTATCTCATTGAAAAAATATTCCTGTTTTTTTAATGCATTCCCCACGTTCCTTTTTAATACAATTTTCCCCAAATGGAAACTAGAATTTCTTATGATCATATTTCTTTGATTGATTCTATCACTTCACATTCCATATGGACCATTTCTTCTACCTGATTTAAAGCCACATGATATCATCATAAAATGTCATTTATAACCTCTCCGCACATCAGTAATGTTCCTCATAATTTTTTATTTTTTGGTAGGATAGTACCTTTTGGTATCATGGATTGAATCCTAAGAAAAAATAATTTATATTTCTATCAGGATTCCTAATAACAATTGCTGCATTCCTTGTCAACCAGATGAAATGTTCTTCAAAAATAGCCTCAAAATCCTCATTTTTTGTTTCAATTCATGGAATTTATTTTCCATTATAATTAAAAAAACCATAGAAATATATTTTCCATGCATAATATTATCAAATTCATCCCATTATATGGAAGAAATCTCATCACTCTCCCTGAAATTCATGAACAGTGAACACCATTGGTTAGATTCACCATCAGAATGATAAAAAATGATTTTCCTTTTGATTAAACGAACACCACATAACATAAAATAAATTTTCAAGGGATTTAATCCACCCTTCATCCACCATTAGGTTATAATATCCATTGACAGCCAGAGGGTTTTGGTATATAAATTTTTCCTCTATCATCATGTTCCTTTTTGGAAGCTCTAGTTGTTATCATTCATGGATTCCAACACCATTAATAACATATTTCAATTGATACATTTCTATCCCAGAATATTCAGTTCTAAATCCAACCAATCTTAGTTGAAGCTATATAAATGTATCATTATCTAGTACCATTATACATTAGCTCCTCTATATTAATTACCATCCCCATTCACTCCAAACAATTGAATTATTTTAATAAATATGTATGATCATAGGGATTATAGTCCCAAAGGACTGATTGGTTTATTAGTATTGAAAATAGATTATAAATATAAATTTTATATTTCATATTGAATTCAAAAGAAACATTGTGTCTCCTTAGTAAACACCCATATTCCATAGACAATCCTTACACATCATTCATAATATAATTCTTCACATCTAGTAGAAAATCAATCATTTGAAATGGGTGAGCTCAGATGCTTAGTAAGGATTTTCAATAAGGCAAAGGATATCATAAATAAGAATTAATTTTTAAGAAAATGTATAAAACTGAATCAAAATCCCTTTAAAACTAATCATTATCATAATATGGAATGAATAAATCAACTAATTATATTTAAAGATTTAAAAATATATTCTACCGGTCAAATAATCACTAAAAATATCAAAAACTAATTTCATAACAATGAAATTCGTAATATTGGACATCAAAACCATAACATCGAGGCCTCGTGCCAATACCATTACCATACAACCAATGCCTTGTTCAAAGAGACTAGATTGTCTCATGAGACTTAACGATGCATCATGGGGATATAAGGGGACCCGTCCGTCAATTACTGTGTCTAATTCAATCCTCCTATGAATAAGGTTATAAATTACCTAAAAATTCATATTAAAAGTAGATTCTGAAATGTTAATACATTAACAATAAACCATGAATGGTATAAAAGTAAATAATCCATAGTCAACCATAAAATGAAACCGTTAATAGAAATTTTAAGATATTATCATAGACAATCAGTCTCAATAAATTATAAAATCCAATAACGGATGTTTTACTAGGTGAAAATAATCTAATAAAATTACTAATACTCTTTGAGAGAAACATCCCTTTTATATTGAAATTATATTAATGCTGCACATTTATAAAATAAAACATTACAATTGAAAATATCCTTGTATATATTTATGGGAAGAATAAAAATAATAATTTTTTATAATGACATAAAATAGTCTCTCGCACTGTATGTGTTAAAACCCCTTATTTCATTAATTTACTGAAAGGGAATAATGTACCGTGTTTGGAAAGTGATTGAAATATTCCATTCGATTTTTTTTATGAAATGTCAGTCATTGGAAAAAATTACATTAATATTTATTACAGAAATATTGGAAATATATTTAAAATATATTTTATGAAATGTGTATGTGGAGGATAATTATTTCCCAGTAGATACTTACATATAAGCAACATCAGATAATAATGATGTTGTGAAATTAACCATTATATAAATATATTAAAATATTAATTTTTGAAAAAAATTGAATGAACATAAAAATAGACATAAAATTTCCTTTATAATCTTTTTTATATCCATATAAATAGTTATATAAAAGAATATCATGAATATTGAAATGGAGAAATATTAATTCCTTAAACATTCAAATCGGCCCATACCTCTTTGAAAATTTAAATCATAACTCTGATATCTTTAATGGAATCGTTAAATACCCTCAATTAAAATTTATTCATCATTTGAAATATCAAAGGGTAAATAAATACACCACAAAAAATTAATAGGTGTGGGGCATGTATTATATCTCACCAAAATTAAATGTGGGGTGAAATTCCCATACCTTAGGTCTCATAATCTCCTTAAGTGTCTGAAACTCCTGTATAATGGTCTGAATCATGTTATTATCTTCTAAAATATAATAATAATATTTATAATATCATATATTCATCATTTATGACATTATATTACCCATTGTTTAATAATTACCATTTAAAACAACATTTTTAATAATAATCGCTTTGTTTATCATACATGTTTTGACATTATAATATTTATATTATTGCATAGATCAATATTTACATACTTCCAGAATGCATATAATTATTTATATATCATATATATTTATAATATAAATATATTTAATAGGTAGATAAATGAAATGTAATACACTATTATTAATGATGTTAGGTAATATATACGCATGAACCATGTTTATTTTTTCTTATCGTATTAAAATAATGTAAGTGAATGTTATATATGTACAGTAATATCTATATATATATATATTATTACAATAGAATTATTATGTAATATATTTCAAAATTAAACATAATATATATTTCTTATATTAAATCTTTGGTAGTCATCATGGAAGATGAATCTAATAACATCATAGAGACCGTAGGGTATATGTCTGCACGAGAGATGGTATCATTCCCCCGATGGTTAAATGGAATGAAATTGGATGGTATATTAATTAAAAATAATAATTACCATGTCATATTCATTATTTATATCCTATATAATCATTATTATACCCATCTAAATAAATTTGTGCTGAATAAAAAATTACAGTATGGTGTGGAGATGATATGTCGTATGTACACATTCATTGTGATGTCGTTATTTGGATGATGGATAAAATAAAAAATATGGTTTTCCCATGATTATAATAACATATCAATGTATGGAGAATACTGGAGTTATTTTTTTAATATTGAAACAACATAGAAATAGTTAGTATAAGAAGAAAAGAACATTGAACGGGTTGATAAAAAAATACCTTTTCATGGTGTTTCCTATTTATTTAAACAAATGTGCTCCATAGGATAGATTTATGACCACGTTTAGGCTTATATGATGATGTGTAGAAGGTTTGGAGGAGAAATGGGATGGGATTTTTAGAACCAAAATTCATCATAGGCGTGAGTTAAAGAGAAAGGGAGGTGCCCTTTTTTAATAGAGGTGAGGGGCCCTTTTTAGAAACACCGTGAAATATTAATTTATTATAAAATGGTTTTTTATTTATTATAGCTCAAAATTGATTTTCATAGAGTCTATGACTCATATGGGTTGAAATTATATCAACCAATATGTTTTTGAAGTGTTTAGATCATAAAATTAACCTCATATTTTTGATTTAATCCTTAGTAGAATTATTTAACTCTTACCATATCTTGTAGTATTATTACAATATAGGGTAAATATGTTTACAATAACACTCCAAAAGAACCCTGATTGGATCATTTATGAATTATTTAACACTATAATATTCAATTTCCGTAAAAATATATTTTTAGGATTTTTATAACAATAAATTAAATATTATTTATTCTAAAGTATCATTTATGTCAGTTTTGATACAATTAAAAATATTTATTTTCTGTAATATAGAACCAACATGAAAACATTGAATAATTACCTTTATTAGTTCACTAAAATTCCTATGTCGTCTGTATAATTAGTGGATTTCATTATTCACTAAATATTATATTTATTTTAATACTTTTGTCTCATTTATTTGATTTTTTCTATAATAAATCAATTAATCCATCATAATGTTGTCGCAATTAAATTTAATCATATAATGTCTAAAAATAATAACAGAAATATCATTATGTAGATAATTTTTTTTCTATATAATGATTTTTTATAGTTGAATTTATCTTATATATAACCCTTTATTAAAAATGGTTATATTATTAAAATACGAATATGACATTTTAAACTGTTTTTAAATAAAATATAATAAATGTGCTAATCTTACACAAGTTTCTTAAAAATAATCTCATGTTTCACCTCAGGTTCATTTTGTTCAAAATATAATAATCCAATATAATTAGGATATGTGCTAGCGTATTTATATATTAATATAATATCATTTTCTCCTTTAATTACTCTATTTATTTTTATCCTTGGAAAATAAAATTTATAAGTTACTATTCGACCAAAAAATTCCTCTTAGATAACATTTATCTCCTTGATTACAAACATGTATGTCATATATTTGATATTCAATTCACAAAATCTGTAAAATTACATTTAATAATAATTTTTAAATGTGCCTAGAAGGTGGGTAAAAGAGACATTCAAACGTTTAATAAAATTTTATATATCAAATTCTATTTTAAAATTACTCCAAAGAAAAAAATTTACTAAAGTATTTATTATGTATCTATTTTGACCTTAATGAAAATTTAATTTAAAATAATTATTTAAATAAAAAAGTCAGTTTTAATCCAAAATGTAGTGTTTTTCACTATTAATCAAAAATTTAATGTTTTCATAAAAATAGAAAAAATCACCCTAAGATGCTTTTGATATTCTGAATTCAAAAATGAAGTCTATTTTTAATTATAAAATTTCAAAATGAGTTTTATAGTATTAATACACATTTTTAAATAGCTAGTTTCATAGGACATAGTGTGCTCAAACTCGGTGTTGTGTACAACACACGCTATTGAATCATTTAAAAGGAATTATATCTTGTAATCTTGTTGTGTTACATTATTCCATCATTCAATAAATTGTGTCCTCACAATTTATTCTCATGATTTAATACTAGGGGTGTGACATTTCAAAATATTTATATTGCAATCCCACTTCAGAAAATGAACTAATGAGACCTCTATTTTAAAAGAAAAAATGGAAGTTTGACGGTTAACGAAATTAACACATACTAGGGGTCCATGTCGTAAAACTTGGAAATGAATGAAAATTTATCAAAAAAGATCTGATGGAGAGTGATAGTGAACATTATTATGATAATGTTTGTAATCTAAAAGCTATAAATTTTTTATTATCCAACGGAGCATTGATTCATCACAAAAAAAACAACTTGTAAATTTTTTTTGTTTTATGTTATATCCCTTAAAATTGAATAATACTTTTACTTCATATAGTACGATCATAATGAAAGATTCATAGTAAATAATGGAGTATAGTTTCCTCCTTTAATCAAATTCCACCATAGACTCATCTTTTTCTCCAAATAAGGAGTGTTCAAGAAGTGTTCTACACAATTGAAGCACTTGATTAATCTATCTGATAATATCAGAAGTATTTAACAAAAATGTTTGTACAAGAGAATATAATTTCGATAATTAATCTAAAAAATCTACAGTAAGATCCCAAAACACCATCATTGATAATTCATCCCATAAATAACATTCCTAAAAAAATCAATAATATGATTGAAACCCAAAGTTCGATAGGATTTGACCACATTTTTTCAGGAAAAATTTAACATTTATCATTAAATAACATAATCACTCGTGATATATCTTAAAAAGATTTTATTTACCTAATTACATGTTCTCTATAATAGGATAATCATTTTCATACATAACAAAAATCGCTACAAGTCCACAACAATGTAATAGATTCATCCAAAATAAATTCAAACATTACTTATCAAATAAAATCTCATAGTATTCTATTTACCATAGTTTTATAATGATACCAAAATAGTAAACCTATATCAAAATAATAATTCTCAATTAATTCCAAAATCATTTTCCAATACTGGGGATATCGATTGGATAAATTTTCTTCCCCAAAATCAACCTATTATATTTCTAAAAAATTGTCTAACAAAAAATAAAAGTCAAACTATCTAGGCGCATAATGATGGATAATGGTAGGCATTGAACCATTGTCACCCTTTGGTTGCAGGTTCAAGACCCACGACCTTTCTAGACACAATAGGTTCTCACTCTTCATCTCCGGTGTCCTTTTCCTAAAACTATAAAATTTTTATGAAATTAATAAAATGATATTACATCTACAAATAACTATAAAATATTTTAATGTATTTTATTTTTCATCCTAAAATGTAATATCCCATAATTATAGTCAAATTATATAATCCCTAAAGGTTATTAATACCTTTATAATTTTTTACACATAAGAAAACATAATTTATTCTGTGAATAACACTTTCACATAATAAACATCATGGTTGCACAAACTAAATGAAATCCTTCAAAAGAAATCCCATCACCAAAATTCCATTAATATTTTTAAACATTTCATCATCCATTTATTTCTATATAGGTACTTCTATTCCCAAGTGGTTATCCTATACAATAGGGTATTGACTCTAGTTATTCCATAATCCTATAAATTTATAGGAAATGGCTATTAATGGATTCTTAATACAGGTTTTATTTTCTTCTATTGTAAAAATGACTTTTTCCTTAGCAATCCATCACTTCATGTCATTATTTACTACACATAAATAATTTCTTTGATCTGTTGATACACATTCATAGGTGTCTCTTTCCATATTTCCTACATGGGAAAAATTGATCATTCTTTTCTCTATGGTCTCCCCACTAGAGCTCTTAGCATGCACTAACATTCTCTTCATGGATGAGTCTAGGAGTTTCTTTATGTATATATTGATAATCATATTATTGGAAAACTGATTAGGCAGAAACATGATATATTACATGACTATCAATATTCTATTTGGTTTCTCATCACCACCAGATTTTCTAGAATGTTCATCATGTTTGATGGTAATATGATTTCTTTGGGATCCATCTATTGACTAAAACCAAAATCAGAGTGTGAGTGAAATCAATCGAAAAATCATTTAAATAATTTTATAAACCATAGTTTTAATCTAAAACACCTTTGGATTGACCGAGGATATTCATTCACATCATATATTAAAATCCTTCATTTTTCTTTATAAATAAAGAATGATTTATCCTAATAATATCCCCCAGGAAAATAAATCCAGGTGCGCAGAAAGGCCCATTATCATGTACCAGGTTACCCCGAGTCAATCTCATAACACCTTGTCAGAGTTTTCATCCCATGGATCATCTATTGCAGAACCACATCAACCTTTATTATCCAGATGGGTCTATATTTTCTAGGACTACCCACTTAATAATTATTTTACCCACATTATAGTATTTTTTTCAATACTTATATTCAAAGGATATCTTAGGGTAATGTTCCATAATATATGTTTTCTAAATCTATTTCCACGATTGTTTCTAAACTTAATTAGATACAAAATTTATTTCCCTGACCCCAGCTACCATGATCTAGTGAATTATTTAAATACATCAGCATGATCAAAAGGAATCATGTCCCGAAGGACCGATCAGTTTAGAAGTATTGGGAAATATATTACAAATATAAGTTTTCAATTACATACTGAATTCAAATACAACATTGTGTATCCTTAGTAAACATCAAACGTCCACCAACTATCCCTACAGGTCAATAACAAAATACTTCTTCTCATCCTATAAAAAATGAATCATATGAAAGGGATCATCATAAATTCTTAGTAAGGATAAAAAATATGGAAAATTTTATCATAAATAAGAAAAAAAATTAACAAAAGGAAAAACACTAAAACACAAGACTTTAGAACATAATCTTTATCATCGTATGGAATTAGTAAATCAAATAATCCCATTTAAAATTTTACATAGATATTTTACTCGTTGAATAATCACATGAAATATCAATAATTATTTTCATAAAAAAATTATGATTACCTTTTTTCATAACCATACCATCTAAGACTCATTCCAAGACCATTAAAATTCTATCAAGGCCTTATTCCAAGACACTAGTTTTTCTAATGAGACCTAATGATGCATCTAGTGACGATAACGGGCCATTCCTGTCACATACTATATCTAATTCAGTCCTCTTATGAAAATGGTGAAACATGATATAAATATTCATATTAAAACCAGCATATTTAATGTTATTACATTAACTACAAACCAAGGATGGTTTATAAATGGCATATCTATATTCAAACATATCGTAAACCTTTAACAAAATTTGTAAGATTGTATCATATAAAATAAACATCAATCAAGCATAAAATTCAACAATGGATGTTGTCCTAGATTCAAATCATCTAAAAAATTTACTAAAACTCTTTGAGGGAAAAATCCCTTTTAATTTGAAAATATTTTAAAGCAGCACAATTATAAAATAAAACATTTCAATTGAAAATAACCTTTGATAATTTTATGGGAAGCATAAAAATGTTAAGTTTCCATAATGGCATAAAATATTCTCTTGCACCGTATATGTTAAAAAACAGTCTTTCATTAATTTATCAAAAAGGCCTAAAGTACCGTGTTTGGAATGCGATGGAAATATTCCATTTAATTAATTTTTATAATAATTAAAACATGGGGAAAATTATATAATTTTTTTGTAAATACATATTAGAAATATTTTTAAAATATTTTTTTACGAAACGTGTATGTGGATAATAATGATGTCCTAGAAGAAGCTTACGTATAAGTAACCTCAAATAAAAAATAGGTTATAAAAATAACCCTTACATAAATACATTAAAATAATACTATTTGAAATTTATTGAATGAACATAAAAATATATATAAAATTTCAATTATAATGCTTTTATAACCATATAAATTGTTATGTAAAATGATATCATGAATTTTGAAATGGAGAAAGATTAATTATTTTAACATTCAAATCGGCCCATACGAGTTTGAGAATATAAATCATAAGTACAATATATTAAAATGAATCTTTAAATACCCTGAATAAAATATAATCATGATATGAAATATAATAGGCTAAATACATACACCACAAACAATATATTTTTGGTGGACATGCCATATATCTCACCAATATTAAAAGTAGGGAGAAATTCCCTTACCTTAGGTCTGATACTCTCCATAACTGTCTGAAACTATTGTATAATGGTCTGAAACATGTTTTTATATTCTGAAAGAATAATAATAATATTTAATTTGTAATATATGATTCATTTATGACATTATATTACCCATTAATTAGTCATTCCCAAGTTAAAGCAACATGTTTGATAATAATCGCTTTGTTTATCATACATGTTTTGACTTGTTAATCTTGATTTTATTACATAGATAATAATTTCTATACTTCCAAAATGTATATAATCATTTATATATCATATATATTTATAATATATATATATATATAATATGTATATAAATGAAATGGAATACACCGTTCTTGCAGATGGTAGGTCATACATAGGGATGAACTGTGTTTATGTTTTATTATCGTATTGAATGCATGTAAGTGAATGATATATATGTTCAGTAATCTATATATATATATATTATTACATTAGAATTATTAAGTTCTATATTACAAACTAAATCATAATATATATTTCTTATATTCAATATTTGATATTTAACATGGAATATGAACCCAATCGCGTTATTAAGACGGTATGATGTCTGTCCGCATGAGCGATGGTATCATTCCCTCTGATGGTTAAATGGTATGTAATTTGATGGTATATTAATTAAAAACCATAATTAAAATTCTATATACATTATTTATATAACTTATAATCATTTTTATACCCATATAAATAAATTAGCCTTGGTTAAAAAATTACAGTATTGTGTGGGGACGGTAAGTCGCATGTACACATGCATAGTGATATTGTTATTTATATGATGGATAAAATATGAAATATTGTATTACCATGATTATAATAACATATCAGGCTATGGATGATACTAGAGTTATTATTTTTATATGGAAACCACATAGAAATAGTTAGTATAAGAAGAAACGAACATTAAAAGGGTTGATAAAACAATTACCTCTTTTTTCTGATGGTTCCTTTTGAATTAAACAAATGTGTTCCTTAGGTTATATTTCTCACCACATTTAGGCTTCTATGAAGATGTGAATAAGGTCTGAAGGAGAAATGGTTTGGGGTTTTTATAACCAAAATTCTTCAAAGGCCTGAGTTAAAGAGAAAGGTATGTGCCCTTTTATAATAGAAGAGAGGGGTCCTTTTTCAAAACATCTTGAAATATTAATTTATTATAAAATGGGTTTTTGATTATAATATCTCCAAATTTATTTATTTAGATGCTACGAATCGTATTAGTTGATATTCACTCAACCAATTGGGTTATGAAGTCTTTTGATCATAAAATTAACCTTATCTTTTATATTTAACCCTTAGTAAGATAGTTTAACTCTTACAATGTCTTATTGTATTTTTACAATATAGGGTTATTATGGATTCAATAAAATTCCAAAAGATCCCCAATTGGATCATTTATGAAATATTTAACACTATACTATTCAATTGCTAATTTTTTTTTATAACATTTAATTAAATATAATTTATTTAGAGTATCATTTATGTTAATTTTGATACTATAAATTTTTTTCATTTTTAATAGTATAGAAAAAACATGATAACTTCGAATAATTACCTTTATTATTTCACTAAAATTCTTATTATATCTGTATAATTAGTGGATGTCATTATTCAATACAAATTATATTTATTTTAATATTATCAGTATCATATATTTGATTTTTTCTTTAATAAATCAATTACTCCATCATCATGGTGTCACAATTAAATTTAATCATATAATGTCTAAAAATTATCATAAAAATATAATTATGTAGATAAATTTATTATCTTTATAATGAATTTTTATAGTCTAATATATATTATATATAACTCTGTATTAAAATTAGATATATTATTAAAATATAAATATGACATTTTTAACTATTTTTAAATAAAATAAAATAAATGTCAAAATATTACACATGTGGCCTAAAAAGGATCACATGTTCGTCATGAGGATTATTTTGGTTGAATCATACTTATCCAATTGTATTAGGATATGTGTTAGGGTAATTTTTTTATTATGATATTATTTTCTCCTTTAATTACACTATTTATCTTTAACCTTGGTATTTAATATTTCAAAGTTACTATTCGACCAAAAAATTCCTTTTAGACAAAATTATTACAAACATATATGTCATCTTTTTGATGTTCAATTCAAAAAATATGTAAAATTACATTTAGTTCTTATTTTTAAATGATCGTAGAAGGTGGGTAAAGGAGACATTCAAATATATATTAAATTATTATATATCAAATTCTATTATAAACTGACTCCAAAAAAATATTATACTAATATATGTATCATGTATCTTTTTTTACATTAAACAGAATTAAATTTAAAATAAACAATAAAATTAAAAAGTCAGTTTTAATCTTCAATGTCGTGTTTTTCACTATTGATCAAAAATTGAATGTTTTCATAAAAATACAAAAAAAATAACCATAAGATAATTTTGATATTAGGAATTTGAAAATGAAATCTATTTTTTATTATTAAATTTCAAAATGTGGTTAATAGCATTCATAACCATTTTTAAAAAGATAGTTTCATAGGTCTAGGTGTGCTTGAACTCGATGTTGTTTAAAATGCACTCTATTGAATTATTTAAAAGGAATCATACCATGTACTCTAGGAGTGTTACATTATCCCATCATTCAATAAATTGTGTCCTCAAAATTTATACTTGTTATTAAATACTAGGGGTTTGACATTTCAAAATATATATTTTTAAATCCAACTTCAAAAAATGGATTAATGATACATATATTTTAAAATAAAAAAGAGAAGTATGATGGTTACCGAAAAGATCACATACAAGGGTTCCAGGTAGTAATACATGGAAATGAATGAAAATTTAACAATTAATACCTGATGTATAGTGATATAGTACATTATTAGGAGAAATTTAGTAATCTAAAATCTATAAATTTTTTATTATCCAAGGAACCATATAATTCCTCAAAAAAAAACTACTTGAAAGAATTTTTGGTTTTATGATATTTCTCTTAAACATGAATAATTCATTTACTTCATATACTATTAACATAATGAAACATTTTTAGTTAATCTAGGAGTAAATTTTCCTCCTTTAATCAGTTTCCACCATAGAATCATCTTTTTCTCCAAATGACGAGTGTTCAAGATGAGTTCTTCACAATTGAAGCACTAGATTCATCTTTGATATAATATCTTGAGTATTTAATAAAAATGTTACTACAAGATAAGATAATTTCCCAAATTAATCTCAAAAATATATTGTAAGATTTCAAAACATCGTCCTTGATCATTCAATACATAAAAAACCATCCTAAAAAAATTCAATAATATGATTGAAACAAAAATTCAAGGATTTGACCTCATCATTTTTCAGGATAAATTTTAACATTTTTGTTTAAATAAAAAAATCACTCATAATATATCGTACCAAATTTTAGTTAAACAAATTACATGTTCTCTACGATATGTTATTCATTTTTATACATAAACCAAATCTCTACGAGTCCACAACAAAAATCTAGATTCATCTAAAATAAATTCAAACATTACTCCTCAAATAAAATCTCATAGTATTCTATATTCCATGGTCTTATAATGATCCCAAAATATTTAACTTATATCAAAATAATAATTATCAATTAATTCCCAAATAATTTTCCATTGCCAAGGATAACCATATCACTAAAAATTTGTTCCCAAAATAATCTTATTCTTATTCCAAAAAATTGGTTAACTAAAAATCAAATGTCATACTATCTAGGGACTTCATGTAGGATAGTGGTAGGCATAGAACCATTGTCACCCTTTGGTTGTGGGTTCAATACCCACATCCTTTCTGAACATAACTGGTTGTGACCCCTCCTGTGGGGTGTACATTTATTAAGACTATATAATTTTTATGACATTACAAAAAATGAGATAACATCAAAAAATTACTATAACATATTTTAATGTCTTTTAATTTTCATCCTATAATGTAATATCCAATAATTAACTCCAAATTATAAAAACCGTAATGGTTTTTTATACATTTATAATTATTCCCACACAAGAAAAGATAATCTCTTCCTTGGATAACACTTTCAAATAATAAACAACATGGTTTAAAAAACTAAAATAAATTCTACCAAAGGAATCCCATCACAAAAATACCATTAATACATTTAACCATGTAATCATCTAATTATTTTTATATAGGTTATTCCATGGACTAGTGGTTATCCAATATAATAGGGTACTGACACGTGAAATTCTTTGATCGCCTACATTTACAGGAAATTCCTATAGATGGAATTTTAGGACATGTTTTATTTTCTTCTATTGTACTATTGATTTTTCCTCATAAATCCTTTAATTTATGTCCTTCTGTCCTATACATAATGAATTTCATTGATCTGTTGATACACTTTCAGGGTTTTACCTTTCCACATTTCTTGCATGTGAAAAAATGAGCTTTCTTCTCTATATGGTCTCCCCACTGGAGCTCTTAGAATGCGCCATCATTCTCTTCCTTGATGAGTTCAGGAGTTTCTAAATGTATAAGTTTTTAATCATATTTTTGGAAAATTGTTTTGGAAAAAGAAAATATATCTTACATGACTATCAATATTCAATTTGGTTTTTCATCACCACCACATTGTCGTGCATTTCCATCTTGTTCGATGTTAATATGAATTCATTGGGATCCATCTGTTGACTAAAAAAAAAATCAGAGTGTGAGTCACAAAATTCGTAAAATTATTTAAAAAATTTCATGAAATCGTATTTTTAATCTAAAACACCATAGTATTTACCAAGGATATTCATTCGCATCATATATTAAAATCCTTCATTTTTTTGTAAACAAAGAATGAATTATCCTAAACATATCCCCCAGGACTGTCTATCCAAGTGCGCAAGAAAGTCCCATTATCAAGTACCATGTTACCCCGAGTCAATCTCATGACTCCTTGTTGGAGTCTTAAACCCAATGATAATCAATTACAGAACCACATCCACCTTTATTATCCAGATAGGGATATATTTTCTAGGAATTCCAACATAATATTTATTTTACAAACATTTTACTGTGCTTTTCAATACTTATACTCAAAGCCTATCTTAGGGTAATGTTCTGTAATCTATGTTATCTAAATATATCTCCAATATTATTTCTAAACTTACTAAAATAACAAATTTAATGCCATATCCCCAGTAACCTAGATCTAGTGCATTATTTTAATAAATTAGCATGATCATAAGGAATCATGCCCCGAAGGACCGTTCAATTCAGCAGTCTTGGAAACTTGATTACAAACATATGATTGAAATTACATATGGAATTAAAAATCAACATAGTGTATCCTTCATAAACATCCATCTTCCATGACTATCCATACATGTCAATAAAAATATACTTCTTCACATCCATGTAAAAAATGAAACATATGAAAGGGATGATCTATGATTCTTAGTAAGGAAACAATATATATAAAATTCTATCATAAATAATAAAAATAATTTATCAAAATTTGTAAAAATAAAACAAAAGACTTTTAAACATATTTTTCAGGATATTATGGAGATAAAAAATCAAATAATTCCATTTAAAGATTATATATATATCTTACTAGTTGAATAATAACATAAAAACTCAATAACTAATTTCATAATAATGAAATTATTAATGTCGAACATCATAACCAAACCATGAAGGTCTCATGCCAAGACCATTAAAATACTATAAAGGCCTTGTTCTAAGACACTAATTTTTCTAATGAGACCCATTGATGCATCTAGTGACTGTAGCAGGCCCCGCCCTTAACTTACTATATACAATTCATTCCATGTTTGAAAAGGGTGAAACATGCTATAAAAATTCGTATTAAAACTAGCATATTAAATGTTAATACTTTAACCATAAACCATGGAAATTTTAATAATAGCACATCCATATTCAATCATATAATAAAAACATCAATACAATTTTCAATATCGTATCATTAAAAAAAACCACATTCAAACATAAAATCCAACAAAAGGATGTTGATATAATAGGAAATAATTTTATAAATTCATTAAAACTATTTTAGAGAAATAACAGTTTTACATTGATATTATTTAAATGATAAAAAATAAAAAATAAAAAATTTCTTTTGAAAATAACATTGTATGATTATATGGGAAGATTCAGAATGCTAAGCCGTCAAAATGAAGGAATGTATACTCCTGGGTTGTATATTTTTTAAAAAAAATATTCCATAAATTTTTAAAGAGGACATAAAGTACTGTTTTTGGAAATTGATGGAAATATTCCTTTCAAAACATATTATAAAAAATTAACCATGGGAAAAAATGACTTTAATTTTTTAAAAAAAGTAGAAAAAATATTTTTAAATGTATTTTTATGAAATCGTGATGTGGATGATAAACATGTCCTAGTATATACTTACATATATGCATCTTCATATAACACATAGGTTGTGGAAATGAACCATACATAAATCCTTTAAAATATTACTTTTTGGAAACATTTTAATGAACATATTAATTGGCATAAAATTTCCATTATAATCATTTTATATCAATATAAATAATTTTTTAAAATAATATCATGAATATTGAAATAGAGAAAGACTAATTAATTGAACAATCAAAATGTATCATACCACATTGAACATTTAAATCATAACTCTGATATCTTAAAATAGAAATTTATATACAAGAAATAAAAACTATTAATGATATGAAATATAATAGTGGAAATAAATACAACCCGCAAAAGAAACATTTGGTGAACATGGTTTATATCTCATGAAAATTAATTGTGTGAAGAAATTCCCATAACTTAGGTCTGATACTCTTTGTAACTGTCCAAAACTTCTTGTATAATGGTTTTAAGCATATTATGGAATTCTAAAAAATAATTATAATATTGAAGATATCATATATTATTCATTTATGTATTTATATTACCTATATATTAACGATTCCCTAGATAAAGCAGCATTTCTGGTAATAATCGCTTTTTTTATCATGTGTGTTTTGACTTGTTATTCTTGCTCTTATTACATAGATAATAATTTACATAATTCACAAATTTATAACATTATTTTTATATTATAAATATTCATAATATAAATATATATATATATAATAGATATACAAATTAAATGGAATACACTTTTCATGGAGACCGTAGGTCGCACGTTCCCTTCAACATTGTATCCATTTTCTAATGACATTGAATTTAAAAAATTGAATTATATATATGTACATAAATATATGGGTATTATTCCATTATAATTATTTTTTCATATATTATATACTTATTCATAATATTTATTTTTTATAATCATTCATGGATGGTGAACATGGAAGATGAGTCACATCGCATCAAGCGGAAGGTAGGTCGTACGTACACACAAGGGATGATATCATTCCTTTGATGTTAAATTGGTACGTAATTGGATTATATATTATTTACAAAAATTAATTTCCTTGTTGTCTTCAATATTTATATCCATTATATGCATCATTGTTACAATCTAAATAAATTAGAGTTGAATTAACAATTACACCATGACATGGAGACAGTAATCCATGTGTATGCATGCATGATGATATTGTTATTTTTATGATGGATAAAATTATTAATATGGTTTACTTGTGATTATCATAACATCTTTTTTATGGATGATACTAGAATTACTTTATTTTATCTGTAAACAACATAGAAAGATGAGGTACGGGAGGAATAGAACATTGATATGGTTGATAAAACAATTACCTCTTTTTCGAATGTTTTCTTTTGTTTTGAATAAAATACATCCATAGGACGTCTTGATGCCATAAATTAGAACTCTAGGATGAATTTAAATAGGTTTGGAGGAGAAATGGTATGTTTTTTGATGAACAAAATGGCTTTAGAGGTGTGAGTTAAAGATAATCAGAGATTCCCTTTTATAAGAGTAGTGAGGGGCACTATATGAAAATTCATGAAATATTAATTTATTATAAAAAGGATTTCAGTTTATTATAGATCTATATTGATTTATTTCTATTTTATGATGAGTATGGTTCTAAATACTCTCAACCAATATGTTTTTTACATTTTTAGGTCATCAATTTGAAATTATTGTTTAAATTTAACCCTTAGATAAATGGTTTAACTCTTACCATTCTTCCAATATTTTTACTCTATAGGGTTAATATAGTTAAAATGAAATTCCAATCAAACCCCAATTAGATCATTTATGAAATATATAAGACTATAGTATTTATTTTTACATGCAATATATTTTAGGACTTTTATAAAATGTAACAAAATATTATTTATTTCAAAGTATAAATTCTGTCAATTTTGATACTATTCAAAATTTTCACTTTTCATAATACTGAAAAACATTATAACATAGAATAATTACCTATAATATGCTAAAAAAGTTATATTTTATCTATAAAATGATTTTATGTCATTATTTAAATAAAAATATATTTATTTTAATGTTAATAATATAATTTATTTGATTCGTCCTTTAATAAATCAATTACTACAACATCATGGTATCACAATTAAAATAAATTATTTAATTTGTGAAAATTATAAATAAAATATCATTATATAGATAAATCTCATATCCTTATAATGAATATTTATATTATTATTTATCTTGTTTATAATCTGAAATAAAAATGATTTATTATTTACAATTTGAATATGACATTTTTAACTCTTCTTTGAAAAAAATATAACAAATGTCCTAATCTTACACCAGTGGCTTAAAAAGAATCAAATTTTTGGCATGTGTATGATTATGGTCGAAATAGACTTATCCAACGTAACTAGAAAATGAGTTCGGTTATTTTTATTCTATTATAATATTGTTTTTACATTAATTTCAATATTTATGTTTAATAGAGTAAAAGAAATTTGAAATGATATTGTTCAGCAAAAGCTATTTCTCTCATATTAGACTACATTTTTCACCATGATTACAACCATGTATGTCATATTTTTTAAAACCAATTCATAGAACTGATAAAATTATGTTTTTCCCTAATTTGTAAATGTTCCTAGAATGTGGGTAAAAGTGACGTTCAAAAGTTTAATAAAATTTTATATATCAATGTTTATTAAAAAATTAATAAAATGTCTTTCATTAGAATAATATATGTATTATTAATGTCTTTTACATTAAAATAAATTTAAATGGAAATCACTATTTATATTTAAAAGTCAATTTTTATCCAAAATGATGTGTTTTCACTAATAATAAAACATTTATTATTTTCACAAAAATACTAAAAATTCACCCTTAGCTAATTATGATATTTCAAAATCAAAAATGAAATCTATTTTGAAAAACTAAATTTATAAAATTTCAAAATGTGGTTAATAAAATTCATAACCATTTTTTATATGGCTAGTTGGATAGTTCATGGTGTTCTCAAAATTAGTTTTGCATACAATGCATTATTTTGAATTATTTAAAAGGGAGAATACCATGGAAGCTTGGGGTGTTACAACAATTTATTAAATGGGAACCCATTCAGAATAGACATATCATAGATGGATCAACATGGTAATCGTCCAATTATATATCATTTCAATATGAGGTAAAAATCATTTATGTTATTACATTAACATCATATTATCACCTAATGTTATATAAAATGTTATCTCATACCAACTATAATGACATGGCCTTAAACATTACATAATCTAGTAAATTTATTTAAAAATCACTTATTTACTATCCTAAATATATTTTCATTTTAGAGTTTTAGAAAATTAAGTCATAATTCCGAAAAATCAACCTATAATCATACAAAGTGGTTACTATAAAAAAATATCAATTTCTTCCATAATACAAAAGTTTTAAATAAAAAATTAAAACTATTCATGAAAAGTATACACAATATTCATCTTCGATTCCCTTTTTATTTATCCCATCTGTAAGCCATATGAATAATATTTTAGAAAATAGGAAGGATGAAAAATATTAGAATGAGAAATAAAAATAATAATTTCAACCTTTAGTACATGAATACTTATAAAAATAAGTAATAATTTCACAAAGACATACATCTCACCCAAAGAGTATTCCATAGTTACTTTGTGAAAACATAATATATCCATTAATCATAGGAAATGATTAATATAAAATATAGGTTAGTTGGGGAAATACTTAAATAATATTGTAACCATTGTGGATACCATTTGATTGGAACCGTCATGACTTCCTTAAAATTAATCCCTCATGGATACCTTACGATGTAACTCGTACAACTATATTATGGTGTTACCATCGTAGTTACACTTCGAGTAACCATGTGGCCCACCTCAAACATAAACATAACCAATGCCTTGGAGGGAGATATAGGGCCGACTAATAATCATACATAATTCCCATTAACCATAATGTAATCATAAAAAAATTACTTACGTTATTTAAATCTTTCTCTTTAGAAAAATAAAAGAAATTAAGATAGTGTTTTCAAAGAAAACATCCAAACAAATATCTTATATTTAAAGTGATAATTGATAAAAATAATGGAATATGTGTAAAAAAAATAAATACACAATAAAATATAAGATATCCATAATTTATTTGGCATCTAATTCTTAGTACCACATGATCAATAAAGTATAATTTCAACCCAAATAATGGAAATTGGATTAAGATTTCCCTTGCATTGATTTAGTCTTAATTAAAAAGTTCTTAAACCTATTGAATAATGGTTAAAAAATGATATTAATATATTAAAAGAGAATATTTATGATTATAACAACTTATATATTAATTTTTTTACATAATTCATACCATTATTTGTATCATTGTTTTATTTAAACTATTTTTTATGCATTCCTTACATTGTTTCCATGGTCAGTTCCTAAAGAATTATCTTGTAAAATGCAAGTGAAACTACATATGTAGAATGAAATGGTATTAATATGTTTCAAGAATATTTAATGATACCGTAAATCATTTGTTTTTTAATTATGATTAATAATCATTAGATAAAACATTAATGATATTTTTTAGATCATTTTGGTGGTTCATTGTTAATCACAAACTTGTTTCATTTTATAGTATAATATTATGTGAATATGTTAATTCTATAACATAAAATAGGTTATATAATAAAATTTATAATAATTTTCAACCATTAAAATTATTTTATGTAGATATATGAAAGAGGTAATGGATGTAGAGATGACATAGTCTATGATGTTAGTAAATCGACACATCACTGGTGAAGTTTATATTTTTGGGAATAAAATTGATAGAAGAAGTATGATAACGAATATGTCCATAAACCTGATAAAAATAAAATAAATATAATATATTGTTTTATACATTCCTCTAGGATATAGAGAGGAGAGGATAGTATAAAAAATGAAAAATAATGGAAAAGAAAATAAATTGAAAGAGGCTGTTTACCTATTGAATTTAGTTCCTTGAGAACCTCCATAAGGCCCTTTTTTTGGCATTTTGTTTTGACACGTTTTTATTTTCAATTTGGAAGAGGATTGGGAAGAGTATTTGGGAGAAATTATATAATGCACAAATATTTTGATGTTTAATGTTAAAAGTGGGTTAGGGGCAGTATTTAAAGTATAGGAGACTGCTGTTTTCTCATTACTATATTCATTAGTTTTTTTACTTGGATCAAGACTATGAATAGTTTGTGAATTATCCTATAATATATTAAAATAATTATAGGAATTTCTATATTATGTTTCTTACAAAATTAATGATTGAATGAATAGGGTATTTAACTTATAAGGCATATACATCGTAAAATATCATATTTTACTATTCACCAACAAAATCATGTATTTTAGAAATATACTAGAAATTAACCCAATCCATTTTTCTATGTGAGAAATAAAAAAATGAACTCCATTATTTTAAAATAATTTCCTGAATTTGAGATATTATATTTTTAATTAATATCATAACTTATTATAAATTTACCATTTTCAAAACTATAAATAAATCTATAACACATTGAAAAAATAATTAAAGTCTCCAAAAATTATCATATAATTATTAGACAAAACAAAATACTTCGGGAATATATTATAAGAAAATATATATTTTTAAAAATAATTATATTAATTATAATATTTTAAATATGTATTTTTGAATTACAAAAATACCATAACATAATTTATCATTTCTAGAACAATTATATACTTATTACAATCTATAAATACACCATGATTTCACATATAAGATATATAAATTTATTTATATTCTCATAGGTGAGTTTACAATTATATTTTCCAAAATTAGAGTTCCTAATTCTCATTTAACAATTTATACAGTAAGGTTACTATTCCACCAGTATAAATGTTTTAATTTCTATAAAAATCTATTATTTCATTTTAAATTTTTAAAGAGTTTAAAAATTTAATTCCATAATGAGAAATAATATATTTTAAAATTACTGGGGTTTGTACAACCCTCATTATGTATTCTATTAAAATATGGTATTAACCTGAGTTACAATAGTTAGTATTGGAAAAATGCATTCTTCCTTATTCGAAATATTAATGGACATATTACATAAATCTAGATGTTTTGTAAATATCATCCATTTTGACATAGAAAAATTTATCAACCAATCAATAATCATTTTTAGGGTAAACAATATAGTATATTTACTTTATCCATATCAATAATCACTTTATCAACATTAAACATAATTTTCTCAACATCATGGTCACATTAAGGGTTAATTTCCCTTAAAAACATATATCTTTCCACTAAATAAATTTTCTAGTTTATCATCAGTATTGAATAAATTTTTGGAAATCCTTAATTGAAAACAAATACTTCATGATTAATATAACATAATTCATGATTTCAAATACATATAATCCTTAATCTTTGAACATTATTTTTATCAAATTTCCCATGTATCATCAACATAACTCTTAATACATCTATTATATAATATGAAATATTAATCATGTCACGAGGTTACTAAAACTCATTTAAATAATTATACATTTGTTTAATTTAAATAATATAGGAAGAACAGTCCATAAAATTCACATGTTCTTCCAGTCTATTTATTATCATATATATAACCAATACTTGTGGACTATCCAAATTATCAATATAATATTTCCATATAGAAATTTTTTTCTCCATGCCCACAATTTAAACATAATAATATTTAAATTCTAAAGTAGTTCCCCCTAGTTCCAAAAACTGACTATATCCAAAATTATTTGAAACAAAACATATATGAAAGCATAAAACCACATAATCATAGAAAATTAGTAATATTATTTCTATATAATGAAATTTTTATATTTATTCTATGTTTCCATAGGTTTATACTAGGTTATTAATATTCATATTATATTTAAATACATCGTAACAGATTATAAGGAGTGTTCGAATTCCAAAACCAAATCCACTAATAGTGTCAAAATAGGTGTCCATGAGGGCCATTATCATTCCAGAGTTCCCAATTGAGTCTCTCTCACTATTGATTTCATTGGGGTTTTAACACTCAAAAAATATTTTTCAAATCTACATCTACTTGATGTATACAACGAGGGATGTATTTCTCCAAAACCAATTATTTCATCATTTACTAGAATTACAAGACATTTTCTTATACTTGTTCACATTGTTGGACATACCCTTAGAAACATCCCTTGGTATATCCTTATAAATATACCTAGGGAAGTCACTAAATATTTTTCATCCAATTCTCAAAATTTTGACTAATCCTTTCCTTTAATAACAACTATGAAGAAACAATATTAACAGACATGGATACGTCATTTTTGTTGAATATTTATCAATTTTAGAAAATACATTATCGAGGCCAACAATGTTTATAGTTTTTTTGGAACACTGAACAAATCAAATAAATCAATGAGTAATAATAAATTTTTCCCACAAATAACAAACCCTTTAGAAATTCTAATTAATATGATTTCTTTATAGCCTGGAGAAATTGTACATTAAAAAGGGATGAGATCGAAGTCTCTGTAATGGTAAATATAGGAAATACATAAGCATCACATGAACACAAGGGTATCAAAGCATGAATATAGAATTCAATGAAAATAATCTAAAAATTAGTGATAAAAAAATAACACATGATATAAATATTGAAAGGTCATAATCCATGAATCATAATGGAATCAAGAAAATAATTTATGAATGAAGAATAAATTAATAAGACTTGGAATTTGGCAGACACATAATAATATAAAATTATTTCAAAAATACTCATCAAATCACTAATAAGGCCATTTTAGTCTTATAGATTGAATCCCCATACCATCATGGTAGTCATGGTTCACTCCAATGACCATCTTATTAGTAATGATTCAATTATAATACCATTTTATCTGATAAAGCCTTTTAATGAATGGAGATCACTCTCAGTTCCATCCACGTATATCGCATGGGTTACAATTCATTTCCCAATTATTTGGAGGTAGATATGTGTATCACCCATTGCATAATGAAATAATAAATATTTGTGAAACTAGATCATAAATATTTATTATTTCATAACCCATAAAATGAAATGTATATCGTAAACAATTAATCATATTATATCCCCTGGAAAAGTGATATGTTTCATAATCATTTCATCAAATAGTGAACGATAAAAAAGATGGTTTCATAATAATATATACCATGAAATATAATGGGTTTGAGAAACATATATCCCATGAAATATAATTCATATTCAAAAACATATAACCCTTGAAAGAGAAATATGTTTAATAAAACTCATGAAATCAAAACATAAATTATTCATAGAAATAATATGAATGGAATCCTTGGATAATATCTCATGAAAAGGAATGAGTTAAAACCAAGAATACAATATTAGATGGATTAAATAATTTAAAATTCATTTAAAATAATTTCTTGAGGAAAATAACATTTCTTATTTGAAAATTTATTTTTAATACATAATATCTTTTGAAACCCATTTTCATTTAAAATAAACATATATACTTATAATGTAAGATATACAACATTATGAAACGTATTTTCTTGAAAAAAGTTTAAGGAATATTGAAATAATTTTTTAAAACCTATTTCTTTGATAACTCATAAAGGAACCATAAAAAAATATCTAAACCTTTTTCTATGTAAATACATCCAAACCCTATGACTAATACATGAAAACATTTTGAAAAGCATTTTTCTTTTAAAATAATTTGAAAACATATCTGATTTTTTGAAAATATTATGAATATATTTTCTCATGCGGGCATATAAATGAATCATGAAAAAATTTAAAACCATTTTTAATAATTAAAATTTTTTAGAACCATTTGTATAAAACATTTTTTAATGAAAAAATATTTCTAATTAAAGAGATATATATTAATATTTTTCTAATAAAATATTTCATAATTATATTATGTATAAATGATTTGAAAATGTTAACAATTGATTAATATATCATGAAAAAACTATATGATTGGAATATTCATTTGTTTTTTTTTGAGATATGGATCATAATATTTCATCATTGGAGGAATAATTGTAAATAATACAGATAAAAAATGAGAATATAACAAAAAATTATTGATACATTCCTATAATTAAATCACGATCCCCAAAAAATAATAAACATTAAGAAGATTATAATTTAATTAAAATAAAATAATTCTTGATATAAAATGTATATGTTTTTATATACACCTCTAGTAAAAATATATGTTCATAACATCAAATGTTTCTCCAAGAAACAATGTTGAGAAAAAGATGATTTACTAATATGGTGACATTTGAAACATAAAGACCTTGAAAGAGATATCATAAAATGGATATGTAAATATCCATAAATTTATGTGTATATGTTTCATATAATAAATTCATATGAATTTGATACATCACATAGAAGAAACTAGTCGTGAAAATGGAATAAATCTCACAAATAATAAAAACAGATATGAGAGACCTCTTACATTATGTCTTTACTTTGGTCATATATGTTCAAAGCTGATATATAATAAATTTTAGCTAATTATAAATATAAAAAAACTAAATTTTATATATAATAAAAAATAATATTTTCACTTGAATTTTTATTATATTTTTCACAACAACTCCATTTTAATGATACATTTTAGGTAATATATCCTTTGTTTTCCATAAATGGGTTGTCCAATTTTTCATGATTCTATAACATAGATAATGAATTAATTAATTAAAAAAATATAAAATTGATATATGTATCATATATTTTCATTTAAATGTTTTGATAATATTCTATAATATATATATATTTTGGAATATACTATTATGGGAGACGGTAGGTTGTGCATATGCATGAATTATGTTTCCATTTAATTTTAATTTTGAATGAAACAAAAAAATATTACATATATGAATATGTATATATATATTTATATTAATTCTAGTATAAAAATAATTTAATATATATATATATATATCATATACATTAACTAAAACCATCTATAATATATTCCATGAAAATTTGTGAAATGATCACAACGCTTTGAGGAAGAGATAGTTTACACGTCCTGAAACAATGTTATCATATTTAAAAAAATTGAAATCATAAAGGTATTATTTATATAATAATTAATGAATAACAAATACATCAAAAATATAATATATATTATGAAAACCTAATTTTCATCATAATTCCCAATGAAGAGATATTGAAATTGGAAAAATTAACATCACCTCGTGAGCCGGTAGATCATTCTACATAAGAAATGTGTGTGTGTTACCATTAAATAGAAGTGTGGTTATGTGTAGATTGTGACAATAAATTATAAAATAGTATAATTTTTTGGATAATGATTGTTTTATAAAATTATTTATAAAGAATATTTTTAGGGGGAGAATGAACATAAAATAAAGGAGCACAAGGAAGGATGTTACCTCTTACTTCGGAAACTACTGTTGATTTCCAACAAACTATTTCATTGGATGACACTATTCAGAAAGAAAAAATTATATTAATATGGGATGTATTTATAAAGATTATTTTAGAAGATTTTTGGAGTGAAAATTGGCTTTAGATTTGTGAATAATGGGATTGGATGGGTGCCTTTTTATAGTGGAGGAGGGGCATTCTTATATGTTTTGGGAAAAGAAATTACTTCCAAGCCATTAAAATGAAATGTGAAACCAATAATGGTGAAAATATGATAAATGTGAGGATTGGTTATAAATAATTCCTTAAAGTATTTTAAAAAACATATTAATGATCTATTTAGCTATTTAGATTAAGGTTCAGCCCATAGTTATGATATTTTTTCTCTTCTTCATTGTATTTAAATTTAGGCATATTTCATAATGCTTTTGGTAAAAAACAATGTTGACCTCATGATACAATATAAATTATATTGATTAAATATATGGAATAAATTTCACTAAATTAAAAACCTATTGGTGGTATATATTAATATAAACATAATCCCACTTAAGGAATGACAGTTTGGGTTATTAAAGTAAAACATAAAAAGATTAAATAATTTTATATAAAATTTCAAATAAAAATGTTTAAAACGGGATTAATTGAATTAATAGATATAAAATTTATCAATTTATTTTTTTTAAAAAGATGTAATTTAACCTTATCAATATATAATAAAAATTGGTAATTTTGAATTAAAATTCAGTATTTTAATAATTCATAAAAAATGAAACTTGACAAAAAATAGAAAAAATTAACCATAACCTAATTTTTAAATTTCAATTTCAAAAATTCACAACATACTAAATTAAATTTAATCATATATGAAAATATAATTTTCTATATTTAATATTTGTTTTTTTATATATCATGCATATCAATTATTTTGGATGAGTAAACAAATGTTTAGTGAATATATTATATATAAATTTTATAGAAAAAATCTATCAACATGGGCTTTTTCAGTTTATTGATCAAAAGTAGTGTTTTACATTAATAAATAGTTTTCATAGAAAGGTGATTTTTTATTTTTTATTTATTCTTATATTTAATTTGATTTATTGGTAACCAAAAGATTCATTTTATATACACGTGTGAATCATATTTTTACATTTATTAATCTTATTACTAAATTTCTGTTTATTGGATAAATTTTATCTATAAAAATATTTTAATATTAATATTAATTTAATATTTTAGTTTTGTAATTCAAGACTATCCATTTAAAAGAACTTATCTAAGGGAATTGAAATTATGTGAAACAGAAGAAAAACATAGTCTTATGTGTACCAAAATATAATATAAGTGTTTTATAGTAAAATATTGACATGGTGTTATGTATATAACAATTCAAACATATTTCATTCATTTAACAGAATATATATTCACTGTTGTGTAAAATGAATATTAAAAAAATATTGTCTTAATTAGGAAAAATAATTCACAAAATCTCACGGTGTTACATTCCAAGTCGAAGTTATTAAAATGAGATAATACACCACCATTTTATATTATTCCATCATGAGTTATCCATATCATATTTCCCATGAATGTTAAACCATGTGTATAATTTTTATCAATGGGTTTCCATAGAGTGAATGTTGATATAATACGTCACTAGAAATTATCTAAGATATTACCATATTGATATTTTTACCTTGATCTTGCATACTTTATCATTATTGATATAGTGATTTAATTTCTAGGAATGAAATGCTATTTACTTCCATTATCTGGATATATGATTTGTTGGACATTATTAAGACACATAGAAATATTATATTAAGAAGTATTAATAACTAACCATTGATTATAGGATAAATATTTCATAAAAATGATTCATTATTATATTTTCCATATATGAAAATGAGAAATTTATGATTTAGTAAAATAATTTTGATGATTGGGTTAATAAACCATACATTTAAAATTTTATTTCATATAGATTTAGAGTAAAATAGTACAACTTTATAACATTAAGGGACATAAATATAACAATATAAAATAGAGAAAATTTGATTATTAATGTCTTTCAATTGAAGGGGAATGAGATAATTTGGTGGTATTGATACATGAGGAGGTTGCTATTTGTGGTTTAAAATATGTATTATTTTTTTATTTAATTAAAAAATCTGAGGGTGGAATGTTGTTTTGAAAGTCACATATTAGTCAATATTAATAAATGATGTGTTATATGAAATTTAAATGGATAAAATATATAGTATAAATTTATAAAAACTCCATTAAATTCCAAGAACTGGAAATATTTTTCACTATGAAAAATTTAATTCTGTGTAAAATTGTCAAATATAAGTTTAATATTTGAAAATAAAATATTTGGATTTCTAATTCTACACCATTAATATTTTTTTAAAAAATATTTAATATATTTTTATGAAAAAATTATATCATAATGACTTAATAAAACTATGGAATTTATAAAAACCATATTGTTTTACTATTCACTAAAAATTAAGTAATCCATAAAATGTAAATAAAATTTACTTTAATTTTTTTACATGGTGATTAAAAATTTAAATAATATTTTCATTGGGAAAATATCTATCAATTTGACATTAAATTTTTTAATAATAAAACATAGGATTCTCAAAATGATTTATTTTTTACGAAAAAGTCAAAAACTCTTTGTCTCCTTAACAAAATGATTATTCTGAGTGATATGTAATTAAATATTATTAATTAATTAATATATATTATTTATTTATAGTAATTATATTACTAAAAATATAATTTATTAACTTTATTACATACTTAAATAAATAATGGTTAAATTACCAAAATTTAATGTAGATTCGTATATAATTTTTATACCCACTAGAATTTTAAATGATATTTTCATCATGTCCAATATAAAAGATCCATATACTAGTATTCTGGGAAATGGTCATGCCTTCAAGATCCCTATGATTAAATTCTCAAATAGATTAATTCTTGGGGTGAAATTCTATATTGAGTGGGGTTAGATGGTCACCAACTATATCAACTAATTTCTCTACTAAAATACCCTCATAGAAATATCATGTAGTAGACACTTATATATAGTAAAGAAGTCACACATTATTTTTAGTGTTCTATAATTTATAATGATTTTTATTCTTTCATGTAATGTATTAATTACTTATGTAGATCTAGTATTGGCCAACTAATATATATATTGTTCAGGCATATCATTATATGGAAGTTCATATTTAGGCTTATTGTTCCCTTATAGTTTATTTAGGTGTTGAATTAGATCTCATATGGGGGTTATGAATTTATTGATGACCTAAACTATCTTAACATATGATTCAGACTATAAATATAAATCTTATAAAGAGTTGTTCCACATTCATAGAACTATATAGGTAAGTGGTGTATTCTAAATAGTCACATGAAATTAATTATTACACCATATGAATACCAAACTATAACTATTATTGATAATGAAAATGGAATCTATAGGGAACATTCATTTATCTTTCTGTTAAGATAGTATGTTATATCATATATAAATAAGGCGGTGACAATATATGAGGGAAAAATGCCTATAATATTTTGAAGGAATCTTTGATATATTAGATTAATGGTTATCAAGGATAGTGAATAAAATTGTGTTGTATTTGTTTTTAAAATTTTTGGGATTCATAATGTATATTCAACTATATGGAAAAAATTTACATTATTTAGAAGACCCATATATTTTTTTAATGATGAATCTACGCATTTTTTTTAAAAAAAAAATTCACAAAAAATATGTGATGAAAATAGTTTAATTTAATGAGGATGATTAAAAATATTTTGATGAGAGAAGTTAAATCATTTAGGAAATTTATGTTCTTATGTATGGTGAAATAGTTTATATATAAATGAATAATTTTTTTAAAGTTTTTTACCAAGATACAATGATATTTTTATGTCATAAAGGTATATTTTAATTAAATTTTGGTCATAATTTATGAATAAATGGTTCACTCAAAATTTTAGTATTTCTAAAATGATTAAAAATCATACGGAATATGGGGCTTTGTGAATATAGAATGAATTTTGAGTTTCAAATGAAAATAAAATCCATAGGTGACATCTTTATCAATGTTATTGGGATTTTTTAGATCATATAATTACTTATAAATCTTCCACATATCATCATTTTTTAGAAAAAATCATTTAGAGAAGGGAATATTGGTAAATATTTTCATTAAAAATATGCACGCTTATTTCATATTTGAATCTATAATATTATGAAAAAAAGTTTTTCAAAAAATATGAATGATAAGGGACATGTGATGAATGTTTTAGAAAATCAGGTTTTGTGAAATATAAAGCATACTATAATGATTGTGTTTCATGAAAAATGATGTTGCATGAATATAGATTATCAAACAATATTTCAACTTGGGAAATTTATCGGAATTTATTTCATCATTATGTTTGATCTATAATGATGTTATATAATCTTCATCATTTACATGGATATGCAGGTAAATTCATGTTAGTAATATTAGTAAGACCACAACCTCTATAGTGTGTCAGGGGATTCTAAATAAGTGGTTTTAGAGGGTAGTGCGTAGTTCCATAATTCTTGTAAATTGAAATAATCCTATAATTTATTGACCATGGTTGAATCATTATAATATCCAAAATAGATATTATTTTATCATATTTTTTAATGATCAACACATTTTCAGCCATTGTTAATTGGATTTTTTTATATTAGAACACATGTTGTGTTTTCTTTCTCATTGTTATTTATTTATTTGCATGACTAAAAAAATAAATAATGTCTAATAATATTCATAACAATTTAAAGACAATATCCATTTAAATTTTAATGATAATTTCTGGCACCCAGATTGAAAATCACATCTCGCAAGTCTCGGGGTATAACATGTGGCATTAAAGGGTGGTTTCAAGTGTTTTATCACTATTTTGATTCCTAGTATGTATAATTTATTCATTGTTAAATGATATCATCCATTTTATGGGAATAGATATCATATAAGGATAAACATTATTAGATCTTATCATCGATCACATGGGACCAATGTAATATATTCCACCATCTATAGGATTCATTTCGGTGATGTTATGAGATAGTTTATGACTAAGGATAACTAAAATGTGTTAGAAGATAATTAAAAATCTAAAAATTCTCAAAATGGATCTAAATAATTTTAGAAGTATTGTAAGGTTATAAGTTACAAGGTTTCTCATACCTTGTTCGAAATTTCATATAATATATTTTATGCCCTAATTATAGTGATGGAGGATATTCTACATGTCCTTCCAAAAATATTTGAGGAGTATAAAATGACTAATATTGAATTTTATATTAGTTTATTTATAATAGTAACCAATTTTATTGTATCTATTCAAGTATGTAGAAACTAAATTACAAATATCAATATTTATAGGATAATATTATTACTATTTCCACATTTAAAAATTTTCAATGTATGAGATCTTAATGTAAAATATCTATACAGGACGTATTTGGGTGATATGTTTTGTTTAATAATGGAATATGACATAAGATTTAATACATAATTGAAATCAATCCAAAAATTTAAGTATATGACATTCAAAGCCATGGTAAATATAAATCACAATCAACAAGTAGGATAAAAGGATCATGTTAATGACGCTTTGTTTTCACTTGTTTCTAAAATGGTTAACTGGGAAAATTTATATTAAACGACATGATTTCTCTTAAAAAAATTATCTAGTATGTATGGTACTATTTTAAAAAGGTTATAGGGAATATTTCAGGACTATGAAGGTGATATAGGAGTTATAAATAAGTCACATAGAACATCCCCTCTTTAAGAGAGTATAAAATTAAGAGATAATTTGGAAAAAATTACTAAGTTAGATTTTGGTGATAAAATAATAAGGTAATATAAATTACCATTTAGAGGAATATGGAATAGAATTAAAATGTGATTTATATGATTACATTGTAGGTAATAATAACAAATAAGTCACTAAACCATTGAATTCTGATGAACCCAAAATAGAAGTAGATATAATGTAGGAACACGAAGGTCCCTATAATTAATATTATATTATAATAATTATATATGTTTTGATAACAAGGCTACTAAAAGAATAATTATAACATGTGATTTATATTCCTGAATATGCTAATCAACTGTAAGTAAAATTAGTCCACTAGAATACCAATCTGATAAATTCAAGAAAAATCTTAATTCCAACATCAATATTAAAAAAAATATTAACATGATGATGAACCGTAATGAATTTTTTCACAATATAATGAATAATTTTGAATCCTTGTAATATTATAATTTTACTTGGATTGAGAAATATGGATCCATTTTGAAATAAGATGGGTTGTAAAAGATGTTACAAAATTAGACGTACATGGATGGAGAACTGATAGAAAGAGTCATGTAAAGAGTAGTGGTATTTAAAAAAACTATTTAAAAGCACAAAACGTTTTGTCTAAATTTTTGTTTGTTATAATGTAAAAATATCAAAATCTTCCAGAGATCAATCAGACTAATGTGTTGTAAAAATTACTATATTAAGGAAAAAAATTCCATGACACCTGTTCATTGAAATTTAAAACTAACTATAAATAGAAATAAAATGGTATAAAATAACCATTATTTCTTTTAGTTCAACCAAAAATAGTAAATTTTTTCAATAATATAGGGATATTTTGAGAAATAAAGAATGTGTTAAAATACATAACCAAAGAGAATAAATATTTTTTGGGATATTATTTTCACAATTTAATATGAGGAATATGTGTTTATTGTTAGAATAGATGATGTGGAGGTTTCATCCATTGACATTGGAGGAATGAAATCTCTAGAAACCCAAAAAGGGATTCAAAATATAATAATTTCTCCCTACCATATGTTTTATATCGTATAAATATACTAATTAGACTTTAGAGAAACATGTGATTTCATCTCATTAATCAATACTACTACATATATATAAGGAATTAAAAGTAAAAATTATAGAAATAAAACTGCACTAAAATTTTCCGCAATGCATTAATGATTAGCAGCACCTGGATCCTTCCTAGTTGGTTCACATCCCACACGATAGAAAATATGATCCTTATAGATTACATAATAAGAATATATTATAGAAACTTGTTTATCAATAAGGATATAACATTTAAAATATAATTATGCAGTAATAAATAATTGTTATGTGATGCGACAAAAACACACATATAATCTATATATTGATATAATGTTATAAAATATTATAATTGGGAGTAAAATAAATGACTAGCTGTTTATGAAACATAAAAAAATAATTTTGATAATTCAATGTGAAGATATATAACATGATAATGAATTCTTATAAGAAAAATTATAATCCCTCACAAGAGAATTGTTAATGAAATGTTTTTCCTCCTCACAGTTGACATGATGAACAACATGTGGAATAGGAGTAATAGCAATATTTTTTTAAAAAGAATTTATAATTTATCAAAGTTAAAGGAAAAAATATATTAAAAATACTCAAGGAAACCATGAACGTGTTACACCCCATTATTTTATATTTTATATCTTTTTAAAATTAATCTTTTCGATTGTTACATTTCATGCAACATCGCGATTAAATGTACCATGAAATATTATTAAAATTATTAAAAAAAAATTAAATTATATCATATTCATTGAATTTGGTTATAATAAAATATATAACTAAATTAACCGGTTACTGATTACTTAAAAATAAAAATAAATACAATATCTATATAAAGTATTTTTTAAAAAATTTATTTAAATGTGCGCACATGTTTTTTATACAAATAAAATCAATAAAATTATTAAAATTGGAGTATTTTAATGAAATATATATATATATATATATTATTTAATTTAATACATAACATTGATCAATGTTTATTATATAGATGTTAAACGAAAAAAATCTATTTTTTGTTTAAAACATCTATCTTTTAAACATATTCTTCTTACCCCTTTTCATGGAATGCTTATTTTAAATATATTTTAAAAAAAGTTTAAAAAGAATATTTTATAAAATAAAATTCTAATTTAAGATCAAAATTTTAAATTTTAATTTAGTTTTATTTTTTATATTATTTTAACAAGTTTCTTGTGTTGATGAATAATGAAACATTACAGCATTTTAAATAAAAACTAGTTTTTCTTCATATTTATTTATAGAAATAAATTATATTTTTAATGTAAATAACGTAAAATTATATCCATTATTATTAGTTTATAATTTTTTTGAAATTTAAGAAAATATCACTATGAATTTGGATAAAAAATAATTTCAATCTATTAAATGTTTTTACATTAGAAACATAATTTCTCATTTCGTCAATGTGATTAAATTTAAATTATTTTTATCCCATTATGTATATTAAATTTCTTTTAAATGGATTAAATATTTGAAATAAAATTTTAGAAGTTTATTTAATAGTTTCGTTTTCGGAAAATATGAATAGAATATTTAGTATTTTTCTACTTACAACAGTTTAGGGAAAATCATGTAATTAAGTGTAATAATAAAATTATACATATTATTGAAATTACCTAAACCTTGTTATAATTTAAATTTATGAGTAATCCATGATCCAAACCATCATTGCGTCAATTTTTTGGCATCTTGGATCCATCAGAATGACTTTGTAACATTTATATTATATCATTTTAAGGAAAGTGAAATATGTTATACTCATTTTTCTAATATGTGTTAGATTTTTTAATATATTTTTTCATAAGATAACTTTATTTATAAATAGTAATATTAAATATAATACATTTAAATTCAGAATTATTATTTATTTCTATTTTTGTGGAATATATACTTAAATTAATGGACATCACCATGATGATGTAGTGATTGTTTAATTAATGGAAAACAGTAAATAAATGTCATTAAAGATAATCAAAATAATATAATTTTATATAATTATTGTAATAAAAAAATATTTATCACATAGATGTATAAAAGATTTATTAGTGTTTGTGGTTCGTGATATCATGTTGTTATGATATTTTTAGATATTCATGTAATCAATAATGTCCAATTTGACACTAATGATATTTTATGTAAATAACATTTTATAAAATGATGTAAAATTCATCAAAATGTAAAATTAAACCACCAAATTGGGAAAAAATCTAAAATTTTATCCATGACTCATTTAATATTCATTTTCAATTTTTTTAGTGACTATATGATCATTAAATGAATACAAACACATGTTGTCATCGTAATACTTAAAAGGGTTCAAATAAGGGTTAAAACCAAAAGATATGGGTAAAAATGAGCCCTAAACATCCCAAAAAAATTATTTCATGAAGTTATTTCGCCTGAAACTACATTTTTATTTTAAATAAGTCACATTTGATTCATTTTTAAAGAAAAGTTAATTTATATTGATGATATATTTTGGGAGATTCCAAAAGTACCCATCATCTCCATTAAAAATGGGTGCATCATCATTCACTTCATCACATCAAATTGTTATTTCTAGAAGGACCAACCATTTTCATTTCTCCTGAAAACATTCATATCTAATTTTATAATTCCTTATCTTACAAAAGGTCCATATAAATATCCCTTTATTAGAGATATAATGGATGTCCACTGAAGAAGTGATAGTCACTATAAAGGGGATGATATTGTGGATCATGCATACATACAGCCTACCACAAAACATTGTTAATCATTTCCAAGGATAAGAATTAAATAATGATAATAAAAATGAAGTAAATTATTCAATATGATATTTATAAAATTTAAATAATTTTGGATATTATTTATGTACATCCTATGAAAACGAAATGAGACATTCATGACCAAACATGGTTAGGAAAATGAAGTGGAAAATATATGAAACAAGGATAAGAACAAAATATTATAACCAAATGAAAGATCAAATAATATAATAATATTATATATAATATCATTTATATTAATAGAATTACAATATTACATAATTATATTCCTAAAACAATTATATAGTATGTCAAATCATATTCGACTAAATGAATTGTAAGGTATGGGACTTCGTCTCAATGTCCTTGCATTAAGGCATATTTTGATGTTAAACACCCTACTTATTTTATGAGGTGTATATATAACCCATTTGAAATGTAATATAATTATTATTTTTTATTTTCATGTAATGTCAAATTATATTTCTTTCACAGGATTATGATTTACATATTCAATATGGAATTGGAAATCGTGAATGTTTTGTGATTTAATTAACTATTCTTTTTCCCCATGTCAATATTTTTTATATGAATTTTAATGTTGCTTTTTATGGATATAAAGGGATTATAAAGGATATTTAATTTCAATTTTTAATATCATTATAATTTTATCAAAATAACTATTTTTTCATTTTACAAATACAGATTTTATGACTTATTTGACAAAATAATAAAAGAATTTTTTTAAACGAATAAATTAAGAGAAGATTACTGCATTACATGGATTACTTAATTCATTATGGATTACATTATTAGTATACAAGGTTTTGTTAAAATAAAAAATATTTATTTATTTTTTTCATGATTTTTAAATAAATTAGTTTAAAATAAAAGGGTATTTCACTTAAAAAAATTGTATTATATATTAGATTATTTTCATTTATTTCAACATCCTATTTAAAATATTATTCATTATTATGGTTGATCGTTTATGATATCATTTACCATATGTAATTGAATGCATTATTATTTAGTCTGACAGTGGATGTGCTATTTTGAACCATTTAATAGTTTATGGTTTTAGAATATATATTTTGTATTCTAGCTTTTCAATATGATTTTTTATGATGATTATGTTATGACCATTTAAAAAGAAGAATTTATTGGACTTATTATGTATCCTCTAAGCCTATCTATATCCCATGGGCGAATCTATAGGTCTCATGAGACAATATAGTTTGGTTTTGGGCTAATGTCATACCCTATTGTGTTTTTGCCTTAGTTGAAGCCTTGGAAAAATGTTTATGACGAAATATATTATGAAATCCCCCATTATGATATTATTTGTGGATATTACATGTGATTATTTTACAAGTATATTATCCATAGTTCTGTTTACTAGCTCGTTTGATTATTTAAATAGTATTTCTTCATGTATTTAATATCCATTTGGTTTAATCCATATTTTCTCATATCCTCCATTATACTCTCACCCTTATAGAGAATTTTAGATCACCTCTTTCATATGTTACATCTTCATAGAGATTTTATGATGTATATTACAACTGATAAGGACTGTTCAACAAAGGGGTAACAATTTCACAGACTAAAACTATTTTTGTATATTATTTATTAAAATGTAATGTGGGTTTCAATTATTAATCTAGTTTACTAAGACTAATAAAGTGTTGAGTCCTTTAGTATGAGATCTCTAATATCTTATGAAAATATAATAATTTTACCATTTTCACTAGGCTACCAGGGTCAGGGTCATTATAGTATGTATTAGAGTATGTAAATTAGAGACCATGGGAACAAGATTTGGGAAATCATGGATTGGAAAGCCTGACTAAGTGACTGAATGTAAATATAAGTCTAAGAATATGATATCATCCCATGGATTTGGGAATACCATGGATAACCAAGGATAATACTAGGAATAATGGATTGGAAAAATGATTTGGGATCATGATATGCTATAACAAATTTTTAGCGGGTATATCACTATGATTTGACGTACTCACATTGGGATTTTGTTTTTTTGCAATGGATAGAATCGATAATATTATACATTTAATGTTTATATTTTTGAGGATGAGGATACTACAAAAGAAAAATAAAGGGAACGATGTATTATACAATAAAATCATGTAGGATAGATAATGGTTCCATAATGTATTAAAATGATTTATTTTCATCTATTTTGGATCTATTAATTACTTAATCAATAGTGATTTGGTTATAAGATTCCTCAGATATATAAGGGTTGTAATACAATAATTTTTTGTTACGTATTATTTATAATGAATGTATTCATTAAGGATACTAAAGTGATAACTTATTTTTTTCTATGACAATAAGGCCAATATAAAATTGTTTAGGGTAAATATGATGTTAAGATCGATTTTCAGAAATTTAGTGACCATCTTAGACACGAAATTTGGTTAGTAGTATTTTGAAATAGTGATAAGGTTGGAATGGATTAGGTTGATCTCTGAAAATTATTTTTTTAGGTTAAAGAATTAAATTTTGGATAATATGATCAAACCGTTTTGGTTTTGGTATATATTTAATGGTTGAGGAAATGAATGGTGGATCATATAATTCATTAAATTTCTTTTGTTAATAAATATTCAAATGAATATTCATTTTCTGGCGTAAGAGATAATGTGAACATTGATCCCTTAAAAACAAAAGGTTGAGATAATTACCTTGTCATTGTGTTTAATCAAGTATGTTTACTTTCTCAACTGTTTATCTAGATAATAAAATAATCCCACAACTATATGAAAAAAATTGAACCCAAACAGAATCTATATAATTTTATTATCGAGAAATTAATATCCTCTTTGACCCATATTAGAATTGTGGTTTTTTGACTGAAGATAATCTGATTTACATGGTATCTGTCACTCTCTATCAGAACATGATGGTTTAATTTCATTTTCATTTCAATGTTTTCATATTCCACTATTGTTATAAAATTTGAAAAAATAATTTTACGGTTACCTTCACATTTATCTTTCCCACTTATTTAGAAAAATATTTATTAACGCTATTTCTGATGTGGATTTCTTAAAAAAAATCACATTTTCAACATTTTATTTCATGAAGTGATATTTAGATTTGGAAGTACAGAATTTATTGAAGTATGGTATATTGTAATACCCTGTGATTTTAGGGTATGTAACTTTATAAATTTATTCAATTCTATTTCTTACGTTACATGAAACACTGATGTTAATCCCACTATGATATACTATTAATATTATTTTTTAAATTGAAATTATCTCCAAGAAAATAAATTGGTGTTGATTGATATTCTTTACTAGAATATGAAAATATATTATTGAAATAATTAATTTCCAATTAATTATAATTAAATAAAAACATAATTATTATATAAAGAAACCATTTTTATAAAAACTATTTAAATTCTCACATGTTTTTTAAACAAACAAACTAAAAAATCACTCTTTTTATAATATATTAATTAAATATATACATATATATATATTAATAATAATATTTAAAATTCACCACATTTGGTTTTGGATAATTTATAATAACGCGTCAAATTTTATGCCTAAAAAGAAATTTTTTAATAAAAGGAATTTCTCCACCTTTTGATGGTGATGTTGTATTAAATCATGTTTTTGTCACTTTTAAAATTAAAAAGAGAAAAAATAAAATTATTATATTAATTTATAAAAATCAAATTTACATCAGTTGAGTTTAAAATATTTTTCGTATAAGTTTCATGTTTTAATGAATAGTAATAAAATATTTTATTTTAATTTAATACTACAATTTAATGATATTTCATTATGGTTTTAAATTATATATTTTATATTTTAAAAAGTGTAATTAGATTAATTTTTTTAATTTAATTCAGTGTAGTTCATTTTATTAAATTTTACATTGAATATGGATATATATAAAATTTAATATTTTGAATGTTTTTACTTTAGAAACATGTTTTTTCATTCCTTCAATGATATAATTTTTAATTTAATTTTAACCAATTATTTGTTTTTAATTTTATAAAAGGGATTTTATATTTGTAAAAACAATTTTTAAATTTATTAAATATATTCCTTTTATTTTTGGACTATAAAAATTGTATCTTTAGTATTTTTGTAATTACCATGGTTAAGTGTTAATGTTGTAATTATGGGGGGAAATAACATCTATAAATATTTTAAAATTATCATAACAGTTGTCCTAATTTTATTTTATGATTTAATGTCGATTAAATAAATATTGGGATAATTATTGGGCCTACTAAAGCCACTTGGATGACTTTATCAATTTTACTGTATTATATTTTATGGAAAGTCAAATATTTATTTCTTATAATTTTAATTATTGTTAGAATTTTATTATACGGTTAATTTGAAAATAAATTCGAATATAAATTTTCATTTAAAATATATTATTGTTATCTTAATAATATTAAATAATTTTTTATTTTTGAGGAATATATAAATAAATTAATTTCTTGGAAAATATTGATGCTGTAATTTTTTATGTAATAGACAGAACAAATAAATGTTATTAAAAATTTTAAAATAAATTTAATTTGATATAATCTATGTCATCCAATAAAATTATAGATTATTTAGAAATATTATGGATGTATTACAATTCTTGGTTCATATTTATCTTTTTTTATGATATTATTAATGAGCCATGTAATGAATAGTGTCAAAATTGTTGTTACTGATATTTTAAAATAAATAATTTTTTTAATAGAAATATAATTCATTAAAATATATTGTTCATCACAATAATTGTTATTATGTTTCCTATTTCTTCTAGGAATTATTTATGGCTCATTTGGAATTTTATTATAACAATATTTCCCTTCAATTATTAAATATATTTGTTGTCATGGTATGAGTAAAATGCTGTATATAAGTGCTAAATCAAAAATATAATGGTATAAATGAGAAATGAATTTTTATAAAACTTATTGGATGAGATTATTTAAACCTATCCTAATCAAAGAATCAAAATATGTCACCTTGGATAAATTTTAAATTTAAAAATGTTATATTTAACATTAATATTTTTATAGTGCCCCAATGTTCTCCTCACTTAATTATGATAGGGAACCACTCCCTCAAATGATCACACCACATTGAAAAATATAAATTGGACAACCCCTTATCTTTTCTCTTCTTATAGTTTTTTAAAAGTCATATGGGTCTTGTTATTCTGAAAACCCCAACTCTAAAACCCTTGTGAATTGATATAATGGATGTACATCGAGGAAGAGCTAAATGTTTTACCAATATATTCAAGTTAATTTATTCTTATACATCCTCTTTCTGTGATATTTCCATACTATAATAATAAATATATTATAAAATATATTATTATATGTTATTTTTATTATGGTATAACTATATTTCATTATTTATACATCTAATGAAAAATGAAAACACTATTAACAAAGAAATTCATAACGAATCATGCCTTGGAAAATGAAACAGTTTAAACCCGAAACAAGGGTAATAATTGAATTTGATAAAAACAAAAGTCATAAAAATATAAGAATATCATATATTATACATTAAAAACGAATAAGGTTATGAAATAATATAATAATATTCTTAAAACCGTTATTTAGGATGTTAAAGCACATATAAATTAAGGAATCATTAGTTGAGGAACATGGTCTCAATTTCTATTCAATAATGAATATCTTGAGGTTTTACTACGATATTCATCTATGAGTGTCATATAATACCCCATTTAATTTTTATGAATCTAATTTATTCATTTTCATGTTATATTGAATTTTATTTCATTCATGGAGATTATGATTTAAATATTCAATGTGGTATAATAAATCTTGAACGATAAAATATTTAATTATAAAATATATTTCTCCATTCAAATATTTTTTATATTATTTTAAATAATGATTTATATGCATATAAAATGAATATAAGAATGATTTATTTTCTATTTTTAATTTCATTCAATGGTTTTTAAAACAGATCATTAGTTCTTTTCCAAACTGGTTACTTTGTGGCATTTTAAAAAAATTGGGAAAGAATTATATTTTTAACATATATTGAATGATCAGATCATTCCTCTATCATTATTACATAATTTTTTGAGAAATTATTTAAAATTTTATTAGTTTTTGTTTTCAAAGAAATTTTACTACTTATAATTTTTTACATTTTAGAATATATAATTGTGAAATTAAAAATAATCATCTCTAAAACAATCATTGATATAATTAGAGTATTTTCATCTATGTTAACATCCTCTATTAAATATTAAAAGTAATTAAGATTTAACTATTACGATATCATTTTCTATATTTCATCGATTGATTTATTATCCAGTTTTAATATGGATATCTTATTTTGATAATTTTAATTGTTTATGGTTTAATTATTCAAATTTTATAAGTTACCTTTTCATTATGAATGTTTAGGTTGATTATGTATCAATACATTCAAAAGTTCAACGAATTGGGCTCAATGAGTATTGGGCATAGCCTAATATAGACACTCAGGGAATTAGTATGACTTTTGATACAAAAAAGATTGGGGTTTTCTTATTGTCTTATCTGATTGTTCATGGTTTCCCATCCAAAAAATTTGTTGTATGTTTATGACATATTGTGTTATTAGTTACATCATTAGGATATTTTTTATTGATATTACATGGAATTGTTTCCGTTTTAAAATATCTATTATTATGTTTTATATATCATGTTATTATTTAAATGGTATGTAATTATGTTATTTTCCATCCTATATTATTTATTCTATATTTACTCATTTATTCCATAATACATATACCCATACTGAAAATGTTATATTCCCACATTCATATGTGTCATTTTCCCTAGGATTCCAATAAGTCTATTAGTAATAATATAAAGTGTTAAAAAAATGCGAATAATAGAAAACACCATGATTATCTTTTTATATTTTTCATTATGAAATTTATTGTAGATATTTAATATTTTTATACTTTACATTAAATTGTAAACTATTCTGTCATTTGGTATGTGATTGTTTGTATCACATTCTAATGTATTAAACCAAAAAAAGGCTCTAGGATACTAGGGTCAGGGTAATTAAATAAAGGACTTCTCAAGCATCTATATGGGGATAGAATAACTAAATTTTATATAATTAGAATAAGAATAGGTCTCATAATATCATTAATTTTGGTAAAATTGATTTATGAGGATCAATTAATAAATTAAGAATATATAGGTATTTTTATTCAAATATTAGTATTGATTGATATAGTAGAATGGCTTGTGTTTTATTCATGGAGAGAAAGAGGGATGTGATGGACTCTATAAAGAGGATTATATGATGATTATAAAATTATACATGTTCAATAATGATTTTCAAGAAATTCAAAAATATAATAGAATAAATAAAATTTTAAATTTGAAAACTAACTTCAAAATCCATGAAATAAAAATATGATTCATCAGTTTAAAACCCTATATAGAAAAAATTTCCCAAAAAAATAAATCACCATGTAAATAATGTCACCAAAATATTACTCCATGAGAGAGGCATTTCACATCACTAATGGAAAAATTTAGTTCTTTTATTGGGATAAATAAAAAATAGGCTATTATTAGCATAGGGGGATAAAGGAAATAATATGACTTATATAATTCAAGGAATCCAACACTAGATCATTTTCATGTATATGGAATAAAATTCAATATTAGAAAAAAATATTGAGGGAAATTAGGGAAACGTTTCAAATGATAATGATGTTTAAGGAAATTTAAGAAACTCTGGAAAAGGGACAAACATAAAACTCATCCAAAAAATTCATGATAACCTTTTTGAATATAAATATGTCAATTTTCCTACTAATAATGTTAAATGGATTAAATAATGATCCTTCCATGATGGATTATTTAATGAAGTTGATGAAATATAAACTAATTGTATCATTAAATAACGATCCCCATATAATGAAGAATCTTGGGAAGAAAATGATGGGAAGACCCTGGATGATAAGAATTTTTCTATTTTATAGGAGAAAAACTAGATAATGGAGATTTATCATAAAAACATAATTACAGACATAACAACACAAATAGAGACATAAATGGTATGTTTTTTACATAATGCCCATATATCATAGATATAAAAATTATAATTTTATAAAATAGGAAGTAAAAAATAATGTTTAGAAGTCATGAATGAGAAATAGAGTTACTATGAAAAACATGAAATATATGAGGATGTAAATATGAATGAATAAAACAATGTGAATAAAAAATTTCAATTTTCAATACTTAGTTAGTTGAACAAGGAATGCAATCCAAATAAAATCATGATTGCTATGAGTAAGATATTCTCATTGTTTAAGTGTCAAAGTTACATAAAACAATTATCAATTGTCTTAATCATGTTTCCATTCTATACTTTTTATCCAAAGGTAACACATTATAAAATTATAGTTTTTAATATATATTTCAAGATATCATTTCAGAATGAACTTCTCAATTATGCGGATTTTATTAAACATTTGGTGGGTTTTTTCATTATAATGATAAAAATAAACCTTGAAATTTTGATAAGTCCTTATATATTTCCAAATAATACTAATAAAAATTTTATTCTCATTTAAACTCATTCATTGAGAATATAGAATTAAATATGGGTGCTTATGATCCCAATCCCATTGTGAATAAATCAATGATATAATAATAACTACTGTTAGTTTCTATTGATGATATCATTTTCACTTATAGTGGTAAAAAATCTGAGAAAATTTTCCCAGACTAATGATATATTAATTTACAATTTAAATGATTAGGATAATTAGATATTTTTTGGGATTTCAAATGATATATAAGTGGAAGAACATGTGATTTTATAAAAAAATTATTTTTAATTTTAATTGAAAAAAATTTGTATATATGAATGGCAAACAATGTCAAAATGGATTTCAGTTCGAACCAAAATTGGAAAGCATGAAAATTGAATTTTTATGTATCCTTTGAGTACATGAGGAAAAATTTATGCGTTAACATTTTAAATTATATTGGTCTGGATATTGTCTTGGAAAAATGATTTGTGGCATAATTTTATAGTAAACTAATGGAATTGAATCTCATAATTAAAACTATTTTATCAGTTATATATTATTAAATCCCAATTATGGATTTCTATTTGAGATAGTGAGGTTCATTAGGAAAATATTTTTTATTTTGTGCAATCGGACATATATATGGTTCGTTTTGAGATCATAAGTGGATGAAATTTTTTTATCTAGAGAATATGAATATGAATGATATATAAGAAAAAGGGTAGAACCTCAATGAGTATGATTGAAGAAGAGTATATCCATGTAACAATGGAATACACTCAGAATATATGGATGATGAGAAATATGTATTATATTTTGTGATGAATTTAATTATCCCTCGGTGATATTCTATGATAATAAAATTGAGTTGGATATAATAAAAAATTCATTTCTACCCTCTTACATTGATTATACGGTGAGCATTTATCACTACAATAAAGATAAAGTGGAGAAAGGATTGGTCATAATGGAATACTATTTTAGTTAAAACCAAGTGGGGGACATCATATCAAACTCATTGTCTACACTAATATTTGAGATACCTAAAATTAAACTTAATTCTCAACCACCTCCCTCAATAAGAGGATAATTAGAAGAAATTTATCCAAATGAATGTAATTATATTTATATTTCAGTTATGTGATAAAAATATCATTAGATATATCATTCAATGGTTTTAGTGAACACATAAGAAAAAATATATTTATAATTTTATTCCATAAAAATTGGTGACTATGGTTTTGAACATTACATTATAGTCATGCGTGTTTATTAAAACTGAGTTTCTTATTTTATATTTAATAGAACAAGGAATTTAATACGGGATGATATACTCTCATGAACAATTATTTTGTATTTATATAATTTTTCATATATATATTTATTAATTGATGAGTTATTTCATTGATACTCAGAATCAAAATGGATGATATATTTCAACATGTATTTCCATGAGAAGCAAATAAGAGATTATGGGAGACATTGTGTTCTCGGATGAAATATATGGTTTTTTCTTTGTATTCAATCCTTTAATGGTAAATAAATATATTTTATCAGTAAAAGAAATTGATTAATATATTTTTAATCCTATATGAATTTTTATATCAGTGCTGCTTCCCCATAATTGGAAAATTATTCTTCGTAAAAAATATAGCGGAAGATAAATTATATTTGACCATGTTGTTTTCACATCATTACATGGGAAAATAAGACGATTTTATGATTATCATTATCTTGGAGATCAAGATATTATTTCATCACAAATGTATTTTTTTATATAAATAAAGTTCTCAATGTCTTTTAAATGGTTCTACATCAAATTTACTGATTCAAAAATATAATTTCTTCTAATACAACCAAATATTTCTTTAAAAAATGAATTGTTTCACAAATGTTTATAATGTATGTGATACTTTTTGTTTTAATAACATAGAATGAGATTTGTGTATCATATGAATATCATATCATGTGGTGATCTATTTTTTGGAGTGATATAATCTTATGAGATAATGATTTTTGCAATAATTTTATAGGTTTCATTATTTTAATGTGTTTATTGTTTGGTGAATAGAGTAACAATCTGTTTTAATGTATAAAAAATAAGAAAAAATTCCATGCACATAACATGAATCATAAAATAAAAAAATGTTCCATAAATACATGTTTACTGAATAAGTAGATTAAAAAGTTATCATAAAATAATTCTTCTTTTATGGTAAATGTTTCATGAAATTTTAAAAACTCATGAAATGTAGTTATGAAGAAAATTGAAATATTGTTGTTGTTTTTGTATGGTTTTTGTAATGAATGAAAAAAAAATAAAAGATATTCCATGAAAAAGAAGAATCATCATTATTCATATCGATGTTGAGGTGATAATGATGTCGATAAACTGAGGTTGATTTCGGAAAATTATATTCAACATGGGGGTTAACAGACCAAGTATATGGGAGGCTCTCTATAGTCCCAGAATTCATGAAAAGGAAATTTGACTTGTAGAAAGTGACTATCACTAAATCATTATAGTATACTAAATATAGAAAAAATTAATGGGCGTTGGTATGATTAAATCAAAATCAATGTATGATCCATGAACTATCCCATACTGGTGAACAAATTAAAATTGTTCCATTATCAACCTATTTTAGTATTTATGAGTATTGTGGTAAAATACTATTTTACATATGTTTAATTATTTCCCACCAACTAGGTGGTACTTTTAAAATAAAATTTTAAAAAAATGAATAACGGATAAACATATCATGTGTCAAGGACGAATGGTGTATAATAAGACACATTTAAGACTTTTACCACTCCATCATTTAATTTTATTTATACATATCATCTAAAACTAGAAAATTAATTTTTTATAATGTTGGATTAGTGAGAAATAGTTATATTATTTATCTTCCCATAGATCATCAAAACCATTGGGTTCATAAAGGACTATTTGGTTACTTAGATTATGTTATATCATGAAATAAATAATTTCATTTATTAAACATTATTTAGTAAAAAATGGTTTAGAAGGATGGGAGATGTTATCATACATATAAAGTTCATGTAAGAAGGTTCCTCTATGAAAACCACAAGTGGACAAAATTTAATAGAATTGACTGATCCACTTAGACTCTCTACATTTATAGGGTGGTATATCATCATTTAATGAGTAGATATTGGTTCTTATAATCCAAATTCCAAAAGAATTTATGACACCTGTAAGATATTTCATTCCAATATGAAAATATTGTATCCCCTCTACTTATTGGATATTACATAGTTGATGTTTTCCCACGTAAAATATTATATATCCGATCATAAAAGTATAAATACAATGAAGTTAAATAAAAAATATAGTACTATATTATTTGGTCCATTCATATAAAAAGCTAAATATTCACTCAAAATGAGTATTTTGGATGTTTAGGATCAATTCATATTGTGTTGAAAACAATAATTATCAAATATGTTATCAAGAAGATACATGAAATGTTCTAATTTTCACCCACCATTCCATTATTAATGTTATCATTATATTTTTACCATATTCTTCATATGTATTAAAAGTGTAAAATTTATATTTTTTGTTTTTAAGTATTGAATATCATTGATGTTTGTGCCCTTGTGAGATCACGTAAGTGATATGGTTGAGAAAGAAGGCTCTCCAGATATATAATTTCATATGTAGGTTGAAATATCCCTTCCTATATACTTATTCTAATAATATAAACAAGTTAATATGACCATATAATTATCATCTAGGGAAATAAATATATATAAATTGGTGAGATCATTTTCAATCTCTCACGACCCACCATTGTGAATAAAATCATAAATTCGCATTTTCAAATTTTAAGATACATACATTATATTTTTTTTATACACATATTCATAAATTGGTCTATTCTATATAATCCTAGGTGTGTGAGCTATATAGGATCATGCTTACCAAACACATCCAAAATGAATATCTATGGATTCTTTGACGGTTTAAATCCTTGAGGTTCCTATTATATACATCATGGAAAATATTGTTACTTAACCGATAGTCTATGAAATCATAGATATTGATAACCCAATCAACCATCTTTTGTTTTAAGATTCATAATTATATTCTAATATGACTTAATGTATTCCATCATAAAAAGTTAATCCCACCATTTTTTTGTAGTGTAACACTTGTATCTCTATGAAATCCCATATGGATATCCTAAAAAATATTCTTCATCATATATACATATTGATACTCTGACTCAAGGAATGATATAGATCTATATCATTGTCCCCATGTAGTGAAATATGATAAGGATGATTTTGTTTAGTAAATTGAATTACATACTCTATATTGTGTGTATACACACATTCAGAATATTGATTTGGTTTCTATAATAATTAAACATATTTTGGATATTTATATTAACATCCCTTAGAGAAAGAATATGGATACTGGTCGATATTCCTTTGGCTTCTCAATCAAATAAAATTTTAAAGGAATATGTTTTTTGGAACCAATTTATATGGGTTTCATACTCACTAGACTCTGTATAAGTTAAATGGTCCCTATTTTTGTATTGGATGTTTTTCATTATTTCAATTATTACCTTTAGAGTTCCTTTTATTAATAACAATTTTGAATTTTAAAATCAAGGAAATTCACTAGGATTATCTATGTGAATCCTTAGGATGAGTATTGTGGTCAGAACATCACCTCTATCACATATTATTCACAATATGCTATACATATTATGACTACTATAGATTCCATAACTGATTGAAAGAGGTTATTACTTCTCATGAGGTAATTAAAGTGATCTAATCAATTATCCCTTATATATTACACATGGACCACCACTATATTATTATAAATTAAATAGTTAGAAAATCATCCTATTTTGTTTTGGTTGTATTCCATTTTTTTAGTTAGATCATAAGAATGTGGACTATAATTATTCAATTCGATATATAATATGGGAAGAATATGTCATGAGACGGCCACTATAATTAAAAAAAATATGGGTGATTAAAAAAAAGTCTTGGAATATAAAATGGATGGAAAGGATGAATTGAAATATAAGATGTGTTGGATCCTGATATAGTAAAAAAAATTCAACACTACATATATAGTTATCGTAATTGATTGACCATAATAAATAAATTGTCCAATATGATTTTTCTTGTGTTAATTCATTATAGTACAGTTTAAAATCTATTTTATTTCTTTATACAATGAATAAAAATCCATATTTTGGTTGATCCTCAATGATTTTGATAATTGAAGAAAATATATTTTCCATTCTCCTAAGAAAAATTTTCTATTTAATATTAATCATTTACCCAAGATAATCAATGAAAGTCATTAAAAGTTATATAATGAACAATATAACTGGATTTTACACTATATAAAAATGTATAGTATCAATCATAATATCTAAATACATGAACTAAATAATAAATATGTTACAATCCCTTATAAATAAAACATATACCCATGGAAGTATATAAGATATTATTAAATTGTGGCTTCTCTAGCATTAACTTAAGTTAAGGCATTCCTTGAGATATAAAGGATTGTAGGATTTTATTTTATCGATATCTCATAATCAAAAATGTATATCATTAATATTGATGAATCTACCCATATGTCATCTATGTAACACCCCAAAACATGTGTTTAATATAATGATAATGTTTATAATTTTATGTTGTCTATTACCAGAACAAGTCTATTTTCTTATGGAAATGTAGTAATATGATTTTGATACAATGGAATAAAACCCAATAAATGGACGAAAGGATATTTATTCAAATTAGAACACTTTAGTGTTTACAATATCCCAAGATCAAACGAGAAATCAATCTAACCAACTATACTTATCAAAAATCCCATCAAGATTATAGGAAGACCACCCAAAACAACGTGAACCCTGAGAAGATAACAAGGGTCCTTAGTATATGTCATAAAGAACATAAGAACTGACAAAGCCACTACAGATACACTAAGAACCAATGGAACGATGAGAACTATTTTCCTCCTTTGGGTTTTATGCCACCCTATGCCTTGGTTTTATACGGTACTAATTTGGCCGTTGCCTTAGGTGATCATGAAATCCCAACAGCTATAAATATAGTCATTTCCCTTGTTGGATAATTTATTGAAACTAATATGTATATTTCAGTTCACCATGTATTTAGGTTATAAATTAAATTTTTTTAAAAACAACTCCTAACCATGAACATTAAAAAGAATATTGTGAAATATTTTGAATTATACATTTGTGCTTTCGAAATGTAATAAAGAATTCAAAACATGTTACAATTAATTCAAATGTATTTTAATGATTATCATTCAGTTCCTTAAACTATGTTTTAATTATTTTAATCAAAGTATATTTTTAATAGTTCTATGTTTTGACCACTATAACACTAGAATAAGAATCATCATTCAATTTATATCATTTTTTGTTAATGGTTTAGTGTTTATAAAAAAACATAGATTTTATTTTTAAGAAAAACTCTAATTGTTACACATTAACCTTCTAATGTATAATAAAATACATGTTTAAAAATGAAAATGTCTATATAGTATTATTTTCCCTTAATACTTCATATTTATTTTATTTATGATAGTTTTAATTAAAAATTATGTCTGCTGGGGCCATCCCATTATGGTTGGGCCAATGGAGGCAGCTCACGCTAAGTGGATGATCTGAGCCCTCAGCCCAAGCCAGGGCCAACTCGAGCTCAGGCATAGGTCTCCCAAGGGGTGAATAGGAGCATGGGATCCTAGAAACGCATTAGTGTGCAGCACTGGCGTATGGCCGCTGTGATCATGGGTTGGTCGAGACCTGCAGGGGAGGAGGGAGCCCGTGTGTACTGTGTGTGTGTTTTTTGTGATTTATGAACCATGGACCAGAGGGTATGGCTTATAATGTGGGTGAATACCTCCCCCATGATTCAATGTGGGATGCCTTTTTTCAAGAGAAATGAGATAATTGTTGTTGGATCACATATTGAGCGATGTGGGCCGTTGATCTCGACCACAAGCTCGACCCAGAGCAACCACGATTTTCACCACGTATTTCATGGGCCGTTTGATCCAGTGTGATCTAATCGTGGTAATTAGTTGTTTTTAAAACACTGCTTCGATCTCATACTGTCTGATTAGACTCGAATTTAATCTAAGTCGTCCATCCCCTTTATAAAGCACATACACATCCCGACCGTTGGATCCAAGCTATATTTGATCCTGGTTGTTCAAATTCCTCTCAGTTTTCTTCATGTGGCACTATCTTCCTCCCATGCGGTGTGCCCTAAACCAGTAACCGTACACCCTATATTTCAACTTTTTTCTTCTCACGTGATAGCGGCTGGTCTCCCTCTATCAAGCAGTTTCCACATGGGCTGGCTATTAGTTTCTGTATGCCACTCGGGCATCAGATTTATAATGACCTATACTTTTAATACATTGTTATTATGTTATAATTTATGCATACTTATTACCACATATAACAAAACCATTATAGGACCGTATTGGTATAGTGAATTTAGAAACTGGGAATCATAAACAACTGGTTCATAAGGCATCTACATTGTCTCCCGTTTATTTCATCGTATCTAGAGTCCCTTTTGGAATATCCAACTTAATACCCTTCTTCCTACCATGGGGAAAATAAATCATAAAAAATGGTGAGCTCAAATACTCAGTAAAGGTAAACAAAGGAAATATCAAGCATATCATGTTCATAAGATCATAACATTTTAAAAATCATAACCTGCAAAAGAGATCATAATATCATAACAGGAGATAAATCATAGTAGTGAAATGTAATCCCAATAATCATTACATAAAACATTAAACATTGTGTCATACACACATAATCATAGAAAATCATTTCATATTAGTCAAGACACATTTCCAAGAATATCATAGTGGACAAAGTCCATTTCTGAACCGAGTTCACTCCTCATTCCAGTCCTGTATCACTGAACTGGAATAACATGCCATTCCAGCCATGTCTATATCAAGAGATATAAATCGATACCCAATGCATTTTAGGGAGATATAGGTCCCAACCATCTCATACTAAAACAATTCTTATGTTTTCCACAAAATCATAAATCATATATCATAGCATAACCCATGTAATAAAATGGGATTCTTAATCATTATTCCATCATAACATAATCCATATAAGGTAAAAGTACATCATAAAAATAATTCCATCATAACATAATCAAATCAATGAAAAAATAGGGATATAAACATAATCCTATATTATCATAGATGGATAATAATTTAGATAAAACACTTGAACTCCATTCTTTGGGAAAATATCCTTTCTACTTCAAAAACATTTTTCCTTTCTTAACATGTCATACAGTTTATAACTAAAAGAAGTTAATTAATAATAAACATGAAAACATGTAAAGGAATATTTATGGAAATAATGTTCTATGAAATCATAAAAATCCATTCAAGCCATAAAAGTTAAAACACAATCTTCTCGTACGTTGGCCAGAAAAGTCAAAAAGAATCTCATACTGAAAATGAAAAAAGATTAATTTCATATATTTTACTAAAAATTCACCAATATGAAATGTTGGATTTTAAAAATTTGTAGGAATATAGAAATAATATTACATATTGAGGAAACATGGAAGTGGATGATAAGTATTCCCCAGTAAATTATGAAGTATAAACAATATCGGGTAAAAATGAGATTGTGAGATTTTCCCTTACCTTGGTCTGATATGCTTAGTACGTATCCGAACCAACTATATAATGATTTAAATAATTTCATTAACTTATTACAGAATCATATTAATGGTTATCATATCATATATGTTCATATTCTTATCTTCTTATTAGTTATATTTCATTACTACTTGTTATTTGGGTGTTCAGTACTTTATGTTCTTATGCATGTTTTGTCGAATAAATTCGTATTCCTATTTTTAGGTTATAGATGCCTGATTTATAGAATCATATTAGTTTAATATATATCATATTTATTCATTCAAAAAATTTATATAATCATTATTCAATGAAGATAATGTTGAACGAGTCGAAGCACATCGTGGAGATGGTAGGCCGCACGTATGCACAAGTGATGATATCATTCTTATGATATTAAAATCTTATATAATTGGATGGTATATCATTTATAAAGAATACTAATAATTTTATATTTATTATTTATATCATTTATACTCATTATCATACCCATCCAAATTATTAAATGTTTGAATAACAAACAACACCACGATGTGGAGACGGTAAGCCGTACGTACACACGTGTGGAGATTTTTTCATTCATTGGGTGGATAAAATATCTAATATGGTTATACCATTTTTATAATAACATATAAGTATATAGAATATACTGGATTTATTATTTTATAATGGAAAAAAAATAAGGAGTAAGTGAAAGAAGAAAGGAACTTGAAATAGGTGGTGAGATATTTACATCTTCCTTGGTTTCTTCCTTTTGGTTTGATCAAAAGGGATATATAGTTTGGATTTATGACTAATAAAGGAGTCTAGGATTAAGGGAGGATAGTTTAGAGGGTATGTGGTCAGGTTTTGGCCGTGTCAAATGGCTGTGTAGGTGTGAATTGGAGAGAAGGTGGAGTTCCCTTTTATAAGAGAGTGAGGGGAACCTTAGAAAAAAACCTAAAATATTATTTTATAATAAATCCATATTCATTTTATAATGGCTACAAAGTGACATATTTATAGGAAATGGAGGTGATGGGTTGAAGTACTCTCAAACTATAGGTTTTAGACAATTTTAGGTTACCATTTTAACCTTATCATTTAGAGTTAACTCTAAGTTTAATAATTTAACTTTTTCAGTTTCTTGTTGTATTCATTCACTATATGGTTAATAAACCTACTATAAACTACAAATAGAACCCCAATAGATTCATTAATGTCATATAAATTATTATATAATTATTTTTTCTGAATGTTTTATTTCTAGGAATAGAATATCAATTAATAATGAAATATTTGTTTTAAAACCTCTTTCATGTCAATTTTGACCCTATTTGGTATTTTGTTTTTTCTAAATTTATAAAAGCATTATTACTTAGATAATAATTAATATAACCATAAATAAGATGATATATTAACCTATATTTTTTTTAATTCATAAAAATTCTCAAATTACATTGATTTGGGTATTTATTATATCAATTATGTTAATATTTCATTAATAATGTAATTACTAAATCATCATTGTGTCATAAATATATTATATTATTTTATGTCTAAAAATTATAAATAAAATAACATTATGTAGGAAATCTTATTATACTTATAATGAATATTTATAGTCAAATCTATTTTATTTATATCCCAATATAAAAAATGTTTTACTTATTAAACATTGATTTTAATTCTTTTAACTCTTCTTTGTATTAAATAATAATAAATGTTCTAATCTAATCCAAGAGGACCAAAATGGTCATAGTTTATTCTTAAGGTTGTTTCTGGTATAATTACACTTATCCAATTGAATTAGGACATGTGTTAGGTTAATATTAATATCATTTTTACCCTTAATTACCCTATTTACTTCTATCCATTGTAAATAAAAGTAAAAAGTTACTATTCACCAAAAATTATTTTTATCTTCTTGAACAACATTTTACTTATTGATATCAACCATTTCTCTATAATTTATGAAATTACACTCACATAAGTGATAAAATTATGTTTTATGTAAATTCACAAATTCTCCTAGGAGGTGGGTAAAAGACGGTAAAAAGTTCAATTAAATTTTTATATATTTAAGGTTATTATAAAATGTCTCAAATGAATTAAATTGAACCTATATAGGTATTATGTATCTATATGTACCTAAAATATGTTTAAATAAAGTAAATAATTATTTAAATAAAAATTTGGTTTTACTCAATTACTCAGTGTTTTTCATTATTCATAAAAAAATGAATGTTTTTAGAAAAATACCAAATATTCACCATAAGATAATTTTGATATTCCGAATCCAAAAAATGAAGTCAATTTTGAAAGATAAAATTTATAAAATATTTAAAATTGGGTAGAACTGTTCATAACAGCTAGTATTTATAATATTTTAATAACATATCATTGTTTAGTGAAACTCTCTGTTGTGTACAACGCAAGCTATCGAAGAAGGTTTCTCTTGCGTGTAACACAAGACAAGATAGTGTTGTGTGTGGTGAAATATTCCGTTGGTGTTGCATATAACATAATACATAAACCAAAATATTTCTAATAAAATCTCAGGATGTTTCTGGATTATAAACACTTGCATGAAATTATTCAGTATGGTTTATAAAAAAACACACCAAGGGAATCCCTAACCTCTCGGACCATCTCTCTCAGTATCCAGCATACCACAAAAAGTCTCCTTTAAGATTTCTAGTTCCTTCCCAATCTCCTCCTCCTTGTCCTCCTCAAGCTATGGTATGGGATTACTCATTGTCTTGGTTGATGGTTTTTATGTTTTATATATATATATATATAAATACACTTGTAATATAAATATAAATCATCTTACGGTTTGAGGATAATTATTCCTTTAAGAGTTGCAAGATTTTGATTTATAAGGTATTAATTGACCCTAAGTATGGACGCCCCTTGCAAATTTATTTTATTCCTTAAATACATAATCAGTTACATATATACATATGTATAGAAAAATATATAGGTATAGCATACACAACCCTCAGATTTTCATAAAAATCATATGCCCAGGTTAAAGATTTCTATGTTTGAGTTTCAAGATAATGATGAACTAAAATGCATGGAGTCACTTTGCGTAGGAATATTTTATGTCTAATCATGTATATTATTATATATATTAATACAGATAATATAAATGCTATTTTTTTAAAACAATTCAATAATTGTACCCTAATAATAAGTCAATGATTCTGATAAATTTACAAGTGTCAAATTAACTTATAATGATAACCTTGCGTATAATTGTTATGTATAATTGGGTATGTGGGTTCATATGTATGAATACCAACTTTGATCACCATTTGTATTTATAAATCTCTATGGTTTGCGAAGAAAGTACTAAACATGTGTATTCAAATAATTTTGGCTTGAATAAACACTACTTTTTATTCACGCCCTGTTGTATGAATGGTTTACACATCATGAAACCCTAATAATTGTTTTCCAAATGCTTTATTTTAATGTGCTTATTTCGTGAGTATAGATATTGGATGATTGTGAATTTATATTCATATATACTAATTACTCTTCACTCAATATATTAAATGAAATTTTTATGGTTGAGTTTTATACTTTCATGTTTTAGCACTTAATGATTGAGATAATGTGAGTTTAGTACCCCACATGAATTGTTAGGTTTACGTCTTTATATATTATTTTATATTTTCCACTTTATTTATAATGTTATGTTTACCTCTTTACTTAATCATGAATGTTCTTGATTAATATGGTTCTATACTTTGTAATTTTATGTGATTAAGTTTGTATTTCATTTGTTTTTGTTTTTATCACAAGTAATCTTAAATCATGTACCATTTCATGACATGACCAAATAATTCATAGTCTTATACCAGACTCAATATATATGCATAAATGTGAATTATTGTAATATTATAGTTTTATGCCCTTTCTATGGTTTATGGATTTAATTGTTCAAGGTGGTGTGGGACACCTCTAATAAATGAACGGTGAAATAAGGAACCATGTAATTTGTACACATGGTTGGATAAGTAATAATTAATTTGAAAAATCAAATTGAATGTGCACTTCGATTTACGAAATATGAGGAATGCATTGGACTTATTATGTGATAGGCGGGGCCCGCTATAGCCCCTCTATGCATTGGTAAGTCTCATGAGACAACTAGTAGTGGAATTGGGTGAGGCCTTTCCCAGTTATGAGTTAAGGATTTTGGCTGAGGCCTTAATCATTAGATATCTTGGCACAAGGCCTTGACCCAATCCGACATATGCACATTCCTCATTACAACTATGTAAATTAATTATCCAGTGGAATACTCAACTAGAATAATATTACTGGTTAATGAACTTATGATAATTAGAATTATCAGAAGTATAAGTATGGGATATTATTATGAAATATTTAGAGATTGTATGGCCAGTGTACACTTCATAATTGTAATGGATGAAATTGATTTTATTATTTTATGAGTAACTATGATCATGAATTAGACTTTGTTATTAATTTAGTACTAGCATTATAAAATTAAATTTCTTTTACCTATTATTCTGATTGAACATGTCTATAATTGAATCATGTATCCTAGTAATTTTAATATCATGTTTTTGATTGAGAAATTTTATGATGTGTACTAGTGATATATATTTTCCTTAAGAAAAATGTTTCATAGTAATTTTAAGGAAATATTTCAAATGTTATTTTGGGTATAGTATGTTATATTTAAACCCCTTAAAAGGAATATGTATGCCCACACAATGTTTTTGAAATAAACATTTCACGTAACAGTTTTTAGTGAATGAAACATTTATGAAGAAGCTGGTTTCATAGAGTCCGAACCGAATTTGATCCTCTGTATGGAACCATCTCTGGGTACTTAGGAGCAGTGGCGTGATAGATGTTATCAGAGAATTCAGTTTGGATAACTCTAGAAAACGAGATCTGAACAATGAAAAAAAAGTTACTTAAGAAAAACTAGGAAGGATTTTTACTTAACAATCTGATAGAAAATGAATGTACCAATTATATGCCTCTTCCCAACGAGGCCCTATAAACCATAATTGCAATTTTCGTCCATGAAAATTATATAATCTATGCCCATATCCATATGTCATGAAAACATCAATATTAAATATACAATTTTCCCATAGTACTTCAACTCCACCAAAGAGCAGGTCTGGATTACATCTTACTGATGCAAGCCAAGTTTCCATCCTATGCACGAAGGGGAAGATACAATGAGGTAAATTTTAGATGCTTCACTGCACTAGAGGGATTTCCATCCCTCGTGACCTTCGAAGAAGTTGTAGCAGTGGGAGACCATAGGGCAGCATATATGTGTTATGTCTGGTCTTATGGCCATCATGGTCAGGTAATGGACTTTGACATCCTTGAATATGAAGCCTATAGTTCAGTGTATAGACAAATAGTACATACAGACGTCTCTCAGTGGTACACCCCACATGCCAGACTCTGGCGACAACACAAGTGCACCCATGATATAGAGATCTATTTCTCGGGTTGCATATGCTTTAGGGAGATTGAATGTTTCAAATTAGTTTTGGGGATTCTTGCATTAGGGAACTTAAGAAACTATTAGCCATGTTTTACTTTATATACCAGTGTTATATACGAATATAACCTGTTGTCTCTTATTTTTGTTTTTCATTTATCAGTTATACTTTTGAATGAGTATCACTAAGTGAACAATCATAATAAATTCTCAGATGGAAGGACCAACCCATGTGTTATCTCTTCCTGTTGAGGTATTGAAGATTATTGCGCTCAAAACCTGTGAATAAGTGTACCGACCTCTCGAAAACATGCAAAAAACATGAAAACAAATATATGATGTGAAAAAATGTCCGGACATTCTTTGTACCTGTAAAGGGAATGCTTCCATTTACTACTGCATAGAGAAAACACAAATGGACAAGTATAGGGGAAGAGGAAAATAACATGAAGGGATTTTCATATGTTTCACCCTAGGGTAGAACTACACATCCATGGTAAGGTTTCAAGAGGCATCATTAGAGGGAAAACATTGTGCAGCCTACATGTACCAACTTCTCAGTTTTATCCATTATGACAATGTCTATGACATAGATGTTCTCTATCGAGACAGAGTTCAACGAGTTCTAGTTGATTTGGTACATTTGGATATTTCCAAACTCCCTACCTTTTGAGCTTCCCTCTGGAAGCCTGAGTGTTTGATGAAAGAGTTCAACCCCATATGTCAGAGGTGTGTCTAGGTTATAGAACATGAGGAGATGAGCATCCATTTGGGATTACCGCTGATTGCACCTGAGGATCCTATATGATGCGGATTGTGGTATGTACATCAGAGAGATTCTTTTTTGGTTATATGAAATGAACTATGAGGATGAAATTCATTGTAGGGGGAATACTGTAAAACCCCAAAACATGAGTTTCATATAATGATAATTTTTATATTTTTATGTTATCTACTAACCATAAAAGTGTGTTTCTTATAGAATAGTAATAATATGATTTCGATGCAGTGGAATAAAACACACTAAATAGACGCAATGAGTTTTTTTCAACTAAGGACACCGTACTGTTTACAATACACCATGATCAAACGAGAAATGAAGCTAACAAAAGATACTTATTGAAAATCCTATCAAGATTATAGGGAGACCACCCAAAACATAGAGAACCCTGAGAATATAATATGGGTCTTTAGTGTCTTTCATGAAAAGAATAAGAATGACAAAATCCACAATGGCTACACTAAGCACCAATGGTATGATGAGAATCATTTTCATCCATTGGGTTTTATGGCACCCTAAGGCTTGGTTTTATATGGTACCAATTTAATTGTTTCCCAGGGTGATCATGAAATCCCAATGACTATAAATTTATATTTTGGCCTTCTAAGATAATTAATTTAAAACATATAAGTATATTTTAGTTCACCAAGTAACTAGGTTATAAATTGAAAAATTATAAAAACTACTCCTAACCATTAACTTTAAAATGAAATACTGATTTTTTTTTGAATTATACATTGGTGTTTTTGAAATGTAATAAGTAATTCAAAACATGTTGCAATTAATTCAAATGTATTTTAAGGATTTTCATTCAGTGCCTTAAACTAGGATTAATTTCTTTTAAAAGAATAATATTTTTAATTAAGCCATGTTTTGGACACTATAACACTAGTATAATAATTATCATTCAATTTATAACTTTTTTTGTTAATGGTTTAGTGTTTATAATCAACTGTAGATTATACTTTTAAGACAATGTATTAATTATACACATTAACCATCTAATGTTTAATAAAATCCATGATTAAAAAGGAAAATTTTTTTATAGTATTATTTTCCTTTAAGTATTTATATTTTATTATTAATTTAGGTTATTTTTAATAAATATTTGGTCCCGATAGGGCCATACCTTTATGGTTAGGCCAAGGGAGGAACCTCACGCTAGGTGGCTGAACCTAGCCCTCACCCATGCCTGGGAAAGCTTGAGTTTGGGAATTGGTCTCATGTGGGGAGAATAGGAGCATGGGAGCATAAGAGAGCCTGAGTTTGTAGTGCGGGCGTACGACCACAATGAGAATGGTTAGGCCGAGGCCTGCAGGGGAGGCGGGAGCCCGTGTGTAAGGCCCCCTGTGTGTGTGCTGTTAGATTTCTGAACCATGGACCGGAGGATGAGGCATACAGTGGTGGTGCCAACCTCCCACACGATTCGATGTAGGATACATTCTTTCATGAGAAACAAGATTAGGGTCGTTGTATCACGTATTGCGCAATCTGGGTCGTCGATCATGACACCACCCTCGACCCTCAGCAACCACAATTTACAATGAATTTTTCATGGTCTATTCGATCCAACGTGATCCCATCGTGGCCATTCGGAGTTTTTAAAACTCCGATTCAATCTCGTGTTGTCCGATCAGACTCAGATTTAATCCGAGCCGTCCATCACATTTATAAACCATGGAACATCCTGGCCCTTGGATCCAAGCCATATCTATGTTTGGCCGTCGAAATTCCTCTTGATGTTCTTCTCATGGCACTGTTTTCTTCCCCTGTAGCGTGCCCTGAACCAGTGACCCAACACCATATATATCATCTTTTTATCTTCTACCGCGATAGCCACTGGTCTCCCTCCATCTTGCGGTTTCCAGAAGGGCTGACTATTAGTATGTAAAAATGCTACTTGGGCCTCATATTCCACACAATTTAATTAAATTATTCAGTAAGGTTTATAAAAAACACACACGGGGCATCCCTAACCTCTCGACCCTTCACTCTCAGCTTCTAGTGTACCCTAGCGAGTCTCCTCCGGGATTTCTAATGCCTTCCCGAGCTCCTCCCCCTTCTCCTCCTCAAGATAAGGTAGTGTTTTAATCAATGTCTTTCTTGTTGGGTTCCCGGTTGTGTGTATATATATAAATACACTTGTAATAAAAATATACATCATCTTACAGTTTGAGATTAATTATTTGTTTAAGAGTTTCAAGATCTTGAGTTATAGGGTATTTAACGATCCTAAGTATGGACACCCCATGTAAATTTATTTTATGCCTTAAATACAAAATCAGTTACATATATACATATGTATATGAAACTATATAGCTATAATATAAACAACCCTCAGATTTTAATAAACTTCATATACCCAGGTTAAGGATTTCTAATATTGAGTTTCAAGTTAATGAAGAACAAAAATGCAAGGAGTCACATTGTGTAGTAAAATTTTATATCTAATCATGTATGTTCTTATATATATGAATACAGAAAAAACAAATTCGGTTTTTTAAAACAATTCAATAATTGTACCCTACTAATTATGTCGTTTTTTTATAAATTTACGAGTGTCAAATTTACGTATAATGAGAACCTTGAATATACTTGTTATGTATAAATGGGAATGTGGGTACATATGTATGAATGTAATCTTTTACCCCAATATGTATTTATAAATTTCTTTGGATTGTGAAGAATGTACTAAACATGCGTATTCAATTGTTTTTGACCTGACTAAACTCTACATTTTATTCACGCCTCGTTGTATGAATGTTTTACACATAATGAAACCCTAATCATAGTTTTCCAAATGATTTCTTTTAATGTGCTTAGTTCATGAGTGTAGATATTGGAAGCATGTGACCTCATATTCATTTGTACTAATTACTCTTCACTCTTTATATTAAATTAAAATTTTTAAGGATGAGTTTTATACTTTCAAGTTTTAGCAGTTAATGTTTGAGATAATGTGAGTTTAGAACCTCACATAAAATGTTATATTTACCACTTTATTTATTATGTTACGTTTACCTCCTTATTTATTATGTTCTGTTTACCTCTATACATAATCATGGATGTTATTTATTAATATGGTTTTAGACTTTTTCATTTTATTTTATGAAGTTTGTATTTATTTTGTGTTAGTTGTCATCACATGTACTCTTAACTCATGTACCATTTAATGACTGGACCACATAATTCATAGTGTTGTGCTAGACTCATTATATATTCATAACTGTGGATGATTGTAATATTAAACTGTTATGCACTTTACTGAGTTTATGGATTTAATTATTCAAGGTGGTGTGGGACACCTCGAATAAAATGAAATGTGAAATATGGAATGAAGTAATTTGTACACTAGGTAGGATAATTAATATGTAATTTCAAAAATCAAGTTGAATATGCACATTGATTTAGGAAGTTTGAGGAATGCGATGGACTTATTATGTTATGGGTGGGGTCCCCTATATCCCCTCAATTCATCGGTAGGTCTCATGAGACTACTAGTAGTGGAATCAGCTAGGGCCTTTCCCAGTTATGATTTATGGATTTTGGATGAGGCCTTAATCATTAGATGCCTTGGCACGTGGCCTTGACACAGTCCATCATATGCACATTCTTCATTAATAATATGTAAATTAATTAACCATAAGAACATTCGACTAGTAGAATATTACTATTTAAAGAACATATGATTTTGAGAATCATAAGATGTTTAAGTTTGGCATATTATTATGCAATATTCAGAGATTTTATGCCCACTGTACGCTTCACAATAGTAATGGATAAAATTGAATTTATTATTATATGTGTAACATTTATCATGCATTACACTTAGTTATTAATTTTGTAGTTTTATTATAAAATGAAATGACTTTTACTTATTATTATGAATGAGCATGTATATAATTGAATTATGTATCCTTGAAATTACAATAGCATGTTTTTGATTGAGCACTTTTATGTTGTGTACTAGTGTTACAACTTTTCCTTAAGAAAAATGTTTTATGGAAATTTTGAATAATGTTTTCAAATGTTATTTTGGGTATAGTATGATATTTATAAACCAATTAATGGGAATATTTATGCTCAACCTATGTTTTTGAAATAATTTTTTCAGGTAAATGTATTTTGTAGAAGAAACATTTCTGAAGAAGGTGGTTTCTCATTTCCCAAACCGAATTCGATCCTCTGTATGGCACCAGCTCTGGGTACTCAGGAGCTGGGGGTGATAGTTGGTTTCAGAGGATTAGGTTTGGATAACTCTGGAAAACCAAAACCGAACAATGAAAAAAACATACTTATGAAATACTAAGAATGATGTTTTCTTAATTTTCAAATTTAAAATGAAATTAATAATCTTATGTCTCTTCCCAACGAGGCCCTAAAAACCATTATTTCAATAGCCAGCCCTGAACATTATATAAACTATTCCCATACCTGTATGTCATGAAAACATCTATATTAATGTCCTATTTTCATTGAGTACATCAATTTCACCAAAGAGTGGGTCTGGATTACATCTTTATGTTGAAAACCCAGTGTCCATCCTACTCACGATGGGGAAAATACAATGATAGGCTTTTTAGATGCTTCACCGCAGCATAGGGCATTCCGCACCTCATGGCCTTCCAAGAAGCTGCAGTATCAGGAGACCACCGTGCAACATTTATGTGTGAAGTCTTGCCTTATGGCCATCATAGTCAGGCAATGGAATTTGTCATCCTTGAATACGAAGCCTCCCATTATGTGTACAGAAAAAAATAACATATGGATGTCTCTCAGTTGCACACCCCACATTCCAGACTCTGGAGACAACAAAAGTTCACCCATGATATCGAGCCTGATTGCTTGAGTTTTTTATAGTTCAGGTAGATTGAAGGTTTCAAATTAGTTTTGGGGATAGATGTACTAGTGAACTGGGGAAACAATTAGCCATGTTTTACATTATGTACCAGTGTTATATAATAATATAACTTGTTGTCTATTCTTTTTGTTATTCATTCATCGGTTTTACTTTTTTAATGAGTATCACTAAGATAAAATTCATTATAAATTCTCATATATAAGAAAAAACCCGTATTTTATCTATTCCTGTTGAGGTACTAGATATTATTGTGATCAACACCTATGAAGTAGAGTATATACCTCTCCCAAATTTGCAAAAAAACATGAAAACAAATATATGAAGTAACAAATAGTATGAAAATTATTCTCACCAGTCAAGGGAATGATTCCATTTACTACCACATAGCCACAACCAAACTGGATGAGTATAGGTGAAGAGGAAAATAACACGAAGGTATTTCCTTATGTTTCAGCCTAGGTCGGATCTACACGGCTAGGGTAAGGATTCAAGAGGCATCTTTGGAGGGAAATCGTTGTGTGGCCTACATGTACCAACTTCTATGTTTTATCCTTTATGATAATGTCTCTGACATATAAGTTTTCGATTGAGACATAGATCAATGAGTTCTTCATTAGTTGGTTCATTTGGATATTTACGAACACTCTAACGTTCGAGCTTCCCCTTGTAAGCCTGAGTGTTTGATGCAATTGTTCAATACCTTCTATCCAAGGTGTGTATTGGTTAGAGAACATGAGGAGTTGGGCATCCATTTGGGATTACTGCTGAATGCATCCGAGGATACTCTACGATGGGTATTGTGGTAAGAACATCAGATATATTCTATTGTTGTTATATGAAAGGAATTTTAAGGACACAATTCATTGTAGGGGGAATTATATAACACCCCAAAAACATGTGTTTCAGATAATGATAATTTTAATATTACTATGTTTTCAATTACCCGAACAAAACATTTTTTTATAGAAAAGTAATAATAGGATTTCTTTGCAATGGAATAAAACACACGAAATGAACACAATGAGTTTTATTAAAATAGGAACGCCTCAGTGTTTACAATACACAGAGATCGAATAGGAAATCATACTAACCAATGATACTTATTAAAAGTCCCCTCATGATAACATTGATACCACCCAAAACAATGAGAACCCCAAGAAGATAATAGGGGTCCTTAGTATCCGTTATAATGAAGATAAGAACGGCCAAAGCCACTTCAGCTACACTAAGAACCAATATAACGATGAGAACCATTTTCCATCGTTGAGTTTTATATCACCCTATGTACTGGTTTTATACGGTACTAATTTGAATGTTTCCCTGGGTGATCATGAAATCCCTGTGGCTATAGATTATTATGTTGGCCTTGTTGGATAATTAGCTGAAACATTATAAGTATTTTTTAGTTCATCAAGAAATTAGGATATAAATTGAATAATTATAAAAAATACTCCAATCCATGAACATTAAAAGGGAATTGTTAAATGTTATGAATTATACATTGTTGTTTTTGAAATTTAATATAGAATTCAAAACATGTTGCAATTAATTCAAATGTTTTGTAATGATTTTAATTCAGTGCCTTAAACTATGTTTAATTTCATTTAATTTAATTATATATTTAATTATGCTATGTTTTGACCACTATAACACAAGTAAATGAATAACCATGTAATTCATAATTTATTTTTGTAAAAAAATTCGTGTCTATAAATAACCTTAGATTATAATTTTAAGAAAAAGTATAATCTGTACAAATTAACATTCTAATGATTAATAAAATACATGTTTAAAAAGGAAAATTTCTATATAGTATTATTTCCTTTTAAAACTTTATACTTTTTTTTATGATATATTTTATAAAAACTTGGGCTTGTTAGTGCCAACACATTATGGATGGGCCAAGGGAGGGAGCTCAAGCTAAGTGGTTGATCATAGCCCTCAGCCCAAACATGGGCCATCCTGAGGTCAGGCATAGGTTTACAAAGCCGTGCATAGGAGCATGGGAGAACATGAGTGCATGAGTGTGTAGTGCGGGTGTAAGGTCGTGGTGAGAATGGGTAGGCCATGGCCTATGGGGGAGGCAGGAGCCCATGTGTAAGGCCCCCTGTGTGTGTGCTCTGTGATTTCTGACTCATGGATCGATGGTTGAGGCTTATAAAGGGGGCACAAACATCCCCCCCCCCCGCTTCGATATGGGATGCATTTTTTCTTGTAAATGAGATCATGGGCGTTGGATCGCGTATTACGCGATATGGGGCATCGATCTCAACCCGACACTCGAACCTTAATAACTGTGATTTTCACCATGTTATTCCTGGGATGTTCGATCTGTTATGATCTAATCAGGTTCATTTGATATTTTTAAAATTCCTCTTCAATCTCGTGTCGTCCAATAAGACTCAGATATTATCTGAGTCTTCCATCACCTTTATAAACCATGGATGCATCCTGACCCTTGAATCCAAGCTAGATCTGATTCTGGCTGTCGAAATACCACCCGAATCTCTTCTCGTGGCACTGTATTCTTCCCCCATGACATGCCCAGATCCAGTAACCCTATAGCCCATATTTTATTGTTTTTCTTCACCCATGACAGTCGCTGGTCAACCTCCTTAACACGTTTTCCACAATGGCTGACTATTAGTATTTTTTAATGGACACTTGGGCCTCATATTCCATACACTTGCATTAAATTATTCAGTATGGTTTATAAAAAAATCACACCCGGGGCATCCCTGACCTCTCATCCCTTCACTCTCAGCATCGAATGTACCCCCAGAAAGTCTCCTCCTGGATTTCCAGTGCATTCCCGAGCTCCTCCTCCTCCTCCTCCTCAAGCTATGGTAGGGGATTAATCATTTTATTGATTATTGGGTTTTATGTTTTTTGTTTATATATATACATACACTTGTAATATAAATTTACATCATCTTACGATTTGAGTTTAATTCATTCCTTAAGAGTTTCATGATCTTGAGTTATAGGGTATTAATAGACCCTAAGTATGGATGCCCCATGATAATTTATTTTAGGCCTTAAAAACATAATTGGTTACATATATACATATGTATATGAAAATATATAGGTATTATAGACAAAACCCTCATATTTTCATAAACATCATATGCCCAAGTTAAACATTTATAAGTTTGAGTTTCAAGTAAACAAAAAACTAAAATTCAAGCCTTCAATTTGTGCAGGAAAATTTTATATCTAATCATGTATGTTCTTATAAATTTGAATACACATAATATAAATATGGTTTTTTAAAACAATTCAATAATTTTAGCCTAATAATTAATTTCATGTTTTTTATAAATTTACAACTGTGAAATTAACAAAGAATGAGAATCTAGAATATACATGTTATGTATAATCGGGTATGTCGGTACATATGTATGAATTCCATATTTCATCCACATTTGTATTTATAAATTTCTATGTTTTTCTATGAAATTAATAAACATGTGTATTCAATTTTTTTGGCTTGACTAAACACTACTATTTATGCACGCCCCATTGTATGGATGTTTTACATTACATGAAACCCTAATCATATATTTCCAAATTCTTTCATTTAATGTGCTTAGTTCAAGAGTATAGATATTGGAAGCTAGTGACTTCATATTCATACATACTAATTACACATCACTGTTTATATTAAATGAAAATGTGTAATGTTGAGTTTTATACATTCATGTTTTAGCACTTACTGTTTGAGATAATGTGAGTTTATTACCCCGCATGAAATGTTATGTTTACCTATTTTATTATTATGTTAAGTTAACCTCTTTATTTATTATATTATGTTTACCTATTTACTTAATCATGAATGGTCTTGGTTAATATTGTTCTAGACTTTGTCATTTCATGTGACTATGTTTGTATTTCTTTTATGTTAGTTTTCATCACATGTACTCTTAACTCAGGTACCATTTAATGACTTGACCACATGATTCATTGTCTTATGCCAGACTCACTATATATGACAAAATTTGAATGATTGTAATATTAATATTTTATTCCCTTTCCTATGTTTATGGATTTAATTGTTCAATGTGGTATGGGGCACCTTGAATAAAAAGAAAGTTGAAATATTGAACCAAGTAATTTGTACACATGGTATGATAAGTAAAAAGTAAATTGATAAATCAAGTGGAATTTTCACATTGATTTAAGAACTATGAAGAACTCATTAGACTTATTATGTGTTGGGTGGGGCCCGATATATCCCCTCAATGCATTTGTAGGTCTCATGAGAAAACTAGTTGCCAAATTGGCGAGGCCTTTCCCAGTTACGAGTTATGGATTTTGGATGAGGCCTTAATCATTAGACGTCTTGGAACGAGGCCAGGACACAGTCCGACATATGCACTATCCTCATTAATAATTTTTAAATTAATTAACTAGAGGAATATTCTACTAGTAGAATATTCCTTATTAAAGAACATATAATTATGAGAATCAGATGAAGTATAAGTATGGCATATTATTATGAAATATTTTGTGACATTAAGGCTAGTGTACGTTTCACAATAGTAAATGATGAAATTAAATTTATTATTTTAATCGTAACTCTAATCATGAATTACACTTAGTTATTAATTTTGTACGTGCATTATAAAATGAAATTTCTTTTACTTGTTATTTTGAATAAGAATGTATATAATTAAATCATGTATCCTTTTAATTCCAATAAGACGTTTTTCATTGAGAAATTTTATGATGTGTACCAGTGGTATAACTTTTCAATAAAAAATGTTTTATAGAAATTTTAAAGAATGTTTTCAAATGTTTTATTGGGTATAGACTATTATTTTTAAACCCATTTATGGGAATTAGTATGCTCAACCTATTTTTTTGAAATAAAATTTTTTGGTAAAAGTTTTTAGTTGAAGAAAAAATTATGAAGACGATGGAGCCCGAACCAAATTCGATCCTCTGTATGGCACTAGGTCCCGGTACTAGGGAACTGTGGCTTGACAATCTATGTAAGTCAAGGATAATTCATTTGAATCTAAAATATTTTATCATCTAGTATGTATTATCCTAGAAGGAAATAATCTTAATTAATATACTACAACATGTGTACCATTGTTGTAAACTGATGTTAGGACATTATGATATGGGGGTTTAATTAGTAAATATTAAATAATTCTGAAATAGGGATCTTTTATTAACAATTCCAATGTCCATGATAGGTAGAGTACACTAAATTGAGAATATCATGAAATTCACAATGATAATTTAAAATATATATTGGATGAATAAAATTTTTATCTAATATTATTCTATTCCAAGTGAACTATAGAGCATGGATTTATTTTTTATAGGGTCATTTGGTAGTCCTTGATGAATTATTACATTTCATTTACCAAACATTTTCAATTTCCATGGAAAAAGGTTATCTTCCTAGATATAACATGATTTTCTGTTATGATTCCATTTGATGGTTTTCAACAAGACATATGTCTTGAATTTTCCATAATGATAATGAAAAGCCAAATTTATCAATAATGTGAGATACATAATTAGATATATGATAACCAAAATTTTTATTTAGACTCTATTTGTGAATTTTCATCATGGTGCATCCAATATATATTCCCACTTGGTATATATGTTCTTTTAAGATGAAAAATTATGGTATTATGTTCAATGTCTATAAATGTTACCAGATGATGATGAAGTATCTTAAATAGAAAACGTAAAAAAATTGAGATCAATGTGGATCTATGAAACACACCAATTGGGATATACTAAAACAGTGTAGACAATTTAGGATAATTATTTATAGACCAGTTTTTTATTATTTCAATGGTTAGACAATATTGAAAAAAATGATTATACAAACTAGTTATTATTTGAGAGTGAAAACATAAATTCAGTGTGGTTTCAAATTATGTCACTATATTATTTAATAATTTTTTTAGAGATAATATATTTTTATATCATGTGGTGTATTTGACAATGAGATTAAATGAACAACACTACACAATAAAATTATTTTTATTTAAATATTATTATTATGACATGGACATCACATTTATATGTTTGAATTAGAATAAATATATTATAAATAGTATATAAAATTTTTCCCTTAATAAATCAGTAATCTATGATATTTTTTTCAATTGAATGAAATTGATGTTAATTTATTTTGAAGGTAAAAGAAGTTATTTTTATAATATCATTTTTATATTTGAAATGTAATTTTCCATATATTTTTTTAATAACATTTTAGGAATGATTCGAATGAAATTTGGGGATTATATATACAATTGAAGGATTTCATTATGGACATTATGTATTTAATTCAAATGAATTAATTCTAAACATCTAATATATATTTGGTTCAAAAATGGTTTTTGTTTCAATTTTTTAATGAGTATAATAATTAATTTCCAATATTTTAGGAAAATTTATTTTATATAAAGTAACATATTTTCTATATCAGTATATCAAATTTTGAATATGTTATATTTATGTTAATTTTTGGGAAAATGATTTTTAAATTAATAGTGGAAATTTTATATTTTTGGGAAACTATAATTTTGGATCCAAAATTAATGAAATATAAATGTATCCTTTTCGTTTAGATTAATTGGGATGTAAAATAAAATTAATTAATTAATAGTTTTATGATAAATTATGTTTAAATATAAATTATATATTATATTGTTATAAAATAATAGTTATTATTAAATGTGATTTTAAACAAAGTGTATTTCATTATGTTTTTTGAACATATATTAAATGTAATTTCTACAAAATCTATAAATTGAAGTATAAAAATTCGATAAAAAAATTTAGATCATCATAATATAGTATACTTATAAGGATAATTTAATATTTGGTAATTTAGATTAGTTACCATTGTATTTTGTTGACAACATAGTAAAAAAGATACAACAAGTTATTTATGTACAAAACTATGTGATCCGGAACAAAAATATCATATTAAATATTATTTTAAGTGATAAATTCGTCCCATATCATATTTTCTATGGAAATATGGAATTTTATATCCAATTTCCATTGATTATACCCATTATATTATTTTATTATATGAGAAATTAAAAAATATCACCCACTCGCACATATCATGTAGTGATGATATATATATATTTATCATAATGAATATAGACGATAAAATTGATGAATAGTATTTTATTTTTATTATGGTATTTTATTTTTCATTTATACTCATGGTATAATTAACTTTAATGATTACTTAACATATATTCAATTCCTTTAAATGTAATATAATTATCAAATAATTGAAATTAGAAGAACAAGTAGTGTTAATGTTTGGATCAATTATGGTAGTCTATAATTGTTTGGATAATTATTCATTTTATGTGTCAGAGGAAGTGGTAATATTCTTATTATATGATTATAATTATTTCATTAAAATATATATAATTGAATATTCATAAAAATGAATTTAATAGTACCTCATTTTTTAATTTGTAATGAAATTATCATATCATAACTAAATATAGTGGGAACGCATAAATGAAATCATTAGTGGCCCATTTATAGTCTACTAGTAAAATTTCAACATAAATTTTTGACACATAATGTTTGTAAAATAATTTACAGTGATTAAGATTATATAGGGTTAATGAGGGGGTTGGTCTTATTATTAATGATAAAAATAACACCCAATAGAATATAAATATTATTTAATGATGGTATATTATTAATAATCTCATAACAATATAATAAATTTAATTTTAATTCAATTTTAAATTACTTAGTTACATATTCTAAGTTAATATTTCATATATTTATACGATTTCCTCCAAACTCACTTATGGTAGGGATCCTTCTCTCCACGCTTACTCACATATAATAATAAATAGATATCAACCAAGGTAATTCGGAATCCATTCCCATACATTCTATAAATGTTCTAGAGGTTTTGGACTCATTATAATTCCATCGTATATGTCATAATGACTAAGAAAACAATTTCTCAAAGAAATTGAAAAACTCTAAAGATATTATTTTCATGTTTAAATATATTTCATCCACCATCAAATTTTATTTAATCCTATAAATTAAATGAAACAATTATTTAATAAAAATAAATCTTAATATGTTTATGGTACAACTAGGTTTCATGAAATTTTCAACACAATGTGAAATGAAAACATCTGTCAGGAACATATGTAGACAACCACCTCCATCTAGCATTGTCATTCATTATTAATCACCAACAAAGAATTCAGGTAGGTTAAATAAATTATTTAATATATATACTAGTAATGAATTAATTCAAAAAAAATGATTATATTTTATAAGAAAACATATTAACCATCCATATTTTCGAAAATGACAATGTTACATATCTATAAAAGTTAACTACCATATTTACCAACCAATGTGATTCATTTTCTATGTATTCCTCTCATTATTAATTCTGAAATTTAAGTAAATATCCATCAATTTAAATTATTTTAAGATTAATATTATGTATATAATTGATGTTATACACAATTTTCCATGGCCAACCACTAAATGTTTTTATGGGACTTAAAATTGAACACCGTCAAAAAGTTTGACATGAAAAAAACTAATTTATTAGATATAAAAGACAAGAAAATTAATAATATAAAGTAGATAATAATTAAAGATAAAATATATAAAAGGATACTATGAATTTAAAAAACTAATATTATTTTATTATATACGATTAAAAATACATATGTGGTGAGTCGGAGTAGAGGTCTGGGATTAATATTTAAACCCATGATTTAAAATATTATTTGTTTTTACTATATTCTACCTCAATATCCTTATTCATTAAGTATTTTCTAGAATATAATTAACATAATATTACATATGTTAAAATTATGATTATAACATGTTTGGACTTTTATAAGAATTGTTTAGAATAATCACATTAAGTTTTTTCTTAACATGTTATTTTATATATTCTTTAAAATTTGTAAATTTAATCATTTTTATCTATTTATTTTCAATGGAATTTCCAATCACCATGATCATCATTATTTAATAATATTATAATAAAAATTTTAATAATTTTTTTTAAATGAATATTCCATTAATTATTTATCAGGATGATATTTATTTTTTAATGAAAAAGGATTTTATCATCATTTTTTTTGTAAAGCCTAAATTTTCTAATGTATGTGTTATCAATAGAATAATTTATTATATTTTATTATAGGAAAGAAATATTATGCGTTTTTCAGGTATTTTATAATCCTTAGACACTATTCATAATGACTCGTCATCCCGATATAGGTCTCTAATTCATTGGGTAATGATTTTATTCTCTGGGGAATTTTTTATGGTATTAACTAATATGTGATATCATTTCAAGTAGTTAATAGTGTGTGACTATCAAAGTGATGTTATGATGATAACTCTAGATACCTTTATGGATTTTAATATTATATGATATATTTTTTGATTTAATTTGATTTATTTTGTTTGGAAAGCTAATTACTTTCTATTAAATAGAATGTTTGCACCCATTTTAAAAAGGACCGATATGTTTTTCATGAAACTATTTTCTAGAGCACTCATATTTTTTATGAATTTATGATGATCCTAGTTTTTTACTATATTATACTTAATGATTTTATTTATTTAATATTTGAGTAATGTAGTTTATTTAATGGTAAAGTAAATGATTGTTTGATTACAAAATTTATTATGAAAAAAGAATAACAATGGTATGGAATTTCATTTCAAGTTGATTAATTTTTTTATATTATTTTAATATTAATAATTGATTCATTTTTACTCCTTCAATTCATTAAAATGTTTTTCACATGCCCTAAGGATGATAAAAAAATATAGAATGATTTATCATTCCACTAAGGTGATTCATTGTTAATAAAGTGAATATATTTTTAATGAATGATGAGATTACATATATACTTCATATATTTGTGGAAAAATGGATATTGAGTAAAAATTACATTTTTTCCGTTATTTGATATCTAATAGTTTTTTATAATTCAATTAAACATTAAAATTAAATGTTTCAGGAAATTTTAGAATTGTCGACAACTATTTTATATATTTTAATAATAGGTTTGTTAAGATATTTGTCCATATAGTTTGTATTAATAAATATTCTTAAATAGATGTATTGTTTTTTTTGTTATTTGAGTTTAAATTAAAATTCATCTATAATAATAAATTATAACATACAATAGATAATTTTTTATATTTGGGATTAATTTAATGTGTTGAATAGAAGATTATATGCATTAGGATATCATACTATTTATAGTCCTCATAAGATTGTTTATTATGATTTTTTTATAATAACACTAACTATTTTTGTTTAATGAAAATGGTTACAACTAGTATAAACATTGTTAGTAATGGATTATATGTATGATGGGTTCCTTTCCTTAATTTAATAATAATCATGATGGGAGAAGTATTGAAAATTATCAAGGTTATTTATAATAAGAAATCATGATTTATATTTAATTTATACCTTATATGAGATTCATAATGATCCAATTAAAGGGAAAATGATCGTTCATTATAATTCGGGTGATAAATATCACAAAGAATAAAATATCAATGTAAAAGTGACATGATTATTAGAAGAATAACTAAATGAAATGTTTCATCATCATTTAAAGATGATTTATAAATTATAATGTATAGAATAAACTAATAATATTACAAGTAACAAAAAAGAAGAGGTTGGTTTACACCATAATGTAAAATAACAATAATTCTATTGTATAGATTGATTTTTTTAATGTTGGGAGTATGTAAATTATAAAAATCAATTTTTTGGTCGGAATACTAGTGTTGAAAGTTATAAAAAATGTTTGAAAAAATGATAGTAGATGTTATATGATACTGGTGAAGAAAATGTGAATGGAATATAACTGTTTGATTTATAGTTTGGATTATTTTCCAAGAATGATAAATTATATTACATGAATCGCATATTGTGTTATTATATAAAGGTCATATTATGGAGTATTATCATAAATAATGGCTAATTATATATATATATGAAGTGGAATGTGTTAATTTTTTACGTATAGGGATTTTAGTGGTCGGACCCCAAAAGCCATTAGTTAGTGTATGCTATTAATAGGATTTTCATGATTACAAGAAATCAAATCTCAAAGGACCAATGATGTCATGAACCTTCCCACTGTGGCCCATGCTATGACAACCCAAACCAACCTCTAATAGGTTAGGGGATAGTGACTATCATTGAGTATTCATATCACTAACATTTGAGTAATTTACTATGTACATGCATGCACACGCACATCAAGATGCCCACAGTTGATGAAATGTAAAAAACACTATAAAAAATCATGCATAACACTATCCCAACCAACTGAATGTGACATGAATGTAATGTGATGTAATGTAAACTAGTAATTAATACAACCACACAAAATCAATCAGTATATATAAACTAAAAATTCCAACCAATAAACCAAATAGGTACTTGGAGTACTGCTCAATGCTGTAGAAACACCTTGGTGTTCATGAACTGAAAATGATATATATGGTCATGGTCCAACCCAAACACCATCCAAAGTGCACTCATTTATACGTGACACAACACGTGATAGAAAATCCTGTACGGGGGATAAAATAAAATTAATCAATATAAAACCGTGAAAAACATAGAAATTCACAAAGGAGGAAAATATCAACTCTAAAGAGTATATTTCTAGAACACATAGAAGAATAATATCGAGATATACTTGAAAAAAGTCATGCAGTCAGGAGTTAGGTAACAACTACCACATACCAACTCTAGGTATTCAGCTCAATGATTCCATGAAGCTCTTATATCGGAGAACACACTCCTCGGTGTGATAGCTCTGATGAAATCCCTCACAGAAGTACTATTTGTTGTAAACAATCATTAGGGATATATGATAATAGAAATGAAGAAAGAGATATGATTCCTCTAACGCAGATTATAGATAGGGCCATGGGATGAAACAAACAACTCCATCTTGATTAACATGATAATTATAGGATCAAAGATTGATGTATTTGGTCATTCTAATAATGAAGACTGTATGAAGGGAACAAAAATTTAATAGAGGATCTTGCTCTAGGAATCTTGAAGGGATTACAACAAGAATATCCCAAATGTTTGGCTAAAGGGATCACACTCTTATATCTAGAAAACGATACCAACTAACCTTCAAGGGAAGGATAATAAAATAAAAACATAATGAAATTTGTCTAAGATACATCGTAATAGTGGATCAAGCCATGTAGATGATAGTACATTGTGTCTAGGTGGGTCACACACCGTGCCCCTTGACCCTAGGTACTTCCCACGTACAACAACCCATGTCAAAAGTGTGTGATGTTTATATGATGGGTACACACTGTGTAAAAGGATCATGTGGAATTTCATTTCATTTGCTGTCCACATATGTTCTTTGGCTCTGTGCCTGTACAGGGTGACAACCCGTGTCCACCTACCCATGAAACAGTACATAGGGTAACATGTGTAACCATTCTGGTCCATGTCGTGTGGTTGGGTACAAACTAGGTAGGAAACCTATGTAATTCAACCCATGTGTTTGTAACTCATAAGATACTTGCCATGTCTCAGAGAAGGTAAGAAATCATATGGGATAGGGTCAGTAACACCCCAAGCTTCCACGGTACGCTTCTCTATGAATAATATAGTAGTGTGTGTTGTACGCAACTTCGTGTTCTAACACACACCACAACAAATCAAACTAGTCGTTATGAATAGTAATATACACTTTTTGAAATTTTATAGATTTTATCTTTCAAAATGAAATTCATTTTTGGATTCTGAATATCGAAATTTTCTTAGGGTGAGTTTTTGATATTTTTCTGAAAACATTCAATTTTTGATGAATAGTGAAAATCACAAAATTATAATTAAAAACAACTTTTTTAATAAAAATAATTAATAGTGATAAATTATGAATTTTAGTGGTTTTAATGTATATCTAGAATATATTTTTACCATTTAATACAATGTTGGTCATTGGACATAATTTCACATTTAAACCTGACATAAACTAGTGTCAATCGTTTGATAGTTATTATTTCTTAAAAACACGCTTTCTGTTTTGACAACGGGAATTAATTTAAAATTAATTTCTGCCACTACTATGTTTTGAATTTAGAAAAATGGATTCCATATTTAGAATCAGTAGGTCCAAATTGTGTAAATAGGTGTCTTTTATTTTTAGACATTTTGAATAACTACTTTGGTAATTAATTTATTTACCCTGGTTAAAGGGTAAATCCGGTAAATAAGGGTAAAAATAATTTTATAATAATAATAAATTACCCTAAAACATGTCCTAACCCTATTGGTTGATACATGTCTGACCACGGGCATCTTTGGGTTGATTTTGGGACCCCATGGATCCACTTGTAAGTGATAATGACACTTTATATTAATTCAGTTAAAGTAAATACAAAAATGACATAAGCATATATCTTTTAGCAAAACAATTTTTACATAGGGTTATATATGTTATATTTTTAACTATAAATATTAATTAGAAAGATAAAAATATTTCATACATAATACAGATAATCCAATCCATAGACCAAAAAACACGGGTCATCTGCCCAGTATTCAATTCCCTCATCTACTGAAACACTGCCTCGTCTAGTTGGATGCCCCCCTCAACTGGTGAATTCTCTTGTACATCAATGGAACCCTTATCAGCTCAGTCGTCCTAAGAAAAATCATCCACAACCATCTCAATCTCTCCAACAGTAGGAGGCCCCTTAGGAATAGAAGCAGGTCTCTCAAATTCAACAAGAGAAGACTCTAAAGAAACACCAGATCTTCCAATCAGAGGACTAAAACTCAAGGTGGCAGAAGCAGATGTTTCAGATTCAGATTCTGTTTCTTCTTCCTCATTCTATGGGGAAGCCTCTTCCTGATCTGATCTTTGCTTTTCTTCCTCATCCATAGGTTCCTCTACATTCCATACACCCAAAACAGTTTTTTTACTATGTAGGTTTAAAGAAGCACTTTCCTTTTCTTGTGATACAATTTTAAGAGTTGCACTAGGAGGGAAGTCTGGATCTCTGCCATCTACTGTAGATGAATCCTCCTTAACTGAATCATCACTATAATGTGGATCCTCCTCATCATGTCCTAGACCAGGATCTCTCTTATCTTTTGGTCTATTTGGATGGTCCACTAGATTGACCTTGCCATATATCTTCTCATCATTAGTAACCCACTGCCTTCTACATGGGTTCCTGCTAATCTTCTTGTACATACACACTGTGCTTGTGATTCAAAAGTTGTTTCTTACCACCATTATCTCATCCTGAGACTCAGCAACCCCCTTTACTTAAATCAGAACCGAAATCAATTTGTAAAAGAATAAAGCATTGGGTTTTAAATTTGGTATGGTCATATCCTCCATTTGAATAACTAGCAGCCTACACAGATTCACCATCCCATCATGCCTTAAGAGATTCAAAAAATAAACTTCTTGATACTTAAAATTTATAGAGTCCCCTCTTCTTGGACTTAGAACATGTTGAATGAATTTGAACAACAACCTAATTTCCCCATCCATCTCAGCAGCCACTAATTTCCTAGGAGTTCTATCTCCTGTCAACTCTTTCAAGGCTGTTTCATTGTCTAATATGTCATTTATAAGAGGTATTGTCTTCGATGAATTCCAAAATACTCTTTATGTGGTACCATCATGCATTCAACCCATTCAATGGATGAAAAAGCTACTTCCTTGCCATTAACCAATGAAACCATTCTATTATCCTTATCAGATTTTTCAAAGAACACAAAGGCATAGAACTCTTTTATCATCATTGGATAATAAAGACCATTGCTGTTCATGAATCATTCTAGCCATTTCTTCTCCTCCAATATTCTTAGAATCAACGATTTTCTTGGAAAATCCATTATACACACAAATCCTTCTCGATTGCAATTTCTCAATTTGACAAGTGTTGGTTCACTGGACTCCTCCCTGACCTTGTTCGATTGACACTACAACTTGCTTCAGGCCCTGTATTCTGCTTCTTCGCATTCGTCTCAGCAAATTCATCTCCGAAAATCATATGTTTGGGTTTTTCCATCTCTGGATTGAAGAACATAGGGTTTTCATTAGATTTGGGGGTTTACAGAGTTGGGTTTGAGAGAGGAGAGTTCACTGGATTGAGAAGTAACTAAGTTTTAGTTTTGTCATTTAGGAATCAAAAAATTAATAATTAAAATATAATAAGTGAAGTATAAAGGATCCAGATTCCGGCGGCTAAAGAAATAAGTTCATAACATCACATAATAATGGTAGGGTATACCGGTGAGATTTCCTTACGGTGAGGCCCACTAAAAGTGAGGTATATCACTGAGGTTCATAATGGTGAGATATAATGGTGAGGTTTCATACCAGTGAGGTATAACAGTGAGGTTTCATACCAGTGAGGTATACCGGTGAGGTATACTGGTGAGGTATACCGGTGAGGTTTCATACCGATGATGTATAACAGTGAGGTTTCATACCGGTTATGTATAACAGTGAGGTTTCATATAGGTGAGGTATCTAACGGTGAGGTATCTAAGAGTGAGGTTTCTAATGGTGATGATTCTAACGGTGAGTTTTCTAACGGTGAGGATTCTAACAACGAGGTATCTAATGGTGAGGTTTCTAACGAATAGAGTCTATCAATCCTAATTCATATCTAATGCACCTTAACCTTTCTGAACATAACGGCTTGGTGAAAATGTCAGTTAATTAATGTTCAATACCCATAAATTCCAGAGTTATATCACCTTTTTGGAAATGATCTCTCAAAAAATGGTTCCTTACATCAATGTGTTTGGTCCTAGAGTGAGATAAGGTATTCTTAGAGTTTTTAATTGCACTAGTGTTATCACAGTTTATAGATAAATGTTTAAAATCATATCCATATTCCAACAATGTATGTCTCATCAATAGGATATTTTCACAACAACTACCAGTAGAAATGTACTCTACTTTAGCAGTAGACAATGCAACACAATTTGACTTCTTACTACCGCACGTTACTAGGGACTTGCCTAGAATATTTCATGTTCCAGAATTTCACTTTCTATCTAACTTGTAACCAATAAAATCAGCATCTGAATAACTCATTAAGTCAAAGGGTTTTCCTTTTGGATAAAACAAACCTAAATTTGCAGTATGATTAAGATATTTGGAAATTATTTTTATAGAAATATAATTGGATTATTTTAGTATTAGATTTTATGATTTAACACATATAAACACTAAACATAATATCTGGTCGACTGAAAGTAAGGTAAAGTAGACTTCCAATCATTCCTCTGTAATTGTTTTGATCAATTGGTTTCCCAGATTCATCAATGTCCAACTTGCAAGTGGTACTCATGGGTTTATCACTTTCCTTAATACAATATAAACCAAAACTTTTTAAAATATCCTTTGTATATTTACTTTGATTTAAAATAATACCATTTTCATTTTGAAAAACAAGAAATCCAAGAAAATATATGAGTTCTCCCATTTAACTTATTTCAAATTCATTTTGCATACTCTTTGAAAAATTAATGCACAATGTATTTTTAGAATATCCAAAAATAATTTCATCAACATAGATTTGTACAATCAAAACATCTTTAGAAATTATTTTGATAAAGAAAGTTGGATCAAAAATCCCTTTTGTAAAACCTTTTGAAATAAAAAATTGCTAAGCATATCATACCAAGATCGTGGAGCTTGTTTCAAACCATATAATGATTTAGATAGATTAAAAACTCCATTTGGAAAATGAGGATTAGTAAATCCAGGTGGTTGTTTAACAAAAACATCTTCAATTATAAAACCATTTAAAAAATCACTTTTAACATCCATTTGATATAACTTAAAATTCAGATGAGAAGCATAGGCATGTAGAATCCTAATATCTTCTAATTTAGCTACAGGGGCAAAGGTTTCCTCATAGTCTATTACTTCCTCTTGAATATACCCTTGTGTAACTAGCCTTGCTTTATTTCTAACTATATTTCCAGACTCATCAACATTATTTCTAAAGACCCATTTAGTGAATATGGTCAAAGTGTCCTTAAGTCTATCAACTAATTCCCATAGATTGTTTCTTTCACATTGATTTAATTTTTCAGGCATATCCATTACCCAAAAGTCATCATTTATTGCATCATTGATATTTTTAGGTGCTAACTATGAATGAAAAGCATGATGTTCAACCTCGTTTCATAGAGAATCTCTAGTCTATGTCATTCTATAAAGATTACCTACAACATCATCTAAAGGATGATTCTTTAGAATCCTAGTTGATCTAGTATAGGTAGGACTAGAAATTTCAGGTTCTTATTTAGATTCAGGTTCTATAGAAACACGTTATGGTATGTTTCTAGAACTGGATTTGTTTACAACAGGTTCATTGATATTATCACTATGGCTCAAAATAGACAAATATTATTCAAGATTCTCAATGGAAGATTTGGGTTCATGTGGACCGGTTTCATCAAACATGTTGTGAATAGTTTCTTCCACACATTCGGTTATTTTATTAAAAACTCTATAAGCTTTACTAGTAATTAAATAATCTAGGGAAATTCCTTCATCACTCATAGATGCAAACTTGTCAAGATTATCATTTGTATTGAGAATAAACACATTGCAATAAAAAACATTAATGTAATTAACAATAGGTTTCCTATGGTTCCACAACTCATAAGGGGTATTTTTAATAAAATGTCTAATCAATAGTCTATTAATAATATAACACGTTGTATTTACAGCTTCAGCCAAAAGTGAATTGGTAGGTCATAGTCATTAATAATAGTTCTTTCAATCTCTTGAAGAGTTTTGTTTCTTCTTTCTACTACACCATTCAGCTGAGGTGTACTATGGGAAGAGAAATTGTGACTATACCCATTATGTGAGCATTAAGATTCAAACTCATGATATTCAAACTCACGACCATGATCACTTCTCAATGTCTTAATCTCAAATCAACTAAGATTTTCCACAAACATGGAATATTTAATAAAGAATGAAAAAGTGTCACTTTTGTGAGATAAAAAGTATACCCATGTGTACCTTGAAAAGTCATCTACTAAGACATAGACATAGTACATCCCATTTAAATATTAAACTATAGAAGGTCCAAACAAGTCCATTTGATCTAACATGAGTGGTTGAGAAGTTGAAACTTCTTTCATTGATTTTAATGAAACATTATGTTGATTTTCCTTGTGACAGAGATTACAAACATTACCAGCTGGGAATTCAAGTATAGGTTGGACTCTAACTAAGTTTTTCATAGTCAATTTTCAATGTGAGTGAATGTTGCAGTGCCCTAATCTTCTAACCCATAGCCAAGACTCTATATGAAAATCATTCAAGAATGTATATTCTGTTTAGGTATGTATTTCAAATCAACAGCATAAGCATTTTCATTTCTCATTGCAGAAAATACTAAAATATTTTTAGAATTAAAAACATTACAAAATTCATTTTCAAATTTATCATTGATACCATCATCACACTGATGAGAAATACTTAATAGGTTATTCCTAATTCCATAATAAAATATCACCTTGGAAATTAAAACTGAATCAGTGTTACCAATCTGGCCTAAGTCGATGATTTTTCCGTTTGATTTATCACCAAAGGTGACATAGACTCCATCAAAATTTATTAAAATCTTGAAGCATGAGTAATCACCTGTCATATTCCTTGAAAATACACTTTCGAAGTACCATAACTTCTTATGGGATCTTTTCAAGCATATTTCCAACAAAATAGGTTTAAACAGAAAATGATTTTGGTACCCAAATTTTCTTGGGTCCAGACAGGTTGGCAAGAAAAACTTTTGGTAACCAAACTTATCAAATGGGTCTCATACAATCAATAGATTAAAAATATTTTGAATGATAAAGTTTATTTGATCAAAAACCATACGAATAACTAGTTGAAGCTTATGAACTTCCAGAACGAGAACTAGTAGCATTCTGTCCAGATTTAGGAATAAATCTATTTTTAGTAATTTGTCTCTATCCAGGATGATATCCTATTCTAGTGGTATATTTCGGTCCCACTTGTTTTCCTATAATTTGAGTTAGATTATTAATTCCATTTTTAAATTATCTAAGTCCTTTAATTTCCCATTAGACACTATCTGTTCAGTATTTTCCATAATTAATTGAGCATTCTTTTCCATTTCTATATCAAGTGCCGAATTAACATAGCAGGTCAAAGCATTCTATTTTTTCAAGGTCTTATACTTGTCATTAAATTCATTACATGTCTCCTCTAGCATATTACAGTATTCAAATAGCTCTTCCCTAGCCATGTATTCAGATTCAGAATCAGAATCAACTCCAGAATAATAAGAATTTAAATCCGGAGTATCCAATGTTACCATTCATCCATTTTTAATGAAACACATATTAGCTTTTTGAGATTTTTCATCCTGAGAAGAATTATAATCACTTGAACTATCTTCTCAAGCACTCCACATTGATTTCATAGCATTTTTATATTTATTGTCCTTATAATAATATTTATTCTTGAACTTTAACTTCGGGAAGCCTACTTTCACATGTCCTTTCCCCTTGCATTCATAATAGATAATTTCATCACACTTATCATAATTTTTCCAATCCTTCTTTCACTGACCTTTGTTTTCATATTTTCCATTAAAATTTGGTTTTATGAAGAAATTCTTATTCTTGTAGAACTTCTTTAACCATATGGAAATTTGTTCCATCTCTTTATCACTATCGGAATCCGAATCTTCACTTGTTGAGCTTTCATCAGGTATATGAAATTTCCCCTTGACCTTGCTTCTTGAGGTAGTAGATTAAAATGCTACTGGCTTCCTTTTTGGTTCATCATCTTTTTCCGTGTTTACATTAAACTCTTGTTCATACATCATCAACTTACCAATTAATTCTTTAATAGGACGCGAACTTATGTCACACGATTCTCTTATTAAGACAAATGTGCCTCTCCATCATTCTGGCAGACATCATAGTATTCTCATAATCTTCTCCTTTGTAGGAATAACTTTTCCATAGGAGCTCATAGTGTTGACAATATCATTGAACCTGAGATACATATCACAAATAGGTTTTTCAGACTTCATTTTAAAATTATCATACATAACAGTGTTTGTATTCATTATCATTTCTTTAACATTGGTTGTTCCCACAAGGTAAATAGCCAAAGTGTCCCAGATTTCATAAGCATTTTTTACAAGAAGATATTCTATTAAATTCATCATCCCCTAAAGTACAATACAAGGAATTCATTTAATTACAATTATTATTGTAGGTAGTTATAGTGGGTTTATCCCATGTAGTCCTTTCAGTTTATGGAATCTTATATTGAGTCTCTATAGCAGTCCATATGTCAAATCCCATAATTGCTAAATGAATTTTTATTTTATGTTTCCATTGGCATAATTTTTACCATTAAAGAACATTGTCCTATTGGTAGCAGAACCTTTTAGTCTGTTATCCATAATCAGATTTTCAAAAATATATTTAATGAGATTAAATTTAGAACTAACCTAAATTTATGATCGTTAAGATACAACTAAAATCACAGTTGAAAAACAGAGTATTTGGAAATTCTTTATAAATAAAAAACAGCTCTGATACCAAATTTTTGTTGGAATGGATACTCATGAGTGGCCGAATTTATTTCCATTTAAAAATTTATCATAAAAATATTCTTATCAATACCCCTCTAATTAAATAACAAGCTAAACTGTAGTGAATTTATAAAGATTGTATGTTTTCAATTAGTTTATCAAGAGATTCATTATTTCTCAGTTGACTCAATCTGTTGATTGATTAGCTTTTGAAATTGACTTACTGGCTAACAAAAACTATAATCACTTGCTAATTATATATCAGAGTTACATTAAAATATGTTTTTTTTAATGTACTTAGTAGTGGAATAATCAATATAGTTTTAAAACAAAGTAAAATAAGTACAAAAGTTTAAAACAAGATGTTCAGTCTCAAGCTGAGATTTAGTCCTCTCAAACAATTTATATAAATTTTGATCCACACCCTGGATCATGGTTAACAATAATGCAATGGTTGTCCAGGTACTAAGATCTCTACCACAATTCTTCGTGGGAAAACAAAACAATAGAACACATGCTATCCAAGTCATACATGACCTCTACCACTATCCATAGAGGCAAATAAAAGTATAGGGAAGGAATAAGTGAGGATTAAATCCTCTAGTTCAGCACATGAGTCAATGTGTGTATGAAATATACAGAGTACACACACTACTCAAAAGTAAGTAAAAGAATCGCGAGTATATTTGAGCTTATAATGAACAAGTGATTTTATGTGAAACTATGGACTCCTTTTGATTGAACAGAAATGCTTCCAAGTCCTTCTCTAGTTTTTTTTCTTGAAAACAGAGTGTCGTTTGCTTTATTGATTTTTAGGTTCAGTTTGATCAGCTTGAGTGTAGGAATAGATCATTGAAGTTCATCATCCCTTGACCAAGATTCATCTTGTGTTCTCTTCTTGTATGAATGGACTCATGTATGTCTAACCTTCTTCATGTAAATAGGTGTATGGATGTCGGCTATCTTTTTTGTGTATATGAAAATATTTTCAGCATATCCTATGCCTGGCTTTTGTCCTTCCTTTTATAGCTTATAGCTTCGGCAATGGGAATGATTACCTTTTCATAGATACGAGGTACAATTCCCTGATATAACAACAACTATCACTTAATAATTGTACGTGCATTAAAAACATAAAATATGACTATTGCTAAATAAATAATAAGAAATAGAGTTTGAGTAGCAGTGACTGGTTAACAGTCTTCTTATCAGTAGCTCTATATCGGTAGACTTCTAATGAAAGAAATTGTATAGCGGTGAGCTTCCTATCGGTAGCTCTCGTTTCCTGTACTGGATTCTCATTGTAATGATAGCAATTACTCTGTGTAATGGTATTTCTATATACCGGTAACTACTTCTTTGGGACATTTGGAATATCGGTAACATGCTCGTATCAGTAACTACTTATATCAGTGGCTCTGTCTATCGGTGAACCTTGTATCAGTAGATTTTTATCGGTAGCCGTTTATCGATCTAGTTGTATCAGTAGGTCTTTATAATGGTAGTTGTGTGTCTTTATGTCTGTATCGGTAGCCTGTATTGGTATCTTTACCAATATCAGTAGACTTACATACTATTATACTTACAGTAATGGTAACCTTACTCTAACGGTAACCATTCGGTGTACCGGTAGACTTACAAACCGATAGCTCTATTTTGTACCAGTATACTTAGCCTTATCAGTAGCTGTGTACATACCATGGAACTTAACACTTATATGTTCTATTCACAACATATCCAGATGGAGATAAGATTATTTCAAAGTACATATAGACATAGATAACATTGATTACCATATTCCAAAGATTATTTTGATATTATTTTCAATATTGGATTACAAACACATATTAACACATAATTGGGATTATCAAAGCATGTGAAAGCTTAATTGGGATTATCAAAATAGGTGAGGACAACACATGTGATGTTAAATTAATCATATCATGTCAATGAGGCTATAATCCACATGTTGACGAATGATGTTATCATATTTTGTACAAAAGGGTAACAATTAAAATGATATATATATATACATATATATATATATATATATTAGAATTGAATTTATGAATTGAAAATAGAATACATATTTTTTATGTCTCAAAAATTTATTTAAATCCATCCTTTACCCATTCCTTGTATCAAGTGAATGAATCACATCACTTTAAGGGGGTGGTCGTCCACACATCCTCAAAAAATGCTATATTTTTAACAAAAAATAGATTGTATTAATGTTGTGTGTTATAACATGATAAAATTAGTATAAATACATAATAAATATAATATATATCATATATAAATTTTGTTTCTTACATAATGGCCACTACGATAGGTGCTAAAGAAAAAAAATTAAAAATCATTTTTCGTGGGGTAGTAGTTCCCCAAACATGGAAACATTATGTTCTCTTCCCATTATATGGAGATATGTGTACGTGTGGGTTGAAATATTTAACAAATCCTAGTATATTGATGATACATATGATTTTATATAATCATGGAATAAATATATTTGATGGTCTGGATAATGTAAATAAAACATGAGAGCATGAGAGAAGACGTTATCTCTTAATCGGATAACATCAGTTAGTTTGTACCAAAAGGCTTCCTTGGAAGGATTTAATCCCAAATGGAGGATTCATGGTCCAGGGTAGATGTTTCATGAAGCTATATGTGAATATCATGTCCAATTATATGATTTTTTATTGGTTTGAGTAATTATGATAGTTTATGACCTTTTTTTGGATGGAAAAGGACTCATTTGGTATTTGAAAAAGAATTTAGGCATATCCATGTTTTTAGCTATAAATAAAAATAAAAAACAAACCCAAAAAGTGGACTAATTGTAGAAAAAATGGGTTTTGGATATTTATAAAGTTCATTTGGTCCTCGATGTTAATGTTTTACTCAGATATAAAGTTTTTTATTACCTTAATAATTGTGAATATTTTTAATTTTTTTTCACAATATTTTTTCTAAAAAATAGTTCTTTATTGTACATTATAAAAAATTATTATTCCAAATATGAAAGCAATTTTTTTAAATTTCAATATTATTATAGGAAGAAATTAATTTAATTTCATCCCATAGGCGGTACAACAATGTTGGGATTTGTAATAAAACTTTCTGAAACATTGATATGCTTTTATAATCAATTTTATAATGAAATTGGTTCTAATAAAATAAACATTATTAGTAGATAAAATTTTTATATTTATGTAGATACCAAATTAAATGTGAAATTTAACATTATAAATAAATAAAATTAAATAGTAGTTTACAACTAGAATTCAGTATTTTAACTATTAGTTAAAATTAGGAATTGTTTTAAAAAATTACCAAAAAATGATCTTCAACTGATTATTATATTTCTCTAAAAAATATAAATTTTAGTATAACATGTTAAATCAATTAAAATTTCAAGATTCTTATTTAAAATGGATTCTCCATTGAAAGGTGAAAAAATTTCATTTATAAAAATAATGGTTTTTATCTATAAAATTGTGTTTCTTATAATATAATGCCTATATAACCCAATGTATGAATATAAAAAATAGTTAATTGAATATCTAAAAAATATATTTCATTAAAATTATTTTATATTTATAATTAATTATGTTTGTTAAGATAAAAATCATTTGGAAGCATATAATTAATTGTGGTGACCTAATGATTGACGTACATGTACATTACATTACATTTGAATAATAATTAATACATAAAAAAATTCCCACGGACCATATTTGTTTAGTGTCTTTGGAAACGTGGAACATAATCTTCTAATCGTGGTGAAAGATCTTCAACATCTCTCATAATGATCTTACCCATTTGTTTTCTTATCTAAAAATATTATTTAAATCATGGGGAAAATAAAACATCTAATGGGTGAGCTCAAATGCTCAGTAAGGGTAAGCATGGTGAAAATAAAATGAATCATATACATTTGAAAATAAAAAAAACATGAACCTAATGTTTAAACATAAAAATATTTAGTTGTGAAATAAATCATTGAAATACGTAAGGTATAGATCATAAAGGAACATTAACCATGATAATGTAGCATAGGAATAAAACATGTTATTTTGGAAACCATTAGCACATGTTATGATTTCCATAGTAGCCAAGGCATTGATTCCAAGACCATCATAGTGGACAAAGTCCATTACTGAACTGGGTTTACTTATCATTCTAGCCCTATATTACTGAACCAGATTCACTTTCCATTCTAGCCATTTCTATCTCATGAGATATAAATCATTATCCATTGAATTGGAGGGACATATAGGTCCCACCCATCTCATATTGATATCATTCTTACGTGTGCCACAACATAATCATAAATCATGCATCATAACCTAATAAATAAAATGGTTTTCATAAACATCATCCCATATTAACATAATCCATATAAAACAAATGGATACATTTCATCATAATAAGAATAAAAACATCAAAATAATAGAGAAATTATACTTGAAACATAATTATAATAAATAATGTCACCATAGATGGGAAATAGTTTTGAATATACACTTGAAATGAATTCTTGAGGGAAATATCCTTTTTACTTTAAAATCATTTCCTTTTCTAAAAATTCCATGTGATTTTAAAAGAAAATAATATTGTTTAAAATAATCATGAAATATAGTAAAGGAAGCTTCATGGAAATAAGGAATTACAAAAATATAATTATTCATTCATGCAGTATAAGTAAAAAAATCATTCTTCTCATACTTTTTTCTGAAAAAGTCAAAAAGTACCTTATATGGTAAACAAAGGAAAGATTACTTCAATAAAATGTTATAAAAGACAAAAAATGGTAAGAGTTAATTTCAAAATGCGTGGAAGAATAGTAAAAATTTTATGAAAACATTTTCATAATACATGCACATGGATGATAAATATAACCCCAGTAAAAACATATGCATAAACAAACTCGTATAAGAACGAGATTGGAATAATTATCCCTTACATTATGTACAATTTCTTCCATATGTGATTGAGACTTCTGTATAGTGGGTTTAAACAAATTATTAACTTTTATCCTAACCATAATAAGATTTATGATATCATATATGATTCAATTATGACTTTACATTAACCGTTCTTTTTTAAATTCCTTGTTAAATCAATGTTTTGGGTAAAATCGTTTCATTTATCATACGTGTCTCGATTTTTTGTTCATGATATTACTAATTATATCCTGATTTACATAATTACATAATGTAAAATATGATTTATATATAATATATATTCATCATATAAATATATATGAAATATCGATAAATGGAATGAAGTACACCGTTCATGGAGACGGTAGGCAGTACATACGCATGAACGCTGTTTTCATTTCCTTATTGAATTGAATGGAATTAAGTAAATGAAGCATATATGTACAAAATTCCAGTATCATTATTATGTAATATCTTTCCTAATTATTTATTATATATACTGTATAATCATTCTTGAATGGTTAATCATGGAAAATGAATCTCATCGGGTTCGTGGTGATGGTAGTCCGTACGTACGCACGAGCAACAATATCATTCTTTTGATATTAAAATCGTATATAATTGGATGGTATATCATATATACAAAATCCTCATAATTTAATATTTATTATTTATATCATTTATACTAATTATTATACCCATCCAAATGATTGAATGTTTGAAAAACAAACTACGCCATGACGTGGGGTCGGTAAGCCGTACGTATCCACTAGTGGTGACTTTTCATTCATAGGATGGATAAAATAACTAATATGGTTATACCATTTTTATAATAATATCATAATATATATAAGACAGTTGAGTTATTATTTTATAATGGAAACAACAAAAAAGGATGGTGTGGAAGAAGAAAGGAACTCGAAATATGTGGTGAGATATTTACCTCTTCTTCGGGTTCGTCATTTTGATTTAATCAAAAGGGATTCGTAAGTTGGATTTCCGACTAAAATATGTCCTCTAGGATGAAGGTAGGACAGTTGAGATGGAATTTGGGTAGGGGTTGTCTGAGCCGAATGTCTTTTTAGGTGTGAATTAGAGAGAAGGGGGAGTGCCCTTTTGTAAGTGGGGTGAGGGGTACCTTAGGAAAAACATACAATATTATTTTATAATAAATTAATATCTGGTAAAGTGACTTATTTCAAGGATAGGGTGGGGATGGGTCGAAATTCTCTCAGCCAGTAGGTTTTAGACTAGATTAGGTTACCATTTTAACCTTATCATTTAGATTTAACAATAAGTTAAATAATTTATCTTTTATTGTCTCTTCTTGTATTTTTAAAATCATTGGTTAATAAACTTACTATAAACTTCCAATCAAACCCCATCTGGTTCATTATTTTTATATATATTATTTTATAAGTCTTTTTTCCCGAACCTTATATTTTTACGACCATTATATTAATTAATAATATAATATTTTAATTAAAAACTCTTTTATGTCAATTTTGAAACTATTTGGTATTTTGTTTTTTCTAAATTTATAACAGCATTATTACTAAGAATAAAATTCATCTAACTAACTCTAATATGTTATATTAAGATTGATTTTTTTTAATTTATAAAAAATCTCAATTTACATTTATCTGGGTATTTATAATATCACTTATGTTAATTTTTCATTAATAAGGTAATTACTGCCTCATCATTGTGTCATAAATAAATTAAATTATTTAATTTCTAAAAATATAAATAAAATACAATTATATTGCAAATATTTTTATATTTCTAATTAATAATTTATTTGAATTTTTCTTATGTATAACCCTATACTAAAAATGTTTTAGTTATTAAACGTTGATTTTAACTAGTTTAAATAGACTTTAAATAAAATAATAATAAATGTCCTAATCTAATTAAAGTGGGCCTAAAGGGTAATATTTAATTACTCTGGTTTTTCATGGTCTAATTCCACCTATCCAATTGAATTAGGACACGTGTTAGTGTAATAATAATATCATTTTTACCCTTAATTACCCAATTTACTTTTAACCGTGGTAAATAAAATTAAAAAGTTACTATTCACAAAAAAATATTTTTATCTTATTGAACCACATTTTATTTAATGATATTAACTGTGTCTCTCAAATTTATTAAAAAATCAACTCACAGAAGCAGGAAAATTATGTTTTATATAAATTTGGAAATGATCCTAGGAGGTGGGTAAAAGACTGTAAAAAGTTCCATAAATTTTTTTTATATCTAAAATTATTAAAAATGACTACAATTAATTACATTGAACATATATAGGTATTATGTATCTATTTTGACCTAAAATAAATTTAAATAAAACAAAAGGTTATTTAAATAAAAGGTCGGTTTTAACCAATAACTGTGTGTTTTCACTATTCATAAAAAATTGTATGTTTTCAGAAAAATACCAAAAATTAACCCTAATCTAATTTCGATATTCTGAATTCAAAAATGAGGTCCATTTTTAATGAGAAAAACTACAAAAATTCAAAAAGTTGGTATTACTATTTAAAATGCAAGTTTATATAATATTTTAATAACATATCAAAGTTTAGTGATACTTAGTATTGCGTACAACGCAACCTATCGAGGAAGCTTGCTCTTGCATATAATGCAAGACAATAATAGTGTTGTGTATACAACAAGCTAATATGGTGTTGCGTATAGCACAAGATAATCTTGGTGTAGCGTAAACAAAAGACATCAATGATATTTAAAAAAAAATATTCCACAGTAAATATCCGTGTGTTACATTCTACCACCCTTAGAAATGAATTTTGCACTCGAAATTAGTCGAGGTTATAAAAGGTTTACCACATAAAAGTTTCATTCATTGAAACCCACATCGTAAAAAGGAATACTAAAACTTAATTTTTTTTAAAAGTAACGGTTACCCAAATTAACTCATCACTGGGTTTCCACATAGAAGAACATAGGTGAAAATATGGATATGGAAGTGAAATATAACCATCAAGTTCTGATGCAGAGTTGTAGAGAACATGGCTATGAAAAATCCAACAATCACAATGAAATAATTTTTTGATGATCTAAGGAAACATCTAAGACAATGTTTTTGGTTTTCAAGATCATTTTCTTAAAGTTGAAAACAAATTAGAATTAGAAGAAATACTTAATTGATTATGCTAGAATCTCAATGTTGGTAATTCCTTGAAGAATTTACACATCATCTATTAAATAAATGAAGTTGAATATGTCATTCGTGAAGTGTTAACAGATCATGCAATAGAATGATTGTTCATTCCACCTGTCTCAAACAAAAGGTTAGCAAAGCTATTAAATATACATAAGTCCATATATGGTGATATGAATCGTATATAGTTCTTAAAATGGACTTATACAGCATCTATCATAGCTATTAATAAAATAAAACTAAATGTTACAAACTAGGGACTTCCTGTAGGCCAGTGGTAGGCGATAAATACCTGTTACACTTCGATTGTGGGTTCAATTCCCGCAACCCTGTCTTACATGACAGGTTGTCACCTATCCTGCAGGTTGTCCTTTTTTATAAAACTATACGATTATAAAATTCCATCAATAAGATCGTAAAAAATTCTATCCTTAAACAATACTATCTAATGTCCAAATTAATCCATTCCATCCTTTAGGCTTATCAAAAATACTTCTGTCAAATCTCATACTATAAAGAAAATGGCAACTAGAAAGTTCATTTAACAAGAATTGAATACAATCATATTCCCCCATATACCCTATGATATATCTTGTTGGTCACATACCAAATATGTTAATTTCTTAATCATGTATCCTCTTGAAACATAAATTACAAAATAATCATTGTGAAAACAAGAATTCTATCAAATGTTAACTCGTTCCACGTACCAAAAGACCACAATTTCTCTGTACTCAAACCATGATATCAATTTGTCATTATATCAGTCATGAGCTCACTAATACCATCAAACATCTCATTATCTCATTATCGCATCATTATGTGCATATCATCTTCTTTCCAAAAATATCTGAATAACCTTTCATGGTTGCCGGTGCCATTCAACATATACTTTCAAATACTTTAAGAAAAACAATAGTGTAACAATCCTTATATGATTATTTATTCCATAGTACCATTAAATTACCCAGACAACATAACTATTGATAAACATAAAATCATTCCACTACCTTTACAAACCATTTACCAAGATTCTTCATTTTATTCCTCAACACTTCTTTTATCTAATCTATACATTGTTGACACTTCATCATCAACAACATAAATACTACTCATACGACCTTGCTGATTCTCTTCAAGAGATTTTCCCTTGGGTCATTGTTTTTCATAATTCCCATACATTCAACATTTAAAACATTTAATCGTTGTTGATGTCTTAGAAATACCATTATACTGGTCCATGGTGTCAATTGAACCTTTTCCCTTTCACTTACTAGCTTTGTTTCCTTATTTTCCACAACCAAAGCATCTTCCAGTTCCTTGGAAACATTCTCCATGATTCCTCTTCCCACATGATTTACATGACGTAAATTGAAATTTATTTCCTCTATGATCATCATAAAAATCCATCATTCCCTTATTAGCTGAGTCAGGAAACATACCAAAGTTGAGATTATTGATCATATCATGAGATTGATGATTAGTCATAATAACGATATGTGGACTTCCAGATCCAATTTCATTTGGTTTCTCACAAATAATATCATTCCACTATCCATCATATTCTATATTATAATTAATCTTCATGTTTCCAGCCATTTTTTTAAAAGCCAAAAAGAATAGTGTTAGAGGCAAAAAAACATGATTGGAAAACAACATAATAAAGGGGGAGTACCTTCAATATATAACATCTTTGGTTTAATTCTTTTATCTTTACCGTAATTCTAGGACTACAATATATACATATACTTAACCATTAAGACATCCCTAGACATTCCTTAGAAATATCTCTAGTGATTTCACTATAGTTTTCTCATCCTAGTTTCCAATGGATGTCTAAACCTTCACTCTGATACCAATTGTAGACACCCAATGCCTGACGTACAAGGACATTACATTACTTTTTCAGAATCAATAATATATAAGAAAAACACCCATGGAATGAATTAGTTTAGTGTCTTTGGAATCATGAATCATAATATTCTAAACATGGTGAAAGATCTTCAAAATCTCCGATAATGATCTTAACCTTTTGTTTTCATACCCATAACCATTCATTGAATCCTAGGGAAAAGAAAATATATAATGGGTGTGCTCAAATTCTCAGTAAGTGTAAGCAGGGAGAAAAAAAAATATATTTTAACATAAAAAAACATGAAAATAACGTTTAAACATTAAAATCTTGAGTTGTGAAATAAATCATTGCAGTATGTAAGGAATAGATCATAAATGAACGTTATCCATGATAAAATAGCATGGGAATAAAACATGTAATTGTGGAAACCATTAAGCACATGTTATGACTTCCATAGTAGCCAAGGCATTGTAATACATACCATCATAGTGGACAATGTCCATTACGGAACTAGGATTACTTACTGTTCCAACCCAGTATTACCGAACTATATTCACTTTCTATTCCAGCCATGTCTATCTCATGAGATATAAATCATTACCCAATTCATTGGATGGAGATATAGGTCCCAAATATCTCATATTGAAATCATTCATATGTTTTTTACAAAACAATCAAAAATCATGCATCATAACCCAAACAATAAAATGGGTTTCATAAACATCATCTCGTCTAAACATAATCCATTTAAAAAAATGAATACATTTTATCATAAGATAAATCAAACCATGAAAATGATAGAGACATTATACTTGAAACATATTTATACGAAATAATGTCACCGTAGATGGGAAATAGTTTTGAATAAAAACTTGAAATGAATTATTGATGAAAATAATATTTCTTCTTCAAAACCATTTTCTTTTCTGAAAATTCCATGCACTTTTAAAACAAACAAATGTTGTACAAAAATTTATTAAATCTTGTAATGGATGATTCATGGAAATGTGGCATTATGAAACCGTAAAAATCCATTCATTCCTTATAAGTTAAAAAACATTCTTCTCGTACTTTTTCCAGAAAAGTCCAAAAGTACCTTATATGATAAACAATGGAACGATTCCTTCAATAAAATGTTGAAAAATCCAACAAAGGGAAAAATGAATTTAAACATACGTGTAAGAATATTAACTATTTTATGAAATGGTTTTTAGAAAACATGGACATGGATAATAAGTATAACCCCATTAAATACATATGTCTAAACAATCTCGGATAAGAACGAGATTGAAATAATTATCCCTTACCTTATGTACAATTTCATCCGTATGTGTCTGAGACTCTTGTATAGTGGGTTTAAAAATATTATTAACTTTTAAAATAACCATAATAATATTTATTATATCATATTTGATTCACTTATGAATTTATATTACCCATTCTTTTATAAATTCCATGTTAAAGCAGTGTTTTGGTGAAATCGTTTCATTTATCGTACGTACTGCAACTTGATGTTCTTGATGTTATTACATATATCCTGATCTAATTAATGACATAATTTAAAAAATGATTTATATATAATATATATTCACCATATAAATTTATATCACAGATCGATAAATGAAATGAAATACACCGTTTATGGAGACGGTCGGCTGTACATATGCATGAACACTGTTTTCATTTCCATATTGAATTGAATGGAATTAAATTAATGAATAATATATGTACATAAATCCATTAACATTATTATGTGTTATCTTTCATTATTATTTATTATATATACTTTATAATCATACTTGAATGGTAAATCATGTAAAATGAATCTCCTCGTGTTCGCGTAGAGGGTAGTCCGTATGTATGCACGAGCGACAATATCAATCTTATGATATTAAAATCGTATATAATTGGATGTTATATCATATATACAGAATCCTTATAATTTAATTATTATTTTTTATATCATTTATACTCATTATCATACACATACAAATGATGAAATGTTTGAATAACCAACTACACCACAACGTGGAGATGGTAAGCCGTACGTACACAAGTGTGGTGACTTTTCATTCATAAGATGGATAAAATAACTAATATTTTTATACCATTTCTGTAATAACATCACATTATATAGGAGATACTGTAGTTATTATTTTATAATAGAAACAACAAAGAAGGAGGAAGTAGAAGAAGAAAGGAACTTGAAATATGTGGTGAGATATTTACCTATTTATCAGGTTCTTCCTTTTGATTTGATCAAAAGGGATCCTTAGGTTGGATTTATGACTAATGGAAGGCCTCTAGGATGAATAGAGGAATGTTGAAAGGGTATTAGGGAATGTTTTGGCCGAGACAAATGGATTTTGAGATGTGAATTAGAGAGAAGGGTGAGTGCCCATTTTTATGTGGGGTGAGGGGCACCTTAGGAAAAAAATAAAAATATTATTTTATAATAAATTCATTTTCGGTTTATAATAGATCCAAAGTGAATTATTTCGAGGATATGGTGGGGTTGGGTCTAAAACATATCAACCAATAGGTTTTAGACATGTTATGTTACCATTTAAACCTTATCATTTAGATTTGACTCTATGTTATATAATTTAACTTTTACCGTGTCTTCTTGTATTCTAACACTATATAGTTAATAAACTCACTATAAACTGCCAATCGATCCCCAATTGGTTCCATAATGTTATATATAGTATTATATATGACTTTTTTCCGATCCTTGGATTTTAGTACCATTATATCAATTAATAATATAATATATTTTTTAAAAACTCTTTTATGTCAATTTTGACAATATTTGGTATTTAGTTTTTTATAAATTTATAACAGCATTATTACATAGAAATAAATTCATGTAACAAATTAAAATATGATATATTAACCCATAAAATTAGTTTAATTCAGAAAAATTATAACATTACATTTATTTGGGTATTTATAATATCAATTACGTTAATATTTCATTAATAAGGTAATTACTGTAACATCATTCTGTCATTAATAAATTAAATTATTTTATGTCTAAAAAATATAAATAAAATACCATTATGTAGGAAATATTTTTCTATTTCTAATTAATATTTTTTTTCGAATTTATCTTATGTATAACCATATATTAAAAATCCTTTAGTTATTAAACATTGATTTTAACTATTTTAACTCTTCATTAAATAAGATAATAATAAATGTCCTAATCAATTCCAGGTGGACCTAAAGGGTAATATTTTATTCCTAAGGTTGCTTTTGGTAAACTTACACATATCCAATATAATTATGAAATTTTTTATGGTAATAATAATATCATATTCACACTTAATTACCCAATTTACTTTTAACCGTGGTAAATAAAAGTAAAAAGTTATTATACACCAAAAATTATTTTTATCTTATTGAACCACATTTTACATACTCATATCAACCGTGTCTCTCTGATTTTTGAAATTCAACTCACAGAAAAGGTAAAATTATTTTTTATGTAAATTTGAAGATGGTCCAAGGAGGTTGGTAAAAGACGGTAAAAAGTTATAAATAAAATTTTTATATATATAAAATTATTATAAAATTACTCCAATGAATTACATTGAACATATATAGTTATTATGTATATTTTATGACCTAAAAAATTTAAATAAAATAAATGATTTTTTAAATAAAAAGTCAGTTTTATCCAATGACTCGGTGTTTTCACTATTCATAAAAAATTGTAAGTTTTCAGATAAATACCAAAAATTCACCCTAAGCTAATTTGGATATTCTGAATCCAAAAATGAAGTCCATTTTGATTGATAAAATTTATAAAATTTCCAAATGTGGGTATTATTATTCATAGCAGCTAGTTTATATAATATTTTAATAACATATCGTTGGTTAGTGAAACTCAGTATTGTGTACAACACAAGCTATCGAGGAAGGTTGCTCTTGAGTGTAACACAAGACAAGAATAGTGTTGCATCTACTACAAGCTAATATGGTGTTGCGTATAGCGCAAGATAATCTAGGTGTAGGGCACAACATAAGATATCAATGAAACTAAAAATAATAATATTTCTCATAAAATCTCAGTGTGTTACATTAATAATATATCATTTAATATCCAATTGGTTCTTATTTTAATTAATTATTAGTTGTTAACCCATGAATTCATGTTATAGTTATATAAACCATATATTTTCATTATATAATTAATATTATTAATAACAAGTAACACAATGATTAGTTTATAACAGGATATATTAAATAATAATATTTTAATAGTACATAGTTATTTTTGTGAAACATAGTATTATGTGTATCAAAAGTTATTCTGGAAGGAATATTTTGAGTGTAATGAAAGCTATCAAGTAAAGTATCTCTTTAATATGATTCAACATAAATCATTGTTGTGTGAATAACTTTCTATATTATGTATATAATTTATTAAAAATTCTAAATATATAGTACAGTGTGAAGATATTAAATTACCTTATGCACATACTGATACATGTCACTAAAGCTATAAAATTCAATGTTCAACTATAGAATTTCATTTTCGTTTCATTCTACCCACCCTTATTAAATTATGTCCTCGAAATTAAAAAATTGAACATGGTGATAAATTGTCTTATTTTTCCAATGTTGATGTCACACATCCTGAAAAGGGATAATAAAACAACCTCTAGAAAAGAGATAATCATAAGTACAAAGGTCACATGGATGACCATGTAACAAGGTATTTATGTAGTAGAACATTGTTGGAAAGTATATATATGTAATCAGAAGAAATACATAAATATTTATAGAGATTTATTAAGGTCATCAATTAAAACCAAGTGAATGATCAATATAATATTTAAGGCCTCAATGAAATAAATTTGTGATGGTTTAGAAGGAAACTGGTTTAGCAGAAATTAAAATATTTGGGAAACATTTTTTCCTATTTCATATTATAAATGTTCACTAATTCTTTTAATAACATCGAATATTAAAAAATATCTATCGTTTATTTTTTTCAATTTTATTTGAACTATCCTAAATTTTTTTCTTATTTTAATCAAATTATAATTCATCCCTTTAATCCAATAAATTAAATTACAATAATGATTTTATATGCCTTAACACCAACAATATTATTTTAGAATAAATATATTATTCTGAAATATATTACATTAATATTCATAATAGTATATTTTTTTTATTTTTTCACCCAATTAGTATATTAAATTATTACACAATATTGACTTAATAATTATTTTATTAAAGGATATATCAATTAAATGTTATTAATAATATTATCATAAATAAAAAATGTTCTAATAAAGTGGTAATATAAATTTCCTATATTCTATTGTCCCCTTAGGGTTATTATAAATTATTTTTTCTCAAGGATAACATCTATTTTTGATATTTTTCAAAAATCCATGAAATGAGAAGTGAGAAAATGAAATAATTGATATTTTTTCAAAATAATGGTTTATTAAATTATTTGAAAACCAGAAACCATTTTCAAACATAATTAATAATTAATATATGGCCCAAATGTTATAAATTAATTATTTTTTATCAAATTTTCATCAAATAAGTCAATATTTTACCCATTTAAAATTGATATATTTGGTACCCTAGTTAAAATTAAATATACTAACTAAGTGTTAAATTGAAGAGATAAGGTTTTCATGGACATAAAAACGTGTTTGACATTTATGTGATTACTATATTACCACCCAATCACATCTCTTATTCAAAATTAGTACATTTTAATGGTTATTATGTGGGGTTTGAGTTTTTTTATATATTAATATTTATGAGGTTTCCAAATGTTCCACTAACATCAATTACAAAAGGATACCTCCTCCTTCATTTCCCCACAACTCAATAAGCCTTCATGTTCATACATACGCTGAACGTTTCTTTTCTCAACTACCCTAGTTAGATTCTAGAGGTGTTGGTATTCTCAAAATACCAACTCTATTTTCATTAAAGGAAAGTTTAAAAGAGAGCATGTCAAAGAAGAGGTAATCTCCTCTACAGATTTTTTCATATTTCTTTCTATATGTACTTTTAATTAATGAGTTGTTTTATTATAAAATAATAAATATAGTATAACTTATATACATAAATTTCATTATAATTATGAAATAACCACATTAAACTTTTTAGCCATCCTATGAAAGACAATATCACCATGGGTGCGTACGTACGACTTACCGTCTCCACATCGTGGTGTAATTTGTGATTCACCACCACCTTACATGGATGGGTATTAAAATGGATTGAATAATAATGTATGATTATTATAAAATGATATTTATTCTGAAATACAGTACACCATTTAAATATATACCATTCAACAAATATGGAAATCATATCTTCATTGGTGCGTACATACACCTTACTGTCTCCATTATGCAATGTGATTCGTTCTAAATGAAAACCACTAAAGCATTATTATAAAATTGTACTTAGTAAATAAATATGCTATTAATTATTTTAATATATAGTTATAATTTTGTAAATATGAAATAAGAAGAATAATCACAACTATTTCTAAAAAACATGCATACGATCATAATGTAGTTAAAACCTGATTAATGAATAACTAATAATTGTTAAAAAAACATAGGTGAATATGACCATATACGATGACCATGATTCTAGAGTATGTTAATATCATTATATAAATCATTATAATGTATTTTTAGACACATAAAAATAAATTATTAACTATATCAAGGGACAATTTTGCAATCTCATTTTTATCCAATAATGTTTATACATAAGTATTTACTAGGTAAATATTTATTATCCATTTCCATGATTTCTAATAATATTTACATAAATTGTTTAGTAATATTAAATTTATTTTTAATCTCATGTTTACCTATTTTTTCTTTTACTAAATGGGATGGATGGAATTTTTCTTTAGTTTACAAGATGTGGTTCTTTTTGACTTTTCAAGTAAAAGTATGAGGAGAATATTTTTTTAAATAATTCGAAATGAAATGATTATTAGGGTTTCATGAATCCTTATTGACCATGATTCTTACCGTAAAATATTTATAGTTTACTTTAAATTAATCATTTTATCTCTAAATTTCATGGCAATTTGAGAAACGAAATTTTTTTTGAAGATGAAATAATATTTCCTATAAAATTAAGTTCATGTGTTTTAGAAAATTATTGTCCATCTTGGATGAAACATTTTTTAATAGGGTTATTTTTCTATTTTTATTTATACTATGATTTTATTCATTTAATTATGGAATGAAATTTTATATTAATTATGTTGTGATTGATTTATTTTTAGGAAACTCATTCTATTTATTGGGTTATGTTATGATGAATGATTTATTGTTTGGTGGAGCCTAATATAATGATTTCATTATGAGATAGGTGGGACCTATACCTCCCTCCAATGCATTGGGTAAAGATTTATATGTGACGAGATTAACATCGATGAACCAGAAAGTATATCTGGTTTAGTAATAGAGGGATGGAATGACCTGTAAATATAGTTTAGTAATACATGGTTGTAAGGACACGTAAACCTGGTTTTGTAAAAGACATTGTCCATTAAGATGGTCTTGGAAGCAATTTCCTGTCTACTATGGAAATTATATTATGTGATTATTTTTTTCCCACCTCCTTGTTCAATTCCAATGCTATTTTATCATGGTTTACATTCTATTATGATATACTCTTTACAAACATCCACGATTTATTTCATGACTCATGATGCTGATATATAAACATTATGTTCATGTATTTACATTCTCATGTTATGGTTTGTTTTCTGTTCTCAATATTTACCCATACTGAGTATTTGAGCTCACCCTTTCATAAGATTCTATTCCCCAGGATATAAATAATGGTTTTAGGTAGGGAAAAAGAAGGGGAAGGACTTTATAGGAGATGTTCATGATCTTTCACCATGTTAGATGATTGTGTTCCTTGTTTCAAAAGACACTAAACTAATATAGTATCTGGGAGTCTATTTTTTTCATGTATTTTTTATTATGTAAAAGTAATGTAATGTCCAGTTAAATCAATCATGGGATGTAGAGTTGGTATTAGAGCAATATTTTAGTCATCCTTTGGAAACTAAAAAGCAATAACTTTAGTGAGATCCCTAACTATATTAATAAGGCATTACTAAGGATGTCCCTATGGTTTTGTAAAATTATAGGTTCCAGTCGTAGAATAATGGTAAGGATAACGAATATCCAAGGATTAAACCTGATATGTTAGAGATTGAATGTTCTTCCCCATGATTATGTTTTTTTCCTAGTAGGATTTTTGCCTCTCACATTATTATTTTAGGATTTTAGGCAATGGATGGAACCTGAATAAACTGTGTTAATGATCAATGCACTGGGCAATGCATTTTATTTCTTCATGAACAACCAAATGTTTTTGGAGATGAAATAGAAAAATTTATTTTGATACATACACATTCTATGAATCACTCGAGACTTCCACGTCAGAAGAGAACAGAAAAACATTCTATTGAGTCCTTAATGAGGAAACATCCACCATCTTTCAGTGGGTTTTCTGATCCACTTGTTGTAGAATAATGGATCAGTACCAATGAAAAGATATTTTCCATCCTTTTCTATTATGAACATGAAAAAGTCATTTTGGTTATTTTTTGTTTGATGGTAAAGCAGAACAGTGGTGGACTCTAATTATGAATACAATGCAGGAAGATGAAATTAAATCCATCGAATGGGTTAACTTCAAGATATTGTTTTCAATATGTTCTTCCACTTTATTCTTCAAAAAAAAAATATAAAAGGGGTTTCTTCAACTTAATTGGAATAATGATGAATTTTTTGGTTCATACGAGTAAAATTTTACAAGACATTCAAGGTATACTTTTGGTTTTATCATCCAACCTGAATGTGAATTTGATCGATTATTCAGTGGATTAAAAGAATGTTTTTGTGGGAATTGGCTATAAGAGACTTAATTAGATATTAAGATATTTTTCATTGTAATATCAAGGATGAAATATAATTTGGTGTTAAATATCAATCTCGTGTTTTTTAAAATAAAGGAATGATAGAGGTCAAGGTAATATCTCAAAACAATGGTGAGTAAAAGAAGAATGTTTCCATATTCTCAAACTGTGTAAATAAGCTTGGTGGAGATTGCCTTAAAGGAACTAGAAAATGTTTCGAGTGTGGAAAATAAGATCATCGAGTATTTGAGTTCCTAATTAATGGGAAAAATGATGCTAATGATGTGAATAGATAAGAGAATACAGAGTACACACCACCAACACATCAATGCTACAGGTGTGTGGAAATGGGGCGTTATACTAACCAATTCCCTAATACAAGGGTTAATGATGATCAACTTCAGAAAATGCTTAATAAAAAAGGCAAAGGGATGTCACATGTGATCACTATTATTTAAGTTGAGTATGAAAACAATGTGGTTGAATGATTAAGTGTTTGTGTAATGGGATCAAAAAATAGTGTTGTTGAATATATTTTATAGTATTATGGAATATTGAAATATCTCTGTATTGGTCAAATGTTATTTTCAAAAACTGTATGATACTATTATCCGTGAAAATTGATTGAATATTTTCAGAAAGCACATGATATGTGCATAATTATTGGATAAAGAGATAATGAGATGTTTGATAGTATTAATGTTCTCATGACTGATAAAATGACAAAGATATATTATGGTTTTAGTGTATATAATATTTTATATTTTTGGTGTGTCAAAACAATTAATTTTTATAGAATTCATGTATTCAATAATGTTCTATGAAAATTCATGTTATTTTCATGTTTTAAGAGAATACATGATTAAGGTATTCATATGTTTGGAATATGACAACCAAGAACCACCTTATAAGATATGGGAGATAAGTGTTATGTCAATATGGTTCACCACTTTTTTACATTTTATATTTTCATTATTTGGAATGATATTAATGTTAACCATTTATGTATAGTATATGTTATATTCTGATTGATGTTTGTTAGATTAATGTATCATCTCACTATAGGTGGAATTATTCATACTTGATAACCTGTTCTAACCATTTTGTTGATAGAGATGGAGTGCACTATCATTCTATCGCATGATCTCTTAACTCTTCAGTAATGAAAAGTTCAACATCATTTATTTAATTAATATATGAAATGTAAGTTGTTCATGTCATGAAAAACGGTGAGATTGTACCAAAATTAACTAATTATTTATCCTCATGAAAAATTCATCATCTTTAAGAAATGAGTCTTGAAAACCAAAAAATTTATCATAGTACCTTTTAATTTGATGAATCAGATAGTCCCTTATATCATTGTAGATTATTGGATTTCATGTATTTAATGTTCTCCAACCATTGTTCTCTATTACTATCCATCAAAACATGACAGTTATATTTCTCTTCCATATCCATGGTTTCACATCCCACATATGTTGTCCTATGTGGAAACCCATTGATCAGTTACATTGGGTAACCATTATCTTTATAACATTTATTTTTAAAATGAACTTTTAGTATTCATTTTTACGATGTTTTTTTCTCTAATAAACATAAATGTATTAATACTTTTATAACCCCAAAAAAATTTAGAGGGAGAAATTAAGTTTAAGGGGGTAGAATATAACACGATGAGATTTTATGAGATAGATTCATTTTAATTTATTTGACATGTTTTGTTGTACTCTACACAAATATTATTATGAAATATCAAAAACATCGTATTATCATTCAGTATATGCAACACTAATCTTGGATTGCATTATATGCAAGAGAGACATTTCTCAATAGGTTGTGTTTTACAGAATACTGAATTTCACTAAACGATGATATATTATTAAAATGTTTTTATAAAATGGGATATAAAATACACATTATAAATAGTATTAACAAAATTTTGAATTTTATATTATCAATAAATTCATCTTGTGTATTTTAAACACATGATATAAGAACAGATTTACTTTCTCAGATAAAAGATATATTTTTTAAAATGAAATTTTGTTGCCTTTTCATTACACACCAATTTTAAATCCAGTTTTTAAAACTTTTATATAATATATTTGAATAATTAAATTTTTTTTAGTGCAGAATATTAAAATTTACTTTGTTTTAGTTTTTTTATTTTTCTAATAAGTTTTTTTATTTTGAAAAATACTGAAAATAGTAATTCTTTTATTTTAAAAACATTTAATAGTTATATTATCTTTTCAATTAGTTTTTAATTTTAATTATTTAAATTTTATCTAATTATGGTTTTTGAAAATGATTCTACACATGAATTTATTATAAAGACATTTTCCATTTAAAAATGGACATTATTGAAAAAAGTTTTTTTCGTGGCTTTTTAAATGTTTTATTTTAAATTTAATTCTTGAACATCTGTGTGATGAATTTTGAAAAATTGATTTAAAATAGGGTTTCAAGAGGTCCAAATATGGTATGTAGTTCTCTCTGAGTTTTGACTAATAGGAATAGTATCCATGATAATTTTATTACAATGTTAAAGGGTAAATTAGGTAATTTAGGTTAAAAATAATACTATAATGACTGTAAAATGACCAAAACAAATGAATTTTTTTCTGAGAGTAATTGGACCATTAAAAATTGAGGATCTGTAACATCCCAGGTAAATAAAGAATACGACATATTTTATATTTATTAATATTTGTGAAATAAATATTAATTTTTCTTTAAAGGTGTTGCTATGTTCAATAGCGTACCCGATACGCAACAACGGGTTTCTTTGGAATCTTACGTTGCACACTAATAATATAATATTATTATTTTAAATGGTAGTTAACTCCAAGCTATTGTATTGGTGGGAATGAAAAAAACTAACTACAATGAGATTATATAGATGTTTGTTAAATGTATTTATATTTATCCAATAAAAGTTAAAGGCTTAAAAAGTGAATGGATCTAATTTTAAGAATAATTTTCATTAAAAGGGCGATTTATCATCTTTTCACGGAGAACCCTTTTTGAATATAGTTCTGGTCACATGAATACATTCTATATGACCAAATAAACTCCTTCATTAGAATGGGGACATCAAAATTTACTTCGTGAAATTTGTTGGAATTTTTCCGATAATGTTCATTTTTTAATGAATAGTGAACAATATTGTATTTTAATTCAAAAGTGCCTTTTAATATAATTCATTTATATGGTTAAATTATCATTATAATTGGTTTTAATGTGAAGTTTAAATATATTTAGACCATTTAATCCAATTTTGGTCATTGGAATTAATTTCACTTTGAAATTGGACATAAAAAAGTATCAATCTTTTGATAGTTGTTGTTTCTAAAAAACACGCTATTTGTTTTAACAGCGGGAATTAATTTTAAATTAATTAATGCCCCTTCTATGTATTTACATTGAAAAAGTAGACAAAAATTTTGAATTCGGAATATCAAATAATTCTTAGGCTGAAATTTTGGTAAATGTTTTGAAAAACATCAATTTTTGATGAATAGTGAAACCACTTAGTGGTAGTTAAAAAAACTGACCTTTTCATTTAAATGAAATTTTACCACATCATTGAATTGAATTAAAAAAATAAGACAGACATAGTTGTTATCAATATGTAAAATGTGGTTCATCAAGATGAAAATAATATTTGGTGAATAGTAACTTTTGTCTTTTATTTACCGCGGTTAAAAATAAATAAGGTAATTCAAGGTTAAAAGAATATTATAATAATTCAAAATTACCTTAACACTTGTCTAAACCTTATTTGTTGAGTCATTTACGATCATTAACATCTTTGGGTCTATTTTGGTACCCCTTTAAGCCACTTGTGTGTGATAATGACAATTTCAAATAATTAACTTAAAGAAATGACAAAAATGACCAAAGAAAATATCATTTAGTAAATTAATTTTTAGAAGGGGACATATAAATTATCTATTAGACTATAAAAATTGATTATAAAGATAAAAATATTTACTACATTTTGGTATTTTTTTTAAAAAATTTAGACATAAAATAAGTTAATTTATTTATGACACAATAATGATACAGTATTTACCTCATTAATAAATGATTTAAATAAATAAGATTATAATGAATAAATTAATATCCAAAACATGTCCAATTTTTATTGTATGATTTTATTTAGAATATGGTCCATCTTATATTCGACCTCAAAGATTTGTGGACCATTAGAAACAAAATATCATTATATTATAAAATAATTTTTTCACTCATTCATAAAGAGCCCCTCCACTCCTTTATAAAAAGAGACCACTTCTAACCAATTCCTCACACCTCTCAAGCCATTTGGATCCTCCAAACCCTGACCAATTAATCTCTCAACATCCCTCTCCTCCTCTTATAATCCTTACCTTAGGACGATGTCACTTCAAGAAGTCCTTTGGTTCAAATCAAAGAGAGTTAACCAAATTAAAGGTAGCCATTTCTCTTAAATTGTTTTCATTTATTTAACTTCTCCAATCCCTAAAATATTTTTATTTATTTATTTTGTAACAAAACCATTATCCCAAAAAAACTAGGATGTTTCTATAATATTTATTTGATCTACAATTACACACACCTCCATCTAATGGATGATGAACATAATGTTTCTGTTGATGGAATACTAACACCTCACGAAACGATGATTGTTCAATTACCTCTTACCACCTCTCATGGTGGCCATTATGATGGAACTGTATTTATATAGGATATATATTATGTTTATGATCTCCTTATTCTTCTGTACCTACCATTTTTATCATGCCTTTACAGTTTCCATAGTGGGTAAATACGATAATCTCAATTGAGGAAGTGAGGACTACCGCCCCCTCAAAGTGATTTGATTCGTTAATTCCTTATGTGGGATGCATAAAGGATGGAGTTAAAGATATTATATATGATATTGTACTGGAGTTATAATATATCTATGTATAATTATGTTTTATTTCTATTAAAATAATAAATAGAAATGAAAGTAGCGTTTATGCGTACGTACGACTTACTGTCTCCATGAACGGTGCATTTCATTTCATACCTCTAAATGTTATGAACTATTATAAATACATGTATATACTTGATATATATGATATATATGTTATATGAATCATTAATATACTTCTGGATATAATAAATAATTGACCACATAAACAACATGTAATTCTAAGAAGTCCATTTTTGACTCAAGTACCAAATATCGACAAAATGAACATTATTAACTTAAATGGTTACATAATGTTAATAACAGTGTAATAAGTGATATAAAAGTAATAATAAACCTTAAAAAGGTTTTTAAGCAAGTAGAAATTATATTTAGTTTATTATTCATGATATTATAGAACGATCAAGTCAAGTCGGACAGGAGGTAAGGGGTCTGACCTCTCTCTTTCTTTTCAAGTACTCTCTTTTATGTCATTTCATTTATTCTCCTTGTTCATATGTTGGAGGATGTTCTTTTATATTCCCCTAACTATAATTTTTAATTTCATATGATGAGATACCCTATATTACTCTCATCAATTAATTTTATTAATTTTTAAGTGGCACTGTTAGGCTGTTCAATTTTTGTAAGGGATTTTCTTATCTCACTTTCAAATCAGTGATATTTCCATTGTTAGCAACTTATTTATTGTATGTGGTGTATGTACTGCCCATGAATGTATTCCCCATGTAAAACAAATTAAATTATGGGTAATTAAATATTCATTTTATGATCCATCTATCATGTGGTGTATGTTTCAAAAGTTACCAAATCGGTAAGGGAACCTTTCACCATCCTCTTTCTACAAGACTTCTTTTTGTTATGAATTTTAATTTACATCTTATTTTGTTGGGATATGTTATTCTACATCCTTATTGATGTAAATTTTATGTCCATGTGATGAGATACCCATTTTTATCTTATAAACTCATTTTCTGAATTTTAATGTGACACTGTTAGGCTATCGAATTTTTGTAAAGGGACTTCGTAACCCAATTTCAATTTGTTGGGTTAAACTTTTACTTGTTGATTATGTTGTGCTATAAATATGTGTGAATTACCTCTGATTGTTTTACACATAATATCCACTTATATTGTTTGAATTTATATTTGTCACACATAAATTATGTCATTGATTTATCCTTAATCTAAGGATACCGTCTTTATAAGAGACTTCGTCTCAATCTCTTTTCATTGAGGCATACTTTGTTTTAATAAACGACTTTCTTTTATATTCTATATAAAAACCCTTGAATATTCAAAAGGAATATTTTTATATGATGAGTTTTACTAAACGACAAAATGGACTGTTTTTTTAAGTGGTGACAACGACCTTCCGCCACCGCAAGTATTATTTGATCATTGGCTTCCTTAACAAGCCAGAATGTTTTTTAAAAGAAAAAATAAATACCATATACTCATTTTACGTATTTTGGTATTGAAAATGATTTTGATAATGGATTTATTATTTCAATATCATGAAATGATATTTTATTATTGCAATGTGGAAATGTTATCTTTCCTTTATGCTTTTGTTATGCATTATGATTATGTTATGGTTCTTGGGAATTATTAATATATATGGGTGGTTCTGTGATAAACCGAGGGCGGGTTTGCCCGAGATAGCTCTCCAATGCATTGGGTAATGTGACGGATGTAAACGTGAATGTTTCTCCTAATAAATTTAGGGAATATACTGTGATGGGTATTCTAAATTTGACTCCCTACGTAGCTTTGATAACTATTATCTAAGTTTGATATGGATGCCATAAGTAACCTTAATGATTTATGATTTATATGTGTTATTCATAAATCATATGATTTTGTAAGGTATGTTATGATTGAAAAGTATTGGTTTCATTGATTTGTAATTATTGATGGGATAATGTTTTATTTCCTTATTTTATAACCCTTACTGAGCTTTTTATGCTCATCCCAAGTTTTTGAAATGTTTTTCACAGGACATAAAGATGAATATGGTCAAGGAATGGATCAAATAAAAGCCATGCTGTCTAAAACATTGAACTAGACATGTTTCTTTTCAATAGTTTTTATTATATGATAAAATTGAAACTTAGTAGTATTGTTGACATGTAATATTCATGTTTTTATGTACTAGTTATAGACTAATTCTCTAAAACTCTAAACCTGAAAAGATCCTCAATGTGAATTATTCGTTTAATTCAAGATTATGTAATGTTTTAAGGCCGGGTCCTTATAGTTGGTATCAGAGGTCGATTTATACAACTTTAGGGATTAGGAATTTTCGATAGACATATGGTTAGTCCCTTTCTATTAATTTAGATAATCGTTGTTTTATAAATTTTTTTGATCATGGAATGGCAGTTACAAATGGAAGGAGGAGGATCTCAAATGACATTCCTATCTCTTCCTGTTGACATGCTTGTAATAATTATTGCAATGTCATGTTCAGATGACTGTGAAACTTTTTCTAGCATACAACTCCCTTGGAAGTAGTTGTTTGAGATATCAAACTCTTCCACTATACATCGTTATCATCATGGACTATTGGTTGTATTAAAAAGAATCATATTTTCCCAATATTCTCATAATTTCAAGAATGGTAAACATTATCAAGGAATTTTCAAATATTTTACCTTATCACAAGATTTTGAAGCATATTATGATTTTAAAAAAGGTGATGAAGAATGATACCCTTGCGCACCCTTTTTATATTTTAATTCAAAATAAAGTCTCTCCGCACATACTTATGGTATTTTAAAAGGACCATTAATCGAAAGTTTCAACTCAAATTCATTTCAACTGTTTTATAGAAATCATGTTTTATCATATGTTTTGAAATTATATTTCATACATCATTATTTTCCAAAACATGTATTTATATGAACACTCATATGACCCATGTTGTACAAGGTGTAATTGGATGGTGGAAAAAAATGATTTTGAAGGATCTTTAAATCAGTTTTGCAATGCATAGACCTTCTACCTACGTTAACAAGATGACAATGAAACCAAATGGACACCATTATTAAGGTATAATGTTATTCATTTTGGGTTTGTTTTATTTTATCATTTGGTGGTTAAATAAGACATCAAGAATTAAGATCTTGAGATCACAATGAATTAGGATAAAAATGAGTGGTATATGTAAACCATTGAGGTTGAAACATGTTAGGGTTATATTTGAGTTTTATAAAAAGGAAAAACCGTAGGATGGGTGACAACCCGTCGCATCTGGCAAGGCTTCAGGAATCAAACCCACAACTGAAGGGTGACAAGGGCGTATCACCTACCACTAGCAGACTTGAAGTCCCTGGTTAGTATGACTTATTATTTTTAGTAAAATGTTTTTATGAAACAAGAATAAGTTTATTTTTTGAAATTATGTTTTATCAAATGGATATAGTTAGTATTGAAAAATGATTTAGTGATTATGTGTTAAAAGGTTGTGGTGGAAGACATTCTCTCATTTGAGGAAACAATATATGCGTAATGAAGATAGAATACTATGGGATTTCAATTGTGTAATAATGGTTGAAATTTTATTTTATAAGAATCTATGTTTTTAGTATGGACACATAATTATTTGATTTATTTATGAAAATGATTAACCTATCATAGACAATATGTGATTAGGTTAATTACTTTTCAATATGAGACTTTATGAGAAACTGGTGTTACTTGGAGATTAATGTCAAGATATATCTTGGGAGTCTATCTAATTAAATCCTAATGAGATTTGGGTTACAATTAATGTATGGATTAATTTTGATGAATTTTAGGGACTATTGTTTATTGAATGGTCTTTGTTGAACTTTGGGTTTTGGTTAGACAAATTTTGGAGACTAAGAGTAGTTTTTCATTATGTGAAAGTTTATCTTTTGGGGGGATTATCTGATCTTATAATAAACATTTTGGTTTTAGATAATATATAAATACATGGGAAATATATAGTTAATCTTTTGTGTATTATGTGACTATCTCGATGTTGATTATAGAACTCTTAATACGGTCATCCTGAATATTCATCCTTTGGAGAAAATATGAGTTTGTGTTAGAAATATAGTAAAAGATTACTGTGTACATGACAAGTAAGTATATTTCCTTATGTTTTTGTTTAGGCTCATTAATAAATTCCTCAATTAAGAGTAACTTTAAACAAAAACCTTTTCTGTTTAATATTCATACCGGTGAATCAAAGACTGTTTAACCCATCACATGTTTGTGATTTTCTGGTGGTTAATTTAATCCAAAACATGGTTCATAACACTCTCCATCAGAACTTGACCCTTTATTTTCTCCTCCATATACATGTTTTCATGGAATCTTAGTATGGGATAACTCGGGTGACCTTTGTGCTTCTCTTTCTTTCTTTTAAAGTGATAGTTCTACTGACTCTTTTGTCGATGTGGGACTTTCAATGATGTTTCCAAGCCTTTTTTTAAATTGTGAGGATGCAATTCCCAAAAGGTGGAAGGATGTAACATCCCAGGTAAATAATGAATAATGAATATTTTATATTTATTAATATTTTTGAATTAAATATAAATTTTTCTTTAAATGGGTTTCTTTGTTCGGTAGCGTACCTGATACGCAACAACATGTTTATTTGAAATCTTATGTTGCACACTAATAATATAATATTATTATTTTAAATGGTAGTTATCTACTAGACATTGTATTGGTGGGAATGAACCAAACAAACTACAATATTATTATACATGTTTGTTAAATGTATTTACATTTATCCAAAAAATGTTAAATGCTTAAAAAGTGATTGAATCTAATTTTAAGAATAATTTTCATTAAAAGGACAATTTATCACCTTTTAATGGAGAGCCCTTTTTAAATCATGTTTTAGTCAATTTAATACATTATATATGACCAAATAAAATCCTTAATTAGAATGGGGACATCAAAATTTACTTTGTTCAATTTTTTCGAATTTTTCGTATAAAGTTCATTTTTAATGAATAGTGAAAAATATTGTATTTTAATTCAAAAGTGCATTTTAATCTAATTTATTTATATGGATAGATTATAATTTTAATTGGTGTTAAAGTGAAATTAAAATATATTTTTACCATTTAATCCAATGTTGGTCATTGGAATTAAGTTCACTTTAAAATTGGACATAAACAAGGATCAATCTTTTGATAGTTATTGTTTCTTAAAAACACGCTATTTGTTTTAACCGCAGAAATTAATTTTTAAATTAATTAATGCCAATTATATTTTTAAAATTTTGAAAAATATACATCAATTTTTTATTTGGAACATCAAGTAATTATTAGGCTATATTTTTGGTATTTTTCTGAAAAACATCAATTTTTGATAAATAGTGAAACCACTTAGTAGAAGTTAAAAAACCGGGTTTTTCATTTAAATGAAATTTTACCACTTCTCTGAATTGAATTTCAAAAATACGACAAACATCGTTTTTATCAAGTAGTAAAATATGGTTCATTAAGATGAAAATAATTTTTGGTGAATAGTAACTTTTGACTTTTATTTACCTCGGTTAAAGATAAATATGGTAATTCAAGGATAAAAGAATATTATAATAATTCAAAATAACCTTAACACTTGTCCAAATCTTATTGGTTGAGTCATTTACGACCATTATCATATTTGGGTAGTTTTTGGGACCCCTTTAAGCCACTTTGGTGTGATAATGATAATTTAGAATAATTAACATAATGAAAAGACAAAAACGTCCAAAGAAAATATCATTTAGTAAATTAATTTTTCAAAGGTGTTATATATATTATATGTTAGAATATAAATATTAAATGTAATCCTATAAATATTTCCTACATCATACTATTTGTTTTATAATTTTTAGACATCATATAAATTAATTTATTTATGACACAATAATGATGCAGTATTTACCTCCTTAATAAATGATTTTAATAAATATGATTATAATGATTAAAATGTAATCCAAAACATGTTCAATTCTTATTGGATGATTTTATTTAGAAAATGAGTCATCTTATATTTGACCGAAATTATTTTTGGACCATTAGAAACCTAATATAATTATATTATAAAATAATATTTTCAGTCTTTCCTAAAGAGCCCCTCCTCTCCCTTACAAAAATAGACCACTTCTAACAAATTAGTCCAACCTCTCAAGACATTTGACTCATCCAAGCTCTGCCCAAATAAGCTCTCAACATCTCTCTCCTCCCCTTATAAGCCTTACCTTAGAAATAAGGCACTTCAATAATTCCTTTGGTTCAAACCAAAGAGAGTTTCCCAAATTAAAGGTAACAGTTTCTGTTAAATTGTTTTATTTTTTTTTACTTCTATAATCCCTAAAATCTTTTCATTTCATTCTTTTGTAACAACCTTAGTATCCTCAATTTATAGGATATTTTTATAATAAGGATTCAAACTAAACTTACACACACCTCCATCTAATGGATGAAGAACATAATGTTTCTTGTGGATGGAAAACTAACGCCTCACGAAACGATGATTGTTCTATTACATCTTACCACCTCTCATGGTGGCCATTATGATGGATCTGTATTTATATATTATATATATTATGTTTATTATTTCCTTATGCTTCTGTACTTCCCATTTATATCATGCCTTTATGGTTTCTATAGTGGGTAAATACGATAATCTCATTTGAGGATGTGCAGACTACCACCCCCTCAAAGTGATTTGATTCGTTAATGCCTTATGTGGGATGTATAAAGGATTGAGTTAATGATATTATATATGATATTATATGACAATTATAATATATCTATGTATAATTATGTTTTATTTCCTTTAAAATAATAAATAGAAATGAAAGTAGCGTTCATGCGTACGTACGACATGACGTCTCCATGAACAGTGCCTTTAATTTCTTACCTCTAAATTTTTTGTACTATTAGAAATACATGTATATACTTGATATATATGATATATATGATATAAAAATCATGAATATAATTATGGATATAATGAAGCGTTGTCCACATAAACAACTTGTAATTATAAGAAGTCCATTTTTGACACAAGTACCAAATATCAACAAAATGAACATTATTTACTTAAATGATTACATAATGTTCATAACAGGGTAATAAGTGATATAAAAGTAATAATAAACTTGAAAAAGGTTATTAATCAAGTATAAATTTACTTTAGTTTGTTATTCATGATATTAAAGAATGATCGAGTCAAGTAGGACACGAGTAAAGGGATCTGACCTCTCTATTTCTTTTCAAGTACTCTCTTTAATGTCATTTCATTTATGTTCCATGTTCTTATATTGGAGAATGTTATTTTATATTCACCATACTGTAATTTTTATTTTCATATGATAATAGACCCTCTATTTATCTCATCAATTATTTTTAAGAATTTTTCTGTTGCGCCATTAGGCTGTCGAATTTTTGTAAGGGATTTTCTTATCTCACTTTCAAATCATTGAGATTTCCATTATTGGCCACTTATTTTTTGGATGTGGTGTATGTAATTCCCATGAATGTATTCCCTGCGTAAGAAAATTTAATTTATGGGTAATTACATCTTCATTTTATGATCCTTCTTTCATGTGGTGTATGTTTCGAAAGTATCCAAATTGGTAAGGGAACCTTTCACCCTCCTCTTTTTACAAGACTTATTTTTGTTATGTCTTTTAATTTACATATTATTTTGTGGGGATATGTTACTCTATATCCTTATTGATGTAAATTTTATATCCATGTGATGAGATACCATTTTTATCTCATAAACTCCTTTTCTTAATTTTAAAGTGTCACTGTTAGGCTGTCGAATTTTTGTAAAGGGACTTATTAACCCAATTTCAATTCTTTGGGTTAAAATTATAATTGTTGATTATGTCATGCTATAAATATTTTTCAATGACCTCTGATTGTTTTAAAGTTATTATCCACATATATTGGGTGTATTTATATTTTTCACACATAAATTATGTCATTGATTTATCCTTCATCTAAGGATACTGTCTTTATAAGGGGAATCGTCTCAATCTCTTTTCATTGAGGAAAACTTTGTTTTAATGCATGAATTTTTTATAAACTGTATAAAGACCATTTAATTTTCAAAGGGAATCTTTTTATATGAATAATTTTACTAAACAACAAAAAAGAATTTTTTTATGCGGTGACAATTACCTTCCACCGCTGCAAGTATTATTTGATCTTTGGATTCCTTAAAAAGCCAGAATGTTTTTTAAAAGGAAACATAAGTACCATATACTCTTTTTATGTATTTTGGTATTGAAAATGATTTTGAAAATCTATTTATTATTTCAATATCATGAAATGATATTTTATTATTGCAATGTGGAAATGTTATCTTTCCTTTATGAGTTTGTTATGTGTTATGATTATGTTATAGTTCTTGGTCATTATTTACATATACGGGTGGTTCTGTGATAAACCTAGGGCGGGTGTGCCTGAGATAGCTCTCTAATGCATTGGGTTACATGATGGAGGTAAACGTGAATGTTTCTCCTAAGAGATTTAGGGAATATACTGTGATGGGTATTCCAAATGTGACTCTCTAAGTAGCTGTGATAGTTATTATGTAAGTTTGATATGGATGCCATAAGTAACCTTAATTATTTATGATTTCTATGTGTTATTCATAAATCATATGATTTTGTAAGGTATGTTGTGATTGAAAATTATTGGTTTCATTTATTTGTAATTATTAATGGGATAATGTTTTCGTTCCTTTTTTTATAACCCTTGCTGAGCTTTTTATGCTCATCCCATGTTTTTGAAATATTTTTCACAGGACTTAAAGATGAATAGGGTCAAGGAATGGATCATGGAAAAGTCATGCTGTCGAAAACATGGAACTAGACGTGTTTCTTTACAACAGTTTTTATTTTATGATAAAATTGAAACTGAGTAGTATTTTCTACATGTTATACTCATGTTTTTTTGTATTATTTATGGACTAATTCTATAAAACTCTAAACCTGAAAAGATCTTCAATGTGAATTATTCGTCTAATTCAAGATTATGTAATGTTTAAAGGTCCTGTCCTTATAGGATCTAAATTATATCTTTTAATAGACATTTGTTAATTTAAATTTCATCAATAATATTTTAATCAATGAAAGACAAAAGTGTTATTTTCTTTTTCTTTAATATCATTAATGTGTTCACATATTAAAAAATTGGTGATGTCAGTGAATATAAATTGAAAATTTTAACATAATAAACACAGTTAAATAATATAAATTTACTATTTATTTTTTGGCGCTATTTTGTGAAATATTATGGAATTTATAAAATTGTATTTTACGAAAATTTACATATTTAACATTCATGTTTAAAATAATATATCATTTTTAAAATAAGGCTATGCAGATGCTAAATTCGACTATAAATACTTGCTTAAAAGATAAAATACTTATATTTGACATGATAATTTATTTATAATTTTTTGGAAATAAATTATTACCTTATTGTTTTATACATAGATGATGGAGAAATTATTTAATTGATTAAAAATGAATTTTTTTTATTAAAATAATAATAACAATTAACATGCCAAAACACATTATCAATTATTATTGGTAGAGTATATATAATCCATTAGCAACCAATGGTCATGTTATGTAAAATTTATAGACATATGAAATATATTAATACAATTATATTATTTCATTTAATTTAATCATAAATTTTTCAAATTCAATCTTTTATAAGTATAAATTTTTTATGTTGGGTTTTACAGAAGATAAATTAGAATAAATATATTATTCAAAAATAAAGATAATTTTTAATCATAATTGTATTTTATTTATTTATTTTTTTAATGGTTGAGGCCGACGCCTAATTTATTATTAAAGCAATGAAAATACCTCTTTTAACTAGGTAGAGGGAGACGTATTATATATCTCGAAGACCTAGTGGGCATTTATCCCATTACATGGCCTTTAGGCCCAAATTTTTGGCCCAAGACCCATTCTGTGATAGTACTGCTATAGTACACGCCTACTACAGTACTGCACAGTACCCGCCTACTGCAGTACCCTACCGCCGCTATAGTGACTTGCCATTACTACATTGCCCACCACCGCTATAGTGTCGCCACTACTATAGTACGCTACAGTAATTCTACAGTACCTGTGCCCAATGGGTTTTGAACCACCATTTTTTATCATCTAATAATTATATAAAATTATTAAACTATATTGATGTAATAATTATATTTTTAATGGAGATATCAAATAAAAGTAATTAATAATATTAAAATAAATATAATTTGAGATATTTAATTTTTAAAATTATTTTTATTAATTACCTTTACCCCTTTGGGATGTGATAAAATATTTATTTTAAAGATTACATTTTATTTTGATATTTTTTCAAAATCCATTAAATGAAAAATTAAAAAATTAACATAATTGATATATATTCAAAATAATGATTTATAAAATTATATAAATAACATAAAACCTATAAAAATTATAGAATAAGTATGATATGATAAAAAATGTTTCAAATTATTTATTTATGATCTAATTCACAAAAAAAAAGATAATATTTTTCCCATTGAATATTGAAATATTTGTTAACCCTATTAAAATGGAATAGAATAACTGAGTGTTAACATGCATAGAAAAGGATTTAATAGATATAATAACTTCTCTAAAATTTAATGGATGATTATATTAGAACCCTATAAATTTTCATATTTGAAACCATTATATTTGGATGTTTTTAGTTGGGGTTTTATTTTATTATAATTTTTTTGAGATTTCCAAAAGTTCCCCACACCTCAAATATATAAGGGAACATCCTCCCTCATTTATATACAACTGAATAATTCATTATGTTTGTCCATTACTTGACCAATTCTCTTATAAACGTCCCTAGTTACATTCTAGATGTTCCTATCAACCTAAATACCAACTCTAGTTCCATTAAGAGGAGATCTAAAGAGAAAATGTCAAAGAAGAGGTAATCTCCTCTAACGATACTTTCATAAATTTAATTCTTCTTCTAATTATAATTCATTATTAATTTCATTATAGAATAATAATCCCAGTATAATATTTATATTGAGATGTTATTATAATTATAAAACAATCACATTCAACATTATATCCATCCTATGAAAGAAAAAATCACCACGTGTGCATACACAAGGCTTACCATCACCACGTTGTGGGGTAATATTTTTTTCACAAACACCTTACTTGGATCGGTATAAAAATGGATGTAATAACTACATATGATTATAATAAAATTATATATTTTTTGAAATAGTGTAAACCATTAAAATAAATACCATTGACTAATTATGGGAATGATATTGTTACTTGTGTGTACATATGTCCTATCATCTCCACAATTCGATGTGATTCATTCTACATGATAACCGCTCAAGAAAGATTATATAAATGTTACAAGTTATTAAATAGAGTATTTATTATACTAATTAAATTTTATAATGATATAAATATGACCTAAGAAGATGAAATGGAACATATTTGACTAAACATGTATTCTATCTTAAAACTATTAAAACCTGAATAACAAGTAACAATGAATTATTACAAACAAATGAAGGAGAATATAACTATATATGATGACCATGATTATGGAAAAAGTTAACAGCATTATATAAATCATTATATAGGAGGTTAGGACACATAAGAAACACATCAGACCTATGGTAAGGAATAATTTTGCGGTCTTATTTTTATATGAGATTGTTTATACATAAGTATTGACCGGGGGTATATTTACATCCTTGTCCATGTTTTCCAAAAATATTTTCATAAAAATTTTACTATTCATCTATGTATGTTTAATTTAATTTTTACCCATTTTTTACATATACTACATAAAATGGATGAAATCTTTCTTTTGTTTACCATATGAGGTAATTTTTGACTTTTCTAGCAAAAGTACGAGGAATTTTTTTTCTAAATTATACGTCATGAATCAATATTTCGTAGTTTGATGACACCATATTTCAATGAAGCATACAATATAATATATCATGTTTATTTTCAATTATTGTTTTAATAATTCATGGAATTTTAAGAATCGAAAATGTTTTTGAAGATGAAAGGATATTTTCCTCACAAATGATGTCTGAGGGTTTTATCCAAATTATTTTTCATCTAATATGACACTCTTTAAATTGGGTTATGTTTTTATTACTATTTCTAATATGATTTGACTATTTTGATGATGTAATGATATTTTATATGGATTATGTTTATATAGAATTATGATTAAGAAACTGATTTTATTTAATGGTTTATGCTATGATAAATGATTTATGTTTTTCTGGAACATGTAAGAATGATTCCAATATTAGATGGGTGGCACCGATGTCTTCATCCAATGAATTGGGTAAATATTTATATCACTTGAGATAAAATTTGTTGTACTGGAATGTAAATCCATCTTACTAATATAGGGATGGAACAGAATGTAATTCTGGAATAGTAATATATGTTTGAAATGGCATGTAAAACTGGTTCAGTAAAGGACTTCCTCCACTATGATGGTCTTGGCAGCAATGTCGTGTCTATATGGAAATCATATTATGTTATTATTTTTTTCCACAATTTTTTGTTTCATTACAATTATATTTTATCATGGTAAATGTTACTTTATGATCTATTCCTTACAAACTGCAAGTATTTATTTCATGGCATGCAATTTTAATATTTTATCTATATGTTCTTGTTTTTACATTCTTATGTTTATGGTTTGTATTATGTTCTCAATGTTTATCCTTACTGAGCTTTTGACCTCACCTTTTCTTTTATTTCTTTTCCCCACGTTATGAGGACAGTTTTTTGGTAGGAAAACGGATTGGGAAGAACTTTATGAGAGATTTTGAAGTTATTTCACCATGTTCGAAGGTTATTTTTAAGGTTTCCAAAGACACTAAAATAATACAGTCTTTTGGAGTAATTTTTTGTCATGTATTAAGTATTCCACACAAGTAACGTAATGTCCATTTACATCAATAATGGTTCACTATACTGGATCATTAATTAATTGTGTTAATGTTATGTCTTACAATCAATATTTAAATGTTAATAAAAATGGGATGATGAATATGGTGAAGGATGGTCAGATTATGCATATTAATTTGATATAGAACACGATTTACAATGTGTACCTTTGAAAAATATTATACCTACCAATAAAGGAAATGTATCTGTTCACCGATAGTTATCATTGTGGATTCCATTGAGGAAAAAAGATTTAGTTTCCAATGTTTCAAGGATGTGGTAACAAACACCTAATGCAATGTCACAGAGGGACGTGATGATGTTTTGACTGTTGAAATATAGGAAAAAAAGTTGGTATCTATAAAGGTAAAAAGAAAATTTTATTTAACATAATGGTTGTGAATATTTTTCTCCCTATGATGTCACCAACAATTGAGTTATTTACAAATGGAATGTATGAGAATTATGAAAATATATTTCCTATAAGTAAATCTCATGGATAAATTCATCATGGTTTAATGGGTAATTATTGTGTTGATGGTGATGAAGAGATGACAAATGTAATATGAAAGGAAATATGTATTATCGAATATAATAAATATTCTTATTAAATTTTCTATGATGTTTTATGATTGATATTTTTTTGGGGATTAAAAAATTATGATATATATTTGTCTTATTCAATATGTGTTTTTTCATTAAGGATTTTAAAGAATATTTTGAAACATTTTGACTTCCAATATAATTTATTTTATATAATGGTTATATATTTTTTAAATCTCATGATTGAGGTATGGAAACCAATAATATGTTTCCATATTGAGAAAATGGTTTTATATTTTATAAATTAGTGATTTATATTTATTAAGTAAATTTTATTGTAATGATTACCTTGTAATAAATTACTAATCTGTTTAAAAAGTGGTTCATTTTATTTTAATGGAGTTTATAGAATTATTTAATGTAATTAATATAACCAATAATATTGGTACTATGTAAGGAATAATGAATCATTAATGTTTTCAATTTTGTCTTATGTTAATTCAGTCTATTACAATGCATCAAGAGAATACATGATGAAGGTATTTAAATGTTAGCAATGTGAGAATCAAGATAAACATTATGATAAACAGGGATTAATGTTAAGCTTATTTTGGGAAACTTATTGACCTTCATTGTAATATTATTGTATTTTAATCATTTATAAGTGTCAAAAGATTATCAATATATGGAATGGGTTATGATTAATGTTTAATGAGATTATAGAAAATAATGAAATATTTTTCTATATGAAGAGTTATATATATTGGATATGATGTGTGAAAATTTTTTTTTGATGAAAACATCAGAGAGACAGAATGATTTATCATTATATATATGGTTATTATGATTTTCTAGTGATTTAGGAATTAACAATTCACCTTCATTTCATGATGTAAGTGATGAAGTAGAAAATTATCAATGAAAACGCATAAGGGAATATTTGTTTCAGTAAATGGAATGATTTCTTGAAATTTTATATTCTAGTGAAAATTTATCACAATTAGGAAATTTGTTATAAAATGAAATTTTGTTCCGTTTTTTATCAATTTTTATTATATCAGTGACCGTTTTCAAGAATTTTTTTTTGTATTTACGATCAGTAATTTTAAAAGCACCATGTTCTCTACAACCCTCAATCAGTATTTCGGTGATATTTTCATCTTCCATATACATGTTTTAATATATCACATATTTGTTCTATTTTTAATCCTAATAGATGTTGTTCTAGATAAAAATATCACATCACATTCTATTTTCCAAGATGATTTTTTACTGACCTTTTTTGATAAGGTTTTCTGTGGAAGAAACAATTGATTATTAAACCATATATGGAGGAGATACATTTTGTGGGAAAATTCATCTTAAGGGGGGTACAATGTAACACCATGAGTTTTCATGAATTATTATTTTTTCAAGTAAATTTATTTTTATTGGTTTATGTAATTACATAGAACACCATGTTATGCATGTGTAACAAACAACACTGGCATACCTTGTGATACACCCAATACTATGTTTTAACAGATCAATGATACATTATTAATTTGACTGATTTAATATAGACATTAAACATAGTAATATGAATAATAAAAATTAATTATTAAATACTATGGTTATTTGTTTTATTTAATTAAAAAATATATAAAATTAAATATATATTTTTTTATAATGTCTTTTTTGTTTAATAAATACACATTTTTTAATAATTTTTTTCCATGTATTCTTTTGAAAAAAAATATAACATATGTTTTCGAAAAATTAATAAAATTAATTTGATAAAATAAAATCCATTTTTTAATTCAAAATTTAAAAAATTATCATTTGGTGACTTTAATGGGTTTTTCATATTGTATTATTTTATTAATGAATAATGTATAATAAAGAATTTATATTTAAAAATGAATATTCAATTCATTTATTTATAATGTTAACTTTTAAATTTATTTTAATGTATAATTATTTCATTTATATATTTATGAATCTAATTTAGGTCATTGGAATAAATTTCATAATAAAATTTTATATGAAATATTTGAAAACAATTGATCATTTTATCTTTTCAAACGTTATTCCTCCATAAATCTATGGGAATAATATTTAATTAGTTTTTTCCACTTTGTGGGGGAAATTTTAAAAATTGGATTCCATAAAAATAACCTTAATACTTTATAATTTATTATATGTATACACTAATAAATAACCAAAATGAATAGTAAAAATAGTAAACATTAATTACCATAGTTACAGTAAATATAAGATTACTCAGGGGTTAAAATAAGAAGATAATGTTTACAAAAACCTAAAATATTTTGATCACCCCATATTTTTCAATATTAAGACACTTTTCATATTTGTATATAATTTTAAGAGTTAATGGGGTACTTAACCGAGAAAGTGACATATATAAAAAATTATCTAAAGAAATAGGAAAAAAACATTTATAATTTTAATATATATAAAACATTATGATACGGACGAAAACATATTTTATGTTTTGGATTATCTATTTAATTATTAAAGTATATTTATCATAGAAATATACATTTAATTATTATATATGAATAATTATTTAATGTGCTTATTTATTCTAACATAGTGATTGTTTAGTTATTAAAAAGATAAAATAAAATAAACTATAAATATTAAATGTGATTTAAATTTAATTAATCAGTAACATGAATTATTTTAAATGAATATATAATTTTTCAATGATGGGATCATTTTGTATTCTTATTGCATCATTTCTTTGATATTCATAATATATAAATTAAATTCATCATGTCAAAATTTAAAATAAGGTTATTTTATAAGAATTAATAATATTATTAATAATTTAAAATTAACCTAAGTTCTATCTAATACATTGTGATATTTTAATATTAATGAACATAAAATATAGTCAATTAATAAACCAATTTATAATTAATTTTGATTTGTCATTCCCGAGATAGAAAAAATTCTTTTATTGTGGTTAACTATAAAGATGTGTTTTTGAACATTACATGCACATGTGTTAAAATTAAATTTCATGACATAAAATATATTTATTCTATAGAGTTGGTTTATAATTCGTAGGAAGTGGTTCCATGGTATATGGTATAAATAATTATATTTTTTCTTAAAAGATAAATTACGAAGAAAAAAATTACTAGTTTCCTTTGTGAAAAAATGGTAAGAATATGGGAATTTATTAGTTAATAAACAAAATAACAAAAATTATATTAGGTGATGAAGGTTTTTCTATATCATATTATCTCATATCCATTTTGATTATAATTGTTTTCCACATAAGGTAATATTTACCTCCAAATAGTGAATTCATTTGGGTATTTACAAGAATGTCAGTCCTCCACAACAATAAAACTAAACACCCACCCACCACCACCCCCTGACTTATTCAAACATATAAAACCATTTAAATCAACTATACACTAAAAAATAAATTACCCAAATCCTTAATCAAATTAAAAAATCCTTATTTTTTAAAAATTACACCTTATGAAGGATTTCCATAGAAACCGAAAGAGGATGCCTGAATATATGGTAACATTCATCATTACTATTTTTTTTATTTCTACCTAAAACCCCTTAATTTTTTTATAAAATTATTATATAATATAATAAATATCATCCGAATATAGATATATTTTTCAATTTAATTTTATTTCCTTAAACTATCTCCACAACCATCAAATGGGTTAAGAAATCATCCTTTCGGTATACGAAATACAACCCCATCCAGAATAAATGTCATCTTTTTTTCATTACCACGTATGATGAATGGTCTATATGATTGAATTATTGTTTTTGTCTAATATATATGAAAGTAATATGATTATGAAATTATTACGTCACACATACATTCATACAATTACTTTTTACGGAATATGATAACATATCTCGTGTGTACGGAGGACTACTACCTTGCAAAGCAATGTGATCAAGAAACACATTACATAGAATAATATTAAGATTTTAATAACATAAATATTTCATATATATGACCTATAAATTATTTTTTAATGATAATATATATATCATTTAATTTTATATCTTCCAATTTGAACATAAAATGGAAACAACATCTATATATATGTAGGACTTACCCTAACCAAGAATGGTGAATTTTAATTTCCTACCACTAAATTGTATAGATTAATATAAATAAATATATACTAAATATATATGATATTTATATCATTTTATACATTATGGTTATTATTAAAAATATATCTTGAAAAATGAAATGAAATTAACATCTCAAAACACACACGAAAAATAAAACATTTATTTCCTATAACATGACATTAACAGAGAATTGTTATTAAATGAGTAATAAAAGGATACACGTATATCATAAATTGTATGATATGTTTATGAATCTAGTTCAATAATTTATTCATTATAAATATGTATTTTTTATACATTAAAATTCAATATGTATAATAGAAGTCGAGGATTAATGTAAGGGATTTCTATTTATCATTTCAATATTTGGAGACTTATGCCATATTCACCACATATTTCATTTATGTAGGGAATGTAATTAAAATTTTAATGTTAAATATTGAATTTAATTAATATAGTTTTATTTTTTGATTCATTTAATGTTATTATTTCATGGTACATATGATTAATGATAAAAAATTGAAATGATATATTTTGTCTTAATTCTTCTTATTTGAGATGTATATATCATTTAACACCTATATTCATTCATAAGGTCTATATAAAGCCATATTGACATGTAATATCATGAATTTATCCCTCCTAATGATATTTATTTTAATTTTATGCAATTACTTAATTGGAATTATGATTATACGAACCAAATTTGTAAATCTCATTGTTTATCATGATTGTTTATGAATAATTCACCAATGTTTAAATATCATTATGCACAAATCAATATTCAACATCAATTTAATAATACCCTTGTTAATGATTATATATTCATATAATGTGAAAAAATTAAACACATTGTTAATGTTTTTTTAATAATATGTTTTTATGAAATTTTAACATTATTTCTCTCTTCATTCATAATTGTAATTTCTTCCAAAACTGTGTTTTTGAAAACTGTTTTATCAAATTCTTTATTACTCTATTATGATTTGTAAAAGTAATTTGTTCAAATTTTTTATTTTTTTAAAAAAATTAATGATATATTCATGTACTTATCTAAATTATTCTAGTTTGCATTATAATCAAATTTTGATTGTAATAATCATTATAATGTGTACATCATGAATGGTGTTATATTATGTCATGAAAAATAATTTCATTTAAATTATATTATATGATTAAAAATATTCACTCAATAAAAATTTTATTCAAAATTTATTATGTTTTAATTGTGTTTTTTTTTCAAGATGAAATAACTTTTTCCTCAAAAAAAATTTGTAATAATTTTTAATTCTTCTGTTACAATTTTTCAGGTTATTTTAAATCAAATGTACTTTCAAAATGACCTAATTTTTATAGAGTTGATTTTTAAAGTAATATTATTATACATATTAAATATCCCATGTAATATATGAATATAATTTTCAATATTTGATTATGGAATAAACATTACCTATTCATTAACACTGATATGATCCAATGAAATCATTTCTAATCACTCATTGAGTGGTTTATTATACTTTTTTTGAAACCAACCTCTATTTGGAAGTATATAAAACGATTGAATTTTTATAAAAAAACATCATTTTATTGTATATTCTATGATTAAATGATGATATTATTATTAATCCAATATTTTTTCAATAGGATGTCATTTGATGTAATATTTATGAAATACACTTCATTTAATGGGATCTAATATGATGATTGTTTTGTGGTATTTTGAAAAACATGTGTATTATATTTATTATTTTGTAAGAGGGACCTATGTTTCTATACAAAGGACTTGTCAAAGAATAGTATACCATGAGATAATAATGGGAAACATTGTTATTGGATTGATCCACAATTGGAAGAAAGTGGTTTCTGATGAACTATGAGAAAAATTTGTATCATGATCCACTAGAGGAAATAAGTTGTGTTTGGATCCACCACGAGAAACTTGTTTGTCCTGATCCTCAATGATTGACTGGTGTGTCTTAATATATTTGGGGAAATTGGTGTCTTCAGATCCAGAAGTGTTAAAATATGATAAGTAATAATCCATAATGTATATAGTTTTCATGACCTGTCCCCTAGGGCCTATTCCGTGACTATCCCAAGCTCGACATCTATAGGCCAGGGGCTGGTGACTTGTACTGGAAAGACATTACAAAAATGGAAGGCATTGAGTTTCATATTGTACACACATTCCCAACCACATCCCACCTCTATGAAGTAGGAAAAAATGTATTTCCCTAAAACTAAGTTGAGTGAATGTACATGTGAAATTAAGTGGGACATAATACAAACCCAACAAGAAAATAAAAAAAGTAATGTACAAAAACGAAACTATGATGTCCATCTACAGAAAACCCCACCTGATCAAGAGAGTAGTGAACCTACTGGAAACTGTATTTTTATGTCATGACATCCTGATTCTACTGGGCCCCACTTGGTCCTAGGCCACCATGTCCACCATCGTAGCGTCCGTTAGTCCCATCCCGTTGTGTACCTTTGTAGAAACATTGATCATCTACACTAGAGAAAACCTGTGGGGGTGAAGCCCATGCCGGGGTGAGTAAAAAAATACTCAATAGGGACCCAGAAACAAAAAACTAAAGGACCACACAACAATTCCTCAATATAAATCATGAAACACTAGACAAATCACACCTAGTATATTCTAGGGAAGTAATGGTAGAAACATCATTCTCTTCATCAAACACCTAGGATGTTGGAGAACTCCACCTATTATGTGTATAGCGGGTCTTCTATGTAACAAATAAGTGCTTCCTACCAACCTTTCACCATATAGGTACAGCTCCCGATCACATATCGCGGGCCAGCAAAGTCAGAGAGAAGTGCTTCCCACTAGTCATGGCCAACTGAGGTACGCCCCCAAGTATTGTACCGTGGCCCTACAAAGTCACAGAGAACTGATTACCACTATGGACATTCAAATTCATAGAGAAGAGTTTCCCAATGGGCCATGGTTGATTCATATAGAGTCGAAAATCTACAGTTCTTGGGTCTAATCCAACTGGAGGGTTCCGTACATAGTTCACTTGGGAGAACCGCTCCTCAAGACCTTCATCACATCTCAACCTCCATTAAAGCCACCATATAGTATTCAAAAATATCTACCTCGTCATGATTATCCCAACACTACAAAATACATTACAATTAGACTCATGGTTTTCCAGATACATGTGTTTTGGTAGCTTGGGGCGGTTGCCTTGGGGCCCGGTTTGACCCGGTCAGACCGACCTGACCAACCCGACCAGGGGATCTCACATACCCCTATTTAAGATCGACCAATTGAACCTAACCTAGTTCGGGTCTGGGTTGGTCTAGTCCGGTCTGGAATGTGGGAAGGCCTAGTGGGCCTCATGGATCTAGCACGGTTTGGCCAAGGGTCCGGCCTGCTGGGTCACCCGGCAACCAGGTCCAGTCTAGCCCGGCCCGATGAGCGCGTGTCCAGCCTGTCGACATGGATTCGGCCCACTGGGTGTTGGTTTGGACAGATGGTGCAGGCCTGGCCTGGTGAGCCACGTGTCATGCCCGTGGTGTGGATTCAGACCTATGGGCGGTTTGTGCCCCACCCGGTCTGCCTCGTTGGACGTTGTCGGATGTCGCTTCTCGTTTATCGCCATTATGTCGATGGTCCCCATAGGGTACCTCCTCTATCGCAGTCGAGCAATCACTGCCCATCACATGGTATGCGACACGATTCCGCGTACGTGGCCCTCCGATGCGGTCGAGCGACCGCGTCCGCCATCACGAGTTGTCGGCCCAGCCGCATCCTTCTTCAACAATGCCATGGCCTCGGACGACCGTTGGCCTTTTTCCAGTGCATCGTTGTGGCATGCCCCCACCTTCCTGCAGCTGCTACCTCATGCCCCCACCAGTAGTCGTCGCCGCAAATGCCAGTGTGTCAGCAAACTCTTTCGCGGACCACTGAGTCTGCACCGATGGTTTATTCTTTGCGCTGCATTAACCCGTGTTCTCCGGGGAACATTCTCTCCACCACGATGGTATCAAATCCATCTTAACAATATTTAAAGAGTACGGGCATTAAAAACACCCATGATGGAGAGGATCATGCCTCATTTGTGTTGGCTCTCACCCTCCGTGATATATGTTTACAAACAAGATAGGTTTGAGTATTAAAATTCGAACAACAATGATAATTCTATCCCAGATAAAGAACCCCCAAAGAAGTTACCCTCCAACAAGAACACACATTCTGTGGATTAACCTACTTGTCGGTTAATATACATTCTTTTTTTGTAGTAAGAATGGGGAAACCATAAAATCAAATAAGTCCTTTCTCATTTATGTTTGAAGCCATATCTTTTTTCCTCTAGGATCCAAGATGTCAATGTCATCACATTCAACTCCATTCATCAAGGTTCGTCAATGTTGTTGAAGTCTTGTCAGAAAGATTTTTCATTCTTCATTCGACACAAAATTTGATGTAGTTTTTTAGAGAATAATCTCTGTTTTAATTCCCAAACTCCACACGTTTGATTATTTAAAGAAAACAAAAAGTACATCAAAGCAGTACCCATTAAAAATGCGCATTAAATTAGTCTCATTTAATGAGGCAAATATACTGAGCCATTAAGGTAATAGGTTTGAAGATTCATATAATCTATTATTGACCCTCCCTTAATGTGAATTGTCGCTTCCTCTTCGTAGCACCATAGCATCGTCGTCTTCCACCTAACAGTTAGAATGAAATAAAATAATTCTTTTAAATTATTTTATTATTTTTCTCGAAATGATCAAAAAATAACATTTCTGCTCGGCCATTTCCATCCAATGTTATGTCATTTATTGTATAATATCAACGTTCAAAATTCAATGGTGCACTTAGATTTTCAATCTGAACACTTGTCCAAAAGATATGAACATCATTCTTGCACGTTTGTTGAACATTTCATAAAAAGTTTTGAGAAAAAATAAACAATCACCCTCGACCCGCGCCAGTCAATGTTAGGCTCCACAGAAGAGAGAAAGACCCCCACTAGGTCAATGGTAATATCATATTTTCAATCTGAGTTACCAATTAGGATATATAATTATTTGAAAAATAAAATTATTTAATTTAGTTTTTTTATTTACGGTTATGCCAAATTCAGTTTTTCTCACCGGAGGCATGTGATGACTAAACTTAAGATGGTCCAGGGGTAAAAATGCCATATGAAATGCAACAGTGCCCTTATATTTCTATTCATGGTGACCTTTTAAGATTTATTCCACTTTTTTAGGAAAACTGTTCATGAGCGCTTTTCAAATATGAACATTTTTCGATGGATCATTCTAGGCACTCTGGCCCTCGAAATTACATGTTGTCTGAATGCCTAGTCCCGAAATAATTCCATTTAAAAAATTATATGGAAATTTTAGGACATTAAATTCTACCACCTTAGGTACTTATGTCCCTAAAATCCAAAAGAAATGATAATAAAACAAGTGGGGGTACTGAACATGAATCTGAGCCTCCCACGCTCTTGTGCTCTCCTAAAGATTCCAGTGCTGCCACCAAATGCATACCAGAGGAATCATCCATCCATGAAGGACCTAGTTCTGTCGATCCTCTATCTCCACTTAGAACTCCATAAAAATTAAACCATCATCAATGTCCAGCTCTCCTCATTCAATAACGTGTGATTGGTCACGCACATACCTCCTCAACTGTGACATGTTAAAAACATCATGCACCTGGTCCATCTGTGGGCGAAGAGCTAGCTGGTACACCACCCCACCAACACCACATGAAAAGTGAATAGGTCAGATTATCCTTAGGGATAACATGATTCTACATCCAAATCACTACAATCACCATCGGGGTGAGACCCGATCTAAAACATGATCTCCCTCCTTGGACTCCAAGGTTCTCTATCCCCTATCGGCATAAGACTTCTTTCTTCACTGTGTAGTCCTCATCTGCTCCTGGATGTTCATTACCCTCTAAATGGAATCCCTCACCAACATTGGGTCCATTAGTACTGACTCCCTTGAGTCTTTCCAACATAGAGTTGATATGCATGGATGCCTATTAAAGGCCTTAAACGGTTCCATTACAATGGTGGTGTGATAGATATAATTGTATGCAAACTCCACCAGTAGTAGGTGGTCCTCCCAATTGCAACCAATAACTATGACACAAGCACAAATCATGAACTCTAAGGTCTATATGGTCTTCTCCATTTGAACATTTTTCTAGGACTGAAAAGCTATGATCAAGAATAGCTGAGTCCCAAATGCCTCCTGCATCTCTGTTCCACAACTAGGAAGTAAATCATGCATCATGGTCCGAGAAAATCATCGAATGCACCCCGTGATGCCACAATATCACCTGAATGTAGAGGAAACTCAATCCCTCAACCGATCTCATCTCCCTGATGTGTAGGAAGTCGGCTGACATGGTGAGTTAGTCAACGATCACCCAAATAGAATCATTTTATCTAGATTTATGTGATAACTCTATCACAAAGCCCATCGAGATGTCAACACACTTCCGGTCTGGTACCTCATGTGTCTAGGCCAAGCCTACTTGAACCTGATGTTCGGCCTTCACTTATAAACAATTAAGTCACTGAGAAATGAACTCTGCCGATGCTTTATTCACCCCTAACCACCAATACAAATGTCGGAGGTCCTAGTACATCATCTCTACACTAGGATGTACATCTAAATGGGAAGTATGGAATTCTTTCAACACCTACTCCCGTAAAATCACTGGTACCCTGATGAATCCTATGAAAATGGTGAGGTACTTCCCACCTATCTAAAATTCATAAGGATCTTATCATAAGGATATTTGATCATTTCGGGCCTAGCAGTTATCATCTACAAGTTGTGCCTCCCTAACTCACTGATGGAGTGGGGGAGTGAGAATCATTTCCTGGTGGTAAGATGCTCCATCATCACCGATAAAAGATATTGAAATCAAGGATAGTAGCTCTATTACCTTACTCAGCAGCTCTAAACAAGTCCTCCTACTGAGAGCTTCATCCACCATATCCCCTTCCTATGAGTATAGACTATCTCAATGTCATAGTGTTGGAGGAACTACAACCATCAACACTATCTCAACTGTTGAAAATCCTATGAGTACCGTACCACCCACACGAAAGGCTACCTCCTTAACTAAGTGGTCATGAAGAACCAGGATCCCATTTAACATTTATTCCACTTTACCAGGAAAATTCTCACATGTGCTATTTATAGCATAACATTTTTCAACAGATCATTCGAGGAACTTCAGGCCTCGGAATTTCACATCGTCTCAGTGCATGTTCTCAAAATAATTTTATATATATAATTATATAGAAATTTATGGACATTAAAATACTAATAGGACATAACATTGACTTATACAATAGTTTTCTAAAATTTTGATCCATTCAAGATATTAATACAAGAGATTATTCTTCATGATTGATTTTTTATGATTTACCACAATTATGGGTCTTGTATTTATAGATGATAATGTTTTATATCAAGAATAATGTTTATGATCTATGATCGCTTGGGTATAATGTTTGCAGGTCATCATAAAAATCACATACCCTTATTAGAATCATATAATTTTACATGATTACAGAGTTATCTCTATTATGTTAACCCATACTGGACTTTAATTCTTACCCTCTCATGTGTTTCCAAGGACATTTTTATGATGAATAGTTTTTTGTAGGATATGTATATGAAGTGTACCAAATGAGAATATCTTTATGGGAAACATTGAATATTGTTCCCCAAAATTGATTATTATATTCCATTTTTTAAAAGGAACTAAACTACTATTTCCTTCAGATGTATTTTCATGTAATGTAATGAATAATCATTTGTAAAGTTGTAATATCGATGAATTTACAGCATTTTTCAGTATAGTTGGTATAAGAGAAAATTTTTAGTTATCAATTGGATTGTAGTATGAGTATAATTTAGTATGTCCCATAATGATATTTATAAGGATATTTCTATTTATGTCACTAATGATAATTCTAATGAAGAATTAATGTATAGAATAATGACCAGGTTTTTTGGTAATGGAAAGAGAGAGTGGATTCCAAGATATTACATATGTATCTCAATAACAAAATATAGGGCTCTTGCATATATGTACCTATGGGCATCAACACTTAAAACATAGTATGGAGATATAATTGGTCATGAACTCATGTATGACTATGGGTCTAGTAATATACATAGAAAGAAACTCATGAAGGAAATTATTTAGAAATTGAAAACTTCTTCATAAACTACTAGGAATGATTTAAATAAATTATGAAAATGAATTACCAAATACATCATAGTGTATTAAATGTGTCCAGATTTAGAATTAAAAAAAATAATTTTTCTGAATTATTTGTTTCCCCACTATGATTATTGTTTGTCACACAATCATTTTCTTATTAGTTAATGTCTATAACATGATTGAACCATAATAACACTAAGATTGACATACCTAATTATTATGAGTAATCAAATGGGATTATGAGTGGATTGGTAAACATTGTGATTATGAAAAATTATTTATTTAGAACAAGATTAACAACCAATACCTAAACAAACTCCCATAATCACTAAATTATATAAGTAAATAGTTTGTTTATCATTTAGGTAGAGGATACCATAGATAATAGAAGACTATGTTTCCTATGCATCATGAATGTGGGAAGAGACACCCTAGAGAATGTCTTAGAGGAACGAGAATACGATTAAACTATGGAAAAGAAAAAAAATTCATATAACTATAATAGAAAAATAGAAATTCCAGTTAAAATTATATATGTAAATACAGTATCCCTCAGATATCATCAAATTTTGCATGAAATACATTTTTTATGTATTGGAATTGTTAAAATTACTATCCTTAGGGGAAATAAATTGAATTAAAACATCATGATTATTATTTTAATGGTTATAATTGTTATGAGAAATATTTAATAAATGATATATGAAAGGAAAGAGGTACTAAAGAATGAGATGATGCGGCCTAGTAAATTATATTATAAGGATATGGTTTTATTGAAGTATTTAATGTATTTTGATTCAATATTTATGAAATATATAAGTATTATTATATATATGTTTTTCATTAAATATTTTAATTAATATGTCAATTATAATGATGATTTTGACTGTTAATTTAATAAAAGGTTACATATTCTAGAAAACACAATATTATGGGATGGTATCCCTTAATAAGTTCATCATGTTCCTAAAATGGTGTTTAGTTTAATAGAGTGATTTTGTGTTTGGATTATTTTAATTTTATGGTACAAATTCCCTTGAACCATTTTATTGATTTTTTAATAAATTTGATTATTCTAAAAATAAAGGAGTTTACAACATTTTAGTATTTAAGGAATATATATAATAATCATTTTTAATGAACATGAATGTGGAAGATGTTATTTTTTAAATATGGTTTTATGCTAACTCATGTTATTATCTTTCTTCATGAGAATACATGATAGTGGTATTCACATGTTTTTTATGTTACAATGAAATGTTACTTTATGATATCTAGGTAACAATTTTGTGCTAATTTTGAGAAATCTAGTTACACTCATTTGTAGGTGTTATATTTTCATTATTTAGAAGTTTCAAATGGATAGAAATTTTTGAAATGGTTTATGTGGAATATTGAATTTGGTTTTAGATATTAAAATATATTTTTATCATAAGAATATGTATTTTTGTTGGATAACTTATGATAAATATATTGTATTAATTTTTAAAAATTATTGAGGGAATGAATTATCATTGTGTCTATATTTCATAAGATTCATTACTGATTCATTCATAAAAATTTCACTTCATTTCATGGAGTAAGTGGTAAATTTGAATATGAGAAAGACATAACCAAAGGGTAAGATTGGGAATATTAAATGGAATTAAATAAAATATGTATTTATTCTCATGAAATTTTTTCAACATTAGGAAAAGGTTCATCTAATAAAATGTTTTCATGTTACCATATTTTTTGTTGATACCAATTTTCTTTTTTAATCCTATTTTTATATCGTTTTAAACATAAACATCATCCTGACCAGGTTCCATATCAATATCCATCAGTATATCAGTGTTGGATTTCTCTTATATGTCTATGTTATCACAACCAACCCATTTTATTATATTTTTATTGAAATTATGTGTTATTCCTTATGAAATTCAAACAATTCATTAAATTTTTCAATATGGTTTTTTATTATCCATTTTATGTTGTGAGGATTTTTAAAATGAACATTCAAGTGTTAAAACATTGATTAACGAGGTGAATTTTAATGGAGAATTACAATTTACAATGGGTGGAATATCACCCCAATGTATTAATGAATTACTGTAATTCAACTAAATTAAATAACATTGATGGAATTACTTAAATGGAAAAAATTATATTTCACTACACATGACACTATGTTAGCTTGTATTACACATGACATTGAGTTTTCAACAAATCCGTGATATATTATGAACACGGTCATTATAACCCATCTAAAACAAATATTGATATAAATTATATTAATAAATTTTTAGTGATTTAGTATATTTATTTAATTGGAATAATAATATTTATTATAAAATAAATAATTTTTTATAGAGTCTTTATGTGATTTAAAAATATTAATTCTTCAACCAAATGTATTTTATGTCATTTTATGACGAGTAATGAATTGTAATTTTAACATTTTAAGTTAAATAATATGATTAAATAGCCTTTATTTTTGAATTCAAAATATTGAAATTTTCTTTGGTTGAATTTTATGTAATTTTATATAAAATTATCAATTTTTGATGAATATTGAAATATAAAAATTTTAATTGAAAACCGCCTTTTTGTTTAATTTGTTTTGAAATATAAATTATATTTTTAATTCATTTAATTGTATTATTAGTTAAAATAAAAATATATTAATCCAAATTAGGCAATTTGAGTGAATTTCATTCTAAAATATTCATTAAAACCAATATAATATTTTGATTATTTTTCTTCACAGGCCTCCTTTCTCATTATGAAAATGATATTAATTTTTAATTAATTTTTCTTGAATTAATGATGGGAATTTGTAAAAAAATTATTCCCTATTTAGATTCAAAATAATTTATAATTTAAAATAATTCCAAAATAATTGTAAACCCAAATGAGTCTTAAAAACATTAAAAATTAATTATCATGGTTATGTTACACTTGTTTTTACTGAGGGGGGGGGGGGGTAAACAAATCAGATAAGGGTTAAAATGACCTTAATGTTTTTAAAACACCAATTTGATGAAAAAATTCCATACCATACATCCATATGATTATTGTTTTGAGTTTTTGGGACCCTTGTCCTTGAATGTGACTAATATAATATGTTATGTAATTAAAAAGAAAAAATCACTTTCTCACTTTTAATATCTATAAATCAATGGGATGGGTAAAAATCAACAGAGTTCGATTATGGATGTCATTTTGAAAGATAAACGAGTTAATGTTATCCTAATTATTAACCTATAATTTTTATAGATGAACTATTTACTTTAAACTGAATGAAAAACCTTTTGTTTTTATATTCAAGAAAGCCTCATTAAGGAAAAGAGGGAAAACACGTTACACCATGAGGGAGACCAAAAAACATGATGATTAAGCAATGTTTGAAATTCAATCCCACACCAAACCCGAGGAGACTCATTGGGTCAGCTGGGGTCGCGTCGCTGCCAACCGCCATCATCACTCATATATCTCTGGTAGATACGCCGTATATCACGCGCCTCACCGCCGCCTCATGTCGCACACCATCCGTCAAGCAATCCAACTGAGAAGAAGCTGGCACAAACCATCTTCGATCATCACCGGCAATAATCCGGATCACATATTAAAACTGCACAATCACCATCCACTCCACAAAAAAACCAACCATGACTGCAGACCCTGTTGGAATCCCCTACAGTTTCAACTATAGAAAGATACCCATCACATGATCATCCATACGCAAAACTAAAAAAACACCACAGGCAACCATGCATATTGTCGCGATTAACACCTTCAATTCCTCATAGCAAGAAACGAACAATCCCCAATCCATCAGAAATCAATCAAAGTTAAACTTCACCCCTTCATGATATGGGATGAAATGAGAAGAGCGCTTATTCGAACTGAAAAACAATGAGATCAATGAAATTAAAAGAGGTTTCACCAAAAACCGAATCAAATCGCACAAGAAACAACACCGCCCTCGACACCCTGTTTCTGAAGATCCCGCTGCCACTGATAAAGTCGACTACATAAGGAATAATAAAACCCCAACACACTCAGCTGAGAAGGGTTGGAACCCCAAAACCTCCGACGCATGAGCGCGACCTTCAAGCGCTAGGAAGCTCATTGCAGGACAACAAAGAGCTACCGAGAACAAAACTAAGGGCTCTTCGAAGAGTATGTCGTCGACGAAGACTAGTCATACAAGGAATGAAATCTCACAGGACTGCTCAATTCAGTAGTATTGATAAGCATTATTCTTATATGAGTCTTACATTACAACTGGATACTAAAATTGGGCAATAATATTTTACATTCAATAATAACATTATTCTTTCTATATTATCCCAATATATTTGTCCATGTAATCATCCAGGAGTAATGGGGAAATAAAAAATATGGTTTAGTTCAAATGATCATTAAGGGTTAAGTAAAGCATAAGAAATAATTAATCATTAGAATAATAAATCTTAAATATAATATATATGAAACAAAATATATTTCATTAATAACTTGAGAATAATATGGAATGAAAAAATTATGATTAAGTAATTACAAATAAATAATCACATAATCCCGAAACATAACAATGGATATTCAAACTAATCGAATAATCACAAGGAATATCAATAAACAAATTCATAAGGATGGAATGTATTATGATAGATATAAAAAAATTGCTATCATTCAATATTTCTCGGAGTCCAATTATTCGAATTAATCATTCCAAAAATATAATAATGATATGACATCATGAAAATAATCTAATACCCTAATGGATTCTTGCCAAGATTATATAAAATGAGAAATACCTCGACCAGAAATATATATTCAATGTCTCATGAAACCTACTGCTGCATCAAGGTGATATATCAATTCCCTCCTATAAAATAAAAATTCAAGTTCATTCCACATAAGAAACCGGTGAGATTTAATTTACATAAACATTCCTATTAAAACAATCATATGGATGGTAAATACATTCTCCAATCAAAATACAAAATATATACCATCCAATGTAAAGTGAACAGTTTAAAAAAAGAATATCCATTATAAAACTAAACATAAACAATCCATATAAATAATTACATTGGTATCAATAAAACATATACCAATTGGAGTAAGAATAGAGGTTGTTTTTATTGATGAACAATTATTCTATAAAAAACCTTAAAATAATTCATTTGTAAAATATCATATTCATTTTGAAAAAAAAAATTGAAATCCATTTTATTTTAATATTTCATTTAAAAATAACTTCATTAAATTCCAATAGAATATTCATCGAAATGAAACTTGGTAAATTCATACTTCTCGTACAAGGTATAAATAATATTCCTTTTTTCATTGTTAAAAGGTTATAAAAGTTCCTTTTTTGGAAATGGGAAAAATATTAAATTTGAAAGAATTTATTAAAAAAAATGTGTAAAAATTTATGTTTATAAATGATTTTTTTTTAATTTTAAAGGGATCAATGTTGTTATAATATTTTTTTATAAATCATGGTTGTGTAAGAACACAAATTTTTGACTAAAGAGAGAAATGATGCTTAATTTTATTAAATCATTTCCTCAATTATATTTACTACCAATGTTTATAAAAATTGTAACATAACAAGTCATAAATCATGAATAATAACTGGGGAATAAAATTATAGGCTTTGTTTTAAATTGTTTATATACTTTACCTTAATGGAAATTCAAGTATAAAAAATCTTGATTATAATGAGATTTTGAAACAAACCATAATGTGATCGTAATATTAAATTGATAATTAATGAATGAATCGATTCTGTGTATCAAATTTAATTCCAAAAAAAGTATAAATTCAATAATATATATTAATAAATATTTATATACATAATCATATAATATTAATGACATTGATGATGTAAAATACCCAAAAAAAATAATGGAGTTATTAAATTATTTAAAACATCGAAGAAATTAATTCAAATCCCCAGGGATAAAATAATTAAAATTGAAACATAAAATTCATGGAAAAGTTAATTATTCCGGATATTACATGTCATTGGTACTGTATATACAATATAACGGCAATTACATGAATGACATTACAATATGCCTTAGTGAAATTAAAATGATATGGAATCCACTACCTTACAATTTTTTTATTCATACAGTCTTAAAACACTTTTATAGTGGGTTTAAATAAGTTATTAACTTATAAAATAATCATATTTGTTATATATTGTTACCAATTTGATAAGAATTTCATTAACCATGTCATAGTTTTTCATCTTCACTGACTATTTTGGATTGAGAATGAATTGGGAGGATATCTATAATAGTAAATCTATTGATTTATTGGACTCTCATCATTAACAATCCTTTTTTTTATTGTCCATGGGTTAAATGTTGTGTAAACTGGATACATGGTGTATAATAATATATCTATTAAAGCTGTAAATGGATTCATGTTGTGAAGGGATCATTTTGTGAAGAGCCATTACAAGTTGTAAATAATTAAATTATCTATTTTAAATTCAGAGAGTTAGTTTCTAATTTGATATGACAATAATTTAGAGGATATTGAAATTGTCTATTTTGCAACATGAAGGGATATTATATGTCATGTAATATCCCAACTGTAGTTTTTAAATAGGCATTGTTACTAAGATTCTATTTTCTCCTCTACTTTAGTTTCATATCCCTCGAACAAAATCCTTCCCTATCTGTTCATAAACACTACAACCCTTACAAATCCTTTCATTTGACATTAAATCATCTATTCAATTATGGTGTTATTCCTAGGTAATTAGTTTCCTTCATTGATCATCATTATCTATTTACCATCCTTTGAAATTTCAATAGATCATCCTGAAATTGATTGATCAATGTCTCGTGGTGTAGGATCTTGTCCTTATGTTGTGTTCTATGTTGTTTCATGCCTTCATTCTTGTTGACAGGTGCTTTTGTGAGTGTTAAGATTTAGGAAATTTTATATGATTCCATATTTTCTTAGAAAAACTTATTGAAATTTAAATTCTTGAATTATTTCAAATGTTGATTTAAATTAAACTGCTCAAACCTTATTTCAATTGATGTAATAAAATCAAAATCTAATTAATTATGATATTTTTATTTATTTTGACATGAGAATTGGGAAACCATTAATCCTATTGAATTGGGTTGGGTTTATAAATTTGTTTTATTTAAAATATTTAATTTATATTTTAGTTTTTAGGGAATTGATATAAATTAAATTGTTGAGTTTAATTATAGAAATGAATTTTGAAATTGGTAGAATTGGTTTCATGGGATTTCCAAATAGGAAAAATGATTTAAAATGTTTTGATAGAAACCCTGAGGTTTTATATTGTTAATGTGGCATGCTTTTTTATAAAAACATGTTTGGGTTTTAAATATAAAAATTTCATTGAAATACAAAAATGGGAATTTAATTATATTTTTTCTAGTCTTAAAATAAAAATACCATCATTGATTGTATAATTTAATATGAAATACTTAGGTAGGTTGTATGCTATCTGGACACAATCTATGCTATTGCAAAAATATGAAATATACATTTACTGATTCACATCCCTGATTAGATGGTGACGAGATTCCTTTAGCCTATGTTTGGGAGAATTTGTTATAAAAATATTGTTGATATCAAATAGGGAGTGTGGAGTACAATAACATGGATCATAAATACCATTTTTGAAGAAGAAAAAGTTTATTGCTTGTTTTATATTTGAGATATAAATTTATTATAATGTTATTTTAACTACTTTACATGCATTTGGAATTTAAATTAATTTTTTATATAATTTTTTTATTTAAGAGATAGTTTTAGAAATATTCTATCACATTCAAAGGCTTTGATTAAATTATTTTCCCATTATTATAATTGTATGTCTTTATTGTTAAAATATGATTTGACAATTCCAAATCTATTTATTTTTAAAATTAAAGGCATTCATTTGGTTTATCTAATTTTTTGATTAGTTATGGAAACCTTGGTGAGACCCTAATGGGATTTTTTGTTCACGTCCTACTTGTGCCAGCATGTGGTTACAGATTATCTCATTCTAGGTTTGAGAATGTGGAAAGGATCTCTTGGAGGAATGACCCATCTATTGAACCTTGGACTTGGTACGTTGTTTCCTTAGGGAATTGGGTTGTTTTAACTGTCTTGGAACATGGGATGTAGGTATTTGGAGTGGTTTAGGCCCAATTATATTCTAGTACATTACTCCTAATGGGTTTTCATTTGTTATTCATACTAACTTGCCTCTTTTTTAATTCTTCAATTCTTGTGGAAAATTTGTTTCCACATACAATTATATGATTTCGGTTTCTAGTTTCCAACCAAAGTGGATTTAGAATGACCATTTAGCTTTGTTAAGTCCATTTCAGTTATCGATTTACCAAGGTACCTGGGATGGTTCCCCAAAAAATAATATCAAAGGATGTTTTTGGGATTTATTTGTAAAGTTAGTATGTAGTTGAAATATTTTCAGGACATAGGAGGTAGTTGTGATTGAATTTCTTACCATCTCTCGCTACAATGAACCTTAATTTGCTAGGGATGGTTATGGAATGAAATATAATGGATTAGTTCTATACTTTTCCAAATTATGATTTGGTATTGAGTGAAATCCAAATATCACTATGCCATCTATTGGAAATAGCTTCCATTGTTACTCAGTTTGACTGTTAGTTTGATATCTACCTTGTTGTGTAATTATTTTCTGTAGAATCATGCCTTAGAGAAGAGACACAAGTCCGATCTGGGTGGATTATGCTTCTAAAACTCTTCGAGAAATCTTTCAGTGGACCCACTTATATGTGAGGGGATTGGGTATACCGTCAAAGCTTTGAGATAGGAACCACCGCAAGTTCCTATTCAGACTCCAGCTGTGGAACCTCATAGAGATGTTCTGTGAATTTTTTCTCAAGAGTTATTTCACTAGAATCCCATAGTTTTCAAAGGGTCCACAGATCCTCAACATGATAATGATTGGTTGGGATAGTTATAATGTCTGTTAGAGTTCTTGGAGACACTAGATGAGATTATGGTAAAATGGTCCCCCATCATGCAGGAAGGATCAAGTATGAGTTGGTGGAGAATGATGGTGATGAAAAAGATAAATAAGGTATTATAATGGAAATAAATAATGGGTTTTTATCCCTAAATATTTCTATCTAGATTTTATGTTGTTGGAAAAGACTGTTGAGTTTTGAAGATTGATCATGCCTCTAGAACCATGTCTATGTATTCAAATCTCTCTATTGAGCTGGTGTAGTTCGTACCTGATAATGTTCATAATGAGACGATGAAGTATCAAAGGTTCATGTTTGGACATCAATTAGATATCCATTCTCCTATCTTATTTCTAAATATACCAATTATGTTGATGTTCTAGACTGGGTGATGATGGTCAAGATAGATCTGGATGAATAATTAGTGTTATTAGGAGTTTATTTCTCTCCTATTTGTAATGAATATCCCTTCATGGGAATGGTGAAGTGTGACGATTCTCATGATATTTACCATATAAAGTTTCATTCCAGAACACTTCCTACACCAGTAGAAGTCCATTGATTTTTTATAAGTGTATAATGGTGGTACATTAAAAGACAGTTTTCACTAAGGAACCCTAGAACTATAGATCATACAGACAATTAGAAAACATAAACTGAATCATCCATAACATCCCTACTCCGGGTAGTGTAACAAGATCATCATATCCTCATAAAATTGGTGATAAATCATATGTTTCATGTATAAAACAGTTCCATCCACATCCATCCGGAACAAATCAAATTCAGACGGTGTAAGAGTCTCTAGAGGAACCATTCAATAGTCCAAAAACTATGAGAGGTACCGTTACTATAACATTTTCATTGGTGACTACACTATTTTCTAATGGTTCATCTAACTCATTTATTTCAATCTGTATCATTAATATTTTTATTCGACTTATGGATATTTTATCTTGAGAAAATGATATTTCAACACTACCTTGAAAAAAAGAGATAGTGGGTCCTTATTAGTCATTCTTGTGTCTTCTATGTCCCATGTCCAGCTAGATTGTAGTTTTATGGTCCTGAACATGAAATATCCCGACGTTAAATTCATTATGGATTGAATCATTTCTAATAAATCCTTGATTAGTTTTTATAGTTGGTGGGTCTACATTACTTTTACCAGTGGTGTGTCTTTTATTATTCATTGAGATTGGGATCTATGGTTGAGCAGAGCCAGACCTTCTTATTTAATGATATGGAAATTAGTGACATCTTCCCATCATTGAGTGTTGAAAAAATAATTATTTTATATGTTAAAATTATGTTTGGTGGTTAAAATAGGTTTTCTATAGAGAGAAGAGAACAATGATCTTGATTTCCACTTTTTTTTTTGATTTTTTTGTTTAGTAATTGAGGTAAATGAATCAATATGAATAAATTAAGTAAAACATGGTAATAAAATTGAAATGTCATAGGATTTAAAATATTAATATATGTTCTTTTATCAGGTCAGGGTTGGTTTTCTAATTTCAATGTTATCATAGTTAAATTATATCCATTTCTCTTATGAAAAAATAATTATTGTGATATTTCCCAATCACTTACTCTCACACTATTCGTAAATGTGGGTGGTGAGAATAAACCATAACAATATCTTTGTTTGGTCTAATATCCTTTATTTTGTGAAATATTGTTAGAAAATACCCCCAATTGATTTAGGAAATTCTGGATTGGGTCTTCTGTATCCCAAATAATTTAGAATAATTAGTACAATTCTCACAAATATTAAATACCACCAAGTACTTAACCACTAAGATCAGATCTATTCCATCATATATAGATCATAATCTAGTATAGGGAGATAATTATCAATTATGAAATAAATTGTGTCAATATAATTTAAAGTCACATACGATCGTACATGATAATAAAACCCACAATTACAATTGTAACTAACTTTTCCAAAGATAGTAAGATTTATTAAAATTTATGGAAATGAACTCAAAAATAAAAAAGAAAAAGCCTAAACTTCCCAAATCAATTATAATATTTAACCAACAACGGTATGATTAATTGAGAATAATGTGGAAGAAGAGTACATTACGAATCTAAAAGAAAGAATGTGGAAAAAAGATGAACAGAAAAAAATTTCCTCATGAATCTATCCACCAGAAGTGTATATTTGTTTATCCCACCATATAGAAGAAACATGCTATGTTACCTATATATAGTATGTGTGGAATGGAGTTTTCAATATACCTTTAAAATTTACATGAAATTAAAGGCTTTTTTAAGAAGTTATGGCCAAAATACTTGAGATGACTTATTATGGAAACCAAACACATTTCCACCCCCCCCCCCCAAAATTCAAATGCATGAAGCATGGACTTAATGAATTCATTTCTCCATGAAACTTAATGGGAAGCATCCTCATTGAGTTGGATTTCATACAAAGTTGTCATAATACCATTTTATGGTCGGTTTCCCAAGATAGGAATCTTTGAATGGGGAATGGTTCATTCTCTGGACAAAATTATGTGTTCATATTGACTGATATTTTTGAGCTTGTGGCATTTCGAATTGGCTCTAGGACAAGAATAAGATTTTGTATCCCACAAACTATGATGTCCTCAAAAAAAAGGAATCCCATGAATTTGATATATTATTTTGGAATTATTCTTTAAATAAAAATGCATCATTAAACTATTAAATGTTCAGAATTAACCACATTTAACATTTAAGGACAAAACTCACAAAAAAACCAAAAAATGATCAAAATATGCTCAAATTGAATAATGATATCGGAATAAATAATTTAAAAAAATATTATTATTTATGAAAAAATGATCTTGGTCAAATCTCCCACAATTATCACTTAGAATCCTAGATAGGTAAACAACAAAATGAAATTAATGAAAATTTAAAAAACATATCCATTTGATCCACCAATTTATTACCCAGAAACATATGTTATCTTGCCTCATTAACAAGAATTAGTTAATTTTCTCCATTTATATAATTAAAAATATTTCCACTTAATTTATCCTCCCATGCACACAAAACACTTATATCACTTTCATTTTCCCTAATAACACAAATGTCAATTTTCAACAATGTCTTTCTCATCCAACACTCATGCAGGGGTCACCATAGGCTTGATAAATTCCTATATCATTACCCAATGTGAGCCATGGAAATTTTTTATCATAGGAATTTTTTTTCTTTAGGTTTAAAGGATTTAGATGTGAAAAATTATAAGGATAAATATAGAGAGCTTGAGTATTTTTGAATTAAAATTGCATTATACTAATTCTTACTCAAGTATGGTCTCCTTATTAATCATGTTAACATCAATTCGACTCCATTGGCATGAAAAATATGTCAAATTTCACACCATTCATCAATTCAAATGTAATAGTTTCAATCAACTCAAACATGATTATTCTTGAATGATCCAGATATGCACACCGTTCATTTTACATTAGAAGATCTGGAATGGCACAACATCTCCAACATGACATATCCCAAAAAGGAATAACTTTCCATATAATTATTTTTTTAATAAGAAATAAAAAAACATCAACATTTTTTTTACTCAATGTTTTACCAAACGAGTTATTATAATACAATACATCTTCCTCATCATATAAGTACAACTTGATTGTTAAATTCTACTTCATTGGAATGTTGGATAGGGAAAATTTGTTTGTAATGTGGCTAACCTAACATGCCTTTAATGGATTCTATGGGATACAAGGAATAGATATGAAATGTAGTCCATAATAAAAATGATTATTTCGAAAAGGTGGATTTAAAACGAGGGAAATTCCTCAAACATTTAAAACACGAGTACATCAAACCCTCATGTTTTGAAATAAATAAATCAAAATATGGTTTAATCAGACATGGATTACATCTCTCGGAATTTTTGGTGAATGTAAAGAGTATGAATTTATTTTGAGAAGCCTCAATGGAATGTGAAATTAAATAAAAAGGTAGTGAGATGTGACATGGGATTAAAAAATCAGATTACATTTCATGAAATTAAAAATTATTTGAACTTGAGACAATTTCATTTTCAGCATTCATTGAAGCTCAGTTTCATGGGAAAAATTGTTTCACTCATATACATGGGTTTTAAAAAATACAATGATAATCCTTTCAAATCCAAATTTTTAGAAAAACACAAAAATTGAAAAACCCGCACATATGATTAAAAAAATGAAAATAAACAAATGAAAATATTAAACAATAATGGTTCCCTCCCATAAACATTAATTATGAATTGTCTATAGTGAGATCATCGGAATTTAAAATATAATTATATTTCTAATGGAATCAAAATAATAAAGAAAGTGTTAAATAGAGGTAGAACTTGACATAGTGGAAGTGCAACGTTGATTTAAGTTATGAAGTGTTTCACACATGATACAGTACAAGAAAAAAAAAGAAAAAATAATATAAGAAATTTAATAAAAATTAGAATATAAATATAGTGATAAGGAGGGATAGGCCTTGGTTTAATCCCCTAAGAGGGCCCTAGGTTTTGACTTCCTCTATATGGGAAGTTTCAGTTGGTTATTCTGAATCTGATTGTGGGCTAAGGTTCATTCAGATAAACCACCAAAACATATTCTTTCGATCATGTTCTTCTTAATTTTCATGAATAATATAGGGATATAAATTCCAAATCCCCCCCCCATGAAAATGATATTAATCTTCTGTGGTGGGGTCAGGATAAATAATGAGTCCACCATGTTTTTGTATCCACTTTTAGTACTTCTTCTTCTTTATCCAACAATATATTAAGGTATGATGTATCAATGGAATAATATAAGAAAAAGTTATAGTGTAATTATATTTGAACAAAATTAAATCATGAAAAATAAAAATCAATTTATTCCATTTCAAAGTAATAATCATGCGTCTCTTTTTCATTAGGTTAGCCACTATATTATCTGATTGAAATTCATCTCATAAGTCTTCATCTATTCAAAAGGGCCCCATATGTTCCTTATAATGTGAATCTTATTTTTCATCCTCACACTGCAAGGAAAAATATGCGTTGGACGAATCATAAAATTTAATATAAGGGGAATTAGTACTCCATTAATCACTAATAAAATCAGAATGAAAAGAGTTTTGTAAACAATTATCTCCATTTAGCATCTCGAATTCAAATTATTCTTCAAAGTAAAATGCCTCTTGTGGTTTAATTTCATATGATAAAGGTAGGTACTCAGGCCCCTCAATATTTTATTCAAATTCCACCACATTTGTGGTGTATTTCTTTAATGGATCTGGCTCTTCTACTTTCTATAGAATACTTGTAAAATGTATTTCATCACACCCATTCAATAAAACCTTCTATAAATTCTTTATCTCCGACATGTAGTTCAATAGGAAAATCTCTTTATTGGCCTATTCATGTTTGTTCTTAGGTTCTTTCACTAGATCAGGGTCGGGATTCCCTATTAATTCATGAAAATTGTCAAATGATCATTCAATTTTTATCCCTAATTCATCCAAAGTATCACTCATTCTTTAAAATTGATCACTATATCCGAATAAACAAATTTTAATTCTAGATATTGCACTTGTGGGTAATTATTCCATGAATTAAACAAATATTCATTTGAATACATCATATAGAGAGATTTGTTAAACATTTTTTTTGAAAAGTGTCAAATATTTATAATTAGATTATGGAACTACCTCCTCAGAAATCATACTATGTGTTGACATGAGGATGTCCTGGATTGTAGAAAAAACAAATATTCATAGTGTTACAATTATGATTATTGTTTATCCTAGGTTCTCTCTAGATAGGAGCACACAACAATCATATTTGTCAATACGTTTTTTTTATTTTTTAGGTTTATAAATTGAGTGAAATGAGTCAAAATGATGAAATTAAGTAAAATAAGGAAAAGTTGAAATATCACGAGATTGAAAATAGTAATATAAATTTTGTGATCTGTTCGGGGTTGAGTTTCCAATTTCAATCTTATCATAGTTCAATTTTTTCCATTTCTCTTCTATAAAATTAATTAAAGTGAGATTTGACAACTGCTTCCTCTCACCCCATTGGTAAATGGTATTGATGAGACTAAACCATAACAATATCTTAGTATGATCTAATATCCTTCTTTTTTTAAAGATTTATAGAAAATACACTCAATTGATTTTGTCAGTTACTTATTAGGACATGTTTATCCCAATGATTTATGAATAATTGTAACAACTGTCACACATTCTGACAATTGTGAACTACTTTACCACTATGATTTGATCTATTCCATTGTATGCATATCAGAATCTAGTGGATAGGGCTAATTATACATTATAAAATCAAATAAACAACATAATATAAAATCATATAGGATCACTGCAGATAATAAAAACAACTATTACAATTGAAACCAACGTTGCTAAAGAGAAAATGTATTATTAACATTTATGAACGTTAACTCAAACATAAAAAAATGTAAAACAAACCTACACCAGTAACTCATAAGGTTTTACAAACTAAGGAATGGTTAATTGAGAATAATGGGGATGAAGCATACATTACTAAACTAAAAGAAACAAAAGAGGTAAAAAAATATAATGAGAAAAATTAACCTCTAGAATCTATCTGCTAGAATTTTTTCTTCATTTCACCCACCATATGGCCCAAAAAAGTTGCGGTACCATCATAGAGAATGTGAGGAATGAGATTGGTTATCTATTAAATTGAAATATCTGAGAAATTGGAGTATTGTGAAAGATTTTATGGATGAAATAATTCACTTATAATGGCAAAAAACACGATTCCACCAAACCTACATTGAGCTGTTGAACTGAGGCCATAAGGAAATAACCCATCCATGAAATTTAATTGGAAGCTTCCTCATCATGTTGGATTTGGAACTCAGCCAGAATAACTCCATTTGATGGCTGGTAGACCTAGATATGGCTCTTTGAATGATGCATGGTCCACTCATCTGAGTAGATCATGTGTTCACACTGACTGATTATTTTGGGCTTATGGGGGTAAGAATTGGATCATGGTCAATTAGAAGACTTTTAATTCCATGTAACATTAAATCCAAAAAAATAATCACATAAACTATATATAAATATTAGTATTTATGCTCTAAATAGAGAGGAATCATTACACTATTAAATGTCTAGAATTAACCACTTTTCACATTTAACATCAAAACTCACCAAAAAACATAAAATGGTACAAGGAATCTCAAATTTATTAATGTTAAGGGATTAAATAATTTAAAAACATATGAATAATTATAAATATATGATCTCTTTCTGGTAACATTTTTTTCTTTTGATCTATGGTGTGAATCTTTGAGTGGTAATCTCCCACTAGTTTTTCTTGAGTTTTCGGATATATTTATTTATGAATTACATAGTATTCCACTAGTATGGGAGGTTTAGGTTTACATTTCGTTAATGTATGGAAGTTAAATAGATTCATTTCTCTATAACTGATTTTCTCTAGCACAAATGAACGAGTTGATGTCACCATTGGACAAACTTCTTGAGAAATGATTTATATTCCTGAGTGTGTCACCTTGGGTGGTGTTAGTTAACATCACTAAGAAAGAAAATGGTTCCCTTATCTTACGTGTTGACTTCTAAAATATTATTAGAGTTATGGTGAAGAACATAATTTTTTGACAGAATATGATGATCTATTTGATCATTTGAAAGATGTAAAGTGGTTTTCAAAGATCAACCTCTAATCTAGTTATAATCATTTGAGGATGAATTAATTTGAAATTCGGAAAACCACCTTTTGAAACAATAATGTAGATTATGAGTCGCTTATTATGAAATTTTCTCTAAAAAATATTCTTGAATAATTCATTGTTATAATTAACAGGATTTTACATTAGTATCTATATACCTTTGTGGTAGTATCTATGGATATCATCATCATTTACTCCAATACCAAGGAGGATATGTGAATCATCTGATAAAAGTTCTCTGACTGTTGGGAAATCATTGACATTATGAAAATCATTCTATGTGAGATTTATCAATTTGAGAAGTTTTTTTGTAGATTTGTTATCTAAACAGGGTATAATAATTTATATTTAGAAGTTGAAGGCTGTTATGGCCTTAGAAAAACAATGAAATTTCTTCAAGATTCAATTCATCTTGGGGTTAACTAAATATTATCATCGGCTCATGAATGACTTCTCAAAGTTTTCCTCTTTGATGAATGATCTCACATGAAATGGGATGAAATTTTGTTGTAATGATTAGTGTCATAGTTATTTTATTTAACAAAAAAAAACTTCTAGCTACTGCATGATTATTGACTCTTCTAGAGGCTAGGTAGGGATATGTGGATTTTTGTAATGCATCTGGTTTAGTCTTGGGATGCATTGTTCTATAAAGAAATAATATATTATCCTATGTGTCTAGTAATATTATACCACATGATAAGAATTATCATACCCCTGTCCTTCATCTTGAAGCTGTGATGCATATGCTAACGAGCTGGAGGCACTACCTACTAAAAAAAGTTTACTTTGTATTCAGACAAAGAAGTATTGAGTTGAACATTTTTTAGAAGGATTTGAATATATATCATAGGAATTTGGTGGAATACCTGTAGTATTTTGACTATGAAATCACCTATACCCTAGAGAAAATTATTATCATTGCAGATTCATTAAGAAGGATTCATCTGACCTAGGGAGTGAAAAATTCTATAGAATAGTGGAATTTGATAGCAATTTTTTCACAGTTGTATATTGAGTTTAGGAGAAGGGGGATGAAGTATCTTTATCAAGTGTTACGTTGACTTCGACTCTTCTAGATATGATTATTTAGGACCAAAATATGGATAATGAATTCTGTATAATTAAATACTCTCCATAAATGTTTGATATATTTTCCCTATAGTCATTCTATAAGGAGGGTTTTCTACACTATCAGAATAGATTTATTATTCCAGTAGTCTTTACAAAGGTTGTGATTCCATATTATCATATTTTTTAGAGGGATGTACATCAAAGAACATCTAATATGTTATAGGGAATGTGGAAGAAATTATGGTGATCATCTACGAGATATGGAATTTCTAGGTTTTTCTCAAATTACTATATATGATGGAAGATTAAGGATGAGAATCAGAAACCTTCATTTTTACACATTCCACTTCTATTCCCTAAATATAAGTGGGATTAAATCTATATGGTCATTTGTTTCTTGGGTTTACTTTACTCAAATAATGAAGAATGTCATAGGGTTTGTGATATAAAATATTTCCAAGTTGGATCACTTCATACCCATTCTTGATAAAACAAATGATGAGGAGTTTGGAAATATCTATGTGAAGAAGAATGTTTGTATCCATAGAGTTCTAAATGCATTAGATTCTGATTTGGATACTCGGTTCACATCACACATTTGGAGAGGACTTTATGAGGAACTTGGATCTCATGTCCTTTTTTAGCAATACCTACCATCCATAGTCACATGGAAAGATAGAGAGAGATATACATATTCTTGACAATATTCTCCATGCCCTTGTTCTCCAATTCGTTGGGGCTAGGGATTATAACATGGGGATGTTTGAGTTTTATTATTATAACGGTTAGTAGTATGTGATTGGAAAGGATTCTTTTGAGGCCATTCAAGGCCATCATTTTAAATATCTATTGTGTTGCTCAGATATTGGTGAAAGTTACTTGGTTTGACTTAGCATGGTGAAATATATGAAATCAAAGATTTAGTTATTTATTCAGTAAATGTTGAAAGAACATTACTAATATATGTATTAAACTGATCATCAACATAGACATTGGGAGTTCTCAGTTAGTGGCAAGGTGTATTTGAATGTTTCACCCTAGTTTTTTCTTAATTGTCTTATGATTCAATGGAATATTTCTCCACATTTCATGGGAACATTCAAGTTTATGGAGAATGTGGGGATGATTCATACCGTTTAGACCTTCCAATGTAGTAGACATCAATACATAATGTATTCCATGTATCACAGCTGAGAATGTGTATATTTGATCCATCTAATGTTATGAGCTGGAGTGATCTTGAGATTGAACATGACTTATCTTTGACTGAGCGGTCAGTAAAGATAGTTGATTCTAAGAAAAAGGTAAATCTTTGTAGGATAATCCATTTGGTTCATGTTCTATGTCAATACGATGTGGATGGATATGATCCATTGGAATTTGAGGCACTAATGGGAGAGTAATGGACTCATCTTTTTGTCATGGAATCTTCTTCATAGGTTTTCTTTGAATATAATGTTTTTATTGCGGGGAGGTAGTAACATCCCATTTTCGATATAACTACATGAACTATTTTATTTTCATGGATTCACAATTTTTTTTGACTAGATGGTTTTAGAATTAATTATCGATAATTCCAATAATCATGAAGCTAGAGATTTTTTTGACTCGTAGCATTAACAAACATTTTTTTAGGATGACAGTGGGTTACATGATATGCATGAATTTAGGGATAGAATTTAAAAAGGTACTCATGATTTTAAGTTTATGCATTATGAAGAACCTTTAACTATCATTAATAATTTAATTGTTAGTGTTGAACTCAAGTAAACTGTTTTTAATTCATTGTGACATGTTTTTTGGTTGTTACAGAACATAATTATTTCAAGATCTGAAAGGGTATTACTCGTCATGTAATACCATGAATGTGATTTATAAAGAGGTAGTGTGGATGAGATTCTCTTTTCTCATATTCTCCAGTTTTACCTCCCTCAACACAAATCCTTCCCTATGTGATTTCTAAGCTCTCCGACCATTCCGAATCCTTTTCTTTGGAAATTCTATTTTCATTTCACTTATGGTGTGATTCTTGAGTATGTGTTTTCGAATGTTCTTCATCTTTATCTCTTTATCATCATTGAGGATTTCAATATATTATCCTAAAATTAATGGATCGATACCATGTTCTGTTGGATCATGCCTTTAGGTTGTGTTTTGGGGTCTTCTACACCTTCGTTCTCATTTACGAATGCCTTTACGAGTGTTGAGTTTTGAAAAAAGGTTGGTGAATCTATACCGTTAATCAAAATTGATTAACATTTAATTGCTTGATTTGTTTCAAATATTTATGGGAATTAAATTTATAAAAATTCCTTTAATTGATGTAACAAATAAAATTCCCATGAATTGGGTGATTTAGAATGGGTTGGGCCTAAGAATTTGGAAAAACCCAATCCTATTAAATTCTAGTGGGATTATATAAATTTTTCAGTTAAAATTATTTAACATATATTGAAGCTTTGATGGAAAATATTTCAATTATTTTATTTAATTTTATTGTTGAAATGAATTATAATATTGATGGAATTGGTTTTGAATTGATTTCAATCTCGTGAAAATGGCTTCAAATGATTTTATATAAACCGAGTGGGTTTATCTTGTTAAAGAGTTATGTTTTTGATTAAAACCTATTTTGGGTTTAAATTTTAAATTGCTATTGAAATGGGATAATGTGATATTATTCTATTTTAACCACTCTTAAAATAAATTTCACATCATTGATTTTTTAAGAGTGATTCTAAGACATATTTATTTTGTATGTTATTTGGACACACTCTAAGATACTTCAATGTTCTAAAACATACATGTAGCAAGTGACATACCTATTGGGATGGTGATGAGTTTCCTTTTGATTTGGTTAAGGGTATGTGCGTGTACACATATTTCTAAGATAACATATAGAGTGTAGGGTCCTATTTCCTGGAACATTTGTATCTAATTATAAGATTCCCACATTGTTAACATGTTTTATTTTTGAGATATAAATATATTCCAAAATTATTTCAATAGAATTACAGGCCTTCAGATTTTATGAAATCAGTTTTATATTTATTTTTTATTTAATCAATTTTTTATAAATTTTCCTTCTATTGTAAATCATTTTTAATGTATTTTATCATTATTTTAACTTTATAGTGTAATTGATTCAATATTATTTAAAATGACGAAATGGATTATTTTTAAATTTGAACTAATTCATTTGGTTAATAAATTTTTGAAATCTATTATGGAGTCCTTAGTGAGACCCATTTGGTCTTTCTAGATTACTCCCATCTTGTTCCTTCATATTTTTTGATGATTATCTCATTCTATGTTTGATCAAGGGGAAATGATATACCAATGGTGGATCTAGGTGTTGATCCTTGGGAAAGGTGAGTTGTGTCCTTAGGACTTGTGATGTTTTTCTCTATTTTGGTACTTTGGTTCTATTAATTTCGGATTTTTTATACCTAGTTCCATTATTGTACATTAATCCTAGAGGAGTTTCTTTGTTTATTAATAGTTACATTACTCTTTCTACTTCCACAATGCTTATGAAAAAACTATTTCCACTTTGAAATTCATAATGCCATGTGCTAGTCACTGACATGTGGAGATCGGTAACTCCCTTCAGGTTATGTCAGGATCAACTCTTTAATTTGGTTCTCAGGTTATAAAATATAGTGAAAATGTTAATATATATAATATCATATATTATCAATTTATAACATATTTTTACATCTACGTTTTTAATTTTCTATTTTTTAATTATTGTGTGTAATAACTACTTTATTTTTGATGTATCTTTTGACATGATATTTTATTTTTTATTTCTTTGAAATGATTTCATCCTATATGAAATTTATAAAATTATTCATATATAATATATATTTAATATATATATATTTATAGTTGTCCATAATATATTGTGATAGAAAATGGAATGCACCATTTTTGGAGATGGTAGGTCCTTTGTACGCATGAACGCTACTTCAATTTAATTGTCATATAAAAATAAATGTAAGCGATAAATATCTTTATTATAGTTAAATTATAATATTTATGTTATCTAAAACAAATATTTTTTTATTAAACAAGTCCATAATAAATTCTTTATGAAATTTTAATGAATCATATTGCTTCTTAGGGTTGTAGTCTGTCGCACGCACAAACTGCGTTATCGTATTCCCAAAAACTCGATGGATCGAATTTATACGTATTATAAAAATTCCATAAGAATAAATACATTATAAATATCATATATATCATATATAAACTACATATCCATCATTATTATGAACCTTTAGAAGGTTGTAATGGATGATAAATGACATTAGGTCATGAGGCGGTAGTATTTCGTACATTCGAACGATGATTGTTTATCCCAATTGAAGGTAGTGAGAGTGGATCTAGGTAATACTGTTAATATATAATATATATTTACATTTTATATACTACATATTTTATATAATAATTATTTAATAAGACACATATGAGTTATAAAAGGTAATAATATAAAAAAATCTATTTGGAGAACATTTACTCTTCCTTATGGTTCCCCCTTTAGATTTCACTAATTAATTACTATTTTATATTTAATATAAATACATGGAATCTAGTTTTAGGTAATGGATTTTGGAGATTGATTTGGTAGGGTTATTTAAGGTCCCAAATGGTTTAATGGTATACAGTTGTGAGGAGAGTGGGTGGCCTGTTAATAGTGACGCGATTGTCAATATGTCATTTTTATTGAATGAGTGAATTCTACAAACGTTTTTTCCACTAATAGTGGATTAATATATGATCCAACATTGATAATAGATTGGATATGGTCGATATACGTCCATGAAATTTGTATGGAATGTGTTTATATATCAATTTTACGTATTTTTATATTATAGTCTCTTAGTAAACTCACTATTTCCTTATTCAATATGATTAATTTTAAATTTTTCTCTTTTAAATCAAAAAAATGAATTAAATTTATTGGAAATTTTTAAATTATTTTTATATAAAACTTAGAATCCATTTTTCCAAATTAAAATAAAACTATTTGTAAAAGTTAATTTAAAATTAATCTTGTATACTGAACAATAAAATATGTTTTTAATGTATAAATGATCCAAATTTTAAAATGATTTAATATCAAAATTCAATATAAAAATGATTCTAATTACCTAAATTGGATTAATAGTTGTATATATGAACTATTAAGTCATTAAAACTAAAAAAAATATTACTAATCTTTTTAATTTATTTAGATAAAAAGTCATTTTCAAATAATAATCATTATTTTTAACTATTCATCAAAAATGAAATATTATTTTAATGTTGTAAACGTTAATTTTAAAATAGAGAATATACAGTGTATTTTAAAAAATAAGAAAAATATCAATAAACATAAAAAATTATAAATATAGGATTGTAAGGAAAATTCAGTGATTATAAAATAGTAATTTCCATTATTAATATAATATTCATGAGGAATATTGTTTTCATTAAAATCCCCAATATACATATAAACTAATATTTTCATTAAAGTAAAAATATTTTGGAAAAGAATATATTTCACTATTATCTATAAAATCAATCCTTAAAGAAACTTAAAAAATTATTCCTAAAATAATATTTTTATGATGAATCCAAAAATGAAATTTATATATTCATTTATGATATCAAATATAAATATATATTCAATACATCTATATATCATAGAAAAAAATATTTTTTTATATGAAAATACATTTTTTATACTATTTATTATTAATATTAATTTCTATAATATTCTAATCCAGACTGAAATAATGAAACATAATTATTTTATTATAAAATAACCTGTAAACATTTAAATAAATTATATAATTAAAAGAAAATTAATATTCATATGTGGATTTATTCATAAAAAATAATGATTTAGGTTGAATGTTATAATTTTTTTAAATATATACAAAAATATACTAATATATTTATACAATTGGATACACCTATACAAAAACAACTAATTTCAGTGCTAGTAATAGAATAAATTATTAATATATATATAGATATATATGTTTCATTTAATCAATGAGTTTCCATATTTCATTGTTCCATATGATGTAACATATCAAATATCATATCACTTTATTATCTCCAAACTATTAGGATATTAAATTCTACCACCAAGAGTAAGTTCCATCATCATAATTCTAATTTTTATTCCCTAATGAATATTTTTGAGGTTTTTTATAACATATTCATCATTCATAAAATAACATAAATTGGGACATCTATATTATATTTATATACTATATAAAGTTAATTTTCCATCCCCAAATAACTGTATTCATTCATAAATTCTTATACTTTTGTATCTATATTAAAAATTCATATATATTTTATAGGAAATATTCCCAAAACCATTTGAATAACTAAGACACTAAATCAAAGTGAAATAAAATATTAACCCAAAAAATAACAATTATCGTCAACATGTTGTTCATAAAATAAAAAAATTCTAAATATTTACAATTATCAAGAAAATAGAGTAACCTAAATAAAATACAATGGATTAATTTTTACATAAAATCATAGTAATTTCAAACACTATCAATAATATCTAATATTATTTTATAAAAATTATATATTCCATCAATGAATCAAAATCAACGATATATTAATCTAAAAAGTAATTCACTACTCAATGATGAGTTCCCAATTAGTTATCTTAAAAATATAACCCAATCCTTAAATCAAATTAAATTTTCATTGATTCCATTTAATATATCATAATAATAACTTACTGATAAAAAATATTTAAAGGAATAAATATATTAAGAAAATAATTAACACAACATTTAAAATATATAATCATAAAAAAAAAATTCACTCATTAATAAAATTTTCTATGAGTATCATGAAATAATTAACATTAATATTGAAACCTCAAATATTTATGTAAGTCTAGGAAACTAATTTTTTATGTCATAATATATATATGAGAACATTTTAAAACATTCACATATTCTCCCTTTTTATCTTATAAGACAAAATGGGTTATGGATGGATAACCTTCTTATATTCAATTTTTTGATATAGTTTAATTGAAATACTATAATCTAAAACTATTTCCAAATAAGTCAATATAAATGAACATATGAAAATTAAAACATAATCATAATATGTATAATGTAACGATGGATTAATATTATTATTTGATAATTTCTGGTCATTTAGCATTGGTTTATGTTATTTTCATTCTTTCAACATAACCAAATCATATATTGTAATATGTTAATAAATATTTCATAATTTTTTTGAATGAGGGTGTGATTTAAAAATGAATATACAATGATAGTGACAAAACATGTCTACAATTAGCCCTCTTTGACATCACCTATGTGAGAATTGAGTTAATAAACAATGCACTATATTTATGGACATTTTTCTTTTGTAATTTTTTTTGAATCTTCCCTCAAAACCTATTGTCCAGAAAACTATGTTCTTTCTACTAAAACCATACAATGTTTACATTATCAAAAAGTCCAAATAATATTCAATACATGGACTTACCCCATAGACATATCAACGTGGTTTTCACTAATATCCACTTATTCTAATCCCACTAATGTTACCTCAAATGATATAAAGGGATATATATATATATATGAAATTATAATCAATAATAACTAATCAATCATTGATATCATTTAAATTCCCAATTTACCCAAAGCCACTAACATCCGATTATCTATTTCAATCTAAAACCTTCTTTAATGCCAAAAACAGTGACCAACATTTATGACCACGTCATCCAAAAATCATGAGGTAAATATTTCATTACAATTATATCACGATAACATTAAGTTTTACATTTATATAACATATAGACAAACAATTATTTATCCAGATATACTTTATTTATATTTAATTATTATCTTCCCATTATATAAAAAAATACATAATCTCTAAGGTGTTTTCAACTGGTCCAAAAATTTCTGCACACATGTACCTATTCTATGCTTTTAATAATTTTACAATCTTAATAATATGGGGAAATAAAAGCAAAAAAAGGGGGTTTGGGTCTTAGATGTTCATTAAGGGATGTCATGATAAATAATTAACATGTACCATAAGTTGTTAAAAGATAAAAATATGGGTATAATCATGATACATAAGAAATGTGTAACCCATAATGTGTATATCATAAATCATTTATGATAAAATGAAATAACAATATATATGAATGTTTTCATAAATATGTTCTGTGAGAGTCTAAAATATAATGTACAATAAGCATAAAACTTTGAATTCATTCAAAAAAGGAAAAAATAGTACAATTGAACAATTATATTCAATATAAAAATCACTAGATTTTAATAAAATAATTTAGAATATCATTCAAATATGAAACCTAAATTAGTATAGGGAACCTATAATTCATGAGCCATAACATCATTTCCATCAAAAAAGACACTTAAATGAAGTTGTGAGAAATATGTATCGTGAGGTATAAATATTTCAAAAATTCATCAGATGGGGGTATTGGACCCCACCAACCATTCATCAATATAGATTTTTTTCTTAAAAATATTCATTGTATCATAAGAAATTAATGGAAATATATTTTGTTTCATTCAACATAACCTTATGAACTCATATAATAAAAGTTGATTTTGTACATAAGACCATAATTAATCTATTGGATAAAATAGGTGTCAAGACTTATTAAAATGAATTAATTTAAGGAAATCATCTATATGGTAAGACCATGGAATATATATGTGTATGAAAATGTATTCAAAAGCATTCTAGGTATGTATCATTTCATCATGAAAAAAATTTATTTTTATTTAAAATTTAAAGATAAATAAAACATTATTAAGTTTATAATTTCTCTTCTAGATCTATAATATTAATCATGGTTACCATCCTTCAATAAGGGTAATTTTGAATATTTTATTCACAATTGAAATGAATTTGTTGAAATGATGGGATTATACAATATTGAATAATATTCATGGAAAATAAATATGTGGATCATTAACCTTATAAATTGAACAAAAAAATTCATTATCCCAATAAAATAGCTGTTCATGGGCCATTATCATTATATTATTTTTAAAAATTGATTTGAAAACATTTGAAACTGTTTTGTTTTTAAATTATTGCTAAATATTGGATCCTAGAAGTTATCGCACAACTGTTTCAAAAAGGTGAATAGAAATATTTTAAAAAATATAAATTTGAAAAGGATTTCAACAACATATACATGAAATGACATAAATTTTAAAAAATTATATGTAGGGTGTAATATAAATAAATTTTATGTGAAGGAAAACTATATTTAATGAATTGAAATACCTTTGTCCAAAAACCAACATCACAAAAAAGTGTTAGATTTTATATTTTCAATTGGATAAATTGTATTATGATATTCATAAAAAACATGACATTTTATCTTTTAAAAATTATATAACAAAAATATATGGAATGAAAATATATATATGGAAGAAATGTTCATTGTTATGAATCATAGTTTTTTAACTTGTATATTCATTTATTTATTTTTTCAAATAAGTTATTTATAACAACCCATCTCTTAATTTCACACATAATCATATTTTATTACATAAATCATTCACATGGTAAAAAATTGATGATCGATAGGTCTAGTGACTTTGAGTATTAGGAACCTTACATAACAACTTAATACATGAAAACAATATCTTTATTGATAAATTATTTTACATGACCACAAACATTCTGTCGTATTTAGCATTGCATGGGATAAAATGAGGAAATACATATGAAATGGGAGAGCTATAAATCCCAAAAAGGGCGTAAGAAAGGTAAAACATGATGAATATAGTACATGTTACGCAATAGGTATATTAATGGAGCAGAAGAGAAACATGAACATAAAGGTATGATATAACAAGATTATGATACCATTGAAATGTTGAAATAACATTGAACATGATATTAGAATGAGCTAAGGATCATTTCACAAGGAGCATGAGTAACAACTCTTTTAAATTTAATTAGCATGAGTAAACCCTCATTTCACTTGACCTATCATGATACAACTATTTACCAAATTCATTGAAGCATTATTCGGTCGCACCCTTCTTATTCAGTTTATTTCGTGCATGAGTGTGCCACATGGAAAACAGAACATAGATTCGTTAAAAATAATCATTTATTCCATGATAAAGGAATGTGTAATCAATACATGAATATCCATAATAAATATATAAATGTGAATTAATGTGCATACCCTTGACAAATAAATGGGCATGGTAATCAATACACAATGAATTTTTCTTCGAAAATCGCAATGCCATTTCTGCAGCATAACAGCGTGACATAAGAATTTATAAAAATGGTAGATGAGATATAAATGAGGTTTATCAACATATGTACATGAAATAGACAGTATGGGGTAATATATATACACGTCCCATCATATGTGACGGAATTTAGAATCATTATATAAAATAATTTCATGAATGTAAATGCGAAGAGAGAAATTCCTTACGGAATTTCAGCATGGTAACAAGTGTACATGGGAGGCATTAATGAGATATAACTAGGTATATCATTATTCAAACATAATGAGGAATTTTTGGGGGACGTTTGAAGTTAAACCCCATTATTTTTAATTGATAATAAAAATGCCTAACAAAATAACGAAATTTGAACAAAATGAGAAAGGAAGAAACCACTTACAGAATTTCAGTAAGGTAACTGGTGTACTACGAGGAATTAATGAGAGATAAATGGGTTTATCGTCATTCAAAAATCAGGAGGTAAATATGCGGGTGGTGAGAAATAATACAGAAGCATTTTTAATTTAAATTAAAAGGGTAGAACAACATATTGAAATATGAACAAAAATGAGAAAGGAAGAAACACGTTCCTTGGAAGTGTGATCCCAAAGGCTTGGGAGGGGCTTCAGAATAAATTCCTGGGAGTATGGGGCTCCTTGGAAGGATTCTAGATATAGGAGGGTTGAGGTTGGTGTAGATTCAATTTCATTCAGTGAAACTGAAGTGAGAAATTGGGTGGGTTTATATGGGAAAATAGATGGGATACATTATTATTTAGGTTTTGGATAGCACACATTAAACTAATCAAAACCACAAACCAAACCTTGGTTTTTCCCACTATTTTCAAAAGGGGAGTGGAAAAAATTATTTTTTAATTCCAAAGGACTAAATTCTAAAAAATTAGGATTTTTTATGTGTAGGTGAGTCACACTCTCAAGGATAAAAATTTAAAAGGGTAAAATATTTTACAAGACATGGTGGGTCGACTAATGCTTTGTAAAATAAATAAAACTAAACTAAAATTACATTATTATAATTTTAAACCATATATTGTCCGAACCTACAATTTATATTATTTTATTAAATCACTGATGTGTCATTAAGATGTCATAAAACACATTATATAATTAAACGATATTTAATTTTTACCTAAACATTCTACAATCATAGAAAATTATTAAAAAATCATTGTAGGATAATATTCGACATCCTTATTCTGAAAATAATATTCATTTTTTAAAAAAATATTTCTAATATGTGAATTTTTTATTTTAAAATAATAACTTATATTTATTGAAAATTCATTGGTTTTGACAAAAACTGCTTTCAAACCATAATAAAAATAAAAATTGTATTCATAAAAACTATAGGATAATTTATATTTAATAAAAAGTAAATAAGTAATAATATTTTGTAAAAAAATTAATAAATAAAAATGTCCATTAATTCATGAATACAGATTTATTATGATAATATTAACAAAAAGACTATTTGTTCTTTAAAAACTATTTTCAAAGTATCAATATTAAAATGAATATATATTCTCTGTAAAACATTAATTCACATAATCATAGTGCTAGGGTATTGTTACATAACCCCTTATAACTCCCGAATAAGACATAAGGTTATGGTCGGTGATAGTGACAGGCTCTTGGGGAGGATCAGATAACATTGCGGAAGTAGATATCTATTGACTTCCACTTATCTCGTAGGCAGTTTTTCTCATGCTTAACATGTTGAAGTTCATATTGGGCTTGATCATGAATGAAACCTAGTGAAGCCACCTCCTTTATGAGCTCTAATAAATGGTCATCTTTATGAAGCAATTCTACTGTATGAGGCCATCACTTTCTTAGGCTGAGAAAATTGGATTTGTGAAAGCCCTATATTATTTAGTAATCATGTTATCACTATTCAATCTCGATATTAGCAAGGGTCAAAATTATTAATGGTGTTTGAAAATAAAAAAACATAATATCATGGATGTTCATATGTTACATACCCATTTTACATAATAATACATTTAATTATATCAAGTGTAATTTTTATTAATAATAGTTTGGGCCATTACAATCTTCCCCCCTTATGAAATATCACCATCAAACTTTCCTTTTCTCACATTAAAATAAATGAGGCTAACTCTTCTTCATCATTTCTTCTGATTTCCACATTGTTTCTTCAAACATGTGGTTTCTACACAACACCTTGAAGAGGGGAATTATCTTATTTTGAAGAACTTTTTCCCTACAATCTAAGATCTTCACCGACTTCTCTTCATAAGAGATGTTATTCTACAATGCTACCACCTATGGATTGAGTACAAGTAATGGGTCAGGTATGTACTTCCCCAAGAGTGATACATGGAATACATAATGTATATGTGATATCTTTGGTGGGAGTTCTAGTCGATAGGCCACTGCTCAAATGCAATCAATGATCTCAAAAGGGATGATGTACCTTAGACTAAGATTTCCATTATTCCCTAATTTTATAACTCTCTTCCATGGTGATATCCAAGGGAATACCTTTCCTCCAACATCAAAATATAGGTCTTGTCGATGATTATCAGTATAATGCTTTTGTCAACTCTGATTAGCTTTAATGTGCTGTTGGATGGCCTTAACCTTCTCCACCATCTCTTTGACCATTTATAGACCCTGGAGTTTTCACTCCCCAGCATCATCGAAAAAAACCAGTGGTCTTCAACTCTTCCAATAAAGGGTATCATAGGGATCTATTTGGATAATTGAGTGGAAACAATTGTTCTAAGAGAAGTCAACTAGATTAAGATGTTGATCCCATCCTACTTTTAAGTCCATTAAGCTTTATCTCAACATGTACTCAAATGATTGGATTTTACGCTCATATTGGCCATCAGTTTAAGGATGATTAGCCATACTGATGTTCAACTCCATATAAAAAGCTTGTTAAAGATTTTTCTAGAACATAGAGGTGAATCGTGGTTCTTGATCAGATACAATAGATAGTGGTACTCCATGCTTCCTTACAATTAGTATGATATATATCCATGCTAGTTGATCCAATAATAAATTTTGTTGAATTTCAATTATATGTGAAGTCTTTTTAAGATGCTCAAAAACAATCCATATATCATTGTTTCATTTAGAATTATTCATAATTCCGCTGACAATGTCCATAGTGATGTTCTCCCATTTCCATGTAGGTATGGGTAATGGTGGAATCATCCCCTTAGACTTCTGCCTCTTCTCCTTCACTATCCGACATGCTAGGAACTTTGATCTATACTCTCCAATCTATTGCTTCATGTTATCCCACCAATAATGCTCTCTGAGATCTCAATATACCTTTGTGTTTCCTAGGTGAATGGGGGAATTAGAACTATTTGCATCATCCAAAATATCGTTCTTCAACACCAAACATGATCGAACTCATAGTCCTTTCCCAAATCTCACAATTCATTCTTCGTTGACATTCGACTCTGAGGATCTCCATTTTCAGATATATACCACTTTATTTTGAATCCCCACATCATCCTTTTGAGCATCCTTTATCCTTTCAAAAAGAGACTATTGATCATTAATTTGTGAAGGGTTGATTATATTCCATTTTTTATGATTCCCATTACCATATTCATCATATATAAGAAGATGGGATCCGTATTAATTTTCATTAATGATAGAATAGCTGGGTTCTTTCTACTTAGAGCATCTTTCACCTTATTCTCTTTCCAAGGGTGGTAATGGATTGAAAATTCAAAGTGTTTGATAGTATCTAACAATATTCATTTGTGCATATTAAAATCTTTATGTGTGAATATATACATGAGGATTTAGTTATCCATTTATATTTCACACTTGTTCCCAAAGAGGTAATATTTCCCAATTTTTAATGCAACAACCACTACATCCAACCCAATTTCATGTGTTGGATTGTTTTTCTAATTGAATTTCAATTCCCTTGAAGCATAGTCAATGAATCTTTCATTTTTCATCAACACACATATTAGGAACTTTTTCGAAGCATCACTAAATATCCCAGAATGTACTCCACTTTGTTGGTAATGTGACCATTAGTGTAGTGATATGCCTCCTTTTTAACTTGATGAAGCTCTCTACACATTCATCCCTCCATGTAATCATGGATCCCTTCTGATTTATCATAGTAAGCGGGTTTGAAAATCGTGATAAATTTCCAACTAATAGGTGATAATATCCAGATAACCCCATGATGCTATGGATACCCATTACAAATGATGGCCATGGCCATCCCTATATTATAGCTGACATGGAGGGATCCACATGTATCCCATTTCTTGTAATGATATAACCTAAGAGTGATACCTACTTCAACTAGAAATCACACTTTTTGTAAATTTCATAGAGCATCGCCTTTTTCAAGATCTATAGTACAGTGCTTAGATTCTCATCAAGCTGCTCCTTGGTTTTTAATTTTATATGAATATCTACAATAAAGAATACCAAATTTTTTTCGAGGTAATCTCTAAATAATCTATCCATCATTTACATGAATATTGATGGAGAATTAGTGAGTCCACAAGGAATTCCTATGAAATCATAGTTCCCATACCTTATACGAAAAGAAGTCATGGGGATATCCTCCTTCAACACCCATACTTGTTAATATCCTGACTGCAAATACAACATGGATATGTATTTTTCTCTTAGAAAGTGGTCAATTCATGGAATATGATACTTTTTCTTTATCATGATTTTTTTATAGCTCACAATAATCAATAAAATTGACATTTATCCATCCTTGTTCTTCACAAATAAGACTCTTGTACCCATTGGTAGTGTACAAGGGCATATAAACCGTTTATCCGTATTCTCATGTTGCTATTTCTTCATCTCCTCAATATCCACAACAACTATTCTATATGGAGCCTTGGATATTAGTAATTCCCTAGATATAAGATCAATTAATAATTCAATATATCTTCTAGGAGCAAGACCAGACAATTCCACAAGAAACATTTTAGAGAATTCCCTCATAGTAGGAATTTCATCTAGGACAGTGGCTTCATTAGACTCAATCATCTGAGTCAAATACGCATTCTCATAGGTTAGTAATATCTATTCTAGATATGGTGGTGCTAAAGAAGATTTTTCCTCCTCCATGCACTTGTATATAATCGGTGGTTGATTAACAAAATGGACATTGATTTCCTTCTCACGAGAATTTATGTTGGATCTAAATAGGGAAATCTAATCCATTACATGAATTGAATTAAATTACACCAGAGAAAGTATGATGAGGTTTTCTCAGAATTTCAATCCAAAAATTATTATAGGTGTAATTATATTCATGCGATGAAATGATTGCCCCATTTTCTCTACTTATTGACATATTTTATTTCCATGAATGGTGGTGGTGTAAGAATTTTACTACTAAACATATGAAATATAAAAGAATGATTAGATCCAGAATCAAGAAGTTACTTATCTATTAATGAATGAATAACTACATTAACTATCACCACTTCATTGTTGGGATTCACATTAGCATTAATTATGTAAAAATATCAACCTTTATACCTTGGAGGTTGTTAGTTTCCTCCTAAAACCCTTCTCTTAGGGAACATGTTTACAAGGTGCCTTGGTTATTTGTAGTTGAAGCAATGAATAACATGTTGAGGTTTTAATGGATCCTTCCTTTCCTCTATCGAAGCCGTTTGTTTCTATTTGTGATATTTAATAGCTAGGTGCCCTTCTCTTCCACACCTAAAACATTTCCTTGTCCCCTTTAGGAAATTAATGGGGATATTCATTCCACAACTTTCGCAAGTGGGGAATATTAATTTTTTAACAATGATGGATTTATCCATTAGATCACCATAATTGAAGCCTACCTTATGATTATTTTCCCCATGATACACCCTGAGATTCTGTGATCTCAATTTTGACTTTTAGGGCACATTAGAAAATTTCCTCATATCTCTCTAAGTCACATATCATAAAAGATTTCTGTAATCTTGGTTTTAGCCCACCAATGAAGTGGTCAACCTTGAATTTAGGGGTAACGAAAATTCTGTCGGCATATCATGAAGGCCTTGTTATTTTTTCCTCATATGCTCCGATGGATTTGTATTCTTTTTTCATGAGAGAAATGTAGTCCCTTTCAATCTTATGATGGAGTGTGTGAGGAAAATGTTTATGTAAAAACATTTTCCGTAAATCCTTCCATTCCAATGTCTCGATATCCTCCATAGGCTTCGTATTTTTTTTTCAATGTCCACCATTGATCAGCTGCACCCTCTATACGATAAGTGACCAGAATAACCTTTTCTTATTTATAATATTGAAGGATGAAGAAGATCGTTTCAATAGATTTGATCCTTTATTAGTTGATTGAGGGATCAGATGTTCTATTAAATGAATGAGGCATTTTCCTCAGGAAGCTCTCAATTTCAACTTATTCATTCATAAGTGGGTTTGAACATTCTTCTTGACCCATGTTTATATTCAAAACTTGAGTTAACTAAGATAGTATCATGAAAATGTTAGTGATTGCCACTCCCATCTGATTGGGAAACTCATTAGAACATTCATAAAATTTATCTTCACATCGGATGTTATCATGAGTCTTCCTATTATTGGCCATTAGATAGAATAAAAGGATAGTTAGGTGTAACAGATAAATGAAAATCCAATGGAAAAATGTGATAACATATAAGTTACATTTATTTCCTTAACATGCGACTTTATAGGCTCCAAATTGTGTAACCCCTAATCTACTTCACAAGATATATTCTTATGCGGAATTTTTTTATTAATAATGCTTCATACTAATCAAATGAATTTACTAAAGTGTATACCCCTTGAGTGTTCTATCCAAGATTATATCATGGCCTATTGTCGTGCACCAGTTCCCATTTGAGTCTAGAGAAAAGCATTGTTTTTGGGTTTTATCCCTAAACACATCTCTTCCAAAGCCACCTATACCTACTCGTATCCACAAAAGGCTGTATTTTCTTAATTAACCACTTAATAAACACTCAAAATTTTGTGATCTTTTATTTTAATTAGTCCTATCTCTATGGATTTTACTAGTTTTTTCTAATCATAATCCCAAAAATAACTAAACCTATCCACCGATACTATCTATTATAACCCTCCACTTTATTTCACACTTAAAAATATTTTATTACATAAAACATTCACTTGGTACAACATATAGGATCGATATTTCTAGTGTATTTGGGGTGTATGAACATTACATAACAACTTAAAACATTAATAACACCTATTTATTGAAAAATTATTTTACATGACCACATACATTCCATCATAATTAGCATTGAGCGGGACAACCTGAGGACATGCATAATAGAATGTGTGCTATAATGCCTAGTAATCGAGTAATGAAGTCATAACATGAAGAATATTGTACATGTTTGGCAATAAGAATATCAATGGATCATAAGAGAATCATGAACATAAAGGGATGATATATCACGATTATGATAATATCGAAATGTGGAAACAACATTGAACATGATATTAGCATGAGACAAGGATCATTGCACATGGAGAATGAGTAACCCCTCAATGAAATCGAATTATAATGAGTACATCCTCATTTAATTTGACTTATCATGATACTACTCTTTCCCCAATGCATTAGAGAGATATCAGGGCACACCCTTCTTACCAATTTAATTACATGTTTATGTGTGGCACATGGATCATATAACATATATTTATTAAACACAATCATTTATTCCACGATAGAGGAATATATAATTAATACATAAAACACTATAATCAATAATTAAATGTGTTAAAAATTTAATACCCTTTATAGATAAATGGGCATTGTATTCACTACATTGTAACATTTTCTTGGAATATCACGGTGAAATTTTAGCAGCAATACAATGTGACATAATAATTCATAAAAAAGGGTTGATGAGAGTGAAATGAGGTGTCCCAACATACATACATGAAATTTACAGTAATGGGGTCATATAGATACACGTTCCAACATATGTGATGGGATTTAGATTCATTCTTAAAAATAATTTCATGAATGTAAATGCAAAGAGAGAAAATTATTATGGAATTTCGGCATGGTAACGGGTGTACATGGGAGGAATTAATAAGAGAGAATTGGGTTTCACATTATTCAAACAGAAAGAGTTATGTATGTGGAATGTGTTAAATCATACCCAAATATTTGTAATTGAAAATAAAAGGGCATAACAAAATACATGAATTTAGAAAAAACGAGAAAGGAAGAAATCCCTTATGGAATTTCGACATGGTAACATATGTATATAGGAGGCATTAATGAGGGAGACATAGTTCTCAAATAATTCAAACAAAAGGATGGAATTATGGGGGAGGATTTAAATAACACCCCAACATATGTAATTGAAATTCAATTGGTATAACAACATAATAAAATTTGGAAAAAATGAGAATGGAAGAAATCCTTTATATGAATATGTTATCCCAAAGGATTGGGAGGGGCTTGAGAATGGCTTATTGGGAGATTGGAGTTCCTTGAGATGATTCAAAAGAGAGGTAGGAGGAGAGTGTTAGAGATCCAATGGCTTTTTGTGTATAGAAAGTGGGAGAATGGATGGGATTATATAGAACAATCGAGGTAATACGTTAATATTTACCTTTTTAACACAACACATTAAACTAATAATAACCACAAACAAACCCATGGTTTTTGCCAATAATTGTTTCCAAAGTGGAGTTGAAAAAATTATTTTATATGGACAATGTACTAATTTCTTAAAATTTTAGGTTTTCTTATGTGGAGGTGAGTCACACTCTCAAGGAAAACATTTTAAAAGGTTAAAAAATTTTAAAAGCTTTGGAGGACCCACGAAATATTTGTAAATTAAATCAAACAAAAAAATCATATTATTTTCCTGGTAAACTATTTATAGGCTGAAAATCTATTTTATAGTATTTTATTACATCACTATTGGTTTATTATGTATTCATAGAATACATTATATAATTAAGTGACATTTAAGTTTTTCCCAAAACATTGACTATCACATAAAATTATGAAAAATTCAATGTAGGTTAATTATTGACATCCTAATTAAAAAACTAATATTCATTTTATCTAATTAGTTTTCTAAATATGTGAATTTTTTATTTTATTATAAAAACAAAAAATTAACAAAAATTCATGATTTTTGACAACAACGGATATCAAACCTTAATAAAAAAAAAATTTATTTATAAAAATTATACGATCATATATATTTAATAAAAATTATTTTAGTAATAATATGTTATTAAAATATTATTTAATTAAAAAATCATTTAATTCTTGAAAACCGATTTCTTAATTGAATATTAACAAAGAATACTATTTGGGTTTTAAATACAATTTACAAAATAACAATAATAAAATGATTGAAAATTATCTAAAAAAATAATCCACATAATCATAGTGAAAAGGTATTTTTTCAAAACCACTTATAACACCCACATAAATCCGAATGGTAATGTGTGTGATGGTGATTGACTCTTGGAGAGGCTCGGATAACATCGCTCTGGTGGACATCTATATTTAATTCCACTTCTCCTAAAGGTGGTTCTTCCCAAGCTTAACTTGTTGATGCTCTGCATGTGATGGTTCAAGAGAAAATCCCAGTGTTGCAACCTCCTTTCTATGATCTAAAAAATGGGCTTCATACGGATAAATTATACTAGATTAGGCAAGCACATCCTTTTTCAGAGTAAGTGGGATTTATTAAAGACCAATATTTATTCTAATCATGTGATCACTGTTCAAAACCTATATGAGAAATGGCCACAATTCATAACATTATTTAAAAATAAAATAAATAAAACCAAGGAAGTTCATATGTTATATAAACATTTTACATAATAAGACACTTAAATAGAGCATGTATAATTTTCATAAATAAATTTGTGGGTCATTACCTTATTAATTATAATGAGTCATAATTTGAAGATAGAAAAGAATAAAATTTAATAAAAAATATGTTAAAATTATTACTAAATAGATGTCGAAATGTTATCTCTGGAAAAAATGGACAAAAAATGTCTAAATTTTGGTCGATTAAAACATTTTGACATTAAAAAATTTCAAATGAACACCTATTGATGGATATAATTTTCAAGCATATATAAAAGATATTTAAAAATTATATAATCATGAAAAGAATATTTATCTATACATAGATAAACAATTTAAAATAAAATGTGTTTTTTAATATGATGTATATATCAGATGGTGAAAAATTGAGGCAAGAAACTACAACTATTTGATAATTTCTTTTTCAAAATCCATATCCCATATCGTATCTTTAAAATAAAAAAATTGAAAATTTAAAATGATGTGGATTTTATAATCATAATATTTAAGGTAATATAATTTTATTACTTATTAATAAGTATATATTAATGGTTTCAAATGGAATGTTATGAAATATTTCTTTGGAAATTAAATTTCAAATGACAAACACATTACCTCAATTCCAACATTGATAAAATGAATTCAAAAATCATATAAAATAATGTAACTATATTAATCACACATTTAATTTCGTTCTCAATGTATTTCCTCCTTTATAAAAAAAATTTATAGTTGTTCCTTGTATGTAATTTTGTTCATTATTATTTATTTTTATATCGGGTGTCAGTGGTCCTTTTGGTTTTGAACTAGTATCATAATTATGTTTTTTCTTCACTCTTATCACAAAATATATAATTCATAAATAATAGAAGGAATAGAATATAATGATTTATAATAATATATAATGTTATTATGTCATTCTACTATAGTTTCTATTATAGTCATTAAAGATGAAATTTTCAACAAGAATGTTTCGATGATTCAAATTGTAGAAAGGGTTTTTTCTTAAAACAATAGTTGAATGATTTTATTATCATTAAAAACAGTTAATTATTTAATTATTAATATGTTATATTACTATATATGAAGCTATTTTCATGATTTATGAAATAATTTTATAACATATTTCATCTATGTGGGTAAACTAACCCAAAAAAATATACAATAATTATTGGATGATTATGAAGTGATATAGTTTAAATATTATTATAAAATGTGTATATTGATATTATATAGTTTTGATTAGATTGTTATATTAAAATAATATATATTTTTATTGTGATTATGATCTATATAGAATTATTTTATTATCATTATAATTCATAATTTTTTCTCAAAATTCTGTTTTGGATGGTTAAAGTTACCACAATTGTTTATTTCTCATATTGTTAATAGGTTTTATAAAATTTCATTCTAAAACCATAATATGTTCATAAATACTTTATTTTCAATTACACCAATTCTTATAACCAACCATGTGTGTCAACTATGAATTGAAGAATAAAAATAAATCTATCCATTATTAGAGTAGTCGACATGTATACTTCGTTGATGGGTTATTTGACATAAAATTGGGAAAATAAATAATATGGTTTATCAGGAAAAAATTTATAATATCTCATAAATATCATAATTATATATTAGATTCCACATTTTTACTATCCTTGTATGGATGGTAATTAATATGAATCTCTATTCATTGGGGATATGATATCCCACAAATATAGAAGATTAATAATTCTATTTTTCCATAATGAAAAAGGAAAAGGTGGATAATTTTCTCTCCATAATTTTTATAAATATCATTAGTGTAATAAAAATATAAATGTAATTATTATTATATTATTTAATGTTGTTTTAGTATAAATAAGTGTAGAAAATGAAATTTTTATTTTAAAGGAGAAATTGGAAAATTATATCGAACATATTTAATTATCACCTTTATATAGTTGGTGTAGCCATTGGGTGGTTTTATTAGATGATAATAGACTATTGATATTTGATATGATTTTTTCTTGGAGGATTGGAAAATGATCTGGATTGATAAATATGAAGTCGTGTTAGGGTATGTGAGAATTGGAGTTCCCCTTTTATGAGTGGCCATTTATGGATTTTTGTAAATAAATGAATCATTTTAATAATGGGAAGTCACTCTCAATTAGATAAGACCAAAAATTGATAAAATGTAATTGGGTAGTATGGGTGGTTCAATTAAACCTTCAAAACCTATTCACACTCATGTTTTAAAACAATTAAACTCATTAATTATAGATATATTACATTTCCAAATTATTATTTTACTGTAGTAACAAGTTTTTATATTATTTAACATATAACTTATGAAAAATTCATTTATACACCTTACTATATAATTCTAACATAACAATTAAAAAATTGAAATCACTTTTTTTGAAATTTTAAATGGTTATTAAAATTTATTTTCACATTAATTTTATAATTTATGGAATATATAATTGATTAAAAAATACAACTCATGAGAAAAATCATAAATTTCGGTTTTGAAAACAAATTAAATGTATTATAATTAATAATTTAAATTATAAAGAACATAATATTATCATTACTATGATTTTCAAAAATTTCAAAATCATACTTATAAACTAATATATAAATAAAAGGCATGGTATTAGTAAAATGTTATAATAAATTGTTCACCTTAAAATAAATATTTCTTTAAAAATATCATCAATTTTTAATATATTATATTGTTATTATGAATTTTAAATTTTAATTTTAATTTTATGACTTATCATTAAAAAATATTTCCATTTTTCATATAAATAAAATTAAAATGTATATTGAAAAGTTATTTTCATAGAAAAATAACATTTTTAAAAGCTGATTTTTTTTATTCTTAATTTGTAAATAAATTAATACATTTAAAATTAATCAATAAATATTTTATTATATTAATAAATTATATTAATAATAATGTTATTTAATTATTTTATGTAATGTATAATTTATGAAATTATAGATACATAAACTATATAATAAATTATGTAAATTTTGATAAATTATCTGATATATAAATAAATATAAATTAATAGTTTATATAATTTTACTACATATATTCACAATTACTAATCCCATGTATAAATTTGGAGGTTATATTTATTATTTACAATATATATATATATATATCTGGAGTTTTAGTTTAGATGTTTTATTAGTTTGGTAGTGCATCTAATAATATTTATAGAATATCGTATCCGTTTAAATGAAATAAAATATCATGTATTTGATCTCCATATTACAAAAGGTGTTCATATATTAAAGGGGTGGAAATTGGAATTTGTTATTAAGGTATGGTACTTAGCCCCCATGTTCTATATTCCTTTCAATTACACCCATTCATACTAAAAAACGTGATCATTCCACATCACCAGAAATCCATTGTATTTTTTCAAATTTGATAGTCCATCATTTCACAACCTAGTACCACCATCATGTACAACCATTTGTACACAACTATCATACAACCTAATAAGATTTTTTATCTAAAAATAAACCCCTAAGGGTCCGTGTTTTTAACAATACAGATAAAAAATTTATTTATATAGTTACCATATCCATAGTATCTTTATGTACTAATGGATTACTATGAAACTTAAAATCATGGATATTAAATCAGATGGAATAATGATTGATTCATCGTAAGAAAAAAATCTACAAACAACATTTCCCCTTATATTCATAAACTAAATAGAAGGAACCCAATTTTAACTATGTTAATGATTCATGGAACCAGCCCCAACTGGGATCAACATAGATGGGTCACCACATCTACCTCACCTCATAATCTAGTTAACCCATCACCCTAAAATATTTCATGGAGACCACATATCTCACACCTCATACATTGTTGAAAACACCAACAAAAACCAAAAATGATGAAAATAATGTCACCCTCATCACATACAAGGATTACAACATTATCCTTACATAACATAAGTGAGACCCCTTCACCCTATCCTATACAAGGGAATCCAGTCCTTCATTCCCTCCACTAGGTATAATCATCTTCCTAGTAATCCACTATACTAAATAATTAAATTTTTTACTATCTATGTAAAATATTATTTCTAACTATAATTAGGATGATGAATCATAATCTTATCCTATATTTGGGAATATATCATAACCAGATTCAAATTACAGAGCTTTCTTATAAACATAGTTCATTCATGTAGTCCAATTATTAAATCCTCATATGAATCCACTCGATATACATTGTCAAGGAATGCACACATGTTTCACATTTTCAATATTATATTCTATTTACATAATGATGATTATGAATAATAATTTGATATAGGAAAATTCCTTTGGGTTTTCAATATTTTATATTACATTGATAATGAGTATCCCTATCATGAGGACATTAGAATAATATTTCTTAGCTAAACATGGTCTTATAGGATCACAATTCCTATTAATAAAACATGTGGACATGGAATTCCATCCTCATATTATTACCCTAACATGTACCTATTGATGATAATATCACAATGATGAATCAATAAAACATTAAAACAAGAAATTATGTTGCACACACACATGAGTAAATCCCACTCATACTCTCCTAATATAATATAACCATCTACACCACCTCCAAATTTAAAGCCAAAATCATGTCACCATTATGGGAAACCATGGATTTTATCTCAATTAAATGTAACCATATTTTAGGATCCCCACCACAAAATCATCAAAATTTAAAACACATATGTACATATCCCCCATGTTCCTATCCATCCATAAAATGAAAAAGAATCTTGTTGGTGGAAGTAGAAACTTGAATTTTGGCATCTACCTACGTTTTGATCCTCGAATAATTTTCCCTCATTAATGATCTTGTCAAAATAATGCCTTAACAAGTAGTGTTAAGAGTTACTCAAGGATTTGTCTGCAAACATTCATCTATTTTTTCCCATTTTATGACATAGATATACAAGCCACCTAATTTAAAAATTTATTATAGTGTCCTTACTACATAATGATAAAATAAATAGTATGTTCATAGGACATGACCATAAATTTTTCCCCTGATAAATATGGGCTTTGATGTCTATCAATAAGAAACATTAGGATGCCATAGTGTTTTTAAAACAATGATTCTATAAAATCACATCACAAAATTGATTCAAATTCTAGATGAAATAGTTTCCCCCAACTCGAAAGACTATAATAAATAATTTTATTTCTAAATTATTATAATATTCACCATAACCCTAAGAAATCATCCCCCAGAGACCATGTTCACTATGAGAAAGTATCACGATTACTATGATATTCTCTCAATATAGAAACTAAAAACATATCTCAAGGATTAATAATCTACGTTATATAAACACATTCTTATTGAGATAATTTTCATTTGAGAGCACAAATAAATTTACAATAATTGATAAGTCCTTCAATAAATATTTCTATAAACATTTTATATAATATTACACATTTCAATACCAAAAAATGCACTAAATAAGTATTGGATTCATGAAATTAAAATGCATCAATGTAGTATTTATCACATGAACTAAATATGTAATTCATATCCCATTTAGTGGAATTTTGTTACTTATATTCTTATTCTCTTCATTGTGATATATGATAATCCCTCACAACGAGATTGAACATAATAAAAAAACACAATCCACCATCCAGGATGGAATTAATCACTAAATCACCAAACTATGAGCCATTAAATTAATCTCTAAAAAATATTCTCTTAATAATACATAAAATGATCGGGTCTTATATATATAGATGTTACCATCAATTAAGAAACAATGATATATGTATAATAATCACATGGATGGACATCTTTTTAAACATTTATATGTTCACTTTTATAAATTTCACTAGTAAATAGTTATAATAGTTGTATCATGTCCCATGTGGGGATGTGGTAAGGATTCCTTGATATGCCATAAATTATTAATAAGTTACTACAGTTTGACATAATTTCCCTAAAAGGGTGTGATGAGCCCATCATCCCATGATTTTTTCTAAAAACATTGTATCATGTCAATAGAAAATTCATATTTTTCACACTCCATAGGAAAGTAGGTTTACCAATAAATAATTGTAATAATATAATCTCACGTGAATGATTCTATTGGTAAAATATTGGTGAACAATATATAAATTTATAATGTTACCATATAACTGATTTACCAATGGTATTGAGACATTCCCCCACAGATGACATTCAATTGAAATAGAGTTTCTATATAATTTGTTTTCAATATTTCAATTATTTTCAATACCATTTTTCCCCCAACTATTATGGTATCACTCAAATAATTACAATTCTAGTTAAAAAATTGTTATTAGAGAAAAACACTACCTTCTTTGACTATTTTAATTTTGAATTGATCTAAGTTAGTATTGGTGATAAAAAAATGTATTCTAAATTTTTTTTGGTAAAATGAAAAATGGATATAATCTGATGAATATGTATAAGTGTAAGGAAATTCAATATAATATATTTTGTTATCCAAATTTAGTAATGTGAAAAAATATTCTAGTATCTTCTAAATGGATATAAAAAATGTTTTTTATTTTTATTATATTGATTCATTCTAGGTTGTTGGAGGATCCGAATATGATATTGATGTCCCACAGGATATTAGATATAATGATGATTATAAGATGTCAATATAATCAATGATTCATGACTTCCAAATGTCATATGACTGAAAATTTTTATTTTTGAACTATCAAAACACTTTACAAGGGAATGTTAGAAACCATAAATTCCATCAAAACAACCAAATAGACAATAGAGAACTCCCAAGAAAATAAATGTTCTGCCCCTCCCAAGAACTTGTATTGTGTTATGATACTGCACTAAGGAATGAGAACATAGAAAGTCTCATGCAAAGATGAATAGGAACAAAACCGATGGCCATGCCATACCCTCTCAAAATCCAAGTGCCATGCCAAAGTGGTGACCTCATACTCTGACCCCCATCTGAAGCAGAACCGATAAACGCTGGAAACAAACCCCAAAATCATCTTGAGACACACTGAATGAAAAAATAACCTCTTAATCCAACACTAAAGTAAAGTAAAGATGGAGCATCAATCAAAAAGATAGAATAGAATCATGGAAATAAAATTTAAACCTGCCAGATTCCATGTCCCTAAATAACATCCATGCAATATCTGTTACCAGAGTGAGAGGATCTTCACTTACCATAACTTCTATAGACGTAGAATGACTATCCCATACCTGTATATATTCCTCAAACTTTAACAACCCCTAATTGAACCCCCAAACCATAATTGAGTCCTGTTTGTCAACCCAAGAATTTTGTACCACATTAAGGTTCACTAAAATATTCTGGCCCATCATCTTGGCTACTTCCTCTTCATATGCATTAAGATACAACACCTTCTCTTGAACCTCATCTCCCAAACATAGAATTAAGACCCATGATCCGGGTTGATCTTCTTGTTCTAGTTGGCATAAGGCCTCGCTGTCCACCCTCTCATCCACTCTTTTTTTAGTATATTGGGTCTTCAAAGGAGGTGGAAAAGAGGAGTAGTCCTTTCTACCTTTCCTCCTTCTGGTACTCCTACAAATCCTCGGACTAAATTATCCAGCATAGATTCTCTTACTGTCTCCCATGATGTGCTCCACTTATACTACATTTGATGTTTCTGATTCGGCATGATCATTGTTCCGCCCTTCCAATGAAATGCCATCAAATTGGTTTCCCACCTGTAGGGAATACTGTACCCCCCAGACCCCTTCTTCACAGGTAGCATCCCCAGTCTTCCCAATCTATGATACTACTGCACTATTTAGATGGGCCACCTCCATACTCAGCCACTGCCATCCCTTTATCATGTCTTCCAGATCGGTGGCATCCACCAACGTAGAATCCTCCTCCATAAAAACAATTAGTTGCTCCAGAACATGAGAACTCCCAAACACGCTAATCCCCGTATGAGAGACAGTCTGGTGAGTCATCTCTTCCTCCCTCCCAGTGACCTTGAGTGACGAATTATTGCTACAGGTTGGCCCAGCCAGATCCTGCCTCAGCCTCTTAAACACATTTTCCATTGTCGTATTCACATGAATCTTCATGCCTTCTTTCACTGATGAACATACTCAGGGATTCCGATCAGGTTCAACCTCCCTTGGCCCAGCGCACACCAATGGAGGTCTGACTGAGCATCCTTGTCTGCCTGTCGACCCAGAGAGTTGTAGATCTCCCTTAGGAAGAATCACTACATCACTGCCACCATTATAGCTCGAATTCAAGGCATTCCCCATAGAATTCCTACGGCAAGCCTCCATCGAGTGGCCCAAACTCTTGCATTCAGAGCAGCAAACTGTCCAAGATTCATAAATCACATGTTGTTTTCAGCGGTATTCTTCACCCACCGTGATCCACACATATTTGAACGACACCCTTGACACATCCATTTCAACAAAAATTCTAGGATTCACGGGATGAAAAATGGCCATTGTTTGGCTATCTGAACACATGTATCTACCTATCATATTTCCTAACATATGGAGAATGGATGAATTTTGGAACGGAAGTGGAAGGTTAGGTAAACATACCCAGGTTGCCTTTTAAGGAGCATCTTGTTTCATATGTAAGTCAAAGGACCACTGGAGTAGAAAAAATCAGCATCCATTTATGATTCTTGGAGTACATGAGCATAATTTGATGAGGTCGGCCTACGAGGAAAAACGGACCATAATCTACCGATTATCAAGAAGACCTACCATCGCCCTCTCGTTAAAACCACTTGAATCGAAGATGTGTCAGTCGAAGGAATCCACCGAGGGTCGTCGCTGGAAAAACCACAAAATCAGAGTTTTCTTTAGAAGGTCTGACAACTCAAAAAATTCAATTGACGATAGAGAAAGGTTAGGGAAATCATCAACCAAATCCTCGACTTTTAGGAAGAGCGGGATTTGAGGAAAATCCGGTATCAAATCAGGGTTAGATAATGGGACAAAAGGAGTAAAAACACCTTTCTCAGATAGCAAAGGTCCCTCCCCCGTCAGTAGGGGTGGGACCGGGGCAGTAGCCACCACCGTCGCGGAGGAGAAACGCTGTTAGGGTTGCCTCCCTGTTGCAGAGTGAACTTCTGAGTGTCTCACTTGAGTAAACCACAACCATCCAAATATCATATTATATAAATAATAGGAATCAAGAAAAAAATTATTTTAGACGGAATAATTTGTTTCAAAGGCTATAGTTGGCACAAAAAAAATATTATGATAGATTAGATTATAATCATAATCAAATAGTCTTCTAATGTGTACATTAATAAATTTGGAATGGAGTAAATCTTATGATAATGATTATAAGGAAAAAAATTATATTTTAGGATCATAGATATTTTTCAGAGTTAAAATTCGTAGTTTCCATACATGATGTACCTGATGGAAAATATATATATATATATATATAATTATTTCCAAGGGATTCAAAATGTCATCAAAATGATATTGTAAGACTTAAGGATTTATTTGATCAAATGAACATAATGATGGAATAATGAAGTGACATAGTGGATGATATTTTTCATGTATTAAATGATGACATTTCAATAGGTAAGATTATCATGGAATAAATGAATGATCATCTAATGGGAATAATCAATAAAGGTCTTGAAAATTGAAGTTAATTTTTTCTTATTTAAAAATGTATATCTTTTTGTATTCAAATTATAAATGGTGGATTTGATTATTTATTAATTTTTCTCTGAATGTGTTTGTGAAATAATGTTAAAGTAACCTATATTAGATATAAATATTGAATCAATCATTATGACATAAATAAAATGATCTACAATAATTCAAGGAATTGACCATGACTGAACTCCTATAATGCATGCGACAGATGGAACATTATGAGGTCCCATGACATGTGTAGAAAAAATTTTAAAATTAGAACATGCTCATATAGTACAATATATGTTATAAGTACAAATTCTTGGGAATATATTGAATTTATTGACATATTTTCTTTTATTTTAAAATCTTTTGGACATATTTTACAATTTATCTATGAATAATTAGAATAAAATACTTATTACAATGCTGATAATTTTTTCCCAAAATGAGGTATCTACCATAGTAAAAAAGGAATAAATGGAATTAAAAAATATATATAACACATTTTAATATTTGTAATGGAGACATAATGTGAAGATTAAAATTAATAAATACTTAAGAAATGATTTTGTTCGAATGAAAAATCAAATATATTATGAAATAGTTTTAAAGGGCTAGTTAAAAAATCTCTAAAATTAAAATTGTTATATATAAAGTCCCAAATATATTATGAAAAAAATTATTGGAATTCTATGAAGAATATTTGGAAAATAATATTTATATTTCATGTTAAAGAAATAGATAAATATCATTTGAAGAAATTGTCTCGTGGATTGGTATGTATTGAGTAACATATTCATTATTATAGGAGAGAATAGAATAAATATTTTTCGGAATGAAAAATTATTTTAATTTGTGTATGAATAGATATTTATTAATATGACAACCAACAAAAGTATGATTTTTGATTTGGTCTTAAATGAATATTTATGTTACGTGGAAATTTATGATGTTTTGTATTCAATAAAACAAAATTCATATCTATATTTTAAATTATAATTTAAGGATTATGTAAAAATGGTTTCCACTGTTGCTTCTCAGATTCATCATAATGATAAAATTAGTTAACCAACTCTCCCAATGTTTTTATATACACTATTTTTTTTTATTGTTTCATGTTTTGGGGGAGATATGAAGAATTTTAATAATATATTTCCAAATAAAAGTATAATTACAGAATATTAGGAACATCATTTTTAATTTTTTTGGAAAAACAAGTCAAATATTATTGAATCTAGACCAGATTAATCCTTAGCAAGACAACCAGTTCTAGATAAATAAAAATAAAAATCATTCTATACATTAATGTTGGTGTAAAGATCATATATTAATCAATTTTCATTGAATACTGATAATGGAAGATGAAAATATTAATGGGGTGTGGTAGAAAAATATTTTACATGATTTTATTATATTGATCTAACATGGAAAATATTATGACCACTCTTATGATATTATAATAAGAGATGAATGGATAAATTTATTGATCTAAATCATTTAATAAAAAAAATGGAGATATTTCATTATAAAAAATAATTTTCATCATTATTTCAATGGTGATATCCCAAAAATCAATGGAAATACACCATGTATAGGATTGGATAAACTAATTATTTATTAGATTTAAAATTTCAAGAATGAATAAAGTGTTATACATCAACAAAAAAAATTCAATTATTTATGAAAAAAATATTTTGAGAATGTGTGATTAACATCCTAGGGGGTTCATGGGAAAATGAATAATGATATTGTTACATTGAACATATGTGTGTTAATGAGTGTATTAAAAATAGTTGTCAAGTAGTAATAAAAATTCTATTCCTATATTGATGTCTTAATCAATTAGGTTTTTGAATATATAATTTCCCATTTCATAGTGGTCAGTTATCTCACTGTAAATCATTGATAATGAATACATGGTTGATAAAAAATATAATGAAACAAAAATATTCACTAGTATTAAAAAACTGATGAATGATGTAAAAATTAAATGATCATTTTAGAATATTACAATGAATACGATTGGCCTCAATTAACATTGACGAAATGAATTTATTGATAAGGGGTGAGAAGAAACATTTATGATACCATATTCTATTGACATATATAAGAGCATAAATCCATGGAAAAAGTGGTATAATATATTTTAGGACACTCTTGAAAAAATAAGAATTAAATATATCATGATTTTCACATATAAATTTTACATGATAGCAATAGAAATGTTTGGATAATATTTTATAAGAAATTTAGAGTGATGGAGGATAATTACATTAAATCTAATTAGATTGTATTTTATCTATCAAGGTTATTTCATTAAAGTGGTTTGTATTAGACAATTTTTCATTTTGGTTTTCCCATTATATAATATCATAGTGGGAGAAGGGAGAATCATGACTCTAAATGATTTTTATTTTTAAAAATCATGCATATTTTGCAGTATATAATAGGTTTTATGATTTTTTGTTGGTATTCTATTGATTATAATGTTATCAAAAAATCTAAAGTGGGGTATTATTATCCATTATTGGATATTATATGAGGACTTTTATCTTATCCAGAACCAATTTTTATTTGTTTTAGATTTTGTAAAATCTAATGTAATGAATAATGTATTATATTTTTTTATTCAATATAATATTTTAAAACTAGAATAAATACAATTTTCAATTATAAAAAAATTATAAGCTTTTTTGGAAGTGGAGTTATTTAGGATTATATAATAGAGTTATTCAGAAATAATTTTTTGATGTCATTCTATAATTAGAATTATCCTAGAAGTCATTCTGGAAAAGTAATTGAAGAAGTATCATAATTTAATTTGATCTAGAACACATCATGAAAAAATATATAGAGATGTTATGAAAATGAAATAGGCTTGATGAGTATAATGATATGATACATGAAAAAAACATATACTAGAATAAAAAAAATTATAGGAATGTGATGGATTCTAATTTGTGGCCTAGAAATACTCCACATAATATGAATTTTCTAAATGAATAGATATTGAATTCAATTCAAGGAGGTCTAATAGTTTTAATACCCAATGAATAATCATAAAAAATGTTCCTATAATAATTAGAAGTCAACCCAGCATTATAATATATTATTATGTTATTCCATTGGGTGCCTTGAAAGGTCAAAACATATACAGCTCTATTTCCATCACACCATGTAATTTTAATAATGTCTTGTCTATCTAGAATAGATTTTCAGTAATGAACTTGATAGAAATGTAATAGTGGGAAACAACATGTCTAATTATTTATCTATTAACAATGGAAGAATCCAAATCAATATCATTAATAGTAATGTTATAGATCTAAAAAATTATGTGGACACTTTGATGAGATTTATTTAAAAGAATATTTCAACTTGGACAACAAAATAAATAAATATATTCTCAATGGAGACCCTATATTGGAGAACCGTCCACCACCTTTCATGATAGCCTTAACATAATATCTATTAGTATTAATCATCATACAACAATCAATATTAATCTAGTAGACCCAATGACCACACAAAGATAAAATACATCGACAAGGTACAGAATGATTCATGATAGATCTGATAATGTGGGACCTATCTTTCTATTTAACATGATCACCAATATTTTTAATAATTAACCGAACTCTCCCCTTTAAGACAAGAAATGTAAAAAGATATCTATTAAATTTTATGTTATTGTGAGCCTCTCTGTTAACCCAACACTCCATAATAACAAACAATTGAAACATAATTTAGTCAAAAACCCTAATAATTCCATTTACCCACTACTCTAAAAAACAAGTTGAGAAAAATATTGGATATCAAATAAAATAAAACCACATAGTATATTCCAAATGAAATTTGGAAACTTAATTTCAATGAAGATATAGAATAATTATTCATCTTCTAATTCCATACAATAGATGCACATAATTTCCAAATGAATACCTATCATTTGAAACTATTTTTCAATGATAATAAAACAATTATATATGTTTCATCAAAGGAAGTTAAATTTAATAGGATTATCTCTATACCATGATTTACTCGTATCGTAATTTTCTGGTCGATCCACAAGAAAAATAATACACAGATCTTCCATTTTGTAAAATTCCAAATTATAAAGAGTAAAAGTGAATCAATATTCCTTATCAGAGAAAAAAATATCCTCAACAAAAACATTTTGTTCACTACTGTGAATTGTATGTAACACCAATGGGTAAGAGGTAGCATAAAAATGATATTATCCAATAGTCAGTATACTAGGAAAATAGACATATAGTTATACCACTTATCATTATAGATTCTCAACTGACCCTCCCATCAATCCTTCTCATACGACAACAAATAATGATAAAAAATTATAACATGAAGCACAACAACTTTGAAGGAATCTGATGAGGTATAAAAAATGTATATCCACTATAATTATATTCCCCCCACATGAATCAATCCATGATTTTACAACCCCCCCATGATATATGATGTATGATAAGTTTATTGCAAAACGAAAGTGTTGATGATATGAAATAATAATAAGTGTATCTTTATTAATAATGAATATTTATTGAGATAATAATGTGGAAGAATAACTCAATTTGGATTCAAATATTTCACATAAAAAGATCAATGGAATGATTCTCCATGTAGAAATTTTATAATTACATGATTTATAATACCTTCTAGAACATTGTAATGTGAAACTATTAAATAATTCAATGGATATTTAATGTATTTCAATCGATTTATAATATTTTCAGGATTTTATATAAAAGATATTCAAGGTGGTTTTTACGGTCAAATCATGATTATTGTGCAACTCTCATTTAAATAATTAACATTAAGCATTAAATAATAGCAGATGCATAATAAAAATTTACTGAATTGTTAGAAAAATTCATTTTTTAGTTTATCTAAATGTTACCAAATGAATATTTTCATGCTATGTAGGTGTTAACATTATTATACATATGAATTATTCAATTACACATCACCATTACAAGATTACCACAAAATTGATTTCATGGGTATTCTGTAATGACTTCTAGGTAAAATTTCAGTTGTTTTTAAAATTTATAGATGTCCATTCCATTGAAGTAGTAAATGACATAGATCTAAAAATATGTATTAGTTAATATTTATGGGGTCTAGTTTACTATTGAAATATTGGAGGAGATTATTTCATAAAAAATTGATAATCTAGAGTTTCCCATTATGCTTTACTTTTTAGAATAAAATATTTGAGATTCCAAGGCTTATGATTACATTTTCTCATAAATATTATCTTTTCTTGGAATTTCATATTAACATTAGAGTTCAGTTGATAGTGTTCATAATAGAAAAAACATCACATAATTATGTTTTCCCTTATATCATACATAAATTTATTCAATTAATTCACAAATTAAAATATCATATCTTTCAACAATTTTGAATAAAAAATAAATTGATTACCATGGATTTGATGTTATATAATATGTAAGATTAATTTTCTCATCAAACTAATATAGAATTTTTTATCTCTAAAATGGAAACGTGGAGTAGTTCAAATCAATTGAGAATTTTTTTTGGAAAAAAATCAAATTATGGAAATATCAATCTCAGAAAATAATTGTGGATATCATAGTGAAAAATCATATATGGAATATGGTGATTATAAATATTATTTTATATCTAGTTCAATGAATTGATGGATATTGATAAATGAAATATTTGGAAAAGTTGTTTTACCTATAGTAGAACAAAATATGAAAAAAATAAATCCATAAAAATCATTAAATAACATGTTAAATGAGAATTATAGAGATTGAATAATGTCTCATTGAAGGAGAAGATGAATTTTTAAATACATTCACATTTTTTCAATGAGGGAGAAACACATGAAGATCGATGATTAACTATCCATAATCCATTTTTTATAAAAATATTGATATTTATCTTTCATGCCTAATAATGATTCATTTCATGAAAAACCGTGAAAATAGAGGGCATTAAGTGATATCAATATTAAGGTAAATTACTCCATATATTTTTTTCCATTCCAAAATACATCATGAAGTAGTATTTTCATAATTTACTAGTGGATCTAAATATTTTTTACGTATTAAAAATTAATTGTCCCACTTTGGGTGAACTACCTAAATTAAATTGTCTTATGACCATACATTATTTATTTTCTTAGAGACCATAATTTTTACATGTGAGTTATTAAATAACATATCTAAATTATTAACTTTAAAGAGAAAAATATAAATTAAATCATATTTTTAATAAGAACATAACAGAATCGAAACAATAAATAAGGTCAATATCAATTTTTTTATTAGGGTTTTGTGATTATATTTGTTAGAATGTAATCACGTTGATATATTAATTTACCCCTGTAGGGTATTAATCACTAAATACCCTTTTAGTCCTATGATTTTCTATTTTTGGGACCATGATTGTTATATGATTATCTCCTCAATATATTCAATTGTTTAAATATGGATTCAATAGAAATAGAGTGAGTTCATATTTTGATAGACTGTCTTATGATTTATTAGGGACAAATTACCATTTTAATTTCCCTAATATATTAATTATTTTGGGTGATAGTGTGTTACTTTTAAAAATAATTTTTTATATATGATAGATAATTTTTCCTCCCTGCAACATTTACATACCATTAATGTTATTTGACATCCATTAATGTATATCTAGTCCATATAGTGGAAATTTCCAACAATAATCATTCATCTATTTAGGTTTACGAGGAAAGGAACACTGTAATGTTTTATCAAAGGCTTGTTATATTTTTTAGATTCTATAGTTATGATTGATTGAAATAGTATTGGTCGCAGCTTTGGTTTGACCAATTATTATGTATTTTTTACCACATTTGTTTGATAAAATTCATGTTAAAAAATACAGGTATAGTATTACTTTTTTATGAGTTTTTTTATGTATTCCATGTAATGTGGAATTTGATTTATGAAATAGTTTTTTTCAATCAAGGATATGGGTACAATTATTATTTCGTTATTGAATTATATTTAATATGTTTTATTCAAATATAAATCATATACATGTTTTTTATTAAAAACATTTTTTTAAAATGTATTTAGATAACAATGGTGTCAGTAAACACTTTTATAATGTTACTTATATACGAAATTGGTTTAAATTTACTTCACTTAATCCATGGTTTGTTTTTCATTAATTGTATTTTCTTTTATTATTGATTAGATGTCTCATATGAGGATTTTCTTGTAACCCAATTACTGGGTTGGATAGTTTGAAAAATTATTGACTCTTATAAGACACTCATGTTATATTTAGTGTAATTATTATTAGGACGCATTTACAATTTATATTTTTCTAATGATACATGGGAATGTTGATATGAATTTATATGTGGCGGATTCATTTATGTTTTAATGGGTTTCAAAACTACTAGTGAGGGTATCACTATAATTTTCCAATGATTTTTTTAGATCACTATTAATGGTTTTTTATCAAGTATTAATAGTATTATATATGATAGTACCTTTTGGTATTTTTTCATTATTAATGCCCAACAAGGGATATAGGACACATTTAATTTTCAAGGGACTGTGGTTTCTATGATTCATCATAACATCGATTATGTTAATTGGGTAAGATAAAAAATATCCATTTTATTCTGTACATGTCATTGATTTGTATTTGTGTGGGTGGAACAAGAGACATCGGTATTCCTGGAAATCTTTCTTCCTATCAAATGTAATGTGTTAACAAATTTTTTTTATATTAATGTGTGGTTGATTAGTGATATACAATACTATTCTATACATGGAATACCACAATAATATATATATATATATATAGGATATATGATTAAAACATTTTATAGTTAAAAATGTTTTTTATGTTAGACATTTTTATTAAATAAGATGTATAATTTAGCATTTTATCACTAGATCATTGTGGGATTGAATATAATGAGATGATTTGTGTGATTATTATCACATATTTATAAGGCATGATCTAAATTAAAAATTTTTAGTTAGTATGATACATAATGCGGGATAAAAAAACAATGTATTTTTAGGATACGAAATGATAATCTTTATCATTTTTTTGTAAATGTTTTTTTTGGGAAATTATGTGTAAAAAATATGATGGTGATAATTAGATATAATAAAAAAAGATACATCTAATTGGTGACATTTCTTTTGAAAAGCGATGATATAGATATGGTAATATTGTTATCTAGAATTTTATTTGATGAAAAAATCAAATAAAGATTACATTATAGAATATGTGAATATAAAATTTTGGATATTTTTTTCTTGAATTTAAATATTAATTTAAGATGGTTTTCATGATTGAGGTCAAGGATATCATTATTTTTAAAAATACATCCTCACAAATCATTTATGGGTTTGTATAATAGGATTTGGATATTTTCATTGAGAATATGATGATTTATTTTGATCATATGTGTAATTATATAGACGATCATGATATCTTCATGGTTTTATAATTTAACAATGTGGCCCTTAAAATTTTCATAAAATATGAGATAAAATAAGATAGGAAATAACTCCATTAATATAAATTTATTGAATCTGGCTTCAGTTAGATTTTTTGTAGACACTTTATTCATTATAAATTATGGGGAGTTTAAAAATCCCAAATTAATTTGTTACGAAATGGATATATTAGTATCTGAATAACAATGATTTATCTACATTATAATATATTTTAATTCTTATAAGATGATAATTGAATTATATTTTCATAATGATTTGGTTGATATTTTAGAGATGTGAATCATATAAATTATCCTTTACCAGTATCCTAGGGGAGTGAAGTTGGATTTTTAAATTGTGTAAAAGGATTTCTAACGTATTCTAAATTTATAGTGAAAAATTATTACATGGAAAATTCATAATAAGCATGTAGGTATTATGGATATTGGATTTCAGGTTACATGGTAACCTGAAATCCAGTGGAAGTGAATTATTTAATTCTTTCAGTATTGAATGAAAATACATATAATACAATAATTTGGCAAGGTGTTGATATACCAAGAAGGATATGGAAAATGAGACACTTAAAATGGATTTGTATAGAATCTATTATAGGATCATAATAATACTAACACATGTGTTTCCTCATAGTTAATGGGTTCATTAAATTATATGTGTTTTTGTTATATTATTTTATATTATATTTTCCATTGATTGGAATAGTGTTGAGGTATTTTTTGTAGTCATTTGATCCGTGGTAATAATAATGAATGATATATGTATATATATTAATATATTGGATCATGATGTTCAATTGTTATGATATTATAAAAATTGGTTTATTTGGTGATTATGTAATGAAACATTATATTAATCCTTTGGTATAGATAACACTATATTTTATGGTATAATATGATTATTTTCATGAATGGAGTATTGTGGACTTCATCTATGTCATGATGGTAAAAACAATAAATTTTATGTGTTGGGTCTAAATTTTAAATATATAATCAAGGTATCTATAGAGGATATGTGTGGGTTATAATGAATATCAAAATATGGGCAGTGATTTAAATTTATTGGTTAATATTATTTGGGATATTATGAATGTGTCAAATTCAATAATAAAACCAATTTATTTAAATTAAAGAAATCATAATTGGGAAGAGTTGTAATGTTAGGTAACTAAATGGGGAATAATTTGTATTTGAGTATTTTCTACTTTTGATATTTTTTGAAATAAATTCCCCCTATTAAATTTCTATGATATTTTATCGGAAAATATTTTGATTCACTAATAATGTTGTTGTTCTATTTCATTGGGTTCTAGGAGATTAATTTTGATATGATATGGTTAACACCTAAAAGGATTTATTCTAATATATAACCAGTTTTCAACTATAGTATGATGAAATGAATTAATGGTTGTTTCATAATTATTGACCAATCTAGGGATATATTACTAAGAAAGAATTTTCAATAAATTAATCATGCATAACATAGTAAGGGATTTGGGGGTATTCATTATAATCGAGGCACTAGTCATAGTTGTTGACAAAAACTAATATGTATTATAATATAAGTTATGGAATGAATTTTCTATGTTATATTGCATAAATATAGTGATATATTTATTTACTGATCTGTTTTCATGATAGTGAACTTTTCAATTTTTACAGGATTAAAATGTAGTTTTATAGATATAATAACATTAAAATATCCATGAAAGTAACTATTATTCTAAAATCTAGAGTTTTTGTTGGGAGAATGAGTATTATATAATATTTCTACATGGATACGATTATAGAATTTTCCAAAATATGTGAAATATTTTCATCTACATACGGGTATTATCTAGACTACTAGGATGAAAAAATAGTATCATGATAGCATTAACTCTGTGATTTAATTTGATGGATGATGTATTACATGTAATATACATTTATAGATATCATTTTCTCCCCTCATTAGATGTTTTTTTATGAATATGATAAATATGTAGATGAGTAGATTATGTTAAACAATTTATATATTGTTGGTCATCGCAAGAAGAAACGTCATGGGATGAATATACTAATCATACGTTTATAGAAGTATAATGAACATATCCATGAGGAGATATGGTATAAAATAACTTATATGAGTGCAATATGGTTGATGAATTTCAATAGTAATGTTTATTAATGAATATTTTGTGTGCTACTATATATTGGGGTTTCTTGTAAGGAACCAAACATTCCACGGTATGAACATTATTTTAATTTTTTAAAACAATATATATTTTAGCATAATATGGGTGTAGAAATTTGTAGTGGATAATCTAGATCAAAAATCATAGAATTTGGTTGAGTGGATATAATAATCCATGTAGCATATTTTACATTAGAATTTATATGGTAGGATTCCATAGATTGGTGATCTAAAAAGGCGTAAAGAGATTTTATCGTCCCCATAATATGTCATGTGGGGGATCAATGAAATTTTTGTGGGGCATGAATCAACTAATTTTAAGGGGAACTATTTTGATATTTTTCCCACATTCTTATACATTAACTTTCATTTTGAATATATTTTTTCCTAGACATTGTTGACTAACTGACAATAATTAATGAATTAACTTTATTACCACATCTCTAATTCATAAGTAATTAATGGACCATATTTTTTGGATCAATTATGTCAGGATATGACTTGGTATGCCAACATATATACCTTCTAGAAGTTAACTATGCCACCCAAAGATCACTCACAATAAGTTAGGTGTTGGTTACTGTCCTTGAGTCAACATATCATTAATATGAGATGTTGTGACAAAATTCACCAGAAAAAACACAAATTTAATAATATTTAAGTGTAATTCATAATAATGGGGACAGAGAAATATACATTCATGAATGATAAACATTACAAAAAATATTATTTTTGTAAATATTAATGTAAAATAGAAAAAATTATTCCAAAAATTAACATGATATGTCAAACCTAGAAGTCAATAGAATGCTTTCACAACATATAACCCATGAAGTCATTCATGACTCTAGTAACTAATCCAACGTGAAACAATGTTAAATTCCCGAAAATGATAATGTTCAGTTTCCTTCAAACAAAATTTCACCATCAAATGACTTGATACCTATAAGAAGATATTATAAATGAGGGACTAAATGCATACCTAGTATGTTACCTCATAATGACCACATAGTATTGTGACCTCATAAGGTTTTAGAAAACATTTATCATGAATAATTAATTTTTTTTAATATCATATAAATAATTAAACAATGAACATATTCCAATAATTAATAAATAACACAAAATAATTTTCATTATATTTTATTCATAGAAACTAAAGTCATTGAAAAAAAAATATAATTCACATAGGATATAATTTTGATACTGAAGATCATCTTTGAAATATTTTTTATATGAGTATTTAATTTTTTTACACAAGGGCCTCAGCCCAATTGGCTACTATTTGAAGATTTTATCTAGGAGACCTGAGATCAAATCCTAGTGGAGACATATTTTCAAGGTATTGAAGATATACTATAGAAGAAACTATAGTAGGAACTGTATAAGTCACTGTAGCATGCATAGTTGCAGGTACTGTTCAGTTCTAAGGTAGATGTAACTATTCATCCATTTGGGATTTTGGGTTACCATATTGGTACTTATGTCCTTTGAGGCCTTTGGGACACACATGTACTTTAGGACAGTAAGGGTTTTTGGACACTTCAAGGCCTTAAATCCACTTCAATGCCTTTGGGTCACCTCTTGTCCTTCCTGCCACATGAAATTGTGCAAAAATGGACAGGATAGACACTATAACCAGTGGGCTCTACATTAGAAATTGGAGACAGGTGAATTCTATAGAGAAATTGAAAATAGATTTGGAAGAATTAGATGGTATGGAAATATCCATTGGGACTAGACGAGGAATGTTTATGAATCCTAGATATATAGCCATGTTAAGGTAGAGCTTTGACATCATGTTGTAGATGATGGGGAGTATCATTACCTAGTAGTTATAGTTTAGATGATTTCCTCTTGGCCTTCTGGTCATATAATGTCACAAAGCCTATAGGCCATGTAAGGGTTCCCCTTCAACCCCTAAAAGGGGGATTATAAAAAAATAGAAGGTATTCATTCCATTCATAGTGAGTATTTATATTTTCATATATTTATTATTCATAAGTAAATTAAGAGTATAAAATTTTTCAGAAACTATATTTTTATATCTATAAAAATAATTCATTGGATAACAATTAGATAAGAATGTAAATAAAATCAATTGAAGAGTATAATAGATGTGATAAGGATAAATGTTTTCATGTATTAAATGTGTTTAAATGATAATAAATTAAATTAATCACTATTCAGAAATGAATTTAATACAATTTGTAGGTATTATACTTAGTAAAAAAATATCAAATATATTTAAAATTTGTTTCCATTTAATGAGGGAGAATAAAATATTTTTTCTTCTTAAATTTTATTTCTTCTAAAAAAATATTGAAGTTCCCAGATCATTGTGAATAACTCGGAGTGGGGGGGTGAATCAGTGAAAAAATAAATTATTTTTACTAATTGATTATTTTAAATTAAAATTCTATCACTGGATAAAGCCTCGATCCAATATTCTGTTGTCTCTTAGCCTTACCTCGAATGATGATGTAAATGTAAAGGAACTGAACACAAGGATTTACAAGGTTCAGTTCAAAGACCTACTCATTTTTGTGTTTTTAATTCTCCCCAACACCTATAATCTACAATAATATTGTTAGTAATTAGAAGGGTTGATTCAGAGTCCCATGGTATCTCTCTTGAGTCCCATAAGACGTTCATTATACTACTTCCCATAGTACTACCATAATCGCACTTTCCTGCATCAGTGTCCCACTTAAGACTTCATCGTTCAATCTTCTACATGAAATGCTTCATGATTCACTTTGTATGGATCTTCTAATCTTCGTTCATGAGAATTCTATAAAATAATTTCTCGTGAATCTCTCCATGAATCTTCAACAGCCTTTTGGTATGGTCTGTTGGCCTTGCTCAATATTTCTAATCACTTTCTTGACTAGTGCTCAGTTCAATAATGATTAGGCGATTCCTTCTTCTTCTGATGAAGACATGGACTCACTATGAAGTGTGCCAATGGTAAACACAACTTCTTCAAGAATATAATAGGAATGAATGGACTTTCACAATATCTGATATGTCTTTCTTCTTGGATTCCCAAACACTATAAACTCAGATAAAAGATCTTCTTTGACACTATCTGGCATTAGTATCAATTCTCATTTACATTATTCATGTATTTCATGGGATCCAAAACCTCTTGTATTGAGATATCTCAAACTCTTCTTCTTTAGTGAAATATTAGAATACACTCACACTTCTTCAGTTTTCAGGGCAAGAATCACATAAACATATGAGATTATTATAACACTGAGGATTAGCTCACTTGGCATCATCTGAATTTACACACATCCATGTTATTATTAATGATTGAATGTATGGGTATCTTCTTATTGATCATTCTTTATCTTCTATTTTTATAACAATACAGACAAATAAATTTGATTATTTCATTACATATGCATGTGAAAGCATGAATTCCCTTTTCCTTGTGTTCTTCCTTCTATAAAACCGCAATGGGTATATCATTTTTTAGCACACACACATACTCTTTATTTTAATCAGATAATATCACAGACATATATTATTATGTTTAGGTTCAATACCAGTGCATGTTAATTCATTACCGAATGGGTTTAGTATATGTGTGTTATCTTCCTCTTTCTTTTTCCTTCTTCATATATTCACAAAAAATAGTCTCTTAATTTTTGTCCTATTCAATCCCGAATTAGTGTGTTCAATTTTTTGGTTATTCATGCACAGGTGGGTGTCTCAATTCAAGCATATGCATCCATGTTCATCATATATTCATTCTCCTTCCTCCTTTGTGAATACATGAGGGATCAGGTTTCTTTTTCTTCAAATAGAACACATAGAAGATTCGACCATAATAAAAAAACCTTTTTTTTCTTATACTAACCCATTCAAAATTGTATACATATATATATAGAACGGTTTTATTATTTTTGAAAATAGGAGGGCACACTGGTTTTTCTTCTTCGCACAAGGATTGTTCATTTATATGCTTCACAAAACCGAGATAGTTTGTGAGTTCTGTATTTTAGGAGTACATCAAGGGTGAAAGTGCACAAGTTGCATACACACGGGATTATCATCACAAAGAAACAACAAGGGTTTGAAAGAACTTGTTGTGTGCTTACGGGTTTCTTCTCGTTGGGGGGTGGTTCTTCATTGCATGACAACATCGAGAGTGTGTATCCCCTTTCGATGTTCTGCAGTTCTTCTTCTTCATGTTGCATGTCTACAAATAAACATTCCTCATATTGCAAGGTCGTGCGGTACTCCTTCATCCATTGCTCTATTTCTCAGTCAAATGAGAGATTTATCTCAATGTTTACAACAATAAAATCTTGATCGAAGTCTCTGTATTTATTGTTATGGTTCACCATTCAAATTTTCATGAGATTTCACGGGATTTAAAACATTCAATAGTAGTGGTCCTTGGCTTTGAATATTATCACACACATGATAGGGATTTGTGCAAGTTTTATTTGTTTCTTTTTCAACTGCAAGATCCTTATTTCTCGGTGATTAATATACTCACGTGAATTTGTTTTCAAACACATTAATATCATCTCTCGAGTGCATTGATCGTCCTTATGTGGCCTTAGACCATCAGTTTCATTTGCCTTCATGGATTTCTCATTTCATTTGAATGCATGAAACGTTAAATACTTACATCTGTTCGGTTCATCCAGATGATTTTTGTTGGTTTGAAATGGTCTCAACTGGTGCATGGAGAGATGAGATCATCATTCGGCTCGATTGATGGTTCGCAGGTGGAGCTCGGGTGTCCAAAGGGTGAAGGCAATCTCAGTGGAGAGACCAATCATTTCTATTCGAATCCCAAACCACTCTATCTTATGGATGGACTTGATTATAATTCTGGAAGCGGGATGGAGCGTGTGGCTTAGATCATGTGTTACATTAGATAGATGGTGCAGCTTGCATATTTTTTTTTAAAATGTCATCCCACATCGAAACACACCATGGTTTTCAGGTAGTTTGTCTTTCAAGTTGTGGCAACAGTGGCTCAGAAATTTCCTCCTCCCCTTCACAGTACCTCTACATACACTATTTTGTGGGTGTTCTTTTAGTTATCAATATGAATATTCCGAGCATTCTCATAGCATGCACACTGCACAGGTTCACCACCATGCGGCACCATCAGGCTTATTCTTAGACCACACCCACCCTTCCTCATGCGACACTGACCATGAGAAATTTCCTCAAGAATGGTTGACCCTTGGGTCCCGCATGTTATTTAGGTGTGGTCCTTGGCTGGACACCATGGTTGAAATTGATTTTATAAAAGGACCATAAAAAATGGTTTTCATAAATACTAATATGAAATAAGAACCATTGTCACCTTCAAAATCCATTCCCATGCACCTTTCCTTCTCCTTTTCTCTTCTTCATTTATTTTTGGACCATAAATCCCAAAACCCATTACTAATCATTAATGCATTCCTTTAATCCAATCATGGATGATGCATGGATCATTTCTTCATTCCACATGCTTTAAGGAATAATGCATTGCTTTCTTTTTGCGAGGGATGTGTTCTTCATTAACACATATCATTTTCTTTTAGGATCAGCACAATACATTGTCTAATTTCATAAACTTCATCCATTTAGATTCAATTGATGAATCAAGACATCTTCTTCCACTTACTGATTACTGATGGATCTCCACTTCTTCCCTCATGCACATTACTATTGCATGTACTTATTCATGTTCTATAACAATATATAATCCTGATACAAGTCTTGGAACATAGAACCAGTTCATCAATCATCAGATTTTTATTCTCTTAGATATTTGGTCAATTATATCCTTCAATGGTTTGAATCACCAACAATTATCCTAGGCATCATGAACTTATTCATCAATACCTTTAATTCACATATAGACAACTTATTGGCACTTGACTCCTTATTGAAAAAAATGAAACACCATGATCTACAGTCTCTAAATTTGTATATTGTTGTCAATATTACTTTACCACACTTTGAATGGGTTAGTGTATGTTATAATATTTTCTCCCACTTATTTTCAACCAAATGAAAAGGTCTTTGGGGGTCCTTTCAAAACATGTTATCCCCCCATTGAATAACATTTTCTTGAATATTTCTAAGATAGGGATGATTTAACATGGTTCACTTATCAAAGAGCATTTAGTTTATCAAATATATGTCTACATGGGCTAACTGAGTGTAGGAAAAAGTGATATATGACCATGGTTCTCAATACTATCCATAAACAACCATACATGTAATATCATGCTCAGAATGGTTCAATTATTGACCAAGGGATTATAGATAATCATATTTATCAATAAAATTCAAAATCCTTCCCATAATTCACCAAACATGTTCAAAAGTTCATGTGAAAGATACACCTCCCCATTTTATCCCATCTTGTCATCAATCAACAACTCCCCCTAAATTAATATGTGAAATAAAATTAAGAACTAGGGATGAATGTATGATTAGAATACCTAAGTTTTAGATTCTTTAGATGATATGAATTTCAATAATTGTTATGACATATTCTTTGATATAATCTCCCTGTTATTTTCTCCCCCTCATGGGGTGAACTTCCTTTGATTTTCCGTGGGGAGAAATTTTCATCAAATGACCTTCAAGATATTCATATTGATAATCTCAAACTATGGAAAAATTGAAGTATTTATCAAATAATGAATAATCATTCCAACTTGTTGATCTCCACTTTTTTCAAGAAAATATTATTTTTAGAATGTCATTTATGTTCAATTCCATAAAATGTAAGGACACATCTAAAACTCTACTATAATTAGATGGAACACTTGTCGGATTCTTAATTGATGCACTGGGGCTGAGAATTTTCTCTCAATCCATGAACTCATTTCCTTGCATCTCTAAAGTGTGTGGTACATTTCGTTCAGGTGTTTCATCTCCATTTGATATTTTCATATTTCATTATATGAATGGACCCTTTACATCAAATCTCCTTCAACTTCTATGGACTACTTACCGTATCTTATTATAGTAGTGAAGTATCTTCTATTGGTGCATGTTTTTTAATTTTCAACATCTCCAATTGGCCTGGTAAAATTGTTATGCATTTTTTTGATTGATGTCCATCCTTCTTGCACCATCCACACAATAGTTGTGTGACACTTGGGTTGTCATGTGCTCACAACCTCTCCTAAAATTAGAATTCTCCTTCATGGTAATGACTTGTTTCCCTATATCCTTCACATTACCCAGTACATCATCTTCATCTCTTTGAAGATATCTAGAAATTTGTAATTAATTAGGAAATATAAGTAAACAATCCTCCATACCATTTTCTGATTTGTATCTTCCTCATGGATTCTTCTTTGTCTTGAAGGTTCCTTTCATAGGGAACTTTTTAAGATTATCTTGAGGAATGTCTTCAGTCAATATCATCTTCTTCTGGATCGATTATCCATTTAGTTTCACCTTTCTTCCATTCATTTCGCTAGATTGTTTGCAGTGATCCATGGTATGACATTTCTTTCAATAGTAGATGAATCTTTTCTTGGTTGATATTACATTCATGGTATCATGCTTATGCTTCTTCTTGGGAATAGTCTCTTTCTATGATTTGTTGACTTTAGTGTATTTCATATTCACAATGAAATATTTTTCAACACTTTATCCTTTTTACATAATTTTTCTGGTATATTCTTCTTATGATCATATTCACGAGGAATGGTAGGACTAAACCAGCAGTCATCATAATTGTGACCACTTTTGTTGAAATTATCATAGAAGTATTTAAGATACTTAAATATATTCTTGTTAGATAGATACTTCTTCATCACTATTTTCATTCTTAGCATTAAAGGTCAATTAATTTCTTCACATATACATTCCTTTAATATAGGCCTTCCAAAATTATCATATGATGAAATATTATTCCAGAAGTCATTGGCATGATTCCCTAACATTCAACAAGACCAAAAAAACTAAACAAATATCCTTATTTTACTTATTGTATCAGTCTAGCTAGATATAGTGAATTTTTTAGAAATCTATTTATTTCATAGTGAATCCTTTTGGGTGTTGTTCTTATTAATTATTCTAGTATCCATCCTTGAAGTTTCGAGGGATGGATAGACATTTTTATTAATCCACATCTTCAGAGATTTTATCTTTGAACCCATACATGCATATGAAACTCAATTAGTTGAAACAGAAATAGCTGGGTTAGGGGATACCTTCATATAGGAGAATGTTTCCATTGAATTAGAGGATGATTTGATATTCCTCTTGGAATCGTATTCCTCAATGAAAACTTGAGTGGTAGCATCACTTCTTTCAGTTGTTTGGTAGGTTTCAACTTGGAGTGATTTTTGATTCTTCAATTTCACCTCCATCTCTAAACACTTCATGTTGAGGGAGTTATTCCCATCCTCAGCTAATATCAACATAAATTACATATTCTCCATCATTATTAACATTTTATCTTCATGAATATTTCTTAATTCTTGCAAATTGATGTAAAGAACCTTTACGTGGATAGTTTCTTCTTCTAACTGAGAAGCTTTGACAACCATAGAAACATTACGAATCTTTTCAAATGCATGGAAGGATTCTAAAAATAAAATATCAATGATTTCTTTCTCACAAATAATTACCCAAAATTATTCAATAACGTGAGCATGTTTCTTTATGAATATAGAAATAGTTTATTACATTTCCTTCAATAGTTTTATAAGAGTGTTGGATATGCCAACCCTTTTAGCCGATTCTTCTTCCATGGAATTAGCTTCTTCATCCATTTGTAATTTTTCATATTGAAGATCAAAACAGCTTGCAATAATGTATCTTTCCAATTCTCTAGGTAATTTTATCAGATGATATTTGAGTGCAGTATGAGGACAATAAATTTATCAATCATCCTCACAACTTGAACATGCTTCATCATAAGTGTCATAATAATAAAATAAATTATCAAATGTTTTAACTTTTAGAATACATTTAGTAGAAGGTGTCACCCCATTAGAAATAAGCTTATTCACCATCTTCATTTCTTGTTTCTTCTGTCAGTTCTTCTGAGCATTGGCATAAATCTTCATTTGATGTTTCTCAGTCATTTCTTGAAATCTTCACTTTATAAAGATTCTAATGGATATTATAGAGGTAACCTCACTCTTATACTAATTGAAGTTCCCTAATCTGTGTGAATTACTAAGAGGGGGAGGGGTGAATTTGTGTTCCATTTAAATCATTTTTCAAATTTATTATTTTCACTTAAACCTCTACGGATGCATAAATCCTTTATCCACTCTTCTTGTGTCTCTCATCCTTACCTCAAATGATGATATAAATATAAAGGAACTAATCTCAATGATTTAAAAGGTTGGTTCAAAGATCTACTCCTTGTTTTGTTGGTTATTTCCCCCAACACAGATTCTCAAATATAATTCGATCAGTAATTACAATGGATGATATAGAGTCCCACTATATGTCTCCGGAGTCCTACAAGAGGTACATTATAATGCTTCCCCCAATGTTACTAGAATCCCACCGGCGTACTTTAGTGTGTCACTAGAGACCTTTTGTTCCTAGATTTCATAGTATTTTCTTCTTGATTCGCTGTGGATAGATCATCTGATCTTCCCTCATGAGCTTTACAAATCACACTTTCTTGTGAATCTCTTCAGGAATCTTAATCAACCTTGGGTAAGGTATGTTGGCCATGAATAATATTTTTGATCACTTTCTTGATCAGTGCGCAGTTCAACAATTCTCATGAAATAATTTACCTTCCTAATGAAGACTAGGACTCACTAATATGTGTGACAATGGTGCACACAACTTCTTCAAGAAGATAATATCCCATAATTTTCTTGCACAATATCAGCACTGTCTTTCTTTTTGGATTCTCAAACACTGTAAAATCAGATAAAATATATTCTTTAACTCTATTTGGATTCATTCTCAATTCTCATTCAATTAATGCATGTATTTCATGGGATCCTGTACCTCTTGTATTTTGATATCTCAATTTATTCTCCTTTAGTGTATTAACAGAATTCACTAAAATGCCTTCTAGATTTCTTATCAAGAATCACATACACTAATGTTTTTATTAAAACCCTGAGGATCTACACACTTCGAATCATCTGAATTGAAAAACATGAATGTGACTATGAATTATTTCATGTATGGGTTTCTTGATTTTGAACATGCACTTTCCTCTCTTCTAGTATCAATATGCACACTCACATTATATTCATTCATTACATGTGTCTTTTCATAAATACCTCCACTCTTCCTTTTGTTCTTACTTTTTGTGAAAACCGAAATGGGTATATACTTTTGATAACATACACTACATCTTTATTATCCTCACTTAATATAACACACACACTTATTATTTATTTTAGGTTCAATACATGTGAATGTAAATTGAAACCGGAATGGGATTTTTTCATGTGTGTGATCTTCCTCTTTCTTCCTCCTTCTTTAAATGTGAACAAACAATCCTATCATAATTTTCATTATTTTTCAAACCTGAATGGGTGTGTTTAGTTTGTGGTTTGTTATTTCACACATGGGTGTCGCAATTCATTCATATGTTTTCATGTGCATCATGCAAACATTATCCTTCATCCATCATGAATACATGAGGGCTCGAGTTTCTTTTTCTTTAAGTAGAACAAACACAAACTTCAGCCTCCATGAAACCACTTCCCTTTTCTAATACTAACCCCTACAAAATAGTATATATATATATATATTTATTTATTTATATATATATATGGACAAAAAGGTGTTATTCATTGTTAATATAGGAGGGAATGCATGGACTTCTTCTTCGCCCAAGGATTGGGATGGTATCTCTTTCACATAACCAAGAAGGTTCATGGGTTCTTTTTTTATGGAGTAGAGAAAGGGAGAAAGGTTACCAATTATGTACACACATGATTCTCCTAGAAAATACATATAGATGGTATAGAATGAAATTTCACATGATTACGAGTTTCACCACATAGGGGGGTGGTTCTTCTTCACATAAAAACATAAATAGTGCATAGAACCTATCAATGGTATACGGTATTTCCTCATCGCGTAGAAGGTCTGTGAGTATTCATTCCTAGCGTAGAAAGTCTGCATGGAATAGCTTTGTGAAGTGCTCTATTTCCTGGAGAAACAAGATCTATTAATCAAATTTTCCAACAAAAGATCCTAGATCGAAGTCTTTGTATTTACATGCAAGGATCACTGTACAAATCGTGTGAGATTCTATGGGATTCAAAACATTCAATAGTCGAAATTTTTGTCATTGAATATTTTCAGAAATGGTATAGAGATATCTAAATTTTTTGTTTGTTTCCTTTTCAACCATATAATACTTATTTCTCGATTATTATTGTCCTCGCGTGCATGGGTTTCCAAACGCATGACAATAATCTCTCAAATACATCATGATTCATGATGTGGCCTCGCACCTTCAGTTTCTTAGACCTTCATAGATTTATCATTTCGGTGATATGCATGAAAACACTAATTCATGAACGTGTTTAGATCATCCAAACTATCTCTATGTGCTTGAAATGGACTAAACTGCTTCCCAAAGAGATGAGACCATTGTTCGTCTTGAGTGTAGGTTCATGGGTGGATCTCATGTGTCCAAAGGTTGGTGGCCACCTCGGTGGAGAGATCAAATGAAACTGGTTGAATCATAAACCACACGACTTTGTGGAAGACCTTGATTAGAACGCGAGACGTGGGATGGGTCGTGCGTCTCAGATTAGGCGTGGGATCAGATGGATGTTACAGATTGCATCCGTGTTTTTAAAATTCCATCCCACATCGAAACGTGTCACGGTTTCCTCATTGTTTATCAATAAATTCAGGGAAATAATGTCGCAGAAATATCCTCTTCCCCTCACGGTACCGCCCCATATCATGTTTTGTGGGTGCGCTCTTAGAGCCCACTGTCCTTCCCCTAAGTGCACTCCTTGCACCTATGCGGCACGAGTTTACCACCGTATGGCACCTACAGGCTTATACATGAACCTCACACAATCTGCCTCCTGAGGGATTGTACATGACAGATTCCCTCAAGCGTGGTTGACCCTTGGTTCTGTCAGGTGCATGATGTGAGGTCTATGGATGGCCTCCATGGTTGGCTTACATTTTATCAAAGGACCATACAAATATTTACCATAAATTCTAACATGAAATTAGATGCATGGCCAACTTCAAAATCCATTCATATGCACCTTTCCTTCTCCATTTCTCTTCTTCATTTTTTTGGACCATAAATACAAAATCACATTACTTATCTTCAATACATTACATTAAATCAATCTTCGATGATTCATGGATCATTTCATCATTCCACATGCATTAAATCATAATTCTTGGATTTCTTGTTGTGAGGTATGTTTTGTTCATTAACAAATATCTTCTTCTTTGAGGATCAACACAAAGAATCGTCTAATTTCATAAACATCATCCATTTGGATTCAATGGATGAATCTTCAACATTTCATCCACATAATGAATATGGATGGATCTTCACTTCTCTCCACATTCCATTCAGAATTTCATGGAATTATTCTAGTGTTTTAATAATGAATCGCCATAATACATTCCTTGGAAAATAGAACTAATTCATCAAACCTAATATTTATATCCTCTTGTAGAATTGATCAAGTGTAGCATTCAATTATTTTAATTAATAAAATTATTTATGGCTATAGGAGCTTCATCATCAATACCTTTCATTCACATAACGACAACTTATTGGCATATGACACCTTGAAAACAAATGAAACACCATGCTCTAAAAATATTTCTCATAATAATTTTTAATTCTTTTTTAAAAGGAATTATTTTCAAATATAGAAAATGAATTTTATAAGTTTATATCAATAATTTGAATCAATATTTCATTATTTTCTAATGTGCATACTTTGTTCAGTCATATTAGTAATACTTGATCATAATATTTGATTACATGGTTATTTCTTAAATGAGATTCAAAATTAGTAGAAATAAAATATATTGTTTAAAACATGATAAAAAACAACTAAATATGAATGGTTGATGATTTATTTAAATTTAATTAACTTATATTAAAATAATTTAATGAAAATTGAAATTTTATTATTTTTAAAAACTTATTTTTTGGAAAAGTAGAAAACCTATATATTTTAAAAAATAAAACATCAGAAACTGCATAAAAAAATTTAAAATAGAGATTGAGATTATTTGATGTCATCACCGTATATAATGTATAGTAATGCATTTTTATCTTTGTATCAAGCTCATATTTGATGAGCTGTTCAAAATTATATGTCATTGTGTCCCATGTATATATGAAATGGTCCATGATTATCTTTCATTCATTGATACTATTTTAAAATATGATTTTTATTTTTGATCAACAAACACTACACATTATTGTTATCCTATTGAGTATCTATCTAATTTTTCCTATTAGTATCCTCTTGAGATTCATTAATCATAAAATCCTCTTAAAATTATTTCATCTTTATATAGGATGATATGTTCTCAAATAATTTATTCGTTTTCCTCTCTATCATATGCATCCATATATGGGACATCCATGTAATCCTCATAACGATAATCCATATTAGTGGTTGCCTCACATTTAGTAACATCATTAGCCACACAATATCCCTATATTTGAACCAAATATTCTATCATACCACTACCATGCTCATGTTCCATAACATCACTATATTCATCCCATTGATTTTTTGTCTACATAAAATAGAATTTTATAACATTAATATTCATTATCATTGAGTTTAAAATCAATTTTCATAGACCTATTATATTTGGAATACCAGGAATTCATTGGTTAAGGGATATTATAAAAATTGTTGCACCCTTTAGATTTGTTCCCCTTGAAAAAAATAAAGCTTATCAATCTTGTTTTCCGTTAAATCCCTAAATCCTTATTGGGATAAGAATTCATATACCCTTCCTAAAATACTAACTATCAAAAAATATGTACCTAGTGTTCTCATCACTATATTCTTCCATTGAGAGCCTTTGGCTTTCTGTGAACTCCTCCTCCCTAGTAGAGTCACATTGTTCCTGAGACGACACTTCAATTTCCATCCCATAAAAATAACTTACAAAGACTAACAGTAAACATGTTCTTTATATGACTTAACATGTTTAATTAATCATCCCAAACCCCCATTTTGTATTATTGGATAATTTGAAAAAGTTAGGTACTCTATTTTCATTTAAAAAAGGATTTCTACCACCCACCTCACTTATAAAATTTAACACCATATCCTAAAATATTCACACATCCAAACCACATTTAATCAACCAATTAATGAAGAAATAACATTCTTAATTTTCTTATACAATACAAGAATCCTTAGTCTATTCATTAATACAAACAAAGAATATTTTGGGTGAATACAAGAAGAAGTTGTATAAAGAAAAGGTAACACCCAAAACTGAGAGATTTATTCTACTTATTCGTCCTTCTACATCAATGATAAAAAATACATGATGATATAATAAACTGAATATCATACATAAACATATATTTTGTTATGTTAAAGAAAATATTCCACAACCATATTATCTTCAATAAAATTGGAATAGAAATCATCATTGGTGTGTATGATAGACTACGACATCAAGAAACGATGTTATTCATTTTCCATAAACACCTCAGAAAAATTGATATAATGGTGTATTAAATGATTATATAAAATAGATATGATATAATTATAATTATTGAATAATTATACCACATATATCTTTAGTATTTCCATTATATAGGAATATGATTATGTCTCTCATCTGTATGAAAGACTACAGCCTCATGAAACAATGTAATTCATTCATGCTTTACAAAAAAATAAATAATTATTTCCTGAGTATATGTGATTTATAATAAATATAAATTATTTTTAATATTAATATTTTATTCACCATTATTTCTAATAAACATTTGAAAAAATGTAATTACTTTTCTTTGTATAAGTATGACCTACGATAACCATGAATGTTTTATTTCAGGTTTCATCCATAAAATTTAGAGAGCACATCAGGTAGATATGAAAATAGTGTATGTTATATTTATATTAGTGTTAATATTATAGAGGGTATGGAACATTAATCATTGTATAGGGAAAAAATATAACTAATCAAAACATGCATTAAATACAATGCATTTATTGCATTAATGGTGAATTTAGCAAACAATTGTTAATAAATGGTTAATAAAATGTCATAAGTAAATCATAAAAGGTTTGATATATATATATATATATATATATATATATATTGTTTTTTATTAGATGTATGATAAATATATATTAAATATACATGAGGTTTGAATGTGTATTAAGGAATTAAAGATATTAGGTAATGGATGTTTGTCTCAATTTAATTTATTTGAGTCATTTCTTATGTTATACACATATTTTATTTAATTGGTAGTATATAATGATCATTTGACATATCTAAGAAACAATATCATCAAATTCATGGTAATTTATGAGATGTTTGATATATATATTTAAAGATACCTATTATTAATTGTTAAAAATGTTTGATGGTTATTAGGATATAATATCATCATTTGTTGATATTGTTAATTCTTTTAAAAGGATAAGGGTAAGGAACTCTTACAGGAACATAAGAATGAAGGCCACTTTTATAAACTGGTAGTAGAATGTATACATTACAAGTAGTGAAAAAATTATTTAATTGAACATCACCAAAAGTTCATTGGTCGGTTGAGTGTCTAATGATAAGAAAATGAAAAAATTAGAAACCTAAAAAATAACATTCCCCATAAAAAAATAATTCCATAGTGAAATGAATAAATGATGATGTGCCTCCCAACCTTCCACGAATTTTATCCCTGATGGAAAAACAAAATGTGGAAGTGAACTGAAATCATCAATGTGTACATGTAGAAAGAGGACCATATGAAATATTTGATCATTCATATTTTTCATTCAGGACACCACCTAACAATTCAAGTGAGGAACTCACAACACTATCAACCTGGTGCAATGAAAATCAGATAAGGAACATTGTGAACTATTAAAATTTGGGTACCCACACATCCAACAGAAATTAAATATGTACATATATAATAGCTATCATTATATATATCCCTCTTTTGAGGCCACCCAGCAAAAAGAACTAGTAAAAATCAACACTGCTATACATATGAAACCATAAAAAAATACAGAGCACATATATACATCTACCACCTAATACAAAAATCATACGCACAGAGAAGAATTTGAAACCACTGATTCTACCAATATGATAATATTAATTTTCACAATACCAGGTAGGAATTTTCTATATATGGATGGTAACCTAATTGACACCACCATTTACTGTCAAACATTAATATAACCAGCATCGAACACCCACACCAACCATAGTCACCAACCTGATAGATTCCACCACCCTGTACTAAGAAAGGGACAACATCCCCTCCCACGAACTCATGAGAACATGTCAAATTTGAAACATTAGTGCACCCCTAAATGATTCTTTCGATGAAGTAAATTCAATTATGGTGCCAATATCTTAAATGATGTCAGATAAAAATATTAGGAGTCCACACACACATTACTAACCTACATCACAGATAGGGTCACCAATAATACAACCCTGATATTAGGGGACATGAACTACTAGAGATCATAAGGTGATGTCAATATGAGAGGACTAGTGGTGAAGAGTAATAAAATAATAAATTGGTGGAATCTGGAGAAGGCAATAAAGAAGAACTAATTAATGAAACTCCCTCCAAACCCCCATCATTGAATGACATATGGGGATGATCGGTCAACACCAAAAATGGAGGGTTGATGTTTTATACCACTATGGGGGGAAAAATCATGATGACGTCACAAGTCATGGGGAAGGCATTTCTATTTAAATTATTTATTATTATTTTTTTCTCTGTTGAAATCACATTGTCAGTATGATTGAAAACAAATTATTCAAAATTTTAAACAAATTCAAATATTTTTTTTGTTAATTATAAATTACAATAACACTTATTTTAAATATTTTATTATACCATAGGAAATTTATAATATGAAAATTAAATTGTTTAAAATTCTTAAAAAACAATTTATCAGTTTATTTCAATCCATGATATTTAAATTTTAAAATATTTATGATTTTTTTGTTTTGTTACACATTTTTGTACGTTATTGATTAATTAATCCATTGTAAGGATAGACCTTAAACTCAAAAAATCCTGCCACCTTTCAAGGCCATATTGTCCAAAAAAGCCAAGACAACCGAGTAATGGCCTACTAAGGTGGCGAGTACTTGGTGGATCATGCTTCGTGTGAGGTATCTCTTCGGTGTTGAGACATGCCAGTGCATAGTAGGACTGATGGCCCACAAGGTCTTCTTGTGTCGTGGAATGGTGTGTTTTTGTTAGTGTAATGTTGAAGCCCATCCCTACAGTAAGATATTTGAATTATTCCCCTACATCAATCCTTCTATACACTCTCTCAATGACTCAATATTTCAATGTGGGATTTATGCTCCATTGTAGCTCCACTTCACTCCACTACACTCTGGTCACTCTAAAACTACAGCTATTGTTCTTAGAATCTAAAACTGGTCATGTCTCCCAAGAATGACACTCCCGATGCTCACCATCACCATTTCCACAACCACCCTCCACCACGAACTACTTTCACCATTGTGGATCCACTAGCTGATGTCTTCGATCACCTCTATTCATACCAGAGTGCTACGAAACCAATGGTAAACTGTATATATTCCAATTGGAACCAAAAAATCAATCTGTACATTACTACCACTGAGCAAGAATACCATGAATCATCCTTGGATCCTCATGAAATCTTTATGAATCCATTTCAAGGTTCGACCATTTCATGCTTCCTCTATTGTGCCACCCCAGCAGCTCCCACTAAAGATACATGGCCCCCATGAAACCACCTCTATACCCTGTTACAACCCTTGTGAAAAAATTTCATATCCCTTCAATCATTGTGAATGATTGAGGTGTTGGGACGGGATGGGATGCACCACTATCACGATTCCAATATTCATACCACATCCTCCATGAATGACCACTGTCATCCTACCATGAATGATATGAACATTGGAGGAGTAGATGAATCCCTGGTGTTCCCCTTGTGGATCTATTCCACATGGATTCTTCGATCATCTGGGATCATCGAGTATATCATGTAATTATATCATGGGTCTCGGGGATTCATGATGGGATTGGAGGCTGAGGGAAACCTAATCCTTGAGGATATAAACATACACAATCCATTTCTTTAAAATGAGGGCCTTGAAACCCTGACCAGGAACAAACAAAGGAGGAGGATGCTCACTGTAAAAAAATATTCCATTTTATTTTTCATTACGTTATTTTTTTTAAATGTTGTATTAATTTTTTTATTAATTTAATTACTTTAATTCTTGTATTTTTTAAAAAAATTTATCTACGCATCCAAAATTCATGATTATTTTATTCTTCTTATCATCTTCATAAAATTAATCAAAATAATCTTCAATATTATTATTATATGAAAATTATTTTATTTAATTTTATTGTATTAGTTATATTCATATATTATTTTCATTTCCCTCTCTTTATCTCATATATTTATTCTTTTATTTTATTCTATTTATTTTAATTTTTTTACTTCCACCATTCCACTTTATATATTTATTCTCATTGTTTTTTATTCTATTTTATTTTACATCCCCTCACTTATATTTATCCACCAATGTGATCAAATTATCCAGATAATGGATGGATGACCAGAGACCTGGCCCAAGGAAAGTCAAGGTGATCATGAATTTTTCTTATGTTTGTCGTTTATTTGTGTAGAATGATTGAGTGATACAAATTTTCCTTCCATGTAGATTGTCCCCCAATGACATACAAGTCATCCATTTATAATTATTTTATATAATCTATCTTACCTCTATATGAAAACTCTTCCCATGATGGAGTGGATAAAGTCAATGGATGAAATGACATGGATAGAGTCAGGTCTAGGAAGATGGAAAACCCTCGAATAAGGAGTGCCATCAACAATTATATTGGAGTAGGTAGCATTTAGATTAATTTAGAAATAAAAAAATCCAAAATTTTAAATGAAAATAATAGTAATTCAAAATGATATTTCATACTTTAATTATAAGAATTTATTAAAAAAATAATATAAAAATTGAACATGAAAAAATTCCCAAATATATATTCTTTCAACTTTTAAACACTATGTTTAGATATTCATGAAATCTTAGTTTAAATTAACATTTTATATTTTACTTAATTATCCTAGAAAAAATGTAATAATATCCCTGAATATATATAATTATTTTCATAAAATATTTAAAAAATTCATTTATTTAGATAATGTATGTTATCAAACTAAGAAGATCCTCATGTGAGATAACCGTAATCAGCCACAATGTTTCATTTCAAAAATAAATTTCTTTTCCCATGACATAAAACAAGCATGTGTCAAAACTGGAACCATTGTCGAGAACTAACAATTATTTTAAATTAATTTTATTGCTTTCATTTTGAGACGGATTTATTTTATTTAAAAAAACTAAAATCTATTTTTCATTGATGCAGAAAAATGATCACTATTCTACATGGATTGATTACCCACAAGTTTTAGAATAATTAGTTAATGAACCCTACTCTATAGATGAATTTATTTTCACATTTTCCAGATATATCACAGGAGCTCGGATCCAAATTAGAATAATTGAGTAATTCAAGGATGTCACCCATCATCTCAAAGATACCATTGAAAAACTAGTTGTTAAAGTATTAGGAAGAGAGTAAATAGAATTTTGGGACTACTTCCCAAAATTTTATTAGGAAGTATTGAAGACAAAAGAAATGTGTTCCTTGATTTCTAAAAACATATTTGAATATGTTATAGTAGAACATTTCTAGGGGTAGGTGAGAGAACACAAATTCAAATATGACATTCAAGAGATTGAATATATGGTGTAAGATCTAAAGAGAAAAATTTATTGGATAAATGAATATTTATCAGAAAGATTATAGGAATTTGAACCCTAACTAGAAGATGAGCCACTAGTATTCGCTGATATTCTTGAGGAGGTCTTGGAAGAAGACCATACAATTGAGTGATATGTGGGAGATCAACATGAACTAAATATATAGTGTAATGTATGTCAGTAACTAATTATCATCCTAAAACCATTAAAATAATATGATATAAAATAATTGAATGAATACAACACCCTAGTCATGGAATTTGAAATAATGATGGAGGAGCCTCACTACTAGATCCATCCAATAAAAGTGTTTTCCCAGAGGAAATTGTGACCAAGGTTGTGATTAAGCCAAATAAACTCATGGAAATTATCATTGTTTGAACTCTAACATTTATTATTTTATTCAAAATGGTTTGGGTAACACTCCATATTATTTTTGATTCTTAGATTTCATCAATTAGTTGAATTCCTTAAAAGAGGTTGAAAAAACTAAAACATAAAATGTAATGGAAAATATAGAGAATTATAATATTAATGACCATGAATTTGAGGAATCCCATGATGATATCCAGGTTGATAAGTTGGAGTAAATAAGAAAGGCTGATGCACATATTATATGGGAGAAATTATGTATTTAAAATTCAAATTGAAATTTTATTCAAATAAAAAGATAAATTTATATCACCATTGAATATTTAATTCATCCATTCTATATTATGAAAAAATTGTAATAAAAATATGAGGATAAAAAATTATAAACAATAGAAGATGATGATTCATACATCATCCCAGACCCAAAGTGAAATCTATACCTAATTATGATGGGGGGTTTGGTAAACACAATCTGTGGTTCATTACTCACCAAGAGGGATGAAGAAAACATTGGTATAATAAAAATTTGTTTGTTCAAATATTTGGTGGTCCATCCATGATCATACATTGGTTAACAGTCAGAACAACCACTTGATGCAATAAAAATTCAAAGTCTATCTAGTGATCAATCCATGACTTGTACAATTTATTTTTTAAAAAATATATTTAAATATAATTCATATGAGTAGAAAAACTATTTGGTCACTCCCTCTTATTGTTTTTATATTAAACTACATTATCCTTGTAATTAATTCTGTAATTTTCTATTATTGGTTTATGAGGGTAGATAGAATACCTCAGAACCCCAATGAGAAAAGAATAATACAAATCATTATAAATGTATTTCGAATTTAGTTTTAAAACATTTAAAATCTCAACATTTTATTCCAAAAATATATATTCATCTATAATGGTGATATTTCATTCCTTTTCTTGGATTATTCTTTAATTGAGTAATATAAGAGACACAAGTTTCTAATGAATCTTGGGACTACATGATTTATATTTCAAGAATAATGATATTGAATAATTTAATGGGTTAACTAAAAAGTTAAATTAAAACATGGATATTAAAATGTTGACTCAGGATATAAGGGAATTGATTGATTCATGTGGAAACAATTTCCTTAAATTTTTTTCAATACATTTAATTTATTAAATTCTTGTGAATTGATTTTTAATTCTAAATCATGAATCCAGTTATTGTACCGTATAATATGTTCCATTACTGATAGGATTTATAGACTATGTGGAACATATATTATTCATGAACATACATCTTGATTAATATCGGGTCATTCCACATATTAGAAGTTTTACTAGGTCATGTCAAATCTATGATTCAGTAAAAACATTTAAAATGATTGAAGAATTGTTTTAAATGACCTTATCCTAAAAATACAAACATTTCATTAATCGTTTTTAAAACAATATAAATAATGAATGACCTTGTTAGGGATGAAACATGTATAAATCTATTTTTATCTATTCATACACACCTCTTATTAATTGCATTATATTTTTATGACAAAGTGTAGGGTGAAGGTAATCATGGTGTGAGGGATATTATACAATATATGGAAAATGTGTTGGGGTTATTATTATGGGTAGTGATAATGGTTGTTGATTTATTGATGAAAAACTGTAATTTTACACTCTTGAAATAAAGAGGAATATATTTTTTTTATCAAAAATTGGTTTTGATTGGGGAAAAAAATCTCACGCCCAAGACCAATGTGTTCTATTAGTTGTGGATATGTGATGGATGTATGGTTTATTCTAAGAATAATTTTTTAAAAAATGGAAAGTGTGTTTCCAAAACAATATACATATATATAATTAGATAAAATGCAAATAGGTTCACAAATAATTGAATATCCATAAATTGATTAGGATATCAATTTTTTACCTTTAAGGATGTTGGGAGTTGTAAAAATTTAAAGGGGTAATTTCATCGTACATTTATCTATAATAAGTTTCATTATGATTTAAGATATAAACATCCACTTGGAACATAAATTTTAATCATCAATTCCTATAATCATTGATCCATTGTGACATTTGAACCATGAATGAAATCCCTCGTGATTTGTGGTGCCTTTAGTCATTTCAAACTGAATAAAGTAGTTAATTTACAAAATTGGGACAAGGATAATATATTTTTGATATGATTACAACCATAATTCATTTATATCATTATATATTAGTGAAAATATCAAAAATTAATTCAATTAAAAATTTTCATGTTTAATAATAATGAAATATTGAAATTTACCGAATCAAAATAGACTATTCAATCAATTTCAAAATAGATAAATTAAAATTAATGATTTTATTGTAGATTTGAAATTATAGAAAATAACATGATATTTTATTTTAATTTTAAAAATTTTATTAAAAAATAATAATTATTTGATTTTATTACTTTGACATTTGAATATTCATAACATTGATTATATCTGATCATCGATGTTGAGATTTTTTTTTTTTGGAAAAATACAGTTTATATGTGGGGTTATTTCACAGATACAATTTTTTTAATTATTTACTAAACAAATTGTAATGATTTTCATGATGTTTTTCAATTCCAATACCCATGTTTTAAAATGCTGTAATAAACTATAGAAGATCTTTAATTTCAAAATGAAATGGCTTAAAATGATTACAATAATTATATTTATGAAATAGATATTTATCACTGATAAATTAATTTATAAATATTTGGGAGTTTTTAATTTTCAAAGTCATTTTTTTAAATTGTACAAAACATTATTCCGCCTCATACTAGAACTATACATAATGCTTGCCAGCCACCTAGTTAGGAAATAAAGGATTGGCCAGCTAATCCAGCTAAGGGATTGTCTGATCATATAGTGAGTGCAAGGGTGATCATGCCCTGTGTGTGGTAGTTCATCGGTGGTGGACACCGCTGGAGAATATTAGGCCTTATGGCCCAAGAATTACTTTTGTGTAACGTCCAAGAGTTTGTGCTTGTGGAATGTGTGAGCTCATCCATGTGGTATGAATTATGGATCATTGTCCTACATCACACCTTTTAAGGGCTCACCTAAATAATTGGTAAGTAAATTTGGGATCGATGCTCCACCACATCTCTACCATTCCCCTCCTGATACTCCACACCTACCAGTATTATGATAATTCACAAACCAATCCTATCCCCCAGAAGGTTCAAAATTCAATTTTCCCGATCACCTTTTCTACCACCACCCTCAATCGAGAATCTTCATAAACACCCTTTATGAACCTCAAAATCCATGCATCCATCAATTCCCCTATGAAGAACAATCATGAATAATTAATGGTTTCTTGATAAAGATTTATAAATCAATTTCAAGGTATATCCCTCACATCAAGTGATGCATGAAGGAGTAGGCCCCCGTTGCTCAGCACTGCCACAGATCTATCACCTTTAACATCTATACCACACCACCATCTCCAACTATTGAGCCTTAATCAGCATGAAACCAAATCTACACCCAGTTGCAACAATCGTGACAATATTTGACTTCCCATTATCCTCTATGAATATTAGAGGTGTGGGGAGAAGATATCATCCACAATTTTGACCTTGTCAAGATCCTTTCCATGTCATCACCACATGAACACAATCAGTGTGCCATGAAAACCAAGAAATGAGGAGGAAAGTCCAATGCCTTTTTTGTAACCATGTGCATCTATTCCGTGTGTCTTCTTTAATCAACCAATATACTAGGTTATATGTTTTAAATATATATCGAGTCTCGAGGAACCATGAAGTCAGTTGAGGATAAGGGTTCCCTCTTCGTTGTGCCTATAAAAAGAAGTAATACACAACCTTGAAATAAAAGGAATCGAAACCACATCTGAAACCACCAAAAAAGTAGGTTTCACACATCATTTTTTTCTTTATGTTTAATTTTCATTTACTTAGTAATTTTTTTCAATTAAATTTTATTTTTAAATTTAGTTTCACTAATTACTTATAATCATGGATGCCTTACTATTAAAAGTTTTTCTATACCCATAAAAAATTCTCTATTCTTCATCTTTGCGTTTTCTTATATTCTTCTTATTTATCTAAATATTATTATTTGTTATTATTATTCTAAATATTCATATTATTATTTATGAATTCATATGTTTAAATTTTTTTTGTTTTATATGTTATATTTTTTTATTTTTATTTCATTATAACAATCTTATCCAAATTCGTTTATTCTATCTTTATATTTTATTTTCCTCTTCAAAAAAATTCTTAATATTTTTATTATAATTATAATTATTTCTATTTTATTTTATATTTTACTATCATCTATATTTCAAAAAAAGTTATCCTTGCTTCCGATATTTTTAGGATGACTTGAGGATTGGCTCGGGGGAGGTCAAGGTGTTCTTTCATTTTCATTAACGTAGATTTTATATTTTTGTTAGATTTCAGAACCTTATGTTGGTTAGATAAATTTTTTCGATATGATGACTACCCCTAATGAAATTAAACTCATTCTATTTCTATTCTTTTCTTAAATATCATTTCCCTCTATCCATTGACTTACTATAATCATGATGGATTTGATCAATTGAATGTATGCAATGACATCGATATAGTTTTGTCCTTGGAGATTGCAGACATCTAGCCATGGATTGTCATCAAAAAAGATTATATGGTGAAGTGAAGTAGATATTTCTTTAGAATTTAATGATTCCCTAGATTCCTAATTAAAATAATAATAATTGAACATCATATTTCATGTTTTAATTAGAGAACTATAATAAATAAAATAATGGTTAATAAATTTTGAACCCAAAACCAAATCCATCCCCATTTTATTTCCCCTATCACTTATTCTGTTAAGAATTACATGATATTTTAGTTTGATTTAATTTTTTAAAATTCGTTTTATTATCATAAAAAATAATCAACCAATACCAAATATATTACTATTTAAATTTTAAAAAAATAATGATCAAAACAAAATTAAATGTTTTAGTTGATTTAAAAAACGTAGGTGAATATAATAAGAATAAACAAAATTTAGAAATTGAATGTGGTAGGGAATACTAAACATGAAACTCTTGCACGCACTTTTACATTGACATTTTCTTCATGCACTTTCTAGAGTAATTTAATGTAATACCTAATGAAGTTGATACTGATTGAAATAATAATTCTAGAAGATTTTTCATTTGTCTCCCACTCTTGGGAAACACTCCTCATCATCCCCAGTAAGGTGATCCTTTATTATTTTAATCATTCAATATCAATACAATAATCTTCCTAGGATGGGAACATCTGCATCATAGATTTCCAAAGCTGACAACATTCACTACATCTCTTAATCACCCCCGAAGGGAATGATTCTAATTCAATTCCTTTAATTATTAATACAAAAACAATACAAACTAATTAATGGAATAAGGTCGTTACTCTTTTATTCTTCAATGTGAGAAGGATGGCTGAGATGGATTTCTCATCCAAGATGTTTCATCTCCTCCTGTCTTCATGCTCTCCCATATAAACGTCTTCTCTGATTTATGCTGAGGTTACATGGATCTCTTCACATACTCTTATTCTTATAATGTAGATTTTTCTTCATAAAAGACATCATTAATGATATATTCTTACACCTTTTAAGGATTTCGTCTTTCTTTGGTATCAAGGTTAGAAATTTTTTTGCAATGTGACCAAATTTCTTGCATCACTCACGTGGAACTTATTTAACACTTGTTTTTTTCTTGGGTAATTACTCTCTCATTCACTTTCTCTTCATCACGTGAATGTTTTCTTATTCCTTCAACACCAACATTTTATTTTTCATCTTCAATTTTCCTCATTATTTTGTAATATTTTTCCAACCTGACAAAGATTTCACTTGGAACTATTATAGTAGGGTTGGATCCTTCACACGGGTTCATTTGAGTGTCATCCCTCTAAATTTGTATTTTGGAATAATTTCCCGTTAATTTTATTTATCTAAAATCAAGGATCTTCTCAGTATTACTATATGATATAATCTAAGGGAAATGTGTGTTCACAATATTCTACTAATTTCATCTCTGGGTAGTTGCTTCATACATAGACGACCTTAGATGTCTTATTTTCTTATCAATAATGAATTAATATTGAGATGATCATGTACCTAACTTGTGATCACAACCATTACATATATCATAGATGTTATCATGTCTTCTAACTCTATTTGTGGTAAATATATTATTTTTGACATGTGGATGTTAATTCTTCTTCAATGCCTTTATTCCATTTATATATGCTTTCTCGGTACTTTTTCACTGAAGGGATTGTACAAACAATCCAGTTAAAAATTTCCAAATCTGTTGTAGTTCCAACGTTGACCCACAAATCATGTCTTCTTGATATCTTCTATATGTGGTTGTTAGGCCTTCATCATACTGTGACATGCTCTATCTGGGGAAATATCTTCTATCTTCTTCTTCTAATCCACCCTATCCATGGTTGATGGTTTTTTCTCCTCACAATTCATAATCCATTAATTTTTAGAATTTTTTTTGCATCATGCACTTTTTGTAGACACATATTTAGAAACAATAATACAAATTTATATGAATGGTATCTTCACTTTCTCAAATACATGTGATAGATCAATGAGTGAAGTCATGATATTCTTATCACATGTTGGAAATAGTTTGTGTAACACCCCAGGTAAAAAAAGTATATGACATTTTTATATTTATCCATATTTTTGAATAAAATATTAATATTACTTTAAAGTGGACTCTATGCTCGATGGCTTACACAATATGCAACAACGAGTTTCTTGGGAATCTTACGTTGCACTCAAATAATAAAATAATATTATTTTAAATAGTAGTTAATGCCTACCCGTTGTAATGGCGGGAGTGAACAGAACTAACTAAAAAATGATTATATATGTTTGTCAAATATTTTTACTCTTTACAATAAATGTTAGAGGATTAAAAATTCAAATGAATCCAGTTTTTAAGCGTAAACATTCTAATATTCTTTAAAAGGTCGATTAACCACCTTTTGATGGTGAACCCCTTTTAAATTCACTTTTTTAAAATTTTATAAGCTCTATTTTTCTAAATAAACATATTATTTATGATTGGGGCATTGGAATTTACCTTGGGTTAATTTTTGGTATTTTTCTGACAATGTTCATTTTTCAATGAATAGTGAAAAATAATGCATTTTACATCAAAACTGCATTTTCATATAATTTAATTATATGGTTATATTATCTTTTTAATTTGTTTTAATTTTTAATTAGAATATATTTTTACCATGTAATTCAATGATGGTCATTGGGATTAATTTCACTTTGGAATTAGGCATAAACAAGTGCCAAACTTTTCATAAATAATGTTTCTAAAAACCCGCTATTTGTTTTGACAACGAGAAGTTTTTTTTAAATTAATTATTTCAATTTATGTGTTTGTAATTTGGTAAAATGGATTAAATATTTGGAATCAGAAGGTCCAAATTATGTAATTAAGACTCTTTTGTTTTTGGACATTATGAATAATAACGACAGTAATTATCTTTAATTATCATGATTAATGAGTAATCGGGTAGTTAAAGATAATAAGATAATATCATACTAATAAAAAATGACCACAACATGTGTCCTAAGGATACTGTTTGTCTCATGGCCGACCATGGGATGCCTTTTTCCATCCTTGGGGGCCCCATTGAATCACTTTTGTGAGAAAGTGACTTTTTATATTTTTATTTTTTAAAGAATGTTAAATGTAACAAAGAATGTATCACCTAATTAAAATATTTTTAATTTTGTCTACATAACTTATATTTTGGAATATAAATACTCATTGGAAAGATAAAAAGATTTCATATATAATAGTGTTTTTTATAATTTTTAGACATTAAATAAATTAAATTAGTTATGACATCATGATGATGCAGCGATGACCTCGTTATTTAACGATTTAAATAAAATGGAAAGATAATGTAACATCTAAGACCTACACATGTCCAAAACCTATTTTATTGGTGGATTTCGAACCATTATCACCTTATCCTAGAAAGAAATCAATGTTGGACCATTAAAATCCGAAACTTATTTGAATATAAAGTTACATTTTATACCTTTCCAAGAGTGCCCCTCATCTCCTCTTATAAAAGATCCCCACATCTACCACCTTACCCACACTTCAAAAGCCTTTGGTATGGAAAAAACCTGCCCATTTTTTCTCTCCACATCCCTCTATTACTCCATGAAGCCTCACTTTGGGCATAATTCTTCCCTAGGAAGCCTTTGAGCTCAAATCAAAGAGAGTTACCCGATTTTAAGGTAATGTCTTCACTTGAGTCCTTTTGTTTTATTTTGCTTATCCAACCCCCTAAACTCTTTTTATTCATTTATTTTGTAACAACTCCAGTATCTCCAATATACTAGGATGTTGTTATTATACGGATTCGAGCTACACATACACACACCTACATCTAATGGTTAAAGTATATACTGTTTCCGTGGATGGCGAATTTCTGCCTCCCGAAACGATGATTGTTCAACATTCTTTTAACACCTTCAAAGGTAGCCATTAAGATGACACTATACATATATATGATATATAATATTTTAATGTTTTACTTAATATTCTGTATTTTTCATTTATGGATACCTTTATGGTTTCCATTATGGGTAAACGTGATATCTTCATTTAAGGAAGTGCGGACTACCACCCCCTGAAAGTGATATGATTCATTAATGCCATATGTGGGATGTATTAAGGATGGATTTAAAGTTATTATATATGATATTATATGCGAATTATAATATAACTTTATATCAATATTATTATCTTTCCATTAAAGTATGAGATAGAAATGAAAGTAGCGTTCATGCGTACGTACGGCTTACCGTCTCCATGAACGGTGCATTTCATTTATTATCCCCAAATGTAATGTATTATTATGAGTAAATATATATAATGGATATATATGATGTATGTTACATATAAATGGTTAATATAAATATGTAATTAAAATATACATACCTCTCATATAGTTTTAATTCCATTAACATGACATAGAAATGAAAGTAGCGTTCATGCGTACGTACGGCTTACCGTCTCCATGAATGGTGCATTTAATTTTTTCCTCTAAATGATTATGTGATATTATAAATACATGTATATGATGGATATATATGATATCCAAATCAGTAATGTCATTCTGGATATAAAGAACCTTTGACCACATGAACAATATGTAATTGTAAGAAGTCCACTTTCGACTTAAGAACCAAATATCGACAAAACAAACATTATTAACTTAATGATTACATAATGTTTATAACATGGAAATAAGTGATACAAAAGGAATAATAAGCTTGAAAAAGGTTCTTAATAAATTAGAAATTAAATCAAATTTATTATTCAAGATATTAAAGAACGATCGAGTCAAGTCAGACCCGAGGTAAGGGATCCTACTCCTCTCTTTGTTTTTAAGTACGATCTTTTATGTCATTCCTTTTAAAGCTCATATTTCTTGTTATTGGGATGTTATTTTATATTACTCTTACTGTAATTTTTATTTTCATATGTTTAGAGACCCTATTCTCTCTCATCAATCCATTTTGGATGTTTGGAGTAGCGCCGTTAGGCTGCCGAATTTCTATAAGAGATCTAACCTCTCTCTTTCTTTTCAAGTACTCTCCTTTATGTCACTTCTTTTAAGCTCCTATTTGTTATGTTGGGGGATATTCTTTTATATTCCTCTTTCTGTAAACATTATTTTAATAGGATTAGAGACCCTATTTGATCTCATCAATCCATTTTTGGATGTTTTAAGTGGCGTCGTTAGGCTACCGAGTTTTTGTAAGGGATTTTTCATTTCAGTTTTATTCCGGTGGGATTTATGCTACATTTTCAACAATTTCCATTGTGTGGTGTATGTAATGCCCATTATTTTACTCATTGTGTAATATACTTTCATTTATGAGTATTTACATCAATGTTGTATTGTCCTTCTTTCACGGGGTGCATGTCTCGAAAGATACCCATGTCGGTAAGGGAACCTTTCACCCTCCTCTTTTTAAAAGACTTCTTTTGTTGGGTCTTTTAATTTATGTATTGTTAGATTGGGATAGGTTCTCATATATCCTCATTGATGTAAATTTTATGTCAAAGTGATGAGATACCGTTTTTATCTCTTATCAACTCATTTTCTGATTTTTGTAGTGACGCCGTTAGGCTGTAATATTTTTGCAAGGGAACATCTTAACACAAATTTGATTCTTTGGGATAATATTGCACTCCATGAATATGTCATTCTATGAATATGTGTGAATAAACTCTGCTTTTTTTACACTTAATATCCACTTATATTGTGTGTATTCATTTTTCACACATAATTATGTAATTGATTTATCTTTAAACCAAGGATATCTTCTTTGTAATGGACTTAGTCTCAATCTCCATTCATTGTGCCATATTTTGTTTTATACACAACCTTCATTTATACGGTGTATAAACCCCTTTGACTTTTACATTTATTCAAAAGGAATCTTTTATCTACGAAGCATTTTACTAAATGACAAAAAGGAATGTTTCTTTTTACATACGCGATGACAACGACCTTTTCCGCCGCCGCGAGTATTATTTGATCTTTGGCTTCCTCAACAAGCCGTAATGTTTTTAAAATAAAATAAATACCATATACTTTTTTTTTGTATTTTGGTAATGAAAATGGTTTTGATAAAGGAATCTATTATGTCAATATATTTAAATGATATATTGTGATTGAAATGTTGAAATGTTATCATTCCATTATGTTGGTTTTATGTGTTATAATTTTATATTGGTACTTGGACATTTTACGGGTGGTTACGTGATAAACCATATAACAGGTGGTGCCGCGAAGACCAGGATGGGTGGTTACGTTATAACCTCCAATGCATTGGGTATGTAAGTCGGTCGTATGGCTATTCCATTAAGTATGTATGGAAGTTGGCCGAATGGCTATTCCATTAAGTGATATGTGTGGAAGTCGACCTTATGGTTATTCCACTTAAGTATGTTTATGTCCCAAGTTACCTTTATATGTTATGTGATCTTCATATGGGTGTTATGGTAATCTTTTGGTGGCAGAATGGTATGTAATGTACTTTTATTTAGTGAAGAGTTCTTACTACTTCGAAAAGGTGAAAAGTATTACTTTGATAAAGTTTGCATGGTTTACTTGTTGTTTTGAAAAACTAACAGTTTTCATTCTTTGTGTATCCCATACTGAGCCCTTTATGATCACCCCATGTTTTTTTTGAAATTTAATTCATAGGACTTAATGTCGAATAGGGTCAAGGATGAGATCAAGGGAATTTCATGCTATATAAAACATGGAACTAGACATGTTTCTTTTTAAGAGTTTTTTTTATTATATGGAAACTCAGTAGAAGTTTCTACTTTGTAATCTTTTGAGATGTAACAGTTGTGTCCTAATTCTCTAAAACTCTAAACCTGAAAAGATCTGAAGTGTGAATTATTCATTTAATTCAATATTAAGTAATTTTATGGTCGGGGCCTTATAGTTGGTATCAAAGGTCTATTTAGATAACTTTAGAGGTTAGGGTATTCTTTAAGCATAAGTGACATTACCATAGTGGTTAGGATTTCAGAAAGAGTCCTAGTTTTAGATAAAGTGAATAAGTAAGTATATCTTAGTGTTTATCTTCCTCATTAGTACATGATGGTTTTGTTGATATACTCACACTGACCTATTTGGTTTCAGTAAATGGCTGGATCTTGCAGGCACCAAAGTAACAGTGGATGTGATGGAAACTGTGACAGTTTATTGAGCAAGAAACTGAATGATATGGGAGCTGCAATGAGAACTCATGTGATTATCCTCAACCAACTATCTGGAGTCATTATTGACCACTTAAACCTTGGTGATTTCTCTAAGGAATCATATATGCTAGAAACAAATCCCTAAGGAACTACAGGTAATAATCATAAAGGTAAGTGTGTTAAAAAACCTATGTGTCAAAAATGTAGAAAGAAACACCTAGGAAAATGTTTCAATGGGACAAAAATATTCTATAGATGTGGAAATGAAGGTCATAAAGCAAGAACCTGTCATGTAAAAAGGAAGCATCTAGTTGACTCGAGGAAAGGGAATGAACTTCTTTCTGAGGGATCAATTGAATGTTTTAGATGTGGTGTGCATGGTTATTATGAAAACACATGTACTATGAAGAAGTTTCGTGAATGGGATCACCATGATCGTACAAATGTTCATTTACCAATACCTAATGCCATTCCGATTGAGGATGAAGAAACTGAAAATGACCAATCAAAGGTATGGATTATTTCATAACTATTGTTTTCCTATTTTGGAATCTTAGGATATGATTCATGAGTTTGTTTGTAGGAAAGAAGTATTTCAGAATAAGTTGGAAAGGAATGGTTAATGGATCCTGAAGAATGTTGAATGAGTAAGATGTCAACATATAAGGTCTTCAAGAGTTATGGTGAAATTCTTAAGAGTGTTAAGTCTCTTTTGATGATGGGGTTACATTAGAAGACTTTTTATAGTATGTGTAACCCTGATGTTTAATATATGAAAATTCTATTCCAGGAATAGTTATCTGTTCTTTTGTGGACATAGTTATAAATAACCATTTGGGTTTATATGATCCTTACTTTTGAGGTAATTATGGGTTACTATATGTTATGATGGAAGTGAAAGGCTTGAGATAAAATTGAGGTTAAATTTTGTTATGTTTATTTTTGATGATATTATCTCTTTTTGGGGAATGATTTGAGAATTATATAGTTTTCAAAAAAGGACAACACGAAGACCGTGTGACAACCCGTCACATTAGACAAAGCTGCTGGAATCGAACCCACAACCAAAGTGCAACTGGTATATATCGCCTACCACTGGACTACGTGAAGTCCATGGTTAGTTTGACAGATTCTTTTTAGCTATATGATTTTAGGAATTAAGTGTAAGTTGATTTTGGGTTATCTATGGGTATTTATTAACCTATCATGGAGGATATGTGATTATGTTAATTACTTATCAATACGAGACATTAAGAGCAACTGATGTTGTTTGGAGATAAATGTTACGATTTAAATTGGATGACTATGTGATTAAATCCTTCAAATATTTGGGTTTCAATCTTAGTTTGGTTTACTTTGAACAATTTTATGGACAAATTGATTATCGAATGGTTCTCGTTGAACTTGGGGTTTTGTTGGACAAATTTTGGAGATTAAGAATATATTTTCTTTTTATAAAGGGTTATCCTTTTCTAGATTATCGGACCTTGTACTATCATTTTTGGTTTTGGATTTGGTTAAAGTCTAAATACATGGGAAGTATATAGTTCTCTTTTGTGGATTAGGTGATTCTCTAGAAGATGATTATAGTACTCTTAATGTGAACAAGTCTTCCTAAATACTCATCTTTTGGAGAAAATATGAGTTAGTGTAAGGAGTCCAATAAAAGTTGAAAGTCAACATGATAAGTGATTATGTTTCCTTATGAATAAATTCCTCAATAAAAATTAACTTAAGACAAAAATGTTTTATATTAACTTTTCCTACTGGGGAATCGAATACCGTTTAACCCATCACAAGTCTGTGATTTTCTTATGGTTAACTTTCTCCTAAACATTTTTTCTATCACTCTCCATCAGAACATGACCCTTTGTTTTTTTCTTCCATGTCCATATTTTCATACTTGGAATCCTAGTATGGTTTAACTCGGGTGTCCTTTGTACTTATCTTTCACTATTTTAAAGCGATTGTTTTACGGACTCGTGTTCCGATGTGGGACTTTCAAGGTTGTTTCCAAGCTCAATTTTAAAATTGCGAGGACGCAATTCCCAAAAGGGGGAAGGATGTAACACCCCAGGTAAATAAAGAATATGACATTTCTATATTTATCCATATTTTTTAATAAAATATTAATATTACTTTAAAGGGGACGCTATGCTCGATGGCTTACCCAATACGCAACAACAAGTTCCTTTGAAATCTTACGTTGCAGTCTAATAAAAAAATAATATTATTTTAAATGGTAGGTAACGCCTAGCCGTTGTAATGGCTGGAATGAACAGAACTAACTACAAAATGTTTATTTATGTTTGTCAAATATTTTTACTCTTTACAATAAATGTTAGCGGATTAATTTCACTTTGGAATTAGGCATAAACAAGTGCCAAACTTTTCATAAATATTGTTTCTAAAAAACCCGCTATTTGTTTTGACAACGGGAAGTTTTTTTTAAATTAATTATTGCAATTTATGTGTTTGGAATTTGGTAAAATGGATTACATATTTGGAATCAGATGGTCCAAATTATGTAATTATGACTCTTTTTTTTGGACATTATGAATAGTAATGACAGTAATTATCTTTAATTATCTTGATTAATGAGTAACCGTGTAGTTAAAGGTAATAAGATAATATCATAATAATAAAAAATGACGACAACATGTGTCCTAAGAATACTTTTTGTCTCATGTCCGACCATGGGATGCCTTGTGCAAAACTTGGGGGCCCCATGGAATGACTTTTGTGAGAAAGTGACTTTTTCTCTTTTTATTTGGTAATGACTGTTAAATGTAACAAAGAATGTATCACCTAAGTAAAATATTTTTAATTCTGTCTAAATAAATGATCATTTGGACTATAAATATTCATTGGAAAGAAAAAACTATTTCCTACATCATAGTATTTTTTTATAATTTTTAGACATTAAATAAATTAAATTATTTATGACATCATGATGATGCAGCGATGACCTCATTATTTAACGATTTAAATAAAATGGAATGATAATGTAAACTCTAAGACCTACACAAGTCCAAAACCAATTGGATGGGTGTATTTCGAACCCTTATCACCTTATCCTAGAAACACGTCAATGTGGGACCATTAAAATCCGAAACTCATTTGAACATAATGTTACATTTTATACCTTTCCAAGAGTGCCCCTCCCCTCCTCTTATAAAAGGCCCCACCTCTACCACCTTAACCACACTTCAAAAGCCATTGGCTTGGCCAAAACCTGCCCATTTTGTCTCTCCACATCCCTCTATTACTCCTTGAAGCCTCACATTGGGCAGAAGTTTTACCAAGGAAGCCTTTGAGCTCAAATCTAAGAGAGTTACCCGATTTTAAGGTAATGTCTTCACTTGAGTCCTTTTGTTTTATTTTGCTTCTCCAACCCCATATACTATTTTTGTTCATTTTTTTTAACAACTCCAGTATCTTCAATATACTAGGATTTTGTTATAAGAGGGATTCGAGCTACACTTACAAACACCAACATCGGATGGTTAAATAACATACTGTTTCCGTGGATGGCGAATTTCTGCCTCCCGAAACGATGATTGTTCAACATTATTTTAACACTTTCAAAGGTGGCCATTATGATGAAACTATACTTATATATGATATATAATATTTTTATGTTTTACTTAAGCTTCTGTATTTTTCATTTATGGCATAACATTACGGTTTCCGTTATGGGTAAACTCGATATCTTCATTTAATGAAGTGAGGACTACCGCCCCCTCAAAGTGATGTGATTCATTAATTCCATATGTTGGATGTATAATGGATGGATTTAAAGTTATTATATATGATTTTGTACTATAATTATAATATACCTTTATACCATTATTATTTTTTTACATTAATGTATGAGATAGTAATGAAAGTAGCGTTTTTGCGTACGTACGGCTTACCATCTCCATGAACGGTGCATTTCATTTCTTATCCCCAAATGTAATGTATTATTATGAGTACATATATATAATGAATATATATGATTTATGTTACATCTAAATGATTAATATAATTCTGGAATTAAAATATACATACCTCTTATATAATTTTAATTCCATTAATATGACATAGAAATGAAAGTAGTGTTCATGCGTACGTACAGCTTACCATCTACATGAATGGTGCATTTCATTTCTTTACTCTAAATGAATATGTGATATTATAAATACATTTCTATGCTGGATATATATGATATTCAAATCAGGAATGTCATTCTGGATATAAAGAACCTTTGACCACACGAACAATATGTAATTGTAAGAAGTCCACTTTCGACTTAAGAACAAAATATCGACAAAACAAACATTATTAACATAATGATTACATAATGTTTATAACATGGAAATAAGTGATATAAAAGGAACAATAAGATTTAAAAATGTTCTTAATCAAGTATAAATTAACTCAAGTTTATTATTCAGGAGATTAAAGAATGATCGACTCAAGTCGGACTCGAGGTAAGGGATCCTACTCCTCTCTTTCTTTTTATGTACGCTCTTTTATGGCATTCCTTTTAAAGATCATCTTTATTGTTATTGGGATGTTATTTTATATTACTCTTACTGTAATTTTTATGTTCATATTATGAGAGACCCTATTCTCTCTCATAAATCAATTTTGGAATTTTTGAGTGGTGTCGTTAGGCTGCCGAATTTTCGTAAGAGATCTAACCTCTCTCATTCTTTTCTAGTACTCTCCTTTATGTCACTTCTTTTAATCTCATCTTTGTTATGTTGTGGGATGTTCTTTTATATTCATATTTCTGTTAACTTTATGTTATTATGATTAGAGACCCTATTTGATCTCATCAATCCATTTTTTGATGTTTTAAGTGGCGCCGTTAGGCTGCCGAGTTTTCGTATGGGATTTTACATCTCAATTTTATTCCCGTGGGATTTATGCTACATTTTCCACAATTTCCTTTGAGTGGTGTATGTACTGCCCATTATTTTACTCATTATGTAATATACATTCATTTATGAGTATTTACATAAATTTTGTATTGTCTTTCTTTCACGGGGTGCATGTCTCGAAAGATACCCATGTCGGTAAGGGAACCTTTCACCCTCCTATTTTTAAAAGACTTCTTTTTTTTTGGGTATTTTAATTTACATATTGTTATGTTGGGATATGTTCTCATATATACTTATTGATGTAAATTTTATTTCCAAGTGATTAGATACCCTTTTTATGTCTCATCAACTCATTTTCTGAATTTTTTAGTGACGATGTTAGGCTGCCATATTTTTGCAAGGGAACTTCTTAACCCAAATTTGATTCTTTGGGATAATCTTGTACTCCTTGAATATGTCATTCTATGAATATTTGTGAATAACCTCTGATTGTTTTACACTTAATATCCACTTATATTTGGTGTATTCGTTTGTCACACATAATTATGTAATTGATTTATCCTTAATCCAAGGATACCGTCTTTGTAAGGGACTTCGTCTCAATCTCCATTCATTAAGGCATATTTTGTTTTATACAAAACTTTCTTTTATACGGTGTATAAACCCCTTTGACTTTTACGTTTATTGAAAAGGAATGTTTCATCTACGAAGCGTTTTACTAAACAAAAAAAAGTAATGTTTCTTTTTACGTACGCGGTGGCAATGAAATTTTACGCCGCTGTGAGTATTATTTGATCTTTGGCTTCCTCAACAAGCCGTAATGTTTTTAAAATAAAATAAATATCATATACTTTTTTTTGTATTTTCGTATTGAAAATGGTTTTGATAAAGGATTCTATTATGTCAATATATTTAAATGATATATTGTGATTGAAATGTGGAAATGTTATCATTCCTTTATGTTGGTTTTATGTGTTATAATTTTATAATGGTACTTGGACATTTAACGGGTGGTTATGTGATAAACCATACGACTGGTGGTGCCGTGAATACCAGGACGGGTGGTTACGTTATAACCTCCAATGCATTGGGTATGGAAGTCGGTTATATGGCTATTCCATTAAGTATGTATGGAAGTTGGCCGAATAGCTATTCCATTAAGTGATATGTGTGGAAGTCAACCTTATGGTTATTCCACTTAAGTATGTTTATGTCTCCAGATACCTTTATATGATATGTGATCTTTATATGGGTGTTATGGTAATCATTTGGTTGTAGAAGGGTAAGTAATGTACTTTTATTCAGTGAATAGTTTTTACTACTTCGAAAAGGTGAAAAGTATTACTTTGATAATGTTTGCATGGTTTATTTGTTGTTTTGAAAAACTAACAGTTTTCATTCTTTGTGTATCCCTTACTGAGCTCTTTATGCTCACACCAAGTTTTTTTGGAAATGTTTTTCATAGGACTTAATGTGGAATAGGGTCAAGGATGGGATCAAGGGAAAGTCATGCTTTATAAAACATGGAACTAGACATGTTTCTTTTTAAGAGTTTTTTTATTCTATGGAAACGTAGTAGAAGTGTCTACATTGTAATCTTTTGAGATGTAATAGTTATGACCTAATTCTCTAAAACTCTAAACCTGAAAAGATCCGCAATGTGAATTATTCATTTAATTCAGTATTAAGTAAGGTTTATGTCTGGGGCCTTATAGTTGGTATCAAAAGTTCGGTTTAGATAACATTAAAGGTTAGGGTATTCTTTAAGCATAAGTGACATTACCATAATGGTTAGGATTTCCGAAAGAGTCCTAGTTTTAGATAAAGTGAATGAGTAAGTATATATTAGTGTTTATCTTCCTCATTAGTACATGATGGTTTTGTTGATATACTCACACTGACATTTTTGGTTTTTGTAAATGGATGGATCTAGCAGGCACCAAAGTAACAGTGGATGTGAAGGAAATTGTGACAGTTTATTGAGCAAGCAACTGAATGATATGTGAGCTGTAATGAGAACTCTTGTGATTATCCTCAAACAACTATCTGGAGTCATTGTTGACCACCTAAACCTTGGTGATTTCTCTAAGGCATCATATATGTGAGAAACAAATCCCTAAGGAACTACAGGTAATAATCATAAAGGTACGTGTGTTAAAAAACCTATCTGTCAAAAATGTGGAAAGAAACACCTAGGAAAATGTTTCAAAGGGACAGAAATATTCTATAGATGTGGAAATGATGGTCATAAAGCAAGAGCGTTCCATGGAAAAAGGAAGCATCCAGTTGACTTGAGGAAACGGAAATATGTTCTTTCTGAGGGATCAATTGAATGTTTTAAATGTGGTGTGCATGGTCATTATGAAAACACATGTCCTATGAAGAAGTGTCATGAATGGGATCACCAAGATCGTAAAAATGTTCATTTACCAATACCTAATGCCATTCCGATTGAGGATGATGAAACTGAAAATGACCAAACAAAAGTATGGATTATTTCATAACTATAGTTTTCCTATTTTGGAATCTTAGGATATGATTTATGATTTTTTATGTAGGAAAGAAGTATTTCAGAATAAGTTGGAAAGGAATGGTTAATAGATCATGAAGAATGTTGAATGAGTAAGATGTCAACATATAAGGGCTTCAAGAGTTATGGTAAATTCTTAAGAGTATTAAGTCTCTTTTGATGATGGGGTTACATTAGAAGACTTTTTATAGTATGTGTAACCCTGATGTTTAATATATGAAAATTTTATTCAAGGAATAATTATCTGTTCTTTTGTGGACATAGTTATAAAGAACCATTTGGGTTTATATGATACTTACTTTTGAGGTAATTATGGGTTACTATATGTTATGATGGATGTGAAAGGCTTTAGAGAAAATTGAGGTTAAATTATGTTATGGTTATTTTTGAAGATTTTATCGCATTTTGGGGAATGATTTGAGAATTATATAGTTTTGGAAAAGGGACAACACGCAGACCGTGTGACAACCCGTCGCATCGGAAAAAGCTTCAGGAATCGAACCCACAACCAAAGTGCAACTAGTAGTTATCACCTACCATTGGACTACGTGATGTCCCTGGTTAGTTTGTATGATTCTTTTTAGTTAGATGATTTTATGAATTAAGAGTAAGTTGATTTTGGGTTATCTATGGATATTTATTTACCTATCATGGAGGATATGTGATTAGGTTAATTACTTTTCAATACGAGACATTAAGAGAAACTGATGTTGTTTAGGGAAAAATGTTACGATTTAACTTGGAAGACTATGTGACTAAATCCTTCAAATATTTGGGTTTCAATATTATTTTGGTTTACATTGAATAATTTTATGGACAAATTGATTATCGAATGGTCCTCATTGAACTTTGGGTTTTATTGGTCAAATTTTGGAGATTAAGAATAGATTTTATTTTTATAAAGGGTTATCCTTTTCTGGATTATCTGATCTTGTACTAACCTTTTTTGTTTTGGTTTTGGTTAATGTCTAAAGACATGGGATGTATATAGTTATCTTTTGTGGATTAGGTGATTCTCTAGAATTTGTTTATAGTACTCTTAATGTGAACAAGTCTTCCTAAATACTCGTCTTTTAGAGAAAATATGAGTTTGTGTAAGGAGTCTAATAAAATTGGAAAGTCAACATGATAAGTGATTATGTTTCCTTATGAATAAATTCCTCAATAAAAATTAACTTAAGACAAAAATGTTGTCTATTAACTTTTCCTACTGGGGAATCGAATACTGTTTAACCCATCACAAGTTTGTGATTTTCTTATGGTTAACTTTCTCCTAAACATGTTTTCTATCACTCTCCATCAGAACATGACCCTTTGTTTTTTTCCTCCATGTCCATATTTTCATACTTGGTATCCTAGTATGGTTTAACTCAGGTGACCTTTTTACTTATCTATCTTTATTTTAAAGTGATTGTTTTACCAACTCTTGTTTCGATGTGGGACTTTCAAGGATGTTTCCATGCTCAATTTTAAAATTGCGAGGACTCAATTTCCAAAAGGGGGGACGGATGTGACACCCCAGGTAAATAAAGAATATGACATTTTTATATTTATCCATATTTTTGAATAAAATATTAATATTACTTTAAAGGGGACGCTATGCTCGATGGCTTACCCAATACGCAACAACAAGTTCCTTTGAAATCTTACGTTGCACTCTAATAATAAAATAGTATTTTTTTAAATGGTAGTTAACGCCTAACCGTTGTAATGGAGGGAATGAACAGAACTAACTAAAAAATTATTATATATGTTTTTCAAATACTTTTACTCTTTACAATAAATGTTAGAGGATTAAAAATGCAAATGAATCCAGTTTTTAAGCGTAAACATTCTAATATTCTTTAAAAGGTCGATTAACCGCCTTTTGATGGAGAACCCCTTTTAAATCCACTTTCTGAAAATTTTATAAGCTCCAATTTTCAAACTAAACATATTATTTATGATTGGGACATTGAAATTTACCTTGGGTTAATTTTTCGTATTTTTCTGACAATGTTCATTTTTCAATGAATAGTGAAAAATACTGCATTTTACATCAAAACTTCTTTTTCATATAATTTAATTATATGGTTATATTATCTTTTTAATTTCTTTTAAAGTTTAATTAGAATATATTTTTACCATGTAATTCAATGATGGTCATTGGGATTAATTTCACTTTGGAATTAGGCATAAACAAGTGCCAAACGTTTCATAAATATTGTTTCTAAAAAACCTGCTATTTGTTTTGACAACTGGATGTTTTTTTAAATTAATTATTGAAATTTATGTGTTTGTAATTTGGTAAAATGGATTACATATTTGGAATAAGAAGGTCCAAATTATGTAATTAAGACTCTTTTGTTTTTGGACATTATGAATAGTAACGACAGTAATTATCTTTAATTATCTTGATTAATGAGTAATCTTGTAGTTAAAGATAATAGGATAATATCATAATAAGAAAAAATGACCACAAAATGTGTCCTAAGGCTACTAGTTGTCTCATGGACGACCATGGTATGCCTTGTGCCAAACTTGGGGGCCCCATGGAATCACATTTGTGAGAAAGCGACTTTTTATCTTTTTATTTTTTAAGGAATGTTAAATGTAACAAAGAATGTATCACCTAAGTAAAATATTTTTAATTTTGTGTACATAAATGATCATTTGGACTATAAATATTCATTGGAAAGATAAAAATATTTCCTACATAATAGTAGGTTTTTTATAATTTTTAGACATTAAATAAATTAAATTATTTATGACATCATGATGATTCAGCGATGACCTCATTATATAACGATTTAAACAAAATGGAATGATAATGTAAACTCTAAGACCTACACATGTCCAAAACCTATTGGATGGGTGGATTTAGAAGCCTTATCACCTTATCCTCGAAAAAATCAATTTGGGACCATTAAAATCCGAAACTCATATGAAAATAAAGTTACATTTTATACCTTTCCAAGAGTGCCCCTCCTCTCCTCTTATAAAAGTCCCCCACCTCTACCACCTTACCCACACTTCAAAAGCCTTTGTCTCGGCCAAAACCTGACCATTTTGTCTCTCCACATACCTCTCTTACTCCTTGAAGCCTCACTTTTGGAATAAGTCTTCCCAAGGAAGCCTTTGAGCTCAAATCTAAGAGAGTTACCCGATTTTAAGGTAATGTCTTCACTTGAGTCCTTTTGTTTTATTTTTATTCTCCAACCCCATAAACTCTTTTTATTCATTTCTTTTGTAACAACTCCAGTATCTTCAATATACTAGGATATTTTTATAAGAAGGATTCGAGCTACACTTACACACACCTACATATAATGGTTAAAGAACATACTGTTTCTGTGGATGGTGAATTTCTGCCTCCCGAAGTGATGATTGTTCAACAGACTTTTAACAGCTTCAAAAGTGGCAATTAATATGACACTATACTTATATATGATATATAATATGTTTATGTTTTACATAATATTATTTATTTTTCATTTATGGCATAACTTTATGGTTTCCATTATGGGTAAACTCGATATCTTCATTTAAGGAAGTGCGGACTACCGCCCCCTCAAAGTGATGTGATTCGTTAATGACATATGTGGGACGTATAAAAGATGAATTTAAAGATATTATATATTATTTTATACTGGAATTATAATATAACTTTATATCATTATTATTTTCTTTCCATTAAAGTATGAGATAGAAATGAATGTAGCGTTCATCCGTACATACGGCTTACCATCTCCATGAACGGTGCATTTCATTTCTTATCCCTAAATGTAATGTATTATTATGAGTAAAAATATATAATGGATATATATGAAGTATGTTACATCAAAATGATTAATATAATTCTTGAATTAAAATATTCATACCTCTCATATAGTTTTAATTCCATTAATATGACATATAAATGAAAGTAGCGTTCATGCGTACGTACGGCTTACCGTCTCCATGAACGGTGCATTTCATTTATTTCCTCTATATGATTATGTGATATTATAAATACATATATATTCTGGATATATATGATATAAAAATCAGGAATGTCATTCTGGATATAAAGAACCTTTGACCACACGAACAATATGTAATTGTAGGAAGTCCACTTTCTACTTAAGTACCAAATATCGACAAAACAAACATTATTAACATAATGATTACATAATGTTTATGACATTGAAATAAGTGATATAAAAGGAATAATAATCTTGAAAATGGTTCTTAATAAAGTATAAATTGACTCATGTTTATTATTCAGGATATTAAAGAATGATCGAGTCAAGTCGGACTCGAGGTAAGGGATCCTACTCCTCTCTTTCTTTTTAAGTACGCTCTTTTACATCATTCCTTTTAAAGCTCATCTTTCTTGTTATTGGGATGTTATTTTATATTACTCTTACTATAATTTTTATGTTCATATGATGAGAGACCCTATTCTCTCTCATCAATCTATTTTGGATGTTTTGAGTGGCGCCGTTAGGGTGCCGAATTTTCGTCAGAGATCTAACCTTTCTCTTTCTTTTCTAGTACTCTCCTTTATGTAACTTCTTTTAAGCTCCACTTTGTTATGTTGGGGGATGTTATTTTATATTCCTATTTCTGGAAAATTTATTTTAATATGATGAGAGACCCTATTTGATCTCATCAATCCATTTTTTGATCTTTTAAGTGGCGACGTTAGGCTGCCGAGTTTTCATAAGGGATTTTTCATCTCAGTTTTATTCCCGTGTGATTTATGCTACTTTTGCCACAATTTCCTTTTAGTGGTGTATGTAGTGCCCATTATTTTACTCATTGTGTAATATAATTTCATTTAGGAGTATTTACATCAATTTTTTATAGTCCTTCTTTCACGGGGTGCATGTCTCGATAGATACTCGTGTCGGTAATGGAACTGTTCACCCTCCTCTTTTTAAAAGACTTATTTTGTTGGGTGTTTTAATTTACATATTGTTATGTTGGTATATGTTCTCATATATCTTTATTGATGTAAATTTTATGTCCAAGTGATGAGATACCCTTTTTATCTCTCATCATCTCATTTTCTGAATTTTGTAGTGACGACGTTAGGCTGTCATATTTTTGCAAGGGAACTTCTTAACCAAAATTTGATTCTTTGGGATAATCTTGTACTCCTTGAATATGTCATTCTATGAATATGTGTGAATAACCTATGATTATTTTACACTTTATATCCACATATATTGTGTTTATTCATTTTTCACACATAATTATGTAATTGATTTATCCTTAATCAAAGGATACCGTCTTTTTAAAGGACTTCATCTCAATCTCCATTCATTGAGGCATATTTTGTTTTATACATAACCATCTTTTATACGGTGTATAAACCCCTTTGAATTTTACGTTTATTCAAAAGGTATCTTCTATCTACGAAGCGTTTTACTAAACTACAAAAAGTAATGATTCTTTTTACGTACGCGGTGACAACGACCTTTTCCGCCGCCACGGGTATTATTTGATCTTTTGCATCCTCAACAAGCCGTAATGTTTTTAAAATAAAATAAATACCATATAATTTTTTTTGTGTTTTGGTATTGAAAATGGTTTTGATAAAGTATTCGATTATGTCAATATATTTAGATGATATATTGTGATTGAAATGTGGAAATGTTATAATTCCTTTATGTTGGTTTTATGTGTTATAATTTTATAATGGTACTTGGACATTTTACGGGTGGTTACATGATAAACCATATGACGGGAGGTGCCGTGAATAACAGGATGGGTGGTTACGTTATAACCTCCAATGCATTGGGTATGGAACTCGGTCGTATGACTATTCCATTATGTATGTATGGAAGTTGGCCGAATGGCTATTCCATTAAGTGATATGTGTGGATGTCGACCTTATGGTTATTCCACTTAAGTATGTTTATGTCCCATGTTACCTTTATATGTTATGTGATCTTTATATGGGTGTTATGAAAATCTTTTCGTTGCAGAAGGGTAAGTAATGTAATTTTATTCAGTGAAGAGTGTTTACTACTTCTAAAAGGTGAAATGTATTACATTCAAAATGATTGTATGGTTTACTTGTTGTTTTGAAAAACTAACAGTTTTCATTCTTTGTGTATCCCTTACTGAGCTCTTTATGCTCACCCAATGTTTTTTTTGAAATTTTTTCCACAGGACATAATGTGGAATAGGGTCAAGGATGGGATCATGGGAAAGTCATGCTATATAAAACATGGAAGTAGACATGTCTCTTTTTAAGAGTTTTTTTATTCTATGGAAACTCAGTAGAAGTGTCTACTTTGTAATCTTTTGAGATGTAACAGTTTTGTCCTAATTCTCTAAAACGCTAAACCTGAAAAGATCCTCAATGTGAATTATTCATTTAATTCAATATTAAGTAAGGTTTAAGGTCAGGGCCTTATAGTTTGACTCTTGAATATTCTTGTGAGAATTGATTAGAAAGAGACACTTTTTTATTCCTTTGTTAAGTCTCAATATGTTTCTTCTCATGATTGATCAACTGAGAATCCAATTGTAGTCATTTCATGTTGAAAATGACCTTCTGATCTTCGATGATAGTCATCTTCTCTTCACAACCATTGTTCATTCTAACAACTTCTTCCTCATGAAATATCATTTTACTCGGAATCCATGTGTCAGGTTCCTTGATCTTCTTATGTATCCCTTCTATATGTAAAACCTTGACATCAGTGTAATTTTTTAATTTCCCTTTAAGAACATGGATCTATTCATCAAGATACTTTATGAATCAATCTTCCTCTTCAATATCTTTGTGCCATTTTGATTTTCTATTTCAGGTTTCCTCCTTCTTTCTTCAAATGATTCAATATGTTTGGAGAGCATATGACAATTAAATATTTTATTTACTAAGACCTTTTCAATATTTTCATATTCTCTTTCTAGTTGGGTAATCTCAAACTACATTCATTGAAAAATTCTACAAATAGTAACAACTCTTTATTCCAGAATATCATAAAAATAGGTTCTGAATTTCTCTTTTTAACTTGCAAGCTCATGTGACAGAAAAATATGATCTACTTCACCTATTGTCAAAGAATAGATATATTTGGTGGGAATATAAGACACCTGCTCATTACATTCAATGACTGATATTTCTTCATTATTGTAAAATCATAAAGAACCAAAAACCTCATCTTTTTTATATTAGAGGGACATCCTATAATTTCTCTTATCTTTCATTTTCCTGTGTGTCATGGCCTTACTGGGTATAGACTTCTGCTTTGAGATAACTGAGATTTCATCAAGAATTATCTTCATTATTGAATTAAGAAATAAAATTCAAATCCTCTTGTAAATATAATTACTTAAGAGTATCCATGATACATAAACATTTCTGCTTTGATACCAATTTAAGGACCCTTGACCACCCTAACAGGGGGTGAACTAGGAAGTCAAATGTTCTCTTCTTTTTTGGATCTTGTTCTCACGTTGGTAGGAACATATTTAAACATATATAATTGATATGTGTAATAATTATAACATTCACATGAATAAATATACCACTTCACTTTTTACATAGTTCACCACTAAGGGCTACATCCAAGGAGAATACTCCAACAGGTGGCCAGACGTACAAAAGATCACTAATCTTCATAAGTTGTGGATTACAATTGTTCAGGAACAATCACTCTATCCCAGTCACACACGCCATTACATGTGTCCATGTACACCCCAAGGCTTCCCACAGATCACATCTATTGACTCCCCCTTGCTCACTTCCTTGGAAAAAGTCCCACTCAGTTTATCGACTTGATTGTCGCATCAACAGATTGGAATGAAAAGTCATTATCTTGATTAAGCATGAGACACTGTGTGCATTAAATTCTTGAATTAATGAAAATTTATATTCATTTATATACATTAGTGAAATTACTGAATGAAATAAAACTTCTTCACTTTTTATTCAATAGATCACATACTCCCTTCATTATGTTTTCATTTCGGCAATCTGTCCTTGATTCTATAGACAATCTCTGATCTTCATAGCATGAATGCTCTGTAATCTATGCTTTGTCTGCATATTGTGACTGCTCCCCATAACCCACAACCTCAGCGTACTTCCTTTTCCCCACTTATCATGATAGATCCACCTATCATGAATTTTTCATGTACATTATCTACTCGGCGCACCTCCTCTTCTTCGCACACCGCACCTACTCCGTGCATCATGCATGCTCTGTGCATTGTGCCTACTCAGTGTACGACCTCTACATATCACCTCTTCCCACCACCTTCGTGTACCACCTTTGTGTAACACCTCTACATACTACCTTTGTGTAACCCCTATGTGTACAGCCTGGTCATACTAATTCATCCTTTTGGGGACTTCTTCTTCAAATTATGTTAATTATTCGATCTCCCTCATACCTCTTTTTCTTACATAAAATCTCTTCTATAGACTACTCAAAATTTCTTGAAATGTTTTGTCTTTCTCATACAACTTCATCCCACACTTAATCTCTAATGTTTACCACTGTTGGACTTAGACAATTTCTTCCACAGTGATGATATTTACTTATCGAATTCCTTCACTCTTAATGATGGGATTAGAATTCATTATATATGAAAATAACTTAGAAAATTTCGATAATCCATTCGACCCAAATTTTCAATGCATGAAAAACATCACACTATATCGTACTCCACCCACATAATGTAAGCATCCACCGCGTAACATTAACCTTCCATATAACATAAGCCCACTGGTCCACATAATGTATCCCTTCCACAATCAATGATCCATCCCATATATCGCAACTCCCTCTATTTTGAGGCATCAAAATTCTGTGTACTGTACACCTTCACCGAGTATCGTTGATGAAAAATTGTTTTTGATTATGTGCACTACTCTTCGTATTGTTTCCACTACTAGGTACGTGACCACAAATCATTCTCGGAACATGGTACGAAGTCCATTCTCTGAGGTACATGGTTTGCTTCCATTTCTGATTTCCTTTGATGTTCTGTATCTCATTCACTCTTATAAATAAATCCATAAGTATCTGCTTCATAGAGAACACACAGGATAATTCATTGTCATATTTCTTCTTCAAAAATCATCTGATTTTATAATGGAAATTATCGATCATTATATGTAATCATTGATAGATCACCTTTAACATTATGAGATTTATACATTTATAGTACGGAAACTTCTCTATCTTCCAACAACATTAGTCTTTCCAGTAAACATGGAATACGACCGACATCATCTTCGTGGCTTTGTATGATCTTTCTTAAATATTCTAATCTCTACATGATCCCTCATGAAATGATTCATGTAACACCCCAGGTAAATAAAGAATATGACATTTTTATATTTATCCATATTTGTGAATAAAATATTAATATTACTTTAAAGGGGACGCTATGCCTGATTGCGTACCCAATACGCAACAACGAGTTTCTTGGGAATCTTACGTTGCACTCAAATAATAAAATAATATTATTTTAAATAGTAGTTAATGCCTACCCGTTGTAATAGCGGGAATGAATAGAACTAACTACAAAATGATTATATATGTTTGTCAAATAAAATTTACTTTTTACAATAAATGTTAGAGTATTAAAAATGCGAATGAATCCAATTTTAAGCATAAACATTCTAATATTCTTTAAAAGGTAGATTAACCGCCTTTTGATGGTGAACCTCTTCTAAATCCACTTTTTGACAATTTTATGTGTAATATTTGACTAAATAAAATTCTTCTTTAGAATCAGGACATTAATATTTACTTTCTGTAAATTTTTGGTATTTTTCCGAAAATGGTCAATTTTTAATGCATACTAAAAAATGTTATATTTTATTTCAAAACCTCTTTTTAATCTAATTTATTTATATGATTAGATTATCTTTTGAATTGGTTTTAAAGTTAAATTAGAATATATTTTTACCATTTAATCCAATAGTGGTCATTGGAATTAATTTCACTTTGTAATCGGACTTTAACTAGTGTCAATCTTTTGATACATTTTGTTTCATAAAAACACGCTATTTGTTTTGACAGCGGGAAGTAACTATTAAATTAATTTATGAAACATATATGTTTTGAATTTTTCTAAAATATACATCATTTTTGAATTTGGAATATCAAATATATCTTAGGGTGAATTTTTGGTAATTTTCTGAAAAACTTCAATTTTTGATGAATAGTGAAACCACTAAGTGGTACTTATAAAAACTAATTTTATGTTTAAATGAAATTTTGCCATCTTTGTGTTTTGAATTTCAAAAATCCTACATACATGGTTGTCATTAATAAGTATAATTTGGTTCAATGGGATTAAAATAATGTTTTGGTGAATAGTAACTTATTAAGTTTTTAATCGCGATTAGAGGTAATTAGTGTAGTTTAAGGTAAGAATAATATTATAATAAACTAAAATGACCTAGACACTTGTCCTACCCTCATTGTATGAGTCATGGCCGACAAAGACAATCAGTGGGTCAACTTGGGGACCCCATGGAGCCACTTTGGTTGGAAAATGACATAAATACCTTTTTATTTAATGTTAAAATTAAAATGACACAAACATGTGTTGTTTAACAGAAACAATTTTTACATGGGGTTATACAAGTCATATTTTTGACTATAAATATTCATTGGAAATCTAAAACTATTTCCTACATCATAGTATTGTTTTTACAATTTTTAGACATTAAATAAATTAAATTATTTATGACATCATGATGATGCAGTGATGACCTCATTATTTGACGATTTAAATAAAATGGAACGATAATGTAAAATCTAAGACCTAAACATGTCAAAAACCTATTGTATGGGTGGAGTTCGAACCCTTATCACCTTATCCTATAAAAAAACCAATGTGGGACCACTAAAATCCTAAACTCATTCTAAAATAAAGTAACATTTCTTTACTTTCCAAGAGTGCCCCTCCTCTCCTCTTATAAAAGGCCCCCACCTCTACCTCCTTACCCAAACCTACAAAGCCTTTGGCTCGGCCAAAACCTGCCCATTTTTTCTCACCACATCCCTCTATTACTCCTTGAAGCCACACTTTGGGAAGAATGCTTCCCAAGGAAGCCTTTGAGCTCAAACCAAAGGGAGTTACCCGATTTTACGGTAATGTCTTCACTTGAGTCCTTTTGTTTTATTTTTCTTCTCCAACCCCCTAAAATCTTTTTATTAATTTCTTTTGTAACAACTCCAGAATCATAAATATACTAGGATGTTTTTATAAGAAGTATTCTAGCTACACTTACACAAACCTACATCTAATGGTTAAAGAACATACTGTTTCCGTGGACGGTGAATTTCTGCCTCACGAAACGATGATTGTTCAACACTCATATATCACCTTCAAAGGTGGCCATTATGATGTCACTACATTTATATATGATATATAATATGTTTATTTTTTCATTAAGCTTCTTTATTTTTCATTTATTGCATATCTTTATGGTTTCCATTATGGGTAAACGTGATATCTTCATTTAAGGAAGTGCGGACTACCGCCCCCTCAAAGTTATTTGATTCGTTAATACCATATGTGGGACATAAAAAGGATGGAGTTATGATACTATATATGATATTATAATGGAATTATAATATACCTTTATATCAATATGATTCCATTCCCTAAAATACGAAATAGAAATGAAAGTAGCATTTATGTGTACGTACGGCTTACCGTCTCCATGAATGGTGCATTTCATTTATTACCTCCAAATGATTATGTAATATTATAAATGCATGTATATAATGGATATATATGAAATATATGTCATCTAAATCATGAATATCATTATTAAGATAATGTATATTTGACTACATGAACAACTTGTAGATATAAGAAGTCCACTTTTGACTCAAGTACCAGTGATCAACAAAACGACCATTATTAACTTAAATAATTTCATAATGTTCATAACATGGTAATAATTGATATAAAAGGAATAATGAACATGAAAAAGGTTCGTAATAATTTAGAAATTAACTCAAGTTTATTATTCAGGAATACGACGAAACGAAGAAGACAAGTCGGACTTGAGGTAAGGGATCCTACTCCTCTCATTCTTTTTAAGTACACTCTTTTATGTCATTCCTTTTAAGATCGTATTTCTTATGATTGGGATATTATTTTATATTACTCCTACTTTACGTATTATGTTCATATGATGGGAGACTGTATTTCCTCTCATTAATCCATTTTGGATGTTTTGAGTGGCGCCGTTAGGCTACCGAATTTTCGTAAGAGATCTAACCTCTCTCTTTCTTTTTTAAGTACTCTCTTTTATGTCATTTCTTTTAAGCTCATCTTTCTTATGTTTGGGGATATTCTTTTATATTCCTAATATTTTACATTTTATGGTCATATTATAAGAGACCCTATTTGATCTCATAAATCCATTTTTGGAAGTTTTAAGTGGCATCGTTAGGCTGCCGAGTTTTCGTAAGGGATTTTTCATCTCACTTTTATCCCTGTGAGATTTATGCTACATTTGCCACAATTTCCTTTCAGTGGTGTATGTACTTCCAATTATTTTACTCATTGTGTAATATAATTTCATTTATGATTATTTACATCAATGTTGTATTGTCCTTCTTTCACGAGGTGTATGTTTCAAAAGATACCCATGTCGGTAAGGGAACCTTTCACCCTCATCTTTTTAAAATACTCCTTTTGTTATGTATTTTAATTCACATTACAATATGTTGGGATATGTTCTTCTATATCCTTAGTGATTTATATTTTATGTCCAAGTGATGAGATACCCTTTTTATCTCTCATCAACTCATTTTCTGAATTTAGTAGTGACACCGTTAGGCTGCCAAATTTTTGAAAGGGAACCTCTGAACCCAATTTTGATTGTTGGGGATAAGCTTGTACTCCTTGAATTTGTCGTTCTATAAATAAGAGTGAATAACCTCTGATTTTTTACACTTAATATCCACTTATATTTGGTGTATTAGTTTTTCACACATAATTATGTAATTGATTTATCCCTAATCCAAGGATACCGTAATTGTATGGGACTTCGTCTCAATCTCCTTTCATTGAGGAATATTTTGTTTTATACACAACCTTCTTTTATACAGTGTATAAACGCCTTTTAATTTACATTTATCCAAAAGTAATCTTTTTTATACAAAGCGTTTTACTAAATGGCAAAAGGGAATGTTTTTTTCGTGTGTATGCGGCGACAACGACTTCTCCGCCACCGTGACCATTATTTGTGTTTCGGATTCCTCTACAAGCCATACCATCTTTTTAAAAGAAAAATAAATACCATGTTTTACTTTTCTTTTATTTTGGTATTTAAAATGGTTTTCATAATGTTTTTTATATCAATGTGTTTTATTGATATCTTGTGATTGAAATGGGGAAATGTTATGGTTCCTTTATTCATGTGTTATGTGGTACGATTATGTTATGGTTCTTGAGAATTGTTATGAAGATGGGTGGTTCCGTGATAAACTAAGGGGGGTGAGCCCGATATAGCTCTCCAATGCATTGGGTAATGTGAAGGGGTAAAACGTTAAGGTTTCTCCAAAGAGATTTTGGGAATATACTGTGATGGGTCTTCCAAACGTAACCAAGAGGGTTACTCCCTACGTAAGAATGTTATGAATGACTCAAGTTACCTTTTATGTCTTATGATTTCTATGATTTATTTAGAATTTGATATGCCTATGTTTTATGGGTAAAGTATGATTTCATTCTTATGTATATATGAACTCATGTTTCCTTTCTATATTTTTATAACCCTTACTGATCTTTTTATGCTCATCCCAATATTTTTTTAAAATGTTTTTCACGGGTCAAGGGAAAGGTACATGATATGATGATATTGTCAAAGAAGTGTCAAGAAAGAATCCATTCTTTATTTTTAAATATGTTTCTGTTGATGGGAATAAAATGAATACTATCTTTTATGTAACCACTTTGTTTAAATGTGGAATGTAATGCATGTTTTATGATCTAATTCTTTAAAACTCTAAACCTGAAAAGATCCTCAACGGGTAATCTTGTAATAACTCAAGATTAAGTAAGGTTTATGGCTGGGGCCTTATAATTCATGTCTCTCCAGGTTGTCACTTTCATTGTCTCATGGAACGATGAGATGTTGCATGATCAGTTTATAACTTGAATCCCATTAACACTCTATGAGATGGTTTTATTATTATATGAAATGTATCACATTTGATACATGTATTGAGAACATAATATTAGTTTAATAATTGTATGAATTTACACTATCAATAACTTTATAGTTCTTCTTCAACTCCTCCTTCATTTTTAACTTTATTGACAATTGTTGGCAATAAATATAACATTATACACAATGTGGTCCCAAAAAATCTAACAACATTTATCAATGTAATTGAAACCCAACTATATTCTATGTATATGTTTTCAAAAATAGTTCAAAAAATTTATTCATTTTCCCCCATGAATTTTGAATTCAATTTTTACACTTGAATAAATTTTGAGAAATTTTTCAAAAGGTATCTTTATGGTGTTTTCCATGCATGGACCATTAGTCTTTTACAAAAAAAATGAATGTAATATTCATTATAACATGTATGATATGAATTGAAATTTCTACATATCATACCCATTATTTTCATTGAATAATCATTTAAAAAATTTCTATTTATTTTTTAGATAAAATTATTTCCATTTTTTTAAGAAGGTGGCGCTTTGGTCGAAAGACCAAAGAAAATTTATTAGCAAAAAGAAAAGAAAGATTACAAGAGTCTAAAAGACGGGATCAAATTACAATCTTTGACTTGCAACGGAATCAAGTTTTATGGGAGCTCCTCCATCCAGGTTATTGCCTGATTAATGCCTTTGTTAGCGAGAGCATCCAAAACCATATTCGCTTCACGGTAAGTATGTGTTGCAATGTAATTGACGTCATGGAGAGATTGAAGGCAATTCATCCAGTGCGTAGTAATCGGCCAAGCAAGATGAAAATATCCCTTCCAAATGGCTTGAACAACAGTAGTAGAGTCGCTTTCAATCCATAAGTTGTTCCACCCATGTAGAAGAGCAAAATAAGTGGCATGAATAACACTTAGCATCTCAGCTTCTAGAGAGGATGCAATACCACAGCCTCCAAAAAAGCATCCCACGATGTGACCATGATGATTTCTGAAGACATATCCACATCCCGCAGGACCTGTATTTCCCTTAGAGGTGCCATCCACATTGATTTTAATCCAACCTAGAAATGGAGGTCTCCAGAAAATCTCAAAGGTGCGCAATGGTTTCAAGTAAATGGCCTCAACTTGAAGACGGTGAAGGATCATAAAGTCCGCCACCGAATTGTTGCAGGAACCATTCTGGATCAAAGCGGCTTCCGGAATAGCGATGAGAATTCTAATTTTACCTGCATTAGTGTTGTGTAAGCAATTATTATGTAGAATAGAGCTTCTATCATACCAGATCACATGAATCAGCTCAGAAACCCCAGCTAGGAACAAATTTCTAATTTGGTGAGAGGAGTGCATAGCAACGCACCGTTTAATCTGCTCATCAATAGAGTTATAAACCGGCCATATGCAATCAAAATTGTCAAAAATATATTTCCAAAGAGCAGTGGCAGTAGAATAAGATATAAATAGGTGGTTAGTATCTTCTCTATGCTGATTACAAAAACGACATTTAGAACAATGTTGAATACCGAAACATTGAAGACAAGCATCAGTGGGGACCCTATTGTAGGCAAGACGCCAAATGAGAGTGTGTCTGGAAGGTTTAATCCAGGTCTTGTCAAAAAAATTTATCCAGTTCAAATCATTATCAGCGTTGTGTAAGGAGTTATTATAAAACTTTTTGGAGTTAAGAATCCCATTATGAGAAGGTTCCCAAATCAAGAAGTCACACAAGGCAGAAAAGTTGTAAGAATCAATAATTTGAACAATGTTTTCAGGAAGATTATCAATGTGAGAATTAAGTACTTTACAAATGGATGAGTTGATGTCATCCGGGATATCATCAAGGGGGATCAAAGAGATAAGAGGAGCGCCAGTCCAGTTGTCCATCCAGAATCTCATGGAAGAGTATCTCAAGACCATCCATCTAGCGTTGTGCATAATAATGTCAAACGTGTCTCTAACAGAGGGCCAAATGGAGGAGGTAATGAAACTCCTATTAGATCTTTTCAATCTATCAATGAACCTATTTTTGATGAAAGCAATGGGGTGGGTGTCATTGTGTATCAGGTTCCAATTTCATCTGGCTTGAAGAGCTTCATTGAAGTATTTAATGTTTTTAATGCCAAGACCACCAATGTTTAGAGGTTTGCAGCATTTAGCCCAAGGGATAGTCACAAGTTTCCTGTCCAAGGTGCTTCCAGTCCAGACAATGTTTTTTATGTGAACATTTATTTTCATTATGAGACTAATGGGCCATTTATAGACCATCATTGAATAGACAAGTTTGGAAACAATAACAGACTTGACAAGGAAGATTCTCCCCGCCATGGAGAGTGATTTTCCTTTAGAGGAGGAAAGCTGATTAAGAACCTGGCCAACAATATTAGAAAAGTAGCAAGCTTTAGGTATACCCCAGAAAATGGGAATGCCAAGGTATTTAAAGGGTAAAGAACCTTCTTTGATGTTAAGCTCATTGATGATATTATTTTACCTAGAAGGAGGGATTTTTTTCCCAAAGTAAATGAAAGATTTATTCCAACTAATGACTTGACCCGAGACCTCCTCGTAATGATTGAGAGCATCTTTAAGAGTTCTATGGTTTTTTATGTCACCCTTTAAAAAGAGATGATGTCATCAGCATAAAGGAGGTGGGTGGGGGCATTCATGTTTCCATAAGCATGAATTTGTTTGAGCTTGTTTTGCTCAACCAGCTGGGTGAGCATACGGCTAAAATAGTATTCTGCAATGGAAAAAAGAATTGCAGAAAGGGGGTCACCTTGTCTTACTCCTGTAGAGCATTTGAAAAATCCTCTAGGAGATCCATTAACCAGGATGGAAACATGAGCTGAATGGAAGAGGGTTTTAATTCTAGAAATGAAATTATCATTGAATCCAAAACCATGAAGAACTTGGAAAATGAAGTTCCAATACATAGTGTCAAAAGCATTGCGAATGTCAAGTTGAATGGCAATGTTTCCGCCTCTATTCTTATTATTTAACATGTTAGTGCATTCCGAAGCAAGATAGATACAGTATTGGATAGATCTCCCCTTGATAAAGCCAAATTGATTACAGGAGATAATTTTATTAGTGATAGTGTTAAGTTTGTTAGCAATTAGCTTGGTGATAATTTTATAAAGGGTGTTGATCAGAGCGATAGGGCGAAAGAGATGAATTTCAGAGGCATTATCTACATTGGGAATCAAAGCAAGGAATTGGGCATTTAAACCATTAGGTAAGAAGCCGTTAGCAAAGAAGGATTTGACAAGCTTACAAACATCAACATGAATGATATCCAAATAATTTTGATAGAAAACATTATTGAATCCATCGGGGCCAGGGGAACTGTCAGGATTCAAACCAAAAATAGTGTCTCTAATTTCATGATCAAGGGGAACACTCAGGAGAAAACTGTTATCAACATCCGTAACAATTGTAGGAATGATGTCATTAATGAGGTCTTTATTCATACAAGGCCCATTGAATAACGCTTCAATGTAAGACACAGCATGATTAGCAATATCTTCTTCATTATCCAAAAGGTTGTCTCCATTTTTAAGGGAGGCAAGTGGTCTACTAGATTTTTGAATTCTTTGTAAAGCATTATAGAACATGGTATTACGATCACCAGCAGTAATCCATTTGAGTTTAAAAGTATGTTTGCGGATGTTGTCTTTGAAAGCGAGGAGCATATTCAGGTTCATAGTAACGTGAGCTTCGTGATGGTGATCAGAAACGAAGTCGGAGTGGGTGATATTGTTTTGAATTTGATGCAACACATTCTACAGAGAGAGAATGTCATTATCAATTTGAACCGCCTTAGTGCTGCACCAACTTTTGAGCTTGTGTTTGAGATATTTTAATTTAAGGGGACAAGGTAAATCATCATCGGATTGGTTCAAAGAGGACCAGCAATGTTTTATGAGATTACAACCGTCAGGATCAGAGAACCAAGCATTGTTGAATCTAAAGGTGAAAGAGGGCTTCCGTGTATTGAGAGAGATGGTGACTAAAATAGGATGATGATCAGAATGAAGCTTAGGAAGGGTGGTATTGGAAATGGAGTCCCAAGTATCTAAAGCATGTTCATTAGTAAAGGCTCTATCGAGTTTTCTCGCAACCATTCTATTGTAGTGAATCCTATACCAAGTGTATTGGGCACCTTTTAAAGCAATCTCAGTAAGATTAGAGGTTTCAATAGCAGCCTTAAACTCCCTCATAGACAGACTTGAATGAAGAGGACCAATGTTTTCACCAGGTGAAATAATAGCATTAAAATCACCTGCAACGATCCAGGGGGAATGAATTTTTGAGTTCAGAGAGGAGAGGTCTCGCCAGAGAGATCTCCTATCTTGATATTTGTTCTTTGCATAGATAAAGGAACAAAAGAGATGGGCATTATCAATCATAAAATCACAAGTGAAACTTTGATCAGAAACATGGTAACTATAAACATTAGACAGGGAGGGATGAGCAAAGGTCCAAAGAGAATCAATTTTTTTTTGTTTTGACAAGAACTGATGAAGGTGTATCCAAAGCGACAAAAGTGAACAAGATCAGTAGAAAAGATTGTTTTAGGTTCATCAATGGAAAAAATTAAAGGCTCTTGAACATTTACCATTCTTTGTAAAAAATTAAAGGTGTCAAAGTTTGCAATACCTTGACAGTTCCAATAAAGAATCTTCATTTAAATCTACGTATGGAGTTAGAACTCCCTTTTTTCTTACTATCCGAGCCTTTATGCCTATTTGATCTTCTGACATTTTTTGACATGTTGGGGCTTGAGGTAGGCAATTTTGTGCCTTTGTTAAGGAAAGTGATGATAGCAGGATCATCTAATGAAATATTTTGGGTGTCAATAACGTGGGTGTTGTTATTGTTGGGTGTCGGAAAAACAGATATGAGAGCATTGTTGTTATCAGCATTAACACAATTCAAATGTAAACTATCATGCTGGACAGAAATGTTGCAAGTACCTGATGAAACGTCCGGATCAGAATGGGGAGAAACAAGAGAAACAGACCTTAGATTTATGAGTGAGGATTGAGAAGCACAACTTTGCCTAGTGATGAGAGAAGAAGTTGAGGCCTCTGTAACCAGGGAAGCATGCTCCTGGACCTATTGTGGAACAACCGGGATATGCTCCTCACTGATCTGCTTTCCCATGCGCAATTCCAAAGGAAACTGCACCTCTGGCAGGTCAGAGATAGAATCCTGTATGTTAGTGGAGTTTTTTACCAATGAGAGAGGCTCCTACGAAATAATATTCAAGTTGTCCTTAGGAGAATTCTGCACATCCGTGGTTAAAGTGATATTGGAAGAAGTGTGAGGAGTGGCATATTCCTTATTCTGATCAGCAGTATAGGAACCAGAGTTCACAATTCTAGTATCCTGCTTAAGGCTATCTAAAAGAGTAAATTCCAATTTGTTTGTGTGTGATTTGTTGTTTTCTTCCTCTTCGACAAGGGTAGCCCATTTGGTACCCGAGGTCTCCCCTAAATGAGATGAAGTTATGGGTTTTTTCACCCAGGTTGCAGTTTTATATGTTTCAGGAGCACTAACCAAGGGAGCATTGTCCTTCCTATTCCTCCTTATTTCTTTCCAATCGTTGTCAGGTAGTTGGATTGGCTGTTTCCTAATCAATCTAAAATTATAGATATTGTGACCAATGATCTTGCAATGCTCACAAAAAGGAGGTATCCTCTCATACTCAATATTGATTTCCACTTTGTAATCCTTGGAAGTGAAGTTAATAGTGTTGGGAAGCTTTGATTCCAGATTAGTTTCTACCATGATTCTAGCAAAGATTACCAAATCATCATTCAAAGTTTGTTGATCGATTTTGAGGGGTGTGCTTATGCATGAAGCAATGTCATTCAATATTTTTGGGTGCCAAAAAAACAAATTAAGGCCATGAAGTTTGACCCAAACCTGTGCTAATGTGTTTCAGTGAGTGTGTGGGTTGAAATTGGAGTCCCAATTAGATAGATGAATCAAGCCAGGTTTGAGGATAAGATTTCCTAATTTCTAGATACGATCAAGATCTTCTTGAGAGTTTAACAGAATATGAATGTATCCTTTGCCGTCTAGAATTAGTTTCCAGTTAACAAAATTCCAACATTGTGAGATACGAGCGTGTAATTCAGAGAGTGGCCAAGGTAGATTACCTTTGAGATAGGAGATACGGGCCATAATGGAGAACCTGGACAAATGCGTACATTGCTGAATCGCGTTTGGATCCGCTTCGACCAGGAATCCTCCATCATCCAGCTTTTTGACCAGCGTAGGCGTCGTTGAATTAGCATTATGATCAGAAGACTTCAGTGCATCAAGGAACGAGATCCCTTGGGATCGACCAAAAAGAAGTCTAGGAGCAATATCTCGAGGCTCATCGTCATTGCTTGTCTTTGCAGGAGGAAGGAGCAAGTGGGATCCTAGGCTCATCCGAGTAGAATCATAGTGATGATATTGAAATCTTCCGGGAAAAAGGAAATCCTCTATGCGAGTGTGGATCAAGGGAGCACAGAAAACCCTAGTCGACTCGCGATTTTAGAGAGAGATGGTCTCCTATCTCTCTAACCCGTCCTCAAATTATTTCCATTGTATTTTATGAAATTGATATTTTAAAAACATTACTTTAAATAATTTATTTTTTCTATGTGAAACGATCCAAGTGATATTTATTTCAAAATAAAAATCCCTCTAATATGATATACTTTTATTATAATTATACATTACATTGGATATGGACCATGAGTAAAATTGACATTTTTTAAAAGGATATTTTATGTTTATTATGAGAATAAATTTATGAAACCCTTTTCTCATCCATGGTTTATAACATGATTAAATTATTATGAAAAATTCATCATTTTCCTATGGTTAGGATTTGAAAATTTTGAAAAATTTTGTATGAAAACCATTTATTTTAATTAGTTATATTACGATTAATGTTTTATGATATTTTTTTAGATGTAAGTATGACTTTTATCTTATGATATGTGGTATATATAACTCTCTCTTATGTGTTGGGTGAAGATTAATTGTATATGAACTCAATCAGTATATATATTTTTATCCCAAGCCCAACCTAGGGTACAAATATGGTCATCCCATTTCCAAAATAAGGGGAATATGAGGTTATCCTAAGACCAAGGAAGGTATATATGTGGTTATACCAATCCTAACATGTTATTAATTTCCTGGTTGGAAGACTTGAAATTATATTTTGAATTATAATTTATATTCTAAAATTATATGTGTTGTTCTATTTTTTTTCTCATGGATAATGTTATTTGATTTTCATATGATTAATCCCTTACAAACAACAAATATAGATTCCATCTCTCATTTTTATGATCATTGATATGCATTATATTTTTTAAAAATGTTATTATCTTATTTACATAACCTTTTGTTCATGTTATACTTATGTATCTCCATTATTTACAATTTGATAGAATCTATTACCTCCAATTCATTTTATTACTTTCATTATGTTATGATTAAATTCATTATATATGATACTTCTAAGAAGGGTGAATGATATTTTGATCACAGTGGTATATTTTATTGATAACATATGAGGAAATTTCTAATGATTCCATTTTTTTAAGGGTTATATACCTAAATGATAATATGTCTTTTATTGGTGTAATATAGTAATTATTCTTCTAAAATATTTAAAATATATGTTTTGAAATCCTCGAGCACTTTACTTTGTATCTAATGATAGGTTTAGTTATCCTTTGGAAACTATGATTTGAAAATAGTTGTGGTATCCCTATACACATGCCTATGGATAAGTCTAAGTATGAGACAAAATCTATGAAAATTTCATGGATTTTTCGTATTGGATAGAGAAATTTATTTTGATGAAATTACATCCCTATGTGGATACTAAATGTGGACCTTGATCTAACATAGAGGTGTTATTGGGTAATATCATTTAAAATATTGTATTGAGCTTGAAATTATTATCACGTAGAGCAATGAAATAGGTTTTACTAAAAAAATGGTTTGACAATCCCATGTGATGTTATTTAGAAGTTCGAAATCACTTTCTTAACCATTATTATGGATTTATATATATAATTAATGTTATTAATCTTGGATAATCATATTGTGTTATTTATTTATTGTAATATTCCATGATTTAGATATATTATATGTTGTTTTTCAAGATTATATTGTTTCGTACAATTAATATATTTTTATACACTATGATATTAATTTTAATAAATCAATTTAACATGAATTAATTGTGGTAAATCTTAGAGAAACGAACAATAAAATTACTTATGCCCTGAGTAGCCAAATTTTATGGGACAAGGAATGAAAAATGTTATTGATATTCTCACTAAATTTTTTCAGTATCAGAATGATTCAGATCTTTAAAAAGATTAAAGTTGATAACAATGTCATGTTGAGTCATTCATGAGAAATCATCCATATTCCTTCAGTGGATCTACTAATAAGCTAGTAGATAAGCTATAGATCAGTACCAATGAACATAAAATTTTCATTCTCATGTGTTTTGAATTTAAAAATTCCATTTTGGTTGAATATAATTTGGAAGTATATATGGATAAATAGTTGAATCTCATATAGAATACAAGGGATAATGCTATAATTTAATACATGCAATGGTATGAGAATAAGATATTATTTTTCAAAAATTACATCCCTTGAATTCATCATTAGAAATGGGGAGGTAATTCCTTAATCTATTGTCAAAGGATGATGAATCATTTGGTAACTATGCGGAAACTTTTTCCAGACATTATAGATTCACACGTAAAATTATTATTCATCCGGAATATAATTTTAATCAATTATATAGTGGCTAAAACAATCAATCCAAAAGGTATTTAATATATGATCATTTAGTAGATTTGAATAAATCATTAATTGTGATATCATGGTGGAAAAAGAGATTTTAGGGACCAATAAATCGCATGGATTTGATATAAAATAGAGCTTGTAATTCAAGGGAATCCCTAAAATCATGGAGGGATGAATATGATCTCTCCCTCATGCTCAAATTTTGGATGGAATCATAGTTTAAAGTGTATTTATGGGAGTAATAACTATTTTATCATGGTAAAAGAAGGTTACTGGGAAGAATAATGCCAAAATTCTTAGAATATGTTATCAAATGTTGATATTTTTGACAAATAATGTTGACGATGAAAGAAAAAGGTAAATAAAATCACGTTTTATTGGGTTAAAATATTATTTACTATTCTTTTGAAATTAATCAAAATCAGTTTATACATCATAATGAGAAAAATATAATTAGAGGAAATGGTTCTGATCAGAATCACCTCGATTATAGATTTAAATAGATTGTATCTTACTAAAACTAAATATTCATTGAATTCACTCTTGATCTAATACGGAAGAAGTGTGTGTTATAATGAAGTACAAGAGTTTACATGACTATATTAAAATTACAGATGACAATTATTTGGTGATTCATATTACATAAATTATATGTTTATTGAAGAACATACGAATCAATATTAATGGGAGAAAATACAAATATGTTTTGAAAATTTTACCCTGATTTATCATCTTTGGTTGGAAGAGTATAAATAGATTCTATTGATTAAAATGGAATCATACTCATGACAATCAAATTCATGATAAAAAGTAACAAAAAAGGTTGTTGGATGATTGGAATGTTTCAATACATTCAATTTTTTGTAAATCATTATATCATCTAATCATCAATCGTATAGATAATAGTACTCTTTTACCAAGGATGTTCATACTCAGGCTTATGGGGAAAAAGTTTGTACCCAAAATGGTTTTATCCAGAATGGTCATACTCAAATATGATCAAATCTATGAAAATAATACTCAATATGAGATAGATGGTTTTTTGAATTTATGAAGGAAATTATAGATGAACTCTAACTTGTTTTAAAATGTCATCATTAAGTGGTACAAGAGTTGAATTACTTTGTTTTCATGTTCAAATAACATTTTCAATTGGGTAAACAGAAAAATTAATGAAATGAAGGAGATGTTGTGTATTTTATTTGGATCAATAGAAATTATCTCAGAGTATAATTATTTTATATTTAAAAATGTTTCAATATAAAAGGATAATAACAAGTCTTTTATCCCAACAAATTCATGAGAATTAGTGATTAAGAAAAAGTAGATTAAATGTGGATATTTCTAAATGAATTATCAAGGGGGAGATTGACATTAAATATAATAATTTTTTCTAACAATCAAAAGTTTTATCCTTTTATTTATAAATTTATATTCAATTTATATTGAGTATTGTTTTGATGAAATTGAATTAAAAAACCAGACTCGTGAATTTATATACAACTCAGAATGGAAATGAATTTCTAATGATAAAGCTTAGTTGGTAGAAGAACCAAGAAGCATTGAGAAGTGTCAAAAAATTCCAAAAGAACTTGATATTTTATGGGAAATTTAGACTAGGTTGAATTTTATTAAGTTGAAACTGTTTTTGTACTATCGCCAAAGCCACTATACGATCACCTATATAAGTAGATAAGTATATTGACCTTTTTTTCTGACAGATGTACTATTCTTTAAAGAGAACATCCTAGTACTTATTATTAGAAATAAGTTTTCGTATTATCTTTTTTTTGAGAAAAAAATGATGGATTTACGTCAAATAGAATCGATAAGATCACAACATTGTATTAATATGACAATCAAACTCAGTGATTATCGAACTCCTCTGATTTCCATATTCAACATGTCCATCGTATTTAGCTCATCATCATATCAAGCTGAATATTATGATTCAGGATTTTCATACTGTGATTTTCAAACTAAGGAAGATTCATACATATGGTAATATTACTATTGAATAATCAATCCATGGAAAATCATTCTGGGATGAATCGAATCAATGATAATCATACTAGGAATAATAGTATCTGGGGAATTGTACTAAGAGGAATCAGACATGAAAATGGATTGGGAATATCATTCAAAGTTTTTAATTAACAATGTTCAGGAGGTTATTACCTTATTTTGGTATAGAAATTGAATAAGTGTTTCAATTAAATGCCTTTTTGAAATTGAAAAGAATTATAGGTAACAAGAGTAGTTATATACACTTTATTTTACCTCGTTGGTGCTAATATGGTGCACAAACACTATTGGATTGCTCATATAGTGCTAATGAGTGAAATATTATATCCTACACATTGAAATACAAGGATTATATTATAGTTTATAGTGTGGTATTGGATAATTTTGAAACCATATCATCAATGTTCCTACACTAAATTAATAGTGATCATTTTTAATACTTGTGTTCTTATAGAAGTGTGTTGGTTAGTTTTTATCATGGAAATGAATTTATAATAGGTCTTGATGGGTCTTTCATGGAAACATAATGATAATGTATGATTCATTCACCCCTCCACCTCTCAATGATGCACTCATCTTGATTGGGCATGTACAACTGGTATCCTAAAATCGGTTTCCTCTTCATATTCTTTACTGATGGATAATTTGAATTTTGTGAACATTTTATGTATTCTGGGTTTTTATCGGAATAATTATTATATTAGAAAATATAGAATGTTTCCTTATCATATATCTATTAGAGATTATGTTCTTAATGTTTCAAGAGATGGGCTTCCGCCAATTGAAATTAAAACTTCTCTTACATCTGTTGATACGAAGAATCTGGAGAATGATGGAAGGGAAAAATGATATATTATCATCACATTCTGAAAGTGAAATCATAAGGGGGAATGTTATTTTAATAACCAATGGTATATGGGATGTATTTAAAAACATATACTATGGAAATATAAATGTGAAGAAGGAAAAACATAAAATCTAGAGATTGAAGTATAAAGACTTGAAAATTGGTGAGTATGAATCTATTGGTGACTTCTTTAAAAGGGTAAATACCATGGGAGTACTATAAGTTGTCTTGGTAAAAATTATGATGATTCTATAGTAGTTGAAAGGATTATGAAAATGTAACCCAACAAATTTGAAGAAAAATTTTCTTCATTGGATGAATGTGAACATAAAACATTATATCTTGTTGATTTTCATAGTACACTCATTACTTATGAAATGAGAAGGAAGAAATCCATGAAGCTAAAAACAAAAGATGATATAGAAATGTCTTCCAAGGGTTTTAAAAGGGAAAAGTTAATTAACATTCTTATTTCAAATAAAGATAGTGATTATAACTTTGAAAAATAGGTCTTTTAAAATCATAAATATAATGTATCCTTGTTTACTCAAAACATTAAATGAAATAAAGATAAATATAAAGGGAAAATTACCTTGATTTTTTTTTCTTGTGGAGGTTTTGGTCACTTCCAGTCTAATTGTACATGAATAAATAATAAATTTGATAGTTTTTTGAAAAAATATATCCCAGAATATCATGGAAGAAACATGGTGAAAAAAAAATTGTATTTCATATTGAAAGATAACAAAATAAACAATTATGAAAAGAATAATATTATAATCTAAAGATTAAGAAGAATAAGTAAGTGATGATGGATCCTAAAAATCATTTGATAAGGGTATTAATAACACATTTATTGAGATAATGAATGATGAGTAATATTAATGAAGTAGTTTGGAAGAAGATGAAGAATCTCAACATGAAATGAATTTGATAGATGAATTAAAATAATGTCTGAGAAAGAATAGAAGTCTTGACACAAAATTGAATACGAATGATCTTTAATATGTAATGAAGAATTTTTTTTATTAGAAGGTGGTTCTAGTAAAATAGATTTATTTTTTAAAGAAATATATTTAAGATGATAAGAATTGTAATGAGCATTTGGGGGTCATGATGAAGGAAAAATTAGAAGAGTAAGAACATATCCAAAATAACACTCAAAATTTGAATTGATAAATACATGTTTCCAAACCACTATCACTAATGATTTTAAAATCTCTCAGAATGAGAAACCAAATTATATTCAAAAAATATATCTTCAATAGTTGAAAAAAATGATGATTGTTTTTTCTAAATAGTGGAATTATGGGAAAGTTATGTATGTGGACAAGACCAAAAAAGTTGGGAATTTAGAATACTCAAAGTACAATGAATCATAAAATGTTTTAAAAAAATATGATTCTGGAATAGTATTAAAATCTTTTGGTTATGATAATGTGGAAATGAAAAGTAATACTCAAACTGATAATAGCATGGTTGGTGGCATAGAATGGAAGTATATAAATGTGGATGATAAATGTATTTAAATTTATAATTAATATGGAAGCCTCAGTAATAAATAATCCTTCAATGGATACTGCAGGTATTATTGTTGATACATACATAGATAAAAGCATATTTGGTTCAATCAACGTCATAATGATTATTCCAATGGTTATGAAAGGTATAGATAGTGGGGTTAATTCCCTAAAAATATGAAATAATAAAAGATTGAGAAAGGTGGAGTAAAAAATTAAAATATATTCCAACCATTAGAAAATATTTTTGAATGATATAAACAAACTGATAACTAGGAATAAGGATGTATATTTTTACTGGAATACAAAATGAATCGGAATAACTATCCAAATCTAAATATGGATAATGAAAATTAAAAAATAAAGGCTTGTGTTGATGAAAATACATTGAAATCTAAAAAATGTGAATGAACATAGATCCTTGATAGGGAATTTTCTTTTCATATGACATGATATTATAATTTATATAAAAATATGAATGATTTTAAATCTGTAATAATGAAATTTTGAAATGAGTAATCTCAGTGTATTAAAGGTGCTGGACTAGTCATTATTTAAAAATAAATGTTAAAATGAACTAAATCTTTGTATGTTGGTGGGCGGAAGCACAATCTAATAAGTGTTTCCAAAATTAGGTGATGATGGTAAAAGGAATTCCATCAATAAATATATTTTTTTTCAAAAATGGAGAATATGGATGAATTATTACAAGATTCCAATGTATAAAATGAATTTTTTTTCTTAATCGTGATGTAAAAAACGCTTATTACATCTGTATTGTGGAAAATAATCAAATGTGGAACAAAATTCTGGGAAACATGTGTCAATGAAATAAGATCTAGTTATCGAAATGATATAATTTCCAAGAAATTCTTGATTAGAACGAAGAATATATTGGTGTTACACTATATTTCAAAAAGGATTGATTACAAATATAGTGCATAATAATGATGAAATTTTCATAAAATAACCCATTAATCTAATTAATTCAGATATATACAGGCCAATGATAAAACAATGAAAAAATTGAGATATGTACATCATCACATTCATTGATTATTTAACTCACATTTCTTGAGTTATGTTTATGAAATATATGTCAAATTCTTTGAAAATGTTTAAATTCTTTTGAAGGAAATCAGAGAAAAGAATTTGAGTGTTCAGTAAAGATGTTTAGAACAGATAATGGTGGTAAATAAAAAATTAGATAATTTAAAAGTTATCTAGAGAAGCATGGAATTAGGTATGAGTATAGTTCTTCATAAAATCCTCCAGAAAATGGGGTTTCTGAACAAAGAATAATAGATTAGAGTAAATGGGGAGAACACTGTTACATGAACATTATCTTTCTCTATACATTTAGAGGCAATCCATGAGTACTGTTGTTTATATTAATAACTATTGATTCTATTGGACTCGTTGTGATATGTATCTGTATGAATTGTTTTATGGAAAAAATTAAAAGTTTGAAACACTTTAATATTTTTTGGATTTTAGGTATTATACAAAATGAAGTGCACTGTGTTGAATTTGTTGTCAATGAGGTATGTTTTTGTCAAGGAATGAATGGATGGATGTCAAGGAGGTTCAATATGTGAATGACAAAGGATGTGATGGTGATGAAGGAGAATGGCCATGGTACTTAGAGACATGTCACTTAGGAGATTCACTAAGTGGCATAGGAGATGTGGTTGAAACATTCTCTAGTTACATCTGACGATTGCTGAGCTGCTCTATAAGTTCTAAGAACTTGTATCCTAATGATACAAAGTCACAACAATGTTTGAAGACCATGCATTGTATTGACAATGCATGAAAAGATGAAGATGATCCATCCACAAGTTCTAAGTGGATGAAGTGAGCTGAAGAAGTCCATGCACTATCACATAGTGCATGTGAATTTGAAGAAGATCCAATTGATCTCTGATTGGATCAATGAAGATCATTGAAGAATTATTTGATTCAGGAGCTTGGTTGATGAAGAACATTCAAGAATTTCCCTCCTAAGTAATGAATATATGTTGAGGAGATGGAAGAATTCTTATGAAGAAGAAATGAAGAAATGGGAGAAATGGAGAAGAATAATTTGAAGTGGCATTTGGCTTGGAAGAACTTGGGTTGGCATTTATACATTGGGAGAACTTTGTTTTTAACAAAGTGTTTATTCATGCCTTTGCCAAAAATTAGGCCACCAAGGAGGCCAGCCGAGGGTCATCACCCAAGGCACATGTGGGACTCAAGGTCACCACGCCCATGGGGAACCCTCAAGGCCAGGGCAGCATCCTTGAGGCAGGGCGCACCCGTAGGACACCGCATGGGCGCCAGGAGCACGCACGGAGGAGCGCATGGTGGGCGCATAGCGCGCCCGTGTGTGCATAGTGGGCGCCAGTGGCGTGCCCGCAGAGGCGAGAGTGGGCGCAGAGCGCGCCCGCAGAAGAGAACACGGTGCGGGGCGGCACCGTGGAGGGAGAGGATTCAACTGAGCGCTTCCCGGCAGCGCTTGGTTGTTAAACCGTGGAAAAACAGGAGCCCGTTTCGATGTGGGACGTGGAATTTTTCCGCGGGAGTGATCCTGGTCGCACGATCGATCGCGCGCCAGATCTCGGCCGCACATCTGATCCGCGGCGAGGCGATCTGATCCGGGCCGTCCGATGTATTTCGATCGCCCGATCCAACGGCTCCCAGCTCATCTCCTTCGTCGAGCCACCCCGAAGCCACCTGCGATCTGCCGACGAACCAGGCGCTCTCCGAGCATCGTTCTTGAGCTGCCGGCCACCATTTCCGAAGCCGAAGGCTCCATTGAGTTCGTCTGGACCTACTGAACACGATCATGCCTAAAAGTGACCATGCATGCAATGTTTGGAAGAATTCGAACAAGGTCGAGGCAAAACGAAGTTGCCGAGGCTTCGGTGTGTTCGTGATTTTCATGGATTGGAAGAAAAGAGGCCGTGCATGTGTTCTAAGTCACATGCACGTGAAGAAGACCGGAGAAAAATAAGGAAAGAACCCGCGGTGGAAACTGAGGAGAGAAACGAGATTTTACAGAAACTTGAGATCCGAAAATCTCGGTGGTTCATGATTTTTCTCACGCGGATAAACCACCTCTGCCTCGCCTATAAAAGAAGAGCCCAAGGCTCCAAAAAAAGTTGGCTGATTGTTTGTTGAAGATCCGGAGAACCGTGAGTGCACCTTGTGCCTCGCGAAGCCGAAGCCCCGCGCAAATTACTTGCACGGCTGAAGATCTCGGTGCCATCCTTGGCCCGAAGGTGTCCCCTGCGCGCTAATCCTTTGCGCGACAGGAAGGAGAGGAGCCTGCGCGACCTTGCGCGCTCCCTCGGTGCACCGCTCCCCCTGCGCGGTAGGCACTTACGCGCCCACGGTGCCTTGCACCCGAGGCTTGTGCGGCCTAGAGGCCTTGTGCTCTTGCGCGGCCAGTGGCACCCAAGTGTACCTTGCGCGCTTTGAAGAAGAGGAGAAGAGGCCGCACCTTGCATGCCTTCAGTTGGTTGGTGTTCGGGTGTGTGCAAGTAGAGGCCGAGACCACACCTTGTGTGTGTGCCAAATTGAAGAACACACTTTGTGTGTGCTAAGTACCCTACGGGCAGTGGGTGTGAGCAAGACAAGGCCAAGCTATTGTGTGTGCAAATTGTTTGTGCATACTTGAACTAAACAAGAAGAGGCTGTAGCCTTGTGGTTGTGCACACTTGAAGATTAAAAGAGAAAAACAAAGTGTGTGTGCAAAGTGGAAGAGTGCAAGAAGGGAAGAAGGCCATAGGCATTTGTGTGTGCAAAAGAACTAAAAGGCCGAACCTTAGTGTGTGTGTGCAAACCAAAGTGTGTACACACTAAGAAGAAGAGAAGACATCCACACTAGTGTATAACACACATTTATGTGTATAATCAAAAGATAATGAAGTGTGTGATGTTCAAGAAGGTGTGTGTGCTAAAAGTATTTACACCCATTGTGGGTTTATCACACCAAGGAGAAAAAGGGGAGTGCATGCATGCATGCATGCACGTGCGCACGTGAACAAAGCTAAATCAGGTTGTGTGAATTTGAGGAGTCCAAGACCAGAAGATCTTGAAGATATTGTGATGCCATGCATTCAGTTCATGAAGTTGTTTTGAAGTGAGACTGAGCCAGACTGAAAGGAGAGATATCAGTTGTCTAAGTTTTCAGTATTTGAGAAGAGCCTGATCAACAGAAGTGATCAGAAGTTGTTGAGCAAGACCAAAAGACCTTTTCAGAGGCTGTTGAAGATTCTTGAAGAGAGAAGCCGGGTCATCCTTAGAAGAAGGTGATAAAGCCCGAGCAAGACGAGAAGACCTGATCATCACAAGTGATCAGAGGTACAGAGCAAGGCCAGCAGTCTTTATCCCAGACTGCTGAAGATACTTGAAGAAGATTAAAGTGAAGAAGAGCTACTCGTGCGACTCGAGGAGCCAGAAGAAGACCCTGTGGGACTCAGGGAGAAGAAGTCTTCAGTGGGATTCTGGAGCAGGCCAGTGGGACTCTGGTAACATTGTGGGACGCAGTATAAAGACCCTCCTGTGGGACTCAGGAGAGATACAGTGGGACTCTGTATCGACCATTGTAATTTTAACAGGTTATAATGGAGAATCCATGCTGGGAGAGGATGGCAAGGATGTAGGCCTTTGGTGCCGAACCTTGTAAATCCTTGTGTCATGTGCCTTTTCATTACTGCATCATTCGGGAAAGGATGAGAGATACAAGAAGAGTGGATCGAGGCTTTAACCAGACATAGAGGTTTAATTGATTAAGAATCAATTAGTAAAAAGTTTTAAGGGATCACTGATTCACCCCCTCCCCCTCTCAGTGATTCACAGTGATCTGGGCACTTCAATTGGTATCAGAGGGAAGGTTACCTCTAAAAGATCCAAGGAAGTCTTTATGAAGTGCAGATTTGAGGAAATGAGCGACCCACCTCAAATGGAGATATCTGCCAAGACTCAGAAAAATAGAAAGAAGAAACAGGCCAAGAAGATGAAGAAAGCCTGTCCTAGCTGTGATGAAGTTGGAACAATAAAAGATCTTCAAAGTGCAATCAAATATCTTCAGAAGACAGTCCCCAAGGAAGTGGCAATGTGTATATCTACAGGCATCCTTGATCTTCAAGAAGAAAAATCACAACTAGAAGAAGAAGCCAATGCAATGGAAGATCAATTGGCAAAAAGGGTTGGCATAACCAACACTCTCAGAAAGCTGGTGAAGGCTAAAGATGAAACTATTTCCCTTTGCAATGAAAGATTTGAAGACACTGATAAAGAATTGCAGAGAAGCCTTTCTGAGAAAGAATTATTTAAAGTAATAATCAAAGATGTTTCCCATGCACTGGAAAAGAGGCACAGAGTTTCAATGGTTGTCAAAGATGCTCTACTTGAAGACAAAGCAAAAAGGGTAAAGGAGCTTGACAATTCATTGCTTGAATTGAAGACAGTGCATGATGACCAGATGAATCAGCTGAAAGAAAGTTGGGAAGTAAAGCTATGAGCTGTTGAGGATGAGAAGAACTCCCTTAACATGATGTGCATAGAACTAGAGGTGATATTGACAAATCTGCAATCACCCAAAGCTGAATCCTCCCTGTCAGCTGTAAGAAGAAATGTTTCTACACAAGTATGCATTGAGAAGGATGATTCTAAAAGAAAGACATCCTCTAGTGAAAGTGAAACAACTTCTAAAAAGAAGGTACCATACATACCATCTTGTACTGATTCTTCTAATTGTGTTTCCACTAAAAGTGCAGGATGGAAGAATGAATCCAAACAAGTATGGTTGAAGACAGTAAAGAAGCAGAGCTCTCCTGAAACAGCACAACAGGTCAAGAAAATTACCCTATAATCAGAAGGACTGAAGAGGTCAAGATTCGTGGGACAATGCTGGTGTTGTAACAAGTATGGGCATTGTGCAAAGGATTGTTGGTACAATCCACTGAATGCCAAAGCACAGAGGAAGCCCATGCCAAGGGGGAGCAAGCCAGAAGGAAGGAAGCAACATCCACAGGTCCGGAGACATCTGTTTACTGCAAATAGATTTGGATTACTTGACAACATCTGGAATGATTGCACAAGTGGTCAAATAGATACATGTCAATCTCCAACTGTATCTAGAGCTAAAAAGAAGAGAAGATCACTGAACCTGGCTAAGAGAGATTCCTTGGGAAGCAAGCAGAAGAAAGTGGAAAATGATCCCAAGAAGAGTTTGAAAAATGAAGAGAAGTCCTTGGAATTGAAATCCAATAAGGGTGATGCATCCAGAAGGACCACCAAGAAAACATGCTTCTACTGTGGAAAGAAAGGACACATCATGGACCTTTGTAAAGAAGCCATGAAACTAAATAGAAGCAGACTGAACTCCAAAAGACAATCAATCCAGAAGAAGAAGGGATTGGTTGAAAATAAGTTGCCTAAGAAAGGTGGCTTAACAGTATCAAAAGAACCATGTGGGATTTCCAAAACTGAGGCCTCACTTCCAAATGACTTGTTAGTCATATGGCCAAATCAGTTGCAACTTGCCATAGAACTGCAAAGAGTTGAAGATGAAGCACTGGAAATTGCTAAGGCAAAAAGGAAACAAAAGATTTCACATGAAGATGTGTTGAGATCCACACCAGCACAAACATCAATGAAGATCAAATGTGCAAGTGTGAAGACTGGTGAAAATGGGACATCTCGGTTGAGAGAATCTTCTCAACCTTGTTGTTCACATTGATGAACCAAGGAGGTTCCATCTTATTCCCTAATCACTTGTATTTACATGTGCTAACATTGCAGGGAATTGAAGATGATGATCATTCTCATCTGGATAGTGGTTTGGACAGAATGGAGTGCACCCCTTGAGGGGGAGCCAATCTGAAGAAGATGGCATTCTTAGATTAATACCATCTTGAGAAAAGTGAAGGTATTCCAATCATACTTTCATCCCTTGTTTCTTAATTGAGTTTATCTTGTCAATTAAGGGGGAGTATGGATTGAAGACAAATGGATGAAAGGGGGAGCTTTATCTTTGCACCTGAACTTTCTAATGAGTTTTGTGAAGTATGTGCAGGATTTAGCAATTCATTGTTATATCTGAAAAATTTCAAGCCCCTTGAAGCATGATCTCACATGTACAGTGAATGTTGGACAGCATTGAGTACCTTGGTTACATCACTCTTGTTTTCTACACCGGGTTAGCCCAAGTAGACTTAGAGTTGATTTACTAAAGGTTCTTTGCTAAAGAGAACATGTGACATCATCCCTCTCTCAGTGTTTTTCATGAAAATACTTTTTAAAGGGAGGAAGAGATTTTTGAAAGAGAACCACACCACACCTTTGCATTTGATTGCCAATAAGGGGGAGAAAAGATTGGCACACATATTGACCCATTCATATGTGCTAAAGAAGTGTATTGACAACAAATACAAAGGGGGAGATTGAAGTGCTCTGTGTTGCATTTGTTGTCAATGAGGTATGTTGTTGTCAAGGAATGAATGGATGGATGTCAAGGAGGTTCAATATGTGAATGACAAAGGATGTGATGGTGATGAAGGAGAATGGCCATGGTACTTAGAGACATGTCACTTAGGAGATTCACTATGTGCCATAGGAGATGTGGTTGAAACATTCTCTAGTTACATCTGACGATTGCTGAGCTGCTCTATAAGTTCTAAGAACTTGTATCCTGATGATACAAAGTCACAACAATGTTTGAAGACCATGCATTGTATTGACAATGCATGAAGAGATGAAGATGATCCATCCACAAGTTCTAAGTGGATGAAGTGAGCTGAAGAATTCCATGCACTATCACTTAGTGCATGTGAATTTGAAGAAGATCCAATTCATCTCTGATTGGATCAATGAAGATCATTGAAGAATTATTTGATTCAGGAGCTCGGTTGATGAAGAACATTCAAGAAGTTCCCTCCTAAGTAATGAATATATGTTGAGGAGATTGAAAGAATTCTTATGAAGAAGAAATGGAGAAATGGGAGAAATGGAGAAGAATAATTTGAAGTGGCATTTGGCTTGGAAGAACTTGGGTTGGCATTTATACATTGGGAGAACTTTGTTTTTAACAAAGTGTTTATTCATGCCTTTGCCAAAAATTAGGCCACCAAGGAGGCCAGCCGAGGGTCATCACCCAAGGAACATGTGGGACTCAAGGTCACCACGCCCATGGGGAACCCTCATGGCCAGGGCAGCATCCTTGAGGCAGGGCGCACCCATAGGACACCGCATGGGCGCCAGGAGCACGCCCGGAGGAGCGCATGGGGGGCACATAGCGCGCCCGTGTGTGCATAGTGGGCGCCAGTGGCGCGCCCGCAGAGGCGAGAGTGGGCACAGAGCGCGCCCGCAGAAGATAACACGGTGCGGGGCGGCACCGTGGAGGGAGAGGATTCAACTGAGCGCTTCCCGGCAGCGCTTGGTTGTTAAACCGCGGAAAAACAGGAGCCCGTTTCGATGTGGGACGTGGATTTTTTCCGCGGGAGCGATCCTGGCCGCACGATCGATCGCGCGCTAGATCTCGGCCGCACATCTGATCCGCGGCGAGGCGATCTGATCCAGGCCGTCCGATGTATTTCGATCGCCCGATCCAACGGCTCCCGGCTCATCTCCTTCGTCGAGCAACCCCGAAGCCACCCGCGAGCTGCCGACGAACCAAGCGCTCTCCGAGCATCGTTCTTGAGCTTCCGGCCACCATTTCCGAAGCCGAAGGCTCCATTGAGTTCGTCTGGACCTACTGAACACGATCATGCCTAAAAATGACCATGCATGAAATGTTTGGAAGAATTCGAACAAGGCCGAGGCAAAACGAAGTTGCCGAGGCTTCGGTGTGTTCGTGATTTGCATGGATTGGAAGAAAAGAGGCTGTGCATGCGTTCTAAGTCACATGCACGTGAAGAAGACCAGAGAAAAATAAAGAAAGAACCCGCGGTGGAAACTGAGGAGAGAAACGAGATTTTATAGAAACTTGAGATCCGAAAATCTCGGTGGTTCAAGATTTTTCTCACGTGGATAAACCACCTCTGCCTCGCCTATAAAAGAAGAGCCCAAGGCTCCAAAAAAAGTTGGCTGATTCTTTGTTGAAGATCCGGAGAACCGTGAGTGCACCTTGTGCCTCGCGAAGCTGAAGCCCCGCGCAAATTACTTGCGCGGCTGAAGATCTCGGTGCCATCCTTGGCCCGAAGGTGTCCCCTGCGCGCTAATCCTTTGCGCGACAGGAAGGAGAGGAGCTTGAGCGACCTTGCGCGCTCCCTCTGTGCACCGCGCCCCCTGCGCGGTAGGCACTTGCGCGCCCACGGTGCCTTGCACCCGAGGCTTGTGCGGCCTAGAGGCCTTGTGCTCTTGCGTGGCTAGTGGCACCCAAGTGTACCTTGCGCGCTTTGAAGAAGAGGAGAAGAGGCCACACCTTGCATGCCTTCAGTTGGTTGGTGTTCGGGTGTGTGCAAGTAGAGGCCGAGACCACACCTTGTGTGTGTGCCAAATTTAAGAACACACTTTGTGTGTGCTAAGTACCCTACGGGTAGTGGGTGTGAGCAAGACAAGGCCAAGCTATTGTGTGTGCAAATTGTTTGTGCATACTTGAACTAAACATGAAGAGGCCGTAGCCTTGTGGTTGTGCACACTTGAATATTAAAAGAGAAAAACAAAGTGTGTGTGCAAAGTGGAAGAGTGCAAGAAGGGAAGAAGGCCATAGGCATTTGTGTGTGCAAAAGAACTAAAAGGCCGAACCTTAGTGTGTGTGTGCAAACCAAAGTGTGTACACACTAAGAAGGAGAGATGAAATCCACACTAGTGTAGAACACACATTTATGTGTATAATCAAAAGAGAATAAAGTGTGTGATGTTCAAGAAGGTGTGTGTGCTAAAAGTATTTACACCCATTGTGGGTTTATCACACCAAGGAGAAAAAGGGGAGTGCATGCATGCATGCATGCACGTGCGCACGTGAACAAAGCTAAATCAGGTTGTGTGCATTTGAGGAGTCCAAGACCAGAAGATCTTGAAGATATTGTGATGCCATGCATTCAGTGCATGAAGTTGTTTTGAAGTGAGACTGAGCCAGACTGAAAGGAGAGATATGAGTTGTCTGAGTTTTTAGTATTTGAGAAGATCCTGATCAACAGAAGTGATTAGAAGTTGCTGAGCAAGACCAACAGACCTTTTCAGAGGCTGTTGAAGATTCTTGAAGAGAGAATCCGGGTCATCCTTAGAAGAAGGTGATAAAGCCCGAGCAAGACGAGAAGACCTGATCATCACAAGTGATCAGAGGTACAGAGCAAGGCCAGCAGTCTTTATCCCAGACTGCTGAAGATACTTGAAGAAGCTTAAATTGAAGAAGAGCTACTCGTGCGACTCGAGGAGCTAGGAGAAGACCCTGTGGGACTCAGGGAGAAGAAGTCTTCAGTGGGATTCTGGAGCAGGCCAGTGGGACTCTGGTAACACTGTGGGACACAGTATAAAGACCCTCATGTGGGACTCAGGAGAGATACATTGGGACTCTGTATCGACCATTGTAATTTTAACAGGTTATAATGGAGAATCCATGCTGGGAGAGCATGGCAAGGATGTAGGCCTTTGGTGCCGAACCTTGTAAATCCTTGTGTCTTGTGCCTTTTCATTACTGCATCATTCGGGAAAGGTTGAGAGATACAAGAAGAGTGGATCGAGGCTTTAACAAGCCATAGAGGTTTAATTGATTAAGAATCAATTAGTAAAAATTTTAAGGGATCACTGATTCACCCCCTCCCCCTCTCAGTGATTCACACTGATCTGGGCACTTCACAAAACAATGGTGGAAACAGTGGAATGATTAACCAGAGAGGTGAATATGTAATTTTTATTGGATATTATCCAAGAGGAAGAGGATATAGATTACTAAATAAAGAGAAAATAATAATTGTTAATTCTTTTAATGATAATGTAATTTAATGAATTGATCAAAATAAATAGTTAGGAATAAATGGAAGATGATAAAGATGAAGAAAACAATTTTGATACGGATACATAAAATTTTATTCCTAATCAAGAAGAAGAATAAAACATAGATATATACAGTGATGAGGAAGATTTGTGAAAATCTCATCATAGGTTGAGGATGAATGAAGATGTTTATAAAATATTTGGTGACTAACATCATAAGGTTCAAACAAGAAGTAAAAAAAATGCTATTACACATACATATTTGTATTCAAAAGTGGAGACGAATTTCATGAAACATTATTTTGATTATATGAAATGGGTTTATGCCATGAATGAAGATTTAGATCTAATTTAAATGAATGATACATGGAGAGTCCTACCCTTCCTATAAAACAAATACATTATTATCACAATGTGGGATTTCTAGAGTAAGATGAATGAAGAAGGTGATGTGATATGAAACAAAGAAAGATTCGTGGTCAAAGGTTTTTAAAAAAATGTGGGTATAGATTTTGATTAAATATTTTCTCCAATTGAATGACTTGAAAAATTCATAATCGTTCTTGTTATAGTTTCACAATGAGGCAACAAGATCATTCAAATTGATGGAAAATCTGTATTCCTGAATAGTTATCATAATTGGGAATAATATATTGAAGAAAATTGTTGATTTTTTGGGGAATATGAATTTCATGTAAAAAGATTGTAAAATTATTTTTATGGTATAAAACAAGCTTCAAGGGAATTATATTCCAAATTGGATACATTTTTAAGGAAGATGAGTTTCATGAAAGGATGTGTGGATGAAAATATCTACATTAGATAATGTCAAGAGTATTCCCTCATTGTGAGTTTTAATATTTATGACATTATCATTACTAGGATAGATGAATTATGTAGTGAAATGATTTCTAAATAAATGAAAAATGTTTTTTAAATATCTATATTGGGGGAAAAATATACTTACTAGGTTTATAAGTTAATCCAATTAGGGAATATAATTTTTTTATCAAGAAAAGTATGCTAAGGAAGTTATTAAGAGGTTTAGCATGGAAAAATTAAAACCTGTTTCTACACAAATTTTTAGTGGGAACAATGTTGTTTAAAGATTTAGAAGTAATAGAAGTCTATCAGAAAGAATTTCAAAAGTTGATTGAAATTATATTTTATTTGACCACCTAGAGATGTGAAGATTTTTTGTTGTTTCCATATATGAATGATTTTAGATTTCTTAAATAGAATAAATTTTACATGATGGAAAATGAAAAATAATATACATCAATGGAACAACATTATATAGAAGAATTCATGGAAGCTCATATAGTATTCAATTATTAACGTATTCTGATGACGAATGGGTAATAAATGTTGATGACATAAGATATTCATCTTATGGGATATTCCTTATTGGAATGAACTATGTTAGTTGGAATTCAACGATACAAAATTTATAAACACTCATTTTGATAGGTTTTGAATATGTTTCTTCCACTCAAGCCACTACACAACATATGATGATGAAAAATCATTTGGAAGATTATGTATGAATTTAAGTTACCCTTTCTCTTGGGTTATGATAATAGAACCACATTCAATCTAACCTCTAATCCTTTTCAATATTCCCATTCAAAACAAATCAATATGAAATAATATTTCATCAATGAACATGTGGTGGTGAATGAATTGAAGCTAGAATATGATCTAATACCAGAAAAAGTTTCATGAATTTTCACAAACCATTCCTAAAGGAATAATTCTATGAATTTTGCTCGAGCATGGGTTCCCAACCACATTTTCATCAAGGATAATATATGTGTTTATATCCTATCTCTCACCCTATCTATGTATTGTATTTATATGGGGAATAATTTTTTTACTGATCTATCCATTTGAAATGAAAAAATAGGGAGTTGTCGGTAAGCTATGAATTCATCATTATATATGTGTGAACTATAATAATTTTTTATGAGAGTTGTTGTAGGAAAAATATTTATTTTTATTCCAGGGAGGATCAATAAGTACATAGGTTGAAGAAGGGAATAGAAAGGAAAATGAAAAAGAGTGTCATAATCACTATTTTTTATAACATCATTTTAAATTCAATGATTCATGTTTCCAAAAATGAGTTAGATTTTGTAAGATTATAGTTCTTGATAAGTAATCAATTGGTTGAGGATGAAAATATAACTAATTTATTCAACAAGGATGATAATAAAATCCAAATGGTGAGATCGATAGAACCAAACTGACGAGGAAGGTGTTTTTTTTAAATGGTATATTTCATTATCATGACTGTTGAAGATGAAACATGAAATGGAAACCACCTAAAATTGTATTTTTTTATAATCACATTTTACACTTTTTTCAAAAGAATAAGATTCACTTTCAGTATCATAATGAGAAAAATATATTTGGAAGAAATATTTTTTTATTAGACTCAACACATGTCCATAATAAATGTGAATGTATATTGTAGGAAGTAAATGGTTATATAATTCACTCTAGATATGGTATTAAATTATCCATTAGTTTGATGAAGTATCAAATTTTTCATGATGACGATAAAATAAAATGTGATTATGATTTTCTGATTTAAATTTCAGAAATCAAACTTTTATTGAAGAATTTATGATGAAATATTGACGGATGAAATATGAAAACTTGTTTTTGAAACCACAGCCATATTTATCATATTCGGGTGACAGAGCAGAAATAAATTCTGCTGATTAAAAAAGCATAATACTAATTACAATCAAATTTAGGATAAAAATATATAAATTAGGTTGCATAATGATTAAATGTTTTAATTATTTCAATTTTATGTCAGGAATTGTAGAATCTAATCATCCATTGTATGCAAAAGAAAACATTATTACCCAAGATGATCATACCTAGTCACAGGGTGTAAAAGAACATACCCAGAATAATCATATCAAAAATGATTATACCCTATAAATTATTGAATCCAGGAAAATTGTACTCAAGATGATATGGATGGTTGTTTGAATTACATGATGAAGAGATATATAAACTATGATTTTTTGTCAAATTTCTTCATCATCTCGGTCAAGAGTTGAATTCCTTTTTTTCACTACAGATAATTTTATAAACTAGGTCAATATAAAATGTTACTAAATAATGTGATAATGTGTATTTCAGTTGGAAAAAATATCTTTGTATTAGAGTTATATTTTTATATTTATAAATATGTGAAGATTAGAGGAGAAGAAGAAGCCTCGTCTCCCAACTTGGTCAAGAGATAATGTGAATATGTAAAGTTATTTGAATTTGAATATTGATGAATTAATTGTAAAGGGGGAGATTGAAATGAAAATTTTTTATTTATTCAATATTCTCAAGTGGTAACATTTCATAATACATTTATATTCAATTGATATTGATGAATATTTTTAAAAAATTATATTGAAAAAATTGGACTCTTTAAAATAAATCGAGCTAGAAAGAGAAATTGATGTATACAGAATAAGTGATGTTTTCAGATGAATTAATAAGCTTCATAAAGAATTGAAAATGTATAAAATTCACCTAGTATTTTAGGGGAAACTATGATTAGGGTGAATTTTATTTACCCAATTTTTTTTCATTCCTACCAATGAAAATGGTGGATCACCTATTAAAGATGAAAAGTACATGGTAATTTTTTTCAGTCCGATTTACTATTTATGATATAGATTCTCTGAGTTTTAAGTAAGATGATAAAGATTCCATATTAATTTTTTTTAAAAAGTTTTTGAATTGAAGTGAAATAGAATATACATGATCTAAAAATTGTTTTTAGCTGATCATCGTACTTAGTGATTATCGTATTTGGCTGATTATCATATTATGATTTTCCAATTATATTTGGCTGATCATTATATCAAGGTGAATAATTATATTTAGGATTTTCATTTTGATATTTCCAAAAAGGGGAAGAATTTTATTAGGTGTAATCATACCAAGGAAGAATCATATCACAAGTAATGGTTCTGAGAAGAATCGTATTAGGGAGAATCATATTGAAAGAAAAGATATTAGGGATAAATGTACTTGGAGGAATCATACATGAAAAAATGGAATGGGAAAATTAGACACATATTTTCTTTAACAATGTCTAGTAGGTTATTACACTATTCTGTCTATGAAATTGAATATGTTACTTCAATTGAATACATTTGTGATATTGAAAAAAGGAATGCTAACATTAGTTATTATATGAACAATTTATTTACCTATTTGTGAAAATATTATTCACACAAACTATTATATTGTTTTCTAATTTATACACATTTGAAAGGGTATATCATACTGATTGTAACCCAATGATTGTTTTCAACTAGATTTTGTGATATTGGATCATTACAATACCATACCAAGGATGTATTTATTCTCTTAAAATGGAGATCCCTCTAAATACACGTATTCTTGTGTATGTGTGTTTGGTTTGTTTTCATCATGGATATAAATATTTAACAGGATGATAAGGTTGTTTCATGGAAACATAAATGAAAAAGTATCACTGATTCACCTCTCCCCCTCTCAGTGATATAATCATCCTCAGTTGGAACCTACAACAAGTGAATATTTTAAATTTTTATAGGAAGGTTATTGAGAATAAAAACACTAAAATTATGGGACTAAGTTATCTAATGTTTTGAATATTTTAAAAGAATTCATAGATTGAACCAACCAGAATTCAGTGTTTCAATTTTTTAAGATTTTGGGCATCATGAAAACAGGTAAACTGATTAGAGGGTTGATGAAAATGATCAATTTATGTATCCTTTTAACATAAGGATCAAGGGGGGATACCATGTGATAATAGTTTTTGTAGAGGTATGAAATAATGATATGGAAAAAGGTACACTTACCATCGTATAGAAAACCAATAATGTCTCATTTTACATTGTATATACCAATTCATTAATTTTTTATGAATTTTATATGTTTAATAAAATTCTGAAAACATTATTAGAAATAGAAATATATGTTAAAACTCTTAATGGTGTGATTATATGATATCTTTTATATGAATCCTATCTAGTTGAAATTTTTTGTAATGATATTCGTAAAAATATTTTCATTCTTCCTCTAGTTGAATTTGATGTTATCTTCGGCATATATTAGATATATCTACATGATTCTAGCATCAATTTTTTATGTTTTGAAGATGCGTTTTATATTCTATAAAATACTAAAATAATGCTTCAAATTAATTAAATGTATGATCATTCTATGGATATATAATCCCTTAAATGGGTTGTGATTCAAATTCACAAGGGGTTTTTTATCTATGATTGTTGGGGATAAACAAGATATTTATGATATTCCTATTTGATGGGAATTTTTTGATGTATTTATGAAAGTGTTCCCTTATCTTCCACTATATCATGATGTTTTTTTCTTCAAAAGAACTCATACCTGGTTCTAGAAAAATTTCAACGACTCCCTGTATAATGTCAATGATTATGTTATTGGACTTTTTTAATAAACAGTTGGATATCCTTGAAAAGGGATTCATTTAGCCAAGTGTGACACATTGGGGTTCACCTAATCATTTAGATTAAAATAAATATAGATCAATGAAAATATGTATTGATTATCGTGAGATGAACAATATAATGATCAAGAACAAGTTCTCTATACCAAGTATTGATATCCAATTTGAAAACAATGAATCGATAAAAAAATCAATATTGAACCTCTTTCTGGATACAATAAATTGATAGATCTTAAATAGGATAGACCCAAGACAATATGATGTAGAAGGAAAAGACACTATGAATATATAGTGATATAATTTTTTCTAACCGATTCCACCACAATCATCATGTATTTAAAGAATATATTTTTTATGGATTAGCTTTCTCAGTTCATTGTAGTTGTTAATGATTACATTCACATATATATTCATAGTGTATGAAAGAGCACAATGAAAATATAACAATTTTGACGATGGACCTTTGGAAGGAAAAAATATTTTAAAATTTTAATGTGCTTTATTTTTTGAAGAAAACGGTTCATTTGTGGGTCATATAATTAAAATAAGGGGAATATAAGTAGACCCATCAAAGGAAGAGACTGTTGAGTTTTGGCACAGACAAACCATGGTGGTTGTGATCTATAGATTTCTTTGTTTTGATATATACTATCATATTTTTTTTGTAAAAAAATTTATTCACAATCTAATCCTCTCACCATGTAATCTTATAAGGGATCAAAGTTTTTCGAGTTTGATGATTATGAATAACATTACAGGAATCTAATGTTAAGATTATTTAGAGAACATGTGATTACATCACCCTATATTGTTGAAATGATTGAAAAAATTAGTTTTTAATTTAATAATGGATTTGGATGATTTATATTTTTCAATTACATGTTTATCACTTATTCCCCATGAAAAATCAATCATGAAGATAAACTTTAGCGAACTCATGATTTCTAGTTTATATTGGTAACTTTTCCTTTCATGATATGAAGGAATTCTAATTATGGTGAAAAGTGTGATATATAATGTAACTCCATGACCCCATAAGCTCGGAGATGGTGTGATACATAGTAGATTAGAATTATTATAATAGATTAAATCCAAAATAAATGATCAGTTAATTACACTTGAGGAAACTAGATACATACATGACACTCATATTTGATTGGGAAAGGTAACCAAATAAAATACATAACAAAAACTAACAAACTGCATCCATAAGAACTCAATAAATAGTCACTTCTTCATAACTAGTTAAAGGTAAATGAAATGAAATGGGTGAGATCAGATGCCCTATAAGTGTTACAAATAGAATAAACAGGAATAACTGATAATTTAATCCTAATGAAATTCGCATGGTCAATATGGCATGGTGAATAAATAAAAAACAAATGCCATTAGTAAACTGAGAATTAAACTGCATCCATGGATTTTGTCATAGCAGAAACCTCAAGGATAATAGTAACTAAAAATTAATAAATAGAATTATTTTTAATTGTATTTCATTTATCAAGAACATGATTCCACTATATTGTTGAAACAATATATTATTGTTGGTAGATACCCATCTGATTCTGTTTGGGAAACAAATTCGAAGGGTTTGTTGCCAACATATTTTTCCTATGAGACCTATCGATGCATCCAATGTCTATAGTGGTACATGCCCATCATTTTAACTCCATATCATTATCTATACCTATATTTTATACAGATACAATATTCCTTCTTAATATCGGTATAGAGTAGAGGATATTAATTCATCATCATTCCCATAGTTAAATCAATATTCAAAATAAACACCGTATGAAAAATGCTATATGGATTAAAAAAATAATGATATCCACGGAAAAAGAATATGTATATATAATATATTTAAAAGTTCAAATAAAAATGATCTCTAATGGGAAATAGGTACACCACATTATAATGATTATGTGCACAATGATAAGTAAATCACAATTATATGGAAACTGAATCAAAGACCCGTACAACATTGTAATCGATTGAGTTTATAATAATCCTCTAAATCAATGAATAAAATGAATATAAATAGAATAATTATATAATATATCAATTTTATGTAAACATAGACCACATACATGAATTAATTGGTGAACAATGGGAATCTCATAGAAATAAATGTAGGATGAGAAACCCCATACCAGATGCTTGAATGTGTTCTTGATTGATCATAATGACCTGAATAATCAAATTTATCATTATTAAATATTAATTATATAATCTAATAACCAATTTTTGGATTTATTATAACCATATAATTTTAATTCAAGGCCTTTTATTGTTTTTAGATGTTCAAATTTATTGTTTTGGAAGCATTTTCTTGCTTGGTTTTCATGATCAATTTACTTTTATTCATATAAGGATGTAGGTTTTTGCATGATTAAAAATATATAATAGTAAATATATATTATTACTGACATTATAGATATATATATGATACTATAATGATTTTTTTATATACCATGAGGATGAATCATTAGTTAAATGTTAGTGATAAATTCTTGGATTAACATGGTGAGTTTTGTACAATAAACTTTTATAATTATTATTTTATATTATGAGTGTGTAAGGATTTCAAGAACATTAAACTAATCAAAATTAATATATAATAATCTATTTCAACCATTAAATTTGTTTCATGACTTGTCATGATTTTTTAATGCAAATGGAAGACTCGTCTTCCTTAAAGGTGATAAATTAACAAATCTCTCACGGTGTTTTCATTAATAGTATAAAAAAGACAGAAAGGAAGAGATAATGGTGGAATATTTCATTATCAAGACAAAATTAAATTAAAAATAAGTAACTTGAGTAGTATCAAAATTTCGATGAAAATAGGACAAAATAGAAAAAATAACAAATTAACTTGAAAAGGAAACAAAAGAATTGAACAGAGAAATTTACATCTTGAATCAATCTTTTTTTGAGAGCCTCTATAGGGGAGAGTCTTTGGTATTTTGAGGAGAAAAGGGATATTGTACATGGGGGATGGGATTGGGGAGATAATTTAGAATAATTTTATAAATTCTTAACGATTGATAGGTGTGAATAAATGAGGGTTTGAGGGGTGGTATTTATAGAGGATTAGAAGAAGGTTTTCTTAGTATTATATTCATTAATTTATTATTTCACTTGAAGACAAGGAATATGGAGGATTCCATGACTGAAAATAGAAATAAGTGCATGTGAGTTTATGATTTTTGTACTTGTGTCACTCCGAATTATCATAATAGTTCTTTTAAATAATAATGTATTTATACAGTAAATTAATGTATTTTCTATTCACAAAAATTTATGTACTTCTGACAAATCTCAAAAATTCACACTAAATTTTTTTCGATGTACAGAATCGAAAATTTAAATCCATTTTTCAAGAAGAATTATAAATATTAGAAACAATTTTTTATTTAATTCATTATTTAATCTAAACATACTAACACATAAAATATTCAACATCATTTCTAAGGCGTCTAATTTTTTTTATACTTGTGTGGGTAAAGATTCCATTTATAAGGGTCATATTACTTTTCATAATGTAAATTTACTCTTCATGAGGGTATGTTAGTATTAATAAGGGTATGTTACTATTCACTGAAAATTAATTTGTATCTATCAGCCTCCAAATATCACCCTAATCACAACTGTGTATGTCAATATTTTCAAATTCAAAACACAAAAGTGGAAAAATATTGATTAATGGCTATGATATGACTATATCCTAGAATAAAAAAGTTCTATTTCATAGATACTATGTGCTTCATGAAATATAGGAAATCTAATGAATTAAAAAAATTTAAGATAATGATGCATTAAATTGTTTTGGGTGTTATATATATATCACCAATGACTTCAAGTATAAATTCACACATAACTAGTTGAATATGTGCTTCATGAGATGATTTGAGATAATTAATGATAATGACTAGTAAATAAATATCCACCCTAGGAATGTGTTGATGATTTTTGATTCCATGAGTCGAATGGATCGTTATAGATTATCTATGATGGGAATCATACATCATCATATATTTCCATTTTTAAAAGGATGGATATATAAATTTATATGGAAGGGTAGGAATCTTATCTTGATCAATTGAATTCCAAACCATGTATCCAACTAATGATTTAAAGGGTTCAAAATTAAGATTTCAATCTATAATAGAAGTTTTGAAATGTTTTTTTCATTAAAACATATAATAATGGAAAGATATGGTTTATGAACTATCAATGTGTTCCATACATACTAGATTTGATGTAAAATTTTCTAAAGGATTATCATTGTTCTTATTTCTCTATTAATCCTTGACATATAACAATGTGTGGAAATTTTGAGCAATTATTTCTATGGGGATGTGCTGAATAAATATATTATATAGTTTTTATCTTGTTTTTTGAATTTTTATAATGTTATGAATGAGAGTAAAAAGGATGTGGTGATGCAACATCGATTAAACAAAACAGAATGATGATGGGAAAAATCAATACGGTTTTTGTTATCTGACACCCAAAAATTTCTATAGGGAATAATGTTATATGTGTTGTGGTTGATAGACATACAATGTCTGTACACTTTATCATTATCATATAATACATCTCACTTGATCATTATTCCAAAATATCAATTAAAAAAGTGGTATGTTTTCAAGTATTACCACATTCAATGGTATCTTATCTATATCCAACATCTACCATGGAATTATAGTGATGTCATCCACATAATATATATATATATATAGTTAGGTTTCAGAAAAACATATATTCCTTATATAGATTTTTACTCTGATAGAAAAATTGAAACCCTAAAAAATACTACGATCTTGTCATATGGATTTAAAAAGAGGATGTGATCAACACCATCCTCTAATTGAGTTTTATTAAAAAAAATCATTTACTGAATAATTCATATGGATCCTTTTGAATATCTCCATATAAATTATTGTATATCTCTAATGTTTTGGAATGATGTTAAAAAAATAAATTTATTTTATCCTAAGGTAAATAGGGACATGGAAGAGAAGACTATATCAATTCTGTGACACATAAATTTAGCTTAGAGTCAACTAAATTTTTATCATGAAAATCAACAACATGATCTATAATTTGATGATGGTAACATGATGTTTCAGTAATTTTATCCTTGGATGAAGATAGTGAGATACAAGAAAAAGTATATTCTAATTTCTATTTATATTGGCCAGTTAGAAATTTTTGAACATATCGGGTTGGTATAATTTTAGTTCTTCTTTCACCAAACCTACCTCAAGATCCGGAGGAGTTCTATGTATCTTACTTGAGGAAGTATAGACCTAATAATTTCCATGTTCCAAACTCATAGTTTATACTACTAGATAAATAATTTTCTATTAAGTAACTACTAGTGGAGATTCTATATATTAAAGATATTTTTTTAAACAATAGTACTCACATAGTAAATGTTTTGTTGTGAAACTTTTCATTTAAAGAAGTAATGTCAAAAAATGAGAAAATTATGAGGTGGAAGTATCATCATTTGTTTCTATCAGTGTGATGAATTTTAATTGAGAAACTAATTTTATGGAGGGTAAAATGGAAAAACATTTTTTTTGAAATTTTTTTTATTTTGAAATATTTAAATTCCATTAATAGATTTTGATTAAGAGAAAAATGAGTTTAGCTTGCATTATGCACAATAATAAGTTTTAAAACCCCGGGATTTATTATTACGTTAATATTTAATTTTAACCATAATAAATTATTTATTAAAAATAATAGGAATGGATTTAAATAAATACTTTTTATATATTATATATAAAATATTTAAAATGTTAAAACTTATTTATAACAGTATTGTTACTTTTCAGTAATGCATTTAAATGTTTTTGAAATAAAATTTTTATGAATAATTTTTTTTATTTTTTGGAAAGTAATAAAATCAATTTATAACACTTTTATAAAAATAATTTTACCAAAGAAAAATTAATTATGAATTCAGAATGATAAAATTATATTTGTTTGAACATATATAATTTTATGAAACGTTTAATTTTTATGGGTTTTTATTGAAAACAACCTTTTCATTTTTGAGTTTATAAGGATTATTTTTGTTTTATAATTTTATTAAAAATAAAATTAATTCAATTATATATCATTTCATCTAATTTATTTAATTCGGTCAAAAGATATTGATTTCACGGTGTTTACAGGATAAAATAGGGTTTTTGAAAAAAGGTCACATATTTGTTTCAACCTTCTTCAAATTCACATTGTAAAATGGGATTAAATACCAAAAATATGTCACAAATTTGTTTGTTAGGGAATATTATGGGTTTTTATGATTTCATTATACCTAAACCCTCAATATCATAACCCATATCCCACCCTATTCAATTTTGGATATTTATACTCCTTCTTAATCAATCATTCAATGATTGATCATCGGGTTTGTTGAGGTGCACCCCTCTTTGAAAGGGACCCTTATGGTTATTCATTAATTTTTCTATGGTCATTATGTTTTCAAATTTTATGTTTTAGATTCATTATTTGATATTATTTTCTATTGACACATTATAGTTTCATGATGATCCTTTTCTTATAAGGGATAGTCCCAAGGTTTTTGATAACTATTTTAAAATCTACCATGGTTTATGAAATTTTTATGTAGGTTATTATATAATTTTTTTAATATGATAAATCTATTATCATTTTAGTTAACATTTTTTCATTTTTTTCATTGAATAGAAGTGAATTTTTGATTTAAACGATTTATTTAAATTTAAATGTTTTATTGGGGAATTCCATTAAATAGATTTTTTCTGTTTTGGAAATGGGTTTTAAAACACCAATGTTGTTTGGAATGGATTTAAATAAACTTCATGTTAATTTTGAGAATGTTTTTGAAATTTTATTTTATAAAAATTTAAATTTGGGACCCATTGGTGCATCTGTAAAGAGGTATATGAATCATTATTGTGTGTGGACCACTATGGGACATTTTGTAAAATAGAGACATATTTTTCTAGGACTTGATATAAGTTGAATCCAACAATTTTTCTGGGTTAGGATCATTTATGTACAGTATGGATTGTCCCATAGTCTAGAGATAAATTATAAATAAAATGGATATTTATAATTTTTTTACATTATTGTTTTTATAATGGATTTTTTATTATTGGATTATATATGTGGTTGTATCACATGGAATCATATTATGGTATTTGATGGATATCAATATAATTTCCTCAATTATGATTCACTGATATAATTTCTAATTTCAACACTTATACTTTTCATATATCTTTTTTGAGAATAAAATTGTATTTTTTTAATCCACAATATAAATTTATTTACAAATGGATTTAGATTTTTAAAAATGATTTCTAAAACATGTTATCTCGTTAAAATATAGAAATGTGGCATTATTAATGTTGTACCTAGTCTAGGACCTATGGTGGTATCATTATAGGGTATATGATCAAGACATAAGATCTAAATTATCAATTTATAGATGTTGTATTTCATGATATAATTAAGGTTTAGGGTTTCTTGTACCATGTTATCCTCTCATTTTTTATATTCCTTCATATCATGTTGGTTTATATAAGATGTTTGGTGGCATAAATACTTATTGGTCTAATTTTATTTATTATTATTGTTTTATCCTATATATATTTACTTGTATTGATATTTTCTACCTTTTCTTATACTTTTTTAACTTTTATGAATTTCTTATATCATTATATTCATGATATGTTTTATTTTCATTGTTTCAAATCACTATGCGACTACAGGATCTGGTGTATGGTTTTGATGACCCAAGATGGTATGATAAAATTTGGTATGAGAAAGAAATAAAATTAGCGTGATTTTAGTAAACATTTACTGAGTTTGGTTATATGAAATTGGTCGAAATGATAATATACTATCATAATTTTAATTTTATGTTCATAAATGAGGCATGGTTCGATCGCTTCTATGAAATAACATATATTTTCATTATTAGTCATAGAGTTTTTATCTTGTTTTAGAATTGGTGTTTGAGATAATTTTAATGAACTATATATTAATTTTATTTAAATATATCTATAACCTTTTATAATTTTATTTCATTGAAATAATTAATATTTTATTTTTAATTAATTTTTTTAAATAATTAGTATGAATTATTAAAGTGGTCATAAGAGTGGTGGACATTCTCATGATCTATTTGGTTATGGTTTGGTTTTTATTAGAAAATTATTCTAAGAATATATCTACCAAATTTAGGATGGGAACATGTGAGATATGATCCATAGGAAAATCCTCCAATTGATTTTTCTTTAGTTGAAACTGTAATCCGCACTATAAAGACTCTAGGATAAGTCGGTGTTGGGAAACGAGGACGTATGGTTGATCATGGATATGATTCTACAAATAAGCATACAAAATTATTATGTGGTCAAAAGTGACCCAGGAATATGAGGGGATTGAATTTAAGGGATTGATAGTACATTCAACATATTAAATACTCTTGAGGAATCAATGTGGGATTATTCAATGTACATATTCAAGGGACAGAGAAGGAGATGGTGCTACTATATTGTGAAACATATATTTCAGGAGGATATACCTAGGAATCCTCAAATATATTATTTAATCACATATTTAACCTAATATGTTATATTGGCGAAATTCCAAGAATCTTATGTTCTTTTAGAAGGGGTCATGAATCATTGTCAAGTATTACACCTATTTTACAATGCTAGTGTACTTGTCTATGGATCGTGAAACTAATAAATACCAAAAGGATCGGTGGATTGAGTTGGTACTAATGCATGATAGAAATTTGATGTTGATTCCCATGTGACTTATATCTGTTTATGTGTTTTCAAAAATGTAACATTGGAAGAGGTGTAACATCCTTGGTAATTAAAGAATAAAGAATTTTCATATTTATTAATATTTAAGAATTAAATATTAATTTTAATTAAAAGGGGTTTCTACGTTCGATAGCGTACTCGATACCCAACGATGAGTTTTTTTTGAAAACTTACGTTGCAATATTATTTTAAATGTTAGATAACAAGTAGCTGTTGTACTTTCTGGAATGGATAGAAATAACTAAAATATGATTATATATGTTTTTAAATGTTTTTACATTTACCCAGTAAAAGATAAAGGCTTAAAATACGGAAAGAGTTCAATTTTAGGCATTTATACCCTAATTTTCACTAAGGGTTCACTTATCACCTTTTGACGGCGAACCTTCATTAAATATAGTTTTTATCAATCTTATAAATTCTATTGGACCAAAAATAACTCTTCTTTAGAATCGGGACCTCAAAATTCACCTTGTGTAAATTTTGGGTACCTTTCCGATAAAGTGCATTTTTTTAATGAATAGTGTAAAATGTTGTATTTTAATTCAAAACCACTTTGTAATCTAATTTATTTATATGATTAGATTATATTTTTAATTGGTTTTAAATTGAAATTAGAAAATATTTTTACCATTAAATCCAATAGTGGTCGTTGGAATTAATTTCACTTTGAAATCAGACTTAAACTAGTGTCAAACTTTTGATACTTATTGTTTCATAAAAACAAGCTATTTGCTCTGACCGCGGGAATTAATTATTAAATTAATTAATGTGACTTATATATTATGAATTTTTTAAAATTGACTTCATTTTTGAATTCGTAATATCAAATATATCTTAGGGTGATTTTTTGGTAATTTTCTGAAAAACTTCAATTTTTGATGAATAGTGAAACCACTAAGTGGTACTTATAAAAACTGATTTTTCCGTTTAAATGAAATTTTGCCATCATTGTGTTTTGATTTTCAAAAATATGACATACATGGTTGTAATTAAGATGTAAAATGTGGTTCAATGTGATTAAAATAATTTTTTGGTGAATAGTAACTTATTAAGTTTTTAATCGCGATTAGTGGTAATTAGTGTAGTTTATGGTAAAAATAATATTTTAATAATATGAGATGACCTAGACACATGTCCTACCCTCATTGGATGTGTCATGGCCGACCAAGACAAGCCATGGGTCAACTTGGGGACCCCATGGAGCCACTTTGTTTGGAAAATGATATAAAAACCTTTTATTTAATGTTAATGTAAAAAATGGCACAAACATGATATGTTTTACAAAAACAATTTTTAAATGGGGTTATACAAGTCAGAGTTTTTATTATAAATAGTAATTGGAAAGCTAAAAATATTTCCGACATCATAGTATTTTTTTTTATAATTTTTAGACATTAAATAAATTAAATTATTTATGACATAATAATGATGCAGCGATGACATCATTATTTGACGATTTAAATAAAATGGAAAGATACTGTAAAATCTATGAACTATAAATGTCCAAGACTTATTATATGGGTGGATTTCTAACCCTTATCACCATATCCTCGAATTATATCAATGTGGGACCTTTTAAAACCGAAACACATTTTCAAATAAAGTAATATTTCTTTACTTTCCAAAAGTGCCCCTCCTCTCCTCTTATAAAAGGCCCCCACCTCTACCACCTTACACACACTCCTCAAGCCTTTGGCTCAGCCAACCCCTGCCCATTTACTCTCTCCACATCCCTCTACTCATCCTAGAGGATTCCCTTTGGGCATAATCCTTTCAATGGAAGCCTTTAGGCTGAAATCAAAAGGAGTTACACTTTTAAAGGTAATTCATTCTCGCATGTTCATTTGTTTTATTTTGCTTCTCCAACCCCCTAAACTCTTTTTATTTACTTCTTTTGTAACAAAAACAGTATCTTAAATATACTATGATGTTGTTATAAGATTTATTCGAGCTACACTCTCACAAAAATACATCAAATGGTTAAAGAACATACGGTTTCCGTGGATGGCGAAATTCTGCCTCCTGAAACGATGATTGTTCAATACTCATTTAACACCTTCAAAGGTGGCCATTATGATGTCAATATTTTTATATATGATATATAATATGTTTATTCTTTTCTTAAGCTTCTGTATTTTTCATTTATGTCATACCATTATTGTTTCCATTATGGGTAAACACGATATCTTCATTTTAGGAAGTGCGGACTACCCCCCCTGAAAGTGATTTGATTCATTAATACCATATTTGGGATGTGTAAAGGGTAAAGTTAATGATATTATATATATGATATTATACTGGAATTATAATATACTTTTATATCATTATGATTCCATTCCAGAAAATATGAAATAGAAATGGAAGTAGCGTTCATGCTTACGTACGGCTTACCGTCTCCATGAATGGTGCATTTCATTTCTTATCTCTAAATGTGATGTAATATTATAAATACATGTATATACTGAATATATATGATATATATGTTATCCAAATCATTAATATCATTCTGGAGATAACGAACCTTTGACCAAATTAACAACATGTAATTGTAAGAAGTCTATTTATGACTTCAGAACCAAATACCGACAAAATGAACATTATTAACTTAAATGATTACATGATGTTCATAACATGGTATAAAAGGAATAATTAACTTGAAAAATGCTCTTAAGCAAGTAGAGATTAACTCAGGTTTATTATTCCGGAGATTAAAGAACAGTCGGGTCAAGTCGGATATGAGGTAAGGGACTTCGTCTCACTCTCCTTTCATTGAGGCATATTTCGTTTTATACACAACTTTATTTTATACGGTGTATAAACCCTGTTGACTTTTACTTTTATACAAAAGGAATATTTTTCTACAAATATTTTTACTAAACGACAAAAAGGAATGTTTTTTAAACGTACGCGGTGACAACGACCTTTTCCGCCGCGAGTATTATTTGGTCTTTGGCTTCCTCAACAAGCCGTTATGTTTTTAAAATGAAATTAATACCATATACTCTTTTATGTATTTTGGTATTGAAAATGGTTTTGATAAAGGATTTTATTATTATATATTGTGATTGAAATGTGGAAATGTAATCATTCCTTTATATTGGTTTTATGTTTTATGATTTTATATTGGTACTTGGACATTTGACGGGTGGTTACGTGATAAACCATATGACGGGTGGTGCCGTGAATACCAGGACAGGTGGTTACGTTATAACCTCCAAAGCATTGGGTACAGAAGTCGGCCATATGGCTATTCCATTAAGTATGTATGGAAATTGTTCGTATGTCTATTCTATTTAAGTGATATGTGTGGAAGTCGACCGTATGGTTATTCCACTTAAGTATGTTTATGTCCCAAGTTACCTTTATATATGTTATGTGTTCTTTATATGGGTTTTATGGTAATCCTTTGGTTACAAAAAGGTAATTAATGATACTTTATTCAGTGAAGAGTTTTTACTACTTCATGAAGGTGAAGGTATTACTTTGATAGAGTATACATGGTTTACTTGATGTTTGAAAAACTAACAGTTTTCATTCTTTGTGTATCCCTTACTGAGCTTTTTATTCTCACCCCATGTTTTTTGAAATGTTTTTCACAGGTCATAATGTGGAATAAGGTCAAGGATGGGTTCAAGGGAATGTCATGCTATATAAAACATGGAACTAGACATGTTTCTTTTAAGAGTTTTTTTTATTATGGAAACTTAGAAGAAGTGACTACTTTGTAATCTTTTGAGATGTAATAGTTATGTTCTAATTCTCTAAAACTCTAAAACTGAAAATATCCTCAACGTGAATTATTCATTTAATTCAATATTAAGTAATGTTTAAGGCTAGGGCCTTATAGTTGGTATCAGAGGTCGGTTTAGACAACTTTAGTAGTAAGAATTTTCTTAAATGATTTTCCAAATTATTATTTTTTGAAATGATATAGCATTTGAAGATTATCATGTTGCTTCACCTAAGGTATTTCTGTGATAAGAATGGTTTTCCATAGAGGAAACATAGCAGCTTTTCTGGGATGGCATACAGAGGGAAATGACCTTTCAAATCAGTATCTTGAGATGGTCATAATCAGAACTAAATAGTTTGTTGCAGTGATGGCTCAATTGACTCAGGTGAAAAATGTTGGTTGTTTTTATTGATGATATTTTGGTGTTTTCAAAAAGTATATAGGAGCATGAAAGTCATTTAAGGGTTATCTTGCAAACATTAAAAGAAAAGAAACTATATGGAAAATTCAGCAAGTGTGAGTTTTGGTTACAACAAATTTCTTTCCTTGGTCACATTGTTTCAAAAGATGGCATAACTGTTGATCCTACTAAAACAAAAGTTGTTGAAGAATGGCCAAGACCCACAAATGTAACCGAGATCCATAGTTTTCTTTGTTTGGTAGGTTACTACCGAAGGTCTGTTGAAAATTTTTCATGGTTATCATGTCCATTGACTAAGCTAAATCGTAAGGGTGTAAAGTTCAAATGGACAAAAGAATGTGATGATTGTTTTCAGGAGTTGAAGAGAAGATTGGGGAATGCTCCAGTTTTGGAACTTTCTTCCAGGAATGGTGAGTTTTTTTATCTACAATGATGCTTCATTGAAAGGACTTGGTTGTGTCCTTATGTAGAATGATCAGGTAATTGCTTATGCTTCACGACAGTTGAAAACTCATGAGGTAAATTACCCTACACATGATTTGGAATTAGCTGTTGTTGTATTTGCTTTAAAAATTTGGAGGCATCATTTGTATGGAGTAAAGTGTGAAATATATACTAATCACAAAAGTTTGAAGTATATATTCACTCATAAAGAATTGAATATGAGACAGAGGAAATGGCTGGAATTAATCAAGGATTATGATTGTACAATTCATTACCATCCAGGAAAAGCAAATAAAGTGTCTGATTCTTTGAGTCGAAAAAGTAATGCTTCATTAGCAATGTTGTGTTGGAACGTGATCCTTTGGTTAAAGATTTGATGAACTTTGGCATAGAAGTTGTTGGTATAGGATGTTCTTCTGTTTTGTTTCAGGTATCAGTGAAATCTTCTCTATCAGAAAGAATCAAGCAATCACAGAAGCGAGAGAGTGAGTTGAAGAAAAAGGTAGACCTGGTTCAGAAAGGTAAGTTGCCTGAATTCAACATTGATAATGATTGTGTATTGAGGTTTGGGAAGAGGTTCTGTGTGCCTTGTGATTCACAGTTGAAGAATGAGTTGTTATGTGAGGCTCATAGTTCCCCGTTTTCAGTTCATCCTGGAAGTACTAAGATGTACAGAGATCTGCGGGAGTATTACTAGTGGGATGGAATGAAAAGAGATATTGCTGATTTTACTGTGAAGTGTCTGACTTGTCAGTAGGTTAAATCAGAGCGGCAGTTACCGAAAGGGATGCTTCAGCCTTTACCAGTGCCAGAGTGGAAATGGGAAAACATATCCATGGACTTTGTTGTGGGATTACTGAGGACATCTCGAGGTAATAATGCAATCTGGGTTATTGTTGATCACTTGACTAAATCTGCTCATTTCCTTTCTATATGAGATACTTTTTCCCTTGATCAACTTTCCCGTTTGTATCTTAAAGAGATAGTCAGGTTACATGGAGTTCCCCTCTCCATTGTATCTGATAGTGATCCCAGGTTCACATCTAACTTTTGGAAAGGCCTTCAAAAGTCGTTGGGTAATGAATTTAATTTTAGTACAGTTTTTCATCCTCAATCAGATGGGCAGTCAGAACGAACAATTCAGACCTTGGAGGATATGCTACGAGCATGTTCGATGGATTATCAGGGAAGTTGGGACCAACATCTTTCTTTGGTTGAGTTTTCTTATAATAACAGCTTTCATTCTACTATACAGATGGCACCATTTGAGGAATTATATGGGAAGCGGTGTCGAACTCCATCATTTTGGGATGAAGTGGGTGAAAGGAAGCTGATGGGACCATAATTGGTAGAAGAGATGGCAGAAAAAGTTCAGTTGATTCTGAAGCACATGAGAACAGCTCAAAGTAGGCAGAAGAGTTATGCGGATAATCGGAGGAAGGATCTATCTTTCGAGGTAGGTGATCATGTTTTTCTCAAGGATTCTCCTTGTAAATGTGTGACGAGATTTGGTAAGAAACGAAAGCTGAGTCCAAGGATTATTGGACCATATGAAATTCTGGAGAACGTTGGATCAGTTGCTTACCGAGAGGCTTTACCTCCGAGTTTATCTCAGGTACACAATGTTTTTCAGGTTTCAATGTTGAGGAAGTATATGCCAGATCCATCTCATGTTTTGAGTCCAATTTTAGTTCAGCTGGAGGAGAACCTATCTTATGAAGAACAACCAGTCCAGATTCTTGACCACAGGGAGCAGGTGTTACAAAATAAAGTGATTCATCAGGTAAAAGTTTTGTGAAAAAACCATGTGATTGAAGAGGCAACGTGGGAATCTGAAAATGCTATGAGGGATAAAAACCCCCACTTATTTTGATAAATGAATAAAATTGCGAGGACGCAATTCCCAAAAGGGGGGAAGGATGTAACATCCCAGGTAATTAAAGAATAAAGAATTTTCATTTATTTAATATTTACTAATTAAATATTAATTTTAATTAAAAGGGGTTTCTATGTTCGATAGCATACTCGATACGCAAAGATGAGTTTCTTTGAAAAATTACGTTGCAGTATTATTTTAAATGTTAGTTAACAAGTAGCCGTTGTACTGGAGGGAATAGATAGAAATAACTAAAATATGATTATATATGTTTTTAAATGTTTTTACATTTACCCAATAAAAGATAAAGGCTTAAAATATGGAAAGAGTTCAATTTTAGGCATTTATACCCTAATTTTCACTAAGGGTTCACTTATCAACTTTTGACAGCGAACCGTCATTAAATATAGTTTTGATCAATCTTATAAATTCTATTGGACCAAAAATAACTCTTCTTTAGAATCGGGACCTCAAAATTTATCTTGTGTAAATGTTTGGTACATTTCTGATAAAGTTTATTTTTTTTAATAATATGAGATGAACTAAAAACATTTCCTACCCTCATTGGATGTGTCATGGCCGACCATGACAAGCCATGGGTCAACTTGGGGACCCCATGGAGCCACTTTGGTTGGAAAATGACATAAATACCTTTTATTTAATGTTAATGTAAAAAATGGCACAAACATGATATGTTTTACTAAAACAATTTTTAAATGGGGTTATACAAGTCGTATTTTTTATTATAAATATTCATTTGAAAGCTAAAAAGATTTCCTAGATAATATTATCTTTTTTATAATTTTTAGAAATTAAATAAATTAAATTATTTATGACAGAATAATGATGCAGCGATGACATCATTATTTGACGATTTAAATAAAATGGAAAGATAATGTAAAATATATGAACTACACATGTCCAAAACTTATTGGATGGGTGGATTTCAAACCCGTATCACCTTATCCACGAATTATATCAATGTGGGACATTTTAAAACCGAAAAACATTTTCAAATAAAGTAATATTTCTTTACGTTCCAAAAGTGCCCCTCCTCTCCTCTTATAAAAGGCCCCCAACTCTACCACCTTACACAAACTCTTCAAGCCTTTGGCACGGCCATCCCCTGCCCATTTACTCTCTCAACATCCCTCTCCTAATCCCAGAGGATTCCCTTTGGGAAGAATCCTTTCAAAGGAAGCCTTTAGGCTCAAATAAAAAGGAGTTACACTTTTAAAGGTAATTAATTCTCTCATGTTCATTTGTTTTATTTTGCATCTCCAACCCCCTAAACTCATTTTATTTACTTCTTTTGTAACAACACCAGTATCTTAAATATACTAGGATATTGTTATAAGATTTATTCGAGCTACACTCTCACACAACTACATCAAATGGTTAAAGAACATACGGTTTCCGTGGATGGTGAAATTCTGCCTCCCGAAACGATGATTGTTCAATACTCATTTAACACCTTCAAAGGTGGCCATTATGATGTCACTATTTTTATATATGATATATAATATGTTTATTCTTTCCTTAAGCTTATGTATTTTTCATTTATGGCAAACCATTATTGATTTCATTATGGGTAAACACGATATCTTCATTTTAGGAAATGCGGACTACCGCCCCCTGAAAGTGATTTGATTCGTTAATACCATATGTGGGATGTGTAAAGGATAAAGTTAATGTTATTATTTATGATATTATACTGGAATTATAATATACTCTTATATTATTATGATTCCATTCCAGAAAATATGAAATAGAAATGGATGTAGGGTTCATGCGTACGTACGGCTTACCGTCTCCATGAACGGTGCATTTCATTTCTTACCTCTAAATGTGATGTAATATTATAAATACATGTATATGATGAATATATATGATATATATGTTATCCAAATCATTAATATCATTCTGGATATAATGAAACTTTTACCAAATTAACAACATGTAAGTTTAAGAAGTCTATTTTTGACATAAGAACCAAATACTGACAAAATGAACATTATTAACTTAAATGATTACATGATGTTCATAACATGGTTTAAAAGGAATAATGAACTTGAAAAAGGTTCTTAAGAAAGTAGAGATTAACTCTAGTTTATTATTCAGGAGATTAAAGAACAGTCGGGTCAAGTCGGATACGAGGTAAGGGACATCGTCTCACTCTCCTTTCATTGAGGCATATTTCGTTTTATACACAACTTTCTTTTATACGATGTATAAACCCCTTTGACTTTTACTTTTATACAAAAGGAATATTTTTCTACGAAGCCTTTTACTAAACGACAAAAAGGAATGTTTTTTTAACGTACGCTGTGACAACGACCTTTTCCGCCACCGCGAGTATTATTTGGTCTTTGGCTTCCTCAACAAGCTGTTATGTTTTTAAAATAAAATAAATACCATATACTCTTTTATGTATTTTGGTATTGAAAATGGTTTTTATAAAGGATTCTATTATGATATATTGTGATTGAAATGTGGAAATGTTATAATTCTTTTATATTTGTTTTATGTTTTATGATTTTATATTGGTACTTGGACATTTGACGGGTGGTTACGTGATAAAGAATATGATGGGTGGTGCCGTGAATACCAGGACGGGTGGTTACGTTATAACCTCCAATGCATTGGGTATCGAAGTCGGCCGTATGGATATTCCATTAAGTATGTATGGAAATTGGCTGTATGGCTATTCCATTTAAGTGATATGTGTGGAAGTCGACCATATGGTTATTCCACTTAAGTATGTTTATGTCCCAAGTTACCTTTATATATGTTATGTGTTCATTATATGGGTTTTATGGTAATACTTTGGTTATAAAAAGGTAAGTAATGATACTTTATTCAGTGAAGAGTTTTTACTACTTCATGAAGGTAAAGGTATTACTTTGATAGAGTATACATGGTTTACTTGATTTTTGAAAAACTAACAGTTTTCATTCTTTGTGTATCCCTTACTGATCTTTTTATGCTCACCCCAAGTTTTTTGAAATGTTTTTCAAAGGACTTAATGTGGAATAAGGTCATGGATGGGATCAAGGGAATGTCATGCTATATAAAACATGGAACTAGACATGTTTCTTTTAAGAGTTTTTTTATTATGGAAACTTAGTAGAAGTGAATACTTTGTAATCTTTTGAGAAGTAATAGTTATGTTGTAATTCTCTAAAACTCTAAACCTGAAAAGATCCTCAATGTGAATTATTCATTTAATTCAATATTAAGTAAGGTTTCAGGCCGGGGCCGTATAAGAGGTATAAATATTTGGAATGAAAATTTTGGGAACAACATTGGTAGGTGTTGTTATTATCCTATGTGTATCTTCTAGAATAGAAAAGGAAACACATTTGTGGTTAGTTTTATTGAAGACCAATTTTTGGGGATTTTTCATGATAGAAATAGATTCCATTGTATCAGGGTGGGTCTCTTTGTTATATCATGAAGAATTATCTGGTGAATCCCCTAACATGGCATGTTTATAAAAAACATTTCCATCTAAATTAGTTTGTGATATGACATCCTAGTGACGTAATGAATGATCCACATTTTCCAATTGTTCACTGGTTTGGATGGATGATCATAAATGTTTGAGGTTCTTTCCTTATGCTTGGGGTTATGCTCATATCTCAAGGAATTCTCCTGGACTAGTTAAGACCAGAGTTTCTTCTCGAGTTGTGTAAGAACTAGAGGAATCTTAAGTAGGTCAAAACATTATTAGAGGTGGGGTATTTATTTCTTCTTCTATGTTGATCGATTTATTTTATATATGTGCTAATCATTATTTAATATCTTCAATTTTGTTGGACATGTTATTATGGAATTAAATACTTATAGAATAACATTTGGATCCTTCTATGCCATTGGGAAACATGGATGAATAGTTTTTTCAAGTGCCCCATGTGTGAGGATATGATTTCCCACATTGAGGTGGTATGGTAATAATTATTTCATTATATTTACCTATTATACGTTATTAACATCATGGATAGAAATAATTATTTTTTAATGAAAGGTCTTCTAGTATCGCTGTTGGGTATATTTCTTATCTATTGATAGGGTTACTCTTATTTTCTAGGTGATTAGGACTATAGATTAGGAATAGAATGTTTAGTTGTTCCTTATGATGGCATGATATAATTATTGTTTTTAGATTTGTTTCTGGATGTTTCTAAACATTTTTTGGTTTTTGACTTCCTATAGTGGTGAGTACATACCCGTGAGGTCTTTCTAGATGAATTTTTTGGTTCACTGCCATATAGGGATGTTCATATTACTTTTTACCAACTCTCAAGAATGATGCACATTTGTATGCCATCATGTCAAATGGAACCTTCTTAGTTGGTGAAATATAATCTCTAGTTATAGGACATAAATTATAATGGATTTATTAATCCTAGAGTATCATAGTGGTGTTCCCTGATCCTATTTTATAAGAATTCATATTGGAGTCCCAGAATTGCTATTGACTCTATATAGCTGAATTGTGTGATTATCATCTAAAAATATACTTTTTCCTTGAGTTGATGATAATTTTGAAAATCAAATAGTGGAATATTTTTCATCATTTATTGAAAGTCATTCAAGGTTCCACCTATTGAGGTTCTTATAAGAGGATATAAAAAATACATCATTTTGATGTGAGTAGAGACATTTTGTTTTTCAATTTAGTCCATTAAGTCTATTTAATATTCATGAAATGTTTATGACTTTGATTCACTAAATATTTAATTGGATCTAAGAATATATTATTTTGGGTTTCATGTATGATATTTTTTGTACTCTTAGCTAGAGGCTTAGAACATGGGTCATTTGGATAAAATTCCTCAAATTTTTAAAGTAAAACACCTATACATTAAATTTCCAAATTTGAGTTTTGGATTCAAGAATTAAAATTTAAATAGAATATGAAACCTGATAGGGGAATAGTATTTGATCCTCCAATGATAGAGGATTTTATGTCCTTAGAACATCACAATTTTTTTTTAGATCTGAATAATTTTTAGTATGGATTATCATTATATGTTGTTTGTTTAATACTTCTCCAAGATCACATATTTGATGAATTATTTAACCCAAAAGGGTGTAATATTTGAATGGAATGAAAATTATCATAGATAATTAGATAATATGAAGGTGGGGATGTATTCATTAGTAGTTTTGATTCATTCCTAACCAAGTTTACGTTATGAGTTATCTTTAATGAATTTAGTGCAATTTTTGGATATGAATTGATACAAGGGAAACATGATGAGGCATATAGATTTAACTAGTTACTTCTTCATGAGAAAACTACCCTACCCACAATCTTGGGATGACATCAGTTATCCATTCAATAAAAATGTGGTTGAACTATGTATTTTAGTGTTCAAATTTCTTTTTATACAAATCATATGAAAATGAAATATATTTTTACTCTAACATATGGGAATATTCTATATACATGATTGGTGGAGTATCTAAAGATATTTTTATTTTTATAATGTTTAAACCCAAAGGAATGTAAATTTTGTTTCCAATGAGATAATAATAAAATAACTGATAGAATCCCTGAATTAATCAATTGAGGTTTGGTCTATAATTATTATTTTTATCCATGATGTACTTGGTTGTGGAAGTGGATACTGGTCATGTTTATTAGATTTGATGAAAGATGATTCGTCTTATAATTACTGAGTTTTTTTAGATAGTGACAGACATCATGTGCTAATGATTTAGTGAAATCCATTGTGTTCTTGAGATATTATGTGGGTGGTCTTGATCTCCTAGTGGTACATTGTTCTTCTGTTGTAGGTTGGTTTCTCTGTTATCACTAAGAATATAGGGGAAGGAAATTGGATAACAGTATTATGATTCAATTTGTAACACCCCAAGCTTCTACGGTACGTTTCCCTTCGAATAATGCGATAGCGTGTGTTGTACGCAACCTCGAGTTCTAACACACACCACAACTAATTAAACTAGCCGTTGTGAATAGTAATAACTACTTTTTGAAATCATATATATTTTATATTTCAAAATGGACTTCATTTTTGGATTCGGAATATCGAAATTAGCCTAGGGTGAAATTTTGGTACTTTTCGGATAACTTTTATATTTTGATGAATAGTGAAAATTACAAAATTTTAATTAAAAACAACTTTTTTAATCAAAATAATTAATAGTGATAAATTGTGAATTTGAGTGGTTTTAAAGTATATTTAGAATATATTTTTACCATTTAATATAATGTTGGTCATTGGACATAATTTTACAATTAAACCGAACATAAACAAGTGTCAACCTTTTTATAGTTATTATCTCTTAAAAACACGCTTTTTTGTTTTGACAGCGGGAATTAATTTTAAATTAATTTCTGTCACTTCTGTGTTTTGAATTTAGGAAAATGGATTCCATATTTGGAATCAGGATGTTCAAATTGTGTAAATAGGTAACTTTTATTTTTAGACATTTTGAATAGTTACTGTGGTAAATATTTTATTTACCATGGTTAAAAGGTAAATCCGGTAAATAAGGGTTAAAAAATAATATTATAATAATAAAAAATTACCCTAAAACGTGTCCTAACCTTATTGGTGGACACATACCCGACCATGGGCATCCTTGGGTAAATTTGGGGACCCCTTGGAGCCACTTGTATGTGGTAGGGACACATTATATTAATAAAGTTAAAATAAAAATAAAAATGGCATAAGCTTACATCTTTTAGAAGAACAATTTTTACATAGGGTTATACATGTTGGATTTTCGATTATAAATATTCATTAGAAAGATAAACAGATTTCCTACATGATGATATTTTATTTATAATTTTTATACATCAAATAAGTTAAATTATTAATGACACAATAATGATACAATGTTTACCTCATTAATAAATCATTGAAATAAATAATATTATAATGATTAAAATATTATCTAAAACCTGTCCAATTCTTATTGGTTGATGTTATTTAGAATATTAGTCATCTTATCTTCGACCTCAATGATTTTTGGACCATTATAAACCGAATATAATTATATTATAAAGTAATACTTTCACTCTTTCCTAAAGAGCCCCTCTTCTCCCTTATAAAAGGAGACCACTTCTACTCATTCCTCACACCTCTCAAGAAACTTGGCTCGTCCAAACTCTGCCCAACTAAGCTCCCCACATCCCTCTCCTCCTCCTTGAAGTTTCCCCTTAGGCAGAAAGCATTTCAACAAGTCCTTTGGTTCCAACCAAAGTGAGTTACCTAAATTAAAGGTAACGATTTCTCTTAAATTATTTTCATTTATTTTGCTTCTTCAACCCCAAAACTCTTTTTATTTCCTTTCTTTTGTAACAACAACAGTATCCTCAATATACTAGGATGTTGTTATAAGAAGGATTCAAACTACACATACACACAACTCCATCTAATGGATGATGAACATAATGTTTCTGTGGATGGCAAACTAACGCCTCACGAAACGATGATTGTTCAAATACATCTTACCGCCTCTCATGGTGGCCATTATGATGGAACTGTAATTAAATATGATATTAATGATATATATTTTATATATAAGCTTCTATAATTTCATTTTATTTCATACCATTATTCGTTTCATGTTGTATATACATACGATAATTTCATTTGAGGAAGTGCGGACTACCGCCCCCTTAAAATGATATGACTCGTTCATACCACACATGGAACGTATAAAGGATGGTGTTAATGAACTTAAGTAACATATATAAAATATTATATTATAATGGAATATTAATATACCTATGTATCATTTGGATTCGATTCTTTTAAAATAAAAATTAAATGGAAATAGCGTTCGTGCGTACGTACGGACTACCGTCTCCACGAACGCGATGAGATTCATTCTCCATCGTATCCATTCAAGTATAATTATCATTTAATGATTTAAAAATTATGTTTAAGGACTTGATATCATTATGGATATGAATAAGATACAACAAACATGACTTATGTAACAAAACATATAAAGAAAATGAGTAAGTTAACACCCGAAACGGCGATAATACTAAGATATTATTATCAAATCAATATTAAAAGATCATATATGATATAATATTAATGTATATGATTCTTGTATAATTTAGTAACAATTATTTCACTATTATACAGGAGGTTAACCTACCCCAACCAAGGAAAAGTACAAGGTAAGGGTTATTTCACAATCTCTTCATTATCCGAGGTTGTTTATACGTAATAATCTACTGGGATCTCTTTATCATCCACATCCATGTTTCTTAAAAATGTATTTCAAAACATTTTTACTATTTACTAAAATATGAGTTAAAGTCATTTATACCCTTTTTGACTTTTATAAGTGGTTTATAAAGGAATCTTTCCGTCATTTTCAAAACAAGGTCCTTTTTAACCTTTTCGACAGAATTGAGGTAAGAATGTTTTTTTTAACTTATACGGCGGGTGTGGTTATTTTACGCCGTTATAAAATCTTCAAATCTTTCCTTACATGCTTATAAGAATATTTTCAAAGAAAATGTTTTATTTTATATGGATCTTAAATGATTTCAAAATAAAAGGAGATATTTCTTTAAAAAGAATTTTGATTTCATCTATGTCAACATCCTTTGATGGATTTTAAGATTATTTGAAGTTGATTTATTATGATACAAAACTTATATATTGTATTGAAGGTTTTGTGATATTTTTGACTATGGATGTGCTTTTTTATACCATTCATAGTTTATGGTGAAATTATTGACATTTCGTATGCTAGTTTTAATACGAATGTTTATGTTATGTTTAAACCTTTTCATATGGGAATGCATTGGACTTAATAAGTGACGGGTGGGGCCCGCTATAGCTCCTCGATGCATCGGTAGGTCTCATGAGACAAACTAGTGTCTTGGCACAAGGCCTTGACAAAATCTTATTTGTAGTCTTGGCACGAGGCCTTGGCTATGTGGTTATGATAGTCTGGCATTATGCATTCCAACATTATGAAAGTGGTTATTGATATTGCATCCATGTGAATAAGTAAATGGCATTATTTCATTTTACTTTTGCCATACTATGTTGATGTTCAATTTTAAAAGGCTTTTGTTTTAGTAATTCATTGCCTTAAATGTTTATGATTATTTTGAATGTTCCGCTATATTGTTATCCTTACTGGGCATTTGAGCTCACCCCTTTTCTATGTTTTATTTTTCCCAGGTAGTGAAGAAGTAAATTATGAATGACTTGCAGGGATATTATGAGAGGTTAATAGTGTGGATATGAAGACTTTGTTGTTGTAGTAGTTTTTCACTTTGAAATGTAATGTAAAACTTTATGATTATATCTAGTGTTTCCAAGGCTACTAAACCAATCGGTCTTTCGAGATTTGATCTTTCTTGTGATCATGCCAATGTTATGTAATAATGCACCGACTCTGGGTAGCTGGGGTCGGGGCGTTACAGTTGGTATCAAAGGAAGTTTTGTACAAACCTTGGAAGCTAGATTTAGATAAACTCTGATTAGAGCACGTAGACCTAAGATGAACTTTGAGGATTAGTATAGAAGAACTTCCTAGAATTTTGGTATTGTAGAGATTTTGTGAGTTTTCAGAGCAATACATCCCTGTCTGGATACGAGCAGGTAGAGGCGGCTCTGGCACAGATGTACCTAGGGGTAAAACCCGAAAACACCGCTTTGAGCTAGACTCGAACAGGAAATGGTGCACGACAACGGGCCTTGCTGCACTCTTGGTTATGACACTCCCAGGGGATATGCTTAGGATAACTCTCATTTTCTTTACAAATCATTATGAAGGGTTTATGAGTATATACTTCCTCAAAGAAATTTTTTTATGATTATGGATTATATCCATAAATAGTTCAATTTATGTTAAGTGTTTTATAAGTATGGGATTATGTATTTTGATTCATAAACTGATCTAGTTTATGCCATTGTTTAGAAATGGCGCCTAGTGGAAGAAATGGAAACCGTATCAATGCGCGCACTCCATGTAGGGATTGCCCTCCTGCTCAAGATAATTATAGTGGGGCTGGTGATGCAACTGGTGCCGATCAGCTAATCACCATACTGGGACAACTTACTCAGGTTATGAATAATAACCTTACCCGTATGGAGCACCCTGATCCGCAGCGTGGAGGATCAATGTTAGATCGATTCATGAGGCAACAACCACCAACGTTCAATGGGAGTACAAATCCCTTAGTAGCTGAGCAATGGATAAATTCCCTAGAGAAAATATTTCAGGCTTTGGGGAGCAGTGAAATGGAGAAAGTTATCATGGCAGTTTACCGCCTCACTGGAGACGCTGATCAATGGAGGTCATTGATTCAAAACATGAAGGAAGATGATGAAGTATCAAATATGGAATGGAGGGAGTTCAAAGATCTGTTTTTAGAAAAATACTTCCCTCGCGACCATCGAGCAGATATGGAAAGGCAATTTCTAAGTATGAGACAGAAGGAGGATGAGAATGTCGCAAAGTATGAGGCTAACTTTACAAGGTTAGCGTGGTATGCTGGAGATTATATACGCAACCCAAGAAGTAAGATTGATCGTTTATTTGATGGGTTAAAACCATTTCTCCGTCGAGCATTAGTCTCACAATCCTTTTCATCGTACGAAGACATTGTCTCATGTGCCATCAAGACCGAAAAGGAATTCTCTAAGTCTTATGACTTTAAAGCAAAGCAAGAAAAGAAGAGACCTGCTGAACAATCTGGGAATGGAAATAAGGGGAAGAAGGGAAAGGTTGAATATCCATCCTGTGGTAAATGCGGGAAGAAACACCCTGGTACTTGCTTGAAGGGAATGAGAGTCTGTTACAAGTGTGGTGAAAAAGGCCACCAAGCTCATAATTTCAAGGGGAAGAAGGAAACTACCAACGTTCAGTGCTACAATTGTAGGGAGATGGGGAATTATGCAAATTCATGTCCTAAGCGTCAGGAGAACTTACCTCATAAAAGGCCAAGGGATCAAGGCCAGGCATATGCTATCACTACTGCTGAGGTAGAAGCTCCGAAAGACGTGGTGGCAGGTAATTTAATGGTTTCCTCAAGTTTAGAAAATGCATTATTTGATTCTGGATCATCGCATTGTTTCATATCTTCCCAGTTTGCTAAGAAAATTAGATATTTCCAATTTGATTTAATAAGGGAGTTGTCAGTTAAAACTCCTAAGGGAAGTATCATTGCAACAAAGTTTTGTGAATCAGTCCCCATTAGAGCACATAAATTTTCTTTATCTGCTAATTTCATCTTCATAACTATGATTGAGTTTGATATAATCCTCGGTATGGACTGGCTTTCGGACTATGATGCGAAGATTTATTGTAAGAAGAAAGAGGTTACGATTCTTGATGATAATGATAAGGAGCACCTTATTTTTAGAGCAGAATCGTCACCACCTAATTCTTATTTAGATCCACCCCCAGTAGCTCAACATAATTCAATTATTGGGGAGGAAGAGAATGAAATAACTGTCGGTGAGGAAAGGAATGTTCAAATAGAGGATGTACCTGTTGTGAAAGATTTTGTAGATGTATTTCCGGAAGATTAACCTGGACATCCTCCAGAACGAGAAGTTGAGTTTTCTATTGATTTGATTCCTGGATCAAGGCCTATATCGAAGACCCCTTATAGAATGGCCACTGTAGAATTAGTCGAACTAAAGAAACAACTAGATGAACTAAGTAATAAGGGATTTATTCGCCCTAGTGTTTCTCCATGGGGAGCCCCTGTTCTTTTGTTAAAAAGAAAGATGGATCTATGAGGCTATGTATCGACTATAGGGAGATCAATGCTATAACGATAAAGAACAAGTATCCCCTACCTCGTATTGATGATTTATTTGACCAACTGCATGGAGCTCAATACCTTTCAAAGATTGACCTTCGATCTGGATACCATCAGTTGTGTGTGAAGAAGGAAGACATTCCGAAAACAGCATTTCGAACTAGGTACGGGCATTACGAGTTTACTGTAATGCCGTTTGGATTGACTAATGCACCCTCTGTATTCATGGATCTAATGAATAGAGTTTTCAAGGAGTATCTCGATGAATTTGTGGTGGTATTTATTGATGATATCTTGGTATACTCCAAAACCTACAAAGATCATGAAAATCACTTGCGCATTATCTTGAAGACTCTGAGGAGGCATGAATTATATGGGAAGTTTAGCAAGTGTGAATTCTGGCTTCAGGAGAATTCTTTTCTTGGCCATATTGTCTCTAAAGATGGAATCTCTGTTGATCCTTCTAAGACCAAGGCAATCCAAGAATGGCCAGCACCTACGAGTATAACTGAGGTACGTAGTTTTATTGGTTTGGCAGGTTATTATCGACGTTTCGTCCAGAATTTTGCCCGATTGGCTAACCCATTAACGAAGCTCACACGTAAAGGGGTTAAATTTGTTTGGACAAAAGAGTGTGAAGAATGTTTCGAAGAACTGAATAGAATATTAGTCAATGCTCCTATATTGACTCTACCATCGGGGAATGATGGGTTCGTTATTTATAGTGATGCATCAAAGAGGGGACTTGGCTGTGTCCTTATGCAGAATGATAGAGTTATTGCCTATGCATCACGACAGTTGAAAATTCATGAACAAAACTATCCTACTCATGATCTTGAGTTAGCAGCTGTGATCTTTGCTTTGAAGATATAGAGGCACTACCTCTATGGGGGAAAATGTGAGATTTATACTGATCACAAGAGTTTGAAGTATATTTTCTCACAAAAAGAACTCAACATGAGGCAAAGGAGATGGCTTGAATTACTCAAGGATTATGATTGTACGATACACTACCACCCGGGGAAAGCAAACAAGGTGGCAGATGCTTTGAGCAGAAAAGACCATGGAGTTTTGAACATGATGAGAATTGAAAGGGATCCAATTTTCATGGATCTAGTGAAGATGGACATGGGAATAACCAGGGAAGGTGAAACATCAATGCTTTTTCAAATGGTTGCCAAACCATCTTTACTAGAAAGGATTAAGAGTTCTCAGACCGATGATGAAGAATTTCAGAAGAAGATTAAAGCTGTGAATGATGGGAGATTGAGAGACTTTGTGTATGAAGATGGGATTTTGAAATTCGGGAAGAGACTTTGTGTTCCCGATTTACCTGATCTAAAAAGGGAATTGCTGGATGATGCTCATAGTTCCAATTTCTCTATACACCCTGGGAGAACCAAAATGTATAGAGATTTGAAGGAACATTTTTGGTGGGACAACATGAAGTGGGAGATTGCTGATTTTGTATCAAGATGTATGGTTTGTCAACAAGTGAAAGCTGGAAGGCAACAGCCTGGAGGAGTCATGCAACCTCTTCCCATACCGGAGTGGAAATGGGACAATATTACGATGGACTTTGTCATGGGGCTACCAATGACTCCTAGAAGGAATGATGCAATATGGGTTATTGTTGATCGTCTTACCAAGTCAGCACATTTTCTTGCTATAAGAGAAGATCTACCCCTGGAACGTCTAGCAAGACTATACATTAATGAAGTTGTGAGACTTCATGGAGTACCCTTATCAATTGTTTCTGATCGTGATCCCCGTTTTACTTCAAGATTCTGGAAAAGTCTTCAGAAATCCCTGGATACTGAACTTCATTTGAGCACTGCTTACCACCCTCAGACAGACGGACAATCAGAACGGACTATTCAAACCTTAGAAGACATGTTGAGATCTTTCTCACTTGACTTTCAGGGTATGTGGGATCGATATTTACCTTTGGTAGAATTTTCTTATAACAATAGCTTCCATTCGAGTATTCAGATGGCACCATATGAAGCGTTATACGGAAAGAGATGTCGTACACCAACCTGTTGGGATGATGTTGGTGAAAGAAAACATGTAGGCCCAGAACTGGTGGAGGAAACGGTGGAAAAGGTGAAAGTAATCCAAAATCACATCAAAGCAGCTCAATGTAGGCAGAAGAGCCATGCCGATAATCGAAGGAAGGATTTGGAATTTCAAGTCGGTGATCATGTTTTTCTGAAGGTATCTCCATGGAAGGGAGTAATACGTTTTGGTAAGAAAGGTAAATTGAGTCCTAGGTACATCGGACCTTTCGAAATTCTAGAATGAATTGGTGTTGTAGCTTACCGATTGGCAATTCCGCCAAGTCTCTCCAAAGTTCACGATGTGTTCCACGTATCTCTATTGAGGAAATACATGCCTGATCCAACGCATGTACTCACCTATGAGGAATTAGAACTGGAACCCGATCATTCTTATTGCGAAGAGCCCGTCAAGATTCTTGATACGAGAGAACAAGTGCTGAGAAACCGGATGACGCGTCTGGTAAAAGTTTTGTGGAGAAACCATAAGATGGAAGAGGCAACGTGGGAACCCGAGGAACTTATGATGAAGAACCACCCGAGTCTTTTTATGCAGTAATACCCTAGAAATTGCGAGGACGCAATTATTTGAAGGAGGGGAGAATGTAACACCCCAAGCTTCTACGATACGCTTCTCTTTGAATAATGTGATAGCGTGTGTTGTACGCAACACCGAGTTCTAACACACCATAACTTATCAAACTAGCCATTATGAATAGTAATAACTACTTTTTGAAATTATTTATATTTTATATTTGAAAATGGACTTCATTTTTGGATTCAGAATATTGAATTTAGCCTAAGGTGAAATTTTGGTACATTTCGGATAACTTTCATATTTTGATGAATAGTGAAAGTTACTAAGTTTTAATTAAAAAAAACTTTTTTAATCAAAATAATTAATAGTGATAAATTATGAATTTGAGTGGTTTTAAAGTATATTTAGAATATATTTTTACCATTTAATATAATGTTGGTCATTGGACATAATTTTACAATTAAACCGAACATAAACGCGTGTCAATCTTTTGATAGTTATTATCTCTTAAAAACACGCTTTTTGTTTTGACAGCGGGAATTAATTTTAAATTAATATCTGCCACTTCTTTGTTTTGAATTTAGTAAAATGGATTCCATATTTGGAATCAGTATGTTCAAATTGTGTAAATAGGTAACTTTTATATTTAGACATTTTGAATAATTACTGCGGTAAATATTTTATTTACCATGGTTAAGGGTAAATCCGGTAAATAAGGGTTAAAAATAATATTATAATAATACTAAATTATCCTAAAACGTGTCTTAACCCTATTGGTTGATACATGGTCGACCATGGGCATCTATGGGTCGATTTTGGGACCCCATGGATCCACTTGTAAGTGATAATGACACTTTATTTTAATTAAGTTAAAATGAATACAAAAATGACATAAGCATATATCTTTTAGAAAAACAATTGTTACATAGGGTTATATATGTTGGATTTTAGATTATAAATATTAATTATAAAGATAAAACGATTTCCTACATAATGATATTTTATTTATAATTTTTAGACATTAAATAATTTATTTTATTTATGACACAATGATGATGCAGTAATTTCTAAAATAGTGAAAAATTAAAATTATTGATATTATAAATACCCAAATAAATATAATATGAAACTTTTAATGAATTAAACTAATTTTCTAGGATAATATGATATATTAGGAGTGATTTAATTGACTTTGTTCGAAGTAATCAATCTGTTATGAGTTTCACAAAAATCAACTATTGAATAGTGTCAAAATTGACATAAAAGAGTTCTTAAAACAAATATTATATTATTAATTGATATTAAATTTTTAAAAATCTAAGGTTCGGCCAAGAGACTTATATAATGATAGGATCATCATTAATGGACCACTTGGGGGTCTCTTGTATGTATATGGTAAGTCTATTAACCATATAATATAAAAATACAAAGAGACATTGTAAAAGTGAAACTAATTAACTTAGAGTTAATACTTAAAGATAAGGTTAATATAAGTACCCAAACCTGTCTAAATTCTATTGGTTGAGTTGTTTTCGACCTATCCCCACCTTAACCTTTGAATAGTCAATTTTTGAGCCATTAGAAACCGAATATGAATTTATTATAAATTAATATTTCTAGCTTTTCCAAAGGTGCCCCTCACCCCTCTTATAAAAAGGCACTCCTCCTCATTTCTTCACACCTCTAAAGCCTTTTGGTTCGGCCAAACTCTGCCCAAATACTCTCCCAACATCCCTCAATACAACCTAGAGGCCTTAGTTTGATCAGAAAGCCAACCTAAGGAGCCCTTTTGATCAAATCAAAAGGAAGAACCCGAAGAAGAGGTAATGATTTCACCACCCTTTTCTAAGTTCATTTCTTCTTCCACTTATTCTTCCTTTGTTCTTACCATTCTAAAATAATAACTCCAGTATATCACATATACTGTGATGTTATTATAAATATGGTACATCCATATTCATTTTCCTAAAACAATAGCTTCCATTCGAGTATTCAGATGACACCATATGAAGCGTTATACGGAAAGAGATGTCGTACACCAACCTGTTGGGATGACGTTGGTGAAAGAAAACTTGTAGGCCCAGAACTGGTGGAGGAAACGGTGGAAAAGGTGAAAGTAATCCAAAATCACATCAAAGCAGCTCAAAGTAGGCAGAAGAGCTGTGCCGATAATCGAAGGAAGGATTTGGAATTTCAAGTCGGTGATCATGTTTTCCTGAAGGTATCTCCGTGGAAGGGAGTCATACGTTTTGGTAAAAAAGGTAAATTGAGTCCCAGGTACATTGGACCTTTCGAAATTCTAGAACGAATTGGGGTTGTAGCTTACCGATTGGCAATGCCGCCAAGTCTCTCCAAAGTTCACGATGTGTTCCACGTATCTCTATTGAGGAAATACATGCCTGATCCAATGCATGTACTCACCTATGAAGAATTAGAACTGGAACCCGATCTGTCTTATTGCGAAGAGCCCATCAAGATTCTTGATACGAGAGAACAAGTGCTGAGAAACCGGAAGACGCGTCTGGTAAAAGTTTTGTGGAGAAACCATAAGATGGAAGAGGCAACGTGGGAACCTGAGGAACTTATGATGAAGAACCACCCGAGTCTTTTTATGCAGTAATACCCTAGAAATTGCGAGGACGCAATTATTTGAAGGAGGGGAGAATGTAACACCCCAATCTTCTACGGTACGTCTCCCTTCGAATAATGCGATAGCGTGTGTTGTACGCAACCTCGAGTTCTAACACACACCACAACTAATTAAACTAACCGTTGTGAATAGTAATACCTACTGTTTGAAATCATATATATTTTATATTTCAAAATGGACTTCATTTTTGGATTCGGAATATCGAAATTAGCCTTGGGTGAAATTTTGGTACTTTTCGGATAACTTTTATATTTTGATGAATAGTGAAAATTACAAAATTTTAATTAAAAACAACTTTTTTAATCAAAATAATTAATAGTGATAAATTGTGAATTTGAGTGGTTTTAAAGTATATTTAGAATATATTTTTACCATTTAATATAATGTTGGTCATTGGACATAATTTTACAATTAAACCGAACATAAACAAGTGTCAATCTTTTTATAGTTATTATCTCTTAAAAACACGCTTTTTGTTTTGACAGCGGGAATTAATTTTAAATTAATTTCTGCCACTTCTGTGTTTTGAATTTAGGAAAATGGATTCCATATTTGGAATCAGGATGTTCAAATTGTGTAAATAGGTAACTTTTATTTTTAGACATTTTGAATAGTTACTGTGGTAAATATTTTATTTACCATGGTTAAAAGGTAAATCCAGTAAATAAGGGTTAAAAAATAATATTATAATAATACAAAATTATCCTAAAACGTGTCCTAACCTTATTGGTGGACACATACCCGACCATGGGAATCCTTGGGTCAATTTGGGGACCCCTTGGAGCCACTTGTATGTGGTAGGGACACATTATATTAATAAAGTTAAAATAAAAATAAAAAAGGCATAAGCTTACATCTTTTAGAAGAAAAATTTTTACATAGGGTTATACATGTTGGATTTTCGATTATAAATATTCATTAGAAAGATAAAACGATTTCCTACATGATGATATTTTATTTATAATTTTTATACATCAAATAAGTTAAATTATTAATGACACAATAATGATACAATGTTTACCTCATTAATAAATCATTGAAATAAATAATATTATAATGATTAAAATATTATCTAAAACCTGTCCAATTATTATTGGTTGATGTTATTTAGAATATTAGTCATCTTATCTTCGACCTCAATGATTTTTGGACCATTATAAACCGAATATAATTATATTATAAAGTAATACTTTCACTCTTTCCTAAAGAGCCCCTCTTCTCCCTTATAAAAGGAGACCACTTCTACTCATTCCTCACACCTCTCAAGCCACTTGGCTCGTCCAAACTCTGCCCAACTAAGCTCCCCACATCCCTCTCCTCCTCCTTGAAGTTTCCCCTTAGGCAGAAAGCATTTCAACAAGTCCTTTGGTTCCAACCAAAGTGAGTTACCTAAATTAAAGGTAACGATTTCTCTTAAATTATTTTCATTTATTTTGCTTCTTCAACCCCCAAACTCTTTTTATTTCCTTTCTTTTGTAACAACACCAGTATCCTCAATATACTAGGATGTTGTTATAATAAGGATTCAAACTACACATACACACAACTCCATCTAATGGATGATGAACATAATGTTTCTGTGGATGGAAAACTAACGCCTCACGAAACGATGATTGTTCAAATACATCTTACCGCCTCTCATGGTGGCCATTATGATGGCACTGTAATTAAATATGATATTAATGATATATATTTTATATATAATCTTTTGTAATTCCATTTTATTTCATACCATTATTCGTTTCATGTTGTATATACATACGATAATTTCATTTGAGGAAGTGCGGACTACCGCCCCCTTAAAATGATATGACTCGTTCATACCACACATGGAACGTATAAAGGATGGTGTTAATGAACTTAAGTAACATATATAAAATATTATATTATACTGGAATAGTAATATACCTATGTATCATTTGGATTCGATTCTTTTAAAATAAAAATTAAATGGAAATAGCGTTCGTGCGTACGTACGGACTACCGTCTCCACGAACGCGATGAGATTCATTCTCCATCGTATCCATTCAAGTATAATTATCATTTAATGATTTAAAAATGATGTTTAAGGACTTGATATCATTCTGGATATGAATAAGATACAACAAACATGACTTATGTAACAAAACATATAAAGAAAATGAGTAAGTTAACACCCGAAACGGCGATAATACTAAGATATTATTATCAAATCAATATTAAAAGATCATATATGATATAATATTAATGTATATGATTCTTGTATAATTTAGTAACAATTATTTCACTATTATAAAGGAGGTTAACCTACCCCAACCAAGGAAAAGTACAAGGTAAGGGTTATTTCACAATCTCTTCATTATCCGAGGTTGTTTATACGTAATAATCTACTGGGATCTCTTTATCATCCACATCCATGTTTCTTAAAAATGTATTTCAAAACATTTTTACTATTTACTAAAATATGAGTTAAAGTCATTTATACCCTTTTTGACTTTTATAAGTGGTTTATAAAGGAATCTTTCCGTCATTTTCAAAACAAGGTCCTTTTTAACCTTTTCGACAGAATTGAGGTAAGAATGTTTTTTTTAACTTATACGGCGGGTGCGGTTATTTTACGTCGTTATAAAATCTTCAATGCTTTCCTTACAATCTTATAAGAATATTTTCAAAGAAAATGTTTTATTTTATATGGAACTTAAATGATTTCAAAATAAAAGAAGATATTTCTTTAAAAAGAATTTTGATTTCATCTATGTCAACATCCTTTGATGGATTTTAAGATTATTTGAAGTTGATTTATTATGATACAAAACTTATATATTGTATTGAAGGTTTTGTGATATGTTTGAATATGGATGTGCTATTTTTATACCATTCATAGTTTATGGTGAAATTATTGACATTTTGTATGCTAGTTTTAATACGAATGTTTATGTTACGTTTAAACCTTTTCATATGGGAATGCATTGGACTTAATAAGTGACGGGTGGAGCCCGCTATAGCTCCTCGATGCATCGGTAGGTCTCATGAGACAAACTAGTGTCTTGGAACAAGGCCTTGACAAAATCTTATTTGTAGTCTTGGCACGAGGCCTTGGCTATGTGGTTATGATAGTCTGGCATTATGCATTCCAACATTATGAAAGTGGTTATTGATATTGCATCCATGTGAATAAGTAAATGGAATTATTTCATTTTACTTTTGCCATACTATGTTGAAGTTCAATTTTAAAAGGCTTTTGTTTTAGTAATTCATTGCCTTAAATGTTTATGATTATTTTGAATGTTCCGCTATATTGTTATCCTTACTGGGCATTTGAGCTCACCCCTTTTGTATGTTTTATTTTTCCCAGTTAGTGAAGAAGTAAATTATGAATGACTTGCAGGGATATTATGAGGGGTTAATAGTGTGGATATGAAGACTTTGTTGTTGTAGTAGTTTTTCACTTTGAAATGTAATGTAAAACTTTATGATTATATCTAGTGTTTCCAAGGCTACTAAACCAATCGGTCTTTCGAGATTTGATCTTTCTTGTGATCATGCCAATGTTATGTAATAAGGCACCGACTCTGGGTAGCTGGGGTCGGGGCGTTACACAATTAATCATTGAGATACCAGTAAGTATCATGATTTGAGATGACATTCTTGGTTTTATGGGATGAGATGGTCTATTTTACAATATCTATTTTAGCGTCTAGACTTCCATATAATGATAGTAGAATAATAGAGACATGCATGTTTTGCGATTCCCTTACCCATTTGGGTTTGGAAGGGGGATGAGATATCCCTAGAAATTATCATTGGTTTTAGATAGAATCCAATTGTGAAGGATCATATTTGGGTGATTAGTGATATACAGAATAAATAGTAACATTTAATCTGTATTAAAAGGTTAAAAAATGTGAAATATCCTGGGGATTTTGTGTCCAAGATATTTTCATACTTCATGGGGTTCCCCTCTTCCATTGTATGTGATGGGTACTTGATGGTCACATACTTGTTTTGGAAAATAACATAAAATTCAATGTGTTCTTATATTAGTTTGAGAATGGATTATCATTCAAAATTTTTTAAATAGATAGAAAGTTGTACATATGATCTTTTGAATATGATATAAAATTATATCTTTATTTTGGATGGTAACGGGAAAATAAATGTCCCTTAGCTTCATTGTCCTATAATAATAGTTATGATTCCTTTATAAAGATGGATCTCTATGAGGATATGTATGGTCATCCATTTAAGACCCACTTGTGCTGGATATAGTTGGAGGAATATTCCATGTTTGTTCTATGTATTTTTTAGGACATGTCATAGATCATATAGTTTATATAAAGGAGATTGATCACATCACAGAGTCTTCATATGTCTTATGTTAACCAACTTCATTAGTTGCAAGAGTTTTAGATCAGAGGGTGGGTGTTTGTAATGTTTCACTTGGAAAGGTACATAATTGGTTGGGTTCACAAAGAATGTTGGAAGAATGTTTTGTTGGACCATTTGAAATCATTGGAAAACTACGAAGACTACCAAATCAATTGGATTTCAATATTAATTGGCACCTATCTAGAACATGTTTCATTTTTTCCCATTTTTAGAGGTGTATATGGAATCCTAACCATGTGATTCAATAGTTTTATTTTGATCTTGATACTAATACACTATGTTTCCATATCAATTTCAAATTTTTGATCACCGAGAGAAGGTGTTATGTGGTAGAATGATTACTGTGGTCTAGGTTTCATATATGTGTTGATGGGATAGCCATGAGATGTGTGAGATGGAATTATTTATGAGATATCCGTTCTAATAAATTTTTTCATGTCCTAGAATATGAGGGAATTCTATTGGTATAAAAAATTTATGTTTAGAAAAATTTAACACATCGTTAAACTTTTCATGTACTCCCTTGGATATTCTTTGTTCAGACTCATTGATTGGGTTTGTTTACAAAATTTTCAGATATTAGGGGCCTTATCATTCGAAATTTTCCTAAATTACAGGGATATTTTCTTCTTCAAATTAACGGATTTTGGATATAAAGGTGGTAATGTGTTTGATGTTCTCTCCCCACGTTTGGGGAATTTCATGTGTTCTTTGTTTTTTTCTCTACTGAGAACTGGAATATTTTCAATGTTTTCGGTGATTTCATGTTCTATTAATATATTTCTCACAATGTAATGGTTTTGGGTAGAATTATTGGTTGAGTTATAGGGAATGATTTTTACAAACTATGAATTTTCTATTCACATCGTGTAATGTATAAAGGTTGGTATTTATAAATAGGTAATATGTTCTTCACAATTTTGGACCGTCACGGAATTCACATCCTATAGTGGGATTAAACATCTTGTAAATCACACGACATAATTTTTAGGCAACTGTACTTGTGTTTATTCTTAATTTTTGTGGGAATCCTCCCTATCTAGACCCAAAACTCACACTAGGAAATGTTTGAGATTTCCCTCACTCTAAATCATTCAGTTGGCATATGATCGTTACTGTTTTTGTGGTGAACTACATCCAACAAGAAAACTTTTTTTTGTAGTTAGTTTTTTTAAATTGAATTTTATGATTTAATGGTTTGGATTAATGACTAGGTAATGGTTTCTATAGCCAAATTTCATTATCATTACGTTCATTGTCTTTTTATGTCCAATATATTGGTCTCCAATCACTTTTTTTAATGGTGGTTATTCTTATACCATTTTGAGGTAGGTGTTTCTACAAAAATGGGTAATTTGATGAATTTATTATAACCATTTATAAATTACATAGTGTAATTCATAGCGTTGAAGTTATTCTTTAATTTACCTATTTGAAAGATAAATTTATTAACGAGGTTTTGATTTAAATGTGGATTTTTTCTGATTGGGAAATAAATTGTTTAATCACTAAAGAAGTTTATCATGGAATTAATAAATTGTTTTTACAAATTCTGATCCTAGTTTGGAAATATAATTTGAATATACTATCTCATTGGAAACCATGGTTGTGTCTGGGAATAGAAATAGGAATCCATTGTGTGTGTGGAGCAACTAGTGGTTGTTTTATAGACAACATTAGACTATGATAGTACTCGAGATCAGTGGAACATATATTTTTTCGGTCTTCGAATGATTTGTTTGTAGTACATAATTATAACAACCCTGCATTTTGTTGCACACTTAAACATGATTTATTACATAAAATTGAAACATGATACAACATAGAGGATCGAGAGGTATATTGTTTTTGGGGCATACGATGATTATATAGTGACTTAAAACATGAAACACAACATCTTTACTAAAAACAACCTTTACTTGACCTCTACATTCAATCGTACTAAGCATTGAGTGGGATAACTTGAGGACATGCTTAGGAAAAGGGTGAGATATAAAGACCAGTAAGGGAGTAAACGTGGAATAACATGATGGAAACAATATATTTTAAGAAATAGGCATATCAATGGAGCATATATCAAACATGAACATAAAGGTATGATATAGAATGATTGTCATAACATGGAAATGTGGAAACAAAACTTATCATAGTATTACCATAAGCCAAGGATCATTGAAAATGGAGCACGTGTAAACCCTAATTGCACTTGAATTATCATTATTAAATCCTCATTTCACGTTACATATCATTATATTAATCTTTATCTAATGCATTGGAGTGATATCAAGGCGCACCCTTCTTAAACATTTCATTTGATGAAAAAGTGTGCCACATGGATCATATAACATAGATTCATTAAAAATCGTCATTTATTACATGATAATGGAATGTGGAATTTATACATGAAACTCCATAATCATTATGTAATTATGTATAGAGGCTAATAAAATTTATTGATAAATGGGCATGGTATTCACTACACAATGACAATGGCTTGGGAAATCATGGTGCAATTTTGACAGCAAAACGGTGTGACATAAGAATTCATAAAAATGGTTGATAAGGGATAAAGGGGTGTCTCATAATATTTATATGAAGTGGGAAGTATGGGGGGTCATATTGAAACATGTCCCAATATATGTAATGTAATTTATACTCATAATAAAAAATAAATTATTGAATGTAAATGAGTAGAGATAATTTCATTACGGAATTTCGGCATGGTAAACAGTGTAAATTGATGGAATTAGTGAGATAAAAACGGGTCTCTCATCACTCAAACATAAATAGGGATATATGGTGGATGTGAAAAATCATATCCCAATATTTTTAATTGAAAATAAATATGGAATAACAAATAATGAAATTTGATCAAAAATGAGAAAGGAAGAAATCCCTTACATGGAACTGTGATGCCAAAGGCTTGGGAGGGTCATTAGATAGGATTACTGGATTCTTGGGTCACCATGGGAGTATTATAGATATAGGAAGGATTGGTTTGTCGAGGTCTAAGGTTTTTGAGTAAAGAGGAAGTGGGAGCTCGGGTGGGTTTGTTAAGAAAAGAGAGGGATTTATTTATTATTTTGGTTTGGGATACAACACATTAAACTAGTCAAAACCACAAATCAACCCATGTTTTCATCCCATGGTTTTATCCAAAGTTGAGTGGAAAACAATATTATATAAGGCCAGTGTCTGATATTCTTAAAATAATAGGGTTTCTTATGTGGAGTTGAGTCACCGTCTCAAGGACATCAATTTAAAAAGCTAAAATGCTTTATAAGTCATAGAGGTTCAAATAAAGCTTTGTAAGATAAATAAAATAACCATAAAATCACATTATTTTAATTATAAAACACATATTTGACGAAAATAAAGTTTTTAGTATTTTATTACATCACTATTGGGTCAATATGTTGTCATAGAACAAATTATATATTTAAACGGTATTTAATTATTACCCAAAACTTTTACAGTCTTAGAAAATTATGGAAAACATACATTTGGATAATTCCAACGCCATGATTTGAAAAATAATATTCATTTTACCTAAATAATTTTATAAATAAGTGAAATTTTAGTTTTCAAATAAATACTGTGATTTATCGAAATACATGGGTTTTGACAGGAATAGATTTCAATCCTTAATAAAAATAAAAATTGTATTCATAAAAATTATACAATCATTAATATTTAATAATAATTAATTTAGAAATAATATTTTATTAAAATATTATTTAATATAAAAAATATATTAATTCATCAAAATAAATTTCTTAATTGAATATTAACTGGAAATAATATCTGTCCTTTAAAAACCATTAACTATGTAACAATAATAATATTGGTATATTTTTTATTCTATGGAAAAATAATGCACATAATCATAGACCTAGGTTCTTATTACATAACCCCTTAAAACACCAATATAAGAATTAAGGGTAAGATGTGTGATGATGACAGACTCTTGGGCTAGCTCGGATAACATCGCTCTGTTGGTAATCTCTTTCATAATCCACTTATCACAAAGACGGTTCTTCTCAAGATTAACATGTTCAAACTCGGATTGGGATTGGTCAAGAGAGAATCCCAATGATTCCACATCCTTTTAGAGATCTGACAAATGGGCTTCATATGGAGAAATTTTACTGGATGCGTCCATCTTTTCCTTTGTCTTAGTATGTTTAATTTGTTAAAGCCATATATTTGTACAAATCATGCGATCATTGTTCAATGGCTATATAATCAATGATAACAATTCATAAAGGTATTTTGAAATCCAAAAACATAAAACCAAAGAAGATAAAATGTTTTATATATCACATTTACATAATAACACATTTAATTAGATCAAGATAAATTTTTATTAATGAATGATTAGGTCGTTACAATCTTTCCCCTTAAGAAATTTCACCCTAGAAATTTCCTTTTCCCACAAAAAAAACAATTATTGTAACTCCGCTTCATCACATCCGATTATTCACATGTTTCTTTTTCAAAGTTGTTCTTTCACCACAACACTTTAACAAGGGTTATTGAGTTGTTTCGTAGAACATTTTCCCTAAGATCTAGGATCATAAAAGGCTTCTCTTCGTAGAAGAGGTCATTATTCAATAAAAGAACCTCTGGATTGAGTACATACGATGGGTTAGGTATCCACATCCTCAAGAGTGACACATGTAATAAATAATATACTTGAGAGAGCTTCGGTGGTAGTACTAGTTGATCGGCCATTGCTTCAATGCGATCAAAGATCTCAAAATGGTTGATGTACCTCAGACTAATATTTCCATTCATCCAAATTCTTGTAACCGTCTTCCATAGCGATATGTGGGGGAATACCATGTCTCTGACATCAAACTCCTGGTCTTGTTAATGATTATCAGCATAGCACATTTTTCGAATCTGACCCCCTTTAATGTGATACCGTATGGTCTTAACCTTCTCCACCATTTCATCGGCCATCTTTAGACCTAGGAGTTTTCACTCCCCAGCTTCATTCCAACATGCAAGTGTTCTGCCCCTCTCCCCATATAGGTCTTCATAAGGATCCATTTGGTTTCAGTAGTGGTAACTTTTGTTATAATAGTACTCAAACATAGGAATATGTTGATCCAATATTCTTTTTAAGTCCATTGAGAATTCTCTACATGCCCCCAAGTGTTTGGATAGTCCACTCAGATTGTCTATTAGTCTGAGAATAATAAGTCACACTGAATTTCATATCAGTATCCAGAGCATGTTAATGTCTCTTCAAAAATATATAGGTGAATCATGGATCTTGGTAGGATACAATAGAGAGTTGTACTCCATACTGCCTTTCATCATCGCTGATGTATATCCATTCCAGTTGATTCAGTGAGAAATTATCTCAAATTTCAATGAAGTGTGCAGTATTTATAATGCAATCCACAACAACCTAGATTACATTTTATTCCATTCGATTTATTTATAAGTCTAGTGACAACGTATATGGTGATGTTGTCCTATTTCCATGCTATTATGGGTAATGGTTTCTTTATCCCCTTAAACATTTGTCTATCTACTTTCACATGATGACATACCAGGAACATTGATTTATACTCATTGATCTTCTTCTTCATGTTATCCCACCAATAATGCTCTTAGAGGTCTTGATACCTATTTTTATTTCTGGGGTGGATGGATAAAATTGAACTATGTGCATCATCCAAACATTCTTTCTTTATGTATGTATTTGATAGAACACATTGTCCTTTCACAAATCTCAAAATTACATCTCCATTAATATTAAACTCTGAGTATTTACAATTTTTGATAGTTTCCACATTCTTTTTAATTCCCACATCATCCTTTAGAGAATATTTTAATCTTTCCAAAAGAGATCGTTGAGAAATAATTTTTGAAAGGATTAATGATGTTATCGTCTTTATGATTCCTATGTCAATCATCATGAAATCTAAGAATATTGGATCCTTTTTAATTCTCGAAAATGATAGAATGCTTTGTCCCTTTCTACATAGAAAATTTCCCACCTTGTTAACTTTCCCATGGTGGTAATGGATTGAGCAGTCATAGTTTTTTGGTCAGCTATAACTTACTTAATTGGTGCATATTCAACTCATTTTGTGTGAATATATACTTGCGGGTTTTGCGGTCCATATATATTTCTCACTTCTCTCCAAAGAGTTAATGCCGCCTAATTTTGAAAGCATATATCACTTCAACTAACTCTAGATCATGTTTTGTATATTTATTCTCATGAAAATTCAATTTCCTTGAAACATAGGTAATGAATTTTTCATTTTTCATCAACAAAGATCCCAATCCCTTCTTTGAAGCATCAATAAATACCACGAAAACTTTCTCTACGTGTGGGTAATATGAGCAACAACGTAGTGATAATCCCCTTTTTAACTCCTTGAAGTATTCCTTAAATTAATCAGTACATGAAAACATCAATCCCATCTGAGTTAGCTTGGTAAGAGGGTTTGACAATTGTGATAAATTTCTAACAAATTGGCGATAATATCCTGCTAAACCCAAGAAGCTATAGATATCGGTTACTAATGTTGGCCTCGTCCATCCCTCAGTTTCATTTATCTTGGAGGGATCCATAGATATCCCATTTCTTGGGTTGATTTGACCCCATAATGATACCTCCTTCAACCAGAACACACAGATTTTTTACTTTTCATAGAGCTTGTCCTTTCACAAGTTCTCTAGTACAGTTCATAGATTCTCCTCATACTCCTCTCGGTATTGGAGTATATTAGAATATATTATATAAATACTAACAAAAATATGTCGAGGTTATCTCAAATGACTACTCATCATGCCTGTGAAGATTTTTGGATCATTAGTGTTCCTAAAGGAATTACAATAAATTAAAAGTGCCTGTACATTGTATGAAAAGATGTCTTGGGGATATCCCTCTTTTTCATGCTTACTTGGTAATATCTCTACCGCAAATATTCCTTCGATAAGTATTGTGCTCCACGTATCTGATCGAATAAGGGATCAATTTGTGGCTGTCAATACGTGTTCTTTATCTTGTTTTTTTGAGCTCATGATAATCAATGAAAAGGCGTATTGACCCATCCTTCTTCTTGGTGAAGAGGACTGGAGCACCCCATGGTGAATCAATTGGGTGTATAATATAAGGCCCTGACCTTAAACCTTAATTAATATTGAATTAAATGAATAATTCCCATAGAGGATCTTTTCAGGTTTAGAGTTTTAGAGAATTAAACATAACTATTTCATCTCAAATGATTACAAAGTAGAAACTTCTACTAAGTTTCCATAAAATAAAAACTCTTAAAAATAAACATTTCTAGTTCCATGTTTTAGGTAGAATGACTTTTCCTTGATCCCATCCTTGACACTATTCCACGTTAAGTCCGGTGAAAAACATTTCAAAAACATGGGATGAGCATAAAAAGCTCAGTAAGGGATACACAAAGAATGAAAACTGTTAGTTTTTCAAAACAACAAGTAAACCATGTTTACTTTATCAAAGTAATACTTTTCACCTTTTCGAAGTAGTAAAAACTCTTCACTGAATAGAATTTCATTACTTACCCTTCAGTAACCAAAAGATTACCATAAAACCCATATTAATATCACATAACATATAAAGGTAACTTGGGACATAAACATACATAAGTGGAATAACCATACGGTCCACTTCCACACATACTTAATGGAATATCCATACGGCCGACTTCCACACATACTTAATGGAATAGCCATACGGCCGACTTCCATACCCAATGCATTGGAGGTTATAACGTAACCACCCGTCCTGGTATTCACGGCACCACCCGTCATATGGTTTGTCACGTAACCACCTATAAAATGTCCAAGTTCCATCATTACACATAAAATATTTAAAATATAATCATTTCAATAACAACATTTCATTTTCAATCAAAATAATTAATTCCACAATATTGAATTAATCAATCCATTTTCAAAAATCATTTAAAAGAGATTTTTGAATCAAAGTGTCACATACCACATTGATGATTTTATTGGAATTATAATTTTTAAAACATTAATTTCCATATAAATAAATACTGAAAACCACTTTGAAAACATGTACATTAAAGATAAGGGTTTAGAATAATAAATCTTTAAAACATTTAAAACGATATTTTTGTTAAAGAGTTTTTAACAAAATGAGAGACTCTTGATTACAAATAATTCTGGAATAACATTTAATCTGAACGTTATAATATCATGAGAACAAATGGATTCATGATATAATATGTCAAAGGACAGTATACAAACCATATAAGAGTGAATTGGTGCATAACAACAATGAAGTCTCAATGGAAATGTAAATTGAGATGAAATCCATTATAAAGATGGTATAATTAAATTGAGGATAAATATATCAAATAATTATGTGTGAGAAATATAAATACAGACAATATAAGAGGATATTAAGCGTGAAAAAATCATAGGTAATTCACACATATTCATAGGATGACATGTTCAAGAAGTACAAGTTGAACCCAAAGAAATCGAAATTGGGTTAAGAAGTACCCTTGTAAAAGTTTGACAGCCTAACAGCGTCACTTCAAAATTCATAAAATTAGTCGATGAGAGAGTGAATGGTATCTCATAACATGTTCATAAACTTTACATCATTAAGGATATAGAAGAACATATCCCAACATAATAATATGTAAATTAAAATACATACCAAAAGAAGTCTTTTAAAAAGAGGAGGGTGAAAGGTCCCCTTACCGAGTTGGGTAACTTTCGAAACGTACATCCAAAGGAAGAAGGGTCATACAATGAATATGTAAATACACATAAATGATATTAAACTATCCAAAGTGTATAATAATGGGCAGTACATACACCACTCAAAGGAAATAGTGGAAAACGTAGCATAAATGTCACAGGAATAAAAGTGAGACGAAAAATCCCTTAGGAAAACTCGGCAGCCTAACGGAGCCACTTAAAAGTTCCAAAAATGGATTTATGATATCAAATAGGGTCTCTCATAATATGACCATAAAATTACAGTATGATGAATATAAATGAACATCCCCAAACATAATAAAGATGAGCTTTAAAAGAAATGACATAAAAGAGAGTACTTAAAAAGAAAGAGAGGAGTAGGATCCCTTACCTCGTGTCCGACATGACTCGATCGTTCTTTAAGCTCCTGAATAATAAAATTTCGTAAATTTATAATTTCTTAAGGACTTCCTTTATTTATTATTATTCATTTCATATAAAATATTATAATGTTATAACAATTGGTTAATAAAGTGAGTTCGTATCAGACGTTTTTGTCGATGTTCAGTACATGAGTAAAAATTGAACTTGTTGGAAAAGAATTTTCCATGTATTTATAGGTATATCATCTCCAGAGTAGTATTTATGTTTTAAATATCATATATATCCTGTATATATTCATTTTATACTATTCCATAGAATTTGGAGATAAAAAAATTAAAAGCAATGTTCATGGAGACGGTAGGCCGTACGTACGCATGAATGCTACTTTCATTTTTTTCCATATTAATGGAATTAAAACAAAATGAGAGACATATCTATTATAAATCCATAATGATACCCATCATTTAGATTTAATATATTACATATATATCCATTATATATATGTACTTATAATAGTACATATCATTTGGAGATAAAAATGAAATGTACCGTTCATGGAGACGGTAAGCCGTACGTACGCATGAACACTACATTCATTTCTTTTTTTTTAGTATTCAATTGAATGAAATAATAAAGATATAAAGGTATAATATATTTCTAGTCGGATAACATATGTAATACAATTAATTCCATCCTTTATACGTTCCACATATGACATTAACGAATCAAATCACTTTGAGGGGGCGGTAGTCCGCACTTCCTAAAATGAAGATATCACGTTTACCAATAATGGAAACCATAAAGGTATGACATAAATGAAAAATACAGATTATTAAGGAAAAAATAAACATATAATATAACATATATAAATATAGTGACATCTTAATGGCCACATTTTAAAGTGTTAAAAGAATGTTGAACAATCATCGTTTCGGGAGGCAGAAATTTGCCATCCACAGAAACAGTATGGTCTTTAACCATTAGATGAAGGTGTGTGTAAGTGTAGCTCGAATACTTCTTATAAAAACAACCTAGTATATTTAAGATACTGTATTTGTTACAAAATAAATGAATAAAAAGAGTTTATGGGGTTGGAGAAGAAAAATAAAACAAAAGGACACAAGTGAAGACATTACCTTTAAATCGGGTAACTTCCTTTGATTTGAGCTCAAAGGCTTCATTGGAAAGGATTCTGCCCAAGTGAGGCTTCAAGGAGTTAGAGTGGGATTTGGAGAGACTAAATGGGCAGGGTTTCACCGAGCCAATGGCTTTGAAAGTGTGGGTAAAGTGGTAGAGGTGGGGGCCTTTTATAAGAGGAGAGGAGGGGCACTCTTGGAATGGTATAAAATGTAACTTTATTTTCAAATGCGTTTCAGATTTTAATGGTTCCACATAGATGTCTTTCGAGTATAAGGTGATAAGGGTTCGAATTCCACCCATAAAATTGGTTTTGGACATGTTTATGTCTTAGATTTTACATTGTCTTTCCATTTTAATTAAATCGTTAAATAATGAGGTCATCGCTGCATCATCATGATGTCATACATAATTTAATTTATTTAATGTCTAAAAATTATACAAAAAATACTAAGATGTAGGAAATATTTTTAGCTTTACAATGAATATTTATAGTCCAAAGGATTATTTATGTAGACAAAATTTAAAATATTTTACTTAGGTGATACATTCATTCTTACATTTATCATTCTTTAAAAATAAAAAGATAAAAAGTAAATTTCTCACAAAAGTGATTCGAGGGGGCCCCCAAGTTTGGCACAAGGCATCCCATGGTCGGCCATGAGACAAAAGGTAGCCATAGGACATATTTTTTGGTCATTTGTTATTATTATGATATTATCTTATTATCTTTAACTACCTGATTACTCATTAATCAAGATAATTAAAGATAATTACCGCCGTTACTATTCATAATGTCCAAAAACAAGAGTCTTAATTACATAATTTGGACCTTCTGATTCCAAATATGTAATTCATTTTACTAAATTGAAAACACATAAATTGCAATAATTAATTTCAGAAAACTTCCCGTTGTCAAAACAAATAGCGGGTTTTTTAGAAACAATATTTAAGAAAATTTTGGCACTTGTTTATGCATAATTCCAAAGTGAAATTAATCCCAATGACCTCATTTAATTACATGGTAAAAATATATTCTAATTATAATTTAACACAAATTAAGAAGATAATATAACCATATAATTAAATTATATGAAAACGCTGTTTTGATTTAAAATGCAGTATTTTTCACTATTCATTGAAAAATGAACATTGTCAGAAAAATACCAAAAATTAACCCAAGGTAAATTTCAATGTCCCAATCATAAATAATATGTTTATTTTGAAAAAAATAGTTTATAAAATTTTCAAATAGTGTATTTGAAGGGGTTCTCCATCAAAAGGCGGTTAATCGACCATTTAAAGAATATTAGTATGTTTACTCTTAAAAAATGGATTCATTCGCATTTTTAATCCTCTAACATTTATTGTAAAGAGTAAAAATACTTGAAAAACATATATAATCATTTTTTAGTTAGTTCTGATCATTCCCTCCACTACAACGGCTAGGCGTTAACTACCATTTAAAATAATATTATTTTATTATTAGAGTGCAACGTAAGATTCCCAAGAAACTCGTTGTTGCGTATTGGGTACGCCATCGAGCATAACATCCACTTTAAAGTAATATTAATATTTTATTCAAACATATGGATAAATATAAAGATGTCATATTCTTTATTTACCTGGGGTCTTACATCCTTCCCCCCGTTTGGGAATTGCATCCTCGCAATTTTAAAATTGAGCTTGGAAATATCCTTGAAAGTCCCACATCAGAACAATAGTCGGTAAAAAAATCACTTTAAAATAAAGAAAGATAAGTAAAAAGGTCACCCAAGTTAACCCATACTAGGATTCCAAGTATGAAAATATGGAAATGGAGGAAAAAACAAAGGGTCATGTTCTGCTGGAGAGTGATAAAAAACATGTTTAGGAGAATGTTAACCATAAGACAATCACGAACTTGTGATGGGTTAAATGGTATTCGATTCCCTAGTAGGAAAGGTTAATATACAACATATTTGTTTTAAGTTACTTTTTATTGAGGAATTTATTCATAATGAAACATAATAACTTATCATGTTGTCTTTCAACTTTTATTAGATTCCTTACACTAACTCATATTTTCTCCAAAAGACGAATATTTAGGAAGACTTGTTCACATTAAGAGTACAATAATCAACTTCTAGAGAATCACCTAATCCACAAAAGAGAACTATATACTTCCCATGTCTTTAGACTTTAACCAAAACCAAAACCAAAAAGGTTAGTACAAGATCAGATAATCCAGAAAAGCATAACACTTTATAAAAAGAAAATATATTCTTATTCTCCAAAATTTGTCCAACAAAACCCAAAGTTCAACGAGGACCATTCGATAAACAATTTGTCCATAAAATTCTTCAAGGTAAACCAAAATAATATTGAAACCCAAATATTTTAAGGATTTAGTCACATAGTCTTCCATGTTAAATCGTAACATTTATCTCCAAACAACATCAGTTGCTCTTAATGTCTCGTATTGAAAAGTGAATAACCAAATCACATATCCTCCATGATAGGTTAATAAATTTCCATAGATAACCCAAAATCAACTTACTCTTAATTCCTAAAATCATCTAACTAAAAAGAATTAGTCAAACAAACCAGGGACTTCACGTAGTCCATTGGTAGGTGATAAATACCAGTCGCACTTTGGTTGTGGGTTCGATTCCCGCAGCTTTGTCTGACGCGACGGGTTGTCACATGGTCAGCGTGTTGTCCTTTTTCCAAAACTATATAATTTTAAAACATTCCCCAAAACGAGATAAAATCATCAAAAATGATCATAACATATTTTAACCTCATGTTTATCTCATGCCTTTCATTTTCCAGCAAATCATATAATAACCCATAATTACCTCAAAAGTAAGGATCATATAAACTCTAATGGTTACCTTTATAATTATTATCTGAACTTCCACATTGATTGGTCATCTCGTACATGATACATTACGGAACATACCAAGGTTCAAGTGGTTGATCATGACTCCTTGATAGTTGGTTTAGAACAACCACGAGTTTCCTCATTGAATCCCCCATTTTATCTAGTATCATAAATTGAGAACCACCACAGTTTCCTTCAAACTTGTTGTCTCTTTGGTGCCTGCTATATCCATCCATTGACTAAAAACAGAAAGGTCAGTGTGAGTATATCAACAAAACCATCATGTACTAATGATGAAGATAAACACTATTATATACTTAGTCATTCACTTTATCTAAAACAAGCACTCTTTCTAAAATCCTAACCATTATGGTAATGTCACTTATTCTTAGAGGATACCATAACCTCTAAAGTTATCTAAACCGACCTTTGATACCAACTATAAGGCCTTGACCTTAAACCTTACATAATATTGAATTAAATTAATAATTCACATTGAGGATCTTTTCAGGTTTAGATTTTTAGAGAATAAGAACATAACTGTTACATCTCAAAAGATTACAAAGTAGAAACTTCTACTAAGTTTCCATAAAATAAAAACTCTTAAAAAGAAACATGTCTAGTTCCATGTTTTAGGTAGCATGACTTTCCCTTGATCCCATCCTTGACCCTATTCCACGTTAAGTCCTGTAAAAAACATTTCAAAAACTTGGGATGGGCATAAAAAGCTCAGTAAGGGATACACAAATAATGAAAACTATTAGTTTTTCAAAACAACATGTAAAACATGTATACTTTATCAAAGTAATACTTTTCACCTTTTCGAATTTGTAAAAACTCTTAACTGAATAAATGTTCATTACTTACCCTTTAGTAACCAAAAGATTACCATAAACCCATATAATGATCACATGACATATAAAGGTAACTTGGGACATAAACATACTTAAGTGGAATAACCATACGGTCCACTTCCACACATACTTAATGGAATAGCCATACAACCGACTTCCAAACATACTTAATGGATTAGCCATACAGCCGACTTCCATACCCAATGCATAGGAGGTTATAACGTAACCACTCGTCCTAGTATTCACGGCACCACCCGTCATATGGTTTATCACGTAACCACCCGTAAAATGTCCAAGTACCATCATTACACATAAAATATTTAAAATATAAACATTTCAATAACATCATTTCTTTTTAAATCAAAATAATTAATTCCATTATATTGAATTAATCAATCCATTTTCAAAAATCATTTAAAAGAGATTTTTGAATCAAAGTTTCCCATACCACATTGATGATTTTATTGGAATTATAATTTTTAAAACATTAATGTCCATCTAAATAAATACTGAAAACCACTTTGAAAACATGGACATTAAAGATAAGGTTTTAGAATAATAAATCTTTAAAACATTTAAAACGATATTTTTGTTAAAGAGTTTTTAACAAAATGAGAGACTCTTGAATACAAATAATTGCGTAATAACATTTAATCCAAACTTTATAATATCATGAGAACAAAGGGATTCATGATATAATATGTCAAAGGAAAGTATACACCCCATAGAAGAGTTAATTGGTGCATAACACCAATGAAGTCTCAATGGAAATGTAAATTGAGATGAAATCCATTATAAAGATGGTATCCTTAAATTAAGGATAAATCTATCAAATAATTATGTGTGAGAAATATAAATTCACCCAATATAAGTGGATATTTAGTGTGAAACAATCATAGGTCATTCACACATATTCATAGGATGACATGTTCAAGAAGTACAAGTTGAACCCAAAGAAATCGAAATTGGGTTAAGACGTTCCCTTGTAAAAGTTTGACAGCCTAACAACGTCACTTTAAAATTCAGAAAATTAGTCGATGAGAGAGTGAATGGTATCTCATCATATGGACATAAACTTTACATAATTAAGTATATAGAAGAACATATCCCAACACAATAAGATTTAAATTATATGTCATAACAAAAAAATTCTTTTAAAAAGAGGAGGGTGAAAGGTCCCCTTACCGAGTTTGGTAACTTTCGAAACGTACACCCCATGGAAGAAGGGTCATACAATGAAGATATAAATACCCATAAATGATATTATACTATAAAAAGTGTATAATAATGGGATGTACATACACCACTCAAAGGAAATAGTGGCAAACGTAGCATAAATGTCACGGGAATAAAAGTGAGATGAAAAATCCCTTACAAAAACTCGGCAGCCTAATGGCGCCACTTAAAACTTCCAAAAATGGATTTATGATATCAAATAGGGTCTCTAAAAATATGAGCATAATATTACAGTATTAGGAATATAAAAGAACATCCCCAAACATAAGAAAGATGAGCTTTAAAATAAATGAAATAAAAGAGAGTACTTAAAAAGAAAGAGAGGAGTAGGATCCCTTACCTCGTGTCTGACATGACTCGATCATTCTTTAATCTCCTAAATAATAAAATTTGGTCAATTTATAATTTCAGAAGGACCTCCTTTAAATATTATTATTCAGTTCATATCACATATTATAATGTTATAATAATTGGTTAATAAAGTGAGTTCGTATCAGACGTTTTTGTCGATGTTTAGTACATTAGTAAAAATAAAACTTGTTGGAAAATAATTTTCCATGTAGTTATAGGTACATCATCTCCAGAACAGTATTTGTGTTTTAAATATCATATATATCTAGTATATATTCATTTTTTACTATTCCATAGCATTTGGAGATAAAAAAATTAAAAGCACCGTTCATGGAGACGGTAGGCCGTATGTACGCATGAACGCTACTTTCATTTTTTTCATATTAATGGAATTAAAACAAAATGAGAGATATATATATTATAATTCCATAATGATACCCATAATTTAGATGTAATATATTACATATATATCGATTATATATATGTACTTATAATAGTACATAACATTTGGAGATAAGAAAAGAAATGTACCGTTCATGGAGACGGTAAGTCGTACGTACGCATGAACACTACATTCATTTATTGTTTTTTTTGTATTCAATTGAATTAAATAATAAATATATAAAGGTATACTATAATTCTAGTATGATAACATATTTAATACAATTAATTCCATCCTTTATGTGTCCCACATATGGCATTAACGAATCAAATCACTTTGATGGGGCGGTAGTCCGCACTTCCTAAAATGAAGATATCGCGTTTACCCATAATGGAAACCATAAAGGTATGCCATAAATGAAAAATAAAGAAGCTTAAGGAAACAATAAACATAATATATATCATATATAAATATAGTTACATCTTAATGTACACCTTTTAAGGTGTTAAAAGAATGTTGAACAATCATCGTTTCGGGAGGCAGAAATTCGCCATCCATGGAAACAGTTTGTTCTTTAACCATTAGATGTAGGTGTATGTAAGTGTAGCTCGAATCCTTATTATAAAAACATCCTAGTATATTTAAGATACTGTATTTGTTACAAAATAAATTAATAAAAAGAGTTTAGGGGGTGGGAGAAGCAAAATAATACAAAAGGACACAAGTGAAGACATTACCTTTAAATAGGGTAACTTCTTTTGATTTGAGCTCAAAGGCTTCATTGGAAGGGATTATTCCCAAGTGAGGCTTCAAGGAGTTATATAGGTATGTGGAGAGATGAAATTGGAAGGGGTTTTCCAATTAAAAGGCTTTGGAAGTGTGGGTAAAGAGGTAGAGGTGGGGGCCTTTTATAATAGGAGAGGAGGGGCACTCTTGTAAAGGTATAAAATGTAACTATATTTTCAAATGAGTTTCGGATTTTAATGGTCCCACATTGATGTGTTTCTAGGATAAGGTGATAAGGGTTCTAAATACACCCATACAATAGGTTTTGGACATGTGTAGGTCTTAGATTTTACATTATATTTACATTTTATTTAAATCGTTAAATAATGAGGTCATCGCTGCATCATCATGATGTCATAACTAATTTCATTTATTTAATGTCTAAAAATTATAAAAAAATACTATTATGTAGGAAATCTTTTTATCTTTCCAATGAATATTTATAATCCAAAATATCATTTATGTTGACAAAATTAAAAATATTTCACTTAGGTGATACATTCTTTGTTACATTTAACATTCTTTAAAAATAAAAAGATAAAAAGTCACTTTCTCAAAAAAGTGATTCCATGGGGCCCCCAAGTTTGGAACAAGGAGTCCCATGGTCGGCCATGAGACAACCAGTATCCTTAGTACACATTTTGTGGTAATTTATTATTATTATGATATTATCTTATTATCTTTAACTACCTGATTACTCATTAATCAAGATAATTAAAGATAATTAACGTCGTTACTATTCATAATGTTCAAAAACAAAAGAGTCTTAATTACATAATTTGGAACCTCTGATTACAAATATTTAATTCATTTTACCAAATTCCAAACACATAAATTGCAATAATTAATTTAAAAAACGTCCCGTTGTCAAAACAAATAGCGGGTTTTTTTAGAAACAATATTTATGAAAAGTTTGGCACTTGTTTATGCCTAATTCCAAAGTGAAATTAATCCCAATGACCATAATTGAATTACATGGTAAAAATATATTATAATTACACTTTAAAACAAATTATGAAGATAATATATCCATATAATTAAATTAATATGAAAAAGCAGTTTTGATGTAAAATGCAGTATTTTTCACTATTCATTGAAAAATGAACATTGTCAGAAAAATACCAAAAATTAACCCAAGGTAAATTCCAATGTCCCAATCATAAATAAAATGTTTATTTTGAAAAATAGAGCTTATAAAAGTTTCAAAATGTGGATTTAAAAGGGGTTTTCCATCAAATGGTGGTTAATCGACCTTTTAAAGAATGTTAGATTGTTTACGCTTAAAAAATGGATTCATTTGAATTTTTAATCCTCTAACATTTATTGTAACGAGTAAAAATATTTGAAAAACATATATAATAATTTTTGAGTTAGTTCTGTTCATTCCCGCCATTACAACGGCTATGCGTTAACTACCATTTAAAATAATATTATTTTATTATTAGAGTGCAACGTACGATTCCCAAGAAACTCGTTGTTGCGTATTGAGTACGCCATTGAGCATAGAATCCACTTTAAAGTAATATTAATATTTTATTCACAAATATGGATAAATATAAAGATGAAATATTCTTTATTTACCTGCGGTGTTACATATAAACCCTTTATCCATATTCTCTTGTATTTGTTTCTTCAACTCCATAGGCTCTACAAAAACCATTATATACAGATTCTTGGATAATGGATACACCCCAATTATAATATCAATTGAGAATACAACATCTCTTCGAGGAGAAAGACCATGTATTTAATTGGGAAACACTTCAGGGAATTCCATCACAATAGGCATTTCTTCATGGATGGTCGCTTCCTTAGACTCAATCATCTTAAAGAAATATGCATTATCATAGGGAAATAATATCCACACTATAGATGACGGTTCTAAATAAGATTAATTTTCCTCCTTCGACATCTATATAATTGGGGGTTTGTTAACCATATGGAGAGTGATTTATCTCACACAGTAATTTATGTTGGATCTGTATAAGGGAATCCAATATATGCTGATAATTTCATCAAATTCAACCCTAGAAACTATGAAGAGGATTTATGGGATGATCAATCCATAAATTATAACATGGAGGAGTTATATTCAATGGATTCAATTATTTCCCCAACTGACGTACTCACCAAAATCATTACTTCCATGATTTGGGGTTGTGTTGGGACAGTTCTTCTAAATTGTCTAGATATAAAATAATGCATAAAACCAGAATCAAAAAGTATGTTCTCTATTATTGAATGAATAACTAGCATACCTATCAGCACTTCATTTTTGGTGTTCACTTCAGCAGTAGTGATGGAAAAAACTCACCCTTTCTTCCTTGGAGGTTGTTGGTTGCCTCTATAAACCCTTGACTTAGGGAACTGAATTGCAAGGTGCCTTGGTTATTTGTAGTTGAAGAAATGACCCATATTATGAGGGTAAGATGGAGCTTTCCACTCCTCTGTCACAAACACATGTTTTTTTGTTATCATTTAATGGATAGGTTCTCTTCGCTTCCACACCTAATCATTTCCCTGTCCCCTTTAGGAAATTTTCAGGGTGCTTATTTCTGCTCTCAAGCGGGGTATTAGATTTCCATTGCACTATTCTATTTATCAATTAGACCACCTGAATTTAAGTCCACCTTTTGCTTCTTATCCACCTGATACCCCTGTGATTCACAGATCTCCATTTTGACCTTAAGGGCACGTCAGACAATTTCCTCATAGCTATCGAAGTCACGGATCACCATGGATTTCAGTAGGCTGGGTTTCAGCCCACAAAAGAAACGATCAACCTTGAATAAGGGGGTAACGACAAAGCTAGTGGAATATCATGAAATCCTTGTGAATTTATCCTTGTATGCTATGATGGATTCATTGTATTTTTTCTTCATGTAATGAAAGTCCCTTTCCATCTTAAATTGGAGGGTGTGTAGAAAATATTTATCTAAAAACATTTTTCGTAAATCCTTTCATTCCAACAACTCAATCTCCTCCTATGTCTTTGTATTTTTTATCATTTTCCACCATTGATTATCTTTACACTCCATACTATAACCATACCTAGGAGTTGTCCATTATTCAGAACATTGAATGATGGAGATGATCTTTTCACTGCATTTGATCCATTGTTCTGTAATTGAGGGATCATATGATCCATTAAATGTAGTAGGACTTTGAATCATTATGCTCATGATTGTGACTTATTCTTTCTTAGGTTGGTTGAGCGTTCCTCTTGACCTATGTTTCTATTAAAATCTTGAGCTTAATAAGATTGTATCTTCAAAAAGTTCACGATTCATGCTCCCATTAGATTGGGCGTCTCATTATAACAACCATCACATTGATATTTGCATCAGTTGTTAGCACGAGTCCTCCTATTACTTGACAATGGCAAGAATAGAAGGAAATTTAGGGGTAACACATAATGTTTAATCCTTTGAAAAAACTAATGACTTATAAATACCTTTTATTTCCTTAACTTATGAATCTACGGGCATTAATCTATGTTATCCATGATCTACTTCCAAATATATATTAATAGGGGATTTTTTTATTCCCTTAATAATGGTTCATACTAATCTTATGAATTTACCAAAGCATATACCCCAGTATTTTCATAACCATGAGCATATCAACTCCTATTGTCGGGTACCAGGATACCTTAGGTCAAGCCCGATACTCCTTGTCGGAGTTTTCACTACTAGGTATATCTGTGCTAGAGCCTCCACTACCTACTTGTATCTAGAAAGGGATGTATATTCATGATTAAAGACTTACTCATTACTCACCAAAACACATGGATGGTATTATTATACATAGTCTTATCCATAAGGCTTTCACTAGGGTTTTCTAATCTTATTCCCAAAAATAACTAAACATATGATTCTAATACAAACTATAACAACCCTGATTTTCATTGCAAACTAAGAAATGATTTTTATAGAAAATATTCTCTTGATAAAGCATAAAAGATATATAGGTATAGTGTATTTGGGGCCTAGGAACACTACACAATGACATAAAACATTAATCATAACATCTATATTGAAACACCCTTTACATTACCACTAAATTCCCTTGTACTTAGCATTTAATGGTATAACATGAGGACATTCATAAGCAAAGTTCGACCTATAAGCCCAGTAAGGGAGAAAAAAGGAATAAAATGAAGGGTACAATACATGTTATGAAATAGGCATGTCAATGGTGCATAAAAGAAATGTGAACATAAAAGCATGATATAACATGATTATCATAACATGGAAACGTGGAAACAATACTTAACATTGTATTACAATGAGACTAGAATCATTGCACATAGAGAATGAGTAAACCCTCATTTTACTTGAAGTATCATGAGTAAATACTAATTTCACTTGAAGTATCATAATACTAATCTTTACCTAATGCATTAGAGCACTAATAGGGTCCATCTTTTATAAACATTTCATTTCACGCATAAGTGTACCACATGAATCATATAACATGGATTCATTAAACAAAATCCATTATTCCATGACAAATTTATTTTTAATTCATACATAAAACTCCATAATCAATATTAAAATGTTCATAAATGTGAATATCCTTGATAGAGATATGGGCTTGGAATTAACTACACAATGACATTGGCTGGGATAATCATGGAGCAATTTATGTAGAATATCACATAAAATAAGAATTAATAAAAATAGTTAATGAGAGAGAAAGGGTGTATAATCATATGTATATGAATTGGACAGTAATGGGGAAATATTGATACATTTCCCAAAATAATTAATGGAATTTACACTCAAAATACTTAATAATTTCTTTAATGTAAATGAGAGTAGAGAAATTCCTTATGGATTCCCAACATGGTAACGAGTGTAAATGGAAGGCATTAATGAGAGAAAAGGGGGTATCTAATCATTCAAACACAAATAGGGTATTATGGGGGAGGTGAAAACTCATACCCCAAAATTTTTAATTGATAATAAAAGTGCATAAAAATATAATGAAATTTGGACAAAAATGAGAAAGGTAGAAATCTGTTACTTGGAAGTGTGATCGCAAAGACTTGCAGAGGATTAAGAGAGGCTTATTGGGAGCTTGTGGCTCCTTGGGAGGATTAAAAATAGAGTAGGGAAGGGTTTGGTTAATCATTAAAGGTTTTTAGTGAAGATGAAGTGGGAGCGTGGTGGGTTTATATAGGATAATTGGGGGAATTGTTTATTATTTATGTTTAGGAAACCACATATTAAATTAATCAATTCCAAAAACTAACTCATTGTTTTTGCACACTGTTTTTTCCAAAGTGGATTGAAAAAAATTATTTTATAATGAAAATGGAAGAACATATTAAAATAATATGGTTGTGTATGTGGAGGTGAGTAACACTCTCAATGAAATCAATTAAAAAATCTAAAATATTTTATAAGTTTTGGAGGGTCCAATATAGATTTTTAAAATAAGTACAACAAACCTAAAATAACATTATTATAATGTTAAAACATATATTGGTCGAAAAAATGTTTATAGTATTTTATTACAACATTATTGGGTCATTATGATGTCATAAAACACATTATATATTTAAACAATATTTAATTTTTATGCAATCATTCTACTGTCTCAGAAAATTATGAAAAACCCACTATTGGATAATTTTAACATCCTGATTCCAAATATAATATTCATTTTATCTAAATAATTTTATAAAAATGCGAATTTTTTCTTTTAAAATAAAAACCACCACTTTTAGATATTTCCTAGGTTTTGACAAAAATAGCTTTCAATCCTTAATAAAATTTACATTTGTATTCATAAAATGTATAAAATCATTAATTTTAAATAAAAAATTTATAAATAATATTTTATTAAAATATTATTTATTTCAATAATCCATAAATTAGTTAAAATAGATTTATTAATTGAATATTAACATAAAATACTATTTTTTCATTGAAACCCATTTACAAAGTAACTGTAATAAAATGAATGTCTATTCTTTATTATTTAAAAAAATAATTCCCAAATTCATAGTACTACTGTTTTGTTTTCTAAACCCTTAAAACACCAGCATAAGACCTAAGGATAAGGTGTGCGTTGGTGACACACCCTTGAATTGGATGGAATCACATCTCCTGGGTTGTAATATCTAACAACTTCCACTACTCTCGTACACAGTTTTTCTCATGATTAAGATGTTTAATATTTGATTGTTCCTGTTCAAAAGAGAATAACACTGACTCTACATCTTTTACAAGATCTAATAAATGGGCTTCATATGGAGAAGTTCTATTTGATCTGGCCATCACTTCCTTAGTCTGAGTAAATTGGATTTTTTAAAACCATATATTTATACTAATCACGTGATCGCTGTTCAATGGCTATATTTGCAATGATTACAACTCTTAATGGTATTTTGAAATCCAACAGCATAAAAACAAAAAATTTAAAATGTATTATATAGATAGTTTACAAAATAATACATTTAATTTGATCTGGAAAAATTTTCATTAATGAATGTTTAAGCATTTACAATAATGTACCATGTTCCGGAACCAAATCAGTGTGTTCTTTTTAATTTAACTATTTCTATATCATGATGGGTTTTAGAATGTATTATTTCAAATAAAGTTTTATAGTTGGTTGTATGAGATGTCATCACATAATGTTATTTCATAGAAATTTGTTTTATTTCATACCATTTTAACCATGCATATGATTTTCTATTTTATCACTTATACATGGGATATTTATGGCATGTGATTATTTTAACCCCCCAATATTTTTTCAAATAAATATTGAATTCAAGAAATACCAAGTTTTTACAAAGAATAATTTGTTATAACATAGCCAATGAACATAATTTTTTCACTATTGTGATTTGAATTTAGAAAAAACATACATACACATTTGTGTTCAGTAAAATATTTAGAGTCTGATAGGATCAACTTACATTTTTTAAATAGTAACATTATCCTTATGAATAGTTTCATACCCTTATGACTATTAATGAATAATAAAGAAGACATGAATAATAGAATCATTTCCCATAAATTTATATATTCAATTTATACATCCTATAAGTGACAAAATGATCATATCATAAGTATTTGTATTTTTTATGTCATAAATATTTAAATCAAATTTTATGATTTATTTAATAATTTAATATATAAATTTATATTCCCAAAATGTTTTCATAAAATGTTATTTTAATGTCTTATGCTTATAAGATACTTTTATGAGACCTTAATTAGATTTTCAAGGTGTTATAAAATGAGTTGTAGTTTCAAATTTCTTTCTTTAATAAATTAAGATTTCATTTAAAAAATGAATTAAAAATATTAATAAAAGTGTTTTTAAAAATGGATATCATTTTTGAGTTATAAAAGTTATAAAATTGTTGGGTTGAATTTTTGGGATTTTCCTAAAATAATTGAATTTTAGGTATATGGTAAAATATGATAATTTACTATAAATGCTAAATAAATGATTTATTGAGTAATTATTTATGCCAGTTTGATGTAAGCACACTTGTTTTTAACTCATATGAACTTATTAATATTTTTGGTCACACAAATCAACCCTTTTTCTTGTCTTTAGAAAAATAATTATAAAATGAATTAAATATTCAAAATTAACTCCCCTCCAATATAAAAACCACCACTCACTCCCTCTTCTTTTAACTCCTCTCAAGCCTTGTGCATTGTCCAAAATTTTCTCAAATCACCTACTAATATCCTCCCGAACTCCTTGTAGCCCTCGATATCAAAAATATACAAAAACCTATACCCTAAAGAGGTTGTCAATGATGATTTCATTAAGTGGTAAATTTCTTTTTTCATTTCTTTTATTTCATGGTCCTTCTTTTATTTTTAATTCTTAAACATTTTTTATCCAAATGTTTTGATATCTCTAGTAACATAAATGTACTAGAATATTTCCATGATAATACAATAATTTATCATCATCTCTATTTTCCACATTATTTATATTTTAAATGAAAACACCATCCAAGATTTGGTAATTTATCACATCAAGAATGACAAGTTATCAATTTCTATTAACCTCTTCAGTTATGGTCATGAAACCATTTGGATGGTTGAACAAGGCTATAATATATGTATTATAATTTATTTTAGGATATGGAATATTTTTTAAACATGATATTAATTTATAAATCATAATGAGTTCATTGTGATCCAAAATTGATAAGTAACCCAAATATTTATCATTAACGTTTAATACAATAATTAATATTCACACCCAAAACACAAATTAATTTTATAACCATGTAATATTATTTTCGTTCAATAATAACATACATGTTATTTTCTGGAAAACCATTATCATTATACATTTTTTCATACATGAGTGTAAGTAAATAGATCATCAAAACCAAGGAAGGAAATGCTCCCAAACCTTGAAATTGAATTTCATAACCCATAAAAAGTCAAAAAATGAAGCTAATAAGATTATAACAAATCAATATGATTTATATTATGTTCCTTAACTATTAATTAATTAACCTAATTTTATTATTCAAGTCATTATGAACAAGTGTGAAACACCATCCGACAGAAGGTAAGGGGTTTCCTCGTCTCACTTCCATTTTTGTGAGATATTCCATATTCAGTACTATTACTTGTGTATGGTGTATGTAAACTTCCCATTGATAGATCATATCATGATTCTATATATTTTCATGGTATTCAATGTATCATCTAAATATTATTAATTTTTCGGCATATAAATCTATTAATTGAAAATTTGTAAGGGACTCCAATATGACCCTCCATTTTCATTCTGGTTACTCTTATTCTCAACTTACCTCAACTAAATTCGAATTTATTGTTATATACATCCCATAAAATCTATTTTAATGTTTTAAATATTATTACCCACTATAATCCTTCTTTATTTTATGGTTATTTACATGTATTAAATGGATCATTCAAAATTTTATCTCGATAAACTACCCTGATTCAGGGGAACCTCTCAAATTCTTACCCATTTTCAAGTGCAGACAAAAATTTGTTTATAGAAATCATTATTTTTATAAAAATGATCAATTTATCATGAAAAATGATCTTGGAGAATTTCTGGATTTAATACAAAAAACATTCCTTTCCACATTTAAATTCTCTTAAATACTTACCGTAAAATGATCTAAAATGTTTTATTTCTAAAGAATATTAAGAACTATTTTTACATGATTTCACTTTAGTGGTACATCATTTTTTCCTAAAATATAATTTCATTTTCATGCACTATTATTTTATAGGATATACATGTATACAACTTTATTACATTCAATATACAATTGATTTTCCAAAATAACTCTTCTTTCAATAGTAAAAAGGATTTTTATCATCATGCATTAACTTTTATAAAATTTATGCCTCGTTTACCACTCATTACTTGCATGTGGTATTTGTGCTGCCCTTTTTTATATCATATCATGAGTCTGCTTATTCTCATGATATTCTAAGGGATTATTCTTTGAAATTTTCAAGGTGGAATGGGATACATTTAAATGTTTAATGATTTTTTCAAGAAAAAATATTCTATAGTCTAATTTAATATTATGTTCATCTATGTAAACACCCCTTGATGAATCTTATTATTCACTAAGTTCAGTCTGCTACGATATCATCTAAATTATATTTTTGATAGGTTTCTGATTATTTTGAATGTGCATTTTCTTTCTTGATACTATACACCATTTTGCTAAGAATAGTAAATTTTATGTTAAATGATTGGTAAATGTTAATTACTTATCAATTTTTAGTTTCAATATGAATTTATCTATTGATTATGTTCACCCAATAATATGAATAATTCATTGGACTTAGTAAGTGACAATTGGGGCTTATTATATCCTCTATATGAATCGGTAGATCACATGATAACTAATAGATGTAGACATGGCTGCGACATTTCCAATTTTTAGATATGGTTTTGGATGAGGCCTTAATCATTATTAGATGTCTTGGTTGAGGCCTTGATGGTATTTTTTTGAATTTCTGTCATATATATTTCTTTCATTATGAAGCCAGAAATTCATAGTTATGTAGTCATTCTACTAGTATAATACCCATGATTATGGTTTATTATGAAAATAATTACTCAGCTCATATTCCTCCCATAATGTGGTCAAATTTTCTATTTTTAAAGTCATCTGTTTTTAGTTATTCACAATGCCTAATGTTTATGTTTTTGATATCTTCCATTGAATTTCATACCTTTATTGAGAATCTGATCTCACCCCTTCATATGATTCAATTTTTTATAGTACAAGAAGAGTAAAATTATGATTGATATAAATGGATAATCATAGATTGGTGGACGTTTACAATAAATCTTTTATTTTGTTGTCAATTTCATATTTTAATTTTAATCTTATGCATGTATCTGGATTTAAAAATCCACTAAACCATTCATTCCTTCAGGATATGAATTTCTTATTATCATTCTAATATAATGAAATAATGAAACAACTCTGAGAAACAAGGTTTGGTATTTACAGTTGGTATCAGAGGAATTTTAGTAGAAAACATGGGAACTAGATTTTCAAAGCATATATTAGGGAATGAACCCCTATGATATTCGTTTAGGATAAACATAAAAGAACACCTCGAATTCTATTAAGAAATAGTTTATGTGGATGATTCATGAAAATGCATCTCTATCAAGATACATCAAGGGGACATGGTTCTGGTATAAATGTACCTAGAAGTGAAAACTCAATCAAGGTGTTTCAGGCATTAGTTGGGTATCCATGTACATGACAATGGGCCTTACTATACAATTGGCTTGAAATAACTGGGAGATATGCTTAGGATAGTTCAAATTTTACTTAACCTCAATTTTTAAGGATCTATACCCACAATGTAACAGAAGTATATGGTTCTAGGATTTATGTTGCATTAATTTATTCAATGTTTAGACTTATATGGAGTTCATTATTTTATAATCTACTATAATATATGTAACTGATTTGAAATGGATCCTAGTATAAGGAATGAGAACTTCACAAATGAATATTATGCAAAGAGTAAGAAGGATCATGTCTCTTATGGTATTAAGCCATCATTTCAAAGGATGACAGTCTCCCATGTATCATCATCATATGAGGAAATAATATCTTGTGATAACAAGATATGTATAAAATTATATGAGTCATCTTGCTTGTATGGGATGAAAGAAATGAAGAGGATGGTCGAGAAAAGTGTAGACAAATGAGAAAGGGGAAAGAAGGGTTTTCCTACATGTGATAACTGTAGAAAGAATCACCTTGGTAATTTCATGAATGGAATTAGAGTTTGTTATTAATGTGGAGATAAAATTCACCAATTTTTATATATTAAGGGAATAAAAATGGTTTCCAATGTACAATGATTCAACTACAAGGTGATGGAAAACTGTGAGAATAAATCTCCCAAGCATCAAAGGATTATTCCCCAAATAATGTTACTAGATAACCATCAAGTCATGATACTACTATAGTTGACGTGGAATAAATAATATTCCCCATCTATAATCTTATCATTTGAATATTTTATGGACAATTTACTGATTATATGAATTATATTATATATAAGGACTGTACTGTAGTTCTATTTCCTTAAGAATTTGGGTTTGTATGATGATTTGTATAGAGGATAAGTGACTCAGTAGAAATATAATATCTTGGTAAAGAATATGGTTGAGAAAATGAAAAGCTTAAATATATTCTTGATGATGAAGATAATGATTGTGAAATTATGTATTTCGAAAAGTACTGAATATGTCAAACATGATTATTGACATACTGAAAACTTGTATATGCTATAATTTATATAGATTACAACATTATTGATATAAGGAATATATCCAATACCAGTTGTGAGGATGAATTCATGTTTCTATTATGTTTTTATAATAATTTTACTTCAAAACATATTTCAATAGGACACATGATGAAAGTTTTCACATGTTTTGGATGTGAATATTTAGGGATGCTACGTACTGATTAAAGGAAGATAATGTAGCAGATGAATTGAGAAGGATAGATTATGGAGTTATATAAAAACTGAGGATTTCGAAGGACTATATGTCTAGCAAGGATAGAAATGGGAATGATTATATATCATCGGGTCATGATATTTAGGAAATTTAAACCATTTAAGAAATGGTTTATGATGATCGTTGTAGTAGATTTTAGAGCATAATTTCCCCCTATGATGCAACATGTTCTAAGAGATGAAGTATAAATAGATGAATGAAAAAAGGATAAGATTGTGTGTATTAAATTAAAATCTATATTTATTCTCTTGTATAGTGGAAGAATTCCTCAACTCTAGGAAAATAGTTTTTAATAAAAAATTTAACCTATTATAATATTTATTTTCATGATATCGTTGATATTTTTCATGACTATATTTTATAGGGATTTTGGTAATGATCTTTCATTAGATCATGTTCTCTATCAGTTTCAATCATAACACAATGGTTTGATTATTCTTCCATGACCATGTTGTCCAACTAGAATGTATTTTTTTTATTGACCAATGTATTTCACATTCCCTCTTATTAAAAGGACTTTTTAACATTATTTTTGATGTGAGATTCCCAAAAGTGAATTTTCATGTATAGACCATTAACATTCAAAGATCAATGACAAATTTTAATGTTGAAATATTTGTAAGGAGGGGAGAATGTAACACCCCAATATTTTCCATATAAATATTGAATGCAAAAAATGATGACTCTATAAAAAACAATTTATTACAACATGTCCAATAAACATAATTTTGTCACATCAATGATTTGGATTTAAAAAAATTGACATATACAGTTTCGTTCTGTAAGATATATAGAATTTGATAGGATAAACATACATTTTTTAATAGTAACTTTAACATTATGAATAGTAATATACCCTTATGAATATAAATGAATATTATATCATCCAAAATTTTAAAACTTCACCAATTCTTGTATAAATTCAATTTAGACATCTTATATGTGACAAAATGATCATAACATAAGTATTGGTATTTTTGAATGTCATAAACATTTTAATTACAATTTGATGATTAATTTAAAAATTGACAATGGAAATTTATTTTCAAAAAATTTAATGAATGTTATTTATTTTAATCTCTAATTGTTATAAGTTAATTTTATTATAATTTTAATAAATTCTCATGGTGTTATAAAAAGAGTTATAGTTTTACAGTTGTTTTTTTGAATAAATTATTATTTTATTAAAAAAATGATTAAAAAAATATTTATTTATTTTTTCCCCAAAAATGGATTTCATTATTTAATTTTATGTGTAGAAAAATTGATGGTGTGAATTTTGTGGAGTTTTCTAAAATAAATGAATTTTAAGTGAATACTAAAATATGATAATTTGCAATCAATGGTAAATACAAGATTTATTGAGTTATATATGACTTACAGAGGATGTAAAAATTCTTAGTTCGAATTGACATGAACTTATGACTATTTTGGTTCCAATGAATCATCTCAATTTCTTATATTGAGGAAAATAATTAAATAATAAATTAAATATTCGAAATTCACACCTCTCCTCCATTATAAACACTTCACCTCACTTCCTCTTCTCTTCACTCCTCTCGGGCCTTGTTCTTTGCCTAAATTATGGATAAATATCCTCCCAATATCCTCCCTCATTCCCAGATATCCTTGGTATCATAAAAATTCAATAACTGCTTCCCTAAAGAGGCACTCAACTAGGATTAATGTAAGAGGTAAATTCCTCTTTTCATTTAAATTATTTAAAGTTCCTTTATCTTATTTTTCTTTCCTAACCTCCTTTCATCCAAATTTTTTGGAAACTGTAGTACCTTAGATTTACTATAATGTTTTTATTTTAATGTAATAATTAATAATCATCTCTCATTTCCACTTCGTCTAAATTAGAAATGAATACACTATCTGAGTTGTTTTAATTTATCATATTCAAGGATGAAATGTTTTCATTTTCTGTTACCATCATCAATTATGGTCCTGAATCATTTTTTATGGATGAACCAGACTATAATATATGTATAAATACACATTTGATGTTCTGTTATCATTTTTTACATATGATGTTAATTTATAAATCAGAATGAGTTCGTTATAATCAAAAACATCAAATTAACCCAATCAATTAAAATTAATGTTCAATATAATGAATCATCTTCACTCCAAATAACCAAAAGAAATTTATAACTATGTAATATTCATGATTATTAATAATAAAATACTAATTAATTTCTATAAAACCATTTTCATTATACATGTTCTTTCGTAAATGAGTATAAGTAAATCGATCATGAAAACTATGGAAGGAAACACTCCAAAACGATGAAATTGAATCTCATAACACATAAAAATTACATGAATGAACCTATTATGTTTATAATAAATCAATTAAATCTAGATGTGGTTCTTGAAATATTAATTAATGAACCTAAATTTGATTATTCTGGTCATAATGGTCAAGTTAATAACACCATCAGACATAAGGTAAGGGGTTTCCTATTCTGACTTCAATTTTTGTGAGATATTAAATATTAACTACTATTACATGTGTATGGTGTATGTATACTTCCTCCTAATGTATCATATCTTGAAAATATTTATTTTCATGGTATTAAATGTTTCATTTCATTATTATTAATTTTGGGGCTGAGAAACCGATTAATTACATATTGGTAAAGGATTTCTACCCGAACATCCATTTTCATTCTGGTTAATCTTATTCTTATCATACCTCAATGAAATTATTATTTATTATTATATAATCCACATAAATTGTATGTGAATATTATATATAGGTTTAAAAAAAATACTTTTTTATATTATGGGTATTTAAATGTTTTAAAATGATCATTCAAAATTTTATGCCAACAAAAAAACACAATTCCCAGGAACTTCTCGACTTCTTGACCATTTTCAAGTGCACAAGAGAATTTGTTTTAAGTGAACAATATTTATTTAACACCAGAAATTTTATCATGAATAATGATATTTGGGAATTTCTATAATTAATAAATAAAACATTCCTTTTAACATTAAAATTCTCTTTAATGCTTTCCTTAAGATTCTTTAAATTGTATTATCTCTAATGTTTATTAAGAACCCTTTTTACATTATTTCACTTAATCAGGGAATAATTTGTGCTTAATTATAATTTAAATGTTCTGATATATATTTTTTGGGTTATAAATGTTTAAAATCACATTTCATGGAAAATAAAAATGATTTTATAAAATAACGCTTATTTTAAAATTAAGTAAGATTTTTCTCATCACACATTAACTTTTTTTAAATGATTTCTTTTTTCACCACTAATTCCATAAATGTGGTGTATGTACATCCCATTGGTATATCATATTAGGATTATCTATATTATCACGATATTCTAAGAGATTATTATTTGAATGTTTGAAGGAGGAATGAGATACATTGAAATGTTAACAAATAATTTCCTCAAGAATGTTTCAGTGGTCTCATTTAAAAGTATCATTGTAGAGACCCGAATCTTGACTTACATGAATATTTAATTACTTTTGTAGAATACATAGTAAATAACAAAAAAACACACACACAATGATCGTAATAGTCTAGTGTCTTTGGAAACTCGGAACGTAATCTTCTAATCGTGGTGAAAGAACTTCAATATCTCCCATAAAGATCTTCCCTTTTTTACCTAAAACCATTCATTATATCCTGGGGAAAAGAAAACATAAAAGGGTGAGCTCAAATGCTCTGTAAGGGTAAACAAAAGAAAAATCAATCACATCATATTCATAAGAACATAACTTTTGGAAATATTAACCTGCAAAAGAGAGCATAATTTCATAACATGGGAAAAATAATAGTAGTGAAATGAAATCCCAATAATCATAACATAAAACATGACTCTTTGTGGCATACAAACATAATCATAGAGAATCATTTTTTTTAGTCAAGACTCATTGCCAAGACTATCTTAGTGGACAATGTCCCTTTCTGAACCGAGTCACCCTCGTTTCAGTCCTGTTTCACTAAACCGGTATAACCTACCATTCCAGCCATGTCTATCTCATGAGATAAAAAATCTTTACCCAATGCATTGGAGGGAGATATAGGTCCCACCCATCTTATAATGAATCCTTTCTTATGTGTGCCACATAATCATAAATCACACATCATCGCATAACACATGTAACAAAAAAGGGATTCTTGAAACATCATGACATCATAAAACAAATCATAAAAGGTAAATGACTTCGTAAAAATAATTCACTCAAAACATAATCAAATCAATGTAATAATAGGCATAAAAACAGAACCCTATATTATATTACATGGAAAATAATTTTGATAAAACATTTGAACTCCATTCTTGAGGAAAATGTCCTTTCTACTTCAAAAACTCTTTTCTTTTCTTAACATGTCATACAATTATAAACTAAAAGAAGTTGATTAAAAATAAACTTGAAAAAATATAAAGGATGATTATTGGAAATAATTTTTTAAAAATCCATTCTTTCCGTATAAGTTAAAAAAACATTCTTCGTACTTTTGTCGAAAAAGTCAAAAAGTACCTCGTACGAAAAACGACAAAAGATTACTTCCATATCCTTTACTAAAAACTCACCAAAGGGTAAAATTGGATTTAAAAAATTTTAGGTGGATTAAAATAATATTACATATTGAGGAAACATGGATGTGGATGATAAAATACACCCCAGTAAATTTCAAAGTATAAACAATCTCGAATAAAAATGAGATTGTGATATTTCCCTTACCTTAAGTCCGATTTGCTTCGTAAGTGTCCGAAACTCCTGTATAATGATTAAAATAATGTCACTAACTTATTACAGAATCATATGCATTGTTATGATATCATATATGGTTAACATATGACTTTATATTACCCGTTCTTTTGTAAATTCCATGTTAAAGAAGCGTTTTGGGTTGAATCGTTTCATTTATCGTAGGTGTTTGGATTTGTTGTTCTAGACATTATTATTACTTATATCATGATTTACTTACTTCCAGAATATAAATAATTATTTATATATCATATATATTCAGTATATATATATATATTTAATAAATATATAAATTAAATGAAACACACCGTTCATGGAGACGGTAGTCCATACGTACGCAAGAACTCTGTTTTCCTTTCCTCATTGTCTTGAATGGAAGTAAGTAGATGACATACATATATACATAAATCCAGTAGCCATATAATTTCATATATTTCATTATTATTTCTTATATATACTTTATAATTATTCATAAATGGTTATCATGGAGAATGAATCTCATCGCGTCGTGGAGACGGTAGTCCGTACGTACGCACGAGTGATGATATCATTCCCATGGTCGTGGAATTGTGTTGAATTGTATGTATACTATTTCAGTATCAATATCACTCAATAAAAATCATATATAGTTACTCCTTACACTATTATACCCATCCAATTAAGGAGGTGGCAGAAAATAGATTACACCACGGCGTGGAGACGGTATTCTGTACGTACGCACGCGCGGTGATTTCCTTTTTCCGAAGGATGGATAGAAGGTTAATTAGAGTTGTTTCATATTTATAATAACATATCAGTATATAAGAAATACTGATGTTATTACTTTATTATGAAACAACTAAATAAGAAGAAGTTGAAGAAGAAAGAAATTGAAAAAGATCGGTAATGGATATTACCTCTTTTTGACGCGCCTTTTCTTAACCTCCACTTCAAGAACTAAGGATGGTCTTTGAAGAAGACCAGGACCTCTAGGATGATACTAGGGAAGTGGAGAAGAGATTATTTAAGGGTTTGGCCAAGCTTGAATGCTCAAATTGTTGTGAGGAGGAGAGGGAGGAGGTGCCCTTTTATAAGGGAGGAGAGGGGCATCTTAGGAAAAACTCAAAATATTATTTTATATTAAGGTAAAATTCGGTTTATAATGGTTCCAAATGGTCTTATTTCGAAGAAAAAGTTGGGATGGGTCGAAAGCCTCTCATCCAATAGGATTTAACAAGTTTAGGTTATTATTTTAACCTTATCAATTAGATTTAACTCTAAGTTAAATAATTTAACTTTTACCGTGTCTTTTTGTTTTCTTACACTATATGGTTAATAAACTTACTATATGAAGCCAAAAGAACCCCAAGTTGTTTATTATTAATATATATATCCTAACTATTTCATTTGGCCGAACATTTGATTTTTAGGAATTAAATAATAATTAATAATATAATATTTTTTTTAAACACTAATTTATGTCAATTTTGACACTATTTGGTACATGATTTTTATGAAATTTCTAACAGAATGATAAGTTCGAACCAAGTTACTTAAATCAACAATCACATGTCATAGTATCCTAGAAAATTAGTTTAAGTCATAAAAAGACTCAAATTACATTTATTTGGGCATTCATAACATCAATTATGTTAATATTTTCTTAAAAAGGTAATTACTGCATCATCGTTGTGTCATAAATAAATTAAATTATTTAAAGTTTAAAAATTACAAATAAAATTCCATTATTTTGGAAATATTTTTATCCTTATAATTAATTTTTATAGTCGAAATTATATTATGTATAACCTTATATTAAAAACGTTTTAGTAAATAAACTTTGATTTTAACTCTTTTAAATCTTCTTTGAATTAAAAAATAATAAATGTCCTAATCTAATCCAAGTGGGACTAAATGATAATAGTTTACACTTAAGGTTGTTTTTGGTCGAGATACACTTGTCCAATAGGAATAGGACATGTGTTAGGGTAATATTAATATCATTTTTACCCTTAATTACCCTATTTAATTTTAATTGTGGTAAATAAAAGTAAAAAGTTACTATTCACCAAAAATTATTTTCATCTCATTGAACCACATTTTACTTACTGACATCAACCATGTCTCTCGGATTTTTGAAATTCCATTCACAGAAGCGGTTAAATTATGATTTAAGAAAAAATTAATTTTTTTAACTACCACTTAGTGGTTTCACTATTCATAAAAAATTGAAGTTTTTCAGAAAAATGCCAAAATTTCACCCTAAGCTATAATTGATATTACGATTTCAAAAATGATTTCTATTTTACAAAATTTCCAACATATATGTTGCATTAATTAATTTTATAATTAATTTCCGCTGTCACAACAAATAGCGTGTTTTTAAAAGATAATAACTATCAAAAGATTAACAGTTGTTTATGTCTGGTGTAAATGTGAAATTACATCCAATGACCAACATTGTATTGAATTGTAAAAATATATTCTAAATATACTTTAAAACAACTCAAATTAATAATTTATCACTATTAATTATTTCGATTAAAAAAGTTGTTTTTAATTAAAATTTATTAATTTTCACTATTCATCAGAAAATGAAAGTTATCTGAAAAGTACCAAAATTTCACCCTAAGCTAATTTTGATATTACGAATCCATAAATGAAGTCCATTTTAAGAGATAAAATTTCTAAAATTTTAAAAGGTGGTTATTACTATTCATAACGGCTATTTTTAATAATATTTTAATAGCATATCATTGTTTAGTGAAACTCGGTATTGCGTACTACACACGCTATCGAGGAAAGTCGCGATTCCGTGTAATAAAACGCAAGTAAAGGATGCGTGTTGAGAAAGCTCCTTTTGGTGTAGAGTACAACACAAGGCATTAGTGAAATTAAAAAGAACATTTTTCATAAAATCTTGGGCTGTTACATTCTACCCCCCTTAAAATGAATTTCACCCTCGAAATTCGTCAGGGTTATAAATGGTTTACTATTCGAATGTTTCTTTAATAGAAACCCACATTGTAAAAAAGGAATACCAAACCCAATCTTTAAAAACGAAAGTATGAAACTTAACGGTTACCCAAATAAACTAATCACTGGGTTTCCACATAGGTGAAAATATGGATATGGAAGAAAAATCTAACCATCATGTTCTGATGGGGAGTGGTAGAGAACATGGCTATGGAAAAGCCAGAAATCACAAAGCCATAAATTTGTGATGATCTCAGGTACCATTTGATTCATCAGATATAAGATCACTAGGACAACATTTTTGGTTTTCAAGATCGTTTCCCTAAAGTTGATGAATTGGAATTAGAATAAATACTTACTTTATTTTGGTACAATCTCACTATTATTCGTGCCTTGAACAATTTACACTTCATCTCTTAAATAAATGAAGTTGAATTTGTTATTCGTGAAGTGTTAGAAGATCATGTGATAGAATGACGAGTCATTCCATCTGTTACAAACAAAAGGTTAGCAAAAATTATATACATAAGTCGATCTATAGTGAGATTAATCATATATGGTTACTAAAATGGACTTATGCTTCATATATCATACTTAAAACTATTTTCTACTAAACAGTGACTTCCTGTAGGCCAGTGGTAGGCGATAAATTCAGTCGCACTTCGGTTGTGGGTTCGATTCCCACAGCCTTGTCCGAAGCGATGGGCTGTCGCCCGTCCTGCAGGATGTCCTTTTTCTAAAACTAAATTACTATAACATCCTATCAATAATATCAAAAATCTTCTATCCTTAAACAATACTAACTTATTTCCAACATAATCCATTCTAATCTTTAGGATTATCTAAAATACTTCGGTCCAAGCTCATAGTATAAAGAAAATGATTACTTGAAATGTCACAGAACAATCACGTGAATGCCATTATTTATCCCCCATATATCATAAGATATATCTTGTTGATAAAATTACAAACATGTGAATACCCTAATCATGTATTCTCTTGAAGAATGAATACCCATTGAACTTTAGTGAAAACATGAATGCAGTTAAATTTTAACACTTTCCACATACCAAAATCCTTAAAATTCTATATACTCAAACCATGATATCACTTAGTCCTTATATAAATCATGAGCTCATGAATACTGTCAAAAATTTCATTTTCTCCTTATCCCTTCATTATGGGAATATTATCTACTTTCCAAAATATTTGAATCACATTTCATGGTTATTGGTACCTCAAAATTATTGAAAACCACAATTGACCTATGCATAAATATTTCAATACACCATAAAAGTACCTCAACAACATTATTCCTGTATACCAATACATAAACACATTAGTCCATCCACTTCAATTATTGTCCTGGAAGAAGTCCTTCCTTGATTTAGAAGTAACTTTTTAGGTCAGGGCATTGAGTTGGGTAATGCCCATGTTCTCCACAAATAAGACATTGAACTCCATAACAGTCTATCACTCTATGGCCCTTTTCTCCACACAGATAACATCGGTCCCTCCATTTGAGGTATTCCTCAAGGTTCATCTTCCCTTCTTTAGAAATCTTAATCTTCCTTTCTTTATGCTCCTCAACATGCGAACATGCATAATAGTTTATCTTCCACTTCTTTGATGAATTAGGCATACCACTAAATTTCACCTTGTTAATCATATATCGCGATGACTGATTTGGCATAATCAAAAGATCTTTCTCTCTAGGAATTAAATTTTTTTTTCTCATAGTCACTAATTTGTCCATTGGATTCAATGTTAACCGAATTCCTTCTGGTTCCCTCCATTAACTAAAACACGAAAAGAATCTTGTGAGAGGATAAAATCATGCTAGGGAAAACAGCATAGTAAAGGGGGAGTACCCTTAATATCTAACATCTTAGGTTAAATTATAAGATTGTTACCATAGATCTAGGACTATATCCTATACGTATACTTATCCTTAGAGACATCCCTAGACATACCTTAGAAATATCTCTAGGGATCTCACTAACGTTCTCACATCCTAGTTTCCAAAGGTTGACTAAATCTTTCCTATGATACCAACTGTAGATACTCGAAGCTTGACTTACATGAACATTACATTACTTTTGCGGAATACTTAGTACATAACAAAAAAACATGCACACAAGGATCGTAATAGTTTAGTTTCTTTGGAAACTCGGAACGTAATCTTATAATCATGGTGAAAGATATTCAATATCTCCCATAAAGATCTTCCCTTTTTTTACCTAAAACCTTTCTTTATATCCTGGGGAAAAGAAAACATAAAATGGTGAGCTCAAATGCTCATTAAGGGTAAACAAAAGAAAAATCAATCACATCATATTCATAAGAACATAACTTTTTGAAATCTTAACCTGCAAAAGAGAGCATAATTTCATAACATGGGATAAATCATAGTAGTGAAATGAAATCCCAAGAATCATAACATAAAACATGAAACATTGTGGCATACACACATAATCATAGAGAATCATTTCTTGTTAGTCAAGACTCATTTCCAAGACTATCTTAGTGGACAATGTCCCTTTCTGAACAGAGTCACCCTCGTTTCAGTCCTGTTTCACTGAACCGGTATAACCTACCATTCCAACCATGTCTATCTCATGAGATATAAAATCTTTACCCAATGGATTGGAGGGAGATATATGTCCCACCCATCTTATAATGAATACTTTCTTATGTTTTCCACATAAACATAAAGCATACATCATCGCATAACACATGTAACAAAAATAGGATTCTTGAAACATCATGACATCATAAAACAAATCATAAAAGGTAAATGACTTCATAAAAATAATTTCCTCAAAACATAATCAAATAAATGTAATAATTGGGATAAAAACAGAACCCTATATTATCTTATATGGAAAATAATTTTGATAAAACATTTGAACTCCATTCTTGAGGAAAATATCATTTCTACTTCAAAAACACTTTTCTTTTCTTAACATGTCAAAAAATTATAAACTAGAAGAAGTTGATTAAAACTAAACTTGAAAACTTATAAATGAAGATTCTTGGAAATAATGTTTTAAAAATCCATTGTTTCCGTATAATTTAAAAAAACATTCTTCGTACTTTTTTCGGAAAAGTCAAAAAGTACCTCGTACGAAAAACGACAAAAGATTACTTTCATATCCTTTACTAAAAACTCACCAAAGGGTAAAATTGGATTTAAACAATTGTAGGTGGACGAAAATAATATTACATATTGAGGAAACATGGATGTGGATGATAAAATACACCCTAGTAAATTTCAAAGTATAAACAATCTCGAATAAAAATGAGATTGTGATATTTCCCTTACCTTAAGTCCAATTTGCTTCGTAAGTGTTCGAAACTCCTGTATAATGATTCAAATAATGTCATTAACCTATTAAAGAATCATATTCATTGTTATTATATCATATATGGTTCACTTAAGACTTTATATTACCCGTTCTTTTGTAAATTCCATGTTAAAGAAGCGTTTTGGGTAAAATCGTTTCATTTATCGTATGTGTTTGGACTTGTTGTTCTTGACATTATTATTACTTATGTCATGATTTACTTACTTCCAGAATATAAAACATGATTTATATATCATATATATATATATATTTAATAAATATATAAATGAAATGAAACACACCATTCATGGAGACGGTAGTCCGTACGTACGCATGAACGCTGTTTTCCTTTCCTCATTGTCTTGAATGGAAGTAAGTAGATGACATACATATATAAATAAATCCAGTAGCCTTATAATGTCATATATTTCATTATTATTTCTTATATATACTTTATAATTATTCTTAAATGGTTAACATGGAGAATGAATCTCATCGCGTCATGGAGACGGTAGTCCGTACGTACGCACGAGCGATGATATCATTTCCATGGTCATGGAATTGTGTTGAAGTGTATGTATACTATTTCAGTATCAATATAACTCTATAATAATCATATATAGTTACTCCTTACACCATTATACCCATCCAATTAAGGAGGTGGCTGAAAATAGATTACACCACGGCGTGGAGACGGTATTCCGTACGTACGCACGGGCGGTGATTTCCTTTTTCCGTAGGATGGATAGAAGGTTAATTAGAGTTGTTTCATATTTATAATAACATAACAGTATATAAGAAATACTGATGTTATTTCTTTATCATGAAACAACTAAAGAAGGAGAAGTTGAAGAAGAAAGAAATTGAAAAAGATCGGTAATGGATATTACCTCTTTTTGACGCGCCTTTTCTGAACCTCCACTTAAAGAACTAAGGATGGTCATTGAAGAAGACCAAGACCTCTAGGATGATAATAGGGAAGTGGAGAAGAGATTTTTTCAGGGTTTGGCCGAGCTTGAATGCTCAAATTGGTGTGAGGAGGAGAGGGAGGAGGTGCCCTTTTATAAGGGAGGAGAGGGGCATCTTAGGAAAAACACAAAATATTATTTTATATTAAGGTCAAATTCGGTTTATAATGGTTCCAAATGGTATTATTTCGAAGATAAAGTGGGGATGGGTAGAAAGCCTCTCATCCAATAGGATTTAGACAAGTTTAGGTTATTATTTTAACCTTATCAATTAGATTTAACTCTAAGTTAAATAATTTAACTTTTACCGTGTCTTTTTGTTTTCTTACACTATGTGGTTAATAAACTTACAATATGAAGCCAAACGAACCCCAAGTTGTTTATTATTAATATATCTATCCTTATCTAAGTCATTTGGACGAACCTTAGATTTTTATGAATTAAATAACAATTAATAATATAATATTTTTTTGAAAAACTAATTTATGTCAATTTTGACACTATTTGGTACATGATTTTTATGAAATTTCTAAAAGAATGATAAGTTCGTACCAAGTTACTTAAATCAACAAAAACATGTCATATTAACCTATAAAATTAGTTTAAGTCATAAAAAGTCTCAAATTACATTTATTTGGGCATTCATAACATCAATTATGTTAATATTTTCTTAAAATGGTAATTACTGCATCATCGTTGTGTCATAAATAAATTAAATTATTTAAAGTTTAAAAATTACAAATAAAATTCCATTATTTAGAAAATCTTTTTAGATTTCTAATGAATATTTATAGTCGAAATTATATTATGTATAACCTTATATTAAAAATGGTTTAGTAAATAAACATTGATTTTAACTCTTTTAACTCTTCTTTGAATTAAATAATAATAAATGTCCTAATCAAATCCATGTGGGACTAAATGATAATATTTTACACTTAAGGTTGTTTTTGGTCGAGATACACTTGTCCAGTAGGATTAGGACATGTTTTAGGGTAATATTAATATCATTTTTACCCTTAATTACCCTATTTACTTTTAACCGTGGTAAATAAGAGTAAAAAGTTACTATTCAGCAAAAATTATTTTCATCTCATTGAACCACATTTTACTTACTGACATCAACCGTGTCTCTCGGATTTTTGAAATTCCATTCACAGAAGCGGTAAAATTATGATTTATGAAAAAATTAATTTTTTTAACTACCACTTAGTAGTTTCACTATTCATCAAAAATTGAAGTTTTTCAGAAAAATGCCAAAATTTCACCCTAAGCTATAATTTATATTACGAATTCAAAACTGAATTCTATTTTACAAAATTCCCAACATATAAGTTGCATTAATTAATTTTATAATTAATTTCTGTTCTCACAACAAATAGCGTGTTTTTTAGAGATAATAACTATCAAAAGATTAACAGTTGTTTATGTCTGGTGTAAATGTGAAATTACATCCAATGACAAAAATTATATTGAATTGTAAAAATATATTCTAAATATACTTTAAAACCACTCAAATTAATAATTTATCACTATTTATTATTTCTATTAAAAAAGTTGTTTTTAATTAAAATTTAGTAATTTTCACTATTCATCAGAAAATGAAAGTTAACCGAAAAGTACCAAAATTTCACCCTAAGCTAATTTCTATATTACGAATACAAATATTAAGTCGATTTTAAGAGATAAAATTTCCAAAATTTTAAAAGGTGGTTATTACTATTCAAAACGGCTAGTTTTAATAATATTTTAATAGCATATCGTTGTTTAGTAAAACTCGGTATTGCGTACTACACACGCTATCGAGGAAAGTCGCGATTGTGTGTAATACAAGGAAAGTCAAGGATGCATGTTGAGAATGCTCCTTTTGGTGTAGCTTACAACACAAGACATTAGTGAAATTAAAAAGAATATTTTTCATAAAATCTTGGGCTGTTACAATCATCATCTTTGTCACCAACCCTTATTGAATCTTGTAATTTATTTAGGTATATCTCTTATGATATAATCTACAATATGTTTTTAAGGTTTTCTGATTACTTTCATTGTGGATGTTATATCTTTATACCATTCACCATATTAATCGTAATGGTTAGTGTTCATGTAAAATGATTGGGGAATGATATTTACATTTCAATTTTTAGTTTAAATATTAATATATATGTTGATTATGTTCACTTTTTAATATGATTAATTCATTGGACTTAGTATGTGATTGGTTGGGACAATTATAGCCTCTCGATACATTGATATGTATCATGATATAATATCTACGGACAAGGTCGAGGACTATCCAATTTCAAGATATGGTTTTGGCCGAGGCCTTAATCATTTTTAGATGTATTGGCCAAGGACTTTACAATATGTTTTAGAATTTATGGTATATGAATTTCCCTCATTATGAAGCTGTAAATGCATAGTTCATGTGGTTATTTGACTAGTATAATACCCATGATTATCATTTATAATATCAATAATTACTCATCTTATATTGATTCTAAATTGTGTTCAAGATTATTAGTTTTAACGCAGTGTGTTTTCAATTATTAGTTATGCATAAATATTATGTTTTTCATACCATTCATTGTACTACATTCCCTTAATTAGAAAATGAGATCACCACTTCTTATGTTTCATTTTTTTGAAGTACTTGATGAGGTATAGTATGATTGATTTTTAGGGACAATAAAAGAGTGTTAGATGTTCCCAAAAGAACTTTTTATTGTTTTTCATTTCATCTTATATTGTTGAACTTATGTATGTTTCTAGATTTCGAAATCTAATAAACTATTAATTCCTTCTGGGATATTACTTTCTTTTAATCATGTCATTATAATGTAATATGGGATCGGATATGGGAAACTAAGGTAAGGTCTTTACAATTATGATAGGATTATATGAAAACGAAAGGGAAAATTATTTATAAAAGGAATTAAATTTATTAATATTCTTTGAAAACTGCATTTTTTTTATAAATATATTAAATTCAATCTATTAGAAATTTTATAGACTCAATGGTTCAGTCATACTAGGCTATTGGGTCACTCCCTACATTTTCTTTTGGGTTGTTGTATATCATTAATTATAGGATACATGTAATAGGAAGGGACTGTTATAGCATATGAAATTATTATTTTTTCCTTTTCCTTCATGGTAGGGTGGTTTTGTGGTGACTGTTGATCATGTGAGGAATATTTGGTCATGTATAATTCAATATTTTCTTTTACCTTGTTCGGTTTCAAATTTTTAGATATGGTTGTACCTTATTCAGATTCATTGTATATTTTTTTTATATTTAATAATTGTTATTTATTATTTGATTACACATAGTATGTGATAGCTGGATGAGGAGTAAGGTTAGGCACACTCAATTTGGTATCCTACTCTAACGATGTGAACGACACAGTCTGATGTATCCATGATATCGACTAAAAAACTATTGGCATGTGATGAATAGTAGTTATACATGACATAATATTGAATTATAATTAGAAATTATTGAAGAATGAAATACATGATGAATAAAAGTTTAAATTGTATCATAATGGTCATGAAAAACAATCAATGTATTATAAACCAATAATATAAATATACACATAAAATTTGAAAATTTCGAATGGAAAATCATATAAAAAAAATAATGTAGTGACTATCAATATTTCCTCCCCCAAAATATTCTAGAATTGGGGGAGAGGAATAATAACCCCTTGAGTCCCTCCAATAGGAGGTCCCAAGTTAAAAAATATCATTGAGGGAAAAATCCTGAAATTGCATGAATTACCCTCTATAATAATGGGATTGAGAGATATTATAAATCAAGCATTATAAAATCCATGATATATATAAACAAAATGCCAAAATCAATCCCATAATGCCTTTATAAATAAACCATAAACAAGTAAAAGTATCCAAATTAAATTAAACGAATGAAAGATAAGGAAGCGACCCAAAAACTGCCCCTAAAGTTCATGATAATAATGTCCATCATGGTATCTGATGTCCTCCTAAAAACATGAAAATAATTTTACATATTTTTGGTGGGAATACTAGAATAATCAGTAGTAAAACAACATTATATTATGAAAATGTGAAGGAACCATGCCAATGCACCCCAGAGGAATCAACAGAACCAAAAACACTAATATAGGTTAACTAATTAAACCCCAACCTCACCATATCTCCCTCAACAAATAACACAACCATGTATAATTATAAAATATGAATTATATCGGTGATACGATACCCCAAACGACTTTCCTAATAATTGTCCTCTTTGACAAAACAACGTCGTACATCGTGGTGCTCCCACACCTTCCTCATAACACCACCCACAATAACAACACACCTAAACAAACCTTCAACTTCACGTAACATAACATCTCACCAATAAAACCAGGTTCAGCATATCACATCACATCTCATAACTAGTTTTTTAGGGTATCATTAACATGAAGGACTTTGACCCCATCCCCACTCCATACCATACACAACCCCCACCATAAGTCATCTCATCATATCTTTCTTAAATACTTTGGGTCCATCATATGTCATCACATCACTTGTTGAAAATGACACATTAGACAAATGGTTATAAAATCCAATGAATATCACCAATTAATGAAAGAGGGAGTGAAGAATAGTGGGTCACCATCCATCCATCCCCAAATCAATATTTGAATAGAAACACTAGCAACCAAATGTTTATCTGTACATGTTGCTCGATGTGGGTGTGGTGCATATAGAAAATAAAAAATAAATAAAATGAATATATAATATAATATTAAAAAACTCAACAAATTGTTTTATAACAAGATAACCAACCAATTAATAACATTTCTACTTTGGTGGACATTCATCAAAAAACAACACCTTATAAACAATGCACTTCATACTGGGGAAACTTTATTTAAAATGATCCAATTTCAATATTTCCCATTTAGTAACCAATTCCATTCATTAATTCCATTTATATTTCTATCACATTATTTCATATATTAACATCAAACACATAAACAACACTTCTCGGTTCAATTAATTCATTCCATTTCTATTTCTTCTACTATCATGTAAATTTTATGTTATCATTTAAATTGACTACTACCAATGAATTTGTCACAATAGATCCTATTTTCATATCATCTACCTTATATCACAACCACAAATCACGCAAACATAAAAATTTTCATATTTTGTTAAAATTGTCTTTTATAACATAAATCTTATTTATTTGGGGAATTCACTCCCAAGCCATAAATTTTGAGGGAACATAATTTTTTAACCAAATATAAGTGATTAACCAATTTCATTTAATGTGATTCCAAAAATACATACAAATAAATAATAATCAATACATATCATAATAGAACAGCTAGAGGCTTCCAATGGCTATGGTTTTCAGTGATGTGTCACGACCCCCCTCCCACCAAAGATTCCCCTCCTGATCTAGAAATGGTGAAAGGGAGATAATGGCACCCGAGTCCCACCTCCAGTAGGCCCTAGGGTGGTGAATATCACCAAGGTTATGATTTTTTCACAAATATGGGAGGCATTACCCTTTTTATTATTTATGATCGAAAAATAGGAAAAGTCAACCCCCAAAAAAGAAAATAACAAGTGTATAGAAATAAACCCAAACCAATCCCACATGCATGTTTAAAAATTTCTGAAAAAAGTACAAGTAGAAGAATGTTCAAAAGTACAATACCAAAAGACAAAAAGTGTACAACAACTGTAACAACTCCATCTGCCCGACTAGTAGGGTCCCACACGGCCCTGGTAGTCCTCCTGGAAACCTGAATGTAAACATAGGGTGAGCATACAAGTATACTCATTAGGGAAACCAAAAGCTCTCATGCACAAGTGGGGAGACATCCTAATGTCCCGTGAGAACAATAGAAGAAACCTAGCAAGGAATTCTATCCACCCAACCTAACCAGCCAAACTCACCAAAAGCACAATCACAATAGGTAGTAGTATATAAGAAGCAAGAGTATTGGGTACCCCAAACCATTCCCCATTAGTTAGCTGCTCTTCCTAATGTCGAACATCCTGACGCTGCCACACTCTCCCCACCCGCACACATCTGGGCCTCACAACCACGTATCCCGCCCGCACACACGTGGGCCCCACAACCACGTATCCCACCCGCACACACCTGGGCCTCACAACCACGTATCCCACCCACACACACCTCCGCCTCACAACCACGTATCATGCCCGCACACACCTAGGCCTCACAACCACGTATCCCACCCCCACACAACTGGGCCTCACAACCACGTATCCTGCTACCACAAACCTGGGCCTCATCCAGATGATTCATGGGAATTAGTAAAACCTGCACAAAGAATCTTGGGCTAAAGCCACCCCAATCGAAACCTACCCGAAGAGTCTTAAGAGTAAGGTCGCTTCAAGCCATCACTTCCTAGGGGAGAAGGAGGAGGAATGAGCTAGTAACTATGGGGAAAAAAACCTCTCCCATGAAATGGGAGTGTTCGGTACTAAGTGCTCCACCTGAGTGGGGTGCGTCAAAACACAAAGATACAGATATATATATATATAAACCAAATACTCAACACAACCTGTGGCTTCTAAATAGAGAAACTGAGCACGTGACTCGGCACTGCTACCACGAATCATGTATACAACAAAAAAACCCCAGCCCCATTTAGGTTTTCACATTTCAGCAGAATTAGTTTATTTAGTTCCTTAACTACTGGGAAACCATCCACAACCAACCACATCGATCGTTCGTAAAACATATCCCTGCCATACACAAATCAAGTTAGGAAAACACAAGCAACACAAACAAGTCCTTCTTATTAGCCAAACAGCCCGATGATTATTATTTTTGTTCCATTACCAAGCCCAAAATTCATTATATTTTATTATTCACGACCCATAGTCTGTACCATTCCAACCCATCCCTGCAGCCCCGCTGCCAACCATCATAACCAGAAACACACCGAACACATACATCATTATCCCTTTAATACCATTCATTGCAGCCCCGATTCCCATCACTAACATAGCATTCACACCATCCCACAACCAAGCCAACTGTAGTCCCACTGCTCACCCAAACCACAACATCCCAAAAAACACCCCCATCACATTCCATGTATCCAAGCCAAGACCCACATGTTCATTATTCCATTTTTCAACCAGGGTGATCATAGAAGGTTTCCAGATTTTAAATCATCTGACTTTACGTGATTAACCAAATTTCACATTCCACAAGTTTCCATAAAAAATGGTCTAAAAAGATAGGGAAACATTTAATTGTGCAAGAAAATTCCCCCAACGACCGTGATTTTCAGTAGGCATAATAATATTAAATTCATAACACATCAATAAGATAAACAAAGTTAAACCTAACAACTTCCCCATCCCCGTTCATTAACCAGTTATTATCTTTATTTAAGGGTTCAACTGTTTCTCATGAAAACAAAAGGATACCCACCCCCCATGATGCACAAATTAGAGAGATGAATGTAAGATCCTTACCTCAGTAGGTTCTAATCACAAGGCTCCCCCAGATCAACTTTAGAAGACGTCCGTCAGTGTCCGTAACTTCTATAAAGTCCCGGAAAAACCCTCCCAGGGTGGAAGTAGAAAAGGAAAGGCCGAAGGAGAGACAACAGATCCAAACTCTGAAGTTCCTCCTCGTTGTTATGATCTCGTGGTCCCTGACAGATCTTAAATCGGAGCTCAGATGAAGAAGTTATGGAAGAAAAGGATACTTCGAGTCTCTTGGGAGAGCACTACTCAGAGGAAAGGGGAGGAGAGGAGTGAGATGAAAAGGAGGAGGGGAACCCACCTTTTATAGGCAGGAAACGAAAAATTACACAGCGTGTACATTATGGTACACGGCGTGTACTCAGTTATTTTACATAGTCTTCACGCGGCTTCCAACATGGCTCCACAACCGTTGAATGGTAAACACACGGTTTTAGGGTAACGCATACGCCGGGAGGGACTACACAGCGTGTAGTTTAGACACATGGCATGTACCCATTTGTTTCACATGGAAAAGACACAGCCTTAAACATGGAACATGACCGTTGACTGGTAACATGTACGTGGGTAGGGACTACACGATGTGTAGTTTAGGACACATGGCGTGTACCCATTTATTTCACATGGAAAGGACACGGCCTTCAATACAGGGTATACCCAACGAGGGGGTACCTGGCGTGTACTCACACTACACGGCATGTAGTTTCAAAGTTCTGGAAAGTGTGGGAAAAGTCCATTTTACCCTCCATAACATTTCGTGACCTTCTTATTGACAAAGGAATGGGCCAGAGAGGTTTGGGCCATTACATCAGATACCTCTAAAAACATTCTCGTCCCTGATAATTCAAAAACCATCCCAGAGGAACCCAACAAGATACCTCTTAGGGTTTTCGTTATAACAGGAACACAACCAAGAACCCTAATCATATTTGTTAGGAAGTCCTTCTCCTATGTCGAGATATTATACGCTTTAGGCGGCACTGACTCACCTGCACGGGTTTAATCACATCCTCATTAACGCATGTCGATTTAGAATTTGGTCTTCCCACTTTCATACATTAGGATTTTTCATCTTGCACTACCCCCAACAACACACAACCAACAAACTGCCCGAACATGTGGTTTGGGGAAATTCCTTCTCCAGTGTCGAGATATTATCCGCATTAGGCGGCACTGACTCGCCCGCACGGGTTCAATCACATCTGCATTAATGCATCCTGATTAAGGGTCAGGTTTTTCCCTTTTTCCCACTCATCCAAACATGCTACACACTTCCAAAGATCAAGGATACAAAAGGTCTCGCAACCGACATGCCAAGATTTCCATATATCAAAGGTACAAAGTAAAACATCAACAAAAAGCTTAGAAGAACAAGGAAAAACACATGTCAAAACAACTCAGGGTACTGAGCGTGCATCTGGGCCTCCCACTCCCAAGTGCTCTCCTCAAGGCCACCATGCCTCCACAACACACGAACCAACGGAATGGTTCATCCACGGAGCACCTTCTCCTTACAATACTTGATTCAAACTGGTCATTCCTCAATGGTCGTGTTGTATCCCATATCTAGCTCTCCCCAGTCGATAGCGTGAGAGTCTTCGTGTATGTATCGACGTAGATGGGAGACGCGGAAGACATCTTGAACCTTCTCCAACTGAGGTGGCATGGCCAGCTGATATGCCACCTAGCCATCTCGCCTCAGCACCTCAAAGGGTCCGATGAACCTAGGTGAGAGCTTTCTCCCTTTCCCAAACCTCCGCTGCTCCCATCGAGGGGAATCTATCAAGAACATATTATCTCCCTCCTCGAACTCCAAGGGGCTCCTCTGACGATTAGCATAAGACTTCTATTGGTCCTGATCTGCTTTCATCCTCTCACATACAAGATGGACTTTCTCTGTGTTGTTATGTACTACCTCTGGCACAAGATCACCTGTCTCACCAACCTCTGCCCAGCAAATGGGAGAACGACCTGGTCTTCCATACAAAGCCTCAAACGGTGCCATGCCAATAGTAGTGTGGAAGTAGTTGTTGTAGGAAAACTCTACTAAAGGCAAATGACGTACCCTTGATCCTCTGAAATCCAAAACACATGCTTGCATCATGTCCTCCAATGTCTTCATAGTCCGCTCTGTCTGCCCATCGGTCTGGGGGTGGAATGTAGTGCTAAGGAATAGTTGGGTGCCAAAATCATGCTGTAACCCCCTCCAGACTCGTGAGGTAAACCGAGTATCCTGATATGAGATGATGGTCTTTTTAACTCCATGAAAACTCACCACCTCGTATATGTACCTCTTTGCTAAGGTACTCATCGAGCCAGACTCCTTAATTTCTAAGAAATGTGCTGATTTCGTCAGTCGATCCACCACTACCCAGATAATATCATAACCACCCTAAGCTCATGGTAGTCATGTGACGAGGACCATTGAGATTTCATCCCACTTCCACTCGGGGACATCTAAAGGATGCAACAACCCACTGGGAACACGGTGTTCAACCTTCACTTACTCACACACTAGGAATTTAGCCACAAACTCCGCCACTGCTCGTTTCACCCCGGGCCACAAAAACTGTTCCCTCATGCCTCAGTACATTTTTGAAACTCCTGGATGTACCGCCAAGGCTGAGCTATGGAACTCACGGAGAACTCCCTCACGCATTATCTCTAGGACAAACAACATATCATAGAAAATAATCTGATGTCGGCTGTCCTCTGACCATCCTTCTAGAGAGTTCCCCAGATCGACACAATACCGCATCACTTCCGCTTCAGAATCCCCCCACTGAGTCACATCCACCTACTGCAACAAGGAGGACTGCACTGTCATCTGAAAACAAACAGCCTCTAGCACCTTCTACCCTTGCATCCATGTTCAAGGTGGCCAACTCTCCCATCGCTTTCCAAGAATCAGTGAATTCCCGAACCACTTCCTTATGAGACTTCATGCTCAAGGCGTCCGCCAAAACGTTTCCCTTACCATTAGTATAAGAGATCTCAAAGTCATAGTCTTGGAGAAACTCGACCCATCTCCGCTTCTGTATGTTCAGGTCACGCTGGGAGAAGATATAATCTACGCTCTTGTGATCTGAGAAGACCACAAAGTGCTCCCCCAAGAAGTAATGTCTCCACAACATTAGTGTGAACAGTACTGATGCAAGCTCTAGGTCATGGGTGGCATAGTTACGCTCATGAGGGCGTAACTGTCCAGAACCATAACAAATCACTCCCTTTATCTCCATCAGCATGCACCACAGACCAAGGGCACAAGAATCACAAAACATCTCGTACAACAACCCTTTCTCTGGAAACCTGAGTACGGGAGCACTGACCAACTTCTCCTTCAGGTAGTACAATGCTTTCTGGCACAACTCACTCCATAAAAAGACCTGGTTCTTCCTAGTCAATGATTTCAATGGAGCAGCAACTCGAGAGAAGTCAGAAATGAACCTCCGATAGTAACATGCTATCCCCAGGAAACTATTAACATCTACCACACTCCTGGGTGATGCCCAAGAATCAACTGCCTCCACCTTCGAGGGGTCCACCGACACTCCATGCTGAGACACCACATTTCCATGGAAGTGTACTTCTTGCATCAAGAACTTACACTCTAAAAATTTCCCGTAAATCTGGTGGTGTTGAAGGACATCCAAGACTGCCCTGAGATGCTCAACGTGCTCCTCCTCTAAGCTTGAGTAGACCAGGATGTCATCGATAAACACAATGTCGAACCGGTCCAGAAACTCTCGGAAGAAAAAGTTTAGCAGTCCCATGAACACAGTCGGTGCATTCGTAACTCCAAACGGCATCACTACAAACTCAAAGTTCGCATACCTGCACCTGAAAGTCGTCTTCGAGATGTCACTGTCCTTTACCCTCAGCTGATGATATCCAGATCGAAGATCAATCTTTGAAAATAAATCTTCTCCCCTCAGTTGGTCGAAGAGATCATTTATCCTTGCAAGGGGTAGCGGTTCTAGACCGTTGCCTGGTTCAACCTTCAGTAGTCTATGTATAGACTGAGACCACCATCTGCCTTCTTCATGAACAAAACTGGAGCACCCCATGGTGATACGCTAGGTCGAACAAAAATTGTCTCCATCAGATCGTCAATCTGAATTCGCAACTCCCGCAACATCGAAGGTTCCATCTGATAAGGGGCCATCGAAATCGGACGAGCATCGGGCTGTAAGTCTTTCCCGAACTCAACATCACGTCGGGGGGGGGGGGGGGGGGTAGAGTCACAACCTCCTCAGGAAAAACATAGCGGAACTCATTAACAACCTCTGGGACATCCTTCATCTGTGTATCAGCTGGAACCACTGATAACCCACCTAATAAGGAAAGGAGAGGCTCCCAACGCTAGCCCACATCCTCAGAAAACACAAGATACACTGGTCTGGCCTCCCACTACTGTACTCAGCACCAGTGGTACGAAAAGTCTCTCTACGTCTAGTCCCAAAGCATAGGCTAGACCAGGTGAAAAAAGGAGTGCAGAGCTCCCGAATCGAACAAAGCAGAAACAAGAGTGCTGAACAAACAAATCATACCTCGAACCACCTCTGGTCCTACCAGAACTGTCATCTTTGCTGTGTGCAACTGTCCACGCCCAGATATTTTTCCTCTCTGATATTGTCCACCTCCCCGACCACACCCTGGTTGAGGTCCCTGAGGATCACCCTGAGGTCAACCTCCTCTCCCAAAGACTTCCCTCGGAGGAGCATGGTTCTGCTGCTGCTGGAAGGGCCTCGTCGGTAACTAGTGCTGCTGAGGTGGGCGCTGAACCTGCCCACCTCCACCGTTCTGAGCTCGGGTCGGGCACCAACTCAGAATTTGACCGAAACCTCCACAAGAAAAACACTTTGGTCCTAGGATCGTGAAAAAGGGACAAGTACCTGAAGATCTGAACCGGAACTACTGGGGCCTGCTCCCCACTGGCCTGAACCTGTAAGGTCCTATCGCAGGAGACCTGCTGCTGACTACCTTCCCCTTTGACGAGCCCGGTTGGATCCCCTCTCGTGGTGCACCTCCCAGCGAGTGCATCCTCTCTACAACCTCTGCCTTCTTCTATACTGCCAAGTACATCGGAAGGGTGAAGGTGGTAATAGCATACTAGAGCGAAGGACGAAGAACCTCCTCCAAACGTCTCACCTGAGACTCCTCATCCGGAAAGAGATCTAGAGAAAAGAACATGAGATCCTTGACCTTGATCCCCAACTCTCATACTGACATACTCCCCTGCTGAAGGGAGAGTAACTCCTGCTGCTTCTCCGCCTTTATCATGGAAGAAAGGAATTCCTCTCGGAATTCCCTCTCAATGTCAGCCCATGGAACCTCTGGATCTATCCTCTCTTCAAGGTAGATCGTCCACCACTGTCGTGCCGCACCTCTCAGCTGACTGACTGCTAGGGGAACCCAGTACTCCCTCGGAGCATGGATCAAGGTAAAAGCGATCCCTAGCTCCTCAAGCCATCCCTCCATATCTGTATCCGAATTAATACCCTCGTACTTCTTTAGGGTTTCCTGCTGGAAAGAACGGAGAGTCTTCTTCCAGTAGCTATCTTCCTCCTCTCGGTCAATCCTCAACTGATCAACCGCCTGAATCCTCTAGACCTCGGCCGTCTGAGCCACCCGGGGATGACGTCCAGGTGCCATAGCTGTTAGGTAACCAATGATCTCCTACGCCCTAGTAGTAAGGAGATTCCTCAAGGTTTTATTTTATGATTTTCATTTCAATTTCTTTCCCAGAACACCCAGATCAAGTAAAACACAATCATGATGATTCATGTACCTTCCCTAAGGTCTCTACACTACAATCAATGTAGTCTCACTTGGTTGTTCGGTAGGCTCATATTCCTTGCATCGGATCATGGGGGGCCCTAAAATCTCGTGTCCTAGCCGGTCTTCCCTGGCCAATGTCACGCACCATGATTAACTAATCACTATTTCCCAACCATCCCATGCAATCCTCACTATGCCTAACTCCCGACCCCATCCTATCTCTCAACCATCATCCTCTGATACCATTCTTTCATGACCCCCTCCCTCCAAATATACCCCTTTTGAGCTAGTAATGGTGAAAGGAAGATAATGAACCACAAGTCCTGCCTCCAGTATGCCACGGTGTGGCGGCTAGCACCAAGGGTATGAGTTTTTCACAAATATGGGAGGCATTACCATTTTTATTATTTAAGATCGGGAAATAAGAGAAGTCAACCACCAAAAATAAAAAGAAAAAGTGTATAGAAATAAACCCAAACCAATACCACATGCATGTTTAAAAAATTCTGAAACAAAGTACAAGTACAAAAAAGCTAAAAAGTATAATACCAAAAGAAAATAAGTGTACCACAATTGCAACAACTCCAACTGTCTGACTAGTAGGTTCCCACATGGCCCTGGTAGTCCTCATGGAAACCTGAAAGTAAACGTAGGGTGAGAATACATGTATACTCAGTAGGGAAACCTAAAGCTCTAGTGCAAAAGTGGGGAGACATCCTAATGTCCCGTGAGAACAACACAAGAAACCTAGAAAGGAATTCTATCCACCCAAATTCACCAGCCACACCCACCAAAAGCACAATCACAACAGGTAGTAGTATATAAGAAGCAAGAGTATTGGGTACCCCGCACCATTCCCCATTATTTAGCTTCTCTTCCTAACGGCGAACATCCTGACTCTGCCACACTCTCCCCGCCCACACACACCTAGTCCTCAAAACCACGTATCCATTCCGCACACACCTAGGCCTAACAACCACGTATCCCGCCCACACACACCTGGGCCTCACAACCACATATCCTGCCCGCACACATCTGGGCCTCACAACTACGAATCCCACCCGCACACACCGGGGCCTCATCCCGAGGAATCTTGGGAAATAGTAAAACATGCCCGAAGATTCTTGGGCTAAAGCCACCCAAATTGAAACCAACCAGAAGAGTCTTAGGTGTAGGGTCGACTCAAGCCATCACAGCCTAGGGGAGAAGGAGCAGGAAGGAGCTAGTAACTATGAGGAAAAGACCCTCTCCCATGAAATGGGCGTATTCTGCACAAAGTGCTCAACATGGGTGGGGTGAGTCAAAACACAAATATATAGATATAAATATATATATATATATAAATCAAACACTCAGTCCAACCAACAGATTCTAAACAGAGAAACTGAGTAGGTGCCTCAGCACTGCTACCATGAAGCATGCAAACAACAAACAACCCCAACCCCATTTTGGTTTTCACATTTCAGCTGAATTAGTTTATTTTGTTCCTTAACTACTGGGAAACACTCCACAACAAACCACATCGATCGTTCGTAAAACAAATCCATGTCATCCACAAATCAAGATGGGAAAACCCAAGCAACACAACCTAGTCCTTCTTATTAGCCAAACATCATAATGATTATTATTTCTATTCCATTACCAAGCCCCACTATTCATTAAATTATATTATTCATGACCCATAGACTGAACACATTCCAACCCATCCCTGCAGCCTCGCTACCAACCACCATAACCACAAAAACACCGATCCCATACATCATTATCCCTTTAATGCCATTCATTGCAGCCCCGTTGCCCATCACTAACATAGCATTCACACCAACCCACAAACAAGACAACCGTAGTCCCGCTACTCACCCAAAGTACAACAACCCAAAAAACACCCCCATCACATGCCATGTATCCAAGCCAACAGCCACATGTTCATTATTCCATTTTGTTCAACCGGGGTTATCACACAAGGGTTCCGAATTTTAAATCATCCAACTTTACGTGATTAACCAAATTCCACATTCGATAAGGTTCCATCCACAAAAACGGTGTAAAAAGATAGGGAAACAATTAATTGCGCAAGAAAAGGCCCCCAACGACCATGATTTTCAGTAGGGATAATTATATTCAATTCATAACATATCAATAGGATAAACAAAGATAATCCTAACAACTTCCCCATCCCTGTTCTTTAACCGGTTATTATCTTAATTTAATGGTTCAACTGTTTCTCATGAAAACAAAAGGATACCCACACCGCATGATGCAAAAAATAGAGAGATGAAGGTAAGATCCCTACCTCAACAGGTTATGATCACAACGCTCCCCCGAATCAACATTAGAAGATGTCTGTCGGCATCCGTCACTTCTGTCGGGTCAATGAAAAACCTTATTTTGGTGGAATTAGGAATGGTAAGGCCGAAGGATAGACAATAGATCCATTCTCGGAAGTTCCGCCTCGTCGTTACGATCCTGTGTCCGCTGACTGGTCATAAATCGGAGCTCGGACGAAGAAGTTATGGAAGAAAAAGAGCCTTCGAGTCTTTTGGGAGAGCTCTGCTCAGAGGAAAGGGGAGGAGAGGAGTGAGTTGAAAAGGAGGACGTGACCCCTCCTTTTATATGCGAGAAAAGAAAAAGTACACGGCATGTACTTTATGGTACATGGCATGTACTCGGTTATTTTACACGGTCTTCACGCGGCTTCCAATATGGATCTGCGACCGTTGACTAGTCAACACACAGTTTAAGGGTAACGCATACACGCGGAGGGACTACACGGCATGTAGTTTAGAGACACGGCTTGTACCCATTTATTTCACACGATAATGACACGGACTTCAACACGACACACGGCCGTTGACTTGTAACGCATACGCGGGGAGGGACTACACGACGTGTAGTTTAGGACACACAGCGTGTACAGACTTATTTCACACGGCAAGGACACAACCTTCAACATGGGGAATACACAGCGAGGGGGTACATAGCCTGTACTCACACTACACGGTGTGTAGTTTCAAAATTCTGTAAAGTGTGGGAAAATTCCATTTTACCCTCTTGAACATTTCGTGACCTTCTTTTTTACAAAGGAATTGGTCGGTGAGGTTCGGGCCATTACATGAGGCGTCAACAATGAAAAATCATTTTAATAATATTACTACACAGAAAAAACACATGAGTTATTACCTTTTATGGAATAAAATAATAATTTAATCATTTATTTTTCACTTTATCTATCTATGATAATTATTAAATTCTATGAATTAAGAATACATTTAAGAAAATTTAATAATTATATATTCACCCGACAATATTTTATATGGAAACAATGTTGTGAAAAATGATGAAATCATATATATATACATGTGAAATTATCTTATTACCCCTTAATTGAAATGAATCAATTATTTACCATTATTAAGAAAATGAAACCATATTATTATATGATAACATGACTATGAACCTCCAAATTAATACAAAATTAAGAAAAAAGATGGCTCCCATACCTCAATTTCCAGACCCAACATGTTTGAAAATTAATATTTTTATGGGAAAGTGGGAAAATATATTATTAGGAATTTCTATTATCAATAATTTAAATTTAAATATAAAAACACAATTATATCATGAAATTACAACTTGAAACCAATAAAAAAACTATGCACCTACCTTTTACTACTTATGTTGAATCTTAAAAAACTAACAACACATCAATCCTTTTAGATGTGTGTGAGATATGAAAGAAATAAGACAAATAATATATATTATTTATTTTAACTGATTTTTAATTATGAAAATTACTTTTCATTTAATTAAATTATTTAATTTAAAACCTTTTATACATTTTATTATTTAATTATTCAATTTTAATTTACTCAATTTATTATTCTTCATAAACTTTTTTTGGACAAGAATAATTAACTTATCTATATTTAGTTTTTTATGGGTGTGGAACCCTGTGGGGTACCTCCTCCATAAACATGAATATATCCCTTTTTTATCCATATTCTAACTTTTCGCCCTCTTCAAATCAACCTTAGTTGTTTTTTTATTATTATCATTATTCCAATTGCCCCCCACTCGAATTCTCTCCAATTTTATTGTCAAGCCTATATTTCCCTCATGTCGGTAATTACTAGTTTTTATTCATATTTAATACTCTCCCTCCAAGCTCATAATGACACCGAAATTGCATTCTCCCTCCCGTCACGTTCACCTATAATTCCTAATCCTAACTCCCCACATCTTCGTCGTTTAATTATGTTACTATTATTCTAGTTAATTCAAATTTCTCCACTCTATCACTATTTCATTTTTTATCTTAATTTATTTTTTAATCCCTCAGTCCCTTTAACCCTTAATTAGTATTATTTTTTAAAACTCCACCACAGACAGCTCATTACACTTATAACCTGTTGAATTTTTTAAATATATGTATATTTAAAAAGTATATATATATATATAAGAGGGTTTTGAAATCAAAATCGGGGTGTATATATATATATTCAAGATAAATTAAACCATATATATATATGAATGTAGAAGATATTGTCGTAGTGTGAGTACTGATGCAGGTACTGTAGCTGTGGGGGTACTGTAGAAGCACTGTTCACCGAGGGGTCCATTGGGCCAAAAATGGGCTTTCAAGCCTTGTATTCATGCCACATGTCCATGGGACATTGGGCTAGGTAATTGTTCCTATACCCAATCTAAAGTGGTATTTTCTTTAAAAATAAATTGAGCCTTTGGCCACAACCTTTTATATATATATATAACATATATACAGATATATTTATTATATATATATTATATATATATATATATATAACAAATATATATATATATAAATATCTTTGTGTGTGTGTGTGTGTATCAAAATGTACACTTATATATGAATACGAAATTAATTTATACATAAACATATATATATATATATATATATATATTTATAATACGTAACTACACAACACACAAATTGTAATTTATATAACCAATTGGTTTCTATTTGCACATATAAATAAATATATATAACAATCATAAGAAATACATTTTTTAATGTTTACTTACATTGAGGGCCATGCAATTATACATATTTACACAAGTGTGGAACATGTTGTTTAATTTATAATATATAACACATAATTAAAATTCTGAAGACAATATTTTACCATTGAAATCATATCCAATAAATTAACTAAAATAAAAGATGATAAATGTGTATACCCCAAGTATAATTTTCAAAACATATATATTACAATTAATTACTTATTGACACCATTTAAAGTGCCTTTAAAAATTTCCCAAAACCACTTGGATACACCAAAGTGATGGGGAAGTAAATTATAGAAATTTTATTTAGATACATATCAATCAATTTTCATCTTTAAGTGTTAGTAAAACAAAATGATCTATGAATGGCAGTTCGAAATAGCAACATGTGTGACGCATCTCAAGAGCAGGACATAAATAAGGAAGCATAAATTCAAATAAAATGTCTCTTGAAGTTAAATATCATTCTTAGAAAATATTATTAAGAAAATCCATACATAACAGGAAGTAAATAAATTCATGAATTTCACATCGATCCAAATAATCCCAATTTTAATAAACTACACATCGCATTAAGGAGTATAAAACATTTAAATAGAATCCAATTTTAAATTTTTTTCCATTATAAGTATCATATAATTTTTTAAAGAAATATTTTCAAATTGATTGGAAAAAGAAATTTTCAATAATTATATTTTTAAAAGGAACTACTATCTTTTATCTAATAAAACCATATACAAAATAAACAACAACAATAATTTTTCCCCAACACATTTTTTCCCCAATAATGGAGTAAATGTTTCAAGGATAATCTGTTTCAATTTTTTTCAAGTTCACTAATTATCATTATTCACCAACGTGATAATAATGAAAATGATACCAAGAATATTACACTCAATTTATTATTTAACATAGGGTCACACCATTACATTCTTGAGTAATCAAATTAATATCACAAAAAATATACAATAATCATATGAAATCAAATCAACATAGACATAGCTTCCACAAGAATAAAAATCAAAAGAATTCATCACCAAACTGTGATATTTTCTTCTTTGGGAAACGATGAATCGCCAATATGGTTTAATTATTTTTTATAATAAAACATGTCTTGATGTCGAAAAGAGTTTCCCTCTATTCATAATATTTATTTTGCTAAATTCCCCATCAATATTAAATCAATAACAATACACCCAATGAATATGGAAACTATCAAACACATCCATCTCTTCTTTACTAAAAAGTTTTATCTGTGGGAAACAATACCATCATCATCATTTTCATGATTTTACATCAAATACTATTATTTTATTACTTACTTTAATTGATTTACCCTATTTAATGAGGTCAGGTATTCCATCAAAATAAAGCCATCACATCCCAAAAAAATCATCTCACCCCAACATCCACATGTCTCATCCAGAACACATCACTAATATTGAACAACGCAAGCACTTGAACAAACTCTCTAACCAATGAAAAAAACCACTATAAATTTCACATTACCACATCACCGCAACACTTTATCATCCTCAATAAACCACCATTTTCACATAACAACATGTTTTGTATCATCCATTGTGCTTCCACAACCAATGATCACCACTATCATAAAACATCACAAATCATGAAACACCCAAATCCATGAATTCACATTCCCATTTTAAGATATTATATTCTATCGGAAGAAAAAATTCACCATCATAATTTCAATCAGGTCAATGTATATTGTATATCCAATTGGGATCGATTATTCCACTCTTCATATGCTTTAATATTTTTTTATCACACATCACACAAGGAAACATAACATAAATAACCACACATAGTGGAAACATGTTACATCTTCCACCATTATTCAGGGACACAAATTATCTTAATTAATTATATATCAGGATCATTCCCATTCAATTTCAAATTTTCCACGGGAATCTAGTTCATTAACCATATATATTTGATTATACATTTAATTCATGATGATCATAATCATAAATCCCCATTAAGGGTATGATAATTCTAAATAATCATATATCAATTAGGTTTTTTAAGAAATGTTTTTTCCTTAATACATAACATCACTTAATTTCAATAGATGACTTTTTTACACAAAAAACAATTCATATTTGAAAATTAATTTGATAATTAGTACATGTATGTTTATTGTTTCATATTCAAATATACCTTCACATATACATTATAATTTCAATTTTTTTAAAATAAAACATGACCCAATATCATAAAATTAAAATTATACTTGTTGTATTGATATATTTAATGATCTGTCATTCCCAAAGTGAACAATATTTGATCATTACATTGAGTAGAAAAATATTCTTACATAATTGAATAAGGATAACAGGATTCTACTTCCATATTAAAATAAAATATATTAAACTTTCTACTATCTCAATATATGAATACCAAAATTAACCTAGTTACTGCAAAAATGTTTTAAACATTATCCATGCTGCCCATAAAAAAATACAATTTTCATAACATGTGATGCAAGGTTATTTCATTACAAAAAATTACTAACAGTTAGGTTTAATAATTTAATAGTTCTATGTCTCGATAGGTTAACACAATGCATGCTTATCATTTTTCCAAATTATAGAATCAATGTCAATATAATTTTCATTTTCACATATGATTAATAATTATGATTATCTTAATACATTATAACTAAATTCATTCTAAAAATAAGGGTAAATTTATTTATATAGATGATTATATTTTCAATGTACTTATCAATACATAACATGGCATTTTTTCATATATTTGTGAATTTAAATTTCCAAAAAAATTAATACAATTTCATAAAACATGCCCATGATAAATTAAAAATAGAAAAAAAAATTAAAATACATATGAACCCTAAAGGGAACTAAAATACCTCTATACATTATTTCAAGATAATTCAGTTTATCATGATATTATGAAATCGACATGAGGTAACATCCTTTATAAGGGTTTCAAAAATTCAATAATTATCCACAATAATATTTCAAAAGAGTTATTCTCTAACAATTTCAATATTTTGGAAAACATGATAGAATATAATACATTTTATGATAGAAAAGATAAATAAATTCATGAATTATCATATTATAAAATATATAGAAACAATAAATTGAAATATAAAAAAGGTTTCAAACAAATGGGTCAAGATGATAAATCACCATTTCACTCTTTCATTTTAGTCTATAAGACTAATTAACCTATTAAGAAAAGTTCATTATCAACTACAGTGTGAACACAATCATCAAAACACATATAAAATTGTATGATTTATTTAAATATTTTCCTTTTCTTTCCATAGATACATAGGTATATCGTAATTACTTCATCTCCTGATTCATGTACCTATACTAGTCATCTAACCCTAGAGGATCCACCATACATGGTTGTTCGGTTGTCTCAGTGCCATTGCATTAGATCGTAGGGGGGGGGGTCAAACAATGTATACCAACTGGGCATAACTAACCTATATCATGCACATATTTCATTGGACTTTTTTGACCTACCACCCCATGAAATTCTAATAGTACCTAACTTTAATCTCCTTCCTTTCCCTCAACCATAACCTCTGATTCCACTCTTTCATGACATAATCCCTCCATATTTATCTTAATTGGGAGAGATAGATAATGACCAGAGATTGGCTCCTTTATTAGTCCATAAATAGTAGATGAGTAACGAGGGTATTAAAAATAAATATGAAGTACTATCGTCAATAATAATTGGATCGAGATACCAGAAATATCAAAAACTGGAAGAACTACTTTATATATAAAAACCCCAATATTCTTCACAAAATTCATTTATAAAAAATTCGTATAAAAGTATGTGTCTCCAAATGAAATTTTCATAGTGAAACCAATGAAATAAATGAAGCAAAAATTCCCATGGTTCGACCAAGTAAGGTCTTGAATAGTTCATCATTTCCTCCAAGAAAACTAGAAAATAGTTTTGTATATGTCTTTTGATTATATGACTATACTCAGTTGTATTCTTTTTAAAGAAGCATACTAAGAAAACCATGCAGAAAAATAAGAACCAACAACACCTAAACAAGTTAAACAACCAAACCCCAACATTACCCTAACTCACACAGAAAATAACCCATCAATTTGTAATAATAATAAATAATCTATAAAAATGATAGGGTTCCCCTCAACACTTTCACACTAATTTTTCACTCTAACACCCTCGAATTGAATTCTATACCTATAAAACTACTTTCAATAACATAACATAACATCACATGTATAAATAAAAACATTATACATATTTCCATCATGGAATCTGAATATCTATTGGACCTAGAAGAGGGAGAGGGGGTGATCGTGTAGCAATCTATTCATCATCCCATTGGGATGTCTGAAAAAATCATCCCTAAAACATATTTTATTTTAACATGGTGCTTGATGTGGGTGGGGTGAATGGAAAAAATAAAATTGAAATACAATATATAAGAAATATCATTAAAAACATATGGGTTTACAACAAGATCATTAACCATTGAACTACATGACCACTTTCACTGCCTCCCAACAAATGACAACACCATATAAATAAGACACATGAAACTCAATGCATTTATTTTCAATTAAAACTTTTTCTAGATTTCCCATTTATAATAAAATCACATTCATTAAGGATTGTTAATTATCCATCAAATTGTTTCACATATAGACATCAACCACTTAAACTGATGTTCTCAATTAAATTCATTCGTTCATTTTCCATTTAAACCAGTTTCATATAAAATTTAAATTATCATATAATTTCATTACTAACAAGGAATTTATCACAAAAAATCCTATAATCAACTCATTAACATAATATCACAAAAAACATTTTTCATTTTTAGGAAAATGGTATTTCATCAAATTCCACTTCATTAGTTAACAAAATCTCATATAATCCATAATTCTTGAGGAAAACCATTATATAATAAAAATATAAGTTATTTTAAATTTCAATTAATGTGACTCCTTACAATAAAACCATTCATGATATAATAAATTATAATAAAAAATCTCAAACAAAGCATCTGAAAATGATTATTTTTAAAGAGGCCTCAAGCATGTATATTTCATTAAATTATATTAAAATACAAGAGAAAACATGTGGCTGATTACTTTTTATAATAAATAATAATTATTAAATCCATGGTATTAACAAGTGATTTCTTTAGGATAATAATTTAAATATCCAAATGAACATAACATGTGATAATAATGATAATATTGAAAATGAATGTAATAAAAATGTTAATGTAAATGATTATACACAATATTAAAAAATCATAAATAAAATCAAAATAAAAAATCCCATTCCCCATTAATTAAAATTAGTCAATTATTTATATTTAATAATCTTGTACAACTATCTTCCAAATGTATAGAATGAGTAGACCCCTCCTGTATGATACACAATGAAGAAAGAAAAATTATTCCGAACCTCAATTTTCATATCCAATGAATATGAATTTTTATGAATCACCAAAAAAAATGAAAATTAATTTGAATATCCATATTCAATAATTAAAATGTACTAATATCGATTTAATTAAATGAGGAAATTATTACTGGATACATGGGAATTAAATTTCCTTTTCACCTCAACTCATCTAGCTTAATACAATAGATTTAAGGAATAATTAGTATGATTAGTATTGGGGGGATATGGAATAGTGAATTAAAATAACATAGGGTATTTATATAATATGTTATTTAATTCTCAAAAGATGTTTTTGGTGTAATTCAATCTTTTAATTCGAAAAATTTTACACATCTTATTTTTTATTTTATCTATATTAATTTTCTCAATTTATTATTATACATAAACATGTTTAGTTACATTTATTTTATTAGATATATTTTTTCCTATATTTTTGTTTATATGTGGAACCCCTTTGGAGTGTCTCCTCTATATTTATGCCTATATCTTTTCTTCCTTTTCCTACTTCTCATTATATCCCTCCAAAAAACCATCCTTATTATTTTGTTATTACTATTATAATTATAATTATTCCATAACTCACCACACTCTCTGTCTCCCCATTTACTATCTCTCCAAACGATCCCTCATGGTAATTATTTAATATTATTATTATTATTTACCACTCTCTCCCTATACAAACTGGTCTTGAAACCTAAATATCATTCTCTCTCCAATCACCCTCCCCTTGATTTCCTTCACTGAACACCCCTCATCTTTTTCTTTCACTACTATTATAATTATTTCAATTAATTAACATACCTCAACACTATCCTTCTCTCCACTCTTATCACTGTAGTTTCCTTTCCAATGAATAAAAATCTATTTAACTCTTCATTAATAACATTTTTAGTGTTTCATCCCATACACATAATTATATATATATATATTTCCTTTTTCATATTTTTACCACATATATATTTACGAAACATATATGTTGCATTTTTTTTAATATAAATTAAGATATATATATATATATATATTAAAAAAAACCAAAACCTATATATATAGTTTAATATATACATAAACAATGTATATATTCATATAAACACACACACACATATCTGTTTGTGTGTGAGAGTGTGTGTGTGTGGGTGCGGGTGTGTTTTTATAACAACATATAAAATTTTATATGTATACAAATTTAAATTATTCACACACACGCACACACATATACCAATATATATAATATGGAACAGTTAAACACAAAAAAGTTTATTAATACTACAAAGTAGTGTGTTTGTGTGGGTGTATAACATTGAAAATAAAAACAAATTGAAACGTTTAATTAAAAAATGACACATGTAAATATACGTATTAACACATTCTTTTAATATGTATCATAATATTTCATACATATCGTCAAATTAAAATTTCAAAAAACATTCTTACACATTAAAATAACTAAATATTAGTTAATTGAAATACAATATGGTCAATTTATAGACCCCAAAAGAAATTTAATAATAAAAAAGTTACTATTTTTTAATTATTAAAACATTTGAAACCATATTAGGACATTTCAAAAACAACATGAACCTCATAACCACTACCCAAAAACAAAGGAATGGATTGGGAAAATTAAGGACATTTAAAAATATTTTTGGTTCCAAGCCCCATGAGCCCACTTCAAATTTTCAGGATGATTAATTTATGAATTTAAATATAAAATCAATGAGAACGCATGGGAAAACCAATTATATATTAATAGAATATAATAATTCAAATAAATCAAACTGTATAAAATTATTTTAAATTTTCAAAATGATTACTTCATAAATAAAAGTATTTTATTTGTAGAAGATAAAAAAATGAAAATGAATAGAGTTCAATATTATTGTTATTATTTTTATATCTAGTATTTATTTTTTAACATTTTAAATATATAGAAAAAAATTATAATTCAAAATAAATATCAATCTGACGATGTAGAGTCAAAATGATCATACATGGAAAATCAAGAAATAATAAAGAGGGATGATAATAAAATGTACCCTAGAAGCATTGAATGTTGAATTTATTCAATGATACTCTATGGATGCTCATTTATATAAATCAATATGTGGATTGAATTAAATGAACTGAATGGAAGAAATTTGAAAAGGTTATGGTTGCATCAATTTCCCCAAATGCATCTAATGATGTAGTGTATGGAAACCTTTTCTATGGGTGTATATCCAAAATTATTATAATTAAGGTTGTTTTCATAGGAAATTGTCTTATATTAATGGTAATATAATATTTTTAATTGGTGATGTATTAAGTATAATAGTCTCTGAGAATGGAATATTTTTTTCCATGATATGAGATATATTGATATATTCAGATTAAAAGGGCCCTGAAATTTATTTTCTATATTTTAGTTATTAATGGTCCTTTTAAAATTGCATAAAGAATTACATAGAAGATATGTATCATATAGGGACTGTAAATATCAATCCATATCTAGGGGGAGAAAAAGATGGGTATTCCCTACCTTGTATCTGTATGAAAAGTAATGAGTTATTTGTAGAAGGAATAGTAAAATAGATCTTATTTCAAATGTTTTTGGAATTTATTCCATCAATACATGGAATATATGTAAAAAACAATGGAGCTCATGAAATCATTACAAAATCATTAGTTAATAATCATTTTAGATATTTTTTAAAAAAATTATAAATTTTCTAAATTCACATGGTATAAACTAATAGATATTGAAAGGGGAATATGAAATACTACATTTCAATGTGTTTAGAATAATATTACCATGATCCATTTATGATAAGAGTTTTATCATCCAATTTAATAATGTTTATAGTATGATAAAATGCTTATTAAGAATAACTCGTAAGTCTCATGTGTCCAATTTCACTACTCACTATTAAAGGAATGTTCAATAGATAGAAGGGAGGAAAATTCTATAATTTTAAACTAATAATCTAAGATATATTAAAAAAAGATAATTTGAAAATTATTTAAAATATCACAGGACGATGAAATATGAATCTCTAGTGGTAACTCCATATAAGACAGCTGTGTTTGAGAAGAGAAATTTAATCATAAAAATCATTGATATAATAATACATATTGAAATTGACAAAAAAATTAATGTTTACGAAGGATTTAGTCATTACACCCATATTTATTTATAATAGGGCCTAGTTTTTTTCTTAAGGAAAGTTATAATATGATATGTGGAATGGAAAGATGGTGAAAATCATAAAATTTTAAATATTCAGAAGTGATTGTTTAATTCTTAAGGAGTAGTGACTTGTGAAGTTTCTATCCATCAGAAATGAAGTGATATTCATTAGATACTCAAAAAATCTTTTTAAAAATTATTTATGAATTGTTATATAGAGGTTGTAAACATAAATTATGACATTTTATTAGAGAATAAAATTAATCTTCATTAAAAAATTGATAATTTCTAACACCCTGTGATTTTGTGAGTTATTATTATTTTAATTAATTTATGTTTTTTTATTTTTAATATTATGTGAAACAATAAATAGGTATTATATATGTATATGTATAAAAATATTATGTTAAATATTCATTTCACTTTGTAATGACTTGACATGCGCTAAATATAATATCAACATGGATTGGGCTACATGAAATAAAAAAAAGGCGTACATTACATGAAACATTGAATTTGTTTTAAAAAATTACTTTAATAATATCGTTTATACTGGTTTCATAAAAATAAAAAAATACTTGTAATGAAAGATATAATTTTTGGAAACATTTTTTTATGTTTCGAAATACTATTTTCTTGATGAACCTATATTATTAAAATCAATTTAATTTATAATCATTTAAAAAGTTAATTTGATAAAAAATGTTATTTTTTTAGTTTATATTTTTGAAAATATTTTCTGGTGAATTTTTTAAAAATTTCTGAGAAACTTCATTTTACATGAATTGTGATAAAACTGCGCCTTTTTAAAATAATTTTATAAGTTTAAATTATATTGCAAATTTTTTCATGGTAAAATTAGATATATTAGACATATATTAACAAAATTCAAGTTATTTTAATAAATTTCACTTTTAAATTGAATATAAAAACTTAATAAAAATTTGATCTTCTTCTATATTAATGACCCGTAATTTCATCCGGTAAGCAGGGTTATGATTAATTTTAAATTATACACTTCTATGTATTGGATGTCCAAAATAAAACATATAACATTGTAATATGTAAAATTTTTAGATTATAATTGAATAAATTTTAATTTTGGTATAAATATTTAGTAAATGTGATTAAAATTAATCACATCGATAAAGGTCAAATTAAGCTTCATTGGAGACTAAACATTAATCTAAATGATCCAAAAGAATGATAAACATGTAAAAATCCATTTTATATCAATTAATTGTCCATTATCCTTTTAATAAATATTTCTTATAGATTTATATGACTTTTTTATGAAATAACATTTTTAATCTTAACTTGTTTTCAAAAATTATAAGTGAGTCATTTTCCATCCCTATAAAAGGCCAACACATCTCCCACTTCCACACACCTCTCAAAAATCTAATGATCATACATGTTATTCAAAATATACTTCATAAAAATGAAAAATTCCTACTATATGACTTACCTTAGGAAGGAGGAAATCCATAGAAGCCATTTGGCACCAACCAAAAAGAAATTACCTGATTAAGAGGTAACATTTTCTCTCAAGTGCTTTCTTTTATTTCCATTCACCACCCCTCCAATTTATTTTTTCCATGATTGTCAAAAAATAAAAGTATTAAAAATATAAAATATTTATTTATTCCATTTTTTTAACCTAAACATACACACACTTCTATCTAATTGATATAGAACATGTTGTTTATGTGTACGACAAAATACCGCATCACTAAATGATGATTGTTAAATTTTCTTTATCGCTTCTAATTGAGGACATTATGATGGATAATAAACTTGTATAGGTTATATAATATATTTTATATTTCTTTGTTGATATATATTTTTTAAAAAAACATATATATTTGTACATTTCATTTGGTGTTAATAAGATAATTTCGTTTGCGAAAGTGTGGAATAACTCCAATCAAGGTGATGTGGTTTGTTTATATGACAAATGGATTATATTAAGGATGGTTTAACTAAATATATAATACACATATTATTTCATAAATATAATATAAAAATTAAATATTTATTCATTTATATGCATATATATCTTTTAAATTCTTTTTTTAACATCGAAATTAAACAAAAATGGTGTTCCTTAGTACATATGGCCAACAATATCCTTGAATGTTGTATTCTATTTTACACTTATATATTTTATAGATTATTTTGATACAAATATAATTCGTAAAAATTTTATTTATATCACGGTTTACAAGCTTAAAATTATGATATAAATTATAAATACCTATGATATAACAAACAAAGTCCCATGTAATGAAGAAAGAAAATATTACCCAAAGTGAAACCCTCACATATGTTATTGTTGACAAGAAGGTAATATAACGTCATAATAAAAACATATATATATAATAATATGTTTATTTAAAATATTTATAAAAATATTTATATTAATTATGATGGTTTTTTAATTAGTATGACAATAGTCAAGACACACAGAAAGGAAATGTCATCTCACATTTTATTTCTGTGAGATACATACATTATTATGGAACCATTAATTTTTGTGTTTTTTTTACTATTAATAGATGTATTGAATGTGACCTATAATTAAGTTTATAGATATTTAAATACCTATTCATTGATATTTATTTAATGGTGTTAATGTTTCAACTGCCATTGAATCAGTAAGACTATTTTTTGTCAAATTTCCCACTTTAAGACGTCTATTTCATTATACACCTACATTATTTTTTTAGAATTATATAATTTATTTTGAAATTTTATATCCTAAATATAGTTATTTTCCAGGTATTTTAAGGCTAATATAATTTCCATTTCTTACACAGAGAGTATAATCACATGATACCATGTTATAAGAGTTTTTTGAAACATTCTCATCACATATACAAATTGATTATGTTAATTCATTCTTTGATGGAAAAAAATGATCCATCCCCAATGAAAATTCATGAAATTTTTTATCCCTTGTATATACAAAATACAACCTTTTATTAGAATCATTTTCAACATTTGGGTAGATATGATATTCAAGAATGTGTTTTTAGTGAATCATGACTTACCCAATCTTCGGTCTGAAATCTATGTTCATTCAAAATGATGTTTTCTAAAATGTGTTTCTAATAATAATCTATATATATCCTATGATCATGAGAATAATTTTTTTACTCTTTTTCCCCTACCAATATCTTCAATGGAATCATTTAGTCTCTTTCCGAAAAAGGAATGTTTTTTGTCCCTTTTTTCCATGAAAAAATAATTTCTTTTTTCCTCATTGAACTTGTAAGAATTTATCCACCCTCAATTGTTCAATGAATTATATTTATGATTAATTATTATTTGTTTTAAAAAGAAAAGATATTATTTAATGAATTTTTTTAATAATATTCATGATTATTTTATTATTGTTTAAGGAAAATTGTTCTCAAAATATTTTCAAGATTATTTTATATATTTTCAAAGATTTTTTTTTCAAAATTATTTAATGATTAATTATTATGTTTTCAAATTATTTTCAATTATATTGGTTCGAAATAATTTTCATTCATTATTTATATATTTTAAGTAAAATATTTTCCAAAACATTTTGAAGAATTCTTTATAAGTTTTCAGCATATTTGCAATGAAATTATTTTCAAAAAATATTCAATATGAATTAAATGTTTTCATGTAAAATGGTTATCAAAATATTTTCCATTATTATTTATAGGATTTAAATGTGTTTTCAAATAAAAATATTTTCAAAATGTATTCATGGTTATTTTATATTTTTTCAAAGAAAAACGTTTTCAAAATGATTTCATACCATATTTATAACATTCCATGGTATTTTTTTAATAAAATGATTTTCAAATAATTTATTATTTTAAAAATAAATTTTATAATATGAAATCATATTTTCCTTAAAAAAATATAAGTTATTTAAAAATTATTTTCTATATAATGTGACATCTGTTGATATTACTCATTCCCTTCTGTAAAATTATTTAAAAGTTCCATTCATATTCTTTATATAAATGGTTTATTCAAAATATCATAGATTTTATGAAGACCAATCCAATTACACATGTTAAATGTTTAGTAAATTCATTTCTCCATCATGGGTTTTGATTTTGATGAAATTATTATAGAACCTATCTTCATTCCACATGTTATGACGTTATTATATGTTTAAAAATCCCATTTCATTTAATGGGGTTTTTATGATCATGTGACACATGTATGTATGATTTGACTATGTGATAGATGGTACCTATATCTCCCTCCAATGATATGGTTAATGATTTTTATCTCATGAGATAGTCATATATTTTCTTTGGGATGAAACTTGGATACTAAGATAGCCAGGGTAGTGAACCATGACTACCAGTATCGTTTGAGGAGTGAAACAATGCTACTTGGATAGCCATGGGAGTGAACCATGGATACCAAAATGGTATGGGTAGTGAATCGATACTACTAATATGGTCTTGGTAGTGGTTCTATAGATATAATGGAAATCATATTATACTCTTATGTGTCTATCAGAAGTCAATGTTTTATTCCAATATTATTCTTTAATGGCTTGTGTTCTTAATCGTCTTAAGATTCATGTCTTAAGAACTAATATTATTTAGTCCACGATTCATGTATATGATCTTTGATATATATGGTATGATCTTCCATTTCCTTCATCTTGTTCGTATACCCTTATTCTAATGATTATTCATACAAATCATCTTTATTTACCCTTACTAAGAATCTGAGGTCACTACTTTATTATCTTTACTTTCCCCATGTTATGAGGAAATATTATAGGTAGAAGTACTAAATGTTGATATAATTATGGAAGATTTTTATGATATTTTACCTGGATAGAACATCCTTCTTCCAATATTCCAAATACACTAAACTATTACAGTCCTTGAGAATGTATTTTTGTAATGTAATGAATATTGATCTATAATGATGTAATATCCATGTATGTTATCCCTAGGTAAATATTGATGATATTAAAGGAATGGATTATTCATCCTTTGGAAACTGGGATGAGAAAATTTTAGTGAGTTCCCTATGTATATTTCTATGTAAATATCAAGGGATGTATCTAAGGGAATGTATAAGTTTGTGTTAGGATTTAAGAAAATATCCTGGAATTTCAGTAAAGTTTGGTGTGAGGGGTTTCTTTGATATACATCAATTTAAGGATAATAAATTTGGATGTGAATATATAACAAATTCACATTGGGGTAACAACTATGAAATGATGTTTTGAGCCCAACTTTTTGTAATTTTGTACACAAAAACGGGCTATATTATACACCTAGTTTGATAATTTTCAGGGGATGTGGTTTTTAAATTCAAAAAATAATCTTCACTAATCATCACGAAAGATTTAAATATATATTGGATATAAATAGTATTTTATGTGGATTATTTTTCATATATATGTATGGTGTCATGATTTAGACATCATATATTTAAATCTATTAAGGACTATGTTTTTTCCTCTTTGATATGTAATTCTCACACTAAGCATTTGGTTTTAGTAAATGAAGGGAACTGGATGGAAATGAATTAATCTTGAATGTGATTAATGATTTTTAGATGAGATGTTATGTGGGATGTTCACTAGAGTGAAATTTGTTGTTATCATGCCAAATCAGTTTACGCAGAATATGATTTAAATAATGTTCCCTTACTAACTCTCAAACTAACCAATGAAGAGAAAGTAGCATTTCACTAAGAGTTTAGTTAATTGAGACTATTGAGGAAAGATTATTGGTTTCATTTCTATCAAAAATGTTGAAATAGTCACCTATGTGAATGGATTGGAGGAATAAGAATATGTTTCGATTCTTGAAAATAATGACCCAAAGCATGTAACAATAAGGTGAAAATGAAGAGTTTGATTAGTGAAATGGATGAGAATATTTGAATCCCTAATACATCTTATAATGTTATGTTTTTTGATTACGGATTAAATTATCATTATTAAAATCAATATCCTAATATGAAGGTTCCTGAAGGTAACCAGTAAGGTGGTATGAGTAATGGTTACATTGCTGGTGATTATGAGACTAGTGATAAAATATGAATGGAAAGAGATATTGTATAAAAGAATTATGTATCCTCATTAATTAATTTAAGGATGAAGTGTAGAAATAAAATATTTTATGTGTTTGTATTCAATAGGTTTCTTATATGAAGGGTGACATATATAATGATTATTTAGTTTATGTTTTTCTCTATGGATTTTCAAGAATACAATCAATGGTTATGATGGAATAGAAAAGTTATATAATGCCTAGGTGATGTCCATATAAAACACATGATTAGGTAAAAAATAACCATAATATATTCATAATGTAATGATAATTTTTGTCGGAAAATTATATATTGTATATGAAAATGTAAATTGGAATATAACGTTTACCATTGAAATAATTAAGTAAATATTGACATGTAGTTTATGCTATCATGGATGATGTTTTAATCTTATTCGATTTACAGAATATATCTAGTAACCTTTGGAATTTGGAATTATGCAGGTTTTCTAGAAGAATTAATGGTAATTCCTGCTTTTACCATTTTCCAAGAGAATTTGCGGTGAGGGTATTCATATGATTGGAATGTGATAACCAAGGGCAACTTCAAAATAGGATGGGGATCAATATTAAAAAGGTATTGGGAAATTCTCTATATTGGTTATTATTTTCATCTTTCAAAAGGGTTTTAATATTTTCCACACATAAAAAGATTATGTCAAACTCCAGAGGATGTATTTATATATTTAGATTATATTGAAAATCATGGTTAAAATATTAATTAGTTACTATCTTTATTTAAAGGTTGTCCAATAACATTTAGAAACTATATTACTATGGTTTTAAAAAATGACACCATGTATGTCAGGTGAAAACCAATCAATTCCGATAAGGTTGTGGGTCTTGAACCCATGACCAAAGGATGATAAGGTTGTTACATGTCCCACTATCTTACACAATTTCTGGGTTAATGTATAAATATTTTTGAAGAATAATTATTTATGATTTAAAAATATTGTTACTTTTTATGTTTAGGGAATAATGTTATAACCATATTCATTTTTAATAATACATATGCAAAGATAGTTATACATTTATATCATTTATGAACCTTATGATCTTCTAAAAGTGTATTTCTTCACTTTAAGAATAACATATAATTTCTAGATGTCTATTATAGGAAGTAGAAAATGAATTATAAATTAATAAAAGAACAACTAAAGAAATAATTTTTTTTGAGATATGTCATGTATGAATATTTCCTTATATGACATGTTAATAAAAGTATTACATGATGTTAGGATAATGATCAAATGAAAATATGTGGTCCTAATACATTAATTTTGTTGAACCATTGGCCTTTAAAATAATCACATATTGATGACTTTGAGGCCCTCAAATTTGTATTAATAATTCACTTGTTTTTTATTGATGACCTTAATCCCAGTATATATATATTTACAATTTTCTTCCATGTCTATTCATTAATCCCAAACTATGCTCTCCTATGTGGAAACCTAGTTATATATTACATTGGGTAACTATTATGGTCCTATCATTCCCTTTTAACGGAGTTTTTAGTATTAATTTTTACTATCTGGGTTACATATAATTGAAAATTATATTATTTATCCATTGATAAACCATATGAATTTTGTGGTTGGAATTAATTTTAATGGTGGTCAATGTATCACCTCGAGATTTTTTGAATTACTTTTTTTCAGATTATGTTATCTTTTTTGATAATTATCATTTTGTATGATAGTGTAAATTTTTCTTTGTGTGTATATATATATGTGTTAAAAAATAAGAGAAACATTTCTTTCACATGGAATGGAATTTTCATGTGCTACACACAGTATTGAAATAGAATGCGCTACATGAAATACCAACTTTCCTTATGCTACATGTAACATCGACTTGGCGTAGGTTACACCCAAAACTAAGTTTCATCCAAGCCTAATTTAATTATTTCTATTAATTTTTAAAATTAAATAATTATAATAAAGAAATTAAATAGATTAATATGAATACAAAAAAAAATTTCAAATAATTATTTCAATGGTTTTATAGAAATAAAACCTATTGAAATCAAAATATATAATTTTTAGTAAATTCATATTTTTGTCTAAAAATATTTTTTTATTGAAAAAAAAAATTTAATAATAATGTTACATTTAAACAAATTTATAAATATAATTCAATAAAATAAAAATACTTTATTAATTTATAAATTTTAAATTATTATATTGTGAATATTTTGTATTTTTATGAGCAACTTCGTTTATTATGAAAAGTAAAAGATACAACTATTAAGTCAAAAACTACCTTTTATTTAATAAATCTAAAAGTAAAATTATTTTTTAATTTTTTTAAGCTCAAATTATATTAGTTATACATATTTTAAAATATTATAGGTCATTATAATCAATTTAAATTTGATATTGAATATTGAAACCTAACAAATTTTTTAACTCCTTTCTATTTTAAAGACCCTTAATTTCTTCATATCTACGGGAGTAGCATTAATCTTAAATTTTATTCTTCAATGAGTTAAATTAAAAAATCATAAATAATTGTATTCAGTATAATATTTTTATTCCAATTCTATCATATTGATTTTTTACAAAAAATATTAGTAAACGTGATTAAAACCAATCACAGCGCCTAAGGTCAATTTATGCTTAATTATGGGCTACACCTCAATCATAGGGGTCCAAATGACATAGAAACGTGTCCAAAACCCATTGTATATTCTGGATTTGATAAAAAAATACCATTATTGATTATTTTTGGTTTTTAATTACTTTTTGTAGGAAATAACATGTGTACACCTAACTTGTTTTCATAAAATACAAGTGAGTCATTTTGTTTCCATATAAAAGGCCACCTTATCTCCCACCTCCTTATACCTCTAAATCATATATAGTTCAGATATTTTATACACAAAATACTTCCCAAAAATAATGCATTTCTCCTAGAACCCTTCAGTTGGGCATAATAAAATCCACGTAATCATTTTGGAACATACCAATAAGAGTTACCCGATTAAGAGGTAATGTATTCCCTCATGTACTTTCTTTTATTTTATTTCTCCACCCCTAAACATTAATTTTTCCATGATTTTATAAAACAATTGTCCTAAATATGCTAAGATGTGGATATTCGTTGTTTTCAACCTAAAATTACACACACATCTATCTAATGGATCATGATCGTACTGTTTTTGTGTACAGTGAACTATCTCCTCACAAAACAATGATTGTTCAATTTTCCATACAACCTATCATGGTATACATTATGATGGATAATCATTATATATATGTTTTGTATTTTTCTAAATAAATTAATCTTATTTATTTCATATAAAACACATATATTTTTACATTCATTTGGTATTAATATGAATCTTTTATTAGAGAAAGTGAAGACTACCTCCCCCTCGAAGCCATATGACTGATTCATACACTACATAGATTGTATTAAGGATGACTTCAGTGAATTAATTAGAAATATATGACAACCTAAATCTACTATAATAATTATTTATATATATATATACATATATGAATTTTACACTATTTCATTCAATTGGACAAGTAAACAGAAATAACGTTCACGCGTAAGTACGACGAACCATCTCCATAAACGGTGTATTCCATTTCATACTAAAATGTTATCTTGATTATTATAATACCTGAATAATTTATATACATGACAGTTATATAATTTTTACATTCTAGATAGCATGATATAATCTATAAATATAATGTATAGAACATGTTAAGACACATGCGAAGTATAAAGAAAATATTACCCAAAGTGAATCATTAAAACTGGATTGTTAACTAGTGGGTGATATAAGTTCATAATAAATACATATATATATATGAATATAGTTTTTTAAAATATATAGAAAATTGTAATACTTATTATATATGTGGTTTTTAAGAGTATGATGAGAGTCCAGACACATGTTTAGGCTATTTCATCTTTCTCTTTTATATTTGTGAGATACATTCATTATTCACCACCGATTCCATTTTTATGGTGTGTATAAAACACATTTATGTATTCAATTATTATATTGAAAATAAAAATTATATTTAAATAAACATTATTTGGCCATTATTTCATGGTGTTAATTTTTCAAAATCTACAAAATAGGTAAGATGGTTTTGTCTCAAATTTTCTTTCATTTATACACATCATTTATTGGGCACCTACATTCTTTTTTGAGGAGTATATACTTCCATTTTACATGTTATATATTTAATATACGTATTTCTTTATATTTTATGCTTAATTTAATATTCATTTGTTAAATGGAGTGTATGATACAATGTTTCCATGTTATACGAGTTTATTGGAACAATCTCATCGCTTTTTGAGATTTTTTATGATTATTCTTTATTTGATGAAATGTTATGATCCATATCTCATGAAAATTCATGGTATTTATTATCCAATTAATATAACTAATATAACCTTGCTTTGGTTCCATTTTCTAATTAGTGGTACATACGATGTTTAAAAATGTGTTTTTAGTAAATTCAGTCATTACCATCTCGTCAGTAGGAAATCTATGTTCATTTCAATCCTTTTATTTCCAAAAAGAGTTTCCATGTAAATTCTAAAATTATTATATTATCATTAAAATAAATTATCACCCTTTTGGTCTTATAATGGTCCCTTCAGAGGAATATTCTTGAACCTTTTCATAAAAGTAATTTTTTCTATCCTTTTAACATGAAAAAGAAAATTTTTTATTACCTCATATGACCTATAAATAATTATATGTCATCATACCATTAATACATTATTTTTTGGTTAATAGTTATTTTGTTTAAATTTTCATAAAAGATATTTTAAACGAAATTGTTTTCAAAATGTTTTAAAGATTCATTTATATATTTTCAAAGAATATTGTTTTCAAAATATTTTCCTGATCATTTTATACGATTTCATGGAAAAAAGTTTCAAAATGTTTTCTAGCCATATTTATAAGTGTTAAAATTATTTTCAAATAAATTGGTTTCAAAACGTTTTCAAGCATTATTTATATGATTTCATGTAAAAAGTGTTTCAAAACATATTCAATATTTCTTTATATTTTTTCAATGTATTTTAAGAGAAATGGGTTCCAAAACATATTTAATATTCTTACATATGATTTCATGTAAATATGATTTTGAAAATTATTCAACATTAATTTTTATGATTCCCAACAGTTTTCAATGAAAGTTGTTTCAAAAATGAATTCACGATAAATTTAAAAGTTATCATGGAAAAAGGTTTTGAAAATTATTTAATGTCTTATTTATATGTTTTCAAGGGTTTTTTAAAAAATTATATGAAAATGATTTTATGTATTAAAAATTCATTTTAAAAAATGATTGTATTTTCCTCCAGAACTGATTTTGAAAGTTATTTTTGTTTAATTAAGTTTCCTTATTACTTTTCTATTCCATTATGTTTTGGGAATCACAAACACATTTTCATGAGGATTTTTTTTAATTCTCTAAGAATGTTTCTGAATTTACCCATGGTTTCCAATGCCTTACATAATGGTTTCCTAACATAACCTACTAAAAGATTCATTATGTCAAAAAATAAGATCTTTATCTAACTTAGAACCTTACAGTTCCATTGAATCTAATTTATGTATATTGAAAAATCTTATTTCTATAGAATTGAGAATTTAATTTCCCTACAATTGAGTATCTTATTTCATTGAATCTAGAATATGATTTCTTTAGAATTCAAAATTAAATTTCTCTAGAATTTATAATCTGATTTCATTCGTAACAAGACTCTGATTCTCTATGAAATTAAACTCCGATTCTCTAAAAAATTAGACTCTGATATACATAGAAATCCAACTCTGAATCTATAAAAAATCATACTCTTATTTTCAAAGAAATCAGAATCCCGTTTTCATAGAAATTACACTGTAATTTTTACAAAAATTAGATTCCAATTATCATTTTTAATATAATCCGATTGTTATTATTTTTAGACGTCGAATTACAATATCTTAAGAACCCATCTAAATTAATTTGTTATAGTTATCACATTTCCTTAATGTAGAGATTAATTTTATCATATCATAAATGTGATAATGTTTCATAAGTATGGTAATGTTTTTTATAGTTTGTTATATAAAATAATGTCATCCAATATGTTCTAACTAAACCATTTCCTGATTTCCATGCGTATAGTTCCCTCTGAAATTTAATGAAAAATATGTCCATTTTAGTATAATTACAGCATTGAATAATTCTCCAATAAACACCATGCCATTTGAATGAGATGAGTGATGGAATTATTGAGAGATGATTCTTTGGCTAGGGTGGTGCTGAAAATATATGAGATATCTACTCGATTTTCCTTGTGAAAATATTCTGAACAACTTCTTGAAGCCAAGAATTTATTTTTTGACCTACCTATTGTGATTTTAAATGTTGTTGTTAAATCAAGGGATTCTATATATAGGAATACATAGGTGATGATTACCTACTTAATCACAGGCTTACAGGGAAAGAACGACAGATACTGATCTCTATATCGAGTGCTTTCCTTAGTGTGGGTAAGATGGACTTTCTTGAAAGTATAAATCAAGGGACCATTATCCAAATTTTTGGATACACATCTATTTAGGTCAAAATATTTATTATTTAATCAATAGATGTTACAATTTTAATTAAATTATGCTACATTTAGTTACAAAAAGAAAGTGTAACTTTCATACAATTTCATATTCCAGTACAAAGTCTATATTAGATTCTATACAATTAAATCCAGAATGTTTCTTTTTGTTAGCTTGTTTATGTCTCTTTATCAGATCCATATTATCGGATCCTATGAAAGTAACTTTCTTTAATCACAACTCAATTTGTCTTTTGAATTCATGTTGTTTAGCATTGTTAAACATAGACTTTCTTAATGATAAAAACACATGTTTTTAAATCTACAATTCAACCCGTATTGAAATTGCAAAATCTACATAAATATTAGGATACTAAAATTTGTATTAGAGAAGGTCTCTAAAGTAAATATAATTTCATTTAATTTGTCTGGATTGATTTTTCATACAAATATTTACTTGTTCGTATTTTTCTTCATACATTATTTATAAACACATTTTTTATAAACTTTTCTACTAACCTTTTTTGTGGAAAGTAATTTTGATTAAAAATGACCGTAATGAATGTTGGATCAATATTAAAATTAAATTGTATGAGACCAACAATTTTTGATGGAAATTACTATGAATATAAGAGATATATGATGTAGACATTTATTATCAATATGAGAGTGGATAAATTTGTTATGTTAATAAAGTACTACATGATTCCAGACAAGGAAACTAGAAAATTCACCAATCAATAAAAACAAGAGTATCAGCTTAACATTAAGGTACATAATATTATATTATGTTATATGAATAGGAACATTTTTAGCCATATTTCATAATGTGATGTTTTTAATTGAATTTGGAAAAAATTATTAGTTAATCATTCGGAAAATCCAAATATATTGAAACAAGAAGTTATATTCTTAGAGATAAATATCACGGTATTGTGTTTTTATTATGGATAACATGTATGAAAATTTCCATAATGTTTTATAACTATTATAAATAGTCTCTAGTCTATATGTGATAAAGGACACGATGATTATATTCTTGAAGTTAAAATAATAGATATGACTCTTAATGAGTGGGAAACCAAAATAACATCGCATGATGAGAATATGAATGTTTCAAACATCACTCATGGTGAGTTATTTTGGACTCTTCTGTAGAATGAATCCTTAATGCAGAGAGATTCACATATAAATAAAACATATAATGGTAATATAAGTGTTTCTTTCACTATTAAATGAAATCATATGAAATCCAAGACACTTGAAAGAGGTACTAGTTCAAAATCTAAGAAAGCTATTATTATATCTGAATCAAGTGATATTAATCATTATGAGAATTAACCTTCAAATATTTCCTGACATATGAACATCATTTTGGGAAATATTGATTTCCAATATTGAACTAAGAAAAAAGAAAGAAATAATAAGGAAGATTCAGAAGTATCTTATTATAAATTCAAGGGGGAAGGATATATCCAATGAGACATTCCTATGCTAAAAATAATAGAACTAAAGGATAGGAATTCAGTAAGGAATGATGATAAGTACTAAAATTCTAAATCCAAAAAGTACTGAAAGATAATGGCACATATATTTCTAGTGTTGGTGACTAATCTAATGATTCGTTGGGAACTGAATCTTCCGAATAGAATAATATTGGTCTTATTGACATAGAACCAACAAAAAATGCTTCATGGATAAGGTACATATAGTAGAATCTATAACCACAATCAATTTTAATGATAATTTCACTGATAAAAATTATTACGAATCTTCAGATGAATATTTTTACTCAGAATAAGACAATTCATTACCATATTTTGAAGAAAAATAATGGTATTCCATGTTTCTTGTAAATGAAAACATTAAGATAAAAAAACATAATATGAAAAATTGTAGATTAAATATTTTAACTAAAAAAGAATCATATCATTCAAAATATCTTGATGAAAAATATTTTGAAACTGTTTTTATTTCAACAAACCATGGGGATGCTAATTCTGAGATGGATAAACATTTTATGGATCTCGAAAATGTTACTTCTATGAAAAATATTTTAGAGAAATACTCAAAATCTATGACTAATGATAGTGAGGATATGAATTTAGTCATTAGAATAAAACCTGAAATATTTCCCTTAAAACCCAATTTGTCAAGTTTTTCTTCTGCTAGGAATTAATTTGATAAAAATTTTTCACAACTTCATCATATCAGGAATAGTTTTGGGTTTGGTTATTCTTTTTATAACCCAGTTTTTAGTCACAATTATTTTGTTTCTCAAAGTGCCCTATTTTTGTACTAAATTTAAAAGTGGTGGACATTGGGAGAAACTATTCTTTAAGAAAATACAATCCATAGGTTTTCATAAAGATTAATTTTCCAAAAAAATGAATATATCTATGATTTTACTTTCTAACAATTTTGGATCAAAAAAGGTTTGGATTCTAAATTTCCAATTGTTTCATATTCAGTAAAACAATGGAATTTCCAACAAAAACACACGGTACATGGATACTGGTTATTTCAAGCACATGACTTGTAACAAAAACATGTTTGAAATGATTTTGAATATGAAAGGAGGAAAGCTCACTTTTTGAGATAATGACCATAGAGAAATTTTTTCTATATGGAATATTGTTCTTTGTGGAAAAGATTTAATTTAAACTGTTTTATTTGTTTAGGGCCTTAAAAAAACCTTATAAGAATATTCCAAATATGTGATTAGTTTACCATGTAAATTTTAGGAATGATAAATTCTTAGATACCAATTCCAAGGATGAGTTCATTATCTCTTCCCATACACATGATATTGTTTATACACATAACTTAAAAGACCATATGAGCCACGAATTACCTTTCCTTAGTGCAATGTAACATCAACCTTGGTTATGGAAAATAAGTATAAGGCACCGTAACCTTAGGAACATATGTAAACTCTCAATGAAATGACATGTTAAGGATCTGCTGAATTTTAGATTTTATTATTAAAAATTATATGATCATTATCAATATAAAGGAAATATATGTCATGAATTAAATAAATTAGTGATGTATAAACTTATGATGTATTGCAGTTAGTGTATATGGATATTTTTGGTCTAACCCAAATAGGATGTATTGGAGGAAAATACAATTGTTTTTATTCTTGTTGAGGATTACACTAGATTTACATTGGTTTATTTTCAAGTAGTGAAATCTGAATACATTTATTGTTATAAATATTTTTCAGCCTAGGTTTAAAATGATATAATCATTACATTGATATCATTATGTTGTGATCATGGTTAAAATTTTAAAATTCCAATTTTGAAACCATTTTTAGTAATAAAATCATTACTCATGACTTCTTATCTTAAATACCTCCTTAACAAAATCATGGTGTTAAAAGACTAAAATGTATTCTTCTAGAGATAACAAGAACCATGTTGAGGGAATAATCAATTTCTAAAAACATTTTTGAAGAAGATATTAGTACTATTTTCTATACTAGAAATTGTGTTTCAATCAGTCCTTTTCTTAATAAAACACCTTATGAGTTATATTCTGGTCAAAAATAAATAGTCCCATACATAAAATAATTTGGATCCAAATTTTTCATCTTTAATAAGAATGATAACTCACATAAATTCTCACCCAAATCCAATGAAGGAATTTTATTTAGATATTTCACAGCTTCTAAGGCCTATAGTTTTATTGAAATAATCCATGTATTATTGATGAATCATTTCTTGTTTTGTTTGATGAAACTGATCCTTTTATTTTTTCAAAACTCAACCTATATATTTTGATGTGTTTTCAAAAACTAATTATCAACCATTTATGGAAGATTATTCTAATTAAGAAAATATTATATAATATTATACAAATGTATTTACTTTAGATGATTATTGTCTATATATTTATTAATAGGTTTTACTAAAGCAAAATATTTTGTTTTCTACGAATCATCACAATGATAGTATCATTGGTGAGGTAAATCAACCTGCAAAGACTAGAAGTTATCTACACAATGAATTAGTGCATCTTGAATTTGATTCCAAATTAGAACTTAAAATCACTAATGAATATTTAGGGTATTATGATTGGATTAATGTGGTTCTTCAAAAATAAATGGGATCAAAATGGAACCATAGAAATAAATAATTAATGATTAATTTTTAAAGGCTATAATAAACATGAAGGAATATTCTATGTGGAAACCTATGCTTTAGTTTCTATACATGAAACTATCTGAATTCTCTTATAATTTACAACATTATTCAATTTCAAAACTATTCAATTGGATGTGAAGTGTTATTTTCATAAAGAATATGTTCAAGAGGAAGTTTATGTTGAAAAAACTTCTTTTTATGATGACAGAAAACATAATGAACATTTTTTTAAACATTCCATAGCATTATATGGAAATAAACAATCCCCATAATCCTTTTATAATAGACTTAGAGAATTTTGATACAAAATAATTATGTTAAGGGAACTACTAATCTAATCCTATTTATAAATAAAGATAAATTAAACATTTACATTAGTCAAATTTTTGTTGTGGAAATTATATTTGAATCGACTTAGTAATCCTTAACTAATTCATTTGTGAATCTTTTGAAATCAAAGATTGAAATGAGTATGATATGTGAGTTAAGAATTTTCATTGGTTAATCAAATTTCACAAATACCATAAGGAAATATTATATCACAATTTCTGTATATTAAATATCTTTTTAAGAAGTATGGATATGACAACACTATAAGTATAAGTACTCTAATTAGTTCCTCAAACACTCATGACCTGGATGAAGATGGAAGACCTATTTTATCAAGAATATTTTAGAGGGATTTTAGGAAATCTATAATACATAACATCAAGTCATCCATACATAATTTTTAGTATTATTATGATCAAGGATTCAATCTAATACAAAATAATGCCATTTAAAATTATTAAAAATCATTTTATTATATTTAATGGGAACTATAGATTTAGGAATTTTCTATTCTTCTTGAAATGTTATGGTTTTAAAAATCTTCTCTTATGCTGAATTTCATTGTAGTATAATGGATATGAAAATTACATCTAGAACATTCCATTTCATAGAGGATTCATTATTTTATTGGTTTTGTAACAGACTACCCTCAGTAGCACTTTCCACTACTAAAGCTGAATATGCAGCAGCTAGAAGATGTTGTGATCAAGTGTTATGGATTCAACACACACTCACAAACAATGGAACGAGTCTTACCAAAACACAGATAATGTGTGATAATAATAATTCCATTTTTCTAAGAAAAAACCATGCACATCACTCTCCTGAAATGAACATAGTTATTAGGAATCACATTCTTTGGGAACACTCACATAAATGAGATATTATTTTCAATAAATTTGACCACAAGATCAACCTGTTAACATATTTCTTAGGGATCCCACACATAAAGGATATATCTTCTTGGTGCTATATTTATAAAAACATATGTTTTAAATCCTAAAATTCTCCCCCACCTCATGTAATTTTGCAGTATGCATATACATTTTAAAACTAAAATTGGTATCAATGGGAGGTTTTATGAATATATTATAAAGTTGATCCTGAGTTCCAATAAATTGAAAAATAATATATCCTTTAAGTGTCTAATACCTAAGAATGTTTTTCCTAATATCTATGAACTTTTCATTAGTGTGATGTCTAGTGTTTTTTCTTTGGGATATAGAACCGGTATCATCATATATTATCTATGTTTTGTTAAACTCATTACATTTTCTCTGAGTGTGTATTTAATCCATAACACTTGATCACAATAGCTTCTAGGGGTTACATTTTCATCTTCAGTAGTGGAATGTTCAATAGATATTTTCTTCATATATTACAACAAAACCTATGGGTACTATGTAAATTTTCTGGACTCAACCCTTTGCAGGTTAGATCAAATGTAACCTGGATGGTGCATTGAAAGGCAATCCTGGACCTGCTGGATATGGTATTGTCTTCCATGATCACAAAAGTGATTTAATTGATGGATTGTATGGTCATTGTGGTCATTCTACATCCATTGAAGATAAAATTATGGCATTAATTAAAGCAGTGGAGATTTCTCATCAATGAAATTGGAATGATCTCTGGTTTGAAAGTGATTCTTCTACTATTGTCCATGCTGTTCGGAAAAATCAGATCCATCTTGCCTGGAAGCTTGAATCAAAATGGATCAAATTTCTTGATACTCTTACTTCAAAGAACTTCATCATCACACATTTTTACCGTGAAGCCAACTCTCCTATTGATAAACTTGCAAACCAAGGTATTTCTGAAGACTCGGGTTTGCATTTGACCACTATTGATGAGGAGCTACTTTATATTCGTACTAGAGACAAATGTAAAATCCCCTCATTCAGACTCTTGTAAGTTGTTTTGCTTAATTGAAGCTTTAATGCTTGCTTTCCTAAAAAAACTAATGAACCCACAATAAAATGGTATATTTCATAAGTAATTTTCTTATCCATTCTACTACCACCAATGATAGAGTACTAAATTCATTTTTTTAAATATTTACCCTCTGATAGACTTGAATACATTAAAAAAGTTAGGAATGATAAACATAAGTTAATCATCCAAATTATCTATTTTTTAACATATTCTCCAAATATTAAGATAAACCATTCCATAGGGGTATTACGCATTCTTATTTATTTATATTTAATTTCCAAAATATTTTTATTGGAACAAAAACAAAATTCATAACCAAAAAAAATTTAGAACCTAATTTTATTTTTGTAAAATGAGAAGTTTTAATTCCTTAACCAATATAAGAGGAACCTTATATATACTAAAAACTATTTATGAATAACCCAGAAGGTACATTTCTATGTTTATATATTCATAAATGATTTTATGTTTGTAATTCATTATTATTTTAAGACAACCTTATCAGATTTACATTCATCAAAACTAATTATTGTCCGTCAACCCTCCAAAGGGTTGAACCTATAACTCCTTCAACAGAATTGATTTCTAATTTCATAATAAATCAAGTAAATCCCAATCATTTTATTGACATGTGATGATGAACAGTTTCCACAAATCCTATATATAGTGACCCCCTCTTTGTGTCTCACATTGGGTTTCTATGTGATTATTCACCGAAGATCTACCACCCATCAAGTTTGTCATCCTATTTTTCCCTTCTCTATAAAACCTGAATTTCACTTGAGATCTCCTAAGAGACTCTAATTTTTTCCAAAATGGAACTCAAATATTGGATTATATTTAAAAAAAGGTTCGTTCACCTGGAATTATTTTCTATGTATAATTCATTGATTTCAAAATTTATAAATATGAAAGGATTTAACAAACATTATATAGAAAATTAAATGAATTAGAATCTAGTGGATCCCGATATAGTTATATAATTTTATTATATAGTTCACTTTTATGAACATAGAGGAAAATAAATTTTTTAGTTTTAGTGTTTTCTAAGATCATAATCATTGTATTAGAATAATTCTATATATATTTTTAATGTACACTATAATGGAGTAGAAATTGTTTTTCACACAGTTTTCATGATAAGGGATCATATTTTGATAAAATTAAGGATATTTAGTGCACTGGTAATAAGGGTGTAAAGACACCCAAGATAACACATATTTTAAAAAAAATATTAGTATCCCCTTTGATGAGTGTTTTTTTATTCTAAGGAAGGGATATAAGGACTCTATAAAGATATCTGATATGTTTGTGATGGAATTCATGGTGAATTTATGAAAGATAATCCTCATTATGTAGATTATTTTAACCATCAGCATAATTAATAATATAACAATCAAATCTCAAATCATGATGTACACTTAAATCTTGACTTAGATCATTGTCGTATGTCTAGACTCCTTTAAAATCATGTGAATGTCAATGTCCAAAACCATAAATATCATGTTGTTAAGTGAAAATACCATGACAAGGATAAATATTGGATTCTGTGAGAAGTTATGATAATTCATTGATCATTATAATAGGGATGAATAAGAATATAGTATGAAAGGAGTAGATGGATAAAGCTCCATGTCAACTCCCAAGAAAAGAAAATCTAAAGAGACGGAACCACATGAACAAGCAGCAGCTGCTGAACCAGTATCCAATCTACCAAAGCCCAATAACAAAAAGATATATTCTAATGAGGTTTTATCCAAATGGAGAGAGTTGAAAATGATGAAAAAGGAAGGTTATGTAGTTTTAAGGATAGATCCTGCAGATGTTAAGGAAATAAAAAATAGAGAAATTATAAATATTGGGAATGATGATAAAGAAAGGATGTCAATGAAGAAACTCTTGGAAGCTGATATTATCCAAGCCTTACAAAGATGTACAGAGAATCCTATTAACAGGTTCTAGTACCAGAATAATTATTGCAAGATCCAGTGATTCCTGTGGAACAAATGGAAAATGAGACATTGGGATTAGTTAATGGAATGAGGGTTATTTCAGTTCTAAAACCAATATATGAAGAAGAATAAATTTATAATGAAGTAGATGAATAATATGGGGAAATAGAATATTTAATAGGAATGGTATGTTAATATGAAGATAATGAGAGCCTTTCGACATGATTTCATGAAAATATTTCCATGTTTCCTCCACCATGATTATTTCAGAAGGAATATTTATTCCGAATGATGTTGTTTCCTAGGATGAGGTCAATAATGTTCCTTCGGATGATTAAAGTAGTAATGATAGCATCGTGCAACGTGTTGATGACAAGGAGGATAAAGAAGAAGATGAAAATAAATAAGATAATGTTTCTATTAAAGGTGTTTATAAAATAGTTGTTGTTTATGATGATAAAATATTAAAAAATTATTTTGGGGAACATGAGACTCATAATATTTAGAATAAAATTTCTAAGAAATAGAAAGGAAATAAATTTTTTTCAATACCCCATGTAAATATGTTTTGGAAAAAAATAAACAAGGATTTTGTTGGTATATCATAGAATAATGAAGATCAGATAAATAATGTATCCTCACCGAAAATAGAATCTATTTTAGAATATTCCTCTTCATTAGGACATGACTTTATGGTCCAACCACAGATGATTCTTTAAAAATCCATTCCAATTTTTCCATGTATAGAATTTAGATGTGAACTGGTTCAATAAATTGTTATTTATATGAAATAATGTACAAATATTCCTATATAAATGTACAAAAAACTCTAATATGAGTTCAAGACATCTCAGATGATATATAATTCTCATATAAGGTCAAGAAATGAATTTAAAAAGTGATTGAAGTCAGTAATCGATGAACATAAAAAAATTTATGGTTTGACTGAAACAATCAAGAATTCTTTTGATAAATCTGATGACAATATCAAGAATCTCTAAGAAAGGTTTTCATAGAAACTGAATGTAGAGAAAACTAGACACCAAAAAAAATTCAATGATCTGAATGGGAAACTGAACTCTATTTATCTTATTCTAAAATGTGAGAGGGAAATTCAAGATGAGTTGGATAATCCTCAAAGTTCAGGTAGAATTGATCAGGTATCAAGGTAAATTAGTTTTGTCATAGGAAGACAGAATGAAAGATATTGATAAAAAAATAGGATCACGTAGAGTTTCTCAACATGTTTTAAGATAATAAAAAATAATAAATGAAATTAAAACCACTTTGAAAAATATGATGTCGGAGGAAAAAAAGAAGGATAAATAATTTTATGTTCAAATCTGATAATTTTTTATAATGAGTTATTATGATAAATTTATTATCATGGGAAACTTTTTTTCCTTGAATTGTTTTATCATGTGTGTTTCTTAAAAAATAAGATAAAAAAATTTCTCCCCACCATTCCTTTTTGAAAATCACAATGGAGGAGAAAAATTTGATCAAAAAGGTTATTACGTTTAAGGAAGAAAATTTATATGTTAGTGGGGATTACTAGAAGATTAAATCCATATATAAGGGGTATTTATTTCTCTAGGAATGGAAATAATACAATCCTCAGGGATTTCTTAAACTAAGGGGGAGTTAGTCATATTCACTATGATCCATAAACAAAAAGCGATAAAATTATTTCTTCTAAAGCACAAAAATGAAAACAATATTCCTTTATATTAATTTCTAAAATGATTTTTTGTGATTTTTAAATAAAGGGATATTGTTGAGTTAATATGTTTCCCTATTATATTTTCATTCTTTTTTGATTTCTAAATCCAAAACACTTTTTCTGAAAGAAAATTATCTTTATCTAAGAAAACATTTTATTTTGGAAAACTTTTATTTCTCTAAGAATGGTATTGAATTTACCTATGGTTTCCAAAGACATAAATAATTTTTCCATAACATAACCTAATAATATATTAATTAAGTAAATAAATTGGATCATTATATAACACAGAACCATATAGTTACATAGAATCTGATTTCCCTAGAATTCAGTTTATAATTTCTCTTGTATTGAGAATCTGATTCCTCTAGAATTTAGAATCTAATTTCTCTAGAATTAATAATATGATTCCCCTATAATTCATATTCATTTTTCTCTAGAATTTAGAATATGATTTCATCAAAAATAAGACTCAGATTTCCTTGAAAATTTGACACTGATTCTCTCGTAAATTAGACTTCGATTCTCCTGGAAATCAGACTCTGATTATCTCAGAAATCAGAATATTGATTCTCTCCGAAATCAGACTTTGATTCTATCAGAAATTAGACTCTGATTTTCATACAAATTTGAATATTATTTTTATAGAACATAGATTCTAATTTTCCAAAAAAAATCTGATAATCAGTTTTATTAGAATCTAATTGTCAATATTTTTATACTCTGAATTACGCTATCATAAGAATGTGGTTAAATGATTTTGTATAGATATTATATTTTTTTAATTTATAATTTAATTTTATCATATCCTATTTGTGATAAGGTATCTTATATATGGTAATGTTTCTCATTGTAAGTAATATAAATCAATGTCATCCTATTTGTTTTAAATAGACAGTTTCTTGAGTTTCGCATGCATAGGTCCCTTTTAAATCTAAAGGAAAATATGATCATTGGATAATTTTCCTATAAATACCCTACCATCATAATGAGATTAGTGTTGGAATTTTCAAGATATGATGCTTTATCTTGTTTTGTGAAAATATTCTGTGAGAAATCTACTTGATTTTCCGGGTGTGAATGTGGTGAAAAAATGCATCAAGATGAGAACATCTTGTTCGACCTACCAATGGAGATTCTGATTTTTTCTGTTCAATCAAGGGCTTCTGGTGATATAAATACAGAGTTGTTGATTACCTTCAAAATAGAGTGTTTGTGGGGATAACAAGATAGATACTGATCTTCATGTTGAGGTATTACCATAGTGTGGGTAAGACATATATTCATTAACATATAAATCAAGGGACCTTTATCCTAGGTTATTGGATACCCTTATATTTGGGTAAAAATATATCTTTGTTACTTGTTCCTTATTACATGTTTTTTTAAATTTCACTGCATTTAGTCATGGATATAAAGTGTCACATTATTAAACATTATTATTCTCGTAAAAACTCGATTTTAGATTTTATATTTTTTCATGTAGAATCTATATTTATGTAAACTTTTATATATTTTTTTATCTAATACATGTTATCAGATCCTATGAAAGTGTGTTTCTTTATGAATAACTAAATAGGTCTAGTTAATTAATCTATATTAACATTCCTAAACATAGATTTTCTTGAGGATAAAAATGAATGTTTTAAAACCTAAAATTCACCACCCACTCTTGTAATTATAAAATATACATATATATTTAAATTTCACAGATATTTCAAAATTATTATCCTTCTAATATCACATTTATTGATGTTACTCATGGCCTTTTAGAAAATTATCTAATGGTTCTATTAAAATTCCTTTTATGAATGGGCTTTTCTTAATTTCATTGTATTTATGAAACCCATTTCTCTTCCACGTGTTATATGTTTATGAAATCATATTATTTTACATAGTTAATTATTTTCCTAAAATGATTATTAAACCAATATATTTCCGTCGTTTATGATATGATTACATGTTTATAATACCCAATTTTATTCATGGGTCATTTATGATCTTGTGGAACATGTATGTACGATTTACCTATTATATGGGTGGTAACTATATCTCCCACCAATGAATTCTCTATTGATTTATATCACATGAGATAGAATGGGATAGTCTGGGGAATGAACCATGAGTATTAAGATAGTTTGGGGAGTGAACCATGAATACCAAGATGGCATGAAAGGTGGATTCATGGTACTAAGATGACTATGGGAGTGAACCATTAAAACCAAGATGGTATGGGGACTGAGCATATACTACCAAGATAGTCTTGGAATTGATTCCATGGGTACTATGGATATCATATTATATGATTTTGTCTCTACCACAATTCCATGTCTTATTTGTATTTTATGTATTCATGGATTATTTTCATTATTTCATTATGACTCATGTCTAGTGAAATACCACTATTTATTCCATGATTCGTGTGTGTGATCATTTATATCACGGGTATGATATTATATTTGTATGTTCATGTTCTCATAACCTTGTGCTCACGATTATGATAACATGCCTCCCTTATTTACCCTTACTGAGCATTTTAGCTCATTCATTTTTTAGGTTTTCTTTCCCCATGTTTTGAGGATGACTGTTTTAGTTTCATTTACTAATAGTGTAGATATATTCGAGATATTTTTATGTACTTTCACCAATATGGAATATTTTTTTCCTTTTTTCTAAAGACACTAGACTATTATAGTCCTCAGGCATGTGTTTTTTTAGTTAACAGAATATTCATATAAAACAATGTAATGTCATTGTATGATAATCCTTGGATTCTATAATATTATTGAGTATAATTTTGAATTTTTGAGAAGCTCAGGGGTGCTCAAGATTCAAAGAAAACTTTAAAAAAGACATTGATCATTTGATAGTGGAAGTTATACCATTATTGAAAAAAATGAGTCAACTTGATAAAGGTGGGAAATATATAATTAGTGACCAAACAACAGTAGTGAATATAATGAGAAAGATTAATTGATATAAAAGATCATTGATATATGAAAAGAGTATTTTATTGAAGAATATTCTTGTAATGGGAAATGAGTTTCAATATTCAATGTTGAGATTTACCAAAATTAAATGATTGATCCATGCAAGACTGTTTATATTATGTGATGTAAGAACATCATTGGGACTAGATTTTTATTCATTAAAAATATCATATATATGACATGTGGATTCAATACAAACAAATTCTTATTTATAAAGGATAATATTATAACATGGTCATTAATTTAGATTAAAATTTTCACCTTTGAAAGTTATTTAGATTATTAGATAATTCTTATCCATAGAAGTGAAAATAAAATTTATTGTACTCCTAAATGATAAATTATTAGCGTTTCAAAATAGTTTTTTGAAATAAGAAGTGTACATCAATAAACATGAATGTTTTATTATCCCTGAGGAAAAGATATTGTTTTTGGATGAATAATGGACTTTTTACGCTATACCAGGAACTAAGATAATGGGTGTCATATAATCATTATTATTCTTGTATATGTTGAAAAATATTCATTTAGGGGTAAAATTATTTATATTTCGTACCTCTTATATAATAAATTATTTTCTTATCTGAGATGTTGATGATTATATCACTAATGATCTTCCTTAGTCAACATGTTGTGTACAAATTCATCATACATTCAACTCTCGATATAAATATGTCAATGAAGATATATGATGAGGATTATAATAACATTACATAGATATATCAACTCTAGTTTCTATCGATTTGATGTTATCTGGAGAAGGATATTTAGAAAACATTCTACGTCCCCATTTATAGACATGTCATTGATATCATGAAGATCATAACCATGAGAAGACTTGACATTATATTTAATAATTTTCTACTAGTATGGTGTTAATTAAATTACATTAAAAGAAACTATTTTGTATCTAAAATAATACTATTTATATCATAGTAATTATGGATATCGATTTTATATAGAAAAAAACAATTATGTGGTATAAGGATTTGCTGATATGGATTGGGCTGGTTTGATGGTAGATAGAAATTCTTCATAAGGATTTCAATTGTATCTATGAGAAATCTATATTACTAGGATGTAAAAGAAACAATTTTTTTATTAGTACATTAAAATATTAATATATTTTTTTAGTCAATATGGAATATAATTACAATAGATAATACCATATCATAACAAAAAAGAAGTTAAAGTGATTTCTATTATTAGAATCAATTGTTTTATTTAATTTAAAATTAATATTGGAAATAATTTCACACCTAAATCATGTATAATAAAAATTATCATGTGTGAGTTAATATAGAATAAATTCAATCATAGTTTAATTAAATTTATTATGTTCATATAGATTATTTTATCGTAGATATTCCAAAAAATTCCTTAGAAAATGATGTGTCTAGGAAAAATCAATTTTCTATAAGAGTCTAATAAACCCCCCACCACAAAAATAATATTGTTTAGATTTATAAATAAAAAAATGTGATGAATATTGAGGAATTTTATCTAGGAGAAAAATTTTCATACTCCCAATATTTTTTATTTAGGTGTATGATATGAGCTCATTGAGAAAATCGGTGAGATATTGTTCATAACTGAAAAGGTGTTTTATTGATACTATTAAAAGGGAGGGAAAATTTATTCATATAGTAGTTAATTGTTAAGATGAATCAGGTGGGGGATGAATATTGAAAAACATATATAAAATATTTTTTTGATATGTTTAATCATTGATTAAAAACAATTAACTACATGACCTTTATTTTGAATATGAAATCTAAAGCCATTTTGGATTATGATATCATCTTGAGAACATACCAAGATTCAAAAAAATGTAACTACATCAAGTATCATAGATAATGAAGAATGTATTAGATAATAGTTTAGTTACACTATTTTTTATAAGAAATATCTTAGATCATGTGTGATTATCATATATGTTTATTATGTATTTTGTAGTTATATAAAGTCACAATGTCTGAATGGTGGTCGAAGAATAATTTTGAAATTAATTTTCATTATTTTTTTTATAAGCCTTAAAAAACTCAAAGGGGTTATTTTGAATCAAAAATTTTATAATGGATTTTCATTTAAATCTAATTCATTTTATCTTACACAGTGGTATATTTTTAAACATCTCTAGAAGACTCATGGAATGGAGTTTTATAAATGTTATGTATGAAGAAGTGATAATGTAAAACTATGTTTAGGGACACTTGAATATAATCAATATTTTTATCATGTATTCATGTATATTAATGTTTCATGAGTGGTTAGGATGATCTATAAATAGGAAACTATGTTGTGTTTGAAGAGATAAAGATTAGGGAAATCTAATGTGTCTATTTCTTTGTATGACTTATATGTACATAGTTTATTATTGAATAAATTTTACATTTTATTATATTCCCAAAATTAAATAGATTCTATTTTCATGAAAATTCATGTTTTATGAATGCCTCAGTATTTTTTTTGAATGTTTTTATTTTTTGGAATTTATGAGATTTTATTTAATGTTTAAATTTTTGTGAACCATAGGGGATTTTAAAATAATGTTTTTCATAAAATGGTTTTGATAAATTCAATGAATTAGGAGATTTAATAAACGCTAATTATATTGTAAAAAAGATTAAATAATTAAAAAAATGTGTCTACTAAATTAATAACAATTACACATATGAAGACATTTCAGCTGACATTCACCAAGTTAGTGTTTGTTAACAAAAAAAATTCTACCTAATGCAGAGACATGTTGAATTTGTTTGATCATTGTAATATCCATATATACGTGAACCATGTAGAATTGTTGTGTATCTTGTATGATTCATTTCAGTATATTTATTACTATGGGGATAATAGAGAATAGATTTGTGATTAGTCAAATACGATCTAATTAGGGAGTTATTTTAATTTTACATAGCATGGTTTACGCCCACACAAGATATTTAACATAATGGGGCCATAAATATTCATATAAAAAATTATATTTAGGTAAATGGGTATTATAAAATACATTAAATCAATGTAACTGTTGGTGTAGATTTTTATTTGAGGCCATAAATTCCCATATTTGAGCAAACCGTCGGCCTGTTTTGAATCAAGGGACAATCCCGAGTACCAGAAGGATGTTGCGAGTTAGATAAGATGACTATAAAAAAATATGGAAATATACCTGGAATATTCTTGCAAGCACAATGAGATGAAAAATGTGTTCTTCTACACCATATTCCTAAAAAAAGTCATCTATGATAATGAAATCATTCCAGTACACAAGGAAATGGACGTGCACGTAAGAATCTTGCACACCAAACGAAAAATAAAATCCCATCTTCTATGAAATCTTTCTTGTCATCCTATTCTGTGGTTTTATTTTATAAATAGAAGTGTATTGTCTATCTTTTGGGTAATATTATAGAATTCAAATCATATCTCCCTTGCACATATGACAACCGCTTCTGTGACCCAGTGAAAGACATGGCTCCAAGGTACATGATCTTGGGCGACAGGTCCCATATGGGTCCCCATTTTATCAGGCCCACTGGTGTTTAACCCTCACCCAATTCATTTTTATCTAAAGTAGTTTAACCAAAAATTTCCTTCTTGCGCGCATGAATTCCCTTGTGTTATGCCCATCTGGTGCACAGGTTTCCATCTTGCATGCCGGTTCCCATCTTGTGCACAATCCTTCATTATTGCGCTCACCCCTCCTGAAGGGATCCATGTGTTTTCCTTGCTATAAGTAACCATGTCTGACCGACACTTGCATGAAACACCCCTATCTTGAGTTCACATCCTCTGTGTGGCCCTCCATATTTATGCGTAGTGATTTCTAAGTCCCTCAAGTGGTGTTTCATTGTGTGTTTCTATACCTAATGATTCATTTCATAGGTATGCTAGCTGCTATTTCTTTTTCACATAGCTATGCTAACATGAACCCGTCCATCAACTACTCCTCCAGCCCAATAAAACCTAGAATTTCATGTGGCTTCCCTTCCACAAGTGTGGGTTGGTTCATGTTATGTATGTCTTAGGGGTGTGGAGTGAGTCCTCTTTGTTCGAGCTACAGGATGTTAAATACCAATTACCCACATCATCAACACATGGCATTAAACTATGACCCCCCACATTCATGATAGGCCAGATAGGACCACGATAGGAATGGGAAACATCTCCCTCTCACTCATTCTCTCCCACTACACTTTGTCAACATGTGCATGTCTGGCAGTCTCTGTATAAGCCCCGACCCTAGTAGATAGGGTTCTCCCTGTATGATGACCATATCCTTCTCATAAACTTGGACATCCCCCTTGATATTCCCCCTAGATTATTTCTCAATCATCATTTCCCTGGATTGATAACCATGTGTGAGCCCATGTTTCCTCTTTGGGCTGCTAACCATGTGTATGCCCTACTCCACTCCTTTCTAATGCATATTTTTCAATCTGATAGTCATGTATATTTCTACCTATGGTTTCTCAGACTAATCATGATTCATGTGGGCTTAGATGAAGCACCATCCATGACATCCTCTGTGGGATTCCATAGAGTGTAAGACCCATGGACCTCATTTCAAGAACTATGTGGACTTTAATACCCTGTCATGGGGAAACATATGAAGAATCCATGATGTTCAATCCCATCACATGTCTATCATTGTCATTCATATCAATTATCTATTTTTCCCACCTGACGCCAAAATATATGTCTAAACTATTCATGTTTTGAACCCATTTGGGTACATATGATGAATCATTACGGTTCAACACAATCCAATGATAAACTTTGGTGCTCCCTCCTAGATACATACCCTCATAATGTGAAATATTCCATTTTTTGGAAACAACATTCATATCCCCATCCCTAAAGTGTTTTGATCCATTCATTTGGGATGCTTACCACGCTTAATCCCCCATCACGTTGAAGGTTTGTTGTCCTATGTGTATACAAAACCACATGTCCCCTTTTTTGTGTTGATAACCATGATTTAGTCCCACATTCCACCATACTCCTCCAATCAAGAGTATCAATCTTTTGATGGGATACTTACTATTTGTATTCCCCAGTAGGTCTCTGGGTCATTGTCCAAAACTATGTGGACTTTGATTCCAATCCATTGAGATACGTAGGAAACAACATAACAGATTAAGAAAAATACTATCATATTCACATTAGTTCAATCCCATTATTCACATCTACATCATAAAATATTCCATAATAAGTCATGATTATTATCAGTCCACCACATCTGGGTGGGATCATGCCATTCATACAGGAATCTAGCCCTACATAATCCCTACAAAGTCCATATCATCCAACCAAGGGTAACTTCCATGTGTAATCCCCATATCATACCTTCGAACAATGTGGGTTTCTATCCCTATATTCAAAATAGGGTATACCTAAAGCCTCCCCAAAGTTCAATCCCAGACAATGTTAAGAATTGGTGTCCCCATTTTTGGAACCCATCATCCTTCTCTAATCTTCCCTTTGTAGTGTCTTGATCAGCCATCATGGTGTGAAACCTTTCTATTTGTGGGCATGAGAATCTTTGGTTTTTACATATTGGGTTTCATAATCCATTCATCTATTAAACCCTCCTGGTTCACTATCACAGGTATGAACTCATCTAATAAAATTTTATAAGTGTTTCGATCGGTCTGATCCATCTTCGCTAGATGTTAAACTCACAATAGACCCCATGTTATACATGGGAAGTTGAGGAAAACCATGAAGGAATGACTATGTAATAAGATACCCCTAAATTTATGTGGGATGCATCGGGTTTCTACAACCTCAGGAATTGCTATCCTAGGGAACTCCAGGTGTACTAGTGCTTTAGTTTTTAAGAACACCAACAATGCACAATGTGACTACTCTACCGACTGAAGGTCACTATTCTAACTTGACCCTTTAGAATGTACTGAAATAAGCTTTGTAATTAACTGTAATCCGTAAATATATGGCACCGAGAAGTGTTTCCTGAACAACATCAGAGTCTTTATGGGAGACCTTGATTAGGTGATGAATTCCAGGGAGAAATACAATGAAGGTGATACAGACATCGAGTCATTTAGTTACAATCAAGTAGAAAACTTCTATGAAAAATGTGACAGATTCCAAAAAACATTGGAAAGTGGGAATATGGGTTAGATTGATGCACATCCCCACAAATAAGTGCACAACCATGGGGAAAGAATTGGAAATAAAAATGGTGAACCTGAGGTGAAATTATTCTCCTCAATATAGGGATTAGTAGCATTCGATATAACAACAAATAAACTTTTCACTATATCCAGTTATCTGGTTCAAGGTCCTTCCAAAAAACTAGTGGTTCTGGTGTGAAACTCACTACGATTTGGGGGAGTTAATCATCAGCCTTCTCGGTCTGCAATGTTGTGAATGTTCTTCTTTATATCCATCCATTGATGACTAAATGGATATGGAGAACAGGGAATTTCATTCCTACTATATATAATGATGTCTAAATGTACATTCTTTTTAGGAAAAAAGCTATAGCTATATGAAACCAATCAACTCTTTCCCATTAATGCATGGGTTGTGGCAATGCCAGTGTCGCAATCCTACACAACTCTACCACTATCATGTCATCATCTTCTACTGTAACTAATGGGTGCCCATGCCCCATTTCACCATCATAAATTGATTAATGGATGGTGATGGATATTCTTGTTTCACGATACATACAAGAGGGTCCATACTGATCAGTGATATAGTTGGATATGATATAATGGCCTTAGTTACCGGTGGTCATTGTCACCCCCAAGGGATACATGGGGATCCACTGCTCTCTATTATGAACATAAATAATTTATAGATCATCTCTCCATAATGGTCTTATGAATCACTCCCTTACACTAACAAGATACAGGATATTTGAGTCATTCCAAATTCATCAATAACTATAGAGCTCCGAAGAAGGGATCCCACCAGGCTGCAGAAATGTTGTCTTCCAATCTCATAGGCCGAGGGGCAGTTGGAATCTTCCCCTGCATAGCTGAACCTTGTTCAGCTAACCTACAACATTGTTAGGTTAAAGATAAACAAGATTCTCGCCATGTGGCGTCATCTCCTACTGATTTACGGGGCTGATCCACCACCAACACAAGATATCAGTCCACTATTACTATGGATTAGGGGAACCTACCTATTACATTGATGTGGAACTTCCATTCCCAGTCATGGTTGGGGCCCCATACACTCCATATGAAGGCTATGTTGACTTTCCTAATTGTAGGCATGAGTAGTTTCCATCACAAGATGATATGTGTCAATAACGTTCTATCTGGTGGAACATCCCATACTACCATGAGGAAGAGTGGAGGTCTTCCCCAATCTTGAATCCAACATGGGATTCCTCCCCATTCCTCCATCATCAGTTATATTGGAGGTCCTCCCCTTCTTATTTACACCTAGGATGGGGGTTCTCCTTGTCTTGTTAACATTAATCATGAACTTCCTCGCCATGAAAATGATCCTAGGTATGGAAATTTTCCCCACATACTAGGTAGTCATTGTGAGAGTCCTCATCTCCTTGTTAGCCTTCAGTATGGAGGTCCTCCCAATGTTTCCACTAACATTAGTGGAGTTCCTCTCAACACTGACAATGATCTACATTAGGTTTTACACTAGTTCATTATGATTATTTTGAAGGCCCTTATCACATCACCGCTTCAAGATCCACATGAAGAGGAGTCCATCCCTGATCTTGCACTCTCAACCATGGGGGTCATGCCCATGATCCATTCGACATTTTCATATGTTCTCCCTGCAACCAATCTCATCCAAGAAGAGGTCATCCCTACTCAAATACCGACCTGCATAGAGTTTATACACATGTCAAATATGTTCCTTTCCCTGAAGAACCACCCTGGGGTAAGAGAGAGAATTTTCACTTCGAAAAGCATGATCATTAGAAGAAGAATATCGTAGTCACCCGTATCCACTTTTCAAACTCTAAAGAGGAGTGTGACTCAATGATGGAGACCTCACCCCGATCCTCAGTATCGGGTTCTGGGGAAGAAACATGGTGTATCATAATCATTCCCCTAGGAAATGAGATGCACAAGATCCCTGGATCCCATTGTATGTACGTATAGGATGATGGTGATTTTTACCCTGTCCACATACTCCCTATGTAATCATCTCTATCATCATTTGGATCATTCCCTACCTCGAGGAGAGATCACAGAGAGTTTTTATAGGGACAGGTGTATGACGAGAACCACCTTGATCCACTACCCATGACAACCACAATTGCACATGAAGTAGTTTTCAGTATCATTTCTTATAGAGATGTGGTGATACATTCAGTACGGTCCCCGATAGATTACCTAATATATAACAGTTTTTTATCTTATGAAACATACTGTCCAATGAACATTACAATATCACAGTAGTCCGCGTCAAGGACCATGATGGTCCTAAAAATTCTCTATGTCGAAAAGTGGGGGAACCAAGGCCCAAATCCTATGTCTGAGCGGAGATGTTCTGATACATTCATGCAGAAGACCATTTCCCAAATATATTCTCTCCATTTGAAACATCAGGATTCAATATTCTGAAATACCATAGCCATGAAAAGGTAATGTTCTTCTACTGAACCAAAGGGGTGATGAACTTATTTATCCATCACCTACTCCTGTTTTTCCACAAAATATGGGAACACTTCAATGACATCGGCCAACTGTTCCACTTGGTTGAGTTGGCTGGACTTCCTTTAGATCAGTACCATGCATCACCTAATTATCATCGAACCCTCCAACAAAGATGCTTCTAGATCATCTCCGTGGTTTACTTTGTTATTAAAGAGGCCTCCCCATATGTCTATATACGTGTTTGGGGGTAGTATGCTACCCTGAACTTCACTCCTATCTGGAATCAACTTGATTTACCCCAAGATATTAAGGATATTCACGAGGGAATAATTATGGAAAACATGGTCATTCCTAACATTTACCTAGAAGGGGGTGTTAGTATAGGCTTTGGAAAGTTTGACCACCCAAGGTGTAGAACAACATGCGAATGATCTTGAAGGTGTTCACACCCTTTCTGGATAGGTAGACGCTTCGCCTAAGAGATCATTTCGAGCCATTGCCTCTTGTTTGAGACCCCAATGAGGGTAAACCGCACACCAGAACAATTAATCTCTATGATCTATCTAGATCAGTGTCTAATAACAAAAAGGATCCCAAAAATGACATGTGTCATCAGTAGGTAACTAAGAAGAAAACATTTTTGATGAGCTCCTTGTGAAATGCATTGAATAACGACGACCAAATTGGAGTAAACCTTGACAAGGGTAGTAGGGGCATGGACAACTCCCCTAGGTGAGTTTTCTCATGGTGATGTCGACATCCTTCCAATATAGAATGAGTAGAGGCTAGAGTTTATAGAACTCGATCATGGTATGCATTAACAAATCCACCCGACCTATGTGAGATTCTTTAGGTGGTCCTGACATAGATTCCTCTAGCTACTCGATAGGTCATTCCTAAAATTGTCCCTCATGTCATTCCACCACCAATTCCATGGGCCTATGTGATGTATAATCATGTTTAATTGACATCAAATTCATTTCTGTTCATGAATCCTCACCACAACATAATTCCTTGTTAAGATGATCTGATGGTCGCTCTTATTTCTCCTCTTAAGGCTCTTGATACCTGATATGTGGCGATGCCACCTGATTGAAAGAAATATCTCGCAAGGGTGGATGCTATACCATCACCCCTATGATTTTGGAATGTGACCTTCTCCCCATTTAATGTAACATGTGAATCACTATAGTATCTGGCCCACATTATTTTAGGGTGTGGAACCAATATGGGGACAACAGCATAGTATGAGGTTATTAAGCTCAAGATCATCTTATAGACACTAGAAGATACCGTGTTTGTCTGGTATAACCAATTATCCATTTTTCAATATAGTGATGTGAATATATTTTATGGAAGGATCATTACCAGTTCATTTCCACCACCTATAGGAATAGTATTACCGACCTCCTCAAGTGCACCAAAATGCTATATGAGTGAGTCATTGAATTTTCTCTCAGGTGGAAGGGCCCCACATATTCACTCCAAATGGCACTGAAAAAGGATGACTTATAATTTTGTCCATGTTAGATGTGAATAGTGAATTTTCCACTTATCTTATCACGTAGAACATCACAGGATGATTTTATGATTTATCTGAAAAATCCCAACGCCTAGTGAAATCCATGCAGGAAGCCAAAAAGGCACGCCTGTTTCCCCCTTCAACTCCCGAAAGAAGAGCCACCGAGGTATAGAAAACTACTTTTTCACATTTAGAGGCTCCCATATAGAATAATTGTTATCAATAGAGCCACCTCAATTTCCTCGCTATGGGAAGTCACCTTAGTCTCAACATTCGGCTCAGAATCACTTGCCTCAGAATCAGAATGTGTCGCTATGTAATGTGTCACCACCACCTGAGAGAAATAATCAGTTTCTAAATCCTCTCTATGATCAGGCCCCTCCTCAAGGCCAAGATCCTATGGTCTATTTCCCATATCGGAGAATTTGTACCTACTCATTCATTGATTCCATAGTCCGCTGATATTTTCAGAATTCTGTGGACAAGGGTATCTAGTTGTTTCAAGAATACATGAGGCCTGAAGAATATGTTCTAACTGATCGCCCCAATTACTGCACATATCACCATTTCTGGGGATGTAGTCTCAAGAAGTTCTATGTCTTCAAGGACTATCTCTATGACCAATTTGATAACTATGTAGTCATATTGGTTCTAACCTTGACACAGCTAGCGTGTGTGTTTTCACAGCCTGATTACGATAGCGAGGGTGAATGGAAACTGGTATCTGGTCGTGGGTCTCAGAAGTATGACTATTGGATTGAATGCAATTAATTTTCTCATTCAAATGGAAATATCTATGCCCATTTGAGCCAACCTAAGACTCTTTAGGTTGTTGTGATACCCTCACCCTCTACATTTACATCGTTATCTTATCATTTTCCCTCTTAGAAGAGAAATCATCAACAGCGTAAGTGAAAGTGAAGTCCTATGATTATACCAAAACCATACCATACTCTTGGAAATTTCACTCCATCATATATGGGAATTCCCTCAGAATTATTCTATTAATGTAGGATTCTTCTATTGATGATTATGAATGTGCATCAAGGACAACCATGGATCTGGTGGACCCATACATGGTCTTGAGGATAAGGAATGATAGGGAGACCCACCTAATTTCCCTAGATGACATCATTATTGATGAAACCAGGGATATGTGAACCACCAATGCGTGTCATCAAACATTTTTTTACCAAACCGTGAACTCCATTGACATAAAACAAGAGGCTTATTGTAGGACTCAACATGTATAGTCCTCTCACCATGTTTCATCGTATCCACTTCCCCCCAATTTGTGCTACTTGACCTGGCAAAGCCATCGTGACCGTTCTATAATCATCCATGTACAACTGATGTCAATCCATAGTCATCCGAAAATAATCTGGTATTCATCCTATTAGATTCATCTAGTGAGCAGTGGGATACCCCCTACACCAGTAGAAATCCGCTTTTCTAAATTGTAGCATGCTTCATACATCCTACTATATAGAAACCTTATATCAGCATAAATGTGCACCTGACAAGGAAGTATGATATGCTCAATAACATCAACATTATTCCTATAATTCCCACGATCCTTAAGGATCTTTTAATTCCATAAGATATGCATGAATCCCTATAAAAATCATTAAGAATCCCCCTCTAGTTTGAAATAAATGTGGCATCCACAGAGGCCTTCCATTCAAAGGGAGACAAAGTTGCAGAATTTTAGGCCGTAGTCTCATTTTTAGAATAATATGAATGTTGTTGTATACAGGGTCACATCCTCCGATTTTACATCACTGGTCAGCTCAAGGGCATGGATTTTGTCCACTGTCACATCGACAGATGTTCTGGGATCAATCTCATCCGAAACTGAATTCTCCATAAAATAGGACTGTCTAAATTAGATATAATTCCAAATGACCTAAATATCCATGGTTAGGAAAAAATGAAGTAGACATCGCTTGGAAATATCCATCTAAAAACTAAATTCTGTGGCCAAATTACCAGCACAGATTTCATGGTCATCTCATAAGACACTGCCTACAATGAATTGATGGGTAGACCCTAGTTCCATCTACATGGAGAAGTCCCATCCTTGTATCACCAATTCCTCAAGTACTCCCTTAATGGTCGAGTGGGTTTTCTCTAAAGTAATGTGTCTCCCTATGCCTCTTGTGAAACCTACTACTTTCATGTTGAATACTACATAAGGAAAAGCATGTTTAGGTCAATGAGGTTAAGAACATTACCATTGTGGATGACCCATGGACAGACATGGATGACACCTTCATCCTCCCACCTCATAGATTGGAGGAAACAACCCCTAAAATGGGACACTACTTTTTCGTGTCTTGGACATTGGGAAAACGAATTCCTATTTGTAAGTAATACTAGAAGATCACTTCATACTCTCACACTAGTTAGGAGAGTGTGATCCCAAAATCCATTACCCATATAAGGTATTAGGATGTTCACCACATAGAAACAACAATATTTCATACATACTTGTATTTATATGAAGGGTTAGACCGACCCAAGACAACGCACCACTCTTTCTTTGATATTATCAATCATGGCCCATTGGGTCAAAGGGACCAATGAAATCAGATAGAAATATTTCATCGCTATGGTTTTTGAAGCATAAGAGTCCCCCAATAAATATTCCACTACTGATCAGGATAAAACCATTATTCTTTCATAATCAACAATCTTTGAAGAATTCCCCCTGCCAATGACCCTCTCATTGTGGACAATGAAGAGGATTTAGAGGATTCTCCAGCCATGTTCGAGGAAGGTGTCTCCACCACCATTGATGATTTGGCATAGGAGAACCTCGGCACCAAAGCAGATCTGAAACCAACAATGGTCATCATTTCCATGTCTATATAAGAGAAGCACCAATACATGGATTTCCTAAAGGAGAATTGAGATGTATTTTCATAGATCTATAGTGATATTTTTTTATTGTATGCTCAGGTCATTATACACTAAATTTGCCACCAGTTAAACCAACATGGGATTAAAAAACCTCCAAGAAAGATGCAGCCCTCACACAGTGCCATGGTTGTGGTTGAAGATGATAAGATCAATAAATCGAACTTTTTCAATAATGTCCAACACCCAATATGGCTGGCCAACATTGTTCATGTCTGAAAATGTATGTACATATCAGAGTCTTCACCTACATCCAGGATCATATCAATCACTTTTTGATGGATGATTTTTTCTTTCCTATGACATAGATGTTTATTGATGCTACTACTAGATTCTAGGAATTCTCCTTCAGGGATTGGTATTATGGATATAATCAAATATGAATGTCCCTCGAGGATGAATACGCTATCACCTTTTGAGACCCACAATGTAAATTTTCTTAACAAGTAATTCATTTCATTTTGAAGAATGCAGGTTCCCCCTATAAGCGTTCCAAGAACCTCATATTTAAGAGGCTCCCTGGGAAATTGGAGGAATGTAACATGAAAAATTTAGTGGTCAACTCCCACTAGAAATGAGACAATATTCTAGATGAACCCCATGGATTATTCTTTTGGGGTTTTCTTGGGAATGTTTATTGTAATTTTCATCAGTTATATGGTCATCTAGATCGATCTAGAGAAAATAGAGGCCATTATTCAGATTCCTCAATGGAGAAACATTTGTAAGCACTAAGGATTTCAAGGAAAATTAAACTAAATACTTTGTTTCATTCTGAATTTTTCCAGCTTGTTTAATCTGTTTTATCATCTCATGAAGAAAGGTATCGACTACCAGTGGGATGAAGACTGTCGTTCTGGTTTTGAGGAGTTAAATTACTCCCCGCTATAGCCCAAATTATGATTCCACCCATCTCTAAAAAGCCACTAGACCATTATTTGACCTCCCAAGAATGGTCCCATTGTTCCCTTATCACCAATAAGAACTATGAGTTGATAGATTATAGTTTATACTATCTCATCTTCTTTCTTCTTGATACAGTGAAAAAATATTCCACTATCGTCAAATGTGTCCTCACACTGGTATTCAAGGTCCATAAATTTCAACATTGTCTACAACACCCTGATATAAAGGTAGTGACTCATATTGACCTACTAAAGTATATTCATAAATTCCCCTTATTTATAATCCATATTTCTCAGTGGGAAGTGATCCTTTAGTTGTTCGACAACAGGTTCATTCCCTAGAAATCATTCAACGGTTAGGTGTTGTAAGAATTCCTTTCCATCCATATGATCCCCCTTAGGGTAGTCCCTCGATATTTACTTCCTAGATGAGGTTATCCTATTAGTGGATCAACTCAAACAGTATTGGTAGATGAACATTGATGTCACTTCTTGAACCCCAACTATAATATGAGTCAATGATCCTAGACAGAACAGGGTAGGTATGGGCATCATTTTCACCACGCCAGCACATGATGTCCTTCACACACCGTTCTTATTGTCAAAATGATGCACTAATAATTGGTTAGAGTACCATACCCTCATCACAATCCTCGAACTAGAACTTGAGATTGATGTTCCCCACCAACATGTTAAAGGGGACTCCGAGTTGGTCATCAAGGTGATAAAAAATGACTATATTGTTAGAAGGAAAAACATCTCACAGTAGTTAGAGTTCAATCTCCAGCTGATTACCCAGTTCACTTCAATACTATAAATTACTCATGTCCCCCAGACACCAAATGGTCATGATGATTCCTTGAATTTCATTTCCAGATCTCTTTTAGAGCCAGATCAGGACAATTTTTTCATCCCTATGGTGCATCGAAGAGTCATCACTTCTTTCACTGCAAATGATGATGATTACTATCAGGTAATCCATGTTTCTGCAGATGTATACATATTATGAAACCAGATCCCCTGTAACGAAAAACGAAGATTCCCATAATGAGAAAACTCCTTTTTTCGAGTACATCCAACAGGAAAGCATTATGATAGATATAGCCAAACCTGATCGAACATCTCATCGTGTAATACAATTAACTCTCTATAGTGGTCCCAGCTTTGAGACAAACCTCTACAGATGTGGGTTCGATGGAATTCTCCTCTATATCATTCAATGGGATGAGATACCCTAGGTTATGCATGAAGTTTATGATAGTTATGGTGGAGCTCATCGGGAATGTTGAAAACTCGCTAACAATATATGAGGGTTGGGCTACTTCTAGGTCACCACGGTCTATGACTCTATCGAGTTCTCCCTGAGTTGAAATGTGTGCAAGATCCATGCTAATTTTATTCATCGGCTATCGAAGCCTCTCCATACTACCAAATACTCTTGTGACTTTTTGGTCTGAAGAATTGATGTCATATGACCATATCCACCAACAATATCTTGCTAGTGTAGGTTTATCCTGACCATAACAAAATTATTTTCCAAGTGGGAAGAGGAAATTCTTCTTTAAGGAGTCATGTACTATTCAAAAATTGATTTCATGAGATCAGACATCATACGCTAATTCTGATTCCCTCCCATCATTCTCATAGATAACTACACGAACTTCTGAGAAGCTAAGTTGATGAAATTGTAATCCAAGTATATTATTTGGTCTGAGAATATATCTTACTATCATGCTCAAGAAAATGGGTAGATTGAGGGGTTAATAAAGACTCTTTATAACATTCATTAATTGAAGTTCAGTCAAAACATAAAATTTAACCTTACAACTCCCCGAAGCTCCCTAGGATTGACATTAAATTACTCGTAATTTCACCCAGGTGACCCAAAATAAAATGTTGTATGGAACAAGGGCAGTCCTAACCATTGGGTTTCAGTTATTGTCACTTCACATAGCCATCTATGATTAGTATACATTAAAGAAAGTATTTGAGTTCCGTCTGGATCAACTGGATGATATCGATGAGAATAGGTTGTGTACCTTTCACTAACTATAGAGACACTGGAATACGATATAAAGATCATTAAATAAGAAAGTTAGTCTCCTCCCCATACTTTACGGTGACATGGTGTTGTCCCTGAGAACACCTATGATACCTGACAGGATTCAACCATTGTTGGACCCCAAATGGAAATTACCTTATATAATTCACATGTATTGACCCAATGGTGTGTACTCCCTAATCCCCACAGATAGTTAGAATATCACTCCTCCCACAAATGACAAATTTTTAAAGGAGTACTATGAATGACGGAGCCTTCATATCGCATGATGGAAGAAAATATATAGAAAACACACCTTAGTGACTAATATTTATGACCCTAAACAAAGATCTCACTTCATACTCACCGTAGGACGTTAAACATAATGATCACTCAAGGCTAAAAGTGATAAACATACCTATAATTATCGTTATGTACAAAGTAAAACTAAACATGCATCCTAACTTTTTTAAAATTGTTGGATACATTTATTCCCATCCACTGTGACTTTAAACTACCCCTCCCCATGTGCTCAAAACATAATGATAAACTGCACGACATTTCTATAAATATATTTGGATTCATTTCCATAGTTTTTGGATATGTCCAAACACCATGAAATTTTTTCTTTAAGTATATCCAAGGTTCTTCTATCCCTTCTCCATGCCCCATGGAATACGTTCTCTCCAGGGACCATGTATGATGTGGTATGTGGACTTCTTTCATCCACATTATCATCGGGTTATTCTACCATGTAATACACATTCTTCTCATGAGAAAAATATACCCCTTATTTCATTACCAAATGATGTTAAACTACATGGTGTTTTAGAACTATGTATATCTTGACTCCCATCCTTATGGGATACGTAGGAACACGAGGACACTTTTTTTGGTATTATCCCCATATTCATCGACCTATTTTTTCTTTATCCTAAACATGTCTCCTCGAGTCGTCCACTCTAAATCGACTACCCCCAACCTCTATAATGCCCCACCAATGTGTTCTGATTCCTTGTGGTTCGTAATTTCAGTGTTGGATTATTGATATATATTCTTTCATTCCAGTTCAATTCATTAGCAGTCCCTTTATTTGGTATTACATAATATTTCACATTTTAAAGGACCCCTAAGAGGAATGAATGCTCGGACTTATGGCTCAACTACCATTTAATGCCAATGTTTTGGAGGATTTCGAATGACATATGAATATAGGTTCAACATTTCAAATACATTCGGTGGCCAACCCTAATGTATTTGTTCCCACTTAAGATTACATGATATGGATGACGTGCTTCTAATAAAGACAACAGTTATCCTCCATCATTACTCTAACCCTATTACACCCTAATTATAAGTCCTGTGAATCACATCCATTTTCATTTCATCATGTTCAGATATAACTTCGACACACTTGGTGGTATCCCTCTGTTCACCTTTTCATGCTGAGATGATGAACTGAAATTGTGGGGCACCCTTTACTCTACACCATTATTTTTATATTGTGTGTTCCATGTGTTTTAATATAATTCCACTGTTGTTCCCCACACCAAACATAGCTGACGTGGGCTTAGGGATATGGGAAAGGATTTTCCCAGCATGGAAGAATAACATTTATGTAACGCTCTGACCCCAGTTACCTAGAGTCGGTGCATTATTACATAACATTGGCATGATCACAAGAAAGATCAAATCTCGAAATACCGATTGGTTTAGTAGCCATGGAAACACTAGATATATTCATAATGTTTTACATTACATCATAAAGTTAAAAACTACTAAAACAACATAGTCTCCATCTTTCACACTCATATCCCCACATAAAATACCTACAGGTCATTCATAACTTACATCTTCACATCCTAGGAAAAATAAAACATAGAAAAGGGGTGAGCTCAAATGCCGAGTAAGGATTACAATATAGCTGAATCTTTCAAAAATAAGCGTAAACATTTAAGGCAATGCATTACTAAAACAAAAGCCTTTTAAACATGAACATCAACATAGTATGGAAAAAGTAAAATGAAATAATGCCATTTACTTATTCACATGGATATTCTACTAATCGAATAATCACATGCAATATCAATAACCACTTTCATAATGATGGAATGCATAATTCCATACTATCATAACCATATAGCCAAAGCCTCGTGCCAAGACTACAAATAAGATTTTTCCAAGTCCTTGTGCCAAGAAACTATTTTGTCTCATGAGACCTACCGATGCATCGAGGAGCTATAGCGGGCTCCACCCATCACTTATTAAGTCCAATGCATTCCCATATGAAAAGGTTTAAACATAACATACACATTTGTATTAAAACTTGAATACAAAATGTCAATACATTAACCAAAAACCATGAATGGTATAAAAATAGTACATCAACAGTCAAACATATCACAAAACCTTCAATACAATATCAAAGTTTTGTATCATAATAAATCAACTTCAAATAAGCGTAAAATCCATCAGAGGATGTTGACATAGATGAAATCAAAACTCTTTTTAGAGAAATATCTCTTTCTATTTTGAAATCATTTAAGATTCATATATTTATAAATTTAAACTTTTTCTTTGAAAATATCCTTATAAGCTTGTAAGAGAATATTTGACGATTTTATAACGGTGGAAAATAACCGCACCCGCCGTATAAGTTAAAAAAACATTCTTACGTTAATTTTGTCGAAAAGGTTAAAAAGAACCTTGTTTGGAAAATGAAGGAAAGATTCCTTTATAAAACTCTTATAAAAAGTCAAAAAGGGTATAAATTACTTTAACCCATATTCTTGTAAATAGTAAAAATGTTTTGAAATACATTTTTAAGAATCATGGATGTGGATGATCGAGAGATCCCAATAGATTATTACGTATAAACAACCTCGGATAATGAAGAGATTGTGGAATAACCCTTACCTTGTACTTTTCCTTGGCTGGGGTAGGTTAACCTCCTATATAATGGTGAAATAATTGTTATTAAATTATACATGAATCATATATTTTAATATGATATCATATATGATCTTTAAACATTAATTTGTTAATAATATCAAAGAATTATCGTCGTTTCGGGTGTTAACTAACTCATTTTATTTTATATGTTTTGTTACATAAGCCGTGTTTGTTATGGATAGGTTGTATCTTATTCATATCCATAAAGACATCAAGTCCTTAAACATCATTTTTAAATCATCAAATGATAATTATACTTGAATGGATAGGATGTAGAATGAATCTCATCGCGTTCGTGGAGACGGTAGTCCGTACGTACGCACGAGCGACAATATCATTCTTTTGATATTAAAATAATATATAAATGGATGGTATATCATATATAAAGAATCATTAACATGTTATATTTATTATTTACATGAGTTACACATCATTATTATACCCATCCAAATAATAATATATTGAATAACAATTACACCACGACATGGAGACGGTAAGCCGTACGTACGCACGTATGGTGACATATTATTCAAAGGGTGGATAGAATACTGAATATGGTTGTACCATATTTATAATAAAATAAAAGTATATATAAGATACTGGAGTTATTATTTTAGAATGGTAATAACAAAGAAATAATAAGTGGAAGAAGAAAGGAACTTGAAAAGGGGTGGTGAAAACATTACCTCTTCTTAGGATTCTTCCTATTGATTTGATTAAAAGGGCTCCTTAGTTTGACCTTATGATCAAACTATGGCCACTAGGATGTATTCAGGTAAGTTGGTAGAGTATTTGGGCAGAGTTCGGCCGCACCAAAAGGCTTTGATGGTGTGAATAAATGAGAAGGAGGAGTTCCCTTTTATAAGAGGGGTGAGGGGCACCTTTGGAAAAGCTAGAAATATTAATTTATAATAAATTCATATTCAGTTTATAATGGCTCCAAAGTTTATTATTTAAATTTTAAGGTGGGGATAGGTCTAAAACAACTCAGCCAATATAATATAGGCAGGTTTGGGTTACTATGTTAACCTTATCTTTAAATATTAACTCTAAGTTAATTAGTTTCACTTTTACAATGTCTCTTTGTATTTTTATATTATATGGTTAATAAACATACCATATACATCCAAGAGACCCCCAAGTGGTCCATTAATGATACGAATATAATGATATAAGTCTCTTGGCCGAACCTTAGATTTTTAGGAATTTAATATCAATTAATAATATAATACATGTTTTAAAAACTCTTTTATGTCAATTTTGACACTACTCAATAGATGATTTTTTTGAAACTAATAACAGATTTATCACTTTGAAAAAAGTTAATTAAATCAATCCTAATATGTAATATTATCCTATAAAATTATTTTAGTTCATTAAAAGTCTCTAATTATATTTATTTTTGTATTTAAAATATCAATTATTTTAAATTTTCACTATTATGGGAATTACTGCATCATCATTGTGTCATAAATAAATTATATTATATAATCTCTAAAAATTATAAACAAAATATAATTATGTAGGAAATAGTTTTATATTTCTAATGAATATTTATAGTTGACAATCCAACATATACAACCCTATGTAAAAATTGTTTTTCTAAAAGATATATGCTTGTGTCATTTTTGTATTCATTTTAACTTAATTAAAATTAAGTGTCCCTATAACCTACAAGTGGCACCATCGGGTCCCAAAATCGACCAAAAGATGCCTATGGTCGAACATGTATCAACCAATAAGGTTAGGTCACATTTTAGGATAATTTTGTATTATTATAATATTATTTTTTAACCCTTATTTACCGGATTTACCCTTAACCGTGATAAATAAAATATTTACCGAAGTAATTATTCAAAATGCCTAAAAATAAAAGTTAACTATTTACACTATTTGAACATCCTGATTAAAAATATGGAATCTATTTTTCAAAATTCAAAACACAGAAGTGGCATAAATTAATTTAAAATTAATTTTCGTTGTTAAAACAAAAAGCGTGTTTTTAAGAGATAATAACTATCAAAAGATTGGCATTTGTTTATGTCCGGTTTAATTGTAAAATTATGTCCAATGACCAAAATTATATTAAATGGTAAAAATATATTCTAAATATACTTAAAAACCACTCAAATGAAAAATTTATCACTATTAATTATTTTTATTAAAAAAGTTGTTTTTAATTAAAATTTAGTAATTTTCACTATTCATCAAAATATTAATGTTATCCGAAAAGTACCAAAATTTTACCTTAGGATAAATTCGATATTCCGAATCCAAAAATGAAGTCAATTTTGAAATATAAAATATATATAATTTCAAAAAGTAGGTATTACTATTCATAACAGCTAGTTTGATTTGTTATGGTGTGTTCGAACTCTGTGTTGCGTACAACACACGCTATCACGTTATTCAAAGAGAAGTGTACTGTAGAAGCACGTGGTGTTACATTCTCCCGTCCATTAAATAATTTCATCCTCAAAATTTCTAGAATACTTATCACATGAAAGGACTCAGGTGGTTCTTTATCTTAAGTTCCTCGGGTTCCCACGTTGCCTCTTCCATCTTATGGTTTCTCCACAGAACTTTTACCAGACGCGTCGTCCGGTTTCTCAGTACTTGTTCTCTTGTATCAAGAATCCTGACAGGCTCTTCAAAATAGGACAGATCGGGTTCCATTTCTAATTCATCGTAGGTGAGTACATGCATTGGGTCAGGCATGTATTTCCTCAACAGAGATACGTGGAACACATCGTGATCTTTTGAGAGACTTGGCGGCATTGCCAATCGGTAAGCTACAATCCCAATTCGTTCTAGAATTTCGAACTGTCCGTTGTACATGGGACACAATTTTCCTTTCTTACCAAAATGTATGACTCCCTTCCATGGAGATACCTTCAGGAAAACATGATCACCAACTTGAAATTCTAAATCCTTCCTTCGATTATCAGCATAGCTCTTCTGCCTACATTGAGCTGCTTTGATGTGATTTTGGATTACCTTAACCTTTTCCATCGTTTCCTCCACCAGTTCTGGGCCTGCATGTTTTCATTCACCAACGTCATCCCAACAGGTCGGTGTACGGCATCTCTTTCTGTATAATGCTTCATATGGTGCCATCTGAATACTTGAATGGAAGCTATTGTTATAGGAAAAGTTTACCAGAGGTAAAATATTGACCCCACATACCCTGAAAGTAACGTGAGCATGATCTCAACATGTCTTCTATGGTTTGAATAGTTTGTTCTGATTATCCATCCGTTTGAGGGTGGTAGGCTGTGCTCAAATGAAGTTTAGTATCCATGGATTTCTGATGACTCTTCCATAATCTTGCAGTAAAACGGGGATCACGATCAGAAACAATCGATAGGGGTACTCCAGGAAGTCTCACAACTTCATTAATATATAGTTTTTCTAGACGTTCCAGTGGTAGATCTTCTCTTATAGAAAGAAAATGTGCTGACATGGTAAGACGATCAACAATAACCCATATTGCATCGTTCCTTCTAGGATTCTTTTGTAGTCCCATGACAAAGTCCATCGTAATATTGTACCATTTCCACTCTGGTATGGGAAGAGGTTGCATGAATCCTCCAGTTTGTTGCCTCCCAGCTTTCACTTGTTGACAAACCATACATCTTGACACAAAATCAGTAATCTCCCTCTTCATGTTGTCCCACCAAAAATTTTCCTTCAAATCTCAATAAATTTTGGTGCTCCCAGGATGTATAGAGAAATTGGAACTATGAGCATCATCCAACAATTCCCTTTTTAGATCAAGTAAATTGGGAACACAAAGTCTCTTCCCGAATTTCAAAATTCCATCTTCATACACAAAGTCTCTCAATCTCCCATCATTCACAGCTTAATCTTCTTTTTAAAATCTTCATCATCAATATGAGAACTCTTAATCCTTTCTAGTAATGATGGTTTGGCATCCATTTGAAAAAGAATTGATGTTTCGCCTTCCCTGGTTGTTCCCATGTCCATCTTCACTAGATCCATGTAAATTGGATCCCTTTCAATTCTCATATTGTTCAAAACTCCATGGTCTTTTCTGCTCAAAGCATCTCCCACCCTGTTTTCCTTCCCCAGGTGGTAGTGTATCATTCAATCATAATCATTGAGTAATTCAAGCCATCTCCTTTTCCTCATGTTGAGTTCTTTTTGTGAGAAAATATACATCAAACTCTTGTGATCGGTATAAATCTCACATTTTTCACCATTAAGGTAGTGCCTCCATATCATCAAAGCAAAGATCATAGCTGCTAACTCGAGATCATGAGTAGGATAGTTTCGTTCATGAATTTTCAAATGTCGTGATGCATTGGAAATAACCCTATCATTCTGTATAAGGACACAACCAAGTCCTTTCTTTGATGCATCACTATAAACAACGAACCCATCATTCCCTGATGGTAGAGTCAATATAGGAGCATTGACTAATATTCTCTTCAGTTCTTTGAAACATTCTTCACACTCTTTTTTCCAAAAAAATTTAATCCCTTTACGTGCAAGCTTTGTTAATGGGTTTTCCAATCAGGTAATATTCTGGATGAAACGTCGATAATAACCTACCAAACCAATAAAACTACATACCTCAGTTATACTCGTAGGTGCTGGCCATTCTTAGATAGCCTTGGTCTTAGAAGGATCAACAAAGATTCCATATTTAGAGCCAATATAGCCAAGAAAAGAAATCTCATGAAGCCAGAATTCACACTTGCTAAACTTCCTATATAATTCACGTCTTCTAAGAGACTTTAGGATAATGCGCAAGTGATTTTCATGATCTTTGTAGCTTTTGGAGTATGACAAGATATCATCAATAAATACAACCACAAATTCATCAAGATACTCCTTGAAAACTCTATTAATTAGATCCATGAATACAGAGGGTGCATTAGTCAATCCAAAAGGCATTACAGTAAACTCGTAATGCCCGTACCTGGTTTGAAATGCTGTCTTCGGAATGTCTTCCATCTTCACACACAATTGATGGTATCCAGATCGAAGGTCAATCTTTGAAAAGTATTGAGCTCCATGTAGTTGGCCAAATAAATCATCAATACGTGGTAGGGGATACTTGTTCATTATTGTTATAGCATTGATCTCCCTGTAGTCGATACATAACCTCATAGATCCGTCTTTCTTTTTAACAAAAAGAACAGGGGCACCCCATGGAGAAACACTAGGGTGAATAAATCCTTTATTACTAAATTCCTCTATTTGATTCTTTAGTTCAACTAATTATACAGTGGCCATTCTATAAGGGGTCTTTGATATAGGCCTTGATCTATGAATTAAATCAATGGAAAACTCAACTTCTCATTCTGGAGGATGTCCAGGTAAATCTTCTGGAAATACATCTACAAATTCATTCACAACAGGTACATCCTCTATTTGAACATTCCTTTCCTCGCCCACAATTATTTCATTCTCTTACTCCACAATAATTGAATTTAGTTGATCTATTGGGGGTGGATCTAAATAAGAATTAGGTGGTGACGATTCTGCTCTAAGGTTAAGGTGTTCCTTATCATTATCATCAAGAATCGTAACCTCTTTCTTCTTACAATAAATATTCGCATCATATTCCAAAAGCCAGTCCATACCGAGGATTATATCAAACTCAATCATAGGTATGACGATGAGATTAGCAGATAATGAACATTTATGTTCTCTAATGAGGACTGATTCACAAAACCTTGTTGCAATGATACTTCCCTTAAGAGTTTTAACTAAAAAATCCCTTGTTAAATCAAATTGGAAATATTTAATATTCATAGAAAACTGGGAAGATATGAAACAATGAAATGATCTAGAATCAAATAATGCATTTTCTAAACTTGAGGAAACCATTAAATTACCTGCCACCACGTCTATCAGAACTTCTACCTCAGCAGTAGTGATAGCATAATCCAGGCCTTGATCCCTTGGCCTTTTCTAAGGTAAGTTCTCCTGACGCTTAGGACATTCATTTGCATAATGCCCCATCTCCCTGCAATTGTAGCACTAAACATTGGTATCTTCCTTCTTCCATTTGCAATCACGAGCTTGGTGGCCTTTTTCACCACATTTGTAACAGACGCCCATTCCCTTCAAGCAAGTACCGGGGTGTTTCTTCCCACATTTACCACAGGATGGATATTAAACCTTTCCATTCATCCCCTTATTTCCATTCCCAGATTGATCAGCAGGCCTCTTCTTATCTTGCTTTTCTTTAAAGTCATAAGACATAGAAAATTACTTTTCTGTCTTGATTTCACATGAGACAATGTCTTCGTATGATGAGAAGGATTGTGAGACTAATGCTCGACGGAGAAATGGTTTTAACCCATTAAATAAACGATCAATATTACTTCTTGGGTTATGTATATACCAGCATACCTTGCTAACCTTGTAAAGTTAGCCTCATACTTTGTGACATTCTCATCCTCCTTCTATCTCAGACTCAGAAATTTCCTTCCCATATCTGCTCGATGGTCGCGAAGAAATTATTTTTCTAAAAACAGATCTTTGAACTCCCTCCATTCCATATTTGATACTTCATCATCTTCCTTTGTATTTTGAATCAATGACCACCATTGATCAGCATCTCCAGTGAGGCGGTAAACTTCCATGATAACTTTTTCCCTTTCACTACTCCCCAAGGCCTGAAATATTTTCTCTAGGGAAAATATCCATTGCTCAGCTACTAAGGGATTTGTACTCCCATTGAACGTTGGTGGTTATTGACTCATTAATCGATCAAACATTGATCCTCCACGCTGCAGATCAGGGTGCTCCATACGGGTAAGGTTATTATTCATAACCTAAGTGAGTTGTCCTAGTATGATGATTAGCTGATCGGCACCAGTTGCATCACCAGCTCCACTATAATTATCTTGAGAAAGAGGGAAATCCCTACATGGAGTGCGTGCATTGATACGGTTTGCATTTCTTCCACTAGGCGCCATTTCTAAACAAATGCATAAACTAGATCAGTTGATGAATCGAAATACATAATTCCATACTTATAAAACACTTAACATAAATTGAACTATTTATGGATATAATCCATAATCATAAAAATGTTTTCTTTGAGGAAGTATATACTCATAAACCCTTCATAAATATTTGTTAAGAAAATGATAGTTATCCTAATCATATCCCCCAGGAGTGTCGTAACCAAGAGTGCAGCAAGGCCCATTGTCGTGCACCGGTTCCCGTTCGAGTCTAGCTCAAAGCGGTGTTTTCGGATTTTACCCCTAGGTACATCTGTGCCAGAGCCGCCTCTACATGCTCGAATCGAGACAGGGATTTATTGCTCGGAATACTCACAAAATATCTACAATACCAAAATTCTAGGATGTTCTTCTATACTAATCCTCAAATTTCATCTTAGGCCTACGTGCTCCAATCAGAGTTTATCTAAATATAGCTTCCAAGGTTTGTACTAAACATCCTCTGATACCAACTGTAACGCCCCGACCCCAGTTACCTAGAGTCGATGCATTATTACATAACATTGGCATGATCACAAGAAAGATCAAATCTCGAAAGACCGATTCGTTTAGTAGCCTTGGAAACACTAGATATATTCATAAAGTTTTACATTACATCATAAAGTGAAAAACTAATACAACAACATAGTCTCCATATTTGACACTCATATCCCCACATAAAATCCATGCAGGTCATTCATAACTTCTTCACATCCTGGGAAAATAAAACATAGAAAATCGGTGAGCTCAAATTCCCAGTAAGGATAACAATATTGCAGAAACTTTCAAAAATAAGCATAAACAGTTAAAGAAATGCATTACTAAAACAAAATCCTTTTAAACATGAACTTCAACATAGTATGGAAAAAGTAAAATTAAATAATTCAATTTACTTATTCACATGGATATTCTACTAATCGAATAATCACATGCAATATCAATAACCACTTTCATAATGATGGAATGCATAATGCCAGACTATCATAACCACATAGCCAAGGCATCGTGCCAAGACTACAAATAAGATTTTTCCAAGGCCTTGTGGCAAGACACTAGTTTGTCTCATGAGTCCTACCTATGCATCGAGGAGCTATAGCGGGCTCCACCCGTCACTTATTAAGTCCAATGCATTCCCATATGAAAAGGCTTAATCATAACATACACATTCATATTAAAACTAGCATACGAAATGTCAATACTTTAACCACAAACCATGAATGGTATAAAAATAGCACTTCTACAGTCAAACATATCACAAAACCTTCAATAAAATATAGATGTTTTGTATCATAATAAATCAACTTCAAATAAGCGTAAAATCCATCAAAGGATGTTGACATAGATGTAATCAAAACTCTTTTTAGAGAAATATCTCTTTCTATTTTGAAATCATTTAAGAGTCATATATTTATAAAATAAAACATTTTCTTTGAAAATATTCTTATAATCTTGTAAGGGAAGCTTTGACGATTTTATAAAGGCATAAAATAACCACACCCGCCGTATAAGTTAAAAAAAATTCTTACCTTAATTTTGTCGAAAAGGTTAAAAAGCACCTTATTTGGAAAACGACTGAAAGATTCCTTTATAGACCTCTTATAAAAATTCAAACAAGGGTATAAATGAATTTAAACCATATTATTGTAAATAGTAAAAATGTTTTGAAATACTTTTTTAAGAAACATGGATGTGGATGATATAGAGATCCCAGTAGATTATTACGTATAAACAACCTCGGATAATGAAGAGATTGTGAAATAACCATTACCTTGTACTTTTCCTTGGTTGGGGTAGGATAACCTCAAGTATAATGGTGAAATAATTGTTATTGAATTATACAATAATCATATATATTAATATGATATCATATATGATCTTTTAACATTGATTTGTTAATAATATCATAGAATTATCGTCGTTTCGGGTGTCAACTTACTCGTTTTCTTTATATGTTTTGTTATTTAAGCCGTGTTTTTTATGGATAGGTTGTATCTTATTCATATCCAGAATGATATCAAGTCCATGAACTTCAATTTTAAATCATAAAATGATAATTATACTTGAATGGGTATGATGGAGAATAAATCTCATCGCGTTCGTGGAGAGGGTAGTCTGTACGTACGCACGAGAGATAATATTATTCTTTTGATATTAAAATAATGTATAAATGGATGGTATATCATATATACAGAATCATTGCCATGTTATATTTATTATTTAAATTAGTTACACATCATTATTATAACCATCCAAATAATAATATATTGAATAACAATTACACCACGACGTGGAGACGGTAAGCCGTACGCACGCACGTATGAAGACATGTTATTCAATGGGTGGATAGAATACTGAATATGGTTGTACCATATTTATAATAACATAACAGTATATATAAGATACTGTATTTATTATTTTATAATGGTAATAAAAAATAATGAAGAAGTGGAAGAAGAAAGGAACTTGAAAAGGGGTGTTGAAAACATTACCTCTTCTTCGGGTTCTTCCTTTTGATTTGATCAAAATGGATCCTTAGGTTGACATTATGATCTAACTAAGGCCTCTAGGTTGTAGTGACTGAAGTTGGGAGAGTATTTGGGAAGATTTTGGCTGAACAAAAGGCTTTGATGGTGTGATGAAATGAGAAGGAGGAATGCCCTTTTATATGTGGGGTGAGGGGCACCTTTGGAAAAGTTAGAAATATTAATTTAAAATAAATTAATATTCGGTTTCTAATGGATCCAATGTTTATTATTTAAATATTAAGGTTGGGATACGTCAAAAACAACTCAACCAATAGAATTTAAGTAGGTTTGGATTACTATATTAACCTTATCATTAAGTATTAACTCTAAGTTAATTACTTTCACTTTTACAATTTCTCTTTGAATTTTTATATTATATTGTTAATAAACATACCATATACATCAAAGAGACCCCCATGTGGTCCATTAATTATTAAAATATAATGATATAAGTCTCTTGGCCGAACCACAGATTTTTAGGAATATAAAATCAATTAATAATATAATACTTGTTTTAAAAACACTTTTATGTCAATTTTGACACTATTCAATAGTTGATTTTTTTGAAACTCTTAACAGGATTATTACTTCAAAAAAAATTTATTTAATCAATCCTAATATGTCATATTATCCTAGAAAATTATTTTAATTCATTAAAAGTATCGTATAATATTTATTTGGGTATTTATAATATAAATTATTTTAAATTTTCACTATTATGGGAATTATTGCATCATCATTGTGTCATAAATAAATTACATTATTTAATCTCTAAAAATTATAAATAAAATATCATTATGTAGTAAATCATTTAGTATTTCGAATAAATATTTATAGTTGAAAATCCAACATATATAAACCGTTGTAACAATTGTTTTTCTAAAAGATATATGCTTGTGTCACTTTTGTATTCATTTTAACATAATTAAAATTAAGTGTCCCCATCACCTACAAGTGGCACTATGGGGTCCCAAAATCGACCAAAAGATGCCTATGGTCGAACATGTATCAACCAATACGGTTAGAACACGTTTTAGGGTAATTTTTTATTATTATAATATTATTTTTTAACCCTTATTTACCGGATTTACCCTTAACCTTAGTAAATAAAATATTTACCGAAGTAATTATTCAAAATGTCTAAAAATTAAAGTTAACTATTTACACAATTTTAACATCCTGATTCCAAATATGGAATCTATTTTTCTAAATTCAAAACACAGAAGTGGCAGAAATTAATTTAAAATTAATTCCCGTTGTTAAAACAAAAAGCGTGTTTTTAAGAGATAATAATTATCAAAAGATTGGCACTTGTTTATGTCCGGTTTAATTGTAAAATTATGTCCAATGACCAACATTATATTAAATGGTAAAAATATATTCTAAATATACTTTAAAACCACTCAAATTCAAAATTTATCACTATTAATTATTTTGATTAAAAAAGTTGTTTTTAATTAAAATTTAGTAATTTTCACTATTCATCAAAATATTAAAGTTATCCGAAAAGTACCAAAATTTTACCTTAGGATAAATTAGATATTATGAATCCAAAAATGAAGTCCATATTGAAATATAAAATATATATAATTTCAAAAACTAGGTATTACTATTCATAACGGCTAGTTTGATTGGTTATGCTGTGTTAGAACTCGGTGTTGCGTACAACAGACGCTATCACATTATTCAAAGAGAAGCGTATCGTAGAAGCTTGAGGTTTTACTATTTAAGTCCAAATGTCCTGATTTTAAAATGTGTGTATGTTTCCTCTTGGGAATTTTTGATATGGTGCGGATCTCTTTGTTCTCATCCTTGCAATTATTTTTTTGTATTAAAAAACCACTTTTGGGGTTAGTGGGAACCTACTGAACATCTTCCAATAAAGACAACCCCCACAAAAACCAAAGAACCAGCTAGATAAAAATCATTCCCACCAAAAAACCAATGAACCATGCCAAAAAAATGTGCACAATTCAAATTTTAAATTCGAAATGTGGGCCACGTGTCAACCCACGTCATGCACCCCATAACATCTTACTACCATTCACACACACTGCAATAGTCGACCACTATCTATCACCCTTTTTCAAAACCAATAATCATAAGAAAAACCCTATTGATCCACTTGTTTAACTATTTTGGAGACATCATCCATCAATCACTTCAACTGTCATCATCAAGTCGCCAGACAATCACCATCACCATCAAGAGTCTCATCACCTAGGCAACAAAACTCTTCTTATGCATCCAAAAATCCATCGCCACTAGAATCGAACACCTTAATCACTGAAACAAGCCATCCCCATCATTGATACCTCGATGCAGAACCATTGATCTACCTATACCGACAACACAACATCATGAGGAGTCGACAACATCAGCGACACACCGTTGATCACCACATGCATAACAACATCACATACTCTGATCCAGGTTTTGTGATGAAAACATCCTAGCCATACGATGTCTTTATTCGAGAGGGTTTTGTCCCTCTAGCATTGGACAACTTCCATTACATATTCTAGAAATATGTGTGGATTGAATCTCTACCTCTTGGGATACATTTTGAATCTCCGTCATTTAGTCCTCGAGACCAGCCCCATAATCATTAACCCTTTTGGATATTTTCCCCTAATAATGGTCCACACACTATGACCTCAAACTAGGAGTCCGCAGTCTGTGATACATGCCTTTAAACTATCATCCATGGTAGATGATATATGACCTTAAACTATGTAAAATGGCCTGGTCATATGACACTAAACTATTTCATGCATCATCCTCACTGTATGACGCTAAAGTGTGTTCTTATCTTCCCCACATACATTACATAAAAATGCACAATATTCTAGGTCCTTTCTAGAGAAATCTTATCTAGATAGGTTTGATCTTGATTCATAATGATATGCCTAACCACTGTTCATTTTTCATGGAGGCATAGTTTCATGTGTGTTGGAAACCCTTCGAGAATCCCACCAGTCCAGCTCCACACATTGTATGCCCTCTACTTGAATCCTCATCCTCTTTTATATGTGGGGGAACACCCTAACCATCTTTGTAACACCCCATGATTTTAAAAATAAATTTAATATTGAATTCATAAATCACTAAGGCTCTACAAAACACCATTTTTTTATATCCAAGCTAATAAACATTATTTTACCAGCTCTGTGATTTGAATTTCAAAACATTGACATACACAGTGAGTTCAGTATGATATTTATAGTGTGATAAGATCAACTTACATTTTTTTTGAATAATAAAATGACCCATTATGAATAGTAACATACCCATATGAATAGTAATATGACCTCTATGAATAGTAATCACACCAAGGGAGGTATAAATAATGTTTAGGCGCCTTATATATGAAATATAGTATTCTATAAATTAATAATTAAGTTTTTTGTATTTTTGTGTGTAATAAGTATTTATTTTAAATTAAAAATTATCAAATTGGGTTAAAAGAAAATTAATTTTAATAAAATATATTCCATCACATATATTTCTTTCCTATAATTTAAGGATAATTTAATAAGACCTTAGTTAACTTTTGGTAGTATTATAAAATATGTTTTGAATTGAAATCCCTTTTTTAAAGAAAATAATGATTTTATTTAAATATTAAATTTCAATTATTTATAAAATTACTTTTTTTTTAAATTTAATCTTTTTTTAATTCTACTCAATTATAAATAGTTATGTTTATTTTTTTTGGTTTTTTATGAAATACTCAAATTTTTTGAATAGTAAAATTTTATAATTTATCAAAAATGATATTTAAGTGGATTTCGGAATCATGATAGATTCATAGATGATTTAAATGTCTATTGGATCATGGTCACAAGAAAATATTATTATTCTTCACCAAAATAATCAATACTGTTTATTTTTTTGTGAAAAGTAATAAAATAATGAGTAAGATAACTAGAAATCACTCGTCTCATCCACTATAAAAATAGCCTCACTTTATCTTCTCTTCACTCCTATAAAGTCGTGTTCCCTCTCAAAATTCTGATCAAATGTCCTCCCAAACTCATACCCCATGTCCATAAGCCCTTGGTCTAACATAAAGGCCAAAACGTCTCCCTTAAAGAGGTTGTCATGGAAGATTACTATAAAATGTAAATTACTCCTTTCATTACTTTTATTTCAAGTTACTTTATTTTCATTTTATTTCCTCACCTCTTTCATCGAAATTTTGTGATGAATATAGTAACATGAATTTATTTTTTTATGATAAGGTATTAATTATTAATCAATTTCCATTTCCCCATCCTTTAAACTTGTTATTAAAACACCATCTGATATGTGTTAATTTATCACATTCAAGGACGGATGGTTTTCAATTTCTGTTAAAATATTAAATTATGTTCATGAACCTTTTGGTTATTTTAACTAGACTATAATATATTTATTATAACTTAATTTTGGTTATTTAATTCATTTTTACAAATTATGTTGGTTTATGAATCAATATGAGTTCATCGTGATAAAAAACTGCTAATTATCCAAATCAATTGTCATTACTGTTATATATAATTACTAATATTCACACCCAATAACCAGATTAATTTCATAACCATGTAATATTAGGGGTTTTCACTAGTAACATACACATATATTCTAGAAAGACATTATAATTCTAAATGTTAATCCGTACTTGAATATAAGTTAACAGATCTTGAAAACAAAAGAAAGAACTGCTCCCAAACAATAAAATTAAAACTATTCACCCATCAAAAGGCCATTAATTATCATAATAAGGTTATAATAAATCAATTAAATGTAGGTGAGTTTATTTAATTAATAATTTATTACACTATGTTTTATTATTCGAGTTATTAAGATCAAGGGCTGAATAACTTCAAACTTAAGGAATGGGTTTTCTACATGAACCTTCAGATTCATTCTAGTTACTCGTATTCATTACTTACCTCAATTGAATTCAAATTTTTTTTATTTAATCCAAAAATATTCTTTTTGAGTGTTCTATATATTTTTAACAACCATAATCCTACTTTCTTTTATGGGTAATAATATGTCTTAAAAGGATCTTTAAAAAAATCATATCTAAATACATGGCCGATTAAAGGGAATTTTTAAAATTCTTACCTATTTTCAAAAGAACACTATAATATATATTTATGAACCATTATCATTATAAAATATATTATTTTATTATAAAAATAGAATATTACAAAACTTATGATTTTATGAAAATATTTTTCTAAAGGAACCCTTGATTTCAAAGTAACGGAGTATTTATCTCAAGAAATACACAATGATTTTTTAAAGAATGTATTCATCTATTTCAACACTCTTGTTGATTAAGATGTATTATTGGGATTAGAATATTTTATTTTCATCTACCATATTGTCTTGAATTGTTTTTTATTTGTTTAAATATGGTTGTGCTCAATTAAAACAATTCCCCAATTTACTCTGAATGGTTGGTGTTTATGCTTATTTTGTAGGGAAAGTTATTTACATTTAATATATTAGTTTACATATGAATGTTTATGTTGTCTATATTTATGACCACTCATATGAAGAATGTATTTTTCATAGTATGTGTCATATGGGGCTTGATATATAATTTTGGTGCATCGTTAGATCTTATTAGACAATCTAGGTCTTTGCATGAGGCCTTGACAAAACAGTTATATACGGTCTTGGCACGAGGCCTAGACGTTGTGGTTTGAGGTCATGTATAATCCATCCCATCATTATGAAACATGTAGTGGATAGTTGAATTGGTTATTCGACTAGTATAATGCCGATAATTTATTTTATTATGGAATTATTTATTCATCTCTTATTCCTGCAATGTTATGTTCAGGTTTATTTTGAAAGTCATGTGTATTTTTAGTTAGTCTCCTTGCCTTATTATTTATGATTCTAATGAATTTTTTACTACTAATGAGTGCTTCGGATCACCCCTTTCTATTGTTATATTTTTTCTAGGATGTGATGATGTATTTTATGAATGAACTGCAGGGATATCCTATGAGATATGTATTTTTTGAAAAGTATTTATATGATTTATTTCATTTAAAGTAGTAATGTTGAACTAATGTATTTATCTTGTCTCCAAAGCTACAAAACTACTATTTCCATTGTGATGTGTGTTCCATGTTTATCTTCCAATATAAAAAAATAAGGCACCGACTCCGAGCAATTGGGAACGAGTCCTTATAGATGGTAATAGAAGAATTTTAATATAACACATGGAAACATGATTTAGAAAATTTAGATTATGGGAAAAAATTCTACGATAGTATTTGAGGATAAATATACAAGAATGTCCTATAATTTTGGAAAGTAATAGATTATGTGGATAATTCTATAAAATATATCTTTGTCTAGACACTTAATGTGGATGTGGTTCTGGAACAGATGTACCTTGGAGTTAAAACTCTATATAGGATTTTGGGATTGACCAGAGGTATTCTTGAACACAACAACAGGACTTACTGTGCAGCTGGTTTGACACTCTAAAGGGATATTCTTAGGATAATTCAAAATTTCATTACATTATATTATGAAGGATTTAAATTTACTTTTTTCCTCAAAGAAACCATGTGTATGATTATAGGGTTAGCCATGCATAGGATTTCAATTTACGCGATGTATTTTTGCTATGATGAGATTATAAATTATGATTCATAACCTAATCTATTGTATTAAATTTTTTAAAAATGATGCCTAGTTATATAAATGGAAACTACATGAATGCGCATATCTCATGTAGATATTTCACTCATATGAAAGATAATGATGTTAGCTCTAGAGCTACGACTACTACTGAAAAACTAATAACTATACTACGACAACTGACTCAGGTTATTAACAATAACCTTTCCTGTATGGATCATCCAATTCCACAACATGGAGGAGCTATGTTAGATCTCATTACATGAAAACAACCTCTGTCATTAAATGTGACTACAAACCCATTTATAACTTAGTAGTGGATATGTTCCCTAGAAAATATATTTATCACTCTGAGCTGTATCAAAAAATAGAAGGTTGTCATGGTAGTTTATCATGTATCTGGAGATTCAGATATGTGGGGTTGGTACACAAAAACAAAAAGGAGGAGGACGTGATTGAAAATATAGAGTGGCTATATTTTAAAGATATATATCTGCAAAAATATATTCCCACCTAACTATATGTTGATATGGAAAGGTAATTCTTGAGGCTGAGGTAAGAGAAAAATGAAAGTGTTTCAAAGTATGAAGCCATCTTTAAATGGCTGGAAAGGCATGCTATAGAGTACATACGTAATCTGAGGAGAAATATTGATCAATTCATTGATGGTTTATAACCATTCCTCATAAGGGAACTAGTCTCTCATAATTTATCAACATATGAAGATATATTCATTTAAAATCAAGAATGAAAAGAAATTCTCTATGTCATTTGACTTCAATGGAATGCAGGAGAAGAAGAGGGATGCGGAAAACTCTAGGAATGTAAATAAGTAAATGGGAATTAAGGGAAGATTTTTTATTCCACCCTGTTGTATTTTTGGGATCAAACACCCTGGAACATACCTAAAGGGAATGAGAGATTGTTACAAGTGCAGATAAAAATGCCTCGAATATCATGATTGCAAGGGTTAAAGAAAGAACCAATTTTCAATAAAATAGTTGTAATGATACGGGACATTATTCACATGAATTTCCTAAGTGTTAGGGAAACATTCCCCAAATAAGGGAAAAGGAGAATGTCCAAGATTATGTAGTCACAACTGTTGAGGTTGAAGTTAATAAAAATTTTGTGGATGGTACTTTAATAATTTCCTCAAACATATCCAATTATTTATTGGATTCTAGATCATCACATTATTTTATATCTTCCCTGTATTCCATGAAAATTAGACATGTACAATTTCATTTAATAAATGAGTTTTCAGTCAAAACTCTTATGGGATGTTTCAATGGCACAAATATGTGTCGATCAGTCCCCGTCACAACACATAAACATGCTTTAGGTACAATCCTTGTCATCATTACCATTATTTAATTGGATATAATCCTTGGTATGAGTTGAATTTCATGTTGTGTTGTGAATATCTACTGCATGAAGAGGGATCTAACGATTTTTTATGATGATGTTTAATCCCTTATCATTATAAAAGTTACCATAGTAGATTATTCCTATCTAGATATATGCCTAGTAGCTCTAAAAAATTCAATTATTTTAGAGTAATGGAATTAAATTACAATGGGTGAAGGAAGGAATGCTCAAATAGATGATGTACCTATTGCATAAGAATATGTTGATGTGTTTCCAGAGGATTTACATGAACATCATCCAGAGAAGGAACATGAGTTCTCAATTTACATATTTTATTGTTCAAGGATCATATCAAAGACCCCATATAGAATGTCCACTATAGAATTATTGGATTAGAAGAAACAACAAGATGAATTCAGTGATAAAGGATTTGTTCTCCCAAGTGTTTCTCCATGGGGAGACCCATTCCTTTTAGTTAGTATGAACGATAGATCTATGAGGTTGTTCATTGACTATAAGGAGATCAATTATATAACAATACATAACATGTATCTCTAAACTCTCATTATTGGTTTATTTGATAGACTTCATTGAGTCCAATGTTTTATTTAAGATTTACTTTCGATTAGGATATCATCAGTTTTGAGTATGGAAGGAAGTCATTCCAAAGACAGCATTTTGAACTAGGTAAGGAGATTATTAGATTGAAGTAAAGTATTTTGGACTAAAAAATGAACCCCTTGTTTTCATGGATCTAAGGAATATAATTTTCGAGGAATATCATGATGACTATGTGGTTGTATTTATTTATGATATCTTGGTATACATGAAAAGCTACAAAGATCATGAAAATCACATGCGCAATATTCCGAAGGCTCATAAAAGAAATGAATTATAAGGGATGTTTAGAATATGTGAATTTTTTCTTCAATTGGTTTCCTTTCATAGCGGCATTGTCTCTAGGGATAGAATTTCTATTCATCCAATAAAAAAAGGTTGTGAAAGAATTAAATACTCTATCAAACAAAACTGAGGTACATAGTTTAATTGGTTTAGTAGGTTATTATCGATATTTTATTTAAAACTTCTCCCGTTTGGCCATCCCAATGACCAAGATTACATTTAAAGGGATTATGTTCTTACTTATTAAAGAATGTGAGGAAGGTTATGAGTAATTAAAGAGGATATTAGTAAATTCTCCAATCCTAACTCTACTATTATTCATGGTGGATTTTTTATGTATATTGATGCATCAAAGAAACAAAATTTGTTGTTTCCTTATTCATAATCATAGTGTTATTTCCAATGTATGTATGTAGTTATGAATTCATTAACACAACTATCCTAATCATGATCTTGAATTATCATCTGTAATCTCTTCTCTATTGATAAGCTTTCAATATCTCTATTGAGATCTATCTGAAACATATATGGATCATAAGAGCTGGAAATATATCTTCTCACAGAAATAACTCAACATGAGTAAAAGGCTATTGATTGAAATACTAAATGATAATGAGTATTCCATATACTACTACCCAATAATGGAAAATAAGGTAGTTGATGAATTGATAATGAGAGATAATATAGTCCTAAAAATGAGGATTTAAAGGGATTTTGTTTTTCTCAATCTAGTAAAGATAGAAATGGGAATTATCAAAGAAGGTGAAACATCAATACTTTCTCATTTGGATTCCCAACCATATCTATTGGAAAGGATAAATGATTATCAATTTGATGATGAGAATCATAAAATGAAAATTAAATGTGTGATTGATGGGAATTTGGCTGAATTCTAGTGTGAATATATGTTTCTGAAATTTGGGAATAGGCTTTGTGTTCCAATTACACCTTAGCTAAAAAGGGAGTTATTGGAAGATTCACATAGTTTGAATTTCTCAATACATCTTGGTATCACTATCATGTATAGATATTTGGAGGAACATTTATAGCAAGGAAACATGAAATTGGAAATTACTGATTATGTATCAATATATCTAGAATATAATAAAATAAAGGCCGAAATAAAACATCCAAGAGGAGTGAGGAAACATCTACCTATTCATACAAGGAAATGGGATGACATCACCATGATTTTTTAACTAGATTACCCAAAACTACATGGAATAATGATGTGAATTGGGTAATTGTTTATTTTCTTAAGAAATCTACACATCTACCCACTATAAGGGAGGATTTACAACTACAGATCCTAGAACAACTCTATATTAATGATTTTGTGATAATTCATGGATAACCTCTATCAATTGTGTAAGAAAATGATCCATGATTTACATCAAAATCCTAGAAAAGTCATCAAAAATATTTCGATACAAAGCTTTGTTTGAGTACTGCTTACCACCCACAAACTAGCATGAAATCAAAAAGGACGATCCAAACCATCATATACATGTTGAGATCACTCTCATATAACTTTCAATGTATATGGGTTCAATATATACCTTTTTTGGATTTTTACAATAATAATAGTTTCCATTCATGTATTGAAATGGAACCATATAGAGTATTGTATGAAAAGAGATGTCGTACACCAACATATTGGGATGAAGTTGGAGAAAGGAATCTTGTGGGACTAGAGTTTTTTGAGGAAACAATAGTAAAGCTAAAGTCTATTCAATCCCATATAAAAGCAGCTCAAAAGTAGGAAAATGTGCTACACATATAATCAAATGAAACATTTGGAATTTAAATTGGGAGATCACATTTTCAAGAAAGTATCTGTATAGAACTAGAATTTCCATGTATTTTGTTTAAATATATGGGAATTTTACGAGTCTGTGAAAATTGATGGTACATGATTCTGAGGACCGGTGTGCCCGTAATGAGTTTCTGAACATTTGTTCAAGTACGGCCAGTAAACGTGCGAGCTGGTTTTTGTAACTTTTGATAGGATGTTTAGAATTAAAATTAGAGGACACTTTTGAAGTCATAGTGCCGGAATTCTCTTAAGGAAACCTTAACCTCTACTGCAGTATGTCTGGGGTGAAAGATAGAATTTTGGGTTTTTTTCATGGAAATAGAAATAACATAAAATAAAATATTCTTTTCTTTTGTTTTTTTGTTGAAATTTCCATGTGGATGGTTTAACAGTGGGGACCAAATGAAATAAAACCTCCCACATGTATGTTATGGAGGTGGGGACCAATAAGCCTAAAACCCCCATTTTGAATTCCAAAATGTGGGAACCAACATAACCCCCATAATGGGAGAAACCATTAAATTCTATCTTATATGTGGGGAAGCCTCTTGAACTTCCCCCGCTTTAATTGTGCCACCCCCATTGAATAACAACAGCAAATATTCAATTAATTAATTAATCTAAGTTGAAATTATGCCAAAAAACTAAATAGATAACATATTCTATTATGTTGGATATTTCATTTTTGGTGGAGATTGGGGGAAAGTATTTGGAAAATGATAAGGGGAGAAATTTAGTGAGGATTACACTTCTGAAACGATGAACTTCATCCATAAATAACAATTCGCCAAACAATGAACGTCAACGTTCTCAAACATTATTGACTCCTTCCTCGTGACATCCACCAATGGTGGAAATCGTAACATCTAAGAACCTCCTCCATCGAAGAGCATTTATCCAACGAACGAGCTCGGGATCGGAGGTGTGTGGTGGGTGCGATGAACGTGTAAATCTTCGAATTCTCTCTCACAACACAACAACAAACGTTCGATGTAGGGTCTTAATGATGAGTGATTATGGATTCCCATCTTCATACCTTATAAAAAAATTGCAGATAAACTCTCTAAATTGTTGATCTGCAGATGATTTCTTTTCTCCGGGTTTGGGAATAATCATTACAGGGGCTTGTAGATAGTGACGGTCTTCATTCAAGGTTTGTTAAGCCGCTTGCTACCGCTCTAACATAGAGGGTGCGTTCCAAACAAACATGGCTCAACCCCTCAGTTGTTCTCCATTATTGGTGTGTTCTTCATGATGGAAGAAGACAGATTTGTGCCACAACCGTAAAGTAAGACCCACCAGCCAAATAGGCCACCGGCGAAGGCGCAGTGCAGGGCCTATGCCGCTCCACAGCCTCCACGACACCTGCGGGCTCCACCGCTCTGTGACACCTGTGGCCTCTATGGAACTCGTGGCACATATGGCCTCTGCCATCCCGTGGTCTTTGTGGCACCCATGGCCTCTGCCTCATGGTGGCACCCGCGGCCTTCCCCGCTCCGCGGCCGCCGCCGCTCTGTATTCCCCCTTCACCTCTACGGCACATGCGGGCTCAGCCGTGCCGCGACCCCCATGACCTCCTCTTCCATGAGGCCCCTGCGGCCTCCGTCGCCTTGCGGCCTCGCGACCCTCTGTGGCCCCTCGTGGCCCCTGTGGCCTTCTCGCCACCTCATGGCCCTCACGTCCCGCCGGGAGGCCCCACGTGGGCCGAGGAGATCAAACAGGCTGGGTCAACTCGAACCATGTCGGGTCAGCCCGTGTCGGGTCAGGGCAAGTCGGGCTAATCGGGTCAGACAAGACCAAGTCCAACTTCATCCCATTTACTCTCTTTCGACCATAACATTGGCACTAGGTGTCCGTTTGACGAACCGTCAATGAATCTAAAGACCTTGGAGAGAAACACTCCCATTTGAATAACCCAAATTATACTTGGATAAAATTGGGGTACAATGGAGAAGGATCATGCACAAATCGAACTAGTCCCTCATGACTAAAAGGTTTTTAACATACAGACTGGGAATCCGATTGATGCACTGTCTATTTCGATTAGTCCCTTATGACGTGGAGGTCCTTTGGGATACTTCTTCATTGGACTTCATGGTAGTTGGAGTATTGACCAGTGGCTTGAAAACCATACTCTCCTATAGACGAGCAAGCATATTGCGAGATCCTTGTAGCTGGTTGTGACTTGAGAAAGGGATCCGTCATGGGTATCTGATTGAGGGTCCCCATGGAACTTCTCTAGGATTCCATGAAAGACTACTCTAGGATAATGTGTGGGTCTGATGATTTACTAGGATACCGTGTGGGTCTGACGATGTAATAATGCAGTAATATGATTTTTTGTGGGTCTGACGACATACTGACAATGTACTAGGATCTTGTGTGGGTCTGATGACAATTTTGGATCCTTTGTGGGTCAGCCTCATAATAGGTTAAGATGAATTAGTAGTTATATCTAATCATCTCTACTACTGTACCTATGTTATACCATGTGTAAGCTAAGTCTGTACCTTTGTGGTACTTTTTGCCATGGTAATACCTTGGTGGTATTCTTCAATATGGCGTACCTGTGAGGTACTTACATTCATGGTATTCCTTCTTTTGTGGAACGGTTGATATTTGTGATAATGATTTGGGCCTTGTGTTTTCTCATGTTGGGATGGGTATACTTAATAACTTTGGTATATGTGTGGGCATATACCTAAGTAGGGTTGTCATTTGTTTTCATGCATTGTGGTTATGTCATTGTGGATTTTATGAGACCTTGAGGGTCTAGGGGACCCAACTGAGTATCTTTATACTCACCAATGCATGGGTTATGCCCGCACCTCGTTGTGTTTGGTGTAGATGGTGGATAGAACTAACTAAGGATGAGAGTACAAGTACATGAGGTATCTCGGAGATGGAAACTAGATGAGGCCCCATATAGTTGACTGTTCGAGAGTTCTACCTATCCTCCAGGTAGGATCCTCGCCGTTTGATCACAGGAGCTCTTATAATTAACTTGTACTTTTAGTTTCTTGTAATTTCCAATTGGTCATGTATTCTGGCCCCTTTTTCTTACTATACTCTCTCTTTTACTATATAGTTTGATTCAGTTTTTATCTTTTTGTGTGCTTGGTTGTCTGGGTTTACACGTTAAAAATTCAATGTCTTCCCAGTTTTAGGGAATTAGACTTCGGTTCTAGTCATAAGCCCCTGAACTAAGGAAGGCGAGCTTGGGGTAGTCACGTAACGGGCCACGGGGGACGGGTCATGAAAATTTTCTATCGGTGGATTCGGTTCTAACATAGAACATATGACTCTAATATTTTTAATGACTATAGTATTATGTATTGAGAGTGTGGTTATCAGTTAAGGGAATCCAATGTTGGTGTGGCGGCCGACATATCCATACACTAGGACCCTGACATCAGATTTCCAACTCAGTGCACGAGAACATTGATTGTGTGTGTCTTTTCAAGAGTTTTCACTGTGATCACATTGAGTCAGCTCACCAGGTATAACATATTGACCATGGTAAACCTGTTTCATTTCAGGATGCCTACACATATATAGATAGCTAGGATTCCGGATATTGTACGCACTGATAGCCCAATGAGTGACGAGGACTCAGTGTATTTCCCTCTTCCAGTAGAGGCACTATGGGAGGAAAAACAGTACCATTAACCGTTTGGCCACAAATTACACCATCCCCCGTAGCAAAGGTTGCACGTTGTTTGAGCGAGTTGCATGAGTTCCAGTGCCAGAGGCCACCCAGGATTAGGGGAGAGATAGACCCACATGCGGCTGAGGATTGGAAGAAGGTCGTAGTGAGAGTCTATTGACTGGTAGGGACACCATTAGATCTCATGGTGATCCTTCCAGTAAGCCTTATACAAGCACCAGTAGGCAGATGGTGGATCATGATTCTCCAAGTTCACGATGAGGTGATGCTTCTCTGGGAAGACATTGAGAACCTGCTTCGGGCCGAATTTTTCTCAGAGACTTCACGGTGTGCACATTTAAGAGATTCGTCATCCACATCTGGGTAGCATTACTATGGAACAATACTCAGCGAGGTTCCCTGACCTCTCACAATACTCCATTGGTATGGTTTGGGACCCATTCTTCAGGCTATGGACCTTCGAGAAGTAACTCAGGTGGGAGATCAGGGCATCGATGATTTCTCTCAGTATTTCGACACAGGTGGGTGGGGGGGGGGGTAATGTGAGCCCTCTTAGTGGAGAGTTTTTTTGCTAAGTGGTAACAATCAGCGAGACCCACCACCATTCATCACGTAGAAGAGTCTTCTACAGCTGGAAGCAGACAAATTTCACAGAGTTCCAGAGGACTAGACCTATAGGTGGATGACCGCATGACCCAGGATAAGTTGTGCAGGGTACTGGAGACAAAGCCAGTTATGTGAGGAATATGCACTATTTCACATAAGGCGTGTAGGGTCACATTGCTTGTGACTGTTCGAACAGTCGTACTGATGATCATCAAACTGTCGAAGGAACTCCCAAGAAGAGATAGAGGTTCGGACAAGGTGTTCAGCAGGGAGATGATAGATGTGGTAGAGGAGCAGGTCGTGCAACAGGTGGTGGGTGGAGATTCGAGATGTTACCACCACCACCACCAGGTGGTCCACCCCAATCACAGGGAGTTGGTGGACAGGGGCGAGCATAGCTCCAGGAAGCTGAGAACTATGACCATGGAACTCCGGAGATGATACGAGGTATGATCTATGTCTATTCCACCTTAGTTGTAGTACTTATAGACATAGGTTCCAGTCATTATTTTATTACCACTTCCCCGATTCGGAGCTTGTAGATTCCGATGGAGCCATTGGCTCGATCATTATGGCTATAGAATCCTATGGGATAGGATTCGATGATTACGCACTCATGCCAGCAGTGTTATCTTACTCTATGTGGTGAGAGCATCTGCTGGGATCTCGTAGTAGTTGCGTCGAGGCCTTACGACGTCATCTTCGGTATGGACTAATTATATACATGCCATGCTCTGATTGACTATGTTAGGCTCAAATTTGAGAGTTTTTGCACGGATGGGACCTGGTTTACCATCACCGTCAAGAAGGGAGCCTTTGAATCACGTGATGGACATACCCGGAGGAGAGTGCAACCGATCACTCACCAGTTGGCTAGCCTTACCCTTTGAGTGGTACATGTGGAGAGTCCAAGTTATCTGGGTGTGGTGGACCAGTAGGCAATTGTCTTCCCTGATGATGTTCCAGGTCTACCTCCTCGAAGAGAGGTGTAATTTTAAATTGACCTGTACCCCGAGACGACACCAATATCTTCACAAGCATATCAAGGTGCTCTTGCAGAGCTTCGTGAGCTCAAGAACAGCTTGAGGACTTACAGGTGAAAGGGTTCATTTGGCCCAATGATTCTCCATGGGAATCCCCGATTTTGTTCATCAAGAAGGCAGATAGGGGATTGATGATATGTGTTGACTATCGGAACCTGAACCAGGTGATCGTGAAGATCAAGTAAGCACTCCCAAGGATTGATGACCTCTTTGATCAGCTGAAGGTAGCACATTGGTTCTCGAAGACAGACCTCGGATCGGGCTATCACCAGCTAAGAGTGAGAGACGAGGATGTGTAGAAGATGGATTTCAAGTGTCGGTGCGGCCATTAAGAGATCTTGGTTATTCCATTCAGCATAACCAACACTCCATCAGTTTTCAAGGGACTCATGAACAAGATCTTTCCACCATGTGTTGATCACTTTGTAGTAGTCCTCATCGAATACATTTTGATCTACTTGGCTACCGAGGAGGAGCATGCTTATCATTTGCAGATAGTTCTGGAAACACTCCAAGAGAAAATTTTTAATGGTAAGCTCTTGAAGTGCCAGTTATGGATATGAGAGGTTCACTTTCTGGAGAATTTCATATCAGAGGATGGAGTTGTAGTGGGTCTAGGGATGATTGAGTCGGTACATGCTTGGAAGCCACCCACGAGTGTGACAGAATTACGGAGTTTCATGGGTTCGGCAGGATACTACATGTCAATTGTTCCATATTTATCAAGAGTTGCAGCACATTTATCAGAATTGATGAAGAAGGAACAACCATTCATTTGGGTGGAGAGATTCCAGTAGAGTTTTCTAGATCTGAGGTAGAGGCTGACTAGTTCCCCCATCTTGAGGCTACCGGAGGAGGGTGTAGGGTACGTAGTCTACTGCGATGCATCAGAGACCGAGATCGAACGTGTCCTTATGAATGAGTAAGCAGTGATCACATATGTTTCTTGAATGTTGAGACAACATGAGAAGAACTACGCTACCCATGACCTAGAATTAGAAGAAGTTGTCTTTGCCTTGAAGATGTGGCGACACTATCTGATTGGAGAACGTTTTACAGTCTACTCGGATCACAAGATTATTAGCGATATATTCTCTCATATGTACCTGATCCTAAGGCTATGATGTTATCTTGAGTTCCTCCATGACTATGAATTCAATATAGTCTATAATCCTTGGAAGGGGAATGTTGTATCAGAAGAAATCAACAAGAGATCGGGTAGAAAACTATTGGGAGAGGCGATGGAGCAGCTGGCATCATTGAAGATATTTTTTTTTGGATCGAGATGGAGCAGTTTTTCTTTAGTATCATAAAGTCACACCCCCACTCCTACTGCGATTCAGGGAGCTGCATCATGAGGACACTAACTATGAGACACGATGTGCTCTGATATCTAGAGGACAAGCACTTGATGGATTTTCTGAAGGTGGGGAGCACTTCATTCTATTCATAATATGTACAATGGTACCAGTGTCACTTCAAGAGGAAGTTTTGAGGGAGTTCCACACATCCCCTCTGGTTGTTCATCTAAGAGTGGCGATGATTTACCTGGATCTTAGATGAAAACTTTGGTGTCTAGGGATGGAGAAATTAGTAGAAGAGTTTGTCTCTAAGTGCGTCACTTGTCAGCAAGTGAAGGAGAAGAATCATGTAGAGCAGGCTTGGTTCAACATTTATAGGTCCCTAAGTGGATGTGGGATGGGATATAAAAGGATTTCTAGATAGGACGTCCATGTACAACCAAGGTTCATGATTCTATTTCAGTGATTTTCGACCAACTCACTAATAAGGCCTACTTCCTACCGATTAGAGAGCATGGTTCAGTAGAGAGCTTGGGATGCCTCTATATGCAAGAGATTGTGCGGCAACATGGAGTATCCTCAATTATTGTCTCTGATTTAGATGTGTGTTTTACTTATCGGCTATGGAAGGGATTGGAGGAGGCTTTCGGGACACATCTCTATTTGAGCACCACCTTCCATCATCAGACGGATGGACAGATTGAGTGGACCATTCCGACCCTCGAGGACATGCCTCATGTTTTCTTCCACAACATTGGTGATAGTTTGGAGGATCAATTGACTTTGGTGGAGTTCTCATACAATAAGAGCTATAATTCCACCATTGGTATGGAACCTTTTTAAGAATTGTATGGCCGACCATGCAGATCACTTTTGTGTGGGACTGACCTAGGGGAGTCTGCAATAGTTTGACCAGAGATGGTACGTGCTACCCCATAGAATGTGCATATCATATAGGAGTAGAAGAGACTACACGGAGTAGGTATAAGTCTTATGAAAACAGTTTATGGAGACATATGGAGTTTGAGGATGGAGACCACGTCATTTTACGGGTCTCACATCGACATGGTTTGCGGATATTTTTCCAAGGCGACAAGTTATCTCTGTGGTTTATCGGACCCTTTTAGGTCCTCAGCAGAGTTAGTGAGGTGGAAGACCACATACCACTTCTCCTTAGTTTCACCGGGTGTACGACTTCTTCCACATATCGTAGTTGAGGAGATATGTGCACGACCCATCCCACATCAACAACAATAGTGATATGGACATCGACGATGGGGTGACGTTTATGGATGTTCAAGTGGAGATTGAGGATTGACAGGATAAGGTCCTTTGTGGTTGGTTGAAACCTCTGATGCGCATTCACTGGCAACACGGGAACCTCTAGGAGAGAACATGGGAGCGGGAGGCCAAGAAGTGTGCTCATTACCCCCACTTCTTCCAATAGATGGATTTATGGATTATGGGGACGCAAAGATCAGAGGTGGGTAGAATGTAATGACCCAGAATTTCAATGTAATATTTTTTATACATAGAGGAATTTTGAGAGTCTGTGAAAAATGAAAATGCATGATTTTGAGGCCCATTGTGCCTGGAATGAGTTTCTTAACTCTTTTTCTGGTATGTTTAGTAATCGTGCGAGTGAGTTTTTGTAACTTTGGAAATGGTGTTCTGAATTGAAATCTGAGGACACCATTGAACATGAAAGGCCAGTATTCTCTTAATAAGAACTTCACCTCGACTGCAGTAGGACTAGGGTGAATGATTGAATTTTGGGATTTTTCAAGGAAGTAGAAATAAAATAAAATAAACATTTCTTTTCTTTTCTTTTTTTGTTGAAACATCCATTTTTGATGGTTTAAATGTGGGGACCACCTGAACTACAACCTCCCACATGTATGTGATGGAGGTGGGGACCACTAAGCCTAAAACCACCATATTGAATTTCTAAAGGTGGGGACCACTCGAACAATCATAATGAGAGAAACCCTTCAACTCCCTCCTAACTTTAGGGAAGCCTCTTGAACTTCCCCCCTATTAATTGTGCCACCCCCTTTGATTAATTATACCAACTCATTAATTAATTAATTAATCCAATTTGAAATTATGCCAACAAACTAAATAGATAACATACTCTATTATGTTAGCTATTTTATTTTTGGTGGGGATTGGGGGAAAGTATTTGGAAAAGGATAAGGAGAGAGATTTTTGGAGGATTACAATTCTCCAATGGAGAAATTCTTCCATGATGAACGCTTCTCCATATGAATAATGCAGACGTTCTCCAACATCTTCAACTCCATCCTCATGAAATCTTACAATGGTTGAAATCTTTAATAATGAAGGACCAACTCCATCTAAGAGAATTTATCCATAGAACGAGCATGGGATCAGATGCGTGTGGCGGGTGCAAAGAACATCGACAACTTAGACTTATCTATCGCAACACAACAAAAAACCTTCGAGGTAGGGGTTTAATTATTTCTGAATATGGATTCCCATGTTCAACCATTTGAAATAGAGAATGAGGATCAATTCTCTAACTTTTTGATTCGTGCATGATTTCTTTTCTTTGGGTTTGGGAATAATCATTGACGAGGGTTGTTGAGTTTGAAATTCATCATTCACATTTTGTTGAGCCGCTTTCTACCGCTCTAATGTAGAGGGTGTGGGAAAAAAATCAAGGCCCGAACCCTAGACTATTCTTCATTATTGGTGTGTTCTTAGTGATTGAAGAGGATGAATTTGTCCCACTATGGGGAACGCAGAGAAGCTGGCCGAATCAGCCGCTGGGGAAGTCATGGATCGCAGCTCCCGCCTCTCCGTGGCACCCACAGCATATGCGGTAGTCGTTTCGTCTACCACTCCATGACACCCGCGGCCTCCGCCACACCACAGCCTCCACCGCTCGTCGGCCCCTGCCACCCCTCATCCTCAGTGGCCTCGCAGCCCCCGCAGCCCCAGCGGCCTAAGCCGCACCACGGCCTTGTGGCCCACCACGACCGCTCGTAGCCCCTCGTGCACATCGTATCCTCTATGCTACCACACGGCGGTCACAGCATGTCGGGCCACCCGGCATGTGCTGGGACGGACCCAGTGGGCTAGGTTGGTTTGACCGGGTCGGACCATACTTGGGCCAACTTCGACCCGTTTACGCTCTTTCGGCCATAACGTTGGAATCAGGTGTCCGTTTGACGAACCGTCAGCAGCACTGGAAACATTGGACCACAACACTCCCGTTGGAATAACTCACCTGAGATTTGGATAATATTTTGTTATGGTTGGGTTAGATCGAGCACGAAAACAACTGGGTCATTAGGACAGAAAGGCTAACAACATACAGACTGAGCGTCTGATTGACACAAAATTTGTTTTGTTGAGTACCCTATGATGTGGCGGTCCTTTGGAATACTTCCTCATGGGACTTCACGGCAGATGGAGTATCAACCAGTGTCTTGAAGTGAAAAATCTTCCAGAGAAATGAAAGCTTAGTGCGGGAACCCTGTAGCTGGCTGTGACTTAAGAAAGGGATCCTTCGTGGGTCTGTGATTGACTGTCCCACATGGAACCGCTCTAGGATTCCATGCGGGACTACTCTAGGATCCTGTGTGGGTATGATTCTATACTAGGATCCGGTGTGGGTCTGATGACGAACAAATGTTATAATAGGATCATGTGTGGGTCTGGAGATATACTAACGATGTACTAGGATCCTATGTGGTTTTGATGATGATTTAAGATCCTTTGTGGGTCTGCATCTTACCAAATTATGATGAATTATTCGTCACATCTAATCATCCCTACTACTATACCTAAGTTATACCTGGTGTGAGATGAGTCTGTACCTGTTTGGTACATTCCTTCATGGAAATACCTTTGTGGTATTCTTCAGTGTGGAATACCAGTCCGGTACTTACCATCATGGTATTTCTTCAATTTTGGAATAGCTGAGCTTTGGGCTAATGAGTTGGGCCTTGTGTTTCCTCATGTTGAGATGGGTTTACATGATAACTTAGGTGTATGTTTGGGAATATACCTAAGTATAGTAATCAGTTGTTTTTATACATTTTGGTTTATTCTCTATGGATTTTGTGAGACCTTGAGGGTCTCGGGGTCCCTACAAAGTATTGTTATACTCACCATAGCATAGGATATGCACGTACCTCGTTGTCTTCGGTGCAGAAGATAGAAAATGTTGATTGAGGACGAGAGTACCAGGACTGGAGGTAGCTAAGAGGTGGTCCTAAGACAAGGAATTCCGCATAGACAACTATTCAAGTGTTGTACCTACCCATTGGGTAGGATACTTGATGGGTGATCAGTGGATCTATTCCATTTTACTTGTACATTAAGTTTCGTGTACTTTCCATTTGGGCTTGTATTTTGGTCCCTTTTTTAACTATAATCACCTTTTTACTATATAATGTGATTGATTTCGTATCTTTATGTGTTCATGGTTGCATGTGATTACATGTTATAAAGTTAATGTCTTCCCAATTCTGGAAATATGCCTTCGGTGCTAGTCACTAGCCCCTAGCCTTCGGCGCGATTGTGAGAACTCCAAAAAAATGGAGTTGTTGAGCATAGGAATCGACATGTGAACATCATGGAAAGAAAAATGCTAATTGAGAGTAATATTCCATGAAATTATTAGAATGAGTTCTTTCATGCTATAGTGTATATTCAAAATCAAACTGAGATTTATATGGGCGAGACAAAGACACCATATGAATTGTTTCATGGAATGAAGCCCTATTTGAAATAATTTCATGTTTTTGTAAGTAAATAATTCATCATAAACAAAGAAAGAAATCAAGGGAAGTATGGTGACAATTCAGATGAAGGAATTTTCCTTTGATACTCAATGAACGGCAAAGCCTACAAGTGTATTGAAAAGTGCGTAGGAAGGATTGTGGAATGCAGTGATGCTAAGATCATTGGAGTGAAAAAACAAATACTTAGGATTTCATATGTTGATGTGGTAAAAAGTTAAAAAGAAAGTGAATGTGGATTAAATAAAAATACAGAAATAGAAGAAGGTATACAAAACACTAAAGAGCCACATCATGATGTTGACTTCAATGAATAATCTAAAGAGGAATCATTGGCTGGAGATAATATGACTAAACGTCATAGGAGAAATCAAAGAGCTGAGATTGATCCATATAACATAATTGGGGATAGTAGTGGACCCACACACACAATTAGGATGAGGAATAACATAAAATCATCTTTTATATTAGTTGTGGAACCATTCTCATTTGATAATGCTGCAAAGGATGAATCTTGGGTGAAATCCATGAAGGAAGAGTTAGATCAGATTGAAAAGAATAAGACATGGGATCTAGTCATGAGATTCGAAGGTCACAATGTGATTGGTACAAAATGGATCTTCACGAATAAGTTTAATTAGTTGGTATGTTTTTTTAGAAATAAGGAAGGACTAGAATGTAATGAATGTTCCTAGTTGGAAGGTGTTGATGTGGAAGATACCATTTCTACAATGGCTTGATTAGAGTCAATTGGTATTTTCCATTCCATGTAACTCCAAAGAGGGAATAATGTATATCAAATGGATTTCAAGAAGACATTATTGAATGGTGTTCTCGAAGAAGAACTATAAATTGAACAACCAGTGGTTTTTCTTCTTGGTATTTGCGAAACAGAGGTTTGAAAAATAAATAATGCTCTATATGTCTTGAAACAAGAACCACATGCATTGTCCACTTGGATGGATTATTATCCAGAGAATCATGATTTCAAAAGAGGTAGAGTAGATCACAATCTATATGTTATGATTTCTCTGAAAGAACAGTTCATGGTTCTAGTTTATGTTGATGATATTATATATGGTGGTAGTAAGAATAAATTAGTAGATAAATTCACCAATCACATGAAATCAGAATTTGAAATTTATACGATTGGAGATCTCACATATTTTATGGGGATGTAGGTTATTCAAATGAAGGATTACTAGTTCACTTATGAAGAAAATTATGCAAGAGAGATGCTGAATAAATTTATTATGCATGACTCAAAACCAATGTCAAATCCGATTGCGGTTGGAACCAAACTTGGAAAGCATGTGGATGAGACCTCTGTAGATCCCACAATGTAAAGAAGGACCATTGGGAGCTTATTTTACCTCATAGAAACATGGACAGAAATTTTATTTTCAATATGATTAGCGACCCACATTTAGAATAATATGAAGGAAGATGATATGGAACTAGTAAAAAGAATCATGGGGTATATTCAAGGTACTCAAAATTGAGTTTTATACTTTGTTGTTGCAAGGAACAGTTAATTATCAGTTTTTTCTGATGCGGAATGGGTTGGAGATGTAGTTTATAGAAATTCCACCACTGGTGGAGCATTCTATATTGGTCATAAATGGGTTGGCTGGTTTAGAAAGAAACAAGAATGTATTTCTCTTAGTACTGCTAAAGTGGATTATATCTCCACTAAAAATCCATTCACTCAAATACTAAGGATGAACCAACAACAAACAGATACTGGTGATGAGGTGAAATAATAAATGGTGATTTACTATGAAAACAAGAGAGAAATTGATCTTACAAGGAATCATGTTCATAATTCTCATACATAACATATTGAAAGCGTAAATCACATTATCAGAGAAAAAGTGGAATAAGGTGTGATTAAAATAGATCATGTGGAAACTAATGATCAAGTGGCTAATATGATGACCAAGCCCCTATCAGCATCTATGTTTGAGAAACATCAGTTGACCCTCAAATTTCAGGCACATCCCAGTGACTAAAGAGGTTCCGAAATTCCCCTCTCCCTAGTTATGTTAACTTTTTTTAATCATTTTGTGGAGGTGATGCAGGTTTATGGGAGAGATACTATTCATGGGGAGTATGTGATGAGCTCTACCATGGATGATTATTCATCTTTGGATTTATTTCAAATGGGTTAAAAATAGATATAATGTGGTGTCTCTAGAGTAGATAAGATATAGAGAATCATGGATTAAGTTGGACATAATAGTTAAGGGATAAAACTTTTCAATGTTATGATGAAATGGGTAGATCATTCATTTAAACACATGAGAACACAATTAATTTCATCTATCATGATTTCTACATTGATCATTTCTCGCGTAGACTCCGAGTTTTGGCTGATTTTATTCTTGTGTATCATGTTTTAATAGTTGATGGTTTTTTGACTATATCTAGAGATTTAGAAAAAACCCAAAGGGTATATTATTAGAATGATGCTTGATCTTTGCTGGAATTGTTCTATGTTTTTTCTCTTTTCAATCCTCATTATAAGATTATAATTTTTTCCATGAAATGGTTAATACAGTTCAAGAATAAAATAGTATCGAAGTTGGCGTCGTGTCCTAGTGTTTTCCTAATGTTTGGCCTACAAATCGGTAAATATAGAATTGTCTATTTGGAAAAGGGAGTTTAGTGATAGATTGAAGGGTGTTTATAAACCTGTGTGAAAGGCCTATTTTGGTAACTTTTCATCAAAATATGTAAAAGTCCAAAATTTCATGCAAGACATGGATGTGCGCAAAATATGGTGTTTCTCGAAAGAATCATACACACCAAATGTGACGTCAAATGGGGTTTTGTGTGGTCAGAATGAAACTTAAATGCACTAATGAATAAGTGTCGGTATCTTGTTCATAGGATCATTAAATTACTATAAGTATATGGCTACCCACATGGAAGAATTATGAATTATCCAAAAAAAATCTGGTTGGCCAGCCATGCAAAATATTTGCGCACGAAAGATTAAAAGAGGGTAAATCTGGCATGCAATATTTCACATTAGTTTGAAAAGACCATGTGAACCCTTATCTGATGTTGTGAAAAATATAAGGGTTTTGCGGAAAGAAGGGGTTGCACGAAAGTCATCACACATGACAATTCCAAAATATTGCGTGCAAGTTCAGGTATTGTGCGCATGTGTTTTGTTATTTTTCTAAAATGCTTCTGAATATCTAGTTTAGTGGTTCAGTGCGTTCAAGTTCATCAATTCAGGACTTAGATGCAAGCAGAGTCACCTGCTGAATAGGGACAAAATTATCAATTGAAATCTATTGAAAGGACATTCAATTCAAAAAACTATGTTTTACCTCCCTCAAGGAAGTGAGCTATTGGGAGTTGATGGAAGTGATCTGAGGGACGCAATGTGCTTTCCATGAACCTTTTTAATGGTAGTGTGCCTGGCATAAAGTGCCTGGGACCAAAACATTTAATCCATAAACTAGTAAATATTAGTGGATTTTGGTACAACCGACACACTATCGAAATTTTCTCATGGAACGTATCCCTTTGTGGTGAACCAAGTAAAAATTGTTGTGTCTTATCTCTAATTTCATTTGTTTGAAATATTTAACATGTTCCTCAAAATGAGGGAACATGATATACATGTATAAAAAGAAAAATTTGAGACCCTGATTCACCCCTACCCTCTCAATATGTTCGGGGTCCTTCAATGTTTCGTTATCTTATTGCTCACATGGTGCCAAGTCTGGACGACTTTGAATGGCTATTTCTTCATGAACTAGTACAACCACTACCCTATCTCTTGCGGGTATCTAGAAATAAATAGTTTTTCGAGACTCAAAACATTCAGTCACAACTTTGATAATTGATAACTTGGTCATTCGAGATCTCTGATAACCGATGTGGGCCTATATTGATTTAGACTTACAAGAGATAATAGCAGGTGTATCAAGTGGTTGAATCATTGAAGGGGACACCCCAAGGGGAGATCCCCTATGGATTCTTAACTCAAGGATTATCACCACCTACTTTTGGATAGTGGGAATGACCTAGGATTCTTAAGTTTTCACAATAATATCATTATGAATGGAGGGAAAATCTTGATACTCGGAGTTCAATATTTCATCCCTTCCTAACAGTCCATCATTGACAACATTAGATGTGGTCATTCCTACACCTCGCTCAGTCCTCAATGTAGGCCTTAGGATATTCCCTTCCACATCCATCAGTGCATTTTTTCCACCTCTAAGGGGAACTTCTTCATCACTAATACCAACAAACTCTTGAATAAGATATAATTTTGTTTTTGGATCTATGTTTTTTATATATAATGTGATGAAAAGTATAATAGTTTATAATTACCTCAAATTTTTTTATCCAGTCGCATTTCAGATCCTTCTACATCACCACTATCATGTGGGTTTCTCTGATGGTCCATTTCCCCTAAGACCCCTCATCTTCTTCTACATCCTCCTCGTTGTCTCATTCTTCCTCTTATTCTTCCTCTTATTCCATGATCTATTCCTGTTTTTATTATTCTTATTTTTATTTTTCATCATAGTCAACATCATTAGATGTCAGTTTTTAGGGGTCATGGTCCTAGTCATGATTAACATTCACCATGAGATATGAATATTTATACTGACCCCATTGTCATGTGTATGCATTCATGGATGTCAGATATGAATATCTCCAATGAATGTACATTTTGTCAGTAACCCATATGATCCCAATTTCCTATAGGTGGATCATATATCACATCAACTTTTTTCATAAGGCTTCAGAACATATTAACCACCACATAGTTATCCAGGATGTCCAGATTGAGGGGAAATTTTTTTCTACAGTTGGTTGGAGCAAGTACCTTAAATTCTTCCTAGGGAGTTCCCTAACAGGTCCACGAGGTCTCCAATGAGATCACCCCTCTTCAAAGGGTGGAGGAGCAACAAAAACTCATGAAGCTCCTTCCATTAAGGTTCCATGCTATGTTGTCCTAGCCTCCTAGAACTATCCCTATCTCTCTTCCCATGTAGCACCTCACCTACCCCCTCATCTCCCAGACATTAAAATCTGTACATTGATTTTTTGAATATTTTTCCACCGAATTGCCTCTGGATACACAGCTACCAAATGTACGGAATACTCCATTGATAAGCCACTGTCGACATCAGTAGGAGGGAAAGTAATTACCTCACCAAAGCTTATAGTTTTAAACATGATCCACAATTGGACAAGGATGTAGGGATGTTGTTCCTCCCTGAATTCTATTTACACATTTTTTTCTATCCACTGCAAGCACCCAAACTGTCTAGAAAACCTTAGTGGAACATATGGTTCGAAAGAGATCATTCTTTCAATTCAGGCTACCAACACACCACCTGTGATACATCACAGATATTACCATTTACCCAATGGTACTCTCCCATAATCCACTATCCAGCCATCTAATGATTGAAATGGGATTATGTTAAAGATTTATTGGTTTCCATTTTTTTGATCACCTTTTCATTAAGAATCAGTGGACGAATTCTAGAAATACTAGGTAGACATGGTCACACGCCGTTTCCAGGAGTGATAATGGAATTTCGGAAGTCATACCCACTATAGAGAGATGAAACCTAGCCAAGAAGAATCTTAAATGGTCCCCATATTCTCCTAGGAATACTCCCTCAAGGGATGTTCCCCAAAACGTTTTACAGCCTATCCATCATAGGAACTCCTAGATTGAACTTGTTCATGGCTTTTATTATCCCATCCATTACCAATGTACCTAGTCAGAACCCCATTCACTTGTATGTCACTTGATGTAGACACCCACATTTGAATGCGGTGATGAAACCAACACATTGTATTGCATTGTCCTGAGTTTTGTTTTTGTTGCAGCCCCATGATTGGTACTCAATGCCTTCAGGACTATCCAGTACGACCCTTCCTTACACCATTACGGCGTGTTTAGGCACTGTTTCCCTCTGCATGGAATCTTCACTACCTATTATAACAATATAAACAGGATGAACCATAATGAGTAGGATATATATTTTTGGATTTACCTAATTTATATATTTTCCTTATCCAGATTCAACATATTACATCTTAGAATGGTGGGTCTTGTGTTGTCTCCCAAGCAGTTTTCTATGGGAAGGAATTCATCAAACTAATACCCTTTTATGGGAATTCCACCAATACAGTGGATGGCCCATGTCTGATACCAACCTCCCATGGGGTAGGTGGAATTTATTTCTGTTCGGGGACCACTGGCTGAATAGCTCCGACAACAGGTCTTTGAGATACTAGAAGCGGGACTGTGATGTCCACACAACCATGAATAGCCTGATGTGTCAAATTTCCACCCAAAATGCATCGCATGTTTATTGTACACATTACGTCCATTATCATTACTTAATTAAGTCTCCCATAAACCTAAAATATGATTCCCTCCCTCCCTTGGTCTCATTGGTGATGTTTCTCTTATAGTTTCTATCATTGTGAGTTGAAAATTTTTCATTGACCAGCCTGCTTCCCAAGACAGCCCTAGCTTTTGAATTCAGGGTGTAAACAGAAGTATAATGGGTTTCACTGGAAGGGTGAACACTGTTTGAGATGTTTTATCCTTGAATGTTATCATCAATTGTTAACCATGACCACGAAGTATCAGTCTTGAAATATTGCATGAACACCTCCTCCAGAAAGGCAAGGTTTAACAATGGTAAGATATTGCTCAAAACATAATATTTTTTATACTACATTAACATACAAAAGATCACCAAATTATAATATTCTACAATTCTCATATGAATAATCTGAGGGTTCAGGATAATTTCTTCCATCCTTGTAATGTGGGAAGCCTCTATCTTAGCATCATTTTGTTCACTGTCCATTTCAGTTAGGCCAAAAATTCACAAAGAGTCTTGCGAGAAATAAAGGATTTCTGGTGCACATGATTGGAGGTTGCACAAAATATGGTATTCAGGAATAGAAGAATTCTATCAATTTCATAATCGTGCAATAAATGGTCATGGCGCGAAAGAACCAGCAGTCTCACAAAAAGAACCGACTGATTTCAAGATCATTCATGCATAACAAGCAATCATGCATGCATGAGAGAAAAATCACATATCTCTAAGGAAATTCTAGGTCTGAAGCATGTGCCCCCACCACCTATTTATATGTTCTGACGTCATCTTCCACATGCACATATAATATTTTCATGACAGAGTTCCATTTTTGTGTGTACCATCATATATTTGTTATTCTCCTTGGGGTATCACTCAGAACTCAACCTTCTGGTTCCCTTTGATCTCATATTCACATGGGGACATTCTTTGTCCACAAATTTCTATTTAAGATATACATGTACATGTTTGAAAAAACTAAATGAATATTTTAAATAGGATTATGAACCCAAGTAGGGGAAGGAAGTTTCTCCCAAGATATAACAACTATGAGAAAAATTTAAATTTTAATGAATGATGTGTGTGCACCAAATGCGACATCAAATGGGTTCTTTCAAACCATGATCTCTAAAATAAAAATTTTAGATGCACTTAATATGTTTGGGTAGTATGCAAGGAAATGGACATACACGCAATATGTTTTTGCAGCCAATGTGACATCAAAACCCAAATTCCATACTGACCTCCTGGAGTTTCGTTGTTGTGATTTTTGGCTATAATTAAAAGTGTTCCCCTCACTTTTGGGTACTATTATGGAAATCAAACCATCAATATCATTACTATAAGATGACCCATCCGGAAAATGAAAAAGAGACATGGCTTCAGGGCCATGGATCTAGCATGATAGGTATTCTATGGGTCCCCATTTGGGTGGGACCTCTAAGGATTTACCCTAAATCATTTAATTTTACTCTAAGATTGTTTCTTTAAAACAATCATTCTTGTCTGAAATAATTCCCCTGTGTTGTTCCAATATTATGTACAGGAATACATCTTGTGTTCTGGTTCCCATATTGGATAGTAGCCATCAATCTTATTTTCACCCCTCCCTAGGGGCTCCATGTGTTTTCCTTACTCAAATAATCCATTTTGACCTCCTATAGTGTGTAATATCCCAATCGTGTATGTACATCCTCCATGCAGCCCTCCAGGATTCAATGTAGTGATTTCATAGTCCCTCCATTGGTGTTTTATGTCGTGTTTCCCAACCTAATGCTTATTCGCATTGGTATGTTGACATCTATTGCTTCATCACGCATTCATTATAACATAATCCCCTCTATCAACTACTCCTCCACCCCATTAACACCTTGAATTGCGTGTTACCTCCCTTCCCCATGTTTGGGTTGGTACAAGATATATAAGTCCTAGACGTGAGAATTTGGACCTCAAAATCCGAGTTGTTGGAATTTAAACTACCTATAACCCATGTCCTCATCACAAGACATTAAAATGTGACCCATTAATGAGTGATAAGACTAAGAGGGACATTAATGTAATGGTCACCAGCACCCTCTCACTCCCCCTCTCCCACTGCACTTTTTTTCAATGCACACCTCTGTCAGTCACTACATAATCCCCAAACCAATTTCATAGGATTATACCTATATGATGAACATATCATCCTCGTACATCTATACATCCTCATCAGACACCCTCTTGATGTAAGTCTCAATCATCCTTTCCTTGGTCTACCAACAACGTGTAATCCCATGATTCCACTTTGGTCTGATTCACATGTGTACGTCCCACTCCACTCCCCACAGAATTATCTTTGGGATGAAATAATCATGTATATTGTTACCTATTGTTTCTCTCACCAAGAAAGAATCATGTGGGATAAGAGTAAGCATCGACCATGAAATACTCTATGAGACACCTTATTGTGTTGTCCCAATTCTCCTCATTATTTGAACTACAGGGAATATAATTCCCTACCACAAGGCAATGTAAGAAGCCTCCCTCATGTTCAATCCCATCACCCATCTATCATAGTCATTCACATTGGTTCATTTTTCTTCTTACATGACATCAAACAATATATCTGAACTACATGGGTTTAGATCCCTTTCAGGTATGTAGGAATCCTATTTTTGGTTCAACCCCTTGCAAAGATAAACTGTAGTACTCCATCCATGTGAGGTACACTCCTAATGTGAAGTCATCCTTTTTTGGGGACTCATCATTTGGATCCAACTCCTTGAGGTGTTTCAATCCATCCATTTGGGCCACTAACTATAATTTTCCCCCATGTTACCGAAGGGTTGTTGTCCTTTGTGTACACATCAACAACATGATTCTTTTTTTGGTACCTAACCATGTGTCAGTCCCTTACTCCACTATAATCCTCAAACTGAGAGTATCCATCTTGGGATGGGCTACTAACCGTGCATAAGACCCAGTATGTCCCCATGTCAAATTCGTTTGTGCACACCCCGATTATATGAATCATTTCCAAAACTATGTAGATATTGATTCCCTACCAAAGGGACACATAGAAAGCCTACATGATGTTTAATACCACCACTCATATCCCTTCCTAGTCTCTCCTTCCATCCTCTGTGTCTCGGGAGGACAATGCCTCATCCTGATTTTCCACTTCCTTCAGTTCCCCCTCATCCATGGATTGAGACTCAAGATCTTCCACCTTAGGTGTCTCATCACCCCATTTCATTACTACATGAACATTGATTCAAATTCACTAGAATACAGAGGAAACCTCCTTGAGGATAGATCCGAATACCACCATCTTCACTTTAGTTCAATCCCATTCATCTTATCTGCATCATCAAATAATCCATAATTTATCCGGATTCATACTCGGTCCGTCACATCCTAGTGTGATCATGAAATTAATACAACCAGCTAACCATGCATAATCCCCATGCAATCCACATCATCCAACCAAGAGTGCACCTCTTACAACATGAGCCCAACCATGTGTATGCCCAAAATCATCCCTTCAAACTATGTGGGTTCTGAACCCAGTCTTTTAAACGGGGTGTATAGGAATCCTCCCTGAGGTCCAATCCTAGCTAAGGGTGAACCACAGTGTCCCCTTTTTTTGTGAACAATCTTCCCTCTCTAATCCACACTTTTTAGTGTCCAAATGAACCTTCATGGTTTGAAACCATCCCTTTTGAGGACAAATCACTATTGGATCTGTCCTCATTGGGAATCCTGATCCATATGTCTGGTAAACCCTCTACGTGCTCCCTCCATGGGATGTACCCATCTGATCCCCTGTTATCAATGATCCAATCAGTCCAATTTTCCTCTCTTATATGTGAAACCTACTGAATACCTCATGTTAAACATGGGAAGTCCAGGAAAACATCAATGACATGCCTCTTATATAAGAGACCATATAGTTGATGTGGGATACCATGAGTTTTTGTGACCTCAAGAAGTCCCATCAATGGTAAATATAGGTGTAATAGTGTTTCAGCATCCAGGAAGCTAGTGTTGGCCAAAATGACTACTCTCCAGACAAAAGGTCTCTACCCTCACTTGAACAATTGGAATTTCCAGAAAAAATTACTGTAATTAACTAGTGTCTTTAAAGATATGGAATCAGGAAGAGTTTCATGAACTAATTCAGAGTCTTTAAGGGATTCATGGACTAGGTGATGAATTCAGAGGAGAAATCCACAGAAGGAGAGACAGATATCCCATCAACCAATTTCGATCAAGGAGAAAATGTCCCCAGAAAGGTGGAAAATGATGCCTACCTTTGGAAAGCTAGAATGCAGGGCATATAGATACATGACCCAACTAAGGGAACACAACCCAAATGAATGTATCAAAAATAGCTACATTATAAATTTTTTAGACCTCCCATATCCTAAATTTTGGGACACTGGTTTCTTTAACAAATTCCTTCATGTTATACAAATTTTATCGAGGAACATTCCAATTTATATAATCATGTTTATTTCAACCCATATATATAATCATGTGTCCGCATTAATTGGTTATTTCCTAACAAGGGACATACCATCTCATCGATGTACAACATTATATTAAATAATGTAATTGAAGGAGTTATTGAAATAATATCTCAATGAATGAATTTATCTTGTGAAAAACAACACTTATTATTAACCATTCACATTTATTATAATATTATATATAAAAATAATTATCCAAGAAAACATAAAATATATTCTAGATAATTCAATTATCTTATTAGAAAATTTATTATTGATCATTTATTTATTTTAAGTGGTCATATTGGTGAATCCAAGAAGCATATATATTAACCATGGATTAGAAAAAAATTAATTAAATATGTGGAATGGTTTAGATCAATACTAGTTGTTTTGATGTGGTTGAAAAGCCAACCCTTGATACTATGGGAATAAATTATTTAAATATGCTTATTTAACTTTTTATCATTCATAATTTATGAAATATATCTTCTTGGTTAGTATCACCTTAGTTTCAGTTTCCAACTACCACCTTCTTTATAGATCCATTCATTTTGTTTATTTACTCACTTGTGTATGAGGTTAAACATGGTTATGTGGTTACAAAAAACAATCCTTAGATATAAATATAGTAATTGAAAAAAAATTGGTGTATAACACTTGGGATATATTATTCATATTAATAAAATATAACATATTTAACCCAATATATAAATATTAAATTAATCTAAAACAATGAAAATAACTTTTTTACTCAATCCCATGCTCTACCATTTATGAAATGAAAATTCATTTAATTAAATATTTATCATATGTTTCTATTTGTTCATTATGAATATAAATAAATCAAATAAATTAATTCTCACTTTAATTAGTTGATATTTTTTTCATAATTATTTATCGAATGTTTTCTAAGGAAGCCCAGATTTTAAATTCTCAAATAAAACTGATTAATTAATCTAATATATAATTAATTTAGTTGAATATTTATTCTATAAGACTGATGTTGTGTACCCCTTAAAAATAAGAATATCCCCATATATTCCTTTTCATGTAATTTATAGTGACACTACATCTAATATATAAGGTAGCTATGATGTTATATGACATATCCATGTGTCCCTCCATGTAGTTATCCCAACATTTGTAACACATCAGACTCAATTATTATATGTTCCATGTACCAAATGAATTTAGTCTAAAGTACACATCATAAATGATTCCCTTACATGGTTTCCAAAATAACATATAATTAATTAATAACTAAATAGTAATGAAAAAAATTATTTCTTAGTTTGTACGCTACCAACATGAAATAGAGGTCAATTTATTGTGAAAATTCCTTCCAAGTCAATTATATAATTTGTATAGTGAATAAAATAGTTTATTTTTCACTCCCTATAAACATATATGAGTTAGATGGAATATATATCATGTTTCATTCCTTGTACTACATTAACATGTTATATTCATCACATTCTAATAAACTGAAAACATGTTCAACAATCTACACTTTTTTGTTTCAGAATTTGTATGGAAACAAGTTAAATTTTATGATGTCAAATATTACTATTTATATTACACGTCAATCATTACACAACATGTTAATTTTAGATATTTTTTTTCATTTTACAATCCATTTCATTATTTCTCATTGTCATAAATAATGTGTTTGTATATGACATGATAGGACATACGCCACCATGTTATACCTGTATGGTGGAAGGCCTTTCAGGTCACCCCAAACATTCACTAAAAATATCTACAGCTACTGAGTAGCATTAGTTATTCGTATAAAAACATATGATATGACATAGAAAAATGTAACTATACACACAAACCAGTATAACAACATTAATACAATGGAAATGAAGAAGTGAACCAATTAAAAATGTAAATGAATGAAAAACATCTAAAATACCAAACGAGGTCCTGATGATACATAATCATTGTATATTAATACTAATATCGTCCCAAAACTATTATGAATGTACAATATGACAATAAGTCAATTACTATACTAGTTCCCCAAGATATATTTTTTACAAAGGTACATCTACCATGACAAGATTTCACTGGAAAAAACCAACAACAATAACACTGTGATTACTATTTCATAGTATTTCATCCAGATTATATATAAAACATGATGGTAGATCCTCTTTAGGGTGATAATTTGGAAAACTATTATAACATATTGATGTCACTCAAGCATAAAACATCAAGACTATTGAGTCTACTTCAAACCATAATTAAGAGGTTAATAAAAGGGGTACCCATATATGGATTTGTGGGAATAAAACATCTTACAGTATAGTCATAGTCTTCACATTGTGTTTAATAATCAAAAAACACCACATAGTGTCATGTGTTTTTAAAATTAGACATCTCGACATAAAAAATATTACAACACACTTCACTTAAAGAGAAACTTGGATACGAGATTGAAATCATGAATACAAGATCTTTCCCATTGTTTTATCAGAATACACCATTTATATGTATTAGTAAATATGTAAGTATTTTAATCCACAGGTTCAATACTAGAGATAAAACACAAAACATAGTGAGAAGAAATTGGGGATTGTGAGAGTAGGACATATAGGGGAAACCTAACCCAGTATATTATCGGCTTGTTGTTATAGATTGCATCACATAAGTAGAATTTTTGATCTGTAAATTTATCTACGGAGGTTAAAAACTATACAAAATAATTTATTGTGGAAATAAACATAGTTAAAACCACTCAGTGACCCTAACATGAGAAAATATAATCATTTATAATTTCTAATAAATACTTAACACGTCCTCCATTATCATCCACATGGCATGTAAAATTTAACAACACTATGTGTGAGTAGAGTTGCATGATGTGTAGCTTCATGTCCCAATAATCAATGTTGTACTCTACATAAGTCATGTCCCACTGAGTGGTAGATTATATTTTTCCTTGATCGACTTGAAATTTGACACACATGGAATTCTCAGACCATGTGAACCCTTTTTACCAACTCCATCTTCCTACTGTTAGAATACTTGTGGGCCCAATACATAGCTTTGTGATAATTGTTTCCACAAAAAAACAATTTCTATAAAACATTTCATAATAAAAAGAATCTGTTCAGTCAAACTGTATGATGTTTAGTTTAGAAATTTACTAAATGATGGCATCCTCTATAAAACTCACCTCTACATTCATGATTCCCATGATATTTTCTGAAAATCAATCATGAACATGTTTACAACCATAAACACTTTTACATTTATTATATTTTTTCAATTCATTTTCAAGAAATCGTATAATCATCAACATTATTCAAATCATCATCATCTTACATGGGATGTCTCTTGAAGAGAACATCATTAAATCCATCCTCATATTCCCATCATCAATATTGAAGCTAACCTATTAAATAAAAATAAATTTTATACCAAAACAATTATATCTTGAAATAATTATCAATCATTGAATGAATTGAATTCTATTAAATTTTTGATATTATATCCAAATGAATACCATATATGAATATGTAATGAAAATGGGGATAAATACATAAAACCATAATATGAGGGACAAAAATTTTCCATTCAACTATTATAAATAGATCATTGATTTAATTTTATATTATAAGGTTGAAACATGATAAAAAATTTAGAAATCATAATGATTATAACACTATATATGTATATATATTAAACCTGTTAATTGCCCATGCTTAATGATAATGAATGATATATTAGATTTTGAGAAAAAAATATTTATTCATATATAAATAGACGATATGAATAAATATAAAAATTAAACATTCATTTCATCAATTGAATGGTCATTTGAGAATAATAACTCAACAAGCATCATAATCAAATATGTGGTTGAATTTTGATGTGGTCAGGATCAGTCTCAGATCCCATGGTCATCACTATCAATTCAACCATGGTTGTTACATCTACAACCTCTATGGATATGTTTCCCACCCTATATATTTGATAGTGTTATGTATATATAGGTATCAACATAGGTCCCTCTTTTAAAAATGAAAATAATTAATTTTATATTATTTTATTTAACACAATATCTAGTTACTACGTATCATCCCAGAACCCTAAGAAAACCATAGATTTAAACAATGAGAATAAGGACACCATTTTAGACATAGATATGTTTTTTTAGTTTCATAATTGCAGACCACATTAATTTGGATATTAAATATTTACATGTAAACTTGTGTACACATTTTATATATTTAATATATCGATATTTGGGCCAAGAAATGCCTAACATACCACAATGACTCTTCTTTAATATCCTAAAATTTATTGAATGTAAATAAAGGTCCACATTATATAAAATAGAGTCCTTAAACTCTCCCCATTATCAATGAATTTCATGCATAGAAAAACCAACTACTAACAAATGTGAGGGAATTAAGATAACGCCTATTTCTAGTAATGTAATGATATTTATAAGAGATTTTTTTTATTTTAGAGGATATACAGAAGAAGAATATTCTACCCATGAAGGATCTTCTAATATTAATCTCCAATAACTATATTTTTTTGTGTACGTCACTCAAACTTAGATGTAAATATATAGTAAGTAATTGTGTTTGATGGAGGTTAAATATATCTAGTTAGTTATGTATCTTATAAAACATCAATTACATGGTCCAACTATGGTGGTTAGTCCCATTAGTATGTATCCTCATTGATCCTACACAAATTATGAAATCAATTATTGATACATTGGGAAGGATTGTCACCCCATATAATTTTCATTTGTTTTCACTTACGGTATAACATTATGATCTCCATGTTTTCCTCCTTGAACTCCAGGGGCCTCTATGGTCAATCACTATATATCCTCTACCAACATAGATCATTCCTAATGCACTAGATGATGCTATTTTATTTATCCATAGTAACTTGTACTATCATAATCCCCGTAAGTTCTAATTCATTCAACTATGGGAAGTACAATGGTGAGTTACGTGTTCACCCATGGAGGTCCTTGAATGGTTACACAACTAGAGTTGAGTGATTGATAAAATTTTAGTCAAAATAATATATTTTTATGTGACATTAATAACTTTGAAAAATTGACTAACCTTAAACCATGAAACATTTCCCTTATGAAATAATTGATCTTCTCTTTTTGAATATCTATGCAGGAGTGGAATGTCCTTCTCATCCATATTTGATTACATAATGAATTTTAAGTCCCTCTCCATAATCAATGAGTAAAGAGAGAATAAAGGAAAAATTTAATCTCTAAATAAACACTATATTGTTGAATTCTATCTAGAATATATAATTATCTTAATAATGTAATGAAGCATTACACTCTAGTGTAAGGGAAGTGGGTAAACTTATTTTGTTGATCGATGATCACTGTCTAAACATCGTGACCTCTATTAGTTTGGGAATTTCATATCATTAAATCAACGGATATACCATCACACATATGTTATGGACCCTCTATCGGTTGACTGATCTTAGTATAACCTAATGATATGTTTTCACATTATAATAGGTGATTCATCATTATTAGAACTATAAAATACTATTCATCTATCCTCACAACATGAATTACCCCTAATTATCTAGGTATAACTATTACACCATTGGATATATATCTAGGTGATATGTATAAAGCTCCCTTAGAACAATCTATTAATGAAAAAAATGAATCATCATGCACTATAGGAATAGGATGATATACTGCAGGACTATATAAAATTTACTATGAGAATATTTAATGAATATTTTATCATGTAAGACATAATAGTTTTCTTCAAAAAGATATAATTCCCTCCCAAACTGGGTGAAATGAGGGGTCACAACCACTGTTGAAAAGTATGATTATCCACCCCAATACACCTAGGATAACTATATTTATACCAATTAAACTACCACTTCTCCAAGAAACTGAATATTACATTTAATACCATGAACAAATTATAATAATTTCCCTTTCAAACGATTATTAAATACCATGATGGTTTACTATTGTTGGAACTCTACTATCACCTCTATCTCTTGTTGAGATATCACATAGTGAATATGTACCTAAGACTATTCATGTTGATAATAATAATAAAAACACACATTAAATATAATTTCACCCATTCATCATGGAAAAAATCAAAGCCAAAAGTTCAATGTTATGGGTTATATAGTTATTTTTATGGATTAACATATTCTTTGACCCTAATACTTTTATTGAATACATATTCATCAACACAGACCACATTGTCGCTCTATAAGAATCATAGAACACTATGTCCTCAACAATAGCCTCCATAGGCCATAGAATGATAGAAATCATTAACCTATATTAGATCTACTTAAACCCCTTTAAAAATCCATCCTTCATTTCAAGATGCTTACCCTTATAGGTCAATGTGGTCAAGGGGAAAAAATCATACCAAAATGCAGCTTGAATATTTAGTAATATACATACAACAAAAAATATATAAAAATCTGTTATACTTGTTATGGTATCTGAATCATATACTACCTCAACAATCAATCAGTAATGAAAAAACCATTCAATGAGATTTCATTTCCTATAATATGGTCAAATCTAATATTGAATTATCACAATGATATTTTTCCTTATATAATGTACTCTAATAGAATGTCTTAGACCATCCTAAAACATTCTATATGGACAAGGTTTCATGATTATGAAATGATAATGTAATATATAATTTCCCAGACATAATTGAATTATAACTTTTCAAATATCCAGTTGATGAGTCCCAAAAATAGAGAAATCTTTTTTAGCCGAGAAGAATAACTAGATATTGTTAGTGACCATGGAAAATCAAAATTCGATCTTTGTTATGTTTTTGTTGGGAACCTGAAATGCATTATAACCAAAACTCAAGAGTATCTTCATGAACTATTATTTATCACCGAACTAATTAGGGAGTTCATTGAAAAAAACTTTTCAATGTCTATAATTTTATCTTACCTGGTTTAGGATATGATAATTTTCCACCACACTAATATCTCAATAGCCTTCCTAGAAAATAATATTAGATTTCTGAGGTAGAGGCACTGAGTCTAAAAACAATTCCTATAAGATTCCTATATTAACATAAAATTATCATATATCACGGTAGGATACATCTGATATGAAATGTATGATATTGGTACAGTACCATCATACAGGTGAATATTGACTATGACCTCAAGGAAATGAGTTAATCCTAGTATATCCTAAAAAAAAGTACTATACACCTCAATCAATATAAGGATATGAACATATTATTATTCTATTAAATCAAGATTCAAGCTTTCCAATTTAAGTGAGATCTGTGGTAATCTCAGGAAAATGTACTAGACATGATCTACCTATAATTAATTATCATCATTGATTTAAAATATAAATTAGTCATCTCATGTTAACCGGATCCTCTTAAACAAAAAATAATAATATGGGAATGGATGACTGATAAAACAATACATACCATGATAGATATCATAGGACAACCCTGAATCTTCAAAAGGTTCACATTGATATCACCCTCATCTAAGAGATAATTAACAGCACCCATAGAAAATTTTGGTAGTAAAATTATTTTATAGTCCCTAGATGTATCTTTAATATAGGTTATGACACTAGGATACTCAATTAAAAAAATAGATATGGATAATAAATAATTAGTTGGACCAAATTTTAAAAAAATGATTAAAAGTTAAAAAATATGTAGATTATGCATCGAATCAAGACAGGGTTCCACTTAGACTATTTAATAACTTCACAAACCTATTAAAATTGTTATCAACCAATAATAGGATCCTTGAATGGTCTACCTAAATGTTTTAGTGGTACCTTTTGGAACCACTTTTTGTATATGGTTGTATTTGTTGTCAATAGTTTTCAATGTAGATCAAAATGAAGGAGATCAAGAAGTACACCAATGAAATAGTGGAATGGAAATTCAGACGATTGATGTACTGATCATAAGATCAACAAACATGTGTCAATGGTGACACATTGGTTACAACAATGACGAATGTGAGGTATAATCCATCTGGGGATGGTTAAAGAAGAATGGGGTTTGGATAAAGACCATGCAATTCCTCATGATTGCATGAGAACCAAGCAAGAGGCTTCTTGAGGAATTGAATCATATGTTTTGCATGAAGTAGATAATGACGGTTGAAAATGATGACAGTGTGCAAGGGATTGGAATTCTAAGATAGCCATGTGGAGATTAAAATTATGAGATGGCCATGCACATCACATTGTATCAGAAGATTATTATGCTAAATCTGTTCCTTCACAGAATACATATCATGATAGTCGAGTTTGTGATGAAAGCAGAAGAGTTGCTGAAGGATTCAAATCAATGAGAAGAAGTGTTTTTTAGGTGATTTTTCTTGTTGAAAAGAAAAAAAACGACATAAAAATTTGTTTAAAAGGAGCTTCCATGGTGGTATGTCGAGTTCAATGGCTGTGGTTAATGATCCATGTTTTATTCAAGAACATCGACAAAGGAATTGATGATCTAGAGGATGTACAAAAATTACAGATACAAGGTCACACTGTTTCCCAGATACTTGCGCGCCGTGTACTTGATGGAGAGGAAACTTGTGCTCCAAATGATGTTCAAGATCAAAACATGGAAAAATGGCAAAGGGAAGAGGGTCGCGGAAGTGTTGGGTTGGTCGTGCAAGTGAACTGCACACCATGAAGAGACTTGTTCACTGTTGCCTAGAAGGATCAGAAACTTGTAGTCCTATCATTTTTCAAGAACACAACTTCAAAATATGGCAAAGGAATGAAGGTCGTGAAAGTGTTGGTTGGGTCGTGAAAGTGAGTTGCGCGACAGAGGCTAGGGGTGATGGGCTACATGCCAAGATGTGCGTGCTTAGGGGTGACTTGCGCACTGCCACGTTGGTTGACCAATTTGCCTATAAATAGAGGACCACCCCTCCTCATTTCCCCCGAGCTCTACCCTTAGGAAAAACCGGAGCTCTGGTCACGTAGGTGTAGGAGTCACGCAAGTGGTGAGTAGTCATGCAAGTTGTATGGAGAGACCTGCGCACCATCTCTTAGAAGTTTTGCACCGGTTTATGGTTTTGCGCCCAAGGTGATTTGGGAGAGAATAGATGTGAGTCGCGCAGGTTTGAAGTTCAAGAAGTTAGTGTCACACAGGTGCTTGGGTTACAATTGCGCGCCAGTTTGGACTTGTGCGCCGAAGACTTGCGTGTCGTATTGATACTTGCTCGTAGGGCATGAAAAGGAGTGCCAGGTATTGTTCGAGCACACTCGACTTTCTAGAGCTGCATGAGAGTTGAAAGATTTCATGATTGTTTTGGTGCAAAGTGAGTTTAAAGAGGAAATCTAAATGATAAATGCATTGTAACAGCCCGAGATTTTATGAAAACTATTCTTTTTAATTTTATTAATGTCTTGTGTTGTACGCTACACCAAAAGGAGCTTGCACAATACGCATCTTTGACTTGCCTTGCATTACACGCAATTGCGACCTTCCTCGATAGCGTGTGTAATACGCAATACCGAGTTTCACTAAACAACGATATGCTATTAAAATATTATTAAAACTAGCCGTTATGAATAGTAATAACCACTTTTTGAAATTTTATAAATTTTATTTTTCAAAATGGACTTCATTTTTGGACTCAGAATATTGAAATTAGCCTAGGGTGAAATTTTGGTATTTTTCTGAAAACATTCAATTTTTGATGAATAGTAAAACCACTAAGTGGTAGGTTAAAAACTGAATTTTGCATAAAACATAATTTTACCGCTTCTGTGAATAGAATTTCAAAAATCCGACAGACACGGTTGATGTCAGTAAGTAAAATGTGGTTCAATGAGATAAAAATAATTTTTTGGTGAATAGTAACTTTTTACCTTTTTTACCGCGGTTAATAGTAAATAGGGTAACTATGGGTAAATATGATATTAATATTACCCTAACACATGTCCTAATTCTATTGGACAAGTGTAATTCGACCCAAAACAAACTTAGGAATAAAATATGACCATTTAGGCCCACTTGGATTAGATTAGGACATTTATTATTAATTTATTTAAAGAAAGGTTAAAATAGTTAAAATCAAAGTTTAATAAGTAAATCATTTTAATATGGGGTTATACATAAGATATATTCGATTGTAAATATTCATTAGAAAGATAAAAAGATTTCCTACATGATTTTATTTTATTTTTAATTCTAGACATCAAATAATTTAATATATTTATGACACAAAGATGATGCAGTAATTATCTTATTAATGAAATATTAAAATAATTGATAATATAAATACCAAAATAAATGAAATTTAAGACTTTTTATGAATTCCACTAATTTTCTAGGTTACTATGATATATTAGTGTTGATTTAATCAACTTGGTTCGAACATATAATTCTGTTATGACTTTCACAAAAATCATATATCAAATAGTGTCAAAATTGACACAAAATAGTTTTTAAATCAAATATTATATTACTAATTGTTATTTTATTCCTAAAAATCTAAGGTTCGGCCAAATGACTTATATAAGGATATATATATTAATAATAAACAATTTGGGGTTCGTTTGACATGTTATAGTAAGTGTATTAACCATATAGTGAAAGAAAACAAAAAGACATGGTAAAAGTTAAATTATTTCACTTAGAGTTAAATCTAATTGATAAGGTTAAAATAATACCATAAACTTGTCTAAATCCTATTGGTTGATAGGATTTCGACCCATCCTCACATTAGCTTCGAAATAAGACCCTTTGGAGCCATTATAAACCGATTTTGACTTTAATATAAAATAATATTTTGAGATATTCCTAAGGTGCCCCTCTCCTCCCTTATAAAAGGACACCTCCTCCCCCTCATCCTCACACCAATTTGAGCACTCAAGCTCGGCCAAACTCTGCCAAAATCTCTTCTCCACTTCCCTAGCAACATCCTAGAGGTTCTGGTCTTCCTCAAAGACCAATTTTAGTTCCCTAAGAGGAGGTCTCCAAAAGGTGCTTCAAAGAAGAGGTAATTACCGTTACCAATTCTTTCATCTTTATTTCTTCTTCCACTTCTTCTTCTTATGTTGTTTCATTATGAAGTAATAACATCAGTATCACTCATATACGGATATGTTATTATAAGTATGAAACAACCCTATTTCACCATCTATCCATCCTACGGAAAAAGAAATCACCGCGCGTGCGTACGTACGGAATACCGTCTCCACGCCGTGGTGTAATCTATTTTCCACCACCACCTTACATGGATGGGTATAATGGTGTAAAGAATTACTATACATAGTTATTAAAACATCTTATTGATTCTGATATATTGTATAATCCACTCCAATTCAATTCAATCTTTATGGAAATGATATCATCGCTCGTGCGTACGTACGGACTACCGTCTCCACGACGCGATGAGATTCATTCTTAATGATTAACCATTCATGAATGATTATAAAGTATATATAATAAGTACTAATGAAATATATGACATAATAATGATACTGGATTTATGTATATATATATATATGTATGTCATCTACTTACATCCATTCAAGACAATAAGGAAAGAAAAACAGCGTTCATGCGTACGTAAGGACTACCGTCTCCATGAACGGTGTTTTTCATTTTATTTATCTATCTATTATATATATATATATACTGAATATATATGATATATAAATCATATTTTATATTCTGGAAGTAAGTAAATCATGATATAAGTAATAATGATGTCAAGAACAACAAGTCAAAACACCTACGATAAATGAAACGATTTTACCCAAAACGCTTCTTTAACATGGAATTTACAAAAGAACGGGTAATATAATGTCATAAGTGAACCATATATGATATCATAACAATGAATATGATTCTTTAATAAGTCAATGACATTATTTAAATCATTATACAGGAGGTTCAGACACATACGAAGCAAATCGGACCTAAGGTAAGAGAAATATCACAATCTCATTTTTATCCGAGATTGTTTATACTTGGTATTTACTGGGGTGTATTTTATCATCCAAATCCATGTTCCCTAAATATGTAATGTTATTTCCATCCACATACAATTGTTTAAATCCAAATTTACCCTTCGGTGAGTTTTTTTAAAAGATATGAAAGGAATCTTTTGTCATTTTGTTTTTGTACGAGATACTTTATGACTTTTCCGACAAAAGTACGAAGAATGTTTTTTTAACTTATACAGCATGAATGGATTTTTAAAACATTATTTCCAAGAAGCTTCCTTTACAAGTTTTCATGTTTATTTTTAATCAACTTCTTTAAGTTTAAAATTGTATGACATGTTAAGAAAGGAAAAGTGTTTTTGAAGTAGAAAGGATATTTTCCTCAAGAATGAAGTTCAAGTGTTTTATCAAAATTATTTTCCATCTAAGATAATAAAGGGTTCTGTTTTTATCCCTATTATTAAATTGATTTGATCATGTTGTGATGGAATTATTTTTATGAATTCCTTTATCTTATATGAATTGATTTATGATGTTATGATGTTTCAAGAATCCCATTTTTGTTACATGTGTTATGCGATGATGTATGTTTTATGATTATGTGGCACACATAAGAAAGGTTTCATTATAAGATGGGTGGGACCTATATCTCCCTCCAATGCATTGGGTAAAGATTTTATATCTCATGAGATAGACATGGCTGGAATGGTAGGTTATACCGGTTCAGTGAAACAGGACTGAAACGAGGGTTACTCGATTCAGAAAGGGACTTTGTCCACTAAGATAGTCTTGGCAATGAGTCTTGACTAACAAGAAATGATTCTATATGATTATGTGTGAATGCCACAAAGTTTTAAGTTTCATGTTTTGATTATGGTGATTTCATTTTCACTTCCATGATTTATCCCATGTTATGAAATTATGCTCTCTTTTGCAGGTTATGATTTCCAAAATATTATGTTTTTATGAATATGATGTGATTGATATTTCTTTTGTTTACCCTTACTGAGCATTTGAGCTCACCCTTCTATGTTTTCTTTTCCCCAGGATAAAAAGAAAGGTTCTAGGTAAAAAAAGGGAAGATCTTTATGGGAGATACTGAAGATCTTTCACCACGATTAGAAGATTACGTTCCGAGTTTCCAAAGACACTAAACTATTACGATCCTTGTGTGTGTGTTTTTGTTATGTACCAAGTATTCCGCAAATGTAATGTAATGTCCATGTAAGTCAAGATACGGGTCTCTACAGTTGGTATCAGAGGAAAGGATTAGTCAACCTTTGGAAACTAGGATGCGAAAACGTTAGTGAGATCCCTAGAGATATTTCTACGGTATGTCTAGGGATGTCCCTAAGGTTAAGTAGACGTATAAGTTATAGTACTAGAAATACACTAACGATCATAGAATTAAACCTAAGATGTTAGATATTGAAGGTACTCCCCCTTTATTATGTTGTTTTCCCTAGCATGATTTTTGCCTCTCACACTATTCATTTTGGGTTTTAGAAAATGGCTGGAAACAAGATGATTCACGATAATGGAGGATATGATGGAAAATGGAATGATATTCTTCATGAGCAACCAAATGAAATGGGATTTGGAAGTCCAAAGATCATTATTATGCCAAATCAGCAATCTCATAATATTATCAATAAAGTAAAATTTGGTAAGTTTCCTGACTCGGCTAATAAGAGAAAGATGGAGATTCATGATGATCATAGAGGAAAGAAAGTTCAATTTCCCCTATGTAAATCATGTTGGAAGAGGCATCAAGGAGAATGTTTCAATGGAACTGGAAGATGCTTTGGGTGTGGAAAAGAAGGACACAAAGCAAGTAAGTGCAAAGGAAAAGGTTCGGTTAACACCATGGATGACGATAATGGTATTGCTATGACATCAAAAATGGTTAAGTGTTTTAAATATGGAATGTATGGGCATTATGCAAACAAATGCCCTAAGGGAAAGACTCATGAAGAGAATCAGTATGGTCATATGGGTAGTATTTATGTGGATGCTGATGATGAGACTACAAATGATATGTGAGATGAAAGAATTGTTGAAGCTCGGTCAATGGTTTAAAAATGTAGTGGAATGATTACATGTTTGTCACATGTAATGTTGTATAAGTAATCTCATGGTACTATGGAATAAAAAGACATCTAAGGATTGTTACACTGTTGTCTTTCCTTGAGTTTTGAAAGTGTATGATTAATGGTACAAGTATCCATGAAAGATTATTCATATATTTTTGGAATGTAGATGATATGTGCATAATGAAGGGATAAGACGATAATGAGATGTTTGATTGTATTCATGAGCTCATGATTGATATAAGGACTAAGTGATATCATGGTTTGAGTATATAGAATTTTGAGGATTTTAGTATGTGGAAGGTGTTAACTTTTAACTGCATTCATGTTTTCACAAAGGTATTCAAGAGAATACATGATTAAGGACTTTGAATGTTTGGAATGTAACCAACAAAACATATCTTATGATATATGGGAATTGACGATGGTATTAAATCTCTGGTAATCGTTTTCACTATGTTATGAGAGTGGATTGCAGTATTATGGATAATCCTAAAGATTGGAATGGATTATGTTGGACAAAAGTTAGTATTGTTTAAGGATAGAAGTTTTCTTGATGTTATTGATGGGATGTTATAGTAATGTAGTTTTAGAAAAAGGAAAACCTGCAGGACGGGCGACAGCCCATCGCTTCGGACAAGGCTGTGGGAATCAAACCCACAACCGAAGTGCGACTGGCCTTTATCGCCTACCACTGGCCTACAGGAAGTCCCTGTTTAGTAGAAACTGGTTTTATTATATTAAGAAGTATGATATATGAGGTATAAGTCCATTTTAGGAACCATATATGATTAATCTCACTATAGATCGACTTATGTATATAATTTTTGCTAACTTTTTGTTTGAGACAGATGGAATGACCCGTCGTTCTATCACATGATCTGCTAACACTTCACGAATAACAAATTCAACTTCATTTATTTAAGAGATGAAGTGGAAATTGTTCAAGGCACGAACAACAGTGAGATTGTACCAAAATAAAGTAAGTATTTATTCTAATTCAAATTTTCAACTTTAGGGAAATGATCTTGAAAACCAAAAATGTTGTCCTAGTGATCTTATACCTGATGAATCAGAGGGTACCTTATATCATCACAAATCTATGGATTTGTGATTACTGGCTTTTCCATAGCCATGTTCTCTACCACTCTCCATCAGAACATGATGGTTATATTTCTCTTCCATATCCATATTTTCACCTATGTGGAAACCCAGTGATTGGTTTATTTGGGTAACCGTTATGTTTCATACTTTTGTTTTTAAAGATTGGTTTTGGTATTCCTTTTTACGATGTGGGTTTCTATTAAAGAAACTTTCGAATAGTAAACTATTTATAACCCCGACGAATTTCGAGGGCGAAATTCATTTTAAGGGGGGTAGAATGTAACAGCCCGAGATTTTATGAAAACTATTCTTTTTAATTTTATTAATGTCTTGTGTTGTACGCTACACCAAAAGGAGCTTGCACAATACGCATCCTTGACTTTCCTTGCATTACACGCAATTGCGACCTTCCTCAATAGCGTGTGTAATACGCAATACCGAGTTTCACTAAACAACGATATGCTATTAAAATATTATTAAAACTAGCCGTTATGAATAGTAATAACCACTTTTTGAAATTTTATAAATTTTATTTTTCAAAATGGACTTCATTTTTGGACTCAGAATATTGAAATTAGCCTAGGGTGAAATTTTGGTATTTTTCTGAAAACATTCAATTTTTGATGAATAGTAAAACCACTAAGTGGTAGGTTAAAAACTGAATTTTGCATAAAACTTAATTTTACCGCTTCTGTGAATGGAATTTCAAAAATCCGACAGACACGGTTGATGTCAGTAAGTAAAATGTGGTTCAATGAGATAAAAATAATTTTTTGGTGAATAGTAACTTTTTACCTTTTTTACCGCGGTTAATAGTAAATAGGGTAACTAAGGGTAAATATGATATTAATATTACCCTAACACATGTCCTAATTCTATTGGACAAGTGTAATTCGACCCAAAACAAACTTAGGAATAAAATATGACCATTTAGGCCCACTTGGATTAGATTAGGACATTTATTATTAATTTATTTAAAGAAAGGTTAAAATAGTTAAAATCAAAGTTTAATAAGTAAATCATTTTAATATGGGGTTATACATAAGATAAATTCGATTGTAAATATTCATTAGAAAGCTAAACCGATTTCCTACATGATTGTATTTTATTTTTAATTTTTAGACATCAAATAATTTAATATATTTATGACACAAAGATGATGCAGTAATTATCTTATTAATGAAATATTAACATAATTGATAATATAAATACCAAAATAAATGCAATTTAAGACTTTTTATGAATTCCACTAATTTTCTAGGTTACTATGATATATTAGTGTTGATTTAATCAACTTGGTTCGAACAAATAATTCTGTTATGACTTTCACAAAAATCATATATCAAATAGTGTCAAAATTGACACAAAATAGTTTTTAAATAAAATATTATATTACTAATTGTTATTTTATTCCTAAAAATCTAAGGTTCGGCCAAATGACTTAGATAAGGATATATATATTAATAATAAACAATTTGGGGTTCTTTTGACATGTTATAGTAAGTGTATTAACCATATAGTGAAAGAAAACAAAAAGACATGGTAAAAGTTAAATTATTTCACTTAGAGTTAAATCTAATTGATAAGGTTAAAATAATACCCTAAACTTGTATAAATCCTATTGGTTGATAGGATTTCGACCCATCCCCACCTTAGCTTCGAAATAAGACCCTTTGGAGCCATTATAAACCGATTTTGACTTTAATATAAAATAATATTTTGAGATATTCCTAAGGTGCCCCTCTCCTCCCTTATAAAAGGACACCTCCTCCCCCTCCTCCTCACACCAATTTGAGCACTCAAGCTCGGCCAACCTCTGCCAAAATCTCTTCTCCACTTCCCTAGAAACATCCTAGAGGTTCTGGTCTTCCTCAAAGACAAATTTTAGTTCCCTAAGAGGAGGTCTCCAAAAGGTGCTTCAAAGAAGAGGTAATTACCGTTACCAATTCTTTCATCTTTATTTCTTCTTCCACTTCTTCTTCTTAGGTTGTTTCATTATGAAGTAATAACATCAGTATCACTCATATACTGATATGTTATTATAAGTATTAAACAACTCTATTTCACCATCTATCCATCCTACGGAAAAAGAAATCACCGCGCGTGCGTACGTACAGAATACCGTCTCCACGCCGTGGTGTAATCTATTTTCCACCACCACCTTACATGGATGGGTATAATGGTGTAAAGAATTACTATACATAGTTATTAAAACATCATATTGATTCTGATATATTGTATAATCCACTCCAATTCAATTCAATATTTATGGAAATGATATCATCGCTCGTGCGTACGTACGGACTACCGTCTCCACGACGCGATGAGATTCATTCTTAATGATTAACCATTCATGAATGATTATAAAGTATATATAATAAGTACTAATGAAATATATGACATAATAATGATACTGGATTTATGTATATATATATATATGTATGTCATCTACTTACATCCATTCAAGACAATAAGGAAAGAAAAACAGCGTTCATGCGTACGTAAGGACTACCGTCTCCATGAACGGTGTTTTTCATTTTATTTATCTATCTATTATATATATATATATATACTGAATATATATGATATATAAATCATATTTTATATTCTGGAAGTAAGTAAATCATGATATAAGTAATAATGATGTCAAGAACAACAAGTCAAAACACCTACGATAAATGAAACGATTTTACCCAAAACGCTTCTTTAATATGGAATTTACAAAAGAACGGGTAATATAATGTCATAAGTGAACCATATATGATATCATAACAATGAATATGATTCTGTAATAAGTCAATGACATTATTTAAATCATTATACAGGAGGTTCGGACACATACGAAGCAAATCGGACCTAAGGTAAGGGAAATATCACAATCTCATTTTTATCGGAGATTGTTTATACTTGGTATTTACTGGGGTGTATTTTATCATCCAAATCCATGTTCCCTCAATATGTAATGTTATTTCCATCCACCTACAATTGTTTAAATCCAAAGTTACCCTTCGGTGAGTTTTTTTAAAAGATATGAAAGGAATCTTTTGTCGTTTTGTTTTTGTACGAGATACTTTTTGACTTTTCCGACAAAAGTACGAAGAATGTTTTTTTTAACTTATACGGCATGAATGGATTTTTAAAACATTATTTCCAAGAAGCTTCCTTTACAAGTTTTCATGTTTATTTTTAATCAACTTCTTTAAGTTTAAAATTGTATTACATGTTAAGAAAGGAAAAGTGTTTTTGAAGTAGAAAGGATATTTTACTCAAGAATGAAGTTCAAGTGTTTTATCAAAATTATTTTCCATCTAAGATAATAAAGGGTTCTGTTTTTATCCCTATTATTAAATTGATTTGATCATGTTGTGATGGAATTATTTTTATGAATTCCTTTATCTTATATGAATTTATTTATGATGTCATGATGTTTCAAGAATCCCATTTTTGTTACATGTGTTATGCGATGATGTATGTTTTATGATTATGTGGCACACATAAGAAAGGTTTCATTATAAGATGGGTGGGACCTATATCTCCCTCCAATGCATTGGGTAAAGATTTTATATCTCATGAGATAGACATGGCTGGAATGGTAGGTTATACCGGTTCAGTGAAACAGGACTGAAACGAGGGTTACTCGATTCAGAAAGGGACTTTGTCCACTAAGATAGTCTTGGCAATGAGTCTTGACTAACAAGAAATGATTCTCTATGATTATGTGTGAATTCCACAAAGTTTTAAGTTTCATGTTATGATTATGGTGATTTCATTTTCACTTCCATGATTTATCCCATGTTATGAAATTATGCTCTCTTTTGCAGGTTATGATTTCCAAAATATTATGTTTTTATGAATATGATGTGATTGATATTTCTTTTGTTTACCCTTACTGAGCATTTGAGCTCACCCTTCTATGTTTTCTTTTCCACAGGATAAAAAGAAAGGTTCTAGGTAAAAAAAAGGGAAGATCTTTATGGGAGATACTGAAGATCTTTCACCACGATTAGAAGATTACGTTCCGAGTTTCCAAGGACACTAAACTATTACGATCCTTGTGTGTGTGTTTTTGTTATGTACCAAGTATTCCGCAAATGTAATGTAATGTCCATGTAAGTCAAGATACGGGTCTCTACATGCATGATCTCATGCATACATGGAGAACTGATTCTAATAATGCCAAGTAAGCTAAGCTTCACTTATTGAGTAATCACATCAGTGTTTCAGATTTAGGAAAACGAAGACAAGAGGATCTAGTGTATTAGTAATTGCACTAGAGAAGATGGTTTGAACTGAAAAGAGAATCAACTATGAACACTGATGGAAGCAAAGTCTTATGCTGAACAGGAAACAAAGACTTCAATGCAAATCTATTGATGTGACCATCACGTCTATAAACTGTGTGGTACTTCACCAATGGTAGTGAGATAGGGGGAGTCAACGGGAGTGACCTAAGGGATGCAGTGACCTATCCATGTACCTTTGTAAAGGCAGTGAGCCTAGGATAGAGTTACTGTGCCCAAACCATTTTAATCCGCAACTAGTGAAGATTAGTGTAATTTGGTATGACCGACAACTTGTTGGCATATGCTCCTTGGATGTAGCACTTGGTGGTGATCCAAGTAAAATTTTTGTTTTATTTCTTTGCATGTGAATGTTTCAATTCTTATCATATCCATCATACAGGTTTAAGTAGTTCAATCCAATGTGGGAACAAGATCCACAACTTTAAGAATAATAATTTGGCACCATGATTCACCACTCCCCTCTCAGGGTGTCCTAGGGTCTTACAAGTGGTATTAGTGGAAGGTTAACGTATGTTGGATATTCTCTAGTAATTCTATTGATAATAGGATTTGAGTTACATTCCTAAAGTCAATCATGAAGAGTAGTTTTGATGAAGATTCAGAGCAGAAATCTATATCCACCAAGACTTTGAAAAATGGGAAAAAGAAAGAGAAGAAGTTGATGAAGAATTCCCCCATGAACAAAGAATATACTGTGTCTTTCTCTCTATTCCATTCCAATAATGAAGAAAAATAAGGCTTCGAATGTATCGAGTAGGTGGCTCAGAATTCTTCCAGAGGAAAGGATGACACTCTGAATTCAAGCTTTCAGTAAAAACTCAAAACATATCTACATGATATTCCTGAATAAAGGGTTGCTATTATTTGTATCCTATTCCAATCTATGTAGGTTGAGATCACTCAATTATAAAGGGAAGATGACAAAATGGGAAAGGTGTTAGAAAGAAAATTTCAGGAGAGTATGAAGATCACCAAACAGGTTAAAGTCTTTGGAGAAAAAGAGGAAGTCAATAAGACTCTAAAAGAAAAGATCCATGCACTTGAAGCTAATCTGAAGAAGGTCAAAGAAGTCAATAGTTTGGGTTTGTAAGAAACATCCATGAAATTCAGGGAACCTGAATACTTCTTACAAAACAAAGTTATTAAGCATGAATATGAGGTTTAAATATTGAAAAAGACTTGTGAAGAGAAGATGATCATGGTTAATGATCAAAAGATCATCCTCAATATTGAGAGTCAAAAATTAGAATCCTAGTTGACCAAGATTGAGAATAAACATATTGAGAATTCACAAATGAATGGACTGAGTGAGTCTTGTACTCAATTTTTGTTGGAGGAATTTAATGCTAACATACCTACATCATGTGACAGGATGATTATGAGCATTCTTGATTATCCACATCAAGAATCAGTTGCTGATGGTACTCAATGCTCACTGGAGGATTATATTGTCAAAAGACCTCCAACATGTGATAAGAAGATCATGACATCACTCATTGACCTATCACAAGAAAATGAGGAAGTGAAGGTACCATCCAATCCATCTTGTACTTAGGTTTCTAAATGCGATCCCACAATCAGTGCATACTGGAAGAAAAATTCAAAACAAGTATGGATGAGTAAATGTGAGAATAAGAAACCTACCACCATGGCTAGGGTGGATGAGAAGAGAAAGGAGGATGTAGGTTCCTCAAATATATAACAAAAGATTAAGAAGATAGCCCAACAAACTCATACAGAAGATACAAAGAAGATAAGACTTGTGTGTCAATGTTGGTGTTGCAATAAATTTGGGCATTGTTCATTGGTTTGTTGGTACAATCCCATTAATGGAAAAGCATAAAGAAAGCCTGTATCAAAGGGATGAAATCCAGAGGAGAATAAGAAACATATGTAGGTCCAGAAGCATCTGTTTACAACAAACATATTTGGAATTCTTTATAACATCTGTGATGTATGTAGCGGCAGTGGTCACAAGAATTGTGCATGCCTATGTCAAAAGATATCAAGAGCTGATATGAAGAGAATACCTTTGAGTCCGTCAAAGTATGAAGCGAGTACCTTGGGATGAAATTACAGAATAGTGTGAACACAAATTTCCCCATGAGGATCTCAAGAAGGGAAGCTGAGAAGACCTAGGATTTTAGATCCATGAAATTGAAGGGCCATTCATCTAAATGAAAAACTGAGTGGGATGAAACTGAGGTGAGCCCATGTGGAAGATCCAAACTTGCTGCAATAGTTCCGAATGACATATTGGTCATCTGGCTAGATGATTTGAAAATAATGAGGAAACTTAAAGACGAAAAGTCCAAGGATAGTACTAATGGAAAAAACATTCATGTGATGAAGACAAAGTGTAGGAGAGATTGCTAACCAAGAGAAACTGACGTGTCAAAGAAGATCTGTGCGAGAGATGCAAGAAATATGGTCACATTGAAAATGGTTTCCTAACCTTAATACCAAAGAAAGAAGTAGTCCTTAAAAGGATTAGGAATGTATCATTCATGATGGCTGTTAAGAAGAATGATTCCCCACACAAAGTAGAATACAATGTGAAGAAATCCATGCCACATGAACAGATGTCAGAACATATGGTCAAATTTTCTGGCATGATGACTGGGGTGAATAGAGGAATTTGGTTGAGAAAAGACCCTCATCCAGGCTTCTTGTGTTGATGAAGGAGGAACCACCTTATTCCATTAATCATTTTTGTATTTTATTTGTAATAATAATGTTGGGAATTGAAGGTAAAGAATGCTCTTAGGGGGAGAACATAAGAATTAGTGAATGTTGTCAACTCTTGAAAGCTAAGAAAAAGATGTTTCCATCCTTGTAATATTCTTAAATTGATATTAAACAATTAAGATAGTGAAGGATCACTCTTGATGGTGATGATGAGGAGTGTTTCCCTTGAGGGGGAGAAAAATGAAGAAGATTCCAAAATCACTCTTCCAATAAATATCAACTCCAGGTAGAATCAAATGTAGTTACTCTGTGAATTTCATGAAGAACATGTCAATGGAGAAGGTATCCCATTTCACAATCTCTATCACTTGGTTACTCAGATCAAAGATCATTCTACAAAGGGAGAGTAACTGGATTGATCAGGGATATAAGAAGAATGGATGTTCCCCAAGGTCACTTATCCTGCCGATAACACTTAAATGCTTTTAATCTATTTGATGATGTGAGTGCATGATTTTCCGGTTGATTATTCCATATGAAATTTTATTTTATTCTACCTGAAATAAATTTGGTAAACCCTTGAAGACAATTTACATTTGTTCTCATCTCATGCGGTATCATGATCTGTGAATTATGGACGCCTTGTTGTCTAAATCAAATCTTCTTGTTTTCTACATCGAGCATTGCTCAAGTAGACATAGTGTGAAATAATTAATGAAACATTGCTTTAGTATGGATTGATACCCTCCCTACCATGAGATTTGTATTTATTGTCAATAAGGGGGAGAGAACGTGAAATGATAATTTCAAAAGAAATGATGATTGATGAGAAGATTCTCATTTTGACATTGATGAATTCATTTCATAAGATGTATAAGGTATTGACAAAAAAATACAAAGGGAGAACCACTATGTGTATAAGGTTGTATTTTTTGTCAATATTTGTCAATGAAGATCAAAATGTAGGAGATCAAGAAGTACTCCAATGAAATGGAGGAATGGAAATTCAGACGATTGTTGTACTAATCATCAGTTCAAAGAACATGTGTCAAAGGTGACACATTGTTTACAAAAATTAAGAATGTGAGTTATAATCCATCAGAGGATGATTAAAGAAGAATGGGTTTTTGATTAAGACCATGAAATTCCTCATGATTTCATGAGAAACATGCAAGCGACTTCTTGACGAATTGAATCATATGATTTTCATGAAGTCGATAATGATGGTTAAAGAAGAACACAGTGTGCAAGGGATTGGAATTCTGAGATGGCCATGTGGAGATTGAAATTTTAGATGGCCATGCAAATCCCATTGTCTCAGAATATTATGATGCTAATGTTGTTCCTTCAAAGAATACATATCACGATAGTGGAGTTTATAATGAATACAGAAGAGTGGCTGAAGGATTCAAATCACCGAGAAGAAGTATTTTGAGGTAACTGTTCTTATTGAAAATGAAAACAAATTACATTCAAATTTGTTGACAAAGAAGATTCCACGGTGGCATGTCGAGTTCAAAGGATGTGGTTAATGATCCACAATTTATTCAAGATCATCGACAAAGGAATGGATGATCTGGAGGTGGTACAAGTGTTGGGTTGGTCGTGCAAGTGACCTGCACACCGTGAAGACACTTGCGCCCCAGTTCCTAGAGGGATCGAAAACTTGCGCCCCTATCATTTTTCAAGAACACAACTTCAAAATATGGGAAAGGAAAGAAGGTTTAGCATGTACTGGTAGGGTTGTGCAGGTGAGTTGCGTGATAGAGGCTAGGGGTGATGAGTTGCGCGCCGAGACTTGCACGCTGAGGGGTGACTTGCACGCCGCCATGCAGGTTGACCAGTTTGCCTATAAATAGAGGACCACCCCTCCTCATTTCCTATGAGTTCAACCTTAGAAAAAATCATATATCTCGTCACACAGGTGTTGGAATCACGCAAGTGGTGAGTGGTCACGCAAGTGATTTGGAGAGACTCAAGCGCCAGCTCTTAGAAGTTTCACATCGGTTGATGGTTGCACACCTAAGGTGATTTGGGCAAGAAAGGAAGTGAGTCGCACAGGTTTGAAGATCAAGAAGGCAGTGTCACGCAGGTGCTTTGGTGACACTTGCGCGCCTGTTTGGACTTACGTGCCGAAGACTTGCACTCCATATTGAGACTTGTGTGCCGGGCTTGAAAAGGAGTTCCAGGTGTTGTTGGGGGGTGCCCGCCTTTCGGGAGCCGCAGAAGAGCTAATAGATTGCCTGACAGTTTATGTGCAATGTGAGATTAAGGAGGAAATCTAAATGATATATGGATGATCTCATGCTTACATGGAGAACTTGTTCTGAAAATTCCATGTAAGATGAGCTTCACATATTGAGTAATCACATGAGTGGTTGAGATTCAGGCAAACGAAGACAAGAGAATCTAGTGTATTATTTGTTGCAGTAAAGATAAAGGTTTGAACTGAAAAGGGCATTAACTCTAAAAACTGATGCAAGCAATGCCTCATGCTGAATAGGAGACAAAGACTTCAATGAAAAACTATTGAAGAGACCTTCACGTCTATAAACCGAGCGGGACTTCACCAACGGCAGTGAGCAAGGGGGAGTCAACAGGAGTGACCAGAGGGATGTAGTGAACTATCCTTGAACCATTGTAAAGGTATTGAGCCTGGGACAGAGTGACTCTGCCCGAACCATTGTAATCCACAACTAGTGGAGATTATTGCAATTTGGTATGACCGGAAACTTGTCAGCGTATGCTCCTTGGACGTAGCCCTTAGTGGTGAACCATGTAAAATTGCATTGTTATCACTTTTCATGTGAATGTTTCATTGCTGATCATATCCATCATACATGTTTAAGTAGTTCCTACCAACGTGGGAACAAGATCCACATCATTAAGAAGAAAAAGTTGACACCCTGATTCACCCCTCCCCTCTCAGGGTGTCCTGGGGTCTTACAGTACCATATCATTAAAAGCTTTCCATCCTCAAACAAAACCTCATGGAGCATTTCCATGACCACTTCTTCGATTATCTCATAGACAAGACATGTAATTCCCGAGGTTTTAAGATCCATTATTATTATGTTTACAATTTTTGTTATTATTACTAACAATATTATTATTAATTATGATTATCAATTTATAATATGTATCACTTTTTCTTTAACATGATGGAAATATTAATATAAAAATTTCCCTACCAGACAAATAAAATAATGACACATTCAGTGTGATAAACAAAAAACATAGAAAACATGTACTACACAAAATAAATTACTAATCACCAGAGATGAATTAATTCAATTAAATTTTAATAAATCAATATGGGAAAATATAAATCTAAATAAAAAAAATCATTATGAATATAAAATATTATATGTAACCATCAAACATGGAGATAAAAAACATCCAATAAAATTTATAATGATGAAGAGTAGAATGAATCTATAAATAATTATAAAAAATGTATAACATGAAATATAAATCGTGCCTTGTAGAGTGAGATTGTAATTAATGAATGCATCAATTTCATTAAATATGAATGAAATTTGGTTATTATTAAAATGGATTTTATAAGAATGGGTATTAATAAATTGGCCTTTCATTATATTTTTAATAGTTATGATGAATTACTATATTTTTAATTAGTAGATATAGAATAATATAACTCGTAATGATAATGATATATTATAATAATGTATTTCTTTTTTTTAAAATTTTGGTGTTCTATAAAAATATTGATACTATTATATATATTTGAGTAAATTTATGTTGAAATATCAAATAAATATTTCAAAATTAATGGATTAGTAAAATTATGTTTTTAAAATTCAAATAGTAACATTTATTGTAATTTTTTTATGTGTATTTATTGTAGAAGTTATTTTTTTTATTTCAAAGATCTGTTTAATTTCATAATTAATATATAATATTAAATGATTAATTTGAAACAATTTAAACTATTTTTATACATGAACAAGAATATCAACACCATTTAATTTTTATATTCATATTAAAAAAATATTATTACCAAAAAATAATTAAAAACATGAAATTTCAATAGAACCAGTTTTTATTTATATCTAATATTTTCATTTAATAAGTAATTTTTTAAATTATATAATATGAATTAGACAAAACTAAAATAATATTTTAAATTTATAATTTCGAACCTTTCATAGATATATTTTTTCCATTTTTCTAAACTGATTCAGTTTTAGTCGAACAATATAAATACTACTATTTAGTTTTTATAAGTTTTTTATGAAATTAATGTTATAATATTTGTAATTTTAAAATTCTCTGTCATTTTTTTATCATATTTATATTCTATATGATAATATATAATATTGAGAATAAATTTATAATTTTATAAACCTCCATTTTAATATTTATAAATCAATATAAATTTTACAAAACCAATATTTAATCAATTTATTATTACAAATTTAATTATTATACCATTAAAAATTGAAACAAACTTTTGAAAAACATTAATAATTACATACAAATTTTAAAATAATTACTATTTTATTTTTGGGACCAAAGCATAATTACCTTGGTAAAAACATCCTAACTTGGTTAAAACTAAAATGAATGAAAATTTGTAATCTAAGATATATATATATATATAAATATGTCAAAAAATATTTTATTTGAGTGGTTGAGGTGTGGAACTAATGTATCTTTCCTATTTTATACTATTTTATAAATTATGTAGACTATTTTCAAGAGTGTAAATTTTTTTAAATTAATTTTTTTATTTATAAAAATTCTTGCACTATTAATTTATAAAAGGTGATATCTTATATTTTCTTCCACTCATACAAAAACTGTATTAGTTTTTTAAAACACTACACAAACCGATTAGAAACACTACTATACTTGTACATTATTATTTTTTGTCATATATTTATATTTATCAATTTTTTAAAACCCATTGTAATGGAGATAAACCAATTAGGGTGGAAAAGATTTTTAACTGCCTTATCCACTTTAATTTTCCCATAATAGAATTTATTTTTTATAAAACTCAATATCATAGTGTCAAAATGATAACATCAGTATACTTATTATAATTATTTTGTTATTATAATTATTGGATAAGATTTAACCTTCCTTCCCTTTTCACCAAGGGAAAAGGGATACATGTGTGTGTGTGTGTGTTTTCTCACACACAACCTCCTCCACAAACCATCATGTTTCATTTTCCTTAACCACCATACTTCACTTGTCCTAATGTTTAATTTAATAACAAAGGTATATATTTATATCATATTTTTTTATTAAATGATAAAACATATTATCATATCTCTAATTTTATTATAAACTTATTTGAATTCCATTTGTTCTTGTGGACTATAGCCTCCATAGGATGGTTCATTAACAATTTTTCATCCCATCCATACTTGGTTGGTCATAATAACTATTTTAATGAATATATATTATTTTTATTATATTTTTAGGTCCATTTGTGCCTACGGACTACAGCCTCCTTATGATGGTTGATTTACATTTTTTTCACCCCCACCAAACATGTTTGGTCCTGATATGTGTTTAATGGATATATATTATTTTTATTATATTTTAAGGTTATATTATGAACATTTTAAATACTATTAATTATATAATCAATATTTTATTTTTTTAAATTGATTATTTTAAAATTTTCATTCTATAAATAAAATATTTAATTCAAATTATATAATATTTGCATCTCCATAAATTAATCATTCACATACTCGCAATACACGATATATTACAATATAAAATTATTTTTAATTTTTTTATGATTATGTTTTTATATTATTTAAAATTAATAAAAAAAATCCTTAGTAATCTTGGTACATTCGTGATTCGATCGTTTTGAGATCTTGGATTAATAATGTAATAAAATTATGTTATCTATGATAATGAAAAAATTACTAATAGTATAGTATTTAATATATATTTAAATATTGTGTTCAATTTTTTATATAATGGTGAGTCAATATTTAACTCATTAGTTATGTAAATAATATCTAAAGGATAAAAATATTAAGAAAATTATCATTCAGGATTTCATCATTTATGATAAAAACAAAATTACTCATGTAAGGAAATATAAACATCATAAATAATTTTATGTCATACACTATAAAAAACATTAATAAACATGGAATTATAAAATTCTAATAATAATTAATACTGACACTACTCACATTATACATGTACAAAATGTTAAAACTATAAACAATCGATATGGGGAAGTAGGCATAAACTAAAATGTATACATATAGATAATGATTTTAATTGAAAATAATAACTAGTTTCATGTAAAATTATTATTATAAGATTGTATATTTGGATATTTTTTTCATGATTAATATTTTAAAGTACGTTTATCAAATCAGGAATAATGGAATATGGATCTTTTTTAAAATATAATTTTGTGATACTTATTATTTAATGGTAAATGGGTTAAAAATAATATAGTTTGAATAATACATAATGAATGAAATTTGAAATATTCAATGTATTTGAAGATCTATATGAAATTCCTCCTTTAAATGACCCTCTATTCTGATGATATAAAAAATTCAACAATATTTAATCAAAAACTACACAAACATTTTGGTTTTCAACAAAAACATTATTTTCAAATCCAGATTGTGTTTAATGTATAATCCCAATAATGGAATTTTCATTCATTTAAAAACACAAATATGTTTTTTATTTATATTAATTTGGTCATATATGACACCTAGGTAATTAATTTTTCCTTGAACAATGTTTTATGTGAATTTTTTCTTGTATATGTAACCAACGACGTCTCTTCATTTCAGTAAGGAGACTTAGTTTCTTAAATTTCATAATTTATTTCATTCATTTCAAAGTTAAATTACTTATAATTCAATAAATTATCGACACCATTTTATACAAATTTATGTTAATAAATACATTTCATTGAAATTTTTAATAGTTTTAGAAAGGTTCATTTTAATGAAATCATAGAAAGATTCTATTTTCAACATTTTTTGTGTGTCCCCTCTTTTCACTAGAGTTTTCCTTTTGTATAACACTTACATTCTAATGGATAATTTTTTTTTAAAATAATATAATAATATATTTTTGTATAAAATTTTATAATGTTTTCAAACTGATCAGGGGTGTTTCTTATATTAAAATCACTTTTGGGAAATTCTAAAAAAATATCCATGACATATATTATGCTTTATCAATGATATTATTCTATAGTAACCATCCACCATAATTCCATAGAAGGCATATGTAATTTCCTTATATTTTTTTGAAATGATAAATCACCACCTTCATCATGACTAATCATCAACAGTGCTTGATCCGAACTTATCACTCAAATTCATTTACATTGGGAAAATGTTATTTTTTAATATTTTGATTTAAGGGTGTTAATAAAAAATTCTATACATCAATTTATTTGGGGGAAATATTTTAATAACCATATAACCATTATCATTATGTAGTAAATAATATATGCTCTGTTATTAATTTTTGAATGGTATTTACCTTGAATGATACCATATTTCACATGATACCCATATGTATTCGATGATATGGTCATTTATTTTCATTATTGATGGAATGATAAAGTGTTTAATAATGGAAATATATATAAAACCCATTTTCCTTCAATGTGATCCTTTAATGGTTTTTATTTAAATCCTATATACATTTGGGTTCTGAATTATGTCATAAGTGATTGATTTCATGTGTTACATATAAAATGAAATGATTATGGGATGGGTCATATATATCAGTACTATTTATTAGATTCATGTAAATATATCATGATATAAGTATTAACTAGTATATTATAGTTGATCATAATCATGGGATATAATTGTGTGGCTTGTTAATTTAATGTACATTGTACATATTTTTTCCCTAAAGTTGAATGATATTTCACTATTTTATGTTTATTCTCATTAATGAGATTTGATATCATGTAACATTATTATTGATTAATGTATATGAACCATTAGGATTCATGTCAAATGTTACTCCAAGTCTTGTTAAAATGATTTGTGATTATTTCTTATTTATTTATAAATCTTATTGTAAATCTTCATTATTATTGTACTCTCATATTTGGTTCTCCACAGATATTTTATTTTTATCAAATATATTTACCTTTACATAAAATCTCATGTATCTTATATCTTTGATTCTATTTAATAATTCTATAAAGATTATTTTACCTTATAAGAAATTTAGATGTAGTATAACATGGCTAAAAAATAGTGAAATGATCACCATAGCTGTAAAATATGTTTCATATGTAGATAATTATCATTTAAAAAAAATCATTTATGGGATTAAATGATTTTTTTGATGTAATACTTACCATATATAAATTTTAAAAAAACAATTCTTGACTATCCACATTTTCAATTATTTTTATCATAAAAGGGTTTAGTTTTTTTGGATTATTTTATTTACTATTAGTCTTGGAGACAGAGAACATTAGTAAAAACAATATAGATTAGTTTAATATTTTGATGGTATATATAAATATTTTTCACTCATTTATTAGGATGTTTTGTATAAAAACACCCATCCCATGTTTCTAGTATATCAATATAGGAATAAAAAATATTCTACTAGGTTCAATTACTCAAATAGGGTTTCTTGAGCATTCTCCCAACCAATAACATGACACGTGATGATTTGACCTATAACTACATAGATAGGTAAACACTATCTTGATATATTATTTAGTTGACCACATGATATATTTTAAAAACAATTAGGGATTTATATCATAATAACTTTTCTTTATTAGGTTCATATATAAATGATAATGTATCAAAACGAATCCTGGGATAAAATAACATTGATAAAAGTTGAACTGCTGGAATTACAAGATAAATTAAAAATAATTGATAAATAAATTTTGGTACTATAACTTTTTTGTTGTCCCTTATGATAGTAACCATTTTTTTTAAGGTTATATCATTCATGTCTATCCTTATGATTTTATTTATAAGGACTTACCCTTAAACATTACTTAATATTAAATTAAATTAATTATTCACATTGAGGATCTTTTCAGGTTTAGAGTTTTAGAGAATTAGGACATAACTATTACATCTCAAACCATTACAATGTAGACACTTCTACAGAGTTTCCATTTTTTTACAAAACATGATGTCTATAAAAAAGGGTCATGTCTACATACATGTTTAAGACACCATGACTATTCCTTGATCCCATCCCTGAACATATTCAACATTATGTCCAGTGAATAACATTTCAAAAACATGGGGTGAGCATAAAAAGCTCAGTTAGGGATACACAAAGAAGGAAAACAGTTAGATTTTCAAAACATCAAGTAAAATATTAATATTTCATCAAAGTAATACTTTTCCCATTTATAAAGTATTAAGTAATCTTCACAGGAAAAAAGATCATTTCTTACCCTTTTGTAACCAAAATATTACCATAAAACCTATTTAAAGAACACATAACATATAAAGGTAAATAGGGACATAAACATACATAAATGGAATAACCACATGGTCGACTTCCACACATATCACTAAATGGAATAACCATTCATAAAACTTCCATACCCAATGTATTGGAGGTTATAACGTAACCAACCGTCCTGGTATTCACGACACCACCCGTCATTTGGTTTATCACGTAACCACCCGTCAAATGTTCAATTACCATTATAAAATCATAAGACATAAAACAAATATAAAGTAAATAAAAAATTTCCTCATTTAATTGACAATATATCACTTAAATAAATTTACATAAAAAATCCATTATCAAAACAATTTTCATTTCCAAAATATATAGGGTATATGGTATTTATTTTATTTTAAAAATATTTCGTCTTGTCGAGAAATCCAAATATCAAATAATACTCGCGGCGGCGAAATGGTCCTTGTCACCGCATACATTAAAATTAACATTTCATTTTTCCATTTAGTATAACGCTTCATAGAAGAAGATAACCTTTGAATGAAATGAAATGTCAAATATCTTAATACAGCTTATAAAATAAGGTTTCGTATTAAATCAAAATATTCCTCAATTAAAGGAGATTGAGATGAAGTCCCTTACCTCGTGTCTGACTTGACTAGATCTCTGTTTAATCTCCTGAATAATAAACTAGTGTTAATTTCTACTTGCTTAAGTACCTTTTTCAAGTTCCTTATTCCATTTAGATAACTTATTACTATGTAATGAACATTATGTAATCATTTAAGTTAATAACGGTCGTTTTGTCGATATTTGGTACTTGAGTCAAAAGTGAACTTCTTATATTTACAAATTTTTCATGTGGTAAAATATGATTTATCTACATAATTATATTCATGATGTAGATATCATATATATATCATATATATCTGGTATATACATGCATTTATAACATTACATATCATTTAGACGTAAGAAATGAAATGCACCGTTCATGGATACGGTAAGCCATACGTACGAATGAACACGACTTTGATTTCTATTTCATATTTAATGGAATAAAAACATTATGATATAGAGGTAAATTATAATTCCAGTATAATATAATATATAATATTATTAACTCAAACTTTTATACATCCCACATATGGCATTAATGATTCAAATCACTTGAGGGGGTGGTAGTTCGCATTTCCTAAAATGAAATTTTTGCGTTTATCAATTATGGAAACCATAATGGTATGCCATAAATGAAAATTACCAAAGCATAAGGAAAACATAAACATGATATATATCACATATAAATACAGTGACATATTAATGGCCACCATGAAATAAAGTAGGAGATAATTGAACTATCATCGTTTCGTGAGGCAGTAGTTCGTCGTCAATAGAAACAGTATGTTCTTAACCCATTAGATGGAGGTGTGTGTAAGTGTAAGTCAAATAATTATAATAAAAACATACTAGTATATTTGATATACTATTATTTGTTACAAAATAAAGGAATAAATTGAGTTTAGGGGGTTTGAGAAGCAAAATAAAACAGAAGAATATAAGAGAAGACATTACCTTTAAATTGGTTAACTCCCATAGGTTTGAACCAAAAGGGTTTCTTGAAAAGAATTATGCCTAAGGTAAGGCATCTAGTATTAATAGAGGGATATTGGGAGCTTATTTTATTAGAGTTTGTGTGATCCAAAAGGCTTGATAAGTGTTGTATATTTTTTTAAAAATTATCTTCTTATTTATTTAAATCATTCATTGATGACGTAATGAGTACATCATCATTGTGTCATACATAATTTAATTTATGTGATGTCTAAAAATTATTAAAAAATTACCATGTTTTAATAAATCTATTTATCTTTCTAATGAATATTTATAGTCAAGTATATCAACTATATAACCCTTTGTAAATTTTATTAGTAAAATAATACATGTTTGTGACATTTTTATTTTTACTTTAAATAAAAGTATTATTGTCATTATCATACCCCAGTGGCTCCAAGGGGTCCCAAAAATTGACCCATGTATTTTCTTGGTCGTACATGACTCATCCAATAAGGTTATGACATGTTTCAAGGTGATTTCATATTATTATAGCATTTGTATTACCTTAAATTACACTAATTACCTTTAATCGTTATTAATAAAACAGAAAAGTTACTATTCACCAAAAAAATTATTTTCATTCCATTGAACCAAATATTATTTACTAATGACAACCATGTATATTGGATTCATGAAATTCTATTCACAGATGTGGTAAAGTTTCATTTAAACGAAAAATTCAGTTTTTTATCTACCACTTAGTGGTTTCACTATTCATAAAAAATTGATGTTTTTCTAAAAAATACAAAAAATTTATCCAATGATATATTTGATATTATGAATTAAAAAATCTTTTCTATATTACAAAATTAAAAACATATAATTCTCATTAATTATTTTACTATTTAATCCCTGTTTTCAAAATAAATAGCGTGTTTTTAGAAACAATATATATCAAAAGATTGACTCTTGTTTATATCCAATTTCAAGGTGATATTAATTAAAAAGTCCACCATTGGATTAAATGGTAATAATATATTCTAATTGGACTTTAAAACCAATTAAAAAAGATAATATAACCATGTAAATAAATTAGAAAAAATTTATGTTTTGAATTAATATACAACATTTTCACTTATTCATTAAAAATGAGCATTATCGAAAAAATAACAAAAACATACACAAAGTAAATTTTGATGTCCCAATTATAAATAAAGATTTTATTTGCTCCAATATAATTTATATGACTGACCAAAACTATTTTTAAAGAGGGTTCTCTATCAAAAGGCGATAAATCTTCCTTTTAGTGAATATTAGAGTATTTATGCCTTAAATTGAATTCTTTTCTTATTTTAAGCCTTTATCTTTTATTGGATAATTGTAAAAAAATTTAACAAACATATATAATCATATTTTAGTTATTTCTAATCATTCCCTCCAATATAATGGCTTTGTGTTAATAACAATTTAAAATATTATTATTATCTTATTAGTGTGCAACATAAGATTTCAAAGAAACTCGTTGTTGCGTATTGGGTACGCTATCAAACATAGATACCCATTTAAAGTAAAATTAATATTTAATTCAAAAATATTTATAAATATGAAAATGTTGTATTCCTTATTTACCTAGGATGTTACATTATTAGTGCATGAAACTAAAAGTAAACATGGAATGTGGAAAAATATAGAGAATAACTCAATGAAAACACATTATACATGGAGCTGGTGTGTTCAAAAAAAATCACACCAATCAAAATATCAAACATATAATTAAAATTGAGAAAATATTTAGATACCAACTAAAAACAAAAACTTAATGTTAATGTATCATGAAATATAAATTGATGACCATGATAAATGAGTGAATGTAGAATTAAAAATATTTCAAAAATATAGAATGAATCACCAATGAAGATTTTTTAATGGTACTTGAAATTATTTCATTTATGAAGCAGGGGGTAATTGAGTAGCACACGATCATGGAAATTATGTGTTTTGTTAAAAAAAATGAGTGAAATAGAGTTAAAAAATGTATTAATAAATATTAAATATTGTATCTATGGGGAGTTTGAAAATAATCCATGTAACTTTTTAATCCAATAACAAGCCTTGAAAAACCTACATCACCAACCACTAAGATTAAAATGGAAATGAATAAAAATAAAAGAGCTACTACTGAATATGATCTATATATATAGAGTACTCATACCCTCCAAAATGATGTGAAACATATTTTATCCGAATGTGACTCTAGTAATTATAATATATCATGGAATTTTTCCAGTATTATTAAATCACCACCTCGATGTCTTTAATACTGATGAAATACTCTGGTGTAATAATTATTGTGTTTAATGTTGATGATTTGAGAAACACTACTTTTAAAATTCATGTTATAATTCCATTATATTATATTAAAATGGTCTTATTGATAGATTATTTCAATAAATATAATATAAAAATTATTAGGAGTATGAAGAACACATTTCGTAATATACTATGATATATTATTAAATAATAATTATAAACACCTTCAATAAAATATTATATATTTTGTGTATTTATACTATATTTTTTTAAAATATTTATCCAAATTGATGTATATAAGGTCATTATTTATTATAAACCCATTATGTGGATTGAGATATATTTCACATGTTTTAATTGTCATTATCTCTCTATAAAATATTAATAGAGTAATCAAAATAATTTAGAGTCACTAATCTATTTACATGGGGATGGGATATTTAAAATTGACAGGGAAAAATTAATTTAATGTGGTTAATGTAACTACATTTAAATGGGCAGTTAATAATAATAATAATATTATTATTATTATTATTATTATTATTATTATTATTTCAATATTTTTAAATAAAATTTCTCAATTTCATAAGAATTATTGATACGTGATTATAGAATTTCCTATAAAAGAAGGGGAAATTTTTTTATTCATTCATAACTAGTATATTACAAAAAACACATATTAAAAAGTACCAATCACCAAGGATTATTACACATCATAGATGATTTTAATCCATTAAATATTAGAAATAAATTAGGCTTAAGAGATATAATAAAATTACATCATCAGGACAAGGAAATATTATGGATCTTCTTCATCCTTGTGGATTCAAAAAGTTCATAGACAATATATAATGAAACCTGAATCATTAATGGAGAACCAGTTATGAAAAATACATACCATGAAATAAGAACTATGTCTTCTGACGTCAGAGTGGAATAAACCAATTATTTAGTATGTATATATATATTAGAATGAAATAATTCCATTGTAGATATATTCATTTAAATTATTATAATTTAAATTATGGAAATTTTGAAAATAAATTTTTTTCATATATCTAATACTTATAATGATGTCATGAATTTTTATGTAGTATTAATATATTAATATATCTTACAATGAACTAGTTATATATAATTAATTATTTAATATATATATATATATATATAAGTTAATTAACTTCGAATACTAATAATATTATTATAATATAATATGATGAATATATAAAATATAAATAATTATATTAATATCAATGGTGTTGAAAATTTTAAATTTTGAATATAAATAATAAATTTTAATTGTATTTGTCAATTAGTACTGTGTATAAAATAGAAATTCCATTATTTGAAACTACTATTTTTTATATATTGAATATTAAATACTAATATATTAAAGTGGAAGTTTTAAAATTAACATTATAATTTTATTCTAATACTAACATATTTTATATTATTCATTTATATTAAAAAATATAAATAACACTTAATGTTTAAAAAGTATTTTTGTTAATAAAAGTCAATTTTCATTATATCATGTATTTTAATTTTAAAAACTATCCATATATTATTTAATGGAAAATAAATATAATAATATTCATTTTTATATTTTTTATTTCAAAATTATCATATAATGAAATTTTGCACTTCTCTAAAAATGTTGATTTTATGGTGAATAATATAAAATATTAATTTTACAAATAGCATGTATTGTATGATTTTTTTTTTGTAAAATGTAATTTTCTAAATCCAATTTTATACCCAACATGGATTTTATAATTTAATTTATTATTTCCATATTTTTTACTAAAATTTATAAACAAGATTTCTTGCTGTATAATATATGATATATTTTTCATAAATTTGTTTTCAATACATTATACATTTGGTGTTTAAAAATTTGACTATAAAACATTTATAAATTGAATTAATAAAAATTGATTTAGAAATTATAATCATTTTTTATAAATTATTTAATAAATATCATTTTATTTTTATATATAATGGAAAAATTAATAATGTAATAAATAGTTACATTAGTGAAAACAGATATGGAAAAAATTTGAAATATAATAAGTGAAGTGTAAATCATGTCTAATATCTATTTTAATTGATTTTTTTGAGGCATGTAGCAACCATATATCATGTCATGTATATTACTGTTATTTTTTCGATATGTTTTCTTTAATGGGAACCTTGAATTATTTTAATTATTTTTCGTAGTTTAGAAATTAGACACCCATTTCAAAAATACAAATGGCTCACCTATCCTCACATTACCTCACAAAAGAAACCTCATAGATCCTCATCAACTCTTCCCAAACTAGTTCTTGAAAATCCATGGAATATTAGTGTTTTATAGTACATTTAAAAAGATCTTCCATTAAAGATTTAATCACCATCACAAATGATATAACCAAATTAGTGAGGTATATATATCTAACCACTTTTTAATCTTCATTGTTCTGATGACTGAAATTTTTATTTTTCAAATATAAATTCATATTCTAAAAGTTATAACTCCAATGTCTATAATTTATTGGATTTTTGTTATAATTATTGTAAAATATTTAACATCCCTTCAATTTCTCACTATATAAAGGGGAGAAATATTTTTCATATTAGAAGATTATGGCGTCGACAAAATGTTATGTTTCATTTTCCATGAAAAACATAAAAGTATTGAAATAAATTTTAATTTACAAAATAATTATTATTTAAATAAGATATTTTCAATTATAAAATTAAAAACATATTTTTCATTTTTTATGTTCTATGGAAATAGATATAATCACCATGAGTATGTACGTACTACCTCCACATCGGGATGATTAATTTTAGTTTTTCAATTCCTACCGAATTACATAGATGTTATTTAGATTTACTTTAATTGATAAATATGATTTATATGATGTTGTTATGGTTATATTATCATAACTGTTGTAATTAATTTATGATATAATCAACAAACCAATAATTTTAATTAAATCATTTAATGAAATCATACTATGTAGAGAATAACTAATTCATATTATATAATATTTTAATATAAAATACATATTCAAAATAATCATTTATAATTCTGATATATCACCCTAATAAGTAGTAAATGGTATTATTATTATATATGTGTATTTATATTTCAACTTCTATAGAATTTAATCCTTAATAGTCAGGGTGTGTTAATGTTCATGGTAGTTTTTTCACCTTCATGAATAATTATATGAATGTTTATTTTTAATTAATAAGAAAAATTAATGTTATTTCATTATTTAAATATTTAAATAATTTTTAACAAGTGTTTAGAATTTCTTCTTCAATTTTTAACTCATTATTTAATAAAACACCATTCGTAGTTTTAAAATAACTTAATGAGTTGGCCTTTTCGATTTTTTCATCTCGGATAAATACAAAAATAATCTTAAATGAAAATTTATAAATTATAAATAAATATAATTAATCATTTATAGTAACACTAATTACCTGGTATTGATTTATTTTTGAAGAATAATAAATATTGTCATTGCTTATAAAAAACTAGTACAAACGGTCAAAATTATAAAAAATAGAAGTTGGAATAATTCATGAAAAAATAAATATGCATAATGAAAATAATTATAATTAAATATTATAAATACATATATGTGTAAATATATTTCTGAGATATTATATTATGATATTCATGTATTTTATTTGTTTTCTGAGTGATTTCACCTAAAAGAGAGTAATAATAAGGGGATGCTTATATTCAAATAAATTTCAGGAGTTTTATTTATTTATGTGCATAATGTTACCATTAATATTATGTGACTAATTAATTTTTTAATTTTTTTATGATATTCATGTTTATATGGGATTAATATAATATACCTACATTCAATGGACATTGATTCAATAAGTACCCATCATGAAGATGGTTTTTATCAATATGATAGTCGAAGTTTAATGGTATCATTGACACTTTTATTTTCAAATCAACAGTCTATTTGAAAGATAAACCATTATGTTTATATGTACTGTTTATAAATCATATCTTAGTTTCTATTTTACATTCATGTTGTTTTATATTTCCCTTTATTTTTTTTAATTCCCTAGAAGATCATATTTTATCCGATCTAAATATTGTAAGTGATACTGAAACCACCAAATGTTTTCGGTCTGGAGACACCATCAATCTATTCCCTAATTCATTTGGTTATTTTTAAAATACACTTACACATTCAAAAATAATTTAATGACTACAATTTATTCGAAAATAAATTTAATGAAACTAATAATTAGAAATTTTTTAACATTATCTATATAGATCCATTTTATTAAGTAGTTAAAAGAATCGATTAAATTTTTTCTATATGAACAACACTTTTGATATTTGTTTCATTTATATTATAAATCCATTTTATAAATTAATTATTTTCTAATATGAAATATTAATATCAATTATTTGAAAAAATATTACAATTTTTCAAATGAATTTATAAATTTTTATTATTTGAAATTTTATTTTTTATAAACCACCTCAAAATGTTTATCATCAAAATCCACATCCATTGAAAGATGTTATTCCTGATAATGGATATAATTTTAATTATAAAATAGACCTTTTTTAATCAGATGACCTATTAATTATCCATAACTTTTATAGGAATGACTCATCAAAACCATTGTGTTTCCAAATCATACACTATATTTGATCCCAATATTTCGTACAGTTTATTCTCTTTCTGAATACACTATTTCTCTTTCAATTGATTGAATGGTGTTCAATTAGTTTACATAAATCTATTGATTTTGGGAAATTACTGATTTAATCTATACCATTTATCTATATGGTGTAGATAAAATAAGATTTATCATCATGATTGAAAATTAAATACCTATATTCATATTTGATTTCATTTGATAAAAACATATTTTCCATTGGATTATCATGTTATAATTTTTGATTTAATATTTAATGATATCCTTCTGTGAATAAGTATTCAATCCAGTTCTTTTTTAAGTGTACTTTTTAATGTGTTAAATGAATCTTATTTTATCTACATGGGTTGTGTATGATGTGATAAATAAATTAATTCATTTGGAACTAAGAAGTATGGATGATGATGGGAGAGGATGTCTTTTCTTCTATAAGGGTTTAGTTTATAGTTTATATCTCTAAAAATATTTATTAATGAGTAAATTATAGTTTCATGATTGTTTGTGAAACAATAATGTTGATATTGAATTTAATTTTATTTATTATTATTTTTTCCTAATTTGAATGCATGTGTATGGGTTCTTTAGTTTATAATGTATTTTTTAATAACTCATGGTTCATGATTATGGACACACGTTTCTGTAAACTTTTAATTAATTTAATTTTGTATTCTATCAAACATGACCTATTTTATGATTTATTATTTGTCAGGTATAAAGACTCTTATATTTCATAATTATAAACATATAATCACATTGTGTTAAGTTATGATATTTTATTGAAATCTATTATGTTTACCCTTACTATGAATATGTACTCTCCAACATTATATGATTCAATTTACTCATGTTATATAAATGAGAATAATATATAGGATGTGTAGGAAGGGTTCTATTTTTATCAATTATGATGATGATTTATTTATTATAATCAACTTTGGATATATATTGGATACATAGGTACATTCATATATAAAATTATTTTTATAAATTTAGAAATGGTGAAAAATAATATACCCTTACTTAATGATAATATGCTTAGTCGTTATTACTTTTATGCAATCCTAGGATAAAAAGTCAGTAATTCACATTTGGATGATTACCATACCCCCTAAATACATCTATATGGTCCATTTGTGTAACAATAAGAGACCCAAAATGAGTGTGACATACTGTCTAGGGCACAACCAACAGTGTCTAAAACAATCCAAATTATTCATATAATATGAGAAGTGTTCATGTAATAATATATTATTCATAGTAATTAAATAAATCACATCATATCGACATCCTCATGTGATAATTGAATGAAATTACTAGATTCTTCCAATTCCACAGGGCTCTAAACAGATGTCACTCTTCATGTATATTTTTTGAAACATTGGTGTATATATATATATCCCTCAAATATATATAGAAATATATGTGCATATATATGAATATTCACTATCTAGAAACAAGGAGTAATCACATGGAATCCATACATAAGTTTATCTAGTTTCTTACCTCTCATAGCATATGAGCATAGAGATATATCTATGTCATTATTAAAGTTAATTATAATTCATGGAATGGACCAAATGATCAAATTTTTCATAGTAGATGCTTCATGAGTTTTCTATAAAATGGAATCTTTTCTTTATATAATATTTTCTTAAAAAACCCATTTATCTCTCCATGTTCACTCTAAACCCATCACAATAGGATTCTATCTAAGGAATTGTTCTTATGAAACCAAATTATCACTCTCAAAAAAGTATTTATTTATGTCCCTATAATACCATATATGGTGTAGCATGTTACGATCTTGTTATTTTTTAAGGAATGTAATAGAAACATTTCCCACTATGTGTAAAGACCCGTAAATTTCAAGGAAATTTTTTTCTTAATTTTCTTTGGAATTTTACAAGAGCGCAGCTTCAGACGGCACCTGATTCCGAGGCCCGGTGTGCCCGGAATCAATTTCCGAAGTTTGGCTCGGGTACGTTCAGTGAACGGGCGAGCGGGTTTTTCTATCTTTTGAACCGGTGCCCGGAATCGAATTCTGAGGGCACCGATGAAATCGCAGCGCCGGTGTTTGCTTAGAAACGCCTCTTCCGGAGTTGCGTTTGCTCAGACGTGGTTTTTTAAATTTTACGGCTTTAAGTCAGAAATAAAATAAAGTTTGTGCGACAACTTTATTTTTATTTCACTTAAGCTGCTTGGAAGCCACTTGAAGTCACTTAAAGACGGCTTGAACTGAGTTGAACTGGATAGGATGCTATCCAGAAATATCCTACCCCTTGGTAGGATATTTGTGCGGTGGGACCCGCACGAGCCCCGCCGTTTCATTCGCTAAGTAACGCACCCGCGAAAACCCGTCAAAGTAACTGAAAAGTCAACCGACGCGTTTTCTTTAATTCTTAACAGACCATTTAATTGGGCGGTTTATTTCGTGAATTAAATGGACTGTTTCTTCGTAAATTAAATGGGTCGTTTCTTTCGTTGAATTAATTCAACGAATTGATGGATCGTTTCTTAACCGGTTTCGTGTTGGCATGTTTATAAAATAAGACCAACATAAAAATCCTTGGAAAGGATTTGAGAGAATCTTCGTTCCTCCACCCTCTCCGCGAAGAACGCGAAGAACGCGAAGAACGCGAAGAACGCGAAGAACGCGAAGAACGCGAAGAACGCCGGCGACCGGAATTCGACGACGCACACCAAGATCTGCGACGTCGACGAGATCTACCCGCGACGTTCTTCGGCGACGCCTCTTCTTCCGCGGCCGACCCTCGTTCGGCAACAAAGGTGAGAATCGGATCTTTTCTTCTCCCTTTTTAATTTCAATATCAACGGATTTAAACTAATTAAATCCGTTGATCTTGATCCGGAGATTGGCGACGCGACGAGCGATTCCGCGACGACGCGACGATCTCTTTCTTCCGCGACGAGCGATTCCGCGACGACCCCTCGTCCGACGACGACAGCTGCGAGGTAAGGGATGTTGGAATTCTTTTAAAAATCCCGTGTTTATTCTTTTGAAATATAGAACCCGATCATGAAACAATTTTAATTTATTTAAAATTGTTGATTGGTTTCTTTCTTGTTTCTCCCGTTGATTATGACTAACGCGGAGGGTGCGGGTCTAACGAACAAGACCCGGCAACCCTCCGTCGATCTTCCTTTGTGTGCGGATTTGGCGAGCGACGGCAAAAGCGCGACGCAAGGGCCATATGTTGATTCCGCAGTGGAGGACGCATCCCGGGAGGAACAACGGCGCAGACGGGAGGCAAATCGGGCCACCGGAGCATCTCCGGCGGCCCGCGGAAGGAGGCGGCGGCGCGGGTCGCCGGCGCGGCGGCGCCGGCGACCGGGGACGGCGGCGCCCGGCGCGCCGCCGGAGGAGTCCGCCGCGGCCGAGCCGCGGCGGCGGCGAGCCGCCGGACCGCGTCCGCGGTCCGGCCTTCCAGCACGCGGCCCGCGCGGGCCGCGGTTTTCTCCAAAGCCGCGGGTTTGACCCGCGGCGGCAGCGCATTCGGCCGCTCGGCCGAAGCCGAGCCGGTCCGGTCGGCCGGGCCGCGCCCAGGCCGGACCGGACCCGGCCGAGCCGGTTCGGGCCGGGTCGGGCCGACCCGGTTCGGGCCGACCCGGTTCGGCCGACCCCAGGGGGGGGTTCGGGCCGGGTCGCCCCGGACCCGGAACCCCCGTTTCGGGCCCTCTTCGGTCTTTCGCCCATATCTTGGGCCTGGGACCTCCGATTGACGAACCGTCAGCGGCTACGCGATCCTTGGATCGAGACGGTCGTTTCGGTATATTATACTCAAGGTTTCGGAAGACTTTGGGTTCGGCCGGGTTGGTTCGTACACGAAGCCAACCGGGCCCTCGGAGCGGAAACGCCCATAACTTGAGCTACGGACGTCCGAACGACGTACCGTCAGCTGTGGTAGTTTCCTCTAAGTGAGACGGAACTTTTGGCATACTCCGCCCGAGGATCGGATACAGGCGGAGTACGGTCGGGTTGGTTTTGCCCTAAAAATCAACCGGGCCCCTGGGACGAAAATGCCAATAACTCTCAGACCGGGCGTCCGATTGACGCGCCGTCTGTCGCGTTGAGATCCTGTTGTCGATACGGAACTTTTGGATACATCAACTTCGGACTAAGTGTCAGTTGATGTATCAGCCTCTCGGCTCGTGGAGCGGACCCTCCTAAACGAGCTCGCTAAGTGCGGGAACCCTAGTGCTGGTTGTGGCTTCGACGACAGAGCAGAGATCCTCCGTGGACTGCGACGACGACAGAGCAGAGATCCTCCGTGGACTGCGACGACGGCAGAGCAGAGATCCTTCGTGGACTGCGGCGACGACTGTGCAGAGATCCTCAGTGGACTGCGTCGACTACTGCACTCAGCGATCCTACGTGGAAGAGTGCTACCGAACCTGTGTGAGCTGAATCTTCTTTTTACCTTGAGCGGTGGAGCGCTTGGGTGTAGCGGCGGACCCGTGGTACTTGACAGTGGTGGTGCGCTTAGATGCAGCAGCAGACCCTTGGCGGTGGAGCGCTTGGTTGTAGCGGCGGACCCGCGATACTCTACGGAGTGTGTGCGCTTGGTTGTAGCGACAGACCCGCGACGGTGGAGACGTGCGTGCGGAGTACGGAGACCGTGTAGATGACTGAGACCTGACGACTGCTTGACCGACTCGACTTGGAGTGAGTCGACTAGCCCAGTGGACGGAGCGCCCAGTAGTTGGCAGCAGACCCATGGCGGACGGAGCGCCTGGTAGTTGGCGGCAGACCCGCGGTACTCGACAGGAGGAGTACCTCAGTAGGCTATCTGGGTGAGCGCCCGGTATTTGGCAGCAGACCCTCAGCGGACGGAGCGCCCGGTAGTTGGCAGCAGACCCGCGGTACTCGACAGGAGGAGTACTTCAGCAGTCTTAGGTTAGTGAGCAGTACCTCGGAGTCGTGACAGGACCACTGTACACTTCAGAGATGGGGCTCTTCAACACTTACGGTTTCGATAATGAAAATCCTGGTTGAGCTGAATCTTATGTTACTCTCCTTTGTGGACTGTGTTGAACTATCCTATGTGGATTTACTGTTTACTCTCCTTGTGGATTTGAGTCTTGCTTTCCTTTGTGGATTGAGTTGTTCTTGAGCTCGTGAGCAGAGCTAGAATTGGGGGCTTAGGTATATGTATGGGCATATACCTAAGTCGAGTCAGATGTTACTTCGTGATTGCATCTTTCTTTTGTGTTATATCCTTTGTGGATTTCGAGAGACCTTCGGGGGTCTCGGGGTCCTTACTGAGTAGTTGTACTCACCCCTGCACGGGCTATGCCCGCACTTCGTGGTGTTGGTTGCAGACGACGGACAGCGCTGATCGCGGTTGGGGCGTGGAGCAGGACGGTACCTGGAGGTGGACCACTGGGCGGGACGTGCTCGGAGCGGACGTGGGACCCGAGGAGCCTGGAGGCTATCTGTACCCACCCTTCAGGTGGGATTGCCAGTGGACGACACGAGGCCGCCGTCTTTTCTTCAGTTGCTGTTCTTTTTCTTTTCAGTTGTACTTTACAGTTGGGCTTGTATTTCCGGCCCCTTTACTTTTCTGCACTTTACTTTCCGCTTGCTGACTCTGTGTGGTTGTTACTTATAAAGGCAATGCCTTCCCTGTTTACTGGGATTTTACGCCTTGGTGCTAGTCGCCAGCCCCTGGCCTATGGAAGGCGGGCTTGGGGTAGTCACGGCACGGGCCCCGAGGACGGGTCGTGACAAATTGGTATCAGAGGCGGTCGGTCCTACCGCAGACTCTGATCGTCCTTTCTTTCTATGTGAAGCAATAGTGTTTAGTGTATTGAGTGTGGTTATCAGTTCAGGGAGCCCAGTGTTGGTGCGGCGGCCGACGTATCCGTACACCAGGACCCTGACTCCTGATTTCCGACTTAATGCATGAAAACATTGATTGCGTGTGTGTTCCAAGTTTCTTTGTGATTACTTGTGTCAGCTCACCGGGTATACTGATCTGCTTTATGAAAGTCTCAAGTTTTCCTTGTGATTACTTGTGCCAGCTCACCAGGTATACTGTTCTGACTGTGGTGCTCTTGTTCTCCTTTTCAGGATGGCCCCGCGACGATTGCCAGCTAGGGTTCCGAGTGTAGGGCGCGACGGCAGCCCACCGAGCGACGAGGCCTCGGTACAGGGCCCTTTGCCAGCGGTGGCACCGGCGGTAGCCTTACCCGCCGAGCCACCGATGCTTCCAGTACCAGACGCCGACGATGCACGTCGCCTCAGGGCACTGCACGAGTTTCAGGGCCAGCGACCGCCCAGGTTTCGCGGTGAGGCGGACCCCCAGGCCGCCGAGGACTGGCTAGAGGCGGTGGTACGGATCTTTAGGCTAGTGAGGACACCAGCGGATCTCATGGTGATTCTCGCGGCGAGCCTCCTGCAGGCGGCGGCAGGACGATGGTGGAGCTTGATGCTCCAGGTGCACGATGAGGCATCTCTTCTTTGGACGGACTTTGAGAGCCTCTTCCGCTCGGAGTTCGTCCCAGCCACCCTTCGTGCGGTGCGTATCCAGGAGCTTCTACAGCTGCGGCAGGGCAGCATGACGGTCGCTCAGTACGCGGCAAGGTTCACCGACCTTTCTCGGTACTCGACAGACATGGTACGGGACCCCTTCTTCCGGGCCCGGACCTTCGAGCAGGGTTTGAGACACGAGATCAGGGCATCGCTGATCTCCCTCAGCATACCGACTCAGACAGGAGTACTAGAGCGGGCCCTTCTGATCGAGAGCTTCCTTGCTGAGTCTACACCAGCACAGAGACCCACCGCAGGGCGGCACGTAGCGGAGTCTTCGGTGGCAGGTAGCCGACAGATGACTCAGGGTTCCAGGCAGACCAGACCTACCAGTGGCCGACTGCACGACTCAGGCTCAGTTGTTCGGGGAAGCCGGGGTGGAGTCAGAGCCAGGCGTGCCGAGAGTGGGCAGTGCTACTCCTGTGGCGGAATTGGCCACATGGCTCGTGACTGCCCGACCCGCCATGCGGGGGAGCAGCAAACGGTTGAGGAACCACCTAGGCAGAGGCAGAGGTTCGACCGTGGCGGTCTGCAGGGAGGAGACGGGCGAGGTAGAGGAGCTGGCCGAGCAGCAGGTGGTGGACGACGCTTTGAGGCTCTACCACCACCACCACCAGGAGGTCCACCCCGACCGCAGGGGAGAGCTCAGCTTCAGGCAGTCGAGGCCTTCGATCATGGAGCCCTGGGAGCTGATGGACAGGAGCAGAACTAGTGGATACATCCTTTGTACTTCTGGTTCCTTGTTGCTTTTGTGTAGCGTCTTGTAATATGAGCTGCAATAATAAAAGATGCATACCTTTGTGATATTTTCGTTCCTGTCCTCTTTCATGATGTTACTAGGAGATTCCAGTTTTGGCTGTTGACTTGACCCTCACTTGTGAGACATCTACTGGAGGAGACCCAGTTACCACACACTGATGCCGACAGTGTGACTCAACCCTTGGAGGCGAGAGTAACAGTTGAATCTCTTAGTAGTAGCGTCGAGGCCTTACGACGTCATCCTTGGTATGGATTAGTATCATCCATGTTAGGATTGACTGTTTTAGGCAAAGAATGTGGTTCATCCAGGGGATGAGACCAGATTTCTCTTTTCGGCAAAGAAGAAATCTTGCAGCTCTTGTGGGACCTGTGATGGTCCAGGCCACGACAAGAAGGTCCAGATCATCCAGGAGAGGATGAGGACAGCTCAGAGCCGGCAGAAGTCATATGCTGACAAGAGGCGGAGGCCACTGGAGTTCGAGGATGGCGACCACGTCTTTTTGCGTGTCTCACCTCGACGTGGTTTACGGAGATTTGGCCGAGGCGGCAAGTTGTCTCCACGCTTCATCGGGCCTTTCCAGGTCCTCAGCAGGATAGGAGAGGTGGCTTATCGCCTGGCTCTACCACCTCAGTTGCATCGGGTGCACGACGTCTTCCACGTGTCTCAGCTGAGGAGATACGTGCACGACCCGACGCACATCATCGACTTTGGGGAGCTGGACGTGGACGATGGGGTGACTTTTGCGGAGGTTCCAGTAGAGATCGAGGATCGACAGGAGCGGGTCCTACGTGGGCGGTCGATTCCTCTTGTGCGCATCAGATGGCAGCACGGGAACCTCCAGGAGAGCACTTGGGAGCGGGAGGCTCAGGTGCGTGCTCAGTACCCCCATTTGTTCCCCTAGTTTTTGATGTATCTTTACGGGGACGTAAAGCCCTGAGGTGGGAGTAATGTAAAGACCCGTAAATTTCAAGGAAATTTTTTTCTTAATTTTCTTTGGAATTTTACAAGAGCGCAGCTTCAGACGGCACCTGATTCCGAGGCCCGGTGTGCCCGGAATCAATTTCCGAAGTTTGGCTCGGGTACGTTCAGTGAACGGGCGAGCGGGTTTTTCTATCTTTTGAACCGGTGCCCGGAATCGAATTCTGAGGGCACCGATGAAATCGCAGCGCCGGTGTTTGCTTAGAAACGCCTCTTCCGGAGTTGCGTTTGCTCAGACGTGGTTTTTTAAATTTTACGGCTTTAAGTCAGAAATAAAATAAAGTTTGTGCGACAACTTTATTTTTATTTCACTTAAGCTGCTTGGAAGCCACTTGAAGTCACTTAAAGACGGCTTGAACTGAGTTGAACTGGATAGGATGCTATCCAGAAATATCCTACCCCTTGGTAGGATATTTGTGCGGTGGGACCCGCACGAGCCCCGCCGTTTCATTCGCTAAGTAACGCACCCGCGAAAACCCGTCAAAGTAACTGAAAAGTCAACCGACGCGTTTTCTTTAATTCTTAACAGACCATTTAATTGGGCGGTTTATTTCGTGAATTAAATGGACTGTTTCTTCGTAAATTAAATGGGTCGTTTCTTTCGTTGAATTAATTCAACGAATTGATGGATCGTTTCTTAACCGGTTTCGTGTTGGCATGTTTATAAAATAAGACCAACATAAAAATCCTTGGAAAGGATTTGAGAGAATCTTCGTTCCTCCACCCTCTCCGCGAAGAACGCGAAGAACGCGAAGAACGCGAAGAACGCGAAGAACGCGAAGAACGCGAAGAACGCCGGCGACCGGAATTCGACGACGCACACCAAGATCTGCGACGTCGACGAGATCTACCCGCGACGTTCTTCGGCGACGCCTCTTCTTCCGCGGCCGACCCTCGTTCGGCAACAAAGGTGAGAATCGGATCTTTTCTTCTCCCTTTTTAATTTCAATATCAACGGATTTAAACTAATTAAATCCGTTGATCTTGATCCGGAGATTGGCGACGCGACGAGCGATTCCGCGACGACGCGACGATCTCTTTCTTCCGCGACGAGCGATTCCGCGACGACCCCTCGTCCGACGACGACAGCTGCGAGGTAAGGGATGTTGGAATTCTTTTAAAAATCCCGTGTTTATTCTTTTGAAATATAGAACCCGATCATGAAACAATTTTAATTTATTTAAAATTGTTGATTGGTTTCTTTCTTGTTTCTCCCGTTGATTATGACTAACGCGGAGGGTGCGGGTCTAACGAACAAGACCCGGCCACCCTCCGTCGATCTTCCTTTGTGTGCGGATTTGGCGAGCGACGGCAAAAGCGCGACGCAAGGGCCATATGTTGATTCCGCAGTGGAGGACGCATCCCGGGAGGAACAACGGCGCAGACGGGAGGCAAATCGGGCCACCGGAGCATCTCCGGCGGCCCGCGGAAGGAGGCGGCGGCGCGGGTCGCCGGCGCGGCGGCGCCGGCGACCGGGGACGGCGGCGCCCGGCGCGCCGCCGGAGGAGTCCGCCGCGGCCGAGCCGCGGCGGCGGCGAGCCGCCGGACCGCGTCCGCGGTCCGGCCTTCCAGCACGCGGCCCGCGCGGGCCGCGGTTTTCTCCAAAGCCGCGGGTTTGACCCGCGGCGGCAGCGCATTCGGCCGCTCGGCCGAAGCCGAGCCGGTCCGGTCGGCCGGGCCGCGCCCAGGCCGGACCGGACCCGGCCGAGCCGGTTCGGGCCGGGTCGGGCCGACCCGGTTCGGGCCGACCCGGTTCGGCCGACCCCAGGGGGGGTTCGGGCCGGGTCGCCCCGGACCCGGAACCCCCGTTTCGGGCCCTCTTCGGTCTTTCGCCCATATCTTGGGCCTGGGACCTCCGATTGACGAACCGTCAGCGGCTACGCGATCCTTGGATCGAGACGGTCGTTTCGGTATATTATACTCAAGGTTTCGGAAGACTTTGGGTTCGGCCGGGTTGGTTCGTACACGAAGCCAACCGGGCCCTCGGAGCGGAAACGCCCATAACTTGAGCTACGGACGTCCGAACGACGTACCGTCAGCTGTGGTAGTTTCCTCTAAGTGAGACGGAACTTTTGGCATACTCCGCCCGAGGATCGGATACAGGCGGAGTACGGTCGGGTTGGTTTTGCCCTAAAAATCAACCGGGCCCCTGGGACGAAAATGCCAATAACTCTCAGACCGGGCGTCCGATTGACGCGCCGTCTGTCGCGTTGAGATCCTGTTGTCGATACGGAACTTTTGGATACATCAACTTCGGACTAAGTGTCAGTTGATGTATCAGCCTCTCGGCTCGTGGAGCGGACCCTCCTAAACGAGCTCGCTAAGTGCGGGAACCCTAGTGCTGGTTGTGGCTTCGACGACAGAGCAGAGATCCTCCGTGGACTGCGACGACGACAGAGCAGAGATCCTCCGTGGACTGCGACGACGGCAGAGCAGAGATCCTTCGTGGACTGCGGCGACGACTGTGCAGAGATCCTCAGTGGACTGCGTCGACTACTGCACTCAGCGATCCTACGTGGAAGAGTGCTACCGAACCTGTGTGAGCTGAATCTTCTTTTTACCTTGAGCGGTGGAGCGCTTGGGTGTAGCGGCGGACCCGTGGTACTTGACAGTGGTGGTGCGCTTAGATGCAGCAGCAGACCCTTGGCGGTGGAGCGCTTGGTTGTAGCGGCGGACCCGCGATACTCTACGGAGTGTGTGCGCTTGGTTGTAGCGACAGACCCGCGACGGTGGAGACGTGCGTGCGGAGTACGGAGACCGTGTAGATGACTGAGACCTGACGACTGCTTGACCGACTCGACTTGGAGTGAGTCGACTAGCCCAGTGGACGGAGCGCCCAGTAGTTGGCAGCAGACCCATGGCGGACGGAGCGCCTGGTAGTTGGCGGCAGACCCGCGGTACTCGACAGGAGGAGTACCTCAGTAGGCTATCTGGGTGAGCGCCCGGTATTTGGCAGCAGACCCTCAGCGGACGGAGCGCCCGGTAGTTGGCAGCAGACCCGCGGTACTCGACAGGAGGAGTACTTCAGCAGTCTTAGGTTAGTGAGCAGTACCTCGGAGTCGTGACAGGACCACTGTACACTTCAGAGATGGGGCTCTTCAACACTTACGGTTTCGATAATGAAAATCCTGGTTGAGCTGAATCTTATGTTACTCTCCTTTGTGGACTGTGTTGAACTATCCTATGTGGATTTACTGTTTACTCTCCTTGTGGATTTGAGTCTTGCTTTCCTTTGTGGATTGAGTTGTTCTTGAGCTCGTGAGCAGAGCTAGAATTGGGGGCTTAGGTATATGTATGGGCATATACCTAAGTCGAGTCAGATGTTACTTCGTGATTGCATCTTTCTTTTGTGTTATATCCTTTGTGGATTTCGAGAGACCTTCGGGGGTCTCGGGGTCCTTACTGAGTAGTTGTACTCACCCCTGCACGGGCTATGCCCGCACTTCGTGGTGTTGGTTGCAGACGACGGACAGCGCTGATCGCGGTTGGGGCGTGGAGCAGGACGGTACCTGGAGGTGGACCACTGGGCGGGACGTGCTCGGAGCGGACGTGGGACCCGAGGAGCCTGGAGGCTATCTGTACCCACCCTTCAGGTGGGATTGCCAGTGGACGACACGAGGCCGCCGTCTTTTCTTCAGTTGCTGTTCTTTTTCTTTTCAGTTGTACTTTACAGTTGGGCTTGTATTTCCGGCCCCTTTACTTTTCTGCACTTTACTTTCCGCTTGCTGACTCTGTGTGGTTGTTACTTATAAAGGCAATGCCTTCCCTGTTTACTGGGATTTTACGCCTTGGTGCTAGTCGCCAGCCCCTGGCCTATGGAAGGCGGGCTTGGGGTAGTCACGGCACGGGCCCCGAGGACGGGTCGTGACACTATGCCCATCCAATGAAATACCTTACGTAACCCCATATCAAACAAGGTTTAACTAAAGGAAATTTACCCAAAGATAATGTCAATTATGTTTAATAGAAAAATAAATTCCAACATATTGATATTAAATAACTTGTTCTAATTTATAATTTTTACAAGTTCATCCATTGCATCATTAACCCACAACCATGAATTACAAAATGAATTGTATAAAATAATGATTATAGGTAGCCTTAAACAGACACAGTTCAACAATACAGTTTAGTCGCATTGTCCATAACACATTATATGGTTTATTCAATCTAAAATAAGAATGTAAATTAATTATACATATTTCTTAGAATATTACCATAGTTTAAATATAAATAAATTTAATTCATAATGGATTATTCAACAAACTGATGTTATTTTTTCAGTTCAAAATAAAATGAATTTGTATCTTATATAATTAGTAGTTTAAGAACCGTAGGGGAGGATCACACCAAAATGCTAATCCTCCAACATTATTTCATTGGATTATATGATTATAATAAGAATGATAGAAATAATTAATATATTTAATTTGGAATATCGGAGGTATAATTGAAAGGGTCAGGCACCCAACACAACAAAACACCATAGAAGTCATTGAATGATATGGTAACCAAATCTAAACCAGCTACATAAGATTAAAGAATATTACACATCCACTATAAACCTTTAAATAATTCTAGACAAGAATAAATTGGAAAAATAAAAACATTCCCCAGAAATAAGGCTTATTGTCTCACAAAGAAATAGAAGAATTGGTGGAATAAATGGGGAATGGAAGGATTTTTAATGAATATATTACCGATAAGAATCAAATGGTATTGAAGATGAAGAAAATAGGGATTGGATAAGGGATATGATTAAAATAAAATATTTATATGGTGAGGAGGGTTTAGAGGACTGTTGTCAACATTGAAAATGAGGAAGAAAAAAGAGATTTTAATATTAACACAAGAGAATGAATATCGATACATTCACCAAATTATAAGGGGACATATGGTTTTGAAACATGGTTTCCAAACCATGAGAAAACCACATTCCATCACATTATAAAGGAACTCAATCACATATTATAGGTGCTTGGTTAGACTAATAGTGTGTATCCCATGAATATTTTTTTTTCTACAAAATTTTGAATCACATTTATAGACTTGCAACAAAGGAGGAATTGTAACGAAACCATATGTCCCTATATAGTTCATTGGAGGAATCTATATAGATGATTCACATAGGTAACAATAATAGTTCCCCATTATGTATTTGAATGTAAATTTCTAAAATTTGCAGCTCTGATCTCCAAACAACACATGGATTCCCCATAATCACTCCAAATTCTCTTAAAAAAGTATAAAGTGAGTGGATTGTTTTACAAATTAAGTTACCTTATGTTGTTGAAAATACAGGATGTTACTATAACCCCTTATTAGAACAAATCATCCGCGAGTTTTTCTTATTAGGGTGTTAAAATATCATATAAATGATTATGACACTAGGAATGTACCTCATCCTTTATATCAAAAGTCACATCTTTTACATGAATGTTATACTAAATAACCCTTACTAGAGAAACTGGCCTACATGATAGAAAATGTTTACTCAAATAAATGATATTCACATGATTATACTTGATGGATTTCATCTACATATTTATTCATATCCCCTAGATCAAATTAACGATACACAATGACGTATTAATAGAAAAGTTGTCATATATGGAATAAATCATTAATGGCATGTGACATCTTATATAAGGACAACAGAAATGATATAGGAACAAAACTCTCAAATATATCAAAAGGTCGGATTAAATGAGGAGATAGATTTACCTTTCACTGAGTTTTTCTATGAACCAATCAAGGAGAAACTCATAAAAAGACACAATGTCCCACATCAGACTCCAATGGATGGTGGCGATGATTGGAATAAGAATTCTTCCATTAATGGGATGTATCAATACACTTATGGATAAGATACACTCGAACTAAAGTATGTATATTGATATGAGGTCCCATTTGTTCTTCATTGTAATCATTTAACCAACACATGGGTGAACAAAAAGGCCAATAATTTAGGGCCTCATATGAATAATAAAAAAATAAAAAATAATTTATTATATTTAAATATTATGTGAGGTAGGATCATATCATATGAACCAATAAAATAAAAGGATAATCATCATAATATTTCCTCTCAAAACCATATCATATGTTCAAACAAATGTTATCTCAATGGTTGGTATGATTTAATTGGAAGAAACATTGAACTATTGTCATCTACAACCCATACTGAAACTATGATGTTAATGGAGCATCTATATTAGATATTATTTAATTATGAAAACAATAAAGTTTTAAAATATATGAAATTTAAGACCTTACAATATGATGTACATAAAAGGTCTATATGATCAATAAAACATGTGTGACCCTTGAAAAAATATCAATTATCACCCAAAACACATCATTTCCTTGAGGGGATCTCTAAAATCCATTCAAAAAATTGATAGTTATGTCATTGAATATTCACTTTATATTTGGTAGTGGTTATGGAAGTCCAGTAAGCCACTAGTCACCAACCATCATTAGAAGACATAGAGAACACCGTGGTATAAAACATGTGAACTATCTTTTTATACCTGAACATCAATACTGATGACATATGTTTTCGTACATCTTAACATATGTATGAAGGAACCCCAATACATAAATTGTCATGACCCGTCCCAGTGGGGCTAGCACCGTGACACCCCAAGCCCACCTTTAATAGTGTAGGGGATTGTTAGTGGCACCGAGTAGTCATATTATAAACATGGGAGGGATTGACTATGTACCAATACACAAGAACACATCTACAAGACCACAAATGATGAAGTGTAAAAAATCACTATGGAACAAAATTCATGCATACACTAAACCCTACCAACAGAATACGACCGAAGGTAAAGTATAGAATGTGAACGGCTCCAGAATACAAGCCCACCAAAACAAGTGTCTGAAAACTACAATGTCTAACCAATAAACACAAAAAGGTACTAGGACTATAGAACATAGTCGTTGGAACTCCTCAGCCTGTAGAGAACTCAGAAAGCTCGGTCCTGTCCTGATCCACCCTGGACTCCGTCAAAAGGCTACTCATCTTCACAAGACACAACACATGTGGGAAAATCCCGTGCAAGGGTTAGTATTACAATACTTAGTAGAGGACCCTAATAACCACAAAGCAGTACATAATGTAAAGGTATAGTCAGCTATGTACAATATATGTCTACAGAACATATAGCAAGAAAAATATAAACCAGATACACACAAAAACAAGACCTGTAGTCTAGAGACATGTCACACAACCTCATACCCCCGTCTAGGGATTCGGCTCCACGATTCCCACAAAGAACTCATTCCAAGAGAATGCTCTCCATGAGTCTTATAGCCCTATTGACTTCCGTCCAATAAGTACTGTTCATTGGGAAACATCACGAGAGGTAGTTACACTCAATTTGGAAGACACGCTCTTGAGTGAGATTGTTATGATAGATAGATTCACTCATTATGGGAGACACACTCCTGTGTGGGAAAGATCATGATACACAGATGAGGATCACTTCCAGGGCCATGCGGATACCGCGACACATCTAGAATTAACCTTCTAGGTAGAGGATCGACTCCTGGTGGAGTTGTTCACATCGATTTCGGACTCTACCTAGGGTCAAGAATGGATAGAGGATATCGATTCGGGCCTCTTGGTTGGATGCCTGACTCTATCATAGAATTTACTACTGAAGGGATAATATACCTATAGAAGGAAACAATTCCTGACCTTCAGGGGAACCTGAAGAAGAAGCACAATCCCAAATGAAAGATGTCCAAGATATGGTGAACAAGAGGACCATGCCAATTTCCAAAAAGTACTTGCCGTGTAGAAAAGTTACACGCCGTGTTGTCTGACCCCGGGTACTTCCCGTGTACAACGGTCCATGTCATAGGGTTAGTCATGTAGAAAACTAAGTACACAGAGTGTAGTACGGTGTACACGCCGTGTCCGGGTGGCTGGGGTTGGCTCCATGTACGATGTCCATGTGCCCGTACACGGTCATCAACCCATGTACTCCAATCTGTATACATGGGTACATGGGGTGACCCACATTATTGGCCACGATTGGCCATGTGATGGAGTGAATGGTCTTGTAGTCCATCCTGTGTCCGTGTATAACCTGGATACACATCGACTTACGCATAGCCGCCTCTGCCATGCTGTACACGCCGTTCTGTGAAGCCGTGTAGATCATCCACTGTCTGTGTACTTCCCAAAATACAAGTTGAGCTTCGAGGAATGTCTAACATGCCATTTGATAAGGGTCACACGCCATGTGATTCCTCTATGACCCCCAAATCCCTAGCTGCTGCTGCCAGCACTACACGGTGTGTTCTTCGGAAGTACACGTCGTGTATTATAGAAATTTAAAAAAAATGCAAACCTCCACTATCACACCTCCGGTCATGCTTCGTTAGTCGATCCAGCCATCTGATCACCACGAAACACATGCGCTTTGGTCGCCCTGATGCCACGAAGTTGCTTCCAGTGTTTCCAAACCTCCGATCGGCCCCTAAAACATGTTTAGAACTTCTGGCATCAGGAACGCTCGAAGAATGACCTCTTCAAATCCGAGCCGGTTCGTCGTCTGTCATGGCTGTCACACCCCGGTAGGGTCGTTGTGATGTCGGATCTCCAGTTTGGGATCGTCGTGTTGCAAGATGGGAGTGCAATGATCCATTGTTCGTCGCACTGCAAAGAATGCGAAGATAGCCTGATATAAAAATGGGGGAAGGAAAACCAATCAAACAAAATGAGGAACGAACCTCCACCTCATTCGTCCCGACGTTGATCTTCTCCCGTAAAAAGGATTAAATAGAGTTGAAAATCAACAATAAAAATCAACATGGATTAATTCCCCCATAATCATCCCAATGAAATACCTCCCGTAAGAACGTATAAAGCTACAGATCAACTTGTTCGTGGATTATCCGTTTTCTTCAATTAGATAAAAAGTGTTAAAAAATTAAATAACAAACCCATACCTCAAAAAGGGATCGATCGATGAAGAAGTGGCCGTTCTATCGCTGTCGTTGAGATCGTCAAACCTTGTTGGTGAAGCGATTCATAGATTCGATATGTCATCGTTTGTCGCTGAGAGTTTTCTTCAGAGTTCCCTCTCAATATTTTTCCAATGATCGACATTAAATTATCCCAATAAAAAGGGAAACATGCTTCATCATTTAATAATATGTTGTGGTATTAATGAGTCAGCATTGATGTTTCTGAGTCATTATGAAATGACATTAATGACTGAAATAGCGACCCTGTCACTGCACTCCATCAGATATTTCCAAAATGAAATAAAATAATCATGTGAATTTATATTATTATATTTTGATTAAAACGTCCTGAAATTAACTTTTTTTTTCTCAACCTGCACTGGTTGAGGTTCTGGTCGTTCATAGGTAATGTTGTCGTCCCGGACACAACGATGCCCTCAGATTTTTAATCAGGGTGTCCGTTTGGAAACTGCCACAACCACGCACAAGGTTCTACTCACATAGCTTAAAAAAGATTGAACCACCATTTTGGGATCACCAAGCCTTAGAATGATGTTCCGTCTTCTCACCCGGTATGGAAATAATCCCATATAATATTTAAAAATAATACACAAAAAAATATGGGCCATTACATTCCCCCCACCATGGGGACATACGTCCTCAAAAAACCAAAACAAAGGATACTCAAAAAGATGTGGGTACTGGGCACAGATCTGGGCCTCCCGCTCCCACGTGCTCTTCTGATGATTATCGTCCTGCCACCGGACGTGCACCAGGTGAATCGGTTTCCCATGAAGGTTTCTCTCCTGCTGATCCTTGATTTCCACATGGTACTCTATAAAGGTCACTCCATCCTCGATGTCCAGCTCACCCCAGTTAATGACCTGTGATGGGTCATGCTTGTACCTCCTCAGCTGCAACACATGGAAGACATCATGTACTTGATTCAACTATGGTGGTAGAGATATGTGGTATTCCACCTCGCCAACTATGCACAATATCTGGAATGGTTCGATGAACCTCTGAGATTGCTTGCCGCCTCAGCCAAATCGTAGTAACCCTCATCGAGGTGATACCCGAATAAAGACTTAGTCAACCTCTTCGAACTCCATAGGTATCTGTAGTATATCAACATAAGACTTCTTCTTAATTATTGTAGTCATCATTTTCTCTTGGATGATCAGCACCATCGTAGTGGTAGCTCACACCCACTATGGACCAATGAGTACTGACTCCTCAAAGTCAGTCCCACAAAGCGGTGACTGGGATGGTCTCCCATACAAGGCCTCGAACGGTTCCATACCAATGGTGGATTGGTAGCTACTATTTTACACAAACTCCACTAGTGGTATTTGGTCCTCCCAACTATGACCAAAGTCCAAGACACAGGCTCACAACATATCCTCCAAGACCTGAATGTTCCTCTCTGTCATACCATCTTTCTGGGGATGAAACATTGTGCACAAGCATAGATGAGTCCCAAAAGCCTCCTGCAATCCCTTCCACAATCAGGATGTGAAATGGACATCTTGGTCCGAGACGATTATCTAGGGGACTACATGATGTCATACTATCTCCTGTCCGTAGAGGCATCCCACGATCTCTATGAAACTCTGCTCCCTAATAGCTAGAATGTGGGCCAACATGCTGAGTCGGTCAAAGATCACCCAGATGGAATCATGCCCCTTGGATGTCTGTGGTAAGACTGTCACAAAGTATATTGATATTCCATCCCACTTCCACTCCAGAACTTCCATGGGATGAGTTAATCCTTCTGGAACCTGGTGCTCAGCCTTCACCTACTAGCATGTAAGGCATCGTGAAATGAACTCCGCTACCACCTTCTTCATGCCTGCCCACCAAAACTGTCATCGGAGATTCCGGTACATATTTTCCACTAAAAAATGTACCGCCAAGGGGGATTTATGAAACTCCCTCAAGACCTCCTCCTGCAACACTACTAGTACAATAGTGCGTCCTCTGAAAAGAAGTAAGTGCTCCCCCCCATGAGAATATCCATTAAGAACATGTCATGTGGATAACTGAGCACGTGAGGCCACACAGTGGACATCTCGAAGTTGCACCTCTCTATCCTTTTGTAAGAGTGGAAGGGTGACAACCATCAACTGTAGGTATGTCATATCATCTCCATCAATGAATGATACCTTCAACGTGGCTAATTTCTCCTTCGCCTCACTCAAAAAATGTGAGCTCGACCTTCTTTTTAGATCAGCTGCCACCTTGTTCCAGTTCCCAAGAGTATAGATGATCTTGAAATCATAATCCTGGAGGAACTCTAGCCAAAGCCTCTAACTCGTATTCAGATCCTTCTGTGATAATATTTACTTGAGGCTCTTGGGGTCAGAGTAGATGATAAACCGCTCTCCCATAATCTAGTGTCACCACATATTCATTGAGAAGACTACCACTGCCAACTAGAGATCATGGGTCACATAGTTCTACTCATGTGGCCAATGCTGGCGTGAACCATAAAAAATCACTGCCTGCCTCTACATCAGGACATAGTGAATCCCGGTCCCTAATGCGTCACAGAAAATTATGAACTCGAAACCCTCTTCTAGAAATCTCAAGACTGGGGAGCTTGTCAAACTCTGTCTCAACTGATCAAAAGCAAGCTAGAACTACTACGTCCACATAAAGGTTTTCCCCTTGTCAAGCCTATCATCGGTGTTGATATCCGGGAGAAATCAGGAATGAATCTTCAGTAATATCCTGCCAACTCAAGGAAGCTCCACACCTCTGTCACGCTTCGAGGTGGATCCCACGCTAACACAGCCTCCGGCATGGCTGGGTCTACAGCTACTCCATCTGTTGAGATGACATGTCCTAGAAAGTGGACCTCGTGAATTAAGAACTGGCACTCTGAGAGATTTCCATATTGTTGGTGCTCCCAATGTACGTCTAGAACCATCTGCAGGTGTCTCGCATGTTCTTCTTTTGATGTCAAGTACACAAGCATGTCATCGATGAAGACCACTACGAATAGGTCCAAGTATGGCTGGATGATCCGGTTCATCAATCCCATGAACACAGATGGGGGATTCGTCATGCCAAAAGGCATCACCAAGTATTCATAGTGACTATAGTGGCATTTGAAAGCCGTCTTTGGTATATCCTCATACCACACTCGTAACTGGTGATAGCCTGATTGAAGGTCATCCTTCAAAAACCACTGTGCCCCTCTTAGCTGATTGAAGAGTTCATCAATCCATGGAAGTGGATAATTGTTCTTCACTATCACCTGGTTCAGGCACCGGTAATCCACACACAACCTTAAACTCCCGTCTGTCTTCTTGGAAAACAAGATTGAGGCCGCCCAGGGTGAAACGTTGGTTCTCACGAAACCCTTGCTCTTCAAATCCTCCAACTGCACCCTCAGCTTACGAAGCTCTATGGGAGCCATCTGATATGCTGATGAGGAAATCGGTTCCGTCCCAGGGTTTATGTCGATGCAGAAGTCACATTAATAGAGGGGAGGTAATCCTAGAACATATTTGGGAAAGAAAACCTCAAACTATCCACTACTGCTTGGAACGAGGAGCTCACAACATCCACTGCTCCGAGGGAAAGCCTAGCCAATTTATGTGGTATTGGATACACCCTCCTATGCATACGCCCATTCTTCACTTCCATGGTTTCCCTTTCTCTGACAAAGGAAATCCTCGTTCCACCGTGGCAGACACACCACACTCTTCACCTAAAAAAGTGAATTTGGGCATGAAGAGATGATAACCAATCCATACCGACAATGACTTAGTAAGTAATTGACGCTACCACCAAGAGGATCCAACCTTAAATCTCACGTCCAAGGGTAAGATCACATTGTCTGCAAAGGTGCGTGAACGTCGAGTCTCCCCCGTAGGTGTCTCCATGTGTAAGGATCAAGTCAAGGGTTCTACCGGAATCTCGAGTTTTTGTTCAAGAAATGTGTCTATGAAGGAATGATGGGTACTTGGGTCTATAAGTACGACAGCTAAGGTAGAAAACAAACAGATCGCACCTTGAATCATCCCAGAAGAACATTGGTCAGGCACCTCGACCGTATGTAGATGTCCCCATCCCGATCCCCCAGCTCCCTATGCCTAGTGCGGACCTCTAGGGGATGATGGTGGAAGTAATTCAAAGTGTCTTCCACAACCCATAGCTCTCCCTACTCCTCCTCCACGTCCGCATCCTGTTGGGTCTGTCTGCTCCACTTTTGGCCTTTTCCTCCACAGTCCATCCACCGCTTCCCTGTCAGTAGCTCGATGGGCCTGACAATCTCTAGCAAGATGTCCCCTACCGTTGCAGGCATAGCATCGCTTCTCCTTAGGCTGACTGGATCCATCCTGAGAGCCATGGACTATCTATCCCCTTTCCAGGGTCCTCCTATGACGATTTCCACAACCAGATCCATGTTACTATCTTTTTCTCCCTACTACTGGGGTCTCCGTACATGTATGGATACTGCTGACTGTTGTCAGCTGTCTTTGCTCCGCCAAGAAGCTCTCAATCACCAAGGCTTGTTCAAGCACTCCTTCATAAGTCAAAATTCATAGAGGAATTAAACTAGCCCAGATGTCTCGTCAAAGACCTCGCTCCAAGGTTCAGGTTCGGAAGTACTGATCCATGACCATATCCATTTTGTACTGGGCAAGGTTGGTGAGCCTCAATGAATAGTCAGCTACTATCAAACTGCCCTGCTAAAGCTGAAGAAGATCATGGATGTGTACTAATCTCATCATAACTAGAGGGAACTATTCCATGAAGAGTTTCTCAAACTCCATCCATGAAATAGTCTCCTCGTCATGAGTCTATGTGGTCACAATCCACCATCGTCTCGCAGAACCCTGCAGAAGGATCGCTCCTAGGATCACCATCTGGTCACCTGGTGTCATCACTAGACGAAAAACTCTGTTCACCGCCTCAAGCTAGTCCTCAACCGCCTGAGGGTTGGGATCGCCTCAGAACCTGAGGGGTCTCTCTCTCTGGAACTCATAAAGCGCGCTTAGACTGCGCTCCTCATCATTTGGTACTGCATGTACCATGAGCTGCTCCACTAGTGGTGGTATAGTGGGTGCACTACATGGTGGCAACGCATGGGGAACTGGTCCCTGTATCATAGCCTCATCACTGAGGGGATCTTGCTTGTGATCATGATGCAATATCCTAGTAGGTATGCCTCACTGATTCATCCTGTAATGAAATAAGATGTACCATGGTCAATGAGTATATCTAGATAGTTGACCCCCGAAATCCTAGTCGTCGCCGCCATCCCTACACGGTGAGTTCTTTTAAAGTACTTGCCGTGTATTCTGAAAATTTCTAGAATGACAAACATCCACCATCGTGCCTCCGGTGATGCTCCGTTAATCGATCTGGCCATCCGATCTCCACAAAATGCCTGGTTTTCTGTCACCCTGATGCCACGAAGCTGCTTCCGGTGTTTCTGGACCTCCAATCGGCTCTAAAAACTTGTTTTATTCCTCCCATGTGAAGAACGCTCGAAGAAAGTCCTCTTCTAATCTGAGCTGAATCGACATCCATCATGTCCATCGCACCACCATAGGGTCATTGGGATATCAGAACTCTAGTTTGGGATCATTTCATTGCAAGACGTGTGCACAAATGATATGGTGTTCGTCGCCCCACGAAGAACATGAAGAACGCGTGAGAATGAAATGGGGAAGGAAAACTAATCAAATAAAATGAGGAAATTACCTCCTCCGTCATTCATCACAGCATTGATTCAGTCACCCAAAAAGGCTTAAACGGTGCAAAAAATAAACAACAAAAATCAACATGGATTAATTCCCCCTTGATCATCCCAAAGAAATCCCTTCTGCAAGAACATATGATTCCACAGATCAAATTTTTCATGGATGATCCGCGTTCATCATTTATTTTAAAAGTGAGGAAAACAAAATTAAATAACAAACCCCTTCATCATGATGGTTTCAATTGCTGATAAAGAGGTCATTCTACCACTATCGTTGAGATCCTCTATCTTTATTGGCACAACGATTTGCAGATTCGACCTATCATCCTTCATCGCCGAGAGTTTGTTTCAGAGTTCCTTATCAATATTTTACCAACGATCGACATTTGATTATCGCAATAAAAAGGGAAACGTGCTTTGGTAGTGAACAATATTTTGTGGCATTAATGAGACAGTGTTGCTGTTTCTGAGTCCTTATGACATGACATTAATTAATGAAACAACTGCCATATCGCTGCGCTGCAACGAATGTTTCCAAAAAGAAATAAAATAATCTTGGAAATTTATTTTATTTTATTTCACTTAAAATTCATAATAATTAACTTATTTACCTCGACCCGCACCAGTCGAGGTTAGGCTAGTTATTAGGTAAATTCATCTACCCAGACGAAACGATGCACTCATATTTTTAATCAGGGCATCTGTTTAGAAACTTCCACAACCACGCACAAGTGCCGACTCACTCAACATAAAAAAAAAGCTCGAACCACCGTTCTGGGATCACCTGGCCTCAGAATGATGTTCTATCTTTTCTCCCGGTCTTGAAATAATCCCATATAATATTTAAAATTAATACACATAAATATTTGAGCCATTACATTAATAATGTCCAGGATCACAGATTTTTTTATAACCCAATAATGTGATCGGTTATCCCGACAAATTTTTCCCTATGGACTATTCCCTCATTATGTAAAGGTTTTTATTTCCATTTTTGATCTAAAATATAGTACTTCAATATCGATGTAGTTAATGTTATGGTTTCCCATGACACATTTTATCCTCTAGATGAATATAAAAAAATAGATACATCGATATCCACTCACTACGAGGCTCTTAGATGATATGTGTATGAGTCTTATGGCATAATCTACCAGCTACTACATTTCCTCTTCAAGTTATTTATGTGATCTCAAAGTCAAAAAAAATTATATTATTCTACCCACATGTTCCTCTTAATAATAAAATCATGTTTTTTTGGAAATGTATTTGATATTTTTTGTGCTTTATGTAATTGATAATCATTGTCATTAATATAAAATTCCCTCATCATGGAAATCATGCATCACAAATTCCATCTCGAGGTCATGTATAAGGTAATTTTGGCCTTGAAGTCATAAATATTGAGACCCAAAAACCTAAATTATATCTCCATGAATCCTAATATATAATAGTCCATTTTTTGAAGCTTCAATCTAAAATAAAAATCATCTACAGATAATTTGAAGAATTATGACCCACATAGATGTTAGTCTCTATTTCAGCTACTCAACGATTGTCTCATATGTATCTGACCATAAAAACATAAAAACATTTTTAGTGTATCCCATGATTTGTGCATCTAGTAATGAAAATTCAGGAATAAAATTATTCAAATATCTCGGTATCCACATGAAAATATTTATGTTAATGAAATTATTGGGTTAATACTAGGAAACTACTTATCTCAGCTTCTATTGCTCTATGGATACACTTGCGTATTATTTGATGTTACGTTGGATTTGAATATTATCATTCGAGATGTTTAATTTATTGAGAAGAGATTACATCTAATGATAACTCATTGTATTTAGTGTGATCTCATGATGTTTGGAAGAAACATGTTGAGTGGGAGAATAAACTAAAATATTATCCCCAAGACCACAAAAATGAATCAAAAAACTAGTGTAAATCAGATTCAGTAGTCCGAAAAATATTTATTCAATGTTTTTAAGATTGAAAAAAATAATTAAATACTAGAATGGATCATATATACTATTGAATTTTATATGTGGTATTTTGGATAGTCTTAGGTGAACCTAATGGAATACTGAACTCAAGATGATCCTGGAGAAAACTACCACTCCTGAGATGTGGTTAACGAATCCATATATACATGGAATTGGATACTGTTTATTACCCATAATATGGTTCAAGCTTCCGAAATCTTGAAATACCTAAGGGACCCAACCACCTTCTAAAAAAATAACTCAGGTGAACCCCAAGGTGAAGTACTGGGTCAGATAAAACCTTTGTCATCTAAATCCTCTAGCTGGTTCTTATGTCACTATAATTCGTCAGGTTCATTCTTATAAGGGTGACTAGATCCTTGTTCTTTTTATGTAATTAGTTTAATGATGAAATAAACCTCTCTTATAAGAGAAAATCTAGAGAGTTCATCTAGGAAACCCATCCTAAAATGATCCAATATTTTATAGAACTCCATAAGACAAATACACTAAAAACACATTATGATACCAGCCATACATGGTGTCAATATTCCTAGCCAATGATACTATTTTAGAGATAAAATAAACTACATATTACATTAACCAATATTAATGTAGGTACCTACCTCGATTGATATAAATGAAACCCTCTAAATGTACTCATATATAAGGGAATGATAACAAAATAATGGGTTTATTATGACTATGATTCCAAAACAATTAATCTTGGTGTAATAGAGATTCTATATAAATCGACCACTAACTATCTCAAGGATTCATCATTGATTTGTTGTACACCCTATTTCTAGATATCTATTTTTTTTGATTGTCATAAAACCACATTTATAGTCTATTTCTAAATGTGAAAATTCCAATATATTAATAGACATGATATAATGAGAAACTCCAATATTGAATAAGTTAGAATCAATAGAATAGGATACTATAATTGTACCTTGATCTATAGATGTCCATACACTACTGGAAATCAGATCTTTCCCAACACTTATATACACCCTTTCCCAACGGTTTGGGAGAACCGTTGGGAAAGGGGGGGGGGGGGGTCTTTCCCAACGGTTTGGGAGAACCGTTGGGAAAGACCCCCTTTCCCACCCCTTTCCCAACGGTTCTCCCAAACCGTTGGGAAAGACCCCCCCTTTCCCAACGGTTTGGGAGAACCGTTGGGAAAGACCCCCCTTTCCCACCCCTTTCCCAACGGTTTGGGAGAACCGTTGGGAAAGGTCACTCTTTCCCAACGGTTCTCAAGAACCGTTGGGAAAAAGCATCAAAAAAATCCAACCTTCGGCCAACAACATTACACCAAACCAGAACCTATCCCAACGGTTTTGAAAACCGTTGGGATAGGTTCTTTACTTTTTCCAGATCCACTAACCGAGAACATGAAATAAATCAAAATTTAATATAATTATGATAATACATATATATATTTATGAAATTATGTTTACAAAAGTGATGTTAGGTTAGTGGTTAAGTCGTTCGATTATAAACGAGGGGTCGTGGGATCAAATCCCAGCGGATGTTTTATTTTTGGAATTTATATACCAACGGTTCCATTACCGTTGGTATAGATTTCATATTACCTATACCAACGGTTCCCAAAACCGTTGGTATAGGTCTATACCAACGGTTTTTGGAAAACCGTTGGTATAGACCTATCCCAACGGCTTACTTGGCTACGGTTCTCCAAACCGTTGGTATAGGCTATACCAACGGTTTGGAGGCCTATACCAACGGTTCCAAACCGTTGGTAAAGGTTAGTTTTCCAGTAGTGATATACTCTTACCCTCCTGAAAAAAACAAACTTCATATATATGGGAAGATATGTGTCCCTAAGATACAACTTGTATAAATTGGGATGTTATGAACTATTGGTGGTGTAAATCATATGTGAGGATTCCTTGTCTATATCAACTGTTTCAGATTAATTGGCTAGTAGAATCCCATCGTTCGACCTAAAGTGGATCTACTGGTCATCCAAATTAGTGTGGTGTCAATGAAGAACCTTTCTCATTAGGAACTGGCATGAAATTTTATAAATATACAATAAAGGTGACCATTCTTACAAAATCATGGAAGTCAATTTGATCCATTTAAAAATGGGGATTCTAATGGCCTACCCATACAAATTAGTGACAAACCACATAAATACTAGTGGATGTCATCTAAATTGAACATTCCCAATGAGAAGACTATCATCAATGTTGGTTGCAGCATGATGAACCACCTCCCTGTATTGGTTATGAACATACCTGGGTCACACTACTAGATTCTCTCAGGTTTTACTCAGTATTGATCACCTATTTCACTATCTACAAAACTATAGTCCGTTGGATGAATTATCATATGATCGGATGGTGTATCTAATTCCATATTTGAAATGTCTCATTGTCTATAACGCATCACTGCTAATAGGTTATTTGAAGCACTGAAGATCAGTGGAAGTAGCTTAATATTCCATCACATATACAACACCATTTTTTTCATATATAATGTTCCCAAAAATATGCTACTCTTAGATTCTAATGGATGAAGATGTCATTGAAGGCTGTTTATAAGTCCACCAAGACCATACCTATATGTTGATCATCCATGGTAATAACATTACACAATATTTATGTTGAATCATCAATAATGTAGGTTTTGATCTTGAACCTACACTCTAGAAGAGTCTCCAAATGTAGATAAGGGATAGTATGACCAATATCCTTAACATAGTATCCGGAGGATACCCATCCCCCGAGAATGTTGGAGTACAGGCCTGCAGGAATTCCCTTCTTAATAATGCCATATTAGAGGTAGATTTCTAAAATTGATATATAGAACAAATAAATGTTAAGAATACCTATTATATCATACTATTAGATCTCAATTGGGGAATAAAAGTATTTTCCATGATAGGAACTACAATGTGAAATACAGGTGTCTTAGGTACCACCACCAATAGAGCTTCACCATCACCACCATATTAGTAAAAAACTCGATGATATCATTGAAGAACGGATCTAAAATTTCATAACACACACCTCATCTGATTTAAAAAAAACGTAGGATAAATGATATTGGAAAATTAAATGTAAGAATAATTCATATTATTGAGTCACAAATTTCCATCAACTTCTTAATCCATTTGTAGGTGATAAGAAAGGTGAAATATTTCATAAGGGACAATGCCTACATCCCACTACTATGGTCAGGTAATGGTCATGGTCTAACATAAAATAGTAGATGATCTTGTAGATGTATTTTCTATAACACCCTGTGAAGTTGGGATTAATGTACTTTTAAATTAAATTCAATCTCTATTATTTCTTGTGATGCATGAAACTCGAGGTTAAAAAAACAACTTACAATATTAAAATATTATTTAAACATTACCATTACAACATAGAACTTAAACTGGAGTGTAAAAGAAATAATATCTCAATTATCAAGAATATATATTTTACATTCATTTTTTAGTTATTTATTATTAATAAAAATAAGAAACATTTGAATGTAAAATAAATATTTTGTAAGAAAATATTTTTTAAAGTCAAATGTTCAGTAACATCCTAAAAAATTAAGATAAACAAAATTTATTAAAATTTTATAATTTTTATAAAATTAAATAACATTTTTTTGAAATAATATTAAAATAATTATATTATGTTAATTGTTTTGGATTTTTCTAAACAAATTCATCTTTTTGAGTAATAGTTAAAATATTGATTTTTAAAATCATTTTCATTTATTTCATTTACAATGTAAAACCATATTACATATTTTAAAAAGTAAAATTTGTTCAATTTTATAACATTTAACACAGTTAATACATATTCTATAATTTTTTTAATAAATTTTTATATTAAAAACATCTATACTTAAGAGGCATTTTTCTGAGGAACGTAATTTTTTACCACGTATCTAATTGTAATTTTAAATTTGATTCTAACAAATATGCGAATTAAATTTGAAAAAAATGTATCAAATATTTTTAATAATCATATTTTATATTATCTTAAAATTAAAAAATAATTTGCACCATTATGAATAGTTAAGTTGTTGAAAATTAATTATCATTACTGAGGTAGAAATTGATATATATTGTTATTAACTATGAATATACAGGTAAAAATTGACTTATAAAATTTTGATAGACAAATTGGATGGAAATAGTTTAATAGTTGTATATATAAGTATCATGAGTGACCCATTTTGGTGTATTCTATAATTATAAGAACAAAATTGTAATATAATCTTTTCAGAAATTCCATGCATGTCATATACCTCACAAATAAAATTCCAACCCTATAATAAAATCATCAAACATACAAATAATTTTTTTTTCATAAAATCCATTAAAATATAGTTACTCTCATACAAAAATCCTATAGAACATTTTTAAATTAATTAATTTCTATGATGTATTTTGTTGCAATATTAATAAAGTTCCCTAAGGAATAGGTAACGTTCTTAGTGGAGAATTTTTTTTATTTCTTCTTCCAACTAATTAAAATATTCATACATAAATTTAATATAATAATATAATTATCTACAAAATGTTTACATATTATTATGATATTTGAATAAAATATATCTACTCCCTCTTCCATAAAATATTAAACGAAAGTGTCGATCCTTTCTATGATGGACTACCACCACTCCCAATGATATTATTTTTTTCTATCACAACAATTAATCGAAAGATATAATGATGTATTTAACCCATATAAATTATATCTAAGATATTATTAAACTTATTAAATTATAATATATCATATACCTTCTTACAATCAATTATATTTAAGATACAATAACACCACTCATGTGTTTGGAGAACTGCCACCTCGCGATGTGACGTGTTTCATTTTCTAATTAATATTTACATGGAATGTAATAAGGATATATTTTCAGATTATGTGTTATATATATTAAATGATATAAATTAATTAAAATTATAAAATCATACTCTATATTTCCATGCCTCTCGTTAAGGGAAGGATATCATAAATAATTCATATATACGAAGAATCACCTCTAAGATGATATATAAATTATTTTCCTTGATCAACATTAGAAAAATTATAACAAGATATATAATGATTAAGGGTATAATTTATAACATTATTATAATTATTTTTCTGATCTATATTATTTATTCATGAACTGGAACATTTATTAAAAAACAATTTGGGTAAAAAAATGTAATTAACACATGAAACAATGAAAATAATGAAATTTTACTAACAAAGGGTTTTAAAATGAATATAATATGATAATATGTAATATTATAAATATTATTATGGGTTCATTATAATTTAATAACATTTTTGAAACCATTACAAATGATGTTAATAAATTTTAATCAAAGGGAAATCATGATACATGGGAATTAATCCTAGTCTTATGGCATGGATTCATGTTTCATGAGAAAAATCTGTTGGCCAAATTATATAGAGTTTACCAAGTAGTTTTAAACTATTTAATGAATATATTTGATAGTATAAATATTTATTATGGTTTACATCATTACAGTAAATAATTTAACATTTCATTCACTTAAAATCCATTTATTATTATTTCCATTTAGATTGTTTATATGATAAAATCATTGGATGTAGTTACCGGTTTGTTTATTTATTAAATGTATTCTATGTTATGTTTTTACCATGAAATACTTCTTAATCATTAACCAATTAAGATAATATTGTTATTTATTAAGAGATATTTATGTAATGTGAGATAATATTCCATTTTGATTATACTATTTAGATTCATGATATACGTATCTGTACTTATCACTTACAGAGATTTTATTCTCACCCCTATTTTTTACATTACACGTGATATAAAGAAGAATAAATTGAATGAGTTAATGGGTAAAAAATGGTTTCCATTACTAATCAATGTATTTAATTTTCCCTATCTGAATTTTGAATCATATTTGTATATATTTATTAAAAACTATTAAACTGATTGGTCCTTCGGTATTAGACTCCTATTTATCCCAATGTAATAAATTATGAATCGGATTTAGAATATAATATTCAAGGTTCATACAATTGTTATTAGAGTATTTTTAGTGAAAACCATTGGAAATATATATAGGAAAACATTTATTAGGGAATATAACCCTCAGATAGACTCTGAGAATAATCAGATAAGTAAATCCCAATGAGCTGGGAATTAATAAATTATATAGTATTCCAAAAATTAAAATCCTATATGGATTCTATGAGTTTATAATTTCTTGAAAATATGTATGTAGGAGTAATAAATATGAATAGGGAAAATTTTAATTAACTCGATTATTACCTTGTGCACCTCATAAATGGTTAATGAACATAATTTTTATACACATGATAGATTTTCCTATAATAATTAATGAATTATTTTCAAATATTATTATCTATTTGGAAATAATGATATAAATCAGGAAACAGTGATTATGATTATAATAATAACAATGTCATAAATCATTAATTTATTATTATAATTTTAAATTATGATTTAAAAATCAGAATTTTATATGATAATCTTATATATTCCCTTTTTTAGAAATGGAACATTGTGGGAAGAAGTGTATTAATACTCATAGAAACTATATAAATTTCATTGCTGTGAAAAAGAAAAAGTTACCACATATAGTGTATTATCTCAAGGTTGATGTTGATAAATGGGGGGTCATTAATCTAGAATACTAGGGAGGAAGAGGAAATATAACTAATGGAATTGAAAAAATATAAGGATAAATTCATCATAAAAAATTTAACTTAAGAAAAATAAACTAAATGATGATAAATTTCCTTAACATTATGATAAAATAAAGAATATGTTTTGGTTGAGTATGAGGATACCATTATTATATTATTCTGGTATTCTATTGATAATACATGAAACATTTAGTGTAATAAAAAACATTTCATTGAAGGGATAAAACCATGTCTCCAAAGGGAATTGGTCTCTCAAGCATTTTCCTCAAATGAGGAAATAGTTTTCTATGGCATCAAAACATGAACATAATTTTATTTATATGTAAATTTAATCGTTCATGAAGAAAAGAAGAGTTCGAACGAGTTCTATAATGAATAGAATTCCTTAAATTTGATGATGAGAATGATACAATTTCCATCATGTGATATTTATAGAAGGAATCCTTCATGGAGATTATTTAAGGGATTTGGGGTTGTTCATATGAACTTCGGTAAGGTTTAATAGGATAATTCATGAAAAAATATGAACCATAAATATTATAATAATTATTAAAACAATAGGTAGATGTGGAATTATGAAAATTAATTCACTAAGCATCAAAGAGATTTCCCAAAAAAGGTGGTAAGAGAAGTTGTACAAGCTCTTGTATCCGCTAAAACAGTGCTATAAGTACAAAATTATTTAGCTATAGTTACTTTAGTAAGGGTTTAAAAATTTATATAATTAATATATTGATTTTTAATCCTCACACACTTTTTCATATTCCATGATTTCGCTGAAAATTAGAAATTTACCTAAAATTATAAGAAAGGATTTATTTTATTAAAAAATTTTACAGGAAGACTTACTATGACAATGATGTTTCAAGAAAAAAACATTGTGAAAGGTAAAAATTATTCTTTCTAGCTTTATTAACATATATATAGATAACCTAAATATAATCCTTGATATATACTAACGGTCGAAATATGATTCAAAAAAATTATCTTCAGAAGAAATAAATTTAGGTTTATAATGATGTTGTATAATTCTTTATCATCATAGTAATGAAATTATAATTTGAGACATCCCTCAATACACCACAATTAGCTCAGTTTAGTAGGATTCTTGGTGAATAATATAAGACAAGATCATGGAATGGAGAACATAATATTATAAATGAATATTTCCCAATTGGATTGGAGTAAATTTATTTATTTCCTAATGAATTACTTAGATATACCCCAAAGTAAGAAGGTGAGTTTTCAGTAGATTTAATATCTAATGAAAGACTAGTATTATTGAATCCCTAATGAATTTCTACAATAGAATTAGTTGGGTTGGTAAAAAACATGAGGATTTGCGAGATAAGATGTTTATTCACCCTAGTGTTTCAACCATGAAGATCCCTATTATCATCTATTTAAATAATCATGGATCCATGAGGTTGTGAATTAATTATAGGGAAATTATGTCTTGAATTATAAATATTAATTATCATTTTCATTTTTTGATTACTTATTTGATGAACTTCTCCGATCCAAATATTTTTCAATTATTTAATTTTGTTCTGGGTATCATAAATTTTGATCAAAGAAGGAATAAATATTGAATATAGCTTTCCAAATGATGTATATACATAATAAGATTACATTGATTCCATTTCAACTGAGTAATACACCCTCAGTTTTTGATCGAAAGAATAGATTATTCAAGGAATATCATGATTTTTTTTGTATTCATTGATGATATATTTTCATATTCTAATAGATATGTTGACATTGAGAATAATATTTGGATAATAATTTTTACACATATATAGATGTAGTTATATTGAAATTTTATTAACATTCATATCTAGAATCACTAATGTTCATAAAATGGCCATATTCACTATAAGGATGGGGTCTCAATACATCTTTTGATAAAAATGATAGTCAAGGAATGGACTACACCAATGAACTTAAATAAGGTACATAATTTCTATTTTTTGTTACTATCAATGATTCATTCCAAAATTTCCTTAATTAGATAAAAACGTAACCAATCATACATGTATATTGGTTATGTTAATTTGGACAAATTAATGTGAGGAATATTTTGAAGAACTGAATATGGGATTGTTAAATACTCCATTTTTTATTCTACCATCTTCAAATTAAGGATTCTGATATATATTTTGGCATCAAAGAGGGAACCTGTGTGTTTCCTACTACAAAATTATAATATTATTTCACTTGAAACATGGAAATTTCTGAATAATTAATAATACTATCTATGCTATGATTGTAATGGCATGGACCTCTCCGGTCCGTTACATTGTGAAAATTTGGTGTTTGAGTGTTTCGGGAGGTCAAGGTGACTTATCCCCAACACATAGTCAAATTTCCAATTCTTTGAATAGTTCCATCAGTGTAAAGTTATATCGGTAACCTATAACGGTAAGTGAACATTGTTCTATCGGTGAGGTATTGTGAACAGTTCTATCGGTTAGGTTCAGTGAATAGTTATATCGGTGAGGTTTAGTCAACAGTTCTATCGGTGAGGTTCAGTGAATAGTTCTATCGGTGAGGTTCAGTGAATAGTCTATCAGTGAGGTTTAGTGAATAGTTCTATTAGTGAGGTTCAGTAAATAGTTCTATCGGTGAGGTTTTGTGAACATTTATATCGGTGAGTTTTAGTGAACAGTTTTATATGTGAGGTTTTGTGAACAGTTCTATTAGTGAGGTTTAGTGAACAGTTCTATCGGCGAGGTTTAGGGAACAGTTCTATCGGTGAGGTTTAGTGAACAGTTCTATCGGTGAGGTTCAATGAAAAGTTCTATTGGTGAGGTTCAGTGAACAGTTCAATCGGTGAGGTTTTGTGAACAATTCTATCGGTGTGGTTTAGTGAACAGTTCTATCAGTGAGGTTCAATGAATAGTTCTATCAGTGAGGTTTTTTGAACAGTTCTAACAGCGAGGTTTTGTGAACAGTTCTATCGGAGAGGTTTAGTGAAATTTTCTTTAGATGAGGTTTTGTTAACAGTGATTCCAAAATGGTGACCTCTATCAGTAACCTCTATCGGTAACCTCTAACTATTGGTGCACAGTAACGGTTGGTGAACAGTAACGGTAGGTGTACAGTGCTTCCAGAATGGTGAGGCCTATTGGTAACCTCTACTGATAACCTCTAACATTAGGTGCACAGTAATGGTAGGTGTATAGTAACGGTAGGTGTACAGTATTTCTAGAACGGTGATGTCTATTAGAATCCTCTACCGATAACCTCTAATGGTATGTGTACAGTAGTGGTATGTTTACAGCAACGGTATGTGTATAGTCTTTCCATCTTCCTACAAATTTTCTCCATTGACATTTCTTTTGACAAAAAATACAACTAATACCTTATTTAATGGACCCTTAAGGCCGATTCAATGGCCATAAATCATATTTTTATTATTTATATTGCTCGGGATGTTTTTACATTGTCAAATCGGATGGTTTAATGTGACCCTTTATTAATGGGGAATTAAGCATATCTTAAACCGTCGACCCATTAAAACTTCAAATGGGACAAGATATCTTCCTCCATTGTTCTTCCTCTTTGTTCTCAGCTATGAGATTCTAGAACCTTTCAATTCTTCCCATATGAGTTTCACAATCAAACACTACCCCTCAAATTGATTCCTCTTTATTTTGATGCAACAAAAATGTATCGATCAATCTTTGATATAAGGTATGTTTTATCATCATTACTTTGGGGACCATCTTCTCCTATATCTCCTTTCTATATTAAAGACTGAAATCTATATTCATATAATGGGGTTTTTCTTGGGGTTCGGTTGGAGCGGCCGTACCATGTAATCCTCGGGTGGATATAATTGTAACGAGAGGAGGATCGTGACTCGTTGTGTGGATAAAGAACATGAGTAACTATTTGAGGTAGGGGATTCATTTCTAATCTTTATTTTATGTGAAACTATATCTTTAGCATGTTTTATCCCACTAGATGAAAATGGAATTGACATAATAAATATTTGAAATAGATAAATTTATTGATATCGATATTATGTTATTTCCTTATATTTATGCAAGATTGTGCGATATTTATGCTTGTTCTTGATGGAAATCGGTAAAGAACATAAACATGGATTAATTGATAATTGTTTGGAAAAAGAAAACGAGGCAAGTAAAGGAATCTGGTTCTTGTTGTAATTATTATGTTAATCATATTTGTGAAAAACATGTTCATTTATTTGTGATAGCTTACTGTTATGTTTCCCGAATTTGGAACCAATGAATAATAAATAGGTTATTCCTAGATGGATTATTAGACTGTTGGTTGTTAAAAGATAATTTCTTACAGGGTTATGTGTTACCATGTTGTTTGTTTAGGGGCCAAGAACCCAATTGTGAAGATGTTTGTTTTACTTCTTCTTGTGTTTTGATGTGATCCGGGATGGTTCTGGTAATATGCAGAAGCATGGAGGCCGTTTTGATTGTTGCAGCAGATGACGCCTAGAGTGGAAAGATGTATCGGTTTATGCATGTGGGTGTTAGGGAGGACACCGAGGATGATGAATGGAATGTATGTGATTGTTGGATGATTTCTATTTCGTTGGTTTTTTATCTTCTTTACTTTTCCCCACTACTCAAGGAAGCTGGTCTTACTTACCCCACTTCCAAAAGAGGCGTAGACACGTGGGGTATGCCACATGATTTCTGTGCATATCTTCTCAAGGAAGGATGTGTATATGGTCTTGCAATAAGCAGAAAACACTTTACGGGTAATACATCTACTCACCGTGTTGATCCCCCTTGTGTTTAGTAACATAGAATGTTTTTCATGAATGCCTAGTAATGTGGGAAAATATTTCTATAATGAATAATTGGATAAATGGTGTTAACCCATTGGGATAGAGTTGCATTAACATAATGATGATATTTTTTTTGAAGGAACAATGGACTTTGGGCATGATGCTAATGAATTTAATGTGGTATTGTTCATGGTTAATGAATTTTTAAAAAATTAATTAACGTACAATGGAACTGATAACAATTGAATGAATTAATCTAATAAATCTCATTAAATAGTTGTGTGCTTATAGGATACTGAGTCTTAAAGTAGAATCTAGGAGTCTGAGAGACATTTGTTGCAGTTGTGTCTAAGACTAGGATATTCCCATTGTGTGGTTGCAAGTTATAGTATATTATGACCTTTTTGCGTTTCTATAAAATACTATATCCTTTCAGTAAGGGAAACTAACACCCTGGGGAGTCTGAGCCCTGGGGATGTTTTCCCCAACATTCCGGTGGGACGATGGATGGCTGACTACGCCCTTTATCACCGATCCCTTCTGTTTGTAGTTACATGTGCTAGAAGACACATTGGATAGTTTTCCCCATATATGTGTGTAGAGGGATGTTATGTCTTGGGTTTATTCACACACATATATTCTGGATATAGTTTTCTATGGACTACAATAGGTGTAACTTGTATAGGCTATGATGGATTGAGGAACCTTACTCGGTGTATGGGTTTTGATGGCTTGATGTATTATACCTGATATATGATACACATAATTCATGCTTTGGTGGCTCCTGGAAACTACCTGGTTACTTTGGTGTGTGGACGTGGTGGTCTTTTTGCGTGAGGTGCATATTGGGGTGCTTCGTCCAGGTGTCAGCGGGCAAGCCTTTTTGGAGAGAGATGCTCAGGATGTGCGACATTGGGGAAAAGTGGCAAACCAGTGGGGAAGTATTGGTGGGTTACACTTGATTTTATTTATTATATGATATATTCCTATATGTGTTACCTTGTGATAGTATCCATGGTGAGGCTGGGAACATAGTATACCTGTTTATTTGATGAGTTAGTTTCACTTGTTGCTCACTGTGCTTTAGCATGCTTTATTTAATTCTACACGAGAGGCTTTAGGGTGGATCCTAATGATTATACTGTTATACTCACCCAATGTATATATAAACTATTTTTTAGGTCACATGGAGCTGGTTGGTGATCAGGTTTGTGTTTACTATCTTGTGGTTGCAGGAGCTGTTCGGGCTTGTGGTTGCTCATGTTTTTACTTTATTTTGGGTACTTGCAGTTTTTCCCATTTCTGTAGTAGTAATTTTGCATGGAATTACATATGTGCACTAGGGTTTCTTTTATATTTCAGTTCTGAGTTGGGGTTGGTTGGTGTCTATCTTATCTCTCTCTTCAGCATGTGTTCTCATAGAGGGTAATGCCTCCCATATGTGTTTTTATTATACCCTCGGAGCTAGTCACCAACCCGGGGCCTACTGGAGGCGGGAGTCAGGGTTCATTATCTCCCTTATCACATTTATGACCTAGGAGGGGTACACTTTGTGGGGAGGGGTCATGACAGAGTGGTATCAGAGGTCTGGTTGAGGGATAGGATGGAGTTTGGAGTTAGGAACAGGTGAGGTTTCATGGGTTGGTAGGGAAACAATGTCCTCTATGTTTAGCATGTGGAGTAAACACTGTAGACCGACTCAGACAAAGGCGTTTAGGGCCCCCTATGATCTGATGTACAGACCTTTATGTTTACAATGGATACTAAATAAGGTGGTACTAGTTGCAGGGTAGAGATATAGGAAAGGATCATGCACCATTCTTCTCTATACCTGTGTTTGAATGGATAGACCTTGGGATAAGTTAACCTAATATGTATAAAAGAAAACAATTAATTAATTGACGTTGATTCTTCCATATTCAAGGTTTAGGAAATCTAATAATTTTTTATTTTACATGTAAGGCTCCAGGTCGACGTCCTCATCAGATTTGTGTAGGAATTGTACAGAAGGTAATACTAGCAGATCGTCGTATGGTAGAGTTCAATGACGATGACACATTGAGGAGGATGCATTGAGAGTTTTAGTGCCAGAGTTTTCAGACGTATGAGGGCTCCATTTCATATGAATTCATGGAAGACTTTTTAGAGGAGGTTTATATCAACTTCAGTTTGATTCATGCTCAGAAAGAGCACTGGGTGTACCTGGTTGTGACGATGCAGTGTGGAGCAGCGAGGCTGTGGTGGTTCTTGTTTTTTAGGGATTGTGAGGAGTGAGTGATCTCATGGGAGTATTTTTGAGAAAGGTTTATAGTCGAGTTTCTTTCTTCAACTACAAAGGCGTCCTGTTTTCAGGTGCTTCTTACCCTTCGACAGGGGAGCTCCAGTGTTTTAGAGTTTGGAATCCGTTTCAAGAACCTTTTACGATATTTTTCAGACCTACTACCCCATGAGGAGGCTGAGGGGAGGCATTTCGATGAGGCTTTTCATATAGAGATCTAGCGCCAGGTCACACTATTTATGATGATAACATATCTTATGGTGATAGAGAGGGAAGAGGCTGTCGAGAGGACTTTGGCAAAGACCGAACCATAATGTGAGTGGAATCGACATGATTCCTCACGAAGCAGATATGTGGTTTGGGGTTCTCGGTTTTCAGGGCAGAATATTTTTTGTTTAGCCAGGGGTTGGTCCTAGCCCTTTCCATCTGGTTTCTCCTGAGGAAGCAACTCTCAGGCCTATTCCAAGAAATCAAGCTCTTGTTTATCTTATGGTGGTCTTGGTCATCGTCAACATGAGTGCCCGACCTTTCCGAGCGACCATCGTGCACCAAGATCTATGCTCCAAGTTCCTTCACTGAGACAGTTCCAGCCGAGGCAGTAGTAGCCAGTTGCACCAGCATTAGATCAGTAGAGGGTAGATGGGGTTTGAAGAAGATATCCACATGACGCTCCCCGTCCTTTGAGAGTAAAGTGTGTCCAGGGTGGTGGTCATCATTAGGGTCAGAGAGGCCATGGAGGAGGTCGTGGTCAGCTTCATTCTCTAGCGTTGCCAGCTCCAGGTGAGGCAGACATCGTTCTAGGTACCCAATGTTTGTTTTATACCTTTGTGTATGCCTTGTTTGATATAGGAGTGACAGAGTCCTTCATATCACCTACCATTTCCCATGGTTTGGAAATTGAGGTAGAGAGGCTTCCAGTGCCCTTGGCATTGACTATGCCAGTAGGTAGTAAAGGTGACTTGCTTGAAGTATGTAGAGACTGTGTGCAAGTGTTGGGGCAACACCTCTCTTGGGGAGATTTCCTATGTTTACGAAGACAACCATTTTATGTTGTCCTATGGATGGATTGGTTGTATTCGGTATAGGAAACTGTGGATTGCTTCAGGAAGATGGTCGTCTTCATTGGTGCGGATGCAGATCATGTTGTGTTTGTTGGTGAGAAAGATCCTCGGATGGATCATATGCCCATTCCATGCTTATCATCCATGATGGATGAGATGATGTTGAGTTCCTCAGAGGTTCAGTAGTTGGCATTTCCTAGGGTCATAGAGGAGTACCCAGATGTCCTTTTAGAAGAGGTTGTAGCATTACCCCCTCAACGAGAGATCGAGTTTGTGATTGAGATATATCAAGGAATGTCTCATATCATTATGTCTTCATATATGATGGCCCCTTATAAGTTACAAGAACTGTGTATACAGATTGATGGTCTGTTACAGTGAGGTTTTGTTCGGGCAAGTGTGTCGCCATGGGGTGCACCAGTTTTGTTCCCAAAGAAGGCTGACGGCGTTTTATGGTTGTGAGAAGATTATCATCGCATAAAAAAGAGACAATAAAGAATCACTATCTACTTCAACATATTAATGATTTATTCGATCTACTGAAAGGTCAATGTGGGTTCTCAAATATCGACATAAGGTCAGGATATAATCAGATGCTTGTGAAGGATGAGGATATCCTGAAGACTGCTTTTGTTGTCATCCTGGGAATTGTGAGCTCATTGTAATGCCAATTGGAATGATGAATGCTCCAGCTGTATTCATGGGATTGATGAATGTTGTGTTCCATGAGTTCTTGGAAAAGTTCATGGTAGTATTCATCGACAACATCCTTGTGTACAACACATCTAAAGAGGAGTATACAGAGCATATACAAGATGTTTTAGGAGTTCTTCGCCAACAACAATTGTTCAAGAAGTTTTCGAAGTGTGAGTTTTGGGCTCGAGAAGTCCGTTTCCTGTGGCATGTTGTGTCCCAACGGGTAGTAGCTTTGGATCTATCAATGATAGAAGCAGTTGTGTCTTGGGGAACCCCCAAGACAGTTTCAGAGGTGCGATGTTTCCTTGGTATCACTTCCTACTACAGTTGGTTCGTAGCCTATTTCTCACGAGTTGTGACTTTACTGACATCTTTGACGAGGAAGGATCCGACATTCATATAGATTGATCAGTGTCAGGTAACTTACTATTATCTAATAAAGTAGTTTAGTAAGTGATCCAGTCATTTTTCTTCCAGCTAAGGGAGTTCAGTTTGATGTTCTCTATGATGCTTCAGATCTGGGGATAAGATGGGTTCTCATGTAACAGACGTCAGTTGTTTCTTATGGGTCTCGGCAGTTGTGTCCCCATGAATGCAACTATGCCACCCATGATCTTGAGTCTGTAGCCGTGGTGTTTGCTCTGATGATGTAGAGACATTACCTCATTGGTGAGCGTTTTGTGGTCTTCACTGATCATAAGAGTTTCAGGTATGTTTTCTCCCAGTGTGACTTGAAATTACGACAACATCGGTGGACAGAGTTCTTACAGGAATACGACATCAAAATATCGTATACAACAGGAAAAGGTAATGTTGTAGCTGATGCGATGAGTCGAAATCCATATAGTGCTGCTGTGCGAGAATCCGGTGATTCATGGAGTGTAATGGAATAACATTCAGCATTACATCTAGATATGGATGAATTTGGGAGTAGAGTTTTCCTTTTTCAGATGACGATATAGTCATCCCTGATGCATAAGGTGGAAGATTCCCAGTTGGGAGATCTAGAGGTGGAGTTTTGGAGAGACAGTTTTGTTTGTGGGAAGTCACATGATTGTTGGTCGGAGGATGAACAACACCGAGTGTTGTATCATGGATGTCTTTTTGTTCCCTTGACGATGTAGGAGACGGTTCTCAGAGAGTTCAATAATTCACCTTTAGCTGTACATCCTGGTGTAACAAAGATGTACTGATTCTTGAGGAGTCAGTTTTGGTGTCCTGTGCTGAAGCGTTCAGTGGAAGAGTTTGTGTCTCAATGTTTAGTCTTCCAAAAGATGAAGGCCAAACACTGTGTTCCTTGTAGTCTTCTCCCGCCATTATATATTCCTTAGTGGAAGTGGGATGGCATCTCAATGGGATTTATTAATTGTTTACCTTGAGATCTGAGAGTAAATGATACAATTTGGGTGGTAGTGGATCATTTAACAAAATCGGCCCGCTTCATAGCGATCAAGGAGTCGAGCTTAGTGAATGTTTTGTCAAGGCAGAATCTAGAGGTGGTAGTGAGACTTCATGGAATCCATAGGACAATTATTTCTGATTGAGATCCTTGTATTACCTCTAGGGTGTGGAGATGTCTTCAACGAGCTTTTGGTTCTCAACAATCCCTTAGAACAGCTTTTCCTCCTCAAATGGATGGTCAGACATAGAGAATCATCCAGACTCTTATAGACATGTCACACTCTTGTGTTATTGGTTTTGGAGGCTCATGGATAAGGAACTTACCCTTGGTGGTGTTCTCTTTCAATAATAATTTTCACTCCACCATCAGTATGGAACCTTTGGAAGCCTTTTATGGTCGACCAATTCATTCCTTGTTGTACTGGACTAGGGTCAGAGAGTCAGCAATTCTCAGATCAGAACTAGTGAAGAATACAACTGAGATGGTTTAGTTGACTTGTGAGAGGATGAATATAGAGCAAGATAATTAGAAATAATATGCTGATCAAATAAGGAGACCCTTATAGTTTAATGTTGGGGATCATGTGTTTCTGAATGTGACTCCCCATCGTGGGAAGCGATTGTATGGACATGGAAGCAAGATTTCTCCCCAGTATGATGGGCCTTTGAAGATGTTATCACGTGTTGGAGTTGTGGTATATTGAGTAGCACATCCCCCTCAAATGAGTTAGATACACGATGTTTTCCATGTATCGGAACTCAATCATTATCTTGATGATGACTATCACATCATCAATTGGGGAGTGATCGATGTTGATGATGATCAAACTATTGAGGAGAGACCTCTGGTGATCCATGACCGCAAGGATAAGGTTTTTTGTGGGCGTTTTATTCCCTTAGTTCGTGTCTTGTGGTGACATCATGGCATGGAAGAGAGTACCTGGGAACGTGAGTCACATATATGTGCTCAGTACCAAGAGTTGTTTGATGTTTAACTCCTTTAATGTAATGATGTTCCCATTTTTGTTAGACCATTCATGTTTTATTTATGAATTTCTTTTGTTTCTTTTCTAGCTTTCTCTTTTTTGAGAGGTATCTCGAAGGGTGGTTTTTCAGACCCCGTTTCTATTTTTTTTATCTTTAGGTGCGTTTTGAATTCTTGAGGATTAAAATGTTTTTGAGAGGTATCTTATGTAATTCCCCGGACCACCAGAGTCCATTTATTTGTGAAAATGTGGTGTTTGAGGTGTTTCAGGAGGTCGAGGTGACTTATCCCCAACACTTAGCTGTATTTACAATTCATTGAATAGTTCCATCAGTGAAAAATTCAATTGGTAACCTATAACTGTATATGAAAAGTGTTCTATCGGTGAGGTTTTGTGAACAGTTCTATCAGTGAGGTTCAATGAACAGTTCTATCGGTGATGTTCAGTGAACATTCTATCGGTGAGGTTCAGTGAACAGTTCAGTCGGTGTGGTTTAGTGAATAGTTCTATTCGTGAGGTTCATTGAACAGTTCTATCGGTGAGGTTGAGTGAACAGTTATATGGTTGATGTTTTGTAAACAGTTATATCGGTGAGGTTGAGTGAACAGTTCTATCAGTGAGGTTCAATAAAGAGTTATATCGGTGAGGTTCAGTGAACAGTTCTATCAGTGAGGATCGGTGAACAGTTCTATCGGTGAGGTTGTGTGAACAGTTCTATCGGTGAGGATATGTGAATAGTTCTATCAGTGAGGTTCAATGAACAGTTCAATCAGTGAGGTTTTTTGAAAAGTTCTATCGGTGAGGTTTAGTGAACAGTTCTATCGGTGAGGTTCATTGAACAGTTCTATCGGTGAGGTTTTGTGAACAGTTCTATCGTTGTGGTTTAGAGAATAGTTCTATCGGTGAGGTTTTGGGAACAATATTTCCAGAGCAATGAGCTCTATCGGAAACTTCTATTGGTAACCTCTAACGGTAGGTGCATAGTAATGGTAGGTGTATAGTAACGGTAGGTGTACAGTGTTTCCAGAATGGTGATGTCTATCGGTAACCTCTACCCGTAAACTCTAACGGTAGGTGCATAGTAACAGTATGTGTACAGTAACGGTAGGTGTACAATATTTCTAGAACGGTAAGGTCTATCGGTAATCTCTACTGGTAACCTCTAATGGTAGGTGTACAGTATTGGTAGGTGTATAGTAACGGTAGGTGTACAGTGTTTCCAGCTTCCTACAAATTTTCTCATGGGACCTTTCCTTTGACATAAAATACATTTAAAGCCTTATTTTAATGACTCTTAAGGCTGATTCACAGGGCATAATTCCTATATTAATTGTTTCAATGGCTCAGGATGTTTTTACTTGGTCAAACCACATGGTTTAATGTAATCCTTTTTTAATGGGAAATTAAGCATATCTTAAACTGTCTCCCCACTAAATATTCCAACGGGACAACATATCTTCCTCTCTTGTTCTTCCAATTTTTTCTCTGTTATGAGATGCTAGAACCTTTCAATCCTTCCCATAAGAGTTTCATAATCAAAAATTACCCCTCGGATTTGTTCCGCTCTATTTTGATGCAAACAAATTGTATCGATCTATCATCAATATAAGGAATGTTTTATCGTCGTTACTTTTGGGACTATCTATAATGTTTCTCCTTTCCATATTAAATCGTGAAATTTCCATGCTTCTAATGGGAATTTTCCTGGTGTATGGTTGGTCCTGTCGTACTGTGGCATCATCGGGTGGATGCAGTTGTCGCGAGAGGAGGATCGTGACCCGTTGTGTGGATAAAGAATGTGGGGAACTGTTTGAGGTAGGGGATTCATTTCTTCTCTTTATTTTAAGTGAAACTGTATACATAGCATGTTTTATCCCACTGGATGAAAATGGAATTGAAATAATACATATTTGAACTGGATAAATAAATTGATATCTATCATATGTTATTCCATATTATTTTTTCTATATTTTGTGATATTTATTCTTGTTCTTGAAGGAAATCGGTAAAGAACTTAAACTAGGATTAATATATAATTATTTGTCTAAATATAATAAGGCATGTAAACGAATCTGCTTCTTGTTGTAATTTTTATGTTAATCAAATTGGTGCAGTAAGCATGTTCATTTACATGTGATTGCTTATAGTTAGGTTTCCCTAATTTAGAACCAACAAATAATAATTCTGTTAATCCAATATGGATTAAAGAACTGTTGGTTGTTAAAAGATAATTGCTTTCAGGGTTCTGAGTTACCCTCTTGTTTATTTAAGGGACAAGATCCCAATTGTGAAGATGTTTGTTTTACTGCTTCTTGTGTTTTGATGTGATCTTGGATGGTTTTGGTAATATTTGGAGGCATGGAGGCCTTTTTGGTTGTGGCAGCAGATGATGCCTAGAGTGGCAAGATGTATCGGTTTATGCATGTGGGTGTCAGGGAGGACACCAGGGATGATGGAATAGAATGGATGTGATTGTTGGATGGTTGTTATTTCACTGGTTGTTTATCTTCTTTACATTTCCCCACTACTCAGGGCAGTGAGTCTTACATACCCCTCTTATACAATAGGAGAAGAAATGTGGGGTATGCCATGTGGATTCTGTGTTTCGCTTCTCAAGGAAGGAAGGGTATATGCTCTTTCTATAAGCCTCAAAGAATCGACGGGTAGTACATCTACTCACCGTGTTGATCCCCCTTGTTTTTAGTAGCATATAATGCTTTTATAGAATTCCTGGGAATGTGGGAAATTTTTTCTATAATGATTAATTGAATAAATGGTGTTAACCCACGAGGATAGATTTGGTGGAACATAATGATGAGGTTGTTTTTTTAAGGAACATTGGGCTTTGGTTGTGATTCTAATGAATTTAATATGGAATTTTTCATGTTTGATTAATGTTTAAAGAATTAATTAACATACAGTGGAACTAATAAATAGGGAATGAAGTAATCTCATAAATCTCATTAAATTGTTGTGTGCTTATATAATACATGGTCTTAGAAGTAACAACCCAGAGTCTAAGAGACATTACCTGAAGTTGTGTCTAAGAATAGATTATTCCAATAGTGTGGTTATGAGTTATAATATATTCTATACTTTTTGTGTTTCTATATGCTACTCCACCCTATCATTAAGGGAAACTGACACCCAGGGGATTATGTTCCATGGGTGGTGTTTTACCAAATATTCTGTTTTGAGGATGGATGGCTTAGTACCCCCTTTGGTCATGCTCCCTTCTCTTAGTAGTAACTTGGCCTGGCAGGCACATTGGTTAGTTTTCCCCATATATTTTTGTAGAGGGTTGTAATGGATTGTGGTTATTCACACACATATATTCATGAAATAGTTTTCTATAGACTACTATAGGTGTAACAAGTAAAGGTTGTGGTGGATTGAGGATCCTTACTCTGTGTATGGGTTGTGATGGCTTGATGTATAATACCCGACATATGATACACATTATTTGAGATCTGGTGGCTACTGGAAACTGCTTGGTTACTTTGGTGTGTGGACATGGTGGTTTTGTTGCGTGAGGTGCATATTGTGGTGCTTCCCCCATGTGTATGTTGGCAATCCTTTTTAGAGAGATATGCTTAGGACGTGCGATACTGGGGCAAAGCGGCAGAACAGGGGGATGTAGTAGCGGGGTACCCTTGATATTATTTATTATATGATATATTTTTTTATGCGTTACTTGGTAAGAGTAACCATGGTGAGGCTGGTAACTTATTATACCTGTTTTGGTGAAAAATTATTTTCACTTGTTGTTCATTGTGCTTTAGAATGATTTATTTACATTTTCGTTCGAATCCTCATGGAGGATCCTACTGAGTGTACTGTTATACTCACCCTATGTATATATAAACTGTTTTTCATGGAACCTGGAGAATGTTGGAGATTAGGATGGTGTTTACTAGCTTGTGGTTGCAGAAGCTGTTCGGGCTTGTGTTTGCTGCTGTTTTTACTTTCTTTTGGGTACTTGTAGCTTTTTCCCTTTCATTTGTAGTAATTTTTCATGGCTTTACATATGTGCACTTGGGATTCATTTATATTTCAATTCTGAGGTGAGGTTGGTTTGTGTCTATCATATCTCTCTCTTCTGCATGTGTTCTCTTAGAGTGTAATGCCTCCCATTTGTGAGTTTATTATACACTTTATGCTAGTCGCCAACCCGGGGCCAGCTGGAGGCAGGGCTCGGGGGTCATTATCTCCCTTATCACATTTCTGACCCAGGAGGGGTACACTTTGTGGGGAGGGGGTCGTGACAATGATCTTGAGTAGGAATATGTAATTTATTCCCTAATGTTTTTGATAATGTAGTAGATGTATTGAGCAGTAAAAATCATAGAGTGTCATCGTAATTGAGGATTTATATGGATCTTATCATTATGGATTTAGTAAATATGGATGTGTGAATTATTAATTAATTAAAAACATCACTCTACTTTAAAATGACCATGAAAAATGTTTATTAGAGAAGGTAAAAGTTTCTCAATCTAATGTTGGTAACATTCAAAAATAAATTAATTCTATGAATCATGGTATATGCGTTGAATTCATTTTTGAATATTATTTTCTAATCTTTGGAATTAGTTTATGTATTTGAAATATTCATGGGATACAAATTTAGTTGTTGGATGATGCTCATACACCAAACATCTTTATGCACCATGGTAGAACAATGATGTATAATGATTTTAAAGAACATTCTTTTGGGATAAAATGATCTTGTAAATTTATTATTATGTGTCTATATTTTTTTTAAAAAAAAAGTAAATTATATATATCATCATCCGAGTGCACGCATGTTTCCTTATCCTATTAACATATGGAAACTGGATAAAATTTATATGGGCTTTTTCACTACACAACTTAAGACTCCTTAAAAAGAATCATTAAATATTGGTTATCATTGTTCTTATAATAATATTATCACATTTCATGACAATATGATATAATTTTCCTATTGAGTTCCTAAAAATGATATATATTAATGTAGTCATAATACTTCATGAAGTATCACTTTTTATTGTGTCTAATCATGATATTCATTTTACATCAAAATTATAAAAGTGACTTCAAAAGGATCTTAATATCAATCTTAATTCAATAACTACCAACCATCCCCATATGGGTTGACAGACTAAATGGGCTATTAAAATAATGGAATACATGTTGAGGTAATTATCAAATTACATTCCTGGAATATGAGAGGTTTGTTTACGTATTGTTGTGTTTTTATATAATAATTGGTTCCACTTGTTTATTCAAAAGGCCACTTATAAAGAATTATTTTGAAAGAATTTTCATACTAAAAATCTTGTGATTTTATTTGTGAGAGTAAACTTTTACAAAAAATTCATTTTGAATGGAATACACTAAATTTAAAGACTATTAAACTCATATTAAAATATCTCAAAATTGGAAAAATTGTTTTGTTGAAAATTGGAGGATGGATTTTTAATTCCAAGTTGGAGGATAGGATTTCTTGAATGTATTCCATCAATGGTTGTTTAAGATTCATTAATAATGGTATACTAATCCCCTGATGCATCATACCCTTTAAAATTAATGAATAAATATAATTTTTCCTCATCATTTGGAAATCGTACCATCTCATTCAAAAATAAATGATGTTTTCCATATATCGTTCTTAAGGATGTATATAATAGACCCAACATATGTGATAACCACTAATGTTATAGAATTAAAAGTTTATATATAATACAGTGAAAAACTCATAGAGATTCATGATACTATATAGTGAGCATTGAGGAATGTGATTAATTTTTTGGTAAAGATTGTTGAGACAATTCATAAAATGAAGGAACCAACATGGGAACCAGAAGATATTATTTATAAGTAAAAAACAGATTTATTGATAATGTAATATCTATAACATTTAAAGGGTGAAATTTTTGTAGAATTAACTAATATTACTACCTGATACATTCTAACTTATTGTTTATGTTACTTCAATATCTTCGATAACGTGGCATTCATGCAACAACAGGTCTGAAAAATATCATAAAATATTAAAATATTATATGCACATAACATTATTACCTATCCATTAAATTAGATGGTATGAATATGGCATACTAAAGTATAAAATATATATTGTTGAAATATTCATAGCTTATATTTGGAAGATAAATAAAAAATATTATTCATTTTAATGTAAATGAACAGATTTTTTAAATAAATGTAATTTTTCAAAGAAAATGATTTCATCAATTCTTGAGAATTTATGATAAAATTAATTATTGACACATTTTTAAAATTTAATTTATTATATAAACATCATTTTTAGATTAGAATATTTAAATTATCTTATGAGTATTTTTTGGTGTTTTTTCTGAAAAGTTTTAATTTTTGATGAATAGTAAAACATAAATATTTTAATTGAAAATTATGTTTTTTTAAAGGAAATAATTATTTAAATTATATTTTAAATTTAATTTATAGAAAAATTAGATATATTACATTATATTCAATACAATTTAAATCAGCAGAATATATTTCATGTTACATTTTGATAATAAAACATTCTATACTAATGAAAATGTTTTTTTTGAAACCAAAATGTTCTTATCCTTTACATGTATAATATTAAATTTAATTCTATAAATTACTCAACCTAAATACACTCTGAAACTATTACAGTACCCAAATATCCAGATACTCAAAAGCATGTTCTTGGCCCCCATGGGATGATAATAACACATGTGAATAAAACCCCTACCATAGGAAATTATTTCTAGAAACTCAAAATTACAACATGGAATATATGAATATATAACAGTGCTAAATAATGAAATAGAAAATTATATTCCATAACTAAATTATGACTTTGGAATGTAAATAACCCAAAGTATTCATAAAACTCCTTGATTCAAGTCAACTAATTAAATGATTACAATAATAGTAAACCAGCTACCCCGTGTGATTTTGTGGGAAGAATACCACTATCTCACTACCAACTAATCAGACATAAATGAATGAATCCAAACCACCTCATTGTGGAAAATTTACATTCCCTACATCAAAATACATTCAATAGTCAATGAACTAGAGAAGAGGGTGGGTATGGTGTTCACTAATAGGCTATTTAGGATTCCACCCAAGACTTCCGTAAGAAGTCTCTGTCTAATAATTTTACCATGTTATACTTTAAGAAAAACAATGATTGATAAATATTTTAGGGTTTTTATATCAAAATCATTGAAAATAATTAATTTTCCCATTCCACATTTCAAAAAATGTTAGGTAAAAATGATTCAAAGATTTACATATATATCAATTCATGAAAATCCAGTCAATGCATGCATTATATATCATATAGAATCTAATAAAAATAAGAATTATTTGTGATATAAACATAAATAGAAAAACATGTTTGGATAGAAAACTAATCATACCATAATCAATTACTAGTTCAAAATCAAGTCCTTAAAAATGACTATATTTAAGAGAAACGCCCTATGAGTGAATCCTATTATATTTTAAATAACAAATCACAATAAACGTGGCTAGGGGATAGAGAAACACCCCATTACTGAACCACATGATAATAAATGGACGTTGGGCATAATATACTCTTTTTAACTGAATACACAAGGCTTCCATTATACTATGTTCTCTAAACCATTTAGTCAATCCGATTATTTAATGACCATTTTATAAATCTATTTTATAATGAATTGAAAATAAATATCAATTTAAAAAAGGGAAAATCCATCTATTATCAAAAACACATTTCCACATATAGAAAAGACCATTTATCATTTACCCCATTTTATTTACATTTTAAATTATTAATCCATAACAATGAATTTCACAAAACATAGGCTTAATATAAAACCTCCTAATAAAACCTAGGGTCGCACACACTTGAAATGGAATCATAAATCATGGATGAACACAATAGTGAAACAAAAGTGGTCATAGAAATGATCAATTTCGTCACATAATAAATTTTACAACGATAATGGTTGGAGAAGAATAAAAAAGACTCGGACCTCAGGAATCTCACTCGCGACACTACGAACAATGAAAGGGTTATGTTCTGGTTGAATATAACATGATGGATCTACAAGGGATCATAAATATTAAAAATAATAGATCTACAGACTATTAATCATAATATTGTGGTCCTACCATGATCAATGATAAATAATAATCGGGAAGAATAATCATCTAGATAAACTCACCTTGAACCCAATGTTGATCAATTACAGAAAAAATCATTTTTGAAGGGTTGTAGGTATCCAACATCACACATTTGAGCCTCTTGATCTATATGGAATATTTTATTGCAGAATGGATGGAAGACCAATCTGAAAACACCCTTAAATCCCAAATCACAATTACTACAAAATGTAAAGTCCATTTTCATGTCACGTAATCCATGAAACACATATATTCCAAAAATAAAAATCAAACGTTTATTAAAAACTGTGTTTCACCAGTACAGGTGATGGGAAAATATTCAACGTGTATAGTCATAACACCTTGTAATAGTTCACAACATCATCCAGACACCCATTAAATTTACTATGATAACAATACATGATGTGTAGACCTTTTTCCCTCTACCATCTCACATATTTATAAGGTATCAAATGCATGCTTTCTAATCGATTTACATGGTGTGGATTTCCCTTTCAAGAAGCGAAAATTCCAAGTTAAGCTCAAAATTTTCTAGTACAACACTTTAGTTATCCATACCAAAATATATCCCAGCAAATACTTTAACATATTAATCATGGATATAATTAATTCAAATAAACATATATCTCTAAACTTTTTGTCATTTTCCATGGGTAAATTATATTTTTCCTTGGAAACCACCGATGCACCCAAAATGTGTGAATTATAAAGAAAGAATAGAAATAGCTAAAAGTGGGTAATATGATATAACAAACTCCACACAATAATAATTTCCATCCACGGAAATTCATATTTATGAATTTTGTTTAGAAAATAGGTATGTTCATATCTCCCTCATCCACAAATTGTTCCCCCATGTTTCTGGAGAAGATATTATGACCAATAGAATAGAATTCTCACACAATAATATTACATGAAGGTAAAAAATCTCCATTGGATTGTCAAAAAAATAAATGTAGAACTCCAACTCAATATAATTTGAACATAGAACGTGAGAGGCATCAGGGTAGTATTTCTTGATATGTGATATGTGGAAAATCAACATGAATGATTTTCATTTTTACGATAAATAAAAATTGACATGCAACCATCCCTAGCCACTATGTGACCCCAAAATAGTCCAACAGTCCATATAAAAAACATAACATATTTTACAAGATGACGGTGAACAAACTAAAAGTCTAATTTGATGGAAACCTAATTAACTATGGAAAATTTCAATGTAAATGATCAATCATGTCATCTACATGAAGAAGCGTGTACTTTTTTATAACTGATACTCACTATAACATATGATAGTCCATAGAAAATAGAATTGTAAAATATTTGTTCTTGATAATGAGAATTGTTTCTCCTAATGGTGTGATACAATGGTGAACCAAACCATTAACCATCATATCATCCAATTGAATATTGAGATCTTTTATATTCCTTGGTATCATAAAATAATATCAAATGGAATTTAGCTACATAACTATAATAAGTTAAATAAAAAACATATACCTCCCGATATACTTTTAGACTATATAAATCATTTTAAAGATGACACTAATATAAAAAATGATAGTTTAAAGATTAATATTAGATGAAATTTCGTTACGATGAACTCTAACATCAGACAAAAAACATTTAAACATTGGGTTGAAAGGTATTAAATGATCATACCTTGGATCCCCGTCTCTCATAAACAAATGATAGCTCACGTCATCTACAATAAAATATACACACTGATGAAGAAAATAAAACTGAACACAAGGGGAAGAAATCCACTATATCTAGATTATTTTGTCAAAAAAATCCATATCACGAATGATAAAATCTTAGAGAAACATCCCATAATCTATAAATTGGGATCAAGGAGGACAGTGGAACACATTTTCTTTCTTCTCCAAATAGGTTTCTCTAACTCCATAACAAAGAACATAATATCACTTTATTTTTTATGAATATCATCAAAATATCCTGATATAAAAAAATATGAAGCACTAGTATCAACTAAAGAAATCACTAATAATGATACCATAATGATGGTACCTCTAACTATGATAGGACCCACATCATCCTATACTATAAATTTATCAAATGTGTGATGGTTCTTCACTATTTTTTCCTATTTATGGAGCCCTATAGTGTTTGAAACAAATGAATATTTCTTAGAAGCCTTTTTTGTTGACAATACTTGCCTATATTGAGGAAAAGACATAGCTTCACCGAAATTATGTGGATGAGAAAAACATCAAAAACTTTAAATCTTATTCAATGGTTATTGAATTGAACACCTGGCATGTTTGACCTAGTGGCACCAATACAAATTAAGGTCAATTCATATAGATATAACTAAATTTTAATAGGATGTTGGTTATGGAGAACCACCTCCAGCACACATGTGCTGATCTTTCAACATCCTCCTCATTCCCTAAAGAGAAATGACATTTCCACTGATTGGAAAATATGGGGAAGAATAAAAAACCATATCATATATATTCATATTTATCATCATTTACATAGAAACTATCTCTAAATATATTGAAATAATCATCATAAATACCTATAATGTGATATTTGATTACAAACCCTGAATATACTTCTATATTCTCATCTAGTTAATATGTACCACCTCTTGAAAAACTTATTCATTCAAAACAAACTAATTAGTGTATAATGACCCTTAACTCTATCCATACTATGGGTAGAAAAACTACCTAGAATATTTCTTCATTATTGGAACAATATAAATCTTCATGAAAGAGAGTGTATTGAAACCATTCATGTCATATCCCACCAACTTATCTTTATATACCATGGAATCCCAGAATCTATTTTTGCGACCCTAAAATTTGATCATCACACACTTCACCTTGATACACGCAGGTTTATCAATGATCAAAAAGATATAATTGATATTTTCTAGTCATAATTCTTCCTCTGGGGGTTTATTCTTATAATTAATGGAATGTGGGATCCCACACAAGAAATCCCATGATTGAACCCTTTCTTTTCCATCTCTTGGTTTTTGTTGGAAAAACAAATTATGTGTCTATAGTACATTATAATAAATGGAACAAACTAATTCCATGATAAACATGATATTTTTTTATCGAATTTTAGATTCCTTTGAGTAGCATCTGATGCACCATCTCATGGAACCCGTATAAGACTTCTCATAAGAATATTTATGCACGCCGAAATAGGTGAAACAATTAAAAACACAATAATCACAATATAAACCAAAATGACCTAATGTAAACATTGATTAAGATTATTAACTAAAAAAAGGAGACACACAAAGAAAAATAACATTGTAAAATTAGTCTTTTAATGTTATGAAATGTCTAGGAACTATTCACAACATACCTTTCATGTTCCATGGATCGTATCTCCATTCTATAAAAAAATACCAAGAAAATTCATCTAAAGGAAACCCCCTATAATACCATTGTTTCATAGCCTGGCATGGATGACCTATTGACCTAGGAACTAAACAAAAAGGTAGAAATACTCAAAGGGAGTTCCATACCTCCATGGGTTGGCGACTAGCACCTATGCATCAATCAACTACCAGAGGGAATGGTTTCCCCCAATACAAAGAAACAACATAGTATATATATATATAATATAGTGAAAAATTATAGGAGATAAATGTATTTCATACATAAAAGTATAAATTTCATATTATATTACATAAAGAAGAAAGAAAATGATAATGTTAAAGTCTAATCATCGATGTAAAAGAGAATGTGGAAACAAAATAATACATGTGATACCATGGTAAAATTCCAAAAATATGACACCCATCTATAGTGAAACAATTGAGAGGAACCCTACCACCAAAATAAAACACAGTTCATATCCATACATTGAATGAAAAAATTTATAAACACTTCAAAAGTGTTGCATTGGTTTTGAGTTGACATGGTTAGTGGGATCCCACCCATGACTTTCATAACAACTCTATGTTCAATGATCATAACATAATGAGCATTAAAAAAATAGATGAAATATAATTTATTTTTTTTATATCAAATCTATATAAAAGTATTTAATTTAAATATTTCCATATTTCTAATAGATTACTGTTAAAACAACATCAAATAATATCAAAAATACCATATCAATCAGATAAAATCAGATGATTAATTATATATCCTATAAAATCCAATTCAAATCATAATAAAACTTAACATTATGATAAATATCACTATATGATAGGATATAAGAGTAATCATACCACAATCAATGAATAGTTCCCAATCATGCCCTCAAAACACAGACATAAATAAGAGAGTTACACCCCATTACTAAAACCCCCTATTTATGTAAATATCAAATCCATAGAACAAAAATACTATGGAATAGAAGAACATCCCATTAATAAATCAACAATAATATATGTATCATGTCCCTAAGCTACACCTTCAACCTTAGTACCCAAGGAATCCCATGTGCCTCATTTTCTATACCATTGTATAGAAACAATTATTTGATAACAAAATCAAAAAATCATTTCAAAATGATTAGAAACTAACATTTCATTTAACAAATCAAGTGGAAAATCATATTTTATAAAAAAAGGCAATTCTATACACACACAAATCCATAAATAAATAATTATAATTAATTAATAAAATAATTTTAAAAACAGTAACAACAAAATAATTCATAACTACAAATATATGGATCTACATACCTTAATATCATCATATCACACTCCGGTGAAAGAATTCAAAAATAAGGAAGAACACAATGATGAAAACAGAGGACATATAAAATTATATTTATATATTTGAATCAATTATACATGAATAATGGTTGGTAAATGGGAATAATGAATGATATATCATGAAAATCACATTACACACCACAACCATTTAATGTGTTAGACAATAGTTTGACAACACATGATAGATCTAAAATATTTCAATATGAATACACATGATTAGTCAATCAAACAATAAGCGTAGTTTTGTAGTGATGATAGGATCGAAGCCAAAGGATAATTAAGAGTAATACTCACCTTGATAGACACAGAACCAGTGCAAAAATAATCAATTGATAGGTGAAATGATTTTACATGTTATAGGTCTGTATAATATCTCATCAGAGCATATTGTTCAATAATAGAGTAACTGAGGCTAAATTAATCATATACCAGTGGTGAATTATCCTAAAATAACAACTCATGATAATTACATAGCTTATAAAACCTTTTCAAATCTTTTAGTCCACAAAACCCATATATTCCTAAAATCCCATAACATAGTTATTAAAAACCCATTTTCACCATTACTGGCCAAGAAATATATATTCACAGCATGTAACCATCACCCTATATACTATTTCACAACATCTTCCTTGTACCCATTAACCATAATGTAAACCTGATACATATGGATTAAATTTATCAAAAATTATACTGGTTCAAGGAGGGTTCTTGGGGCCAATAAAAAATTATTATTCCATTTTAATTGGAATTTATATTTCCTAAAGATAGTGAAAAAATAGATTCATCTCAAAAAATTCCAAAAATAACTCTTAAATTATCCAAATGCTTTCATATTTCAATAAAACCTGTAATAAATTTATAACCATACTCTATAAATTCAAAAAAAAAACATTAGTCCAATTTTTTTTTTTTAATTTTCCCATAAAATTCCTTCTGTCAATGAAAACAGCAACGCTCCCCAAAATAATAAGGGAAATGTAAATTGAGATCACAAATACTAGAAAGTGGGTAACATGGTATTATATAATATTTCACATCTATGAATTGAATATAGAAAAAGGAATCTATATTTTGAAATTTTCATAATTTTTATTAAATAATATGGTCAACATAAATTTTGGCCATTTTGAAAAAAAATATGAAAAATTAAGTACAATAGTTATTGTAAAAACAAATTTATAAGGGGTTAAACAGAGAATATAAGGTTAAAAATGAACAACAAACTTCCCTAAAACCACATTTTGACATATTTATAACATAAATCCTCTAGAATTTATTATTTTCTATTTTGGATGATTTTGGATAGATAAGAACATGAGTTAAATTTAATCTTATCAAAAAAAAATCCATGTGTTCCCACTACCCCTTATAAAACAATACCACATCTCCTACCTACAATATAAATCCAAATCAGTTTACATATTCCATTCCATTCACAATACACTTATATACGACCCTACTAACATTTTGGATCACTTAATTTCTTTATAAATCAAGCATTGTATTGTTATGTTGAAAACATAATGATATTACACAGATAATTTGCAACGTTCTTATCCAATAATTTTCATTATATTACTTCTTCCACCGACATCATATCATAATAAATAATGAAATTAATCTAAAACAATATATAATATTTAGTAATATGTATTTATGTAAATTTTGTAACATTTATCCATCCCCTCATCCATCACAATGGAAGCTATTTTATTTGTTTGGGGTATGATGGACTACATACTCACAAAGACACATAATTTGTTAATAGTCACTACTCTTCAAGGATGGATATAATGATGGATTTCACACATGAATATTATTTTAATGAAATTTATATACTTATTTAAATATAATATCACATCTACATTCTCACAAACCATACAATTTAAAATATGATAATGTCACTCAACAATATGTCTAACTACCACCTCACGAAGTGATGTGGTTTGTTTACCACATATTATTTAAATGGAATTTAATAAAAGTAAATATTAATAATATATTTCATAAATATGAAATAATATAAACCTTATAAAATTAATACAATATACACTGCATTATCTATCCTCTCATAAAGGGAGACACTCATGCATAGATACAACATACTATTCCAAGAATTGATGTGACTCATTTTCCAATAACAACATTCAATAATGGGTTTAATAATGTGTAAATTTAGTATATATTATATTCAGAAAATTAAGATCATTTAGGAGATGAATTATATATGTCATATCTATATCAAATAAAATATTCATGATAAAACCCACATGAGAAACATAACATATTAACAATAAAAGAATAATGATATAGAAATATAACTAACAATTGGGAAGTAAAAAAACAAACATAGGACCATATATGATATTATAAATATTAAAATTGTTATGTAATGAATTATTAATAGGACTAAATCTATTAAAAATGAAGCTAATAAATTTTCAACTATTAGAAATCTAGTGGTATGGGTCTTCATCTATATATCTGATCAATAGAGAAAACATTATTATTGTGCCCCTAATTTTTTTGTATGGTTTATGTAATTCACATTTTACATTTAATATCAGGAATAATTAATAGATAATGTTATTTTCTATTTCAAATTTATTTTTTTATCTGAGGTTATTTTACTTGAATGTTACCATGTGGCATGGGATTTGGTCTCAATTTCCATTTTATTGAGACATATTTGTTAATTCTAGCATTTTCTCATTAAGGTGGTGTATATAAAACCCTTTTTATTTTTCTATACTGAATACCTATTTATTATTGGTTATTAATGATTCATTTAATTTTTTTATTTAATGTTATAAAGTTTAACAAATAATAAATAGGTAAATATTATTGTACATTCTCACGTTATATTTTGATTGTTAACATTCTGCTAAAATAATAAAATTATTTTGATATTTATTCAATGGAACTACATTTCTCTAAAATATTAATATACTATATATAATGGATTTTATTATTTATTAAACAATATACCATTTTTATATATGGTATTTTCATTGAACATTATATTATTAATTGGGGAGAGTTTTTTAAATATGTATCATTCAAACGATTCCAAAATTTTACAATAAGGAATTTTGATTCATTAATTAAATTGATTACATATTATATGAAGAAATACTTGTATAGGATTTAATAGGTGTGTTCATATTATATATATCCCTATAATGCATCGATATTTCTCAGGAGAAAAATATTTTGGCCAAATCAGATTGAGTTTTTCCTGATTGTTATAACCTTTCATGAGAAAGTGCTTGACAATAGAGTTATTCATGATGCATGAGATAATGACATCCAATAATTAAAAATTTACATTATTCAGAATGTTTTCATTATTATTATACAATATATTTTCTATATTATATTATCTATAGTTTTATTTCACTATATTTTTACTGATAAAATGGGATTTGTTTTATGATATTAGAAGGCCCCAGCCTGAAAACATTACATAATCTTGAAATTAGTTAATAATTCACATTGAGGATCTTTTTAGGTTTATATTTCTATTGAATTGGGTCATAAGTATTAAATTAAATATCAAAACTAACAATATAGACACTTCTACTCTATCCAAATTTCTCACAATAATAAAACTCCTTAAATAAATCAATAGTTCATTTCCTGATATAAATTTACTTGAATTATTCCGTTATCCTACCCATAATTATACCTAATGAAAATCATTTCAAAAACATGGGATGAGAAAAAAAAGCTCAGTAAAGGTTATAAAATATGTAAAGAAAATATTCTTCTATCAGTAAGTACAAATCAATGAAATCATACATTTTAATGTTTTACATTCCACACAAGACCATAAGATTCATAAATAACACATGGAAATCATAAATCATAAAGGTAACTGGTCGAATCCTTATCATACATACATTGTACCTTTCAAAAATACATAGAGAGTTATGTTTGGAATGCGCATCACAATATATTCCTTAAAACATTTTGGAGAAACATTAACGTTTACCTTTGGCATGTTTCCCAATGCATTGAAGAGCTATCTCGAGCACACCCTCCCTAGGATTATCACGGAACAACCCATATATGTAAACAATTACTAATAACCATAACATAATCATAACACATAAAATAAGTATAAAGGAGAGATAAAATTTCCACATTATAATCACAAGATATCATTTCAAGATATTGGTATAATAAATTCATATAAACATTAAAATGATGAGTTTTAAATCAATGTCTTCAAAACCAAATTGAATATTTTGAAATGAATTTACACTTTAAATCCATCATGTACAGATAAATAAATCCGTAAAATAATTTCTAAAACATTGAAATGAAAGAGAATTATTTATAATATTAAATCATTAAGACATTTAAAATGATGTTTTAGTTAAATAATCCCTTACTACTTGAGAAAGAGTTGAATAAAATCATTACAAAATAACATCAAAGGAAACTATAAATATCATGAGAATATATAAATTCATGTTATAAAATTTCAAAAGGGTTTTATATAAACCATATATGATAATAAATGTTCACAATATCAAGATATGTTTAATGAAATTAGATTAATATAAAGTCCCTTAGAAAGATTGTATCATTAGATTAAGGATAAATCACTGACATAATTATGTGTGAAAAATATAAATACATGAAATATAAGTGGATATTATGTGTAAAACAATCACATGACATTTAATCATATTCATTGCATGACACAATGAAAATGTATATGTTTAACCAAATGAATTAAAATTCGGTTAAGAAGTTCCCTTACAAAAAATCGACAACCAAACAACATCACATTAAATTTTAGAAAATGAGTTGATGAGTGAAAAAATGGTCCCTTATCACATGGACATAAAATGGATAGAAATAATGATATATAAGAACATAGACCAACATTCGAAAATTTAAATTACAAGACATAACATTAAAGAAGTCTTTGGCTAAAAGTGGATAGTAAAAGGTTCGCTTACAAAGATCATTTTGTAAATAAAATATATTGATTATGTTTATTCATTATAATTATATATAATGTACTTATAAATACTAAACATGAAATCAATAGTTATTTCCCACATAATCGTAGCAGGACATAACAAATAATTAGATGATTAACCAAATGAATGCTAATTGGGTTAATAAGTTCCCTTACCTCGTGTCTGCCATGACTTTTTCATCCTTTGATATAATAAAAATGAAAATAAATTTAATTTATACTTTCTTAATAACCTTTTTAATGTTTATTATTCTTTTTAAATGACTTATTAAATTGTAATAAACATTATATAATCATTTCAGTTAATAATTGTTGTTTTGTTGATATTTTTTACCTGAGTAAAAAATGAACTTATAATTACAAGCTTTCCATGTGGTCAAAATTACATTATCTATAGAAAGATATTCATGATTGATATATCATATATATCATGTGTATTTATGTATCTATAACAGTACATAACATTTGGAGATAAGAAATGAAATGCAATGTTCATGGAGACAGTAAGCCGTATGTACGCATTACGCTACTTTAATTTCAAATTTGTATTTAACAGAATCAAAACATGACTATAAATACCTATATTTTAACTCATTTATAATAGAATATATTATTTCATTACCACCATCCTTCATACATTCCATGTATGGAATTAACGAGTCATATCACATTGAAGGGGCGGTAGTTCGTACTTCCCCAAATGAAATTGTCGTATGTACCCATTATGGAACCCATAAATGTTTGATATAAATGAAAAATAAAGAAGCATAGAGACACAATAAATTTATTATTTATCACATATAAATACATCTCCATCATAATTTCCACCATGAGAGGTGTTTGGAGATAATTAAACAATCATCGTTTCGTGAGGCAGTAGTTCACCGTCCAGAGAAATAGTATGTTCGTATCCATTAAATAGATATGCGAGGAAGTGTAGTTTTAATCCTTATAATTAAAAAAACCTAGTATATTTAGGATAATTGTGTTTTTATGAAAAAAATGAATAATAAGATAATTGGTAACGGATAAGGAAAAAAAATAAAATAAAATGATAGATGACGTTAACTTTAAATCACGTATCTCTATTTGTTTTGAACCAAAAGGCTTTACTAAATTGTCTTTTGTACAACATAAGTATTATAGGTGTAATAGAGGGACTTTAGGAGATTATTAGATTATAGGTTGGATGATCCACAGGGGGTTGAGTGGTGTGATTAATGGGTTATAGTAGATGCCCTTTATAAGGGGGGGAGGGGCTATTCCCGAATGTTTGAAAATTTTATTTTATTATAAACTGAATTTAAATTATAAAAGGTCTCCAACTCATTTAATTATAATATAATGTGTTTATTGTTGTAAATAAACTCATAGAATATATTTTAGACATTTTTAGGGTAGAAGATTAAGCTTATCATTTAGATTTATCCTTAAGCTAACTATTTTAACTTTTACCATGTCCTCTAGTAATTTTACACTATATGGTTAATATATCTTCTATAAATTGACAAGAGACACAAAAATGGATAATTAATGATATTAATAACATCATATATGTTATTTTTAATAATATTAGATTTTTAGGATTATTTTATCATTTTATAAAATAGTATTCATTTTTAAAACCCATTTATGTCCATTTATAAACTATTCATCTCATGAAATTTAAAAAAATCAATAACAACAAGATTCTTTCAAAAAACCTACATTAATTCAAATATAAAAAGTTATAATGATCCCTTAAATTCTTGTATTGCATAAAAAGTTTCAAAATAAATTTATATTAATATTTATAATATCGTTTATTTAGAACATTCATTAATGAGGTAATCAACAAATCATCATTGTGACATAAATAAATTTACTTATCGGAATTCTAAAAATTATTAAAAAAAATACCTAGATGTTGGAAATATATTTATCATTCTAATTACTTTTTATAGTCAAATATATCAATTATATAGGACATTAGAAAAAAAATTTACAATGAGATGTATGTTTATGTTACATTTTCCTTTACTTTAAATTAATTTTTATAAAGTGTCATTTTCACATTCAAGTTGCTCCATGGGGTCACAAAATCGACCAAGGATTCCCATGGTCACATATGTTTCATATAATATCTTTATGAAACGTGTTAATTTAATTCAATATTATAATTATATTACTTTTTTACCATTATATACTAGATTTACCCTTTAACTATGGTAAATAAAATATTTACTGAATTTACGATTCATAATGTCTAAAAACAAAAGATACCTATTTAAAAAATTTGGTACTCCAGATTCCAAACATGGAATCCATTGTTCCAAATTCAAAACATAGGTTTTGCAAAAATTAATTTAAAATTAATTCAAGTTGTCAAAACCAAAAGCGTGTTTTTAAGAAATAATAACTATTAAAAGATTAAAACTTTTTATGTCTAATTTCAATATTAAATTACATAAAATGACCACCATTGGATTAAATAGTAAACATATAATCTAATTAAACTTAAAAACCAATTAAATTCTTAATATAACCAAATAAATAAATTATATTAAAAGGCAGTTTTGAAATAAAATGCAGTATTTTTCAATATTCCTTAAAAAAATGAACTTTATCAGAAAAATAATAAAATTTTATTCAAAGTAAATTTTAATGTCCCACTTCTAATGAGGAAGTTTAATTTTTAAAATTCAACATGTAATATTGAAAAATACTATATTTAAAAATGGTTCTCTAGCAAATGACAGTGAATCGACCTTTTAAAGAATATTAGAGTATTTCATGATTAAATTCAGATTCATTATTATTTTAAGCATCTAAATTTTATTAGACAAAATTAAAAACATTTAACAAACATGTTTAATTATATTTTAGTTATATCTACTCATTTACTCTAATAAACTAGCTAGGAAGCAACTACCATTTAAATAATAGTAATATTATATTATTTTTTAGTATAACTCAATGTTTTGTGCAACGTAAGATTTCAAAGAAACACATTGTTGTGTGTTGAGTATGATATCATACATATAATCCCCATGAAAGAAAAATTAATATTTAATTCAAAAATATTAATAAATATGAAAATTTAATATTCTTTATCTACCTGGGATGTTACAGATATTTACCTATCTATATTGATTATTTCTTATCCAATTATGATAATAAATTTACTAATTGAATGCAATTATTTTTCAATTATTTATCTTACTATATTTGTTTACTAATATTTTATTCATGATATCTTCTTCTCTATGTAACCCTTACTAGGAATTTGAGCTCACCCATATATTATTCCCTTTCAGCATTACTTGAAGAAAAATAATTGGAATGGGTTTAAACATGTCTAATTATTTCCAATTTTATTCTTTTTATTTTCATTTCACAATTTTATATGGGTTTCATATATGTATCTAGATTTCCAAAACGTCTCATGTGAAAAGACCTTCATGATTTTACCCTTCAGTCTATTACAATATAATAATGAAGGCACTAACTCTATGTTAGTGATTTATAGGTCAATATAATGTATATTTTATGGTATATAGGATATCACCCTTTATAATGAAATTGGATTCCACCTTTAATGGTAACCATTTGTCATTTATGTATTTATGTTTTTTATATTCTTATTCATTTATTTTTATATTGATATCGTGCTCTAGTTAGATGGGTCACCATTCCTATGTTATAAATTCATATGAATTAAAAGGTACATTTGGAAAGTCATGTATCTAGGACCTGACCCTGACATCCATTATCAAGATATAAAAGGTGATGTAAAATAATTTGATTAAGAGAATTACTATTAACCATTTCAAGAATTAAATTCTTCATAATTTAATATTGGAACCCATGTAATCGAAATAAAATAATGATTCATCACATGGTACAAGTGGCACACTATTCAAACCTATCATTATTGGTAACTAAGATGTCCACATCATGTTATAAGGGAAAGATGAATTTATATCTTTGAAGAAAAAAATAATTAATCCAATTATTTTCTCCCTGAATGAAAAATTCATATAATTTGGGTACATAATAGTCAAGGAATCATTAACATGCAGTTCCAAATGCAGGTTTAAATATAAATTGGGCATGGAAGATGCATGGAATTTGAATCCACTTGATCCTATAGTGAATCAAGATATGATATCACCCTTACATACCTATAATATGAATAATGAAAATCAATGATAATAATGTAAACAAAAATAGTTAAACAAAACACTTGCATCACCCTATGGTAAAATCAGTATAACTATAATTATAAAACAGTCAAAATTTCTCAACCCATGTAATTTTTATTTCCCTTATAAATGGGGTAGAACATATCTTGAAAATACACAATAAAAAATCCACCACGTTCATTGACACATGTAAAAAAACCAAACCATATGAAAAAATGAAAAAGTTCAATCATACCAACTTATAGAATACAAGAAATGGTCTACTCATGTGTAACTGATCTCTGTTGGCCACAAGGACTTACGAGCACCTCTATATTTTATAAATACATATAAAATATATTGAGGGACTAGTGAGTATCTATAGGGAGAATTTTCCATCATGATAGAATATATTTTATTGGTAATTAATAATGATATAATATAGAAATTTTATTAAATAAAAATTAGAAGAATATATAATCATACAGATAAAAAATAGGTATAAACAAGATTAATATGATAGAAAATGATGATCAAGCTAAAAACTGGTCATATACAATGGATATTGAGGAACTTGCATATAAAAAATTAAAAAAAATTTCCAAAAACAATCTCCTATAGAATCAAAAGAATTCGATTGGTCTACTTCCCCAAAAATCTATCCAATTATAGAAATTAAAGCATCAATATATGTACAATTAGCTTTGTTTATAAAAACATCAATATTGTTGGAACTGAGTTGTCTGGATGACTTTTCTATATTTGTGGAAGAAGAATTTGTCTATTTTTTTATATTTTGGTTTCAGTGTGAATAAATTATTCAAAATTATAAGTATGAATGTTCAGAAAAAATTAATATTGTTCTTAGTCAATCATTCAGATATTTGGAAATAAAATTTTAGGTTTTGGTTTATTATAATGAGAATTGTTTCTGTTGATGTTTTTTTGAATCATAATTGGTCTGAAAATAATGTTTTAATCAACATGAGGAGTTATATGGGAGATTGGATGACTTGATATAGAATATGATGATGATTTTATGTTTTTAGGTTTTAAAAATCATGGGTTAATCAATAATAATAATCCACGATTTATGAAATAATGTCATAAAATATGGGTGGGTTACTCTAAGTGTTTCTAATTATATTGAGGGTTAGTTGGAAATAATGAAGGTGCTTGATGGATGGAGAGTCATTAAACATTCAATTGAATGTAAGATGGTGATAGGATAATACTTATATTCTTAACATAATGGTAAATTCCTGATAACAAAAATGATTTTGTGGATGTATAATGTATGATGTAAATATTTTTTTTTCATAGTTCGTCGGTGTGAGTATCACCAGAAATACAATTTTCTAAATGGAAGTGAATTTTGATGTTTCGAATGTTGAGGTGTTGTTGAAGTACTAATCACCTGATTCATCAAACTATCTACTCTATTAGAATGTCCCATCCAATATAATGAATATATCCATAGGGTCAATTCCCTTTTAAAATAATATGGATGAATGTATTTACTACTATCACCTATCCATTGGGTGTGGTGTGACATAGATCCATTAGAGTAGTTCTGACAATGATCTGTGAAAATATAGTTTAAGTATCCTTATGGAATTGGATGTCAAACATTATCATAGGAATTTTGATTTTCTTGGATTTTTTTGGAATGATGAATTAAATTGGATATAGGACCCTCAATCAGTGTAAGATAAACAAAATTGTCACCCATTTTCATAATAATATATAAAAGTTGGTTTTCATTAATTGGGTCATGAGAAAATTAATTTATGTTTTTTTATTTTTTCATATTATGTCAAGGGAAAAATAAATCAATTTTTTTTCCAAGTGTTCTATGAGTCGTCAGGCTACACAATATGTTGATCCATCATATTGGAGAAGAGACATATTCATATAATGATTTATGAAATCGATAAATAAGAATATTATGTACATCATTGGAAGATAGATTTTAGGTATTTGTAATTATTAACCAAATGATGAAAATAAAATTAGTCATGAATCAATATTAGTGTTATCATGGGGGTTCATTCTATAAAAAGATTTTCATATGGGTTTTTAGAATTCTACATAAGATTCAACGATGTTTATGTGAGAATAGTATCAATTTATATGTTTTTAATGGATTTTCATAATGAATAAGTCTTACTGATGATCTAGGGCATCCTAATGAGAATTATTCAGTCCTGGTATGTTTCTAAAATGGGTCAATAAAATCATAATTAACATCTCTTCCAATCATAATGAAGAAATAAATCAGAATATCAATTTGTATCATACAGAGTAATTATTATTTATTTGGGAGAATTATGATTTTTTTAGAATATTTTAGATGTTCTAAAAAGAATATATAATATTTTAGAATCACATAACAACGAAAATATATAGTACAAATGAATTTTAATTATTATTCTATGGAAATTTAGTTAAGCGGATAATAGTTTCCAATTCCATACCATATCTATTTTGGTTCACTATTAAATAGATGAAAGTACATTTTACTTTCTAACACTCGTATTCTTCTTATGTGAAGATAGATATATAAATTTATAGTTTTTGATAGATAAAACTAGTCTCATAATAGATTTTTACAAATAAATTTTTGTAGATAGAAGAATAAGAATAATGAGTTATATGATCTGACCAATAAATCAGAAAATGGTTTTTGAGGAATGTTTGAAGGGGTTCAGAATTATTTCTTGGGTATCTTTTCTTATCTTTTTTATAAACTGCATATCAGAAAGTGGAATCAAAATGATCAATTATACCGAGTTTTCATACAAATTCCAAATGTGATGTGATGACATGTTGTTATCTAGGAAGATTAAGTATTCTATTTAGAATAATTAAAAAAGTGGATATTGATAAGGTTTCATAGTAACACGTTTTTAACCAACTTGATAAGGGATCTATAATTATTACCCAATCCTAGTTTACATCATTAGTGATAGAAGATTCACATGCACTATTTTATATATCATATTTTATCACAATGTTTAGGGTATATCATACATGTTATTTATATATAATGCTTTTTTCCTAGTGGACTGTGTGCTATTGGATTATTTCCAAAACATACCAATGACATAGTTACTCTTGTTGATATGTGATCCTTTTAAATACTTGTCTTCCTATGAGTGTGTGATTGTTTTATTTTTTATCCAAGTTACCGATCATTAACTTGAGTAAAATGATTTCCAAATTCATATAATAAATAAAATTTAAGGACAATAATAATTCACCCCATCCCCCTCTTACTGACACATTGATCATGTTTGGGCCTTTACAAGTGGTATCAAAGTGAGGGATCCCATTATATACTCACTGAGAAATGTTTTGAAAAATATTTCTAATGAAAAAATGATTTTTATGAATAATAAAGTGATTCTAGTATTTGATGGAAACAACTATCATATCTCAAATCATAGATTTTTTCATAAATTATATCTCTTGGATATAATGATTTAGAAGCTGCTGTATATGTATTTTCTCATCTTGCAAATAATGTGTTTCTATCATTTGTGGACAATAAGAATCATTAGAATTATTAAAATTATAAGAATGTTTTTTTATTTTCACATTATGAAAAGGTTTTTCTATGAGTGAAGGGAACTTCTACTACAAAATGAATTAGGGATATATAAAGAAAACATTATTAATGAATCAAAAAGGTGAATAATAAAAGCCGACAAATATGGAGTCCTAATTATGAGGTTCTCAAAATTTGTTAGTATAATAATTTGCGTAACCTCATTAAAAGGCTAAATAAAATTGTTAGCACCATAATTTATCTATGTGGGAAGATATAATAATCAATTTTTTGGGAATTATCCTTTGAATTATTCCTGATATGGCTGATTCTATTGTTTTATATTCTGGAATTGAATGGTCCTAGAAATCTATTTTTGGATGACCATCATAGTAATATCATTTCTTATGAAATAATAAAAAAGAATATTATGAATGAAACAAGATATGATTGAGAAATGTCCTTCAATGTAGAAATGAAAGGGGAATCTGTGAATATTTTCTAATTAGATGATGATACCAACTCTAAATCTAATAATGAGGATTTTAAATATCATTATTAATTTGAATTATTCTTTTTTAAAATGATAACATATGTAATTTTAATTATTAAGGGAATGTTCCATTAAAATATTTTGATTGTGTAGTAATTGGGCACATTACTCTAAATTCCCCTTACTAAAGAATGATTAAAATAGTTACGAATATAAAAAAATTTCAATAAGATCATAGAAGAAATATCGTGATAAGGAAAAACATTTTCTCATGGGAAAATATTGAAATTCATCTAAATCCAAAAGGATAATATTCTTTTCCAGTGATGATGAATAGGATGATAGGTTAGTCAAAGTCGAAGAGGTCACTGATGTTTTTGGATTAATTATTTTCATTATAACAATTAATAAAGAAGTGTATAGAAGCATTAGTTCTAAATAAGATGATAATTTGTTAGTGTTTCACATAAAATAGAATTAATAATAATGTTATAGAATGATTGATGGCATAGAAAAATAAATAACAATGTCGAAGAAGGAATTTCCTACAACCAATAATAAATAATGTATTCTTAAAGATAAATCAATGTTTTTAGAAGAAACTTATTTTCTAAATAACTCTTAGGAAATGAAAATTTTGGATTGAACAACTTGATGAAATATTTAAGGCAACTAAAGAATAGATGGAATATATTCATCAAAAACATTATAAAGGTGAACATGTAGTTTAATGTACTATGAGCACTATATATGATGTTGATTAATGTGATTAAATGGAAAATCATTAAACGATCTAAAAAATATACATTTGAAGGATTATAATAATATTTAGAATGATCCTATGATGAAAAAACATCGGAAGGTCTTGTATATGTCCATAACAAAAATTATTTTAAATTCGTAAATTTATACAAATTTATAGTGTGAAAAAAATCTACCACTTATGATATCAGTAAAATTATGATGAAATAGGACGTGAATAAGAATATTTCATGTGATGAAAGACTTATTGATGATGAACATAATTAAAATGTGTTTGATATTACATTTCCTGAGAAGAATGTTCATAATTTTGGGCAGTATTAGAGTTATAGTGGAAAGTATTCAATCTATGGATACTGGTGGTATTATGGGGGATATGAGTATACAAAAAATATGTTTTCATTCAATCAAAAACATTAAAATTAATCCAGGAATTATATAAAGAAAACAATTTTGGGGATTTAATCTTATCAATGGATGAAATATAAAAACAATGTTTTAAAGAAGGCATTGAACAAAGGGATGAATGTTGAAAATAGATTAATACCTTTGGAATCTTTTTCAGTTAGTCGTTTAAATCTTGAAAATATTAGAAAATGTTTTCTTCTTTTGTTACTCACATAAAAAACTATTTATAATAATTCAGTGATTCCGTGTGTGAGGAAATAAAATTGGAAAGAACAATATATTGTTCTCTAATCCCCCTAAAAGCTAAAAAATAATAATGACCATGGATCATGGATAGTGGGTGTTATTATCATATTATAGGATATTTTAAATTTTTTAATAAAGGTAATGATTTCAAATAAGTAATAGTTATATGTTTTGATGAAGAATCTCTCAAAAATCAAGGGTGATAGAACAAATATTATTTTTGAAGAAATGTTGAAATCTAAGATATATTTTTCTATTTATGGTTTGAAATAGAACCTATTGAGTTTCATAAAAATAGTGTGTTAAGGGAAAAATGTTGTCTTTATAAGTGTTATTTTTTTGTTAAATTTTATGAATATGGGAATGTTATTACAAGAGGAAAATGGAAAATAGTAATCTCAAATCATGTTTCTTAAGTAAAAAATTCATGTTATATAATAATGATTGATGAAAATTAGTAGTGGAATAAAAGGATGTGACATATGTTTTAGTGAAATGTGAGAATGTTATCAATGTGAGATTGTTTCCATGGTTTTCCTAATATTTCAATAATAATTGATTTGTGTTTCAAATTTTTTAAAAAATGGATGATTGTAAAACTCCATGCATATGAAACTAGATATTTTTTTAACTCAATCCTTGGAAATTATACAATATGATATTTGTGGTCCAATGTGAAAAAACCCTAATTTGGAAATTAGTACATAATTTCATGCATTTTTTATTTTACTCACATTTCATGTGTTTGGTATTTGAATAATAGTCTAGGGGATGTGAATATATCTAAACGTTCTGGAAAGAGTGTTGAGAAGGAATGTTGTTATGCTGTGAATTTTTTGAGAATAGATAATGGGAATTAAAACAATAATGGAATGTTCAAAATTTATCTTGATAGAACTGAAATTAGGTATGCGTTACGTACACCATATAAATGGTGTTTCTAAAAGGATGAATAGAAGTTAGGTTACAATGGGTCGTACTATGTTACTTGAACACTGTGTTTCTCATTAAATTTGTAGGAAGGCTATGTGCAATTCAATTTGTATTCATAATTGATGATTCTATACGAAACAATCCAACATTAATTTATTAGAAATGTTTAATGAAAAAAACTCCATTTTTAATCAATTATGATTTTTTGGGAGTCTCTACATCATAAAGAACAATGATCTCAACCATTAAAACTTTTATCAGAGAGGTGAACATGGAATCATTCATTCCTATGACCTATATATAAATGGATAGAGATTCTTCAACAAAAATATTGGAATATTCAATGACTATTTTTATGATATATTTTTTGAGAAATACATATTTGATACTAAAAAATATAATAAATATGAGGTAGGTTAAGTGGATGAAAGAACAATTATTAGGAAACATGTTAAGGATTCTGACCATTGTGGTAACACCCAACTGGAAGAGTCAAGCTCAGCTATTTCTAGTGATGGGGAAGAGTTTCAGTAATCTCTTCAAATGTTGATGAATGAAGTGGATGTTCAAAACATAATTGTTTATCATCGTCAAAATTATTGAAAAATAATTAAATAAAAAATTATTAAACTAACATCATTATATACAATAGTGGAGAGAAATAGAGTTAGTGAATGTTTTGAGCATTAAGAATGGATTTATTATATGAATAAAGAGTTGGAACAAATTTTGAGGAATGATACTAGGGAACTAATACTTGAAGATATGGTAAAAATTATATTGGTAAGATGTTTGTGTTCCGAATAAAAATAATAATGATTTTAAGTGATAATAAGACATGAAAGATTTGTTTTTTTGAAGATAATAATGATTAGATGTATTTATTTGGATGATTTTTTTCTCTGATGTCATGGTTAGAAAAAATCACAATCCTTCGGGTGATTACTAAACAATGATTTTGTAAAGAATCGTATGGAAGTGAAATCATCCTTTCTGAATGGAGAATGATGATGAATTTTATATTGAATAACAATTTGGATTTGTTATTGGGAATGATGGATGGTGTGTTTTTAAATTCGATATATCCATTTATAGGCTAAAACGACCTATGACATATTTGTATTCTAAATTGGATTATAGATTAAAAATGATGATCTTTAAGAGATAAAGGGTTGACGGAATTATATAAATCAGATAATGATATGATATTTACCTCATTATTATTTTGTATATTGATGTCATTATCATCTCTGGTAATGGTGAAAGAACATATGAAACATTTTCTGAAGTGATGGATAAATTATTTAAAATTTCAATACATAATGAAATGAGATACTTTCATATGTTATAAGTATCACAAAATAAGAAATATATATTTCTTTCTCAAGAAAATTATTCTATGGTAATTCTTAAGAAGTTTGGTATAAAAATTTGGAAACCACATTGGCACCAATTTCATTATCACCCATATTGACTAAGAGGAAAAAATTAAGGATGATGAATCTAAATATTTTTAAATTTTTACGAGATGTTTGTTATATTTGATTGCCTCATGAAAAGTCATTGTTCTTGTTCTTAACTTTTAGGAATGATTACATACATCTCTAAAAGTATCACATCAATTAAATTGAAAAATAATTTATAGATATATAAATGAATCAACATATTTTTTATTTACGTATGATATCATAAAATAACATTATTTGTTTGTCTATACATCTAATGATTGGGAAAAATTATTGATGATAGAATATCCACAACTGGTGGAGTTTTCATTATTGGATAATTTTTTATAGATATCATAATAAGAACAAATATTTAGAAACTCAAAGCATGGTTAAAGATGAGTTCATAGATTCCAATCATGTTCTAACACAAATTATATGGATGAAGACTCATTAGGAATACTTACTTGTGAATGTTATATTATATATTATCTTATTTTGTGATATCCAATGTGCAATAAATCTCAAGGGAAATCTAGATCCAAGTTCTCATCAGAAAAATATTAAAAAAAATATTACTTCCTTAAATATAATATGTAGATGAATGAATTGTTGATCAAATATGTTGCAATATCAGAACATGTTTTTGACATATTCAAACATCCTTTACCGAAGGAGTAATTTTTCAAATTGAGGTTCAACATGGGAATACAACCTCCTTCCCACCAAAATTGAGGTATGATTTCCTATATCATGTCTCATATTTTCTTTGGATATGATTTTGAATTGGTTAATGGATAATTTTTTCAAAATATATTTATTGATATGTGTTAAACCTTTTAAGGAATTTTTCATAAAAGGAGGTCGTGTGTAATCAATGAAAAAACATGTATGTTTTTGAACTATTTTAATTTTTTATTCAATTGTGTCAAAACATGACACTATAAGAAATTTTATGGATCTAATAAAGGTGAAATACCAAGATGAATTGCAGTTGTTGTCATTTTTTGAGACACTACTTTTTTCCAGCATTGTTTTTCTATAAACGATTCTTGTTTTTTTACACCGAGTTTGATCATGTAAGATTAGAAATATTGATAAGGAATAAATACCTTGTGAATACAGATTTTATTAATTTATGAATTCATGTTGAGAGTAAAATATAATGGGGGATATAGTTGGGGATGATTTGACATGGAGGTTTTAAGGGATTTGTAAATCAGAATCTGTTGATTTTTTAATCTATTTTTATTACAAAGAATTAATTTCCATTTATATGTTCTTAATATAAAATGATAAAAGGATCATTATAATTCAATCAGACACATGTTTCATAATAAAATTTTGTGGGTTTATTTTTATGGTATAGAAAAATATTCTGGGTGATGTGTTATTATGACTCACATTATTTCAAGAAAACATGTTTCAATCAATATGAGAATTTTTTTTGGGGGCCGAATGGCCCAATAATGTGCATAATGATTATTTTTTAATTTATCAATATCATGTGTTAGTATAAACTTCTCATCCATTATTTGTGAAATAATGGTTGAAAATATTGTGGAAACTCTAAGTAGAGAAAATTGGATTGAGTCTTGTTAAAAATAATGAATGTTATGGAAATATAGAATGTTATAAAACATTAAAATTTCATTAATATTCTTCTATTTCAATTATTATGTTCTCAAAATCATGATAATTTCATGAAAAAAATTAGGATTATTTGGTAGAATAATGTTTGATGTGAATGTTTTTTATCATAGTTCATTAGTCTGAGTATCAACGAATGCATAATTTTTTTGTACAACAGAATTTTTAAAGTTTTTGAAGATCATGTATTCATGAAGTACTAATATATTAATCCAATATATGATATTAAACATCATTAAATTTGATCCATCATAATGAATCCTTTTCTATGATCAACCATCAGTTGCAATGAATCGTTATGAACAGAGTGGTTGTTGATACAGATCCATCAGACACATTGTTCCATTGATCCATCAATGGAGTTTTGATTCTAATTTATTAAATTCATATATTGGAAACATTATGGAATCAATTTCATAGTTTTCAATTATGGAAAATATTTTTTTTAATTTTTTTGAATAATGAATCAGATGGGACCTGATTCATATCAATGAGAAGAAGATAAAAAAATGTAGTCAAAAGTTTTTATATAATAAAGGAAATATGGATTCTCATCAATTATGTTAAGAAATAATAATTCATTATCTATGATATTCTTATTAGGGATGAGATAAAATTTACTCTAAAATGTTTTCCATGTGGGTAATGTGTCAGGAGACCATACATGATGTCGATCCATCCGAGTGAAGAAGAGAGTGATTTATTAGACTTGGTTTATCAGCAATAAGTTATCAGAAATAGTACTTCCTCAGATACAAGTTGATTGGTATAAATAATTGATTTTATATATAATAAAATACAATTTGTTTTGAATGTTATAATATTTTTTCAACGTTTTATTACTACCAATGTGTATTTAAATGGTGTTTTTTAGTCCTTCATAAGTTTCAATGATTTTTATGGAAGAATACTATCAAAGTCAAAGTTGTTGGTGTGGGGAATAAGAATGATTATTTCATAAAATTGATATAGATGACATTCATGTAATGACTTTATTTTGGATGTGTTTATGAAAAGGTACAATAAAATTATAGTGAACATATTTTTCTATCCTAATGAAGCCACTATTAAAACATCTAATGGTATCATAGTAAAGAGGTGTTAGAAAGTAGGGAGCATGACTAATATTTTAGAAATTTTTTGAAGTTTAGATAATAATTTAGATGTGTTTGAAAAATGCAAAATATTTCAATGATGAAGTCAAAATGATTGTGAAAAGTAGATTTTCGAGATATTTGGTTTAATGGGAAAATGTTTCTGATTCCCACCCATTAAACTTTTGGAATCCCAATAAATAGTAGGAGGTACATTATACTTTCTATCACTCTTACTATTCACTTTTAAGAGAGATATAAGGTGTAGGATGCTCTTTTAGAGAGAATAAGATTCCGGATATTTTTTTCCTCAGTATTTCTAAAGCAGAGAAGATATAATTGAATGTGTTGCTGGATTGGACTAAACAATCAGACTTTGTTTTTTGTTAATGTTTGATGTCGTTAAGAATTTTTTCTATGGTATATTTTCTTTTTTATTTTCTGTACTACAGTATCTAATATAGTAATGAAACTAAGACCTCATATTTTTTTTATAAATTATAAAAGTGTAGTTCTAACATGTTGTTCTTTCGGAATGTGAAGAATTTTTTTTGTTGGATCGAAAAGTGGAAGTTGATAATGCAGCATAATAACATGTTTTCATGCAATTGGTGAAGGCTTATTAAATTATTACATGAAATTTATTTACATCATTTAGTCTAGAATAAGAACATTAATGATTTTATTGATCATAGTGTTATACAAGTGTATGTTAATATACTATTTTTTATCAACACAAATGGATTGTTTTATTGTGGATTGTGTGTTGTTGGATTATTTACATTGAATTCCAGGTTTGTAGCTACTCTTGTTAATTAATTAAATTTAGAAATACTTATGTTAATGTTGATGTGTGATTGTTTTGGTTTTTAGAAAACTGAAAAATATCTCTCACTAGGTGATGGATTTCATAATAGACTAATGATTTAAAAGGAAAATACATCACATATTCATCCCCCCTCTCACTAATAGATTGATCCTGGTTGGGACTTTAGAAGTATGGTTTGTTTCGGTACCAACTATAATCCTAAAATAGATATGAAAAATCCTATATAGTCCTCCAATAATGGATTCTAGAAAAATCCAGTATATGGATATATGATGAGAATTGTGAAACTAATAATATATTCTATGTTGTAATTAAATAATTTACATCATACCATGTTCATTGTAATTTATATTGTAAAATGGGAAATTTTATGAAATATATTATTTCAAATTAATTTAATTTATTTTATATATTTGGTTATACATAATGAATAAGTTGTATATTTTTATACGCAACATCCAATTTATATTTAATTACACATATAGTTGATTTTTTTTCGATAAAATGTGTTACATGCAATTACAATCCTTAACAGTAAAGAATATACTATTTATATTACCAATTTAACATTATTTTTATCACCAAGATAATATAATTGACGGAGCCAATTTTATTTACTATACAATAAATATATGGCTTAAATGGGTTTATATATTAACAAAATGGGTGGCTAATTTTTTTAAAATGAAAATTACAACCAATTGAATATAAATGATATGTTCTTATGAAAAACATAGTTATGTCCACAATGGAATTTAATCATTAAAATTAAACGTAATAACATTTATTTAATTATATTAATGAAATTTGTATTTTTTTAATTTTTTTTAAATTCAATTGATATTATTTACAGGCTTAATGAAACATCAAAATCCAATTTTAAGGATTAATATGGTGTATTTAACTAAAAGTCTTGTTTCCTCTTTTTAATAGATGAAATTAAAAAAAAATTATCTTTTACTAAATTAATTTTTTTAAAGACATTTCATTTCTCAATGATAAATATCAAAAATTACCTTGGGTAATTTTTGGTTTTTTCCCAAGAATGTTACTATTTTGATGAATAATAAATGAAATTGAATTTTAATTAATAAATTCTTTTTGTGTAAGTAATTTATAGTGTTAAATTGTATTTGTAATTATTTTTCAATTAAATTTAAATAAAGTTTATACCAATTAACGAAATATAGTTTTTAGAATAAAATTAACATTGAAATTGGATATAAAATTGTTTTAAACTTTTGAACTTTTCACATGAATAACCAGTGGTCTCGTTTGGCATATGTGGTTAATTTTAAATTAATTTCTTCAACATTTATGATTTTAATTTAGAAAAATAGATCCCATATTTAAAATATGAATAATTGATATTTTCAATCAAGGAAAACTTATATTTTTAATATCAATTATAGTTAATTCAATTAAAATTAATTACAACAACTACGGTAAACATTTTGTTTACTTAGTGGAAAAAATAAATCTCAAGTGGCCAAATTACCTAGAAACATGAACAAACCTGATTTTATTTCCTTGATTCCGCCATAAACCCTTATATATATAACTTATTTCATTAATTTATTCTCATGATGTATTCGAGACCTATCAATAGTGTTTCCATTTTATATTTATAAGAATGAATCTTCTTATCCATTATAAAAATTTAATCACACTCTCCCTATCATCACACCTCTAATGCCACATTGGCTTCTCCTAACCCTTCCAAAATAAGCTCCCAACATCCCTAATATCATCCTAAAAGCATAAATTTTGAATAAAATATATCCATGTATGTCAATTGGAATAAACCAAGAGGAGTTACCCGAGTAAATATATCATTATTTAACGATCAATTTTTTTTCTTCTCCATACAAAAATTCAATTATTTTTATTCTATAATAATTCAATTAATTTATTATAAAAAATATTCTAATATTTTTTTATGTTAATGTTTACACATACAACTGAAAAGACTTCTATGAAATGGGTAATGAAATCATCGTTCATTTGTACGGTGAACTTCAGCCTCGCGAAACGATGTCTTCTTTTCCATTACCATATCATATGCTTGGGAATTCAGATGGACATAATGTTTTAATATGATACATATTATATTTTTAAATTCATAATACTTATTTAATATTTATAAAACATATGACTCATGATTTAATTTTTTTGGGAATATGATAATAGTTTTTGTGGATGTGTGGACTACCAACTCCTCCAACAAATTTCATACGTTCACCCTTTAAATAAAATCTATTAATGATTGTATTAATAGAAAATATGATATAAACGAAATATTTAATATATTTATGTCATAATTAACAACATTTATATATAAATCATTATTTTACTCTTTACATTTCCGAAACCAAATATATTATATTTCCAACCATGGAAAAATAGACTACGACCTCCTCAAAGTGATATGATTATTCTCTTTTCATCACTACATCAGATGAATGGTACACACACACACACACACATGTATATATATATATTTGTGTGTGTGTGTATCTAAATATATGTGTATATATATAAATAAATAATATTTCATATATGATTTAATGGTCATTATTGAATGATAAATTTTATTTTCCTTATTTGATTATTGATCATTTAAATACGGGAACATTACACATGCCAACATACAACCTTCCATCTCAAAGATCATAATATTGGTTTGTTTTTCATAACCATAATTCCCATATAATTTTAGAAGTATAATTTATAGAAAATGAGATATTTATTTCATTTTTATTATTATTTAGACAATCAAATAATGACCAAATTGGCAGTTGTCGACTTATCAAAGTAATTTTTGAAAAAATAGTCAAATATGGTCAAGACATCATACCTAAACATTTTTTTCAATTAATTTCATATAACATGTTTATAACTGAAATAAAAAAATAATGAAGTTATAAAATAATATGATGTAGGTAAATAATTGAAAATATTTTTATTATTCAGGTAGATAGAGGAAATATATGGCAAATAATACTTAAGGAATGTGATTTCTTATCTAAATTTTCATTACTTGGGTAAGACTTCCATTTAATTGGTTGTGTTATGAAAAAAATACATGTGAAATGATATCTAGTTGTTTTATAATATAGTTATACTTTTATTTTTTATATTTACATTAATCACAAATAATAATTTACTTGATTTGTTCTCACTCAAATGATATGATCGTTGTATGGGACATTTTAAATCAATTTCCATTCAGTATGTAAAATTTCAATGTTATTTTTTATATTATTCCAATAATATTTGTGAAATGATATATGATAATTTTATACTATATTTCTAATTTTATTATGTGTATTAAAATTTTTCACACATATTTATTTCATTAATTTATTCTCACTCAAATGATATTATATTTTTTAGGGATTTTATTAGTCAATTTCTCTTCATTTGTGTAATCTTCAATGTCAATGGTTATGTTATGGACAGAATAATGTATTAAATTATATCCAATTGTTTTATAGTATATTTCCACTTCTATTGAATCGATTTAAGTTTGTCCCGCATTATTATTTTATTGATTTATTATCATTATAATGTTATGATCTTTATAAGGGATTTATTATCTAAATTTCAGTTCATTTGGTTAGACATATATGTAATTGGTTATGTTATTACAAGAATGTGTGTGGTATAATCTATGATTGTTTTGGACGTATATCTAATTTTAATTTTATGTGTTTAATTTTTATAAATATAATTATTTCATTGGATTATTTTCACTCTAATGATATGATCCTGACAAGGGATTTCATAACTCAATTAATATTCATTAGGACAACCTTCTATGTCATTTGTCATATTATGCCAAAAATATTTGTGAAATGAAAAATTATTTTTTTGTAATTTACTTCCACTGTTATTTTTTGGATTTAAATGTTTCATACGGAATTATTTCCTTGATTTATTTTCACTCCAAAGATATGATGGATGTAAGGGATTCTCATTTTACATAATACATCTATGATAGAAATTTCATATTCATAACAAGCATAATCTTTTAGGTGTATATATTTCTTCATTTGAAATATTATATCAAAAATTATATTATCTTATTTGTATTTAAATGTTTAATTTTATTAGTATAACTTTTGGGATTTCTGATTAAAATATTACAATAATTAAAAGTGGATTTCTAGTCTCACTTTTATTTAGATGAGACTCATTCCATATTCCCTAGTTATTTTTGGGTGCGTTTTATCTACTTCAAATGATTGTATTTTCTTACTCTTTTCCTTTTATTTATTGGGATTTACAAATCCTTGTTATGATATCTATTTCATGGTGTTTGTAATTTCAATGTTCCAAAAGCATTAATGTATTTGTGTCACATTCTCCCTCTATTGAGATGATTTTTATGTTATACAAATATCTTCATTTATGAGTTTTTCCTACTTCTCTTTTAAAAATATGTATCTATAATCTCCATATTATCAGGATATTATATGTTTCATTTAATATTATTTTTTTATTAGGTTTTTGAGTCATACGTTTCAATGTTGTATGGGTAACTTTGGAATGATTAAATATTATTTTCTCTATGGAAGTTTTTAATTATATTTTAATGGAATTTACATTCAAATGTTTCAACAACCCATTCATTACATAATATCCATTGTGGATATTATTTATTGATTTATTCCTTATTATTTATTTCAATAGATTATTATTGTATCATATATAATTTTATAAAAATTACTACTTTTACCTTGGTTTATTATGTCCTAAATATATTGTCATTAAACCCGTTTTATTTCCCTGTGTTAATCATGGTTAAAATTTTTTGTTATTGATCCCATTTATTTTTCATGGTTTTATCATGTTTCAAAGATTATTTATGGATCCCATTTCATTTCTATGGTTTAATAATGTTTCAAATATATTTTTTATGGAACCCATTTCTATTTTATTGTTTAATCATGTTATTGAGAGATTTTTATTTAACCCATTTTATTTTATGGGATTATAATGTTTCAAACTGATTGATTTGGAACCCATTTCTTTTCTATGGTTTAATCATGTTTCAAAGAGATTGTTATAAGACCATTTCTTTTCCAGGAGTAAATTGAGTTAGAAAATGGGTTTTTGGTTTCTCTGTTGAGTTTATGAATTGAATTATATGTGATGATTTTGAAATGATATTTGGAAATTTTATGGGTGGTTTGGTGAAAAAAAACTCATATGGTAGTTTCTATGCTAGACCAATAGTTGGTGTGTCTATGATATCCCTCCAATGAATTATATATTGAAGTAGGGATAATGACTATTACATTTGTAATAGTGACTTGTATGGAAGTCGATCACATTATCATTTCATTTATAATAATTTATAGTATAATGAGACCATAAGAAACCATTATGTGTTTTATTCTTTATATAGGTTTATAATATTTCTAAAGAACAAAATAATGTCACATGGATTATAATTATGGATTAAATGGACCCTTTTCTCTTCCTTATGTTTATATTTGATAGTATATGTATTGATTGTAATTAGTTCTTTTATAATTCCCTAATTCACTTCAATTAGGTCACCATACCCTTATGATGTCTTAGGCTCATTGATGACATTAAACTATTATTTGTCATGTTTACCCTAAATGAGAATCTCAATACACCCTTCGTATGTTTCATATTCCCCATGTTTAAAATAATAATGGTGACATATTAATGTCTATAAATTATTTAAAAAATATGATGTAGATAACCAACTGTGAAATATGAAATGATGGGTATAAAGGGATATTATTATCAACTTAATGAAAAAGTTGTATATGAGTCCATACTAATGTGAATTCATTATATAGGAGTTTATCTTAATTTTTTAAATCCCTAAACCTTAATGGTCTAATAATATTTAAATGATCATTTTTATCTTTTTGATGTTCTATGGTTATGCTGAAAAATTTTGGAAATAATTTTTTCGCTCAACTCATGAAATGTAATGATATGTTTTTTCAGCACAGGATCCATGAGTGTAAGTTCTAGGATATTATAGTTGGTATCAAAGGTTAGTTTATATTACTTTTGAGATTATGATGTCTTCATGTTAGTTTATCATTTGACATTGGTATATATTCATTAGTGTGTAATATTAATGGTGACCATATGATCAATGTATAATATATTAAAAGAAGGGTTTAGGTGATGAGGTATTACAGTGATAAATGAATTTCATGGAGATGTTTTTTGGGATATGGTATTTGTAACCCCTAGTAACAAAATTAAGTATTTTTAGTGAGGATTATTTTTTCATTATTTAGGAATAATTTTAAAATTCCTTATGATGGGTGACAACTAATCAGATATAGAAAGGCCATGAGTCTTGGAACAATAACATTAGGGAGATAAAAGTATTGTTCCGACCACTAGACTATGTGAAGTACGGGTTAGTATGAAACATTATATAGGTTGTGATTATTTTTTTTGGAATGAAATGGAATTTTATTTGAGGAATAATTTATTTTCCTTTCAGGAATACATGATCAAATCCATACTATATTAATATTTCCATCTTAGTCAAGAAAAAGATGAATAATTTCATTAATATATATTTATAGATTAATTTAGTTTCAACTTTTGGAATTAAATTTGAAGAATAATGTCTTATTTTATGGTTTATATATTTTGAAAATCACCTCACAATTTTCAATCCATTTTGGGGTCGGGTAATCTTTAATGAAAGGAAGAAAAACATGTTATCACTTTTTTAATCATGTGGTTTTTCAAATTTCATTATTTGTCATTATGAATGAATGGGTTATCTTGAAAACACATAATTTTTAGAAAATGATGATATTATCGTGGAAATTTATTAACAGGTGACATTATTCTCATCATGTATTTATATTTCCATTTTCTATTAGTCAAGATTATTAATGAAATCCATCAACTATTAGAAAAGGATATTGAAATTTAATTTTATCCAAATACCATATTTTATAATTATATTTATTACCTTCACTAAACAATTAAGGTTTTTCTTTGTTGTTTTAATTTACTTCTTATTATCCACATTCTCAATCACTCTATATTTACCATGTGAATTTTTCACTTCCAATTAAATATTTTTATTTCCCACAATTGTTATCCCTATATGGAATCATAGTTATGCAGATTTTCTGGTGAATTTTTTTATTCCACTATCTCCTTTTATTAGAATATTTTATTAACCCTTTTTATGATCTGGGATTATACAATAGAATTCTGAAAATGATAATTTTTTGATAAAATAGAATAATTTCAACAGGTAAATTCATTTTAATTGGGATGTATGTAACATCCTATGATATTTGGAAATATATTCTTCAAAATTAATTTAAATTCTATAATTTTATATTCTACACACAATAAATATTTTAAAATATTTTATTCTAAACTTCATATTTATCTTTTCTTGCATATTACCATGAGTTTATAGGATAACTTGAGTTACAAGCAAGGCCGAGTCTTAATAAAAAACAATATAAAATTAAAATTATATATATAACATAATATTTATAACCTTTCCTTTGGAATGGAAAGAATGAATGTTAACAACTAAATAATGATCATATGGTTAAAAAATTCATATAATATATCCTTTTTTTCCAATTATTTATAAATCTAAATAAAAACCAATTGAATATAAGAGAAGTGTTTCTATGAATACTATTTGTATGTCCACAAAATAGTTTTGTCTGAATAAATTAAATTAATCAATATTAGTGAACAAAATTAAGGAGATTTGTGTTTTATAAATTAAATCTTTTTTTTTATAAATTTTTTTCATAATTTTTATATTCTTAAATTAATAATATTTCAAATATTGAACATTAAAATGGTGTATTTCTCTAAAATGGGGGTTTTTTACCTTTTATTAGAATGTGTGATTTAAAAATATACTTTAAACCATTTATAAATTTTATATAAATAAATTAAATGCTTGTTTGAAATCATAACACGAAAAGTTTTATTGGGTATGATTTTAGTATTTTTCCAAGAACCATCATATTTTGAGGAGAATAAATTGACACAAATTTTTAATTAAAAACATCATGTTCATATAAATATTTTTTGTTGATAAATTATATTTTTACTTAGTTTAAAATTATAATTATGTAAATTTTATATAATTGAAACTAATTTGGGTCATTTTATTTAAATTCACATTGAATTTGGATATAGAAATATGCTAATATTTTTAAGTATACTTTTTAAAAACACATCGTATCATCCTATATTTGGGGTTAATTTTAAATTAATTTTTCCACAGTATGATTGGAAATTTTAAAAATATATTATGTAATTTGAATAAAAATAAATTATTATTTATATTAGGTTCACTTTTATTTTTCTAAAAAAATAAACAAATGAAATTAAAAATAATTACTACGATTAAGGTAAAAATGTTGTTTACATAGTGGTTAATCATTAATCATATGTTTTCGAATGACCTATAAACATCTCCAATAATTTTTACCTTTTGTATTGATAAGAATGCCACTCCTCTTCCACAATAAGGAGGAACTCACACTTCCCCACTCTTCACACAATTCATGAAAATATTTATCATTAGACACGTGCCCAAATAATATCTCATCATACCTCTGTTCATAATATATTCCTCAATTTGGTATTAATGATACCCACAAACGTACTTTTCTTCATAACAAATGCAGTTACCTAAAAAAGATGTAATGTTTTTTAATGATCAATTTAGTTTTATTTATTTCTCCAATCATCAAATTGTTCTTATTAAATTATTATGTAATAACATATAAACCATAAATATACTAACATGATTTTATTTTAAGGGGTTTTACTACAAAAACACAATATTTAGTAAAATGCGTAATGGGATCGAGATTCATTTGAATGACGAAATACATATTCAAGAAACAATGTCATTAGTTTTTCATTTACCACCACATTTACTTTGAATTTATGATAGAAATAATTTTTTTATATGAAACCTTTGATATTTATAATGACTTGATACTTTTTGAATTAATATATAACACAATCCATCATTGTTTATTTTCTTGGGATTATGATACCATAATTTTGGAACGTGTGGTCAATCACCTCCTCAAAGTGATGTGATTGAATTAACCTTACATTGGAATGTATTAATGGTTGGTTTCAATAAAAATTTATTATATAAATAAAATATATATTATATTATTGAAATAATTATCTATTTTCAAGTACAACATATCATTTTATTATTTGTATTTCACACATTGTATATTTGATAACATTGTTCATGGGCATGTGGACTATCACCTCCTTAAAGAGATGCAATTCATCCTTTTTAATCACAAAAAAACAAAATTGATATATTTAAAATGATTTTTAATTAAATATTATTTTTATTTTTGATGTTATTTTCATTACTGAAGGATATATGTTACTTAACTTCCTTCAATTATGATCATTAAAAAATGGGAATACTACACATGTGTATGTATAGACAATTATCTCCATAATTTTAATCGTGTTTCATGTTTCAAGACCAATCATTCATGTACAATTTTAATATTATAATTCATTTATGAAATTTGTAATGTTTTTGTTTTATTTGTTATTAATAAAATAAAATAATGACCTCAATGACCATTACCGACCAACCGAAGTCTTTTTTTAAAAATAATCTGAATATGGTCAAAACATTTGAAATTAACATTAATTATTATGTAATTGTATATTAAATGCATATTAGTGAAATAATAGTAACAACAAACATGTAAATCATTATTAAACAACAAGATAAACGAAATAAGATTATGGTATTGTAATAAAAAGTACAAGAATTAATGATTAGACTCATTGTAAGGGATTTAATAACAGAATTTCCATTTTTTTAATAATAAATGTAATTGGTAATGTTATACCAATAATATGTGTGAAAATATATATGGTTTTTTATACACTATTTCCACTTTTATAGTGTATATATACACTGTTATCATATAATTATTTTATTTATTTATTCTCACTCCCATGACATTGTATTTGTAAGGGATTTCATAACTCAATTTCTATTAACTAGGTTAAACATTTATGTCGTTGGTTATGCTATGCCAAAAATATGTTTGAAAAGAGTTCAGATTATTTTATATTGTACTAAACATTTTCTTTTTCATTATGTATATTTTTCGAAAATATTTATTTCATTGACTTATTATCATATGGGTATGATATTTTTATTAAATTTATTAACTCAGTTTCTATTAATTAGACTACTCTATAATTGGTTGTCTTATGAAACAGATCTGTGTGATATTAGGACTAATATTTTTATTTAGTTTCATCTTTTAATGTGTGGATTAATATTTTTCACCAATAATTGTTTCATTGATTTTTTCTAACTCCATTGATATAATCATTATAACAGATTTATAAACATAATATAAAATCATTATGTTAAAATTATATGGCATTGGTCATTTTATGCTACAAATTTTTGTAAAAAATGATATTTTTTTATATTGTATTTTCAAATTTATTGTGTTAATTTATATTTTTCACACCTAATTATTTCATTGATTTATTCTCACACCAATGATACAATATTTGTACAGTATTTCTTTACCCAATTTCAAATCATTCTGTAAAACATATATTTCATCTTTTATGTTATAAAATTAATATTTTTCAAATAAAATATGATTATTTTATAATATATTTTAAAATTTATTTTTAAGTTATAAATTTATCACAAAAAAATATTTCTTTGATATATTCTCACTCAAGTCATTCAATATTTATAATGACCCACACTTTACAAATATGGTTATTACTTCATAATTAAACCATACTTATTACAACATATAACAAAACCATGGTAGGACCGTATAGTTATAGTGTTATTAGAATCTGGGAAACATAAACAATTGGTTCGTAAATCATCAACATTGTCTCCCATTTATTTCAGCATATCTAGTGTATCATTTGGCATATCCTACTTAATACCCTTCCTCCTGACATGGGGAAAAGAAAACATACAAAATGGTGACCTCAAATGCTCAATTAGGGTATACAAAAGAAATATCAATCATATCATATTCATAAGAACATAACATTTTGAAGATCCTAACCTCCAAAAGAGATCATAATATCATAACATGGGATAAATCATAGTAGTGAAATGTAATCCCAATAATCATAACATAAAACAAGAAACATTATGGCATATAACCATAATCATAGAAAGTCATTTCATATTAGTCAAGACACATTCCTAAGACCATAATAGCGGACAAAGTCCATTAATGAACCGAGTGCACTCCATGTTCCAGTCCTGTATCACTGAACCAGATTAACTTGCCTTTCCATCCATTTCAATCTCATGAGATATAAATCTTTACCCAATGCATTGGATGGATATATTAGTCCCACCCATCTCATAATGAAACGATTCTTATGTGTGTGAAAAAATCATAAATCATAAATCATAGTATAACCCATGTAATAAAAATGGGATTCATAAACAAAATTCTATCATGACATAATCCATATAAGATAAAATGACATCATAAAATTAATTTCATCATACCATAATCAAATTAATGTAAAAACAGGGATAGAAATAGAACCCTATATTATCAAAGATGGAAAATAATTTTGATGAAACACTTAAACTACATTCTTGAGGAAAATATACTTTCTATTTCAAAACCATTTTTCTTTTCTTAACATGTCATACAATTTTAAATTAAAAGAAGTTGATTAAAAATAAACTTGAAAACATGTAAAGGATTATTCATGGAAATAATGTTCTATTAAATCATAAAATCCATTCATGGCATATAAGTTAAAAAACATTCTTCTCGTACATTTGTCGGAAATTTCAAAAAGTACCTCGTACTAAAAATGATAAAAGATTCCTTTCATATCTTTTAATAAAAACTCACAAATGGTTAAAATTGGATTTAAAAAATTTTAGGAGGATGGAAATAATATTAAATATTGAGGAAACATGGATGTGAATGATAAATATGCCCCAGTAAATTCTGATGTATAGAAAATCTCAGATAAAAATGAGATTGTGAGATTTTCTGTTACCTTAGGTCCGATTTTCTTAGTACGTATATGAACCTCCTGTATAGTAATTTAAATAATGTAATTGACTTATTAATGAATCATATTCATTGCTACGATATCATATATGGTCATATTATTATCTTCTTATTGGTAATATTTCATTGAAACTTGTTATTCAGGTGTTCATTACATTATGTTCGTATGCATGTTTTGCCGAATAAATTCATAATCATCATTTTAATGTTATAGATATATTATTTCCCGAATGGTATTAGTGTAATATATATCATACTTATTCATTAAATTAATTTATTTAATCATTATTCAATGAAGATCATGTAGAACGAGTCGCATCACATCGTGGAGATGGTAGGCCGTACATATGCACGAGCGATGATATCATTCCCATGATTGTGGAATTGTATTGAAGTGTATTTATAATATTTTAGAATTAATATCACATTACAATAATCATATATAGTTATTCTTTACACGATTATACCAATCCAAGTAAGGTGGTGGTGGAAAAACAGATTACACCATGGCGTGGAGTCGGTATTCCGTACGTACGCACGTGCGGCGATTTCATTTTCCATAGGATGGATAGAGCGTGAAATAGGGTTGTTTCATATTTATAATAACATATCAGTTTATTATTGATACTGATATTATTACTTCCTAATGAAATAACTAAATAAGAGGAAGTATAAGAATAAATAAATTTGAAAGAATCACTAACTGATATTACCTCTTCTTCGACCCGCCTCATTGAAACCTCCTCTTAGGGCACTAAAATTGCTCTTTGAAAATCCCAGGACCTCTAGTATGTTTCTAGGGAATTTTAGAAGGGAAATGGGCCAGGGTAGGCCGAGCTTTAAGGATCAAAATTGTGTGAGGACGAGAGGGAGGAGGTTCCCTTTTATAAGGGAGGAGAGGGGCACCTTAGGAAAAAATTAAAATATTATTTTATAATGAAGTCATATTCATAATATAATAGCTCCAAATTCATATATTTCTAAGCTAATGTGGGGATGGGTCGAAATAATCTCAACCAATAGGTTTTATACATGTTTAGGTTATGATTTTAACCTTATCATTTATATTTAACTCTAAGTTAAATAATTTAACTTTTACCGTATCTTCTTGTTTTCTTACACTATATGGTTAATAAACTTACTAAAACCCGCCAAAAGTACCGCAAGTGGTTAATTATTAATATATATATCCTTATCTAATTCATTTGGCCGAACCATAGATTTTTAGGAATAGAATAACAATTAATAATATAATATTTGTTTTTAAAACTATTTTATGTCAATTTTGAAACTATTTGGTAATAGATTTTTGTGAAAATCATAACATCATGATTAGTTAGAAAACATTTATTTAAATAAATATTAACATGTCATATTAACCTCGAAAATTAGTGTAATTCATAAAATGCCTCAAATTACATTTATTTGGATATTTATAACATCAATTATGTTAATATTTCATTAATACGGTAATTACTCCATCATCATTATGTCATAAATAAATTAAATTATTTAATGTCGAAAAATTATAAATAAAATACCTTTATGTGGGAAATATTTTTATCTTTCTAATGAATATTTTTTATCTTATTTATAACCCTATATTAAAAATATTTTAATTTTTAAACTTTTATTATAACTCTTTTAACTCTTCTTTAAATAAAATAATAATAAGTGTCCTAATCTAATCCAAGTGGACCTAACCGGTAATATTTTATTCCTAAGGTTTTTTTTGTTCGAATTACATTTATCCAATAGAATTAGGACATGTGTTAAGGTAATAATAATATTATTTTTACCCTTAATTACCCTATATACTTTTAACCGTGGTAAATAAAAGTAAAAAGATACTATTCACAAAAAAAATATTTTTATCTTATTGGACCACATTTTACTCATTGATATTAACCATGTCTATCGGATTTTCGAAATTCCACTCACAGAAGCTGTAAAATTATATTTTATGTATGTTTTCAAATTTTCCTAGGAGGTAGGTAAAAGACTGTGAAAAGTTCAATAAAATTTTTCTATATCTAAAATTATTATAAAATTACTCCAATGAATTACATTGAACTTATATAGGTATTATATATCAATTTTGACCTGAATTAAATACAAATAAAATAAATAAATATTTAAATAAGAAGCCGTTTTTTAACTTGTAACCTCGTGTTTTCACTATTCATCAAACATTGAATGTTTTCAGAAAAATACCAAAATTTCACCCTAGTCTAATTACAATATTCTGAATCCAAAAATGAATTCCATTTTGAATGATACAACTTATAAAATATCAAAAAGTGGGTATTACTATTCATAACAGCTAGTTTTTATAATATTTTAAGAACATATCATTGTTTAGTGAAACTCGATATTGCGTACAACACACGCTATCGAGGAAGGTTGCTCTTGCATATAACACAAGACAAGATAGTGTTGTGTGTAATTAAAGATTTCTTTGATGTTGCGTATAACATAAGACGTAAAAAAATATACATCTCATAAAATATCAGGGTGTTACAATATTTGTAATGTATTTTCATATCATTATTTATATATATGTGATAAATTTCATATTAACCAATTACTTATTTTGGGTGGTGTATATACTAATCATTTTTATATATTATATCATAAATTATATTATCTTCATGGTACTTAAATTGTTTCATTTTATTATTTTTAGAATTGGGATTTATAAGTCATATGTTACTATAGTAGTAAAGGGTCGTTTTGTCTTATTTTTTTTCTATGAGATGTTTCCATATTCACCAATAATTTTTATAATGTTTTATATACAATTTTAATGAGTTTATTTGATTATTATTATCCCTAAATATATTTTTTTACATACTCTTTTTATGATCTTTATTTAATTTGGTTTATAGTTTTATAGTTAACAATGTGGTAAGGGATTTTGGACACAATTTTACTTTTTTGAGAAGTTTATTTTCTTATAACCCAATCAATTTTTTGAAGTGCGTATACATATCATTTTACTAGATATATCATAAATACCCTCATTTTTATGATAATAAATATTGTATTAAACGTTATTCATTCATGGGGATAACAATTCAAATGTATAAAGGTGGTATGGGGAACTATGAAATTTGTAAATATTATCTTCCTCGTGGATGTTTTTAATGATCATTTAAGGGAATTTACATTCATCAAAGTAATCAAACCATGTTGTTACTTATCTTACAATGGAGAAATTTTTTGTCGATACCATCCACATTCTATCATTCGATGGATTAATATTTTTTCAAAGAGATCGTTGTAATCTCCATTTCTATTCCATAGGTTGATGATGTCCTAAATAAATTTTTATAAAACCCAATAACTTTTTATCAGATAATAATGGCTAAAATAAATTACTATAAAACCTATTTAATTTATATTGATTAATAATGTTTCAATTATATTTTAATGGAACCCATTTACATTCCATAGGTTAATCAGGTTTCAAATATATTGTTTTGGAAGACATTTTTTCTGTGGGTAAATCATGTTTCAAAAAGATTATTATGAAGCTCATTTATTTTACATGGTTTAATCAGGTTTCAAATAGATTTTTATGGAACCCATTTATTTTATATGGGTTAATCATGACTCATATGGATTGTTATAGAAAATGATTTTTAACCATGGGTTAAGTATGTTATGAATGGTGTTTCTGGTTTACAAAATGATTTTATGAAAGTATTATTGTGTGCTAATTTTTTAAAGTCACCTAGAAATTTTTTTTGTGGTTACGTGATAAACCAACGATGTATGTTTCATTGATTGAAAAAAAATGAGTGGTCCCTTGATTTGACTCCAATGAATTGGGAATGGAATTCAGTTGTCTAGTAATCCATATGTAATAGTGCCACATTTAGAAGTTGACCACATGGTTTTTCCATTTATAAGATTTAAATGTATAATGATTACCGGATATAAATTTATGTGGTTATTTATTATTGAAATAGGGTTATAATGTTTCTAATGATCTATATTTATAACACATGGATCATGATTATTGTTTCTAATGATTCTATCCTCTCCATGTTTTCATATTTCATGGTCCATGTATCGATGGGTATGAGTTCATTTATGATTCCCTCATACACATTTATTATGTAATCATACCCTTAATAACTCTTATTATTATTTATTACATTTAGTTATTATGGATTTTTTTACTCGTACTGGGAACTAATCCCACTATTCTTTTTTTTTCATTTTCGTTGGTATTAATGAATGACGTTGAATATTTTATTTCTATATTAGATTTAACATTGATTATGTTAATAAAATTATGTGAAATAAGAGAAGTTTGGTGTAACGGGATATGATGTACAATATTATTAACTAGCTGTTAATGTTTCTAAGCTGATCTGATTTGATTATATAGGATATTTTCATAATTATCTTAAATATTAAACAAAAGTTTTATTCCACTATGTAAGAGATTTAGGTTTTCCTTTTGATGTTTTAGCATATATAAAAAATTTAGGTCACAACTACATGCTCTAAAGATGAGGATGTAATGATAAGGATTCCATGACATGATTTGGTTATTTTTGTTTTTGGATAATATATATATATATATATAGAAACTCTAGCTTATATTATAAATTATTACATGATTTTAAGAATAATTATCCATCTTATATAAACAAAGGATCATAATGTCAATTGTATTTAAAAACATTGGTACTTAAATTTAAATAAATAGAACTTGAATAAAAAATACCTTATTAGTAATTGATAAAGATATGTTAACTTACATTAAAATTTTAAATAAACACATGATAACCAAGGAAATGAATTTAAAAATGGATTAGATTAAAATCCTAGTAATGGTATAAATATTGGATTGAATCGTAGAACATGAGTTAGAAATGCATAAAATAATAACATAAAAAGAATGGATCATGAGTAATATTGTGTAAGAAAAAATTATATTTCATAAAATCATATGATCATCGAATTATTGGATTTTGGAAGAATCATACAACATAAGAAAAACATGAGTCAAGGATAACATCCAATACCATATATCAATGTAGAAAAAGTATCATAATGGATTGGGTTTACTCCATAATCCCTTACATGATATCCCATGAGACTAAACATTATATAATGCATGGGATTGATATTTGGGTGCATCATCAAACCATTTTCTAGTATATGTGTTTAGAAAAAACAATTGAACATTAATAGTACACATAAGGGTAACCCATACAAATATATGTGTATCATAATCATTTAATAAGGCATAACCAAAGAGCATATAAAAATGGTATCAATGAAAGAATTGATTATATTATTTTCTGAAATTAATGAAACAAAATTAAATAATATATCATGAATATTGATGTCCAAATAAAATGAGTACATCAAATAGATTGTTTATTGAATATTATAAATGATCCAATTCAATGTGTTTTCTTGGAAAAATATTAATGTGTATTTAATAAGGAAAAAGGAATACTTGTTTGTATAAATCCAAAAAATGAGGAATTATAATTGGGTAAAGAGAGAGAAATTTTATCCTCAAGGAAAAAACAGAGTTTCAAAAAGATCAGATTCCTTATATAAAAATGTATTATTCACTTGCAGTTAATCTCCAACATAACAAAATTAGATTCATTAATGAAATAATTAAGAAAAATATATAAATTTGATTTTATTTATAATAATTTAATGATATATACTTATGGTAATTCTGATTATTTTTATGGTTTATTTTCATTATTCTAGGATTGTTCTTTCTATGGTATTAGGGTTAGTTCGCTAATGTAAAATTATAGAAGTTCATGTATAATTGAAAAAAATATCCATATGTGCTATTATATAAAATTAATGAATTTTTGTAGGTTTAAATCGCCACATATATCATTTTTTATTCAGTTATGAGGATTATTCATTTAACAAAACAATTATGATAATTGTTTATTTTTTTTGGATTATTGCGATCATCATGAAATTGTTTAGTTTTATTTAATATTATATACATATATTAGTCCCAAAATATGATAAATGAAATAATATACATATTATAATATTATTAAATAATAATTATGGTTTATGTACTTCCTTGTTGGTTATAACGGATAACAAAAACATTTTGTCCATGAAGGTAGTCAACCAGAATATTACAAATGATGTATTATATTTTAAAATTAAAATAGAGTATAGGATAATTGATAATATATATATTATTAATAAAAAAATATACCTTATATATAGAATAATGTGATTATCATATCACTTTGTATTGTAGGTTGAGAATATGGTAGAAGAGAGGAAGAATTTAAAGAAGAAAAATGTGGATTTTACCTTTTAAATATTGTCTCCATGAGAACATTATTAAGGAACTATGAATTTGTCTTCTATTCATAACAAAAGAACCTGGAAATTTGGAAGAGGAGTTAGAAGTCAAATCAGTAGAATGTTGGTAATATCTATGGATTTAATGTTGTAAGTATAAGAGGTGATGAGGGGTGATATTTGTTGGAGGACATGGGTGTTTTATATTATTATATTCAATAGTTTATTGTATTTCATTAGGTCTACCAGAAATTTTTATTTCCCTAAAAAAATACAGTTATTGTTTTATGATATTTTGAATAAATTTATACATACATAATTCATACATCATTCATACCTAATAAATTTTTTTAATTTTTAAATATCATAAATTACCCTATTTCTCTATTCACCAATAATTAAACTATCTCAGAAAAATAACAAATATTGACCATAACCAATTTTTTACTTGTATATTTCCAAATAAGAATTCAATTTATTAATGATATTTTTATATATGAAAAATTTATTTTTTAAATAAAATCCACATTTTAAATTTTTTTACCAATATTAATAATATAATCGATTTTTTTACACTTTAAAAAATTAATTAAGGACTAAAAAAATACCATATATTTATAATACAACATAATATTAATTTTCAATTCTACTTTAAAAATATTTTAATTTTTAAAGAAAAATATTAATTCAAATTTTTGATATTAAATATTCAAATTTTACAAAAAAATAAAAAAAAATAAATGATTATTATTAAAACATACATATATATATAATATAAATATACCATATTTTCATTTAAAAGATACAAAAATTTTATTTCGACAATCATAGGTGAGGCTGTTATTCTAATGAAAATATTACAATTCATAATGGTTACATTACAATTATAATGTTCATGTCATTATTCCTTTGGTACAGTTTCCTTAATTTATATAAATACCACTTATTTCATAAATATTAAGTCACATATAATTTCTCTAAAGGTTATATATACTTCTATATTAAAAATTTAACATTATAGTATCAACATTGTGTTTTTTATGGCATTGATCATGTGTGTAGTTATTCTAGTCAGTTGAGCATATCCACGTTTTCCGATTCTTATTAACTTATTTTCTATTTAATATAAAACTGTAGTATTTGGAATTCAAATTTAAATATTTTCAAAAACAATTATCATTTATTTTTATTTGATTAATTATTTTTTTTTTCTATGTGATATATTTTCTATAAGGCATAATAAGGGAAATTCTATTGGAAATAATTTGGGTCGTTGCATAATAACAGAAACACACTAACCGATTTGGCCTAAGTAAGATGTATATAATTAGATGTCACACTGTAAAAATATTTATATAAATAATTATATATATACATATATATGAATCATATATATATATATATATATATATATTTGTGTGTTTTCATATATATATATATATATGGATAAAAATTAATAGTCAGTACCTATAGTGAAAAATAATGGAATCTATTCATAGTTATAATGTATTTCATAAATCTCAAAGCATATTAGCATTGACACATAACTAGGATGTTATAAAGGATAAGAATAGAATATGGACACAACCGATCATTTGTTTTTCCTTTAGCATGAACATTTATTGTTTTAAATTAATTAGCATCTAATACCAATCTAATGTGATCCGTCAATAGAACCCAGGTATCAGTCCATATACACTTTAAACCCATCATGGTAAGAGTCTGTCCCATGAATTCCATACAATTACTCCATGAATCACTCTTGTAATATAAGGTTATTTTTACCCTCTATTTTCATCCATTGTGTACTACAAATGGATTAGATTATTTCCCATGTCATCGTTTTACAACAATATCTAAACTCATCCTAGTAAAATCCATAGGGAAGCATATATCACTCATAGGTTAGCATAATGACATATTTATAGTGATTCCATGCATGTGGAACTATAATGAACCCATGTATCACACCTTATGGATTGAAATTAAATTATAATATCCAATTGTTATTCTCTATGGGCTTTTCCATGAAATCAATAATATATATAATTGTATCTCCCTAGCATTGGTATAAAAGAATTATTATATCATTTATTAAACTTATCAAATGAAACATTACATTTTTGACCTATTGGGAAATCTATTTGATATAGTTGATACATGAAATAATAAGAATGGAAACGGAATATATGTAAGTTTTACCATTTTAACATAGCCTATATTGAAATACATTATGTTAACAATGTATAATTCAACAGACCTAAATTGGTTGTTAAATTAAAAATAAAATGATTGAGGATCTTTGGACATTAAGTATGGAACATCATTAGTGGTGGCTCACCATTAGGTGTCCATATGAAGATAATGATTCAATGTTTATAAGACTGCACTATGAATTAAAATGTCATTTAATTTCATTAATTTTACATTAAATAGGTTTCATCTGAAGGTTATGGTGTGAGACACAATGAAAAACCACAAACGAAATAAATTTTGTTTCTGGAAAATTAACCCAATAACCTTTCACTAGTTAGTTGAACTATCCTAATCTATTATCATCATTTAAATTGTTCAAGAACAGAAAAAATATAAAAAATATTCAAATACCATAAAAATAGAGAGTAATATCTCTCACCAAAATAGAATCTATGATTGAAAAATAAATAGGGAAAATAAGGAATATTAATTGTGATCTTATAAACACACATCATAAGAGAGAGAAAAAAACATAGATAGTGTTAGGGAGAGTAATAAAACCTAGATTATTAGTGGAAGAAGGGTTCATAGTCTTATAATCAATTGTGAAATGGAAGAGGCATGAAGAGATTTTATGTTCAACGGATGTGATGAGAAAAAAGGTAAATATTCAGAAAATTTAATGGGACTCGTGGTTTGGAAATATGGTTGGCTAAGTCACATTCCAACCATCCTAAAGAATAATAATTTGTGACCCCTTAATAATGTATTTGCACACAATTAATTTGACCATGTGCAGCCCTTGCAAGTCCCCTCAAAATAATGTATGCAGAAATTTCTTAAATGGAATGTCTAATCAAATATCATAGAAAACTGTGTGGCCAACAAAAATGCATTGGATATTCCCACATGTATTAAATATATGGTCATCGCTAAACATGTGTAGATCATGTGTCTATATCTTCCATTACAAAATTATGGTATCCAGTCTTTGAATGTGCCCCAAATTCTTTCGAACCACACCTCAACCTCAAGAAACATTGATAGCATAAACTGAGATATTTCTAATATTAATTAAAATCTATACCTATTCTAATTGTTGGTATATTACCATTTATCAAATAAATATCATTTAATTTAATTTATTACAAATATTTTATGTATTAAAAAAGGTGACTCTCATGATGGATGTTTTGGGTTCATTCTGTTTATAACCACAATTCCCCATAAATATATTTCCCATGGTCAAATGGGTTAGGAATAAATTTTCAATAAAATGTTATATATTTAACATTTATAATAAATATATAGTTTATACTTATTTATAACAAACCATCACAGGTTACCATTAATATTTAATGATATCATATAATGTTGATTGTAGTACATTCATACACATGAGTGACATTTTTTCGAACATGTGGAAAAGAATAATTTAGATAAAATTTTAAATTATCACAATAATAAATGTTATATACATTTATTATTTAATTATTGTTTACATCTTACTGATATTACTTAAAAATTTAAAATTAAAAATGAATCACATCACCTTGTGGAGGTGGTATTTGACACATATGCCAAAAATGAAATTATCTTTATTCAATGAAAAGAAAAGTAAAAACTAGATGATATGATAACATTAATTAATAATAATCATAAAATTTACAAAAAAAATATAATAAATTTATCATTCATTTTGACCATCTATATTTTCTTGAGAAAGAGAATGAAATAAATCTCCACCTCTATGTCGAATTGCGGACATATGTATGGGTTATGATTTAATTTATTTATATGAAAATAGATATGAAAATGTTTTATGAAATTAACAAAATAGTATTCATTCATAGAGGATATAATATTTTGATTATATAAAAATTATTAAAAAAAATTTATGATGGTAAAATAAAAAATAAAAAATAAAACACTCAGTTACGAATTGTACCGCCTCTTCAGAAAATCCCCATATATTCATACATAATGGCGTTATAGAAAATAATTATTAACAAACGTGTACCTATAAGAAATGGGGAGGTATTTTAAGATGGAATATGGGTAGGTATTTGTGTTTATAATACTATCATAATGTGTGGAGAATATTTGATTTGGTTGTCTTTTTAAAAGTGTTAGAGAGGACACACTTTCAAATTTTCAAATTACAAAAATATATTAATTTATTATCAAATACAAGTTTCTATAAAATGATCCATCAATGAAAAAAATGATATAGGTTATATATTATACCATTCAATTGTATGTATATAATGTTTTTGGTCATTTATAATAATATTCATTTTAGTTTTAACCCTTTTCAAATGGTTTCACTATTATTATGGTAACTGAATTATAAAAATTTCACTATACATAATAATCCAAAAATTAAGTGTACCCACTAATAAATTATAACATTTATAAAAAAAATAAGGAAAATATTTTATCGATTTTAACTTCTATGATAGTTATATATTACTTTCAAAATTAACACTAAAATAGTGATAAATTCATTTATCCAAAGAAAATTCCATTTCAGTATACAAATACTTTTCTACCAAAATAATATGTATGTATTATTACAATGAATTTTACTATAATATTTTTAATAAATTATTAATATAAATATATAATATAATGGGAAATTATAAATTCATGAAATATAATAATTGGTTCTTAGAATCATTATTTTTTCACTATTCGCCAAAAACTCAAATTTTTCATGAAATTACCTAAACAATTCCACTATAGTTATTTTGTATTTATAAAATAGAAATATACATACATTATTAAATTATAATTATAAAATATGGGTATTATTTGTATAATTGAAACCATATAATACATGTAAAAAGTTGTAGTACGAATTTGAATATTTACATTATTATTGTAAAAGTATATAATACTAATTTAATACTTATAACATTGTAAATTAAAAATCTATAGTATTATTAAATAATTATGTTTGGTTATTGTTATCATTAATTTAGGTTTATAATTATTCCCCCTTTTTTAAATTTTTTCTCATAATTTTATTTTTTAATTAAATTATTGTGTATATTTTTCATTAATATAATTTCATGGTTTACATGTTTCATTTTAAACCATTTGGTGTTTTCCAATTAATAGAACTATAGAAATCAAATTATTTTACAAAACATCATATAAATAATCAAGAATCTAATCCAATTTCATACATTTTAATGATTATCTTAAAATTTCACTACATTAGGGATTAGAATGTGAGATGCATATGGTTTGTTTTTCATTAACAATAAAACATGAAACACATCATATTCCCATGATCAAAATAAATTAAATGACATTATATTATATATTTAACCATAATTTCCTAGGATGTCATATGGTATAATGAAATAAGATGATAAATATATTATTTTTTCGAAAATTTATACAAATTTTTATTGGAGACAATTTATGAAAAACATGATCTTAGACCGTGAATGAATGATCATTCCTCCTATTATCAACATAAAATCCCAATATATTTTGAGAAATCCTCTCAGGATACTAAATCAACTTCATATTCATGACCATTTCTTTCTTAAACTCACATCCAAATATCAATCATTCCCCAAATTCATTTGAACATACTAGAGGCCGAATCATCTTTCCATAAAATTCAACAATATGTGTACTCAGTGTTCTATGACAAAAAAGTCATTTAATGATAGTTTTTATCCAAAATTCCATGAAATTTAATTAAATATTATCATTTTATGTATCCCAAAGTCATGATTTTTAAATCTAAATGTACATCTGATTGAGGGAAAAATACGTAGTAAAATATAATTTAGTATGAAATTATCTCATATAGTAATTCTTTTAATTAAAAGTAAAATGGGATTGATTTCCAATATAGTGGAGAGTGGAATATTTCAAAAAAAATCCAGGAGATATAGTATATAAATAAGATCTAATAACATTGAGTCTCTAACAGAAATGTAGTTTTTAGATTTATGATTTTTTTATCGATAACCAAAATTGTAATATTACTATGTGTATTCATTATAAATCATTAAAAACAGACATAAATGTATTTACCAATTTACACTCGATCATTGGAAAAGGATGAATCATCCCTATCAATGTTTTACATAATATTTATTGTATTGAAAAGGAAATATTTTTCAGAAAATATTTCAATATTTTACTTCATTAAATATATAAATGAATACCACCAATGTTCCCTTTATATATTAGTACTAAAATGATGACTAAAAAGTGAGTGTTTTGATAATCATCCAATAATTAATTTTTTAACAGTGAGATATTTGTGATGCAAAAAAATTTTAAAATATAAAAAATCCATACTTTTCAATATTATATATAGTTAACATACCATTCTTTACAAGTTCACCCTTTTCATGGAAAGTATATTCATCTTTCTGTAATTATTAAATTTTACATATGGTAAATACATCCCTAAAACATTAAAAAAGTGTTCGTTCCTATATGCATGATTTTTCATCCAATATTCATCAAATAATATTTCAAATGATCATGATATAAATTTATAATGAATAATGATTCTTTATATTTCGTGACTCAAAGAATTATGTACATTAACTATTTACATATATAGTACTAAATTGTGAAATTATATTTCATTTTTAGTTTAATATATCTTCTCTCACTACTGATCAACCATTTCAAAGTTAATAAATACTTAAATATTTCTTGAACAACATATATATCATATTTTACTTCATAAAAATGATTCTATATATTTTAAAGTAAAAAACCATAGTATACTATTTTAAATCAGGGGTAATATGATATAGCTTATGGGGTTTAAATTGATGTAAAAATCATGTGGTTTCATAACCATTCATCAAAATAACAAAACTATATTCCATGTAAATTTAATCACTTTATATAAGAAAATGACTATTTCTATGGAGAATGGAAGAAACAAATCATTCACCAATAATAATTTTATTTAATAGAAAAATTCATCACAAATTTTCTTCTCGATGAATTTAAATATTTTTTTAGTAAAATTATATAGTAGGATGCACAACGAAGAAATGTTTCAAAATGAATCTTGTGGAAACCCATAGTTTAGAAAAATATACACATATCTATGAAATTTTTATATATCGAAAACACTTCAACAACTATTGTTTTACTGGGATCAAAAGTTATACAATTTTCATAATAATATTCCAATGAAATGAAAAAATTTCAACCAAAATATATATATATATAATTCCCCAAATAACATTTTCAATAAAATGGTTTCAAAATAGTCAATATGTTCCAATAATTTTTATTGAAAATTTTAATATACTAAAATTTATTCTATAAAAACCACATCAAGCATTTTGAAATATTCTTATTGAAATATAGGAAAAAAATTCATTAGTATATATAGTTAATTAGATAAATATGGTTATATAAAAAAATTATCATATCTAGTCTTGAATGTTATCTTTGGAATAACATCCTTCATTACCATTAGGTGATTGTATCCGGAAATGAGATTATTCACTAAAAAATTTCTAGTCGCAAGATAAAATTAAACAAATAATTATTTTCATGTTAAGGAAACTTTTTCCTAGTATTGATTTTTTTCAATTTTATATAATAAATTTAATTTATCATGGAAACATATTTATTTATTGAAAATAATAGTAGAACCCAACTAGATTTTCTAGAATGAATAAAAAATGTATCATAAAAATTATGAAACTAATTTTTCAATTCCATATGTTAATGATGATCCTTGAATTAAGGGTTCTTGAAATTGGCTTCCATCTGACCCAATTTAAATATTAAACTCTCCTTCTATGTAAATAATGAAAATATGAAAATAATTAACTAAAATTATTAACTACTAGTATGTAACAAATTTCAAAAAAAAATTTCTTTTCAATAATATTAGATAGGTAACATTCAAATCTAAGTATAATAAATTTAATTTTTAATTTATATGTTATAAAATGACTAAATTAATCTATTATTTCATAATTAGCATTAATTTATTTTATATAATGATAAAATAAAAGAATATATATACCAAAATTAACACCAAACTATATTATAGTCTATTGAACTAGTTTCTCGTAAAATCCATCCCAATTTTACTTGTGTGGTGATTCATAAAAATAATTATATCTTAATATCTAAACCATGTGCTTAAAATAAATTTTCATTATATAAATAGGTTCTCTTCCCATTTTATTGTAAAATATCTAAAAAATTTAACAATTCAATGATACATTCTCAAACATGGAATTGATATAATTCATAGAAAAACAATTCACATAACATTCACTACACCATTAGTGAATAAATAAAAAAACTATTATAGGAAAATACATTTTAATATTATTTAAACATTATATAATTATTATTTATGCAATATGTAACTATATTGTAGAAACCATTACAATAATTAACCAACTCATTTTAATTAAAAAAACTCATTATATATTGACTAAATTTTACACAATTTAGATATTTATTATGATTATTATAATTATTTTCATGAGACATATGACCAAAATTAAGAAAATAAAAAAACAATCAAAATCCTATCATGAATTATATAAAAATACTTTTAAATAAACTTTATCCAATTAGGGTCTAAACACTATTTTTCTTAGTTTTCTACTTCTCTGTTTCAAGACACCTTGTCGGATTTGTATGTTTATCATCATGAGAAAATAATTATAATAAAACAACAATTAAATATTATCATCTCAATTAAAAACATTATCAATATATCTAAATACCTGATTTTCCAATTCAATTATTAAAATAGATTTCAATTATTACTAAAATCCATTAGTTTTTTAAAAAATGGTCCTAAATTCCTTTTAGTCCATTACTATCCATTATTGTAAAATTTTCATAATGAATCCTCCTCACCATTCATAAAATAATTTTGTTTTTCTATTATATGTCTAATAGAATTTGGGAAATATATTTTCCAAACAATATTAATAATGTTATTATATTCCATTGCTTCAATTTCATCTCTCTATCCACTATTATTATCAAATGTCACTAACTGATCAGCTTTTACATTAAAATGATAAAGGGAATAAGTTTTGTTTTGATGGTTTAAACATATCATTAAACAAACAATCATTTATTGAGAATTAATCTATCATTCATCAAAGACTATAACAGATGTTCAATCAAAATACAGAGATATTTGTTTCTTGAAGTTATCAAATATCTACATGTTTTACTTTGAAAAATATACTTTCTCCCAAGCATGGATAAAATAAAAATTTATAGCCGTTAAAAATTGATTAATAAAAATATCAATAAACTCTAATCCAATTAATTTCCTATTAGTTATCTCTTTTGGGAGAAAATTTTCCTAGTGATAATTTCCTACTTCTTTTTTCCATGTTTCTTTTTAGAAAATTATTATGTACAAATATCAATAACATGAATAAATATAATAATATTAAAATACTATGTAATTACACATTAACTAAATTGGATAATATCACGGGGGTATTTTATTAAAATTTTCCTAAATTGGAGAATTAGTGATCCCTTTACTCTGATTCCAAAACTAGTGAACAACACTATTATATCACATTATCATGAGTTTTTATAAAACAATTTACATTTTGGACATCCATAATACCTTATTAAGTCTATATTTATAGTAAATTATGTTATGAATCCTATATAACAAAAACGAAAATTAAAAAACTAATAACATACCCAATGTGTTCTTTTTTTATCAAGATAATTAATTATAGAAAATATAATTTCAATTTTATGAATACATTCATTACATTCAACATTACTCAATCTACGATCATACTGATAAATAATCCGGGAAAAACAATATTTAATTATTCATTGAGATGTAGAGTCACAATAAAAGGTGAAAAATAAATATATTCTTTAGATTATTAAGAAACATGAATACATAAAAATTATCACATTGTCCACATTATTCATTGAGAGATTAATTTGAAACATATCTACATAGGGACTTAGTTTTTTCTTAAATAAATCATTAAATACAATTGAAACACTATTGAAACCCTTGTAATAATTTTATGGAATTATATTCCTAACACATGATCCATTGTGCTAGAAACCACAAGATCCCAATGAATTCCATATGCTATAAATCCTCTATCAACTCCATCCTTCATCCCATTAAATACATTGAATATTATTATATTCATCATTTAACTATATCAGGCTCACCTATTATATATGATTTATTAGGACCATGTATTCTATAATCTATATTTAGTGAACCAACAATATATCTATAATTCTCACATACAATATCATATATTAAATATTTAATTTTTTTCCATTTTCAACATTAAATAATTTGAAAACTCATTTTAATAGATAAGAAAAATTACTATCCACACATAATGATAATAAAAAATTTATCTTCCTTTAAAAAACATCTACGAATGAATAATTCCATGGATGGTGGGAATATTATTTAATTTAAAATAAATGTTTTATTTTAGGGGATTATTTATAATAAACCATTTCAATAATGTCTAAAAATGATGGTAAATATGTATAAATTAATACTAAATTAATTTTTTCACATTTCAAACAATTTAGAAATAAAGTAAATTATAAAATTAGAAAATATTGTGTTTCAAACATTTTAATGATATGAAAAAAATATTTTTACATAAACCGAATTTTATGAATAGATAATAAAATTTTCCATGGGTTAATCGGGACATTTATATGGATTAGTAATATTTTAATTTATTTTAAATGACATTTAAAAACAAATCCATATCTAGAACTCTCATCTAGTTTCGTACAATCTCTAACACCTAGATAAAAAAACATATACATTTCCTTATATTATAAAGAATAATTTCATTATCTTTTTTAATTAAAATAATAATTATTTTTATTTAATAACATGTTTTATTTAGTTACTCATATATGTATGTTTATTTTGGTTGTTTTGGGGTTTGTTTTGTTCAAAACATGAAAACCGCATCAATTTGTTTACCATGGTAAATGTTTTAGTGCTTTTCTTAGATATAGAATCATAAAAATTATATGTTTATAATAGTTAAATATTTGATGAACATTTGAAAAAACATTTATTTCTATCAACAAATATAAACCACATTGTTTTATGGATACATTATAATGTAGATACGCATGAAGAACATTTTAATTATTCTAATGGGTGGAAAATAAATAATGTATAAAACATTTTACATTTACTGATATAAAAAATTGTTTTCAATATAATATTTATAAATTTTTTACGTACTTATATTCATTACTATAGCATAAAAATAGAAAATGAATCACATCTCTTCGTGGATGTTGTATTTCACAGACCCATAGAAAAGGCGTTTTCAATTTTCAATAGATGGAATCATAATAAATTGACTGATGGATTATTATTATATAATGATAATTATTCAATTAGTATAATTTATATACTCATTTCTAAGATAATTTTAACCATCCAAAGGATTTAGGGATTAAAACCCTAACATAACAATTTTTTGGCGTGTTAATCCACACATGGACATAAGCGATGATTCAACTTCTTTTTGTATGAAAAAAGAGAATAAATTGGGTTATAAAATGATCATTTTAACATTTCATTGTCTATATGGTATATATTATATTATTTCATAGTTGTTAGAGGATTTTATATGAATTTAAATAAGAAATAAAAGGAAAACAATCATTTAAGACCTACTTTTCATCTTAAAAAATCATTAGGTGTTTTATAAAATCATTATTATGATGGAATTTTGATCATTCCATGACCTATAGGGAATGGGAATGGATTTTATTATGCTATCATGGTAGTGATTTTCACATAGAAGAGGTTATTTATGTTTTGATAAAAGATTATATGGGTGTCATTTTATAATTGAGGGAGATCATATGACTGTTGTTTTACAAAAGATTAAACTTCATTAATGTCTCAATCATGCTTAATAGCTCAAAACATACTAATAAATGAATTATAGATGAGATACAATTGAACAAAGACTATAAAATATTATTTATAATTGTATTTAATTCACTTAAAACCATTACAAAATTCACACTTCAAACCGATTTTAACACTTTATGGGGGAACTGATTTATTCAAAAAAAAACTTCCTGCAATAAAAAATGAAGATTAAATCATTTAGATATTATTGTATAATTATTAAAAATATGTAGTTAATTTTATCAAATTCAATTTCATTAATTGGAAATACTATAATTTTAAATAAACCTAAATAACATTGCCAATGTAGTTTTCATGATAAATGTATTTACAATTATAAAATTGGTTTTATACAAAAAAACATGGTTTTTATTTATTCCATGTAAAATTATTGTATTATAAATAATTAAAAAGAACTAAATGAAACTTAAATTCAATAAAAAAATATAATGTCACACATGAAATGTATAACTGAAAATGAACTATACCAAAAAGTTTTTATTTTCTACAATTCACCGAAAAATATTATTTTCAATAAAATTCCCAAGAATTAATTTGTATGATAATTTTGAATTACTGATAGAAAAAATGATATCATTTTTTAAGAAGTAATATTTTAAAATTTATAAATTATGGTTATAAATAAAATGATATAATACAAGTCATCAAATTTAGTAAGAATATAACCTTTTCTATTTTCATTGAAAAATGAAATAATATTATTCTTATGAATATAGTTATATAATATATAATTCAACAGTATTAAATATGAACTAAATTTATTTAATATTAATATTAATTGTTCTTTAAATTTAAAAACCATCAACACCTTATTAGAAATATTATTTTGTTTTTTCATGTTTAGTAATCAAATTATCATTTCATTCATTCGAATATTATTCATCATTCTTTCCATTACTGATGAAACAACATTTGATTGAAACCTTATTGGATTATATTCATCATTATTGAATATTATTAATGTTTTAATCATTATTTTGGTCAAACAAAAATTGATCATGGTGATAATGATTTTTTAAACAATACAGTTGGTTTATTGAAATGGTCGAACATCTGAACAAACAAATACAAATGAATAACATTCCCTGATCTAAGGATGAAATCCAAAAATCAAAAAAAAAATAATTAGATATGGTCACATTAATTTTATACAACAGTAAATGATATATTTTAAATATATGTTTATGATTCCAAATAAAATTATTCATACCAAGAACAATTATTAAAAAATACATAACTAAAAATAAAAACAAACAAAATTGTAAAGGCATATAGATTTTCCATTACTGATTACATTTTTAGATTATAGATATAATTCCTTTAAGAACATCGATGGAATTTAATTCAAAAATAAAATACCTTCATCAAAAATGGATAGATATTTAGAGAAGAAAAATTATTTTGTCATCATCATCGAATTAGTTGTTAAAATCAAATAGATTCTTGATCTATCCATGATCCCATAGATGCAATAAATGATTAAACATTATTTGTAAAATCTCAAATATCATGGGTTATGAATCTCACCATTTATATTAAATATATAACTTTTTATAGGTATTCGATGATATAGGGATATTTTTCTTGAATAAGTGGTTTTGGTTGTCGCACTATTTTCAGATGTTGGAATTAACATACTAGACATGTACTGATCCCCTAATTAGGTTGGGCCATCATTCTGAAGTTTAACTTTTATTTTCCATATTTTACATTATATATTCATTTTATAGATATGGGTTGTTAGATATTTTTCATGGATTTACTTTTAAATTATTTCTATTATACATTTCTTTGGTATTAATGAAGATATGTAGATTTCTTTGCAATGGTATATTAGTGTAAGGCCTCTAATGTATGGGTAAAATTCATTATAACTACTATTCAATAACCTATGGACTATTTGATGTGGGTTGTGGTGAAACTATTTTATTTCCGTGAACTATGAAGGTCCAGAGGTGTTCGGACATGTTATATATTTAACACATCTTTAAGAAACATTGAATAATCCTGAAATGCAATTCGAATAATGTTTATGGTGCACTATGATTAATCCTCAAGAACATTAAAAAGTGTTACATTCCCAACACAATAACCTATTTATTTAGAAATTAATTATTTCTAAAAATATAAGAGTTAATATATTACATATATTGATATCACAGAAACAAGTTACATGAAAAATTGTTTTTCTCCATATCTAGATCTAAAAATATAATTATAAATATTCAATGGGACACATTAAAAAAATATGATTCATCAAACTAGATGTTATCAAAATAAATTAAACATAAAACATTAATCCATATGTTATATATATAATCCATATATTTTGTACAATTTTTATATATGTTCTTTACTTATAATATATTATGTTGATAATGAAAATTCTTATTTGTATTGTTGAATTTTATTCAAAACATGAATTGTTTTAGTTATAATACTTGTAACAGAGTCCTATAGCAATATTTTATTCTACCATAAATGTATATATAAAATTTTCTGACATATATTAATGATATGTTATAAGAAATACGAATTTAAAAAAAAATTATGCATATATTCATGTCATCGTATAAAAAATTGAAAATTTAAATAGAATAAAAAATAAATATTTAAATTATTGATTATTTAGTTTTAATAAATTTTTAGAGTAACACTATAATACCACTTGCTGGATTCCTGGAATAATAAAATAATTTTTACCCATTCCTATTACTTTTATTCATCATCTTTATCTGAAAAATTCGGCAAAGCAATTTTATAGTAACACTTGATGTGACATCTAAAAATTTCCTCTAACTAATAAAAAAATTATTTTTTATCAAAAAAATTTAAGATGATTTAATATTATATCATGATTTAATACTAAAATATTAATTATAAAATCATGTAGTAATTCCTTTTAAAAAATAATGAATAGTACGTGGATATGAATACTAAAGAATAACACAATCCGAAAGCGGAACTCCAAAGAAATGATTTATCCAATAAATATAACTCTTTCCGTAACCACTATAAAATCAAAGAGAACCATTAGGAATATGACTGTCATTATCAAGGAATTTCTATGAACCATTTGAATTTATTTATTGTATGGTGATTTATATTATAGGTGGTGTATATATATATATCAAAAAATATTATTTTTTGGGTGTTAGGATCGTTATGGATGTATAGAAATTACAACCAATAAGGTTATTTGGAAGTTTTGACCATTAGGTCAATGGGAAATTATTAAAATTAGTCTATATTATAATTAAAATATTGGATCATTGGTCATTTTTCCCATATAATGTGACGTTTGGGTAATTTTATGTTGAGGAAGGGAGATACCATGGCCTCTATAGCTAGTATTAACCATTGTGTGGGTCACCCGACCAAACATATGATTTATGTAAATCACATTTATTTTTTCCATCACAAAATAGATTCAAAAAAATCATTTATATATATATAATGCATATAAAAATTAAGAGACATTCTTTTTATTTTTTATCACCTCTTGGGCGATGATGGTTAAAGCACCTCAACAATCTTCTATAGTAACACACCATATTGCTATCAAATATAAAAATATAACTATGGGTTATATATCTTAAAAATTATATTTTTATATGTGAAAATTATTTTTAAATGTAATAATGGTAAATTTGTAATGTTTCACAACATTTTTTAAATCATCATTATGAGAATGATTCGATGCATAATGATGTTTGAAAAATAGGATAAATGCTATTTTTAATAAAAAGAAAAATATTATTAACTTTTAAATAAATAAGTATTAATTTATTGGTAAATTTATCTTAATTAAATGATATTATCAAAATTAATTTTATTTTATCAATTAGTATATTGAAATTAATTTTGGGTTTATTAATGGTAATTTTGAAAACAAATATATTTCATAGGGAATATTTTAAAATATTAATAATTAAAAAATATCATTACACTTATCATAAAATTATATTCTTACCATGGAAATTGTTTTACAAATCCTTACCATATTAATAAATTTCTTTATAGAGTAGAATATTAAAAAATATATTAAATTTAGAAACTCAAATTTTTAATTTTAGATCTATGAATTTATTTTAACTAAAAAGAATATTCTTTTTAAAGATATCAAATTAGAAATAAACGTTATCACTATTATAAATTTATTTTTGTAAAAATTATTAAAAAAATATTACTTATAAATTATAAATTAGTAATATAAAAAAAAATTATTTTTGGGCAACATAAATTTTCATGGGGAAAAAGTTACAGCAATAAAGGTAAAAGTATTTTAAATGTTAACATTAAAATTGAAGGGAAAAATTATAAGTATAAATAATATATTTTAAAGGTAGGTTGAGGTATTTCAATAACTTAACAAAAATTCCATTTATAATTATGTTAAAATGTATTTGAAAATAATGATCACCTATAGTCGTAATCCTTAAAAATAGAATAATAATTATTAAGAACACCAAAACTAACCCTACACATGTGAATGTTATGAACTATTAATTCATCACTATCCCATAAAACCCCATTGATCATTAATCATATCAAATTAATCATATTAAGAGTCTCTCAAACATGGTTTTATGGTTATATGATGTTACTTTCATGATTTTGAATTCCAATATGAAGGATAATGGAATATATTTCTCTCACCCTTTATTCAAAAATGTTAAATATATTAGGACATTTATTTTTATCAATTTATTTTATATTCGTGACTATATAAAAATTACTTAAATTCTGATATGATTTATTATTAATTGGAGACTTCATTTTATTCTTATTAATACTATCTAATATAATTTTTATGAAACCAATCTTGTATCTGATGTTATTCTATTACTTTCATGAAAATTAAAATATATTGAGAATAAAAAACACTAATTACAATAAATTGTTTCTGATTGAAATGACAAAAATTATTTTATTGGATAAATCCATTTACTAAACACATGTTCTATACTAATTGGATGGAATTAATAAATATTTTCTTAAGACATATTACCAATGTGGATTATAAATAGTTAGACATATTATGGGTGAATCCAGGTAGCACTCCAATGCATTTAAAAAAAATAATCTCTATATATGATTTGATTATGATTTTATGGTACTATACATTAGTAATGTTGTATGATAACTCTATGAAATACCGTGGAAATATATTTTATAAACCCTTGACAATAAACCATAGTGGTATGAATATCTCATGTGTTTATTGTGGAAACATGTCCCTGATATTCCTCATGTTGTTATACTTGTTTATATATATTATGGCTCATTTTTTATGTTAATGTCTTCATAATAATAACATATTATTCACTGAAGATATTTTCTAACGAAAGTCGTCATTATTTATCCCTTACTATGATTTATTCTCACCAAATTCATTTGATAAATTTCTATATGATCTTCTCTGAAATAAGGTTATCTAGGTTGAGATAAGAATATTTACTTTTATTAAAGTCTAAAATTGGTTTTATTATATTTTTATATGATATAAATCATTTATTTTTTACCTAGTTTACATGGTAGTGAAGATGAAATTTTCATTTACATTGTTTATATAATATTTTTCATTGATTTATGTTAATGATCATTTATTAAGTGGATATTTAATTTTCATAATTTTATCATGGGGTAAAAAACCTAAAAAATAGTATTTCATATCAAATTAATCATCACCCAGTATATAAAAATGATTCCTCGCTAAATGACTAGTTTTACACTAAGAAGTGACATGAATTGGTTATTATTTACTTTTTATAAACCATAATGAAAGGATGCTTATGTGATGTATATATTTATTTTAAAAGAATAAAAATAATTTTGATTTATATTATCATAAAAAATAATAATAGAAAAACCATTGTGATTAAATAAAACTTTTAATTATATTTTAACTAGTTTACTTTTTCTTACAAAAGTAGATTTTCAATTTAAATAATGGTTTGAAATTGAAGGGCATGTGTGAAAATTATATGTAATGGAAAATACCAGGATGGAATTCATTTTTTGATAAAATATAGTGTACAAAACCAAATGATGATGTTAAATTTTCATTTCTCTATTAGGAGAATTAACATAAACAATATAGAGAACTCGATATCACCTAGGTGGGACCAAATATCCTTGTAATCCTTTAGGTAGAAATATCTTCCATCTTTTAGTGTACCCATAACCCATCAATCATGGAACAATATATCATTATTCTGAAAAATATATTATATGTACAATATTTTTATGATGATGAAATGTTTATCATAATATTTTATCAAATATATGGAGAAATATATCAATTTTACTATCAATAAATAATTCATATATTAGGGATGAATGTGATGCAATGGAACAAGAAGAAATAACAAATTTATTTTTCAATAATTATTTACCTCGTAACCTATAAAGTAAAATGGAAATTGAATTATTGAATTTAAATAAATGTTGAATATAATCGTTAGGAAATATTTAGATAAACATCATAGGTCCTCAGTATAGTGTTTTTATCTATTTCATTAATTCTTTAGGAATATCAATTGACTCATCTGTGAATGTAGAGATAATATTTTTAAGGAATTGCAAATATAGGATATTGGGTATTATGATAAGGTAGTACAATGTTATATGAAAGCTGAAATTTATTTTAATGGTTCCATGTGGTATTATGTATATAATTAATTCATGTTGTTGTTGGATTAAATATTTGTAATTAATCATATCCATGAAAGGGATGAAATGAAATTACTACCACATGGGCTAAAAATTATGGAATATGAAACTTGGCAATTTTATACAAGGGGTGGGATTTGAATAATGTGTTGAATGGTGGTAAACATTTCACTATACTATGATAGTGGTGAAAAGCCAAAACACTCTAATGTGAATGAAAAATGGATGTTCGGGGAAGAACATCATATTATGTTCCTATTCATGTTTGGACAACATTAAAACATATATAAACTGTTTATGAATCCATGAATTGTAGAGGGAAACCACAATCAACAATATTATAGGACAATGAATCAAGGTCATTCATTTTCATTCATAATGGTTGATATTGAGGCACCAAATGGCATAGTAGTAGTTATAATTATTTTTTAATAAATATATATATTATAATGTCTTATCCTGCTGAAACACATTATAATATTTATTTTACGGATTAAAAGAAAATTGAATCGAACACTATGTAGTTAGAATTTGAATTATAAACTAAAACTCATGGAGGGTTAATTATAGATACGATATTATAAAATGATTCCTCAATTAACATTGGTGACTAAAATATAAACATAAATAATGTTGTCACTTCAATGTTGTAATGTTATTTAATACTAGTGAAAATTTTAATTTAATTTTATACTACTAAAAATATTTCCAATGCAAGGAAATTTCATATTTCATTGGGTGGGGGTAGATCATTTTTTAAAAGGGGACAAATCATAGCCTGAATTTTTTTAATTTAATAAACTATACTTCTTCTAGAAAACTATTCATGAATAAGTTTAATAAGTTACAAGTAAAATCTAATATAATTTTACCAAATATTTATAAATAAATTGATGTATTTCCTAAATAATTTTCTATATGCGCCCTGAAAGGGTTGTAGAGTTTGAAATTAATATCTTACTAATATCCAAGCTAATAACAATGAAACCATAATTAATTGAGTTTACAAATAATTTTGAATTGAATAAGAAGCTATAAAATCTATTGGTAAATAGTTTAATCTATGAAACATATATCCTTGTGATGTGGCTTCTATCATTGTGAAAAAACAATGATGAATAAATTTGAATATGAATCGAACTTATTGAATATAATGTGATCAAAATAAATGAAAGATACCCTCTTCTATGAATTTATGACTTATATGATGAGATTCATGGTTCATAATTATTATATAGTATTAATCACCAAATTTATAATAAAAAATTGATATTGATGAATCAAGATATACCAATAAAAACCATTCAAATAATTTTTTGTAATGATGAGTTCATTTTAATTCCCTTTGGTTAGAAAATTTATCAAGTGATATGTATGGATTTGATTACTAGATTATATAGAGAAAATATATATATATATTCAGTTGAATTAAATTGTGATATATTATTATATACTCATTGTAAATTGGAGTAATATAAAAATTTATGGGTTATATTTCAAAAAATAATCAAATAGTATTTTTAAAGAATTCATTTAATGTGTGTTCTGGTTTCAGTAAGTGGAATTTGTGGGATGCATTTTCTCTTATAAATTATTCTATATTGATCTAGATATGACTAATTATTTATATTAATATCCTTATCCCACATTGTTTTTAATGATATTAATTTAAACTTAGTTACTCTATATAAAATGTGAGGCATGCGAAAAAAAATCATGGCTTTCAAATCCATTAATAAGGTTAAAAATAAAGGGAATAAGGATTACCAATATAAAAATAATTATGAACATTTCAATATCTTATGAATGTGATGGTTTATGATCTTATGATAACACTACCCTCAAATGGAGAGGTAATTTATATATATAGTGATACATCATTGAATATCCATGGATGTTAAATCCCGTATAATTGAAATGATAATCCTAATTCATGTATACATTTTCTTCCTCATTAATATAATTTTTTACCCATGACATGCAGTAATAAGAGGTTATTTTATTTATTCAAGATATTGAGAAACTATCTTTTTGATGAAAATTGTAATATATATAAAAACAGTGAAAGGATATTATATCTAATAAAATATAAAGAACATAACATCAGACATGAGATATGGTTAAAGACTTAAATGACTAAGATTACTCTATTAATTATCACTATATTAACGATAAAAATTTCATAGTTCACTAGATGGGAAATACATTGTATTGTTTATATTTTTGAGTATTGAAATAAATAATTTCATCAATGTATATAAGATGATATATATTAAAGTAAAATTTTTTTTATGATCATCCACTGAATCGAAAATGAAATATAAGACATCATTACTATAGAAGATAAAGAAGTATAAAAAAATTATCCTTTGAGATATAAAAATCTAAAGGTTATGAAAAGATTAATATTTCCTTAATTATATTTTCCGAATGAGGAAGTACTGAGGCTCATAACAATTTTAAGTATCTCGTACATTCCCGAGTTGATGAAAATATTGTTATAAGAAGCTCATATCTTTTTTCCCTATTCATATATAAATTAATGTAAATTATAAATATTTTTATGATCATTATTATTCATATAATATTTAATTCAGTAATGTAGAGTATATAATAATATCTATTGTATGTTAACAAATGAACGTAGATGAAATCATTTGGAGGGAGTGATTTAAAAGAATTTAATACCACAATAAAGGTGGAAGAAAAGAACTATATGATTTTTTAATATTATTTATGAGACATCCATGTGATAATTATCATTTTGATAATTTAAAACACTATTTTTTAAAAGGAAACATTGTTCTCAATAGTGTATTATATACACCATATTGAGATAAAGAATTAAAATAATTAATATTCAAATGATACTCTTAAAACATAATTATTAGAATTAATAGAATGAATAAAATTATATTAATTACGAAAATATGGTTTAAACCTATATATAAAAATAATTATTTTGTGAACAGTTAATTATAAATGACTTTAAACCCCTTTCAAAAATAAAAAAAAATTATGAAAAACTATTTAAAAATGCACAAGTATGTTTTATAAAAAATAAAATCAATATTTTTGGATTATATTAATTAATTATTTAATATATTCAACATATTGTTTAAAAATAAAATTCATTATTTTCTCGACATTATATAATAACAAATTCAATTTTACATATAAATAACATATTATTCAAAAATGAATTTTTCTCTCCTTTTGATCTAGAACCTATTTTAAATATTTGTTTTGTCACTTTTAGAAGTTATATTTGATAAAATGGACTTATATTTTGTAATAAAGTCATCAAAATTTACTGTAGTTAATTTTTTATGATAAGATTTATTTTTTATGAATTGTGAAAAATTTATGGTTTTAATTGGTGACAACGTTTGCATCAAATTTATTTATTGGGATAAATAAAATTAATGAATGGTTTTAACATATAATTAGATCATTGTTTTATAATTTTATCAAATATTTTTCATTTTAGTTAATTTTACATTGAAATTGGATATAAAAATTGTGTGAAATTTTGAACAATTTACTTTAAAAACTTGTTTTCTTGTTCCATCAATGGGATTAATTTTAAACTAATTTACACAAATTATGTGTTTTGAATTTGAAATAAAGGAATAATTATTTTTAATCATAAGTTCCAAATTCTTTAAATAGCTCGCTTTTAGTTTTGTAAATTATGAATAGAATCTTTGGAAATTATTTCGATTACCACTGATAAGGGTAAATCAGGTAATTAAAGAAAAAAAAATATTTTAGCAATATTATAAATCTATACTAAAACTAGTACTATTTTTATTGAATAATTAATTTTTTACTAATAATTACTTTCGGCAGATATTATGTCCTTTTTATTCCACTTGGGTGTTTTTATTACATTTATATTATATTATTTATTGTGAAGACAAAGCTTTCATAATCATATCTCTCATAATAATAACCCTATTAATATGGGGTAATATAATTGATATATTAAACTATAAATAGTATTTTAAAAGATAAAAAATCTATACATTGTGGTAATACATTTCTAATTTTAAGAAAATAAATAATTAAATTAAATGGTGAAAAATATATGATGCAGTAATTACATCATTAATGGAACAATCAAATAAATGATATTATAAATATCATAATATAAATAGTTTGATATAATTTATTTCATAGATGATTTTTATAGATGAATGTGACATGTGAGTGATGTGTTAGAATAGTTATTTAGAATACATCATGAAGTTATGATATTTTAAGAATGTCAATAAATTAATAGTATCAATATTGACTCTAATGGTATTTTAAAAAATAAAATATTTTATTAGGTGTTATAAATTTTAAAAAATATAATATTCTTATAAATTGTTTTAATATTTCCTACAATGTTTTAAATGAAACTTTTATTTTTCATTTGGCATGATATGTTAAATATATTAAACATAAAATTGTAAATTACATAATAAAATGGTAGGAGTTAAAAGGGTTAAAAAAGACAATGATTAAAAAACATTCAAAACATGTCTACTTTTCATTGGATGATTCTATATCGACCAATACTTACCATATATTCAAAATAAGTCACTTTTAATGAATTTGGAATGTAAATTATAATTTTATTAATTTATCATTTGGATGAATTAAAGTGTGCCCCTCCCATCTCGTATAAAATGGTACCACAATCTATCATTTCATCACAGTAATAAACCATTTTGGTTCATCCCAAAACTACTAAAATAACTTCCTTGAATCGATAAAAACATTCTCAAGGTCTTATTTAAGGAATAACGCCCTCGTAAGATGTGTTAAGGATGTTATAAAATGATATCCTTCAAAGAAGAGGTATTTTTTTTAATTAAGTGTTTCTATTTTATTTGGTGTTCCACGTCTTTAAATATTCTTCTTCCAAGGTGAAATATAGTCTAAATTATCCTAAATATACTAACATGTCAGTATGTTAGTATCATCATCTAAATCCATCTTCAATTTCATCCAATGGGAAATGAAATATTAATGTGTGTGTACAGTAGACTACCACATCGGGAACCGATATAATTCATTATCAATCACGATGACCCCGGAATTGTGATAATGATGGAATTAAAGTTTATAATAGTTATTCATGACATATTTATCATTATTAAATAGTATAATAACATTTATGTTCTTATGTTTCCATTAACATAAAAATGATTACGTCATTCATGTGTACGTATGAATTATCTCCTCCACGAAGTGAGGTGATTCATTTGACATCACTACATCAGATAGATTATAAAGAAATATATATATATAATTAATAGTATATTAACAATATTATGATCATTACATAAAAATAAAATATTAATTATTGATTTACTATAAGGAATAATTAATATAGGATACGTTACTCATGTGCTCATATGACCTAAGTCTTGATGATTATAAGGTTAACCATTTTTCATAACCATACATAAATGGTTTGATTTATAAGTATAAATTATTTATAAAATTTATTATTATGTCATGAATATTATTTTTAGAAAATGGACTAATGACCTCATTGACCATATTCAATATACCAAAGTCACTTTGAAATCATGTACCAAATATCAACAAAATGATCGACATGTACCTAATAAAATATGTTATTCTTATAAAATTTAAATTAGTGATATAATGGAATACTAAGAATTAATAATACTATTATGAATGTAAATAATTAGACTAAATTTTTTATCCATGAAGATAATGATTGTACATGATTAATCAGACTTATATTGAGGGGCTCTTTAACTAAACCATCATTTTCAATGTTTAAAACATTTATTATTCTAAATCAATATTCTTCTTACATGTTTTAAAAATGGTTTTTGGGAGTATTTTTATATAAACAAAAATGTTTTAAAATGATAGTATTCCCATTTCACACAAATTTCTCAAATTGGTATGGGATACATTGAATTATAATTTATTTTTAAATGTCATAAATGGGTTTTTAAAATGGATTGGTTATTTCAATAATTTGATATAATTTTATTTGTGAGGAAATGAAATTTTATGAGTGACATGTTGAAAACTAAATGATTTTATGTTATATGATTATATAATGTCACATGTTCATTTGATAGGTGGTTATGAGATAACATAATAATTGGTGGTTTCATTATAACATCCAATGTATTTGGTATGGACTGAAAATTCATTTTTTTCATTGAAACACTTTTGAGGGAAAAGTGAGAAACCACCATTACAACCAAACCCAAAAATACATATACAACCCAAGAATAACTAGGCTTAGTCTCACCCCAGAAAATGCATCATGTCAATAATCCATCACCAATGTCGGACCAGTTGAAAACCAGTCCCGTGCGAAATGCATAGGCATGGAACCGATGGCATTAACCATACCCTCTTAATTTTCCATTCAACTGGCATGCAGAAGTGGAAGCCACATGCTCTGAACCCCATATGACATAGAACCCTGTAGAATGCTGGGAACCCAAACAGGACCTCAAGCCACCCATTGATAAAACCAAAATCAAACTTCAAACGAAATTGAACGTTTCTATCCTAGGACCAAGACCCTCAAAGATAGAAAGTTCCATTAAAAAGTAAACTGATATTACCTGTAACTAGATCCCTAAACAACTTCCATGAGATAGAGGTTACTTTACTTGGAGACACCTTCATCTTATTATCAGTCTCTGAGGACAATCGATCCCAAGACTTTATATACTCATCAATGCTAATCAACCCTCTTTTGAAGCCCCCGACATGAATATGTCTTTCTTGTCAACCCAAGAAAATTGCTCCTCATTATGGGACACTCCTAAAGGTCTCCCCATCATTTTAGCTGCCTCCTCTTTAGATGAATTAATCATTAAGACCTGCTCAACCGCTTCCTCCTCAAGGAATAACAAAATCTTCATGCATTGAACCCCCTAAACCCATGACCCTTGAGTATCCACATCTTGAAGGACTTCCTTTTTGGTGTTTTCCTTTGTAACTGATTGGGTCACCAAAGGTGGAGGTAAGGAATATTAGTAAGTTCTACCCTTCCTCCTCCAATTACCCCTACTAATTCATGGACCTGATGATTCACCGGCCGAGAGGCTATGAATATATTCTATGCATTCTCCCACACACCCCCAAATGGCCTCTGAGGAGAGGGCATGAACATAGATCAGTCCTACCTCAACCAGCCCCTCAAACCTATTGCTTAATATAATAAAAGACCAGTTTCCTACATCGGATCCCCCTGGAATACCAGCTTTTCTTAACATGGCTGTCTCCATGCCAAGGCCCTACCTACCTCCCCAAAGATTATCTCTATCTAAGACATTCTCCTCTCTGACTTTTTTTGGGCCAAAGAAAATTCACCTCTAGTTTCCTTGTGTCCAACACAGATGATGTCATTCTTGGTCGCACCTACTTCCCTCACTCCATCGTTGCAAGAAGTTGTTCCAGCCAAAGCCTCCTTCAACCTGCGAAAAAAACATGAAATCATTGGGATGACTTGAGAGGACCCCGGAAAATGAACACCAATGTCCAGACCTACCTCTACCTCAATCAGCGCATCACATACCCTGGATGACCTGGAGGATTCCCCATCCACCCTTAACAGACTACCATTTTTCTCGCCCCTTCCCAAATCATTGTTCAAACATGGAGGCCCCTGCACTAACCTCACTGCCTCCTTAATAACCAAAACCCTTCTACCACCATCATAGCCCTGCCTCGAGGCCATCATCTCCCTTCGATAGCAGGCTCGCGTATGCCCCAGATGCCTGCATCCAAAAAAGAAGTTCATTCGTCTTTCATATACCACTCATTGTTTGCAATGGTACTCTTCACCCACCGTAATCCACACATAATCAAATGAAACTCTTGAAACATCCATTTCAACACATATATGTGGATTAACAGGATGATAACGGGCCGTAGTGTGGCTGTTAGAACACATATACCTACCAATGAGGTTCCCTAGCATGTAAATAACCACAGGATTTTTGAACAGAAGAGGATGGTTTGGAATGCTATCCCATGTTTCCATTAAAGCTAGATCACACTTCATGTGAAAATCAAAAGACCAACACCAATAATATAACCTGAAGCCGTTGAAGCTGTGAGGTGTGCTTGACCAGGCCTGATTGAGGTCGACTTCCAAGGAAAAATGAATCATAATTTGGAGACTATCCAGAAGGCCCACAGTCACCCTATCATGAAAACCTCACGGACCAAATACATACCACTCAATGGAATCGATATAAGGTCGTCAACAATAAAATATAGCCACCAACGTATGATTCAGGAGGTCCGAGGATTCCAAGAACTCCGCGGTAGACAATGCAAGGTTAGGGAAGCCATCAAGAAACACTAAGACCTTCAGACCAATCGATATTTGAGGAAAAGGGGGGGAACATCGGGGTTTCAAAAGGGTATTAAGGAAGGATTAGTAGTGGAAAATGGGGGTCTCCCCCGGTGGTGGGGGCGTGACCGATGCAGCAGCCTCCGTCAGCACGACGGAGGAGCTTTTTAGTGTTTTGGGAGGAGCCCCGCAGTAGTAGCCTTCATCCCAAAAACATTCCTTATTGAGAGCATCCTATTGGGTATTGATGTTATCCTTTTGGATATTACATTTGTTATAGTGAAATATATGGAATTTGGATGTTTGGCTATTCAATTTTTAATGAGTGACATGTATGTAAGTTGATCTTATGGTTATTACGTTTTACAAGTAGTTATTTCTCTTGTTACCTACATATATATTATATGTTTTCTTATGTGTTTTCATTAGTATTATTGATTTCAACAATGTAATATAATTATATTTTCGAAATGATATTTATTTTTTAAGTGAAAAGTTATGTTTTTTTAAGGAAATGGTTTATGGTTTTCCACAAGTTTGATGATTTTATTTCATTACAAGCCTTATTAATAATTTTTCCTCATCTGATGACATAAATTGTTTTTCATAAGTCTTAGGAATGGTAATGAAAATTAAGAAATCAAGATTAATGTATTGAATATTTTTCATGATAATATATCATCTTTTATTTTAATTTTTTTTCAATTTTTTGAAAAAAATGGTTATTGAGTGTAAGTGTCCGCTTGTAATTTAGGGGTATAATTTGTAAGAGTTTATCTTAATTCTCTAAAACTCTAAAATAAATAGATACTTGAATTTGAGTTCTACTGCATAAAAAATCAAGTAATAATTTTTTATGGCTAAGACCTTATAGTTCTTATTAGATGAAAAGAATATATAATATTAGCGGTTCAGAGAAAATAATGGTGTCGGTTAAATATCATTTATAACCAAGAGATTTATTCTAAAATATAAAATTTTAGGGATTATAGTAATTTAGTTAAATTGGATAAAAACCTAGATAATATGATATGAAAATAGGTTGTGGGATTTATGTATTATAATAATTTTATGATATTATCATTACCCTAGAGAGTATTCTAATTTTAATAATTCATTTCATGTTTAAGAGATGTTCTATTAATAATATTATGTATCATTTGTGATGAAGGAAGTAGAGAGATCATTAAAAAATTATAATCCATCCCTGATGATATGATCATCACTATTATTGAAAAATATTTTTTGAATGAATTTAATAACTTCTTGTGTATTCAAATAACATGCACGATTGTTTTTGAATTATCTGAGACCTACTCATTTCTTAAACAATTTTATCATTCATGGTATATTTTTAATATGATTTATAGAACTCAAATCATTAAACTATTTATAAATAATAAATACTAAATGTTGTGTGAAGATTTAAATTTTCAAATTTGGGAAACAAACTGAATTATAAATTGAACAAAAAGAAGACATTGAACTCTTGATTCAAGGAATGACGTGCTAATAAAAGAGTTAGAAATTTATATCCAATATATTATGAATTATGTTGAAATAATAAGATGTATATATATAAAGTATTTCATAGTTATCTAATATATAAGGATGTTGAAATGTATAAAATTATCACTATTTTGATGATGGGTGTACATTTTAAGAATTTTTTGGTTGTGTAATATGTATGCTGGATGTTTTTAGGTGAAAATGTTATTTATGGATTAATTAACTTCTATTAACATAAATATAATTCTATGGATAACCCATAGTGTTTTTATGATCTTTTAATTTAAGGTAATTATTTATTATTGCTTTTTTGGATTCAAAATGAAAGGTATGAGATAAAAATTTAAGATAAAACATGCATAGTTATTTTTTTATCTCATTATCATATTTTGATAATTTTATATGAATGATATAGTCTAAACAAAAGGAAAACCCACAGGTTAGGTGACATCCTGTCATGTTATTCAAGGCTGTATGAATCCAACCAACACCTGAATGGAAATAAGGGTGTGTCGCCTACCAATGGCCTTTGTGAAGTCCCATTTACTATGAATTTTTTATTTTCAGATAATTGAATTGATGGATGAATAATGTGTCAACTTTTGTAACATATCATTTATGTAATATATTTCTATAGCATTTGGAAATGATTTCATGACTATGTGATAAGTTTTTTTAGAAGAGGTTATATATTTTGGGAACCATATATTATTAATGTAAATAGAATATTATGGTATTTTATTTGGGGAATAATGTTTTAGTTATATAATTGAAAAATCCATATTTTTATTGTGTACTTATTGTGATGCATGTTATTTATGTAATGGATTAACCCATATTGTATTATATTTTATTAGAAAAAATTCCTTTTCGTATGAGACACCAAGAGTAATTTATGTTTTTATGGAGGTAAATATAAGAACCTATCTTGGATCATTTTGTGATTGAATCTTTCTGATTTTTTGGATTTAATCATAGTTACAATAGTTTTTGAATAATTTTACAGACAATTATTTTTATAATGGTTTATGTTGAACATTGGGTAACACTTTTGAATTTTTAATATTTATGAAGTTTTTCATCCTACAATGGTTTATTGATTTTTGGGATTATCATATATTATCCTTTCTATTTTAGTTTTGGTTAATGTCTAAATTCAGGAGAAATAGAAATTTAATATATTTTGGATTATATGATTCTCTAGAGGTTGATTTTATTGCTTTAGGCATGAAAAAATCATGTTGAAAAATTGTATTTTAGTGCAATAGATGAGTTTATATGATTCTCTAGAGGTTGATTTTATTTCAAGTAAGTATGTTTCTTTATTTTCAATGTTTATGGAGTATATGAATACCACAACTCAATGAAAATTATCTTATATAAAAAATGTTTTCAATTTTCATTTCTTACTAATAAATCAGTTAACTTTTAACCTATAATAGATTTATGGTTTTGTGATTGATAACATTCTCCTAACCATGAATACCACAACTCTCTAGAGGTTGGTTTTGTGATTTATATGATTCTCTAGAGGTTGATTTTATTTCAAGTAAGTATGTTTCTTTATTTTCAATGTTTATAGAGTATATAAATACCACAACTCAATGAAAATTATCTTATATAAAAAACGTTTTCAATTTTTATTTCTTACTAATAAATCAGTTAACTTTTAACTTATAATAGATTTATGGTTTTGTGATTGATAACATTCTCCTAACCATGATTTATATAACTCCCTATCAGAACAAGATGGTTCTTTTTTATATTCAATGTCTATGTTTTCCAACATGGAAACCTAGTATGTGTTATCTTAGGGGATAATCATACTTCCCCTTCATTGTTTTTATGTGGATGTTTTATTTACCCTTATTCTAATGTAGGATTTCAATAATAGTATTTGAAAATTAAAACAATAGTTTTTTATCCTAATTTAACATTTATTGGAAATAATTTATAATAGAGAGTAGAATTTAACATCCCATTTTTTAAAAGGAAACACTATTCTTATTTGCATACATTATACGCCACATTGAGCTTAGGAGAAGAACTAAATAATATCTAAATGATTCTAATAAAAAATTTACATTAGAATTATGATAATGACAACATTAGTTGAATTATGAATATATGGTTTACAATTTTATATATAATTAATTATTTTATATTTTGTAATTATAATTGAATGTAAAAAACTTTTAAAAATAAAATGAAATGTTTTTCAAAAAATTATTTCAATGTTCACAAGTGTGTTTTATAAATATATAATTCACTTTTTTGAATTATATTAATTAAATTTATATTTAATATATTCTATAAATTTTTTAAAATTCATCTTCTGTGTTTTGTTGTCATGATATAAGAATAAATCCAATTTTATAAATAAACAAAGTATTTTCCAAAAAGGTAGTGTTGACACCTTTTGATAGACCACCTATATTAAATCAATTTTTTGACTTTTATATCTTATATTTTTCATATGAACTTATTATTTGGAAGTGGGATATCAAAATTTCATTTCAACAATTTTTTTATTAAAAGATTTGTTTTTTGATGAATGGTTTAAAATAATGCATTTTAATTGGAAAATTCCTTTTCGTGAAATTTATTTTTAGTGATAAATAATATTTTTGAATGGGTTAAAATTATAATTATAAAAAATTTGATAATTTTATTCAATATTTTAAATTTGAATCAATTTCACTTTGAAATTTGATTTAATAACCATGTGAACTTTTGAATGTTTTTCTTTAAAAAATTGTATTCTTATTCCATCAACTAAGTTAATTTTTAATTAATTTCTACCAATTCTATATGTTGAATTTTGAAAAATGACTCTATATTTGGAATCAAAAGGTATAAATTATCTAAATAGATCCCTTTTTGACATTATGAATAGTAACATTAGTAATTATTTTTATTACCACAGTTAAGGGTAAATTGTGCATATAAAGGTGAAAATAATAATATAGATATTATAAAACTACCATAAAACTTTTATTAATTTTATTGGATAAGTTATTATTGGACAATATAATCCTTGGGCCGAAATAAACTCATTTTGATGACACTTCAGTGTTTTTATGACATTTATAATTTTTTATTTAATGTAAAGAAATAGTTTTTGTAATCATGTCTATCAAGACTATAAAACTATTAATATAGGGTTATATAATTGATAACGTTTACTTCAAATCAAACTTATAAATTTTAAATTATTACCAACATGATGGAACTTTATTTATAATTTTTTTGAAATACAAAATTTAATTAAATGGTAGCACAATGATGATGTAGTAACTGAAATGTTTCATTTATTGAAGAATATAATATATGATATTATAAATAATATAATAAAAATAATTTCATATAATTTATGGAATACACAAATTTTATGGATGTCTTTGATATGATATTGACATTTTAAAATAAATTTTTCACCAATATTTTGATTTTATGGTATTTTTAGAAAGTCAATAAATGAATAGTGTAAAAATTGATAGTAAATGGTATTTTAAATTATAAAATATTTTAATAAATATTGAAAAAATTAAAAATTTAAAAATTTAGAAAAATTGTTTTAATAGGACCAAGATTTACATAAATATGCCTTTTATTGGTCTATTTTCATGTTATGATAATTATATTGAACCTCAAACTGTAAATTACGTAATAAAAGGGTAAGAGTTAAAATGGTTTAGAAACAATAAGGATTAAAGAATTATTGAGAACATTTATAATTTTTATTGGATGATTTTATTTAGATACATAATCATCATAAAATCAAAATTAATCACTTTAGACCCATTTTTAATAGATAACTATTTTATATTAATTTAATATTTTAATGAATTCATGTAGTAGCCCTCCCGACACTTATAAAAGGGAGATACTTCCTATCATTTCTTTACACCTCAAAACCATTTTCCCAAGATCTAATAAAATTCATACCTAGAATCTATACACACATTATTTAGGCCTTATTTTAAGCATAAATCCCTCCACAGAGGTGTTATGGGGCTAATAAAAGGAGACCATCTGAAGAAGTTATTTTGTTTTTAATTAACTATTTATGTTTTACTCATTCTTCCTCTTCCTTAAATTATTCTTAATAAAAGAGATATAATAACTAAAGTATCAATAATATACTTAGATGTTATAATTTTAATATGCTCACCTAAATCCATCTCCAATTTTCTCTAATGGGAAATGAATTATTCATTCCTATGTCCGATAGACTATGACCTCACAAACTATTATAATTAATTTTCCATCACCATCTCTTGAGAATGGTTTTAATGATCGAATTAATTTTTATATACTATATTCGTTAAATATTTACCATTAATAAATTATGTTATAACATTTATATTCATTCCCTTCCATTCACATAAAAATGATATCATCATTCGTGCATATTTGTGAACTATCACCTCCACAAAGATATTTCATCATTTTTCATTACAACATCAAATGGATGTTACATTTATATATATAAAATTAAATTATTAATAAAATATTAATGATATTATGATCATTCTGGAAATATAAAACAATACATATAGTTTTTCCATGATGATAAATGAAAAAAGGAAATGTAACCCATGTGTATGTATGGTGTATCGTCTCCGGGATTATAAAGTTAATAATATTTCATATCTATACACAAATAGTTTTATTTAGAAGAATAAATGATTCATAAAAGTGATTATAATGTCTTGACTATTATTCTAGAGGTTATTGGCTAATTCCTTATTTGACCATATTCAACATACCAAAGCCACATTATACTAATGTACCAATTACTGACAAACAGTTTGACATGAACTTACCTAATTATGTAATTGTTATAAAATGTAAATAATTAATGTAAAAGGAATTTTATAAATTAACAATTTTATCATGAAATTAAATTGTTATGATAAATTTATTGTTCACAGAGATACTGATTGTACGTGAAGAATCAGAATCTAGGTAACAGACTCTTTACCTAAAACCACATTTTAAATGTTTCAGTGATTTAGTGTAGAGACCCGAAGCTTGACGTACATGGACATTACATTAATTTTGTGGAATACTTAGTACATAACAAAAACACACACACAAGGACTGTAATAGTTTAGTGTCTTTGGAAACTCAGAATATAATCTTCTAATTGTGGTGGAATATCTTCAACATCTCCCAGAAAGATCTTCCTTTTTTTAACTAAAACCTTTATTTATATCCTGGGGAAAAGAAAACATAAAAGGGTGAGCTCAAATGCTCAGTAAGGGTAAACAAAATAAATATCAATCACATCATATTCATAAGAACATAACATTTTGGAAATCTTAACCAGAAAAAGAGATCATAATTTCATAACATGGGATAAATCATAGTAGTGGAATGAAATCCCAATAATCATAACTTAAAACATGAACCTCTGTGGAATACACAAATAATCATAGAGAATCATATCTTATTAGTCAAGACTCATGGCCAAGGCTATCTTAGTGGAAAAAAGTCCATTTCTGAACCGATTCACCCTCGTTTCAGTCTTGTTTCACTGAACCAGTATAACCTACCATTCCAGACATGTCTATCTCATGAGATATAAAATCTTTACCCAATGCATTGGAGGGAGATATTGGTCCCACCCATCTCATAATGATACCATTCTTATGTGTGACACAAAATCATAAATCGTACATCATTGCATAACCCATGTAATACAAATGGGAATCTTACACATCCTGACATCATAAAACAATTCATATAAGATAAAGGAATTCATAAAAATAATTCCATCACAATAGGATCAAATCAATGTAATAATAGGGATAAAAACAGAACCCTTTATTATCTTAGATGGAAAATAATTTTGATAAAACACTTGAACTCCATTCTTGAGGAAAATATCCTTTCTACTTCAAAAACACATTTCATGTCATAAAATTATAACTAAAAGAAGTTGATTAAATATAAACTTGAAAACTTGTAAAGTAAGATTCTTGGAAATAATGTTTTAAAAATCCATTCATGGAGTATAAGTTAAAAAAACATTCTTCATACTTTTGTCAGAAAAGTCAAAAAGTACCTCGTACGAAAAACGACAAAAGATTCATTTCATATCCTTTACTAAAAATCCACCGAAGGGTAAAATTGGATTTAAAAAATAGTGTTTGGATGGAAATAATATTACATATTTAGGAAACATGGATGTGGATGATAATATACACCCCAGTAAATACCAAAGTATAAACAATCTCAGATAAAAATGAGATTGTGATATTTTCCTTACCTTAGGTCCGATTCTCTTTGTATGTGTCCGAACCTCCTGTATAATGATTTAAATAATGCCATTGACTTATTACAGAATCATATTCATTGTTATGATGTCATATATGGTTCACTTATTACATTATATTACCCGTTCTTTTGTAAATTCCATGTTAAAGAAGCGTTTTGGGTAAAATCGTTTCATTTATCGCAGGTGTTTTAACTTGTTGTTCTTGACATTATTATTACATATATCATGATTTACTTACTTACAGAATATAAAATATGATTTATATATCATATATATTCAGTATATATATATACATATAATAGATAGATAAATGAAATGAAACACACCGTTCATGGAGACGGTAGTCCGTATGTACGCATTACGCTATTTTTCGTTCCTTATTGTCTTGAATGGTAGTAAGTAGATTACATAAATATATATATATATACATAAATCCAGTAGTTTTAAAATGTCATATATTTCATTATTATTTCTTATATATACTTTATAATCATTTTTAAATGGTTAACATGGAGAATGAATCTCATCGCGTCGTGGAGATGGTAGTCCCTACGTACGCACGAGCGATGATATCATTTCCATAATTATTGAATTTAATTGGAGTGGATGATACAATATATTAGAATCAATATGATGTTCTAATAACTATGTATAGTTATTCTTTACATCATTATACCCATCCATGTAAGGTGGTGGTGGAAAATAGATTACACCACGACGTGGAGACGGTATTCCGTACGTACGCACGCGTGGTGATTTCTTTTTCCGTAGGATGGATAGATGGTGAAATAGGGTTGTTTCATACTTATAATAACATATCAGTATATGAGTGATACTGATGTTATTACTTCATAATGAAACAACCTACAAAGAAGAAGTGGAAGAATAAATAAAGATGAAAGAATCGGTAACGGACATTACCTCTTCTTTGAAATGCTTCTTTGAGACCTCCTTTTAGGGCAATAAATGGGTCTTTAAAGATGACCCGAACCTCTAGGATGTTTCTAGGGAAGTGGAAAAGATAATTTGGCAGGGGTTGGCCGAGCTTTAGGCTCAAAGTTGTGTGAGGAAGAGAGGGAGGAGGTTCCCTTTTATAAGGAAGGAGAGGGGCACCTTTGGAATAACAAAAAATATTATTTTATTATAAAGTCAAGTTCGGTTTTAAATAGCTCCAAATTGATTTATTTATAGACTAAGGTGGGGATGGGTCCAAATCCTCTAATCCAATAGAATTTAGACAGGTTTATATTCCTTTTCTAACCTTATCATTTAGATTTAACATTAAGTTATATAATTTTACTTTTACTGTGTCTTCTTGTGTTCTTATACTATAAGGTTAATAAAATTACTATAAGAATCCAAAATAACCCCAAGTTGTTTATTATTAATATATATAACCTTATCTAAGTCATTTGGCCGAACCTTTGATTTTTAGGAATAAAATAACATTTAATAATATAATATTTGTTTTAAAAACTATTTTATGTCAATTTTGACACAATTTAGTAATTGATTTTTTTGAAAATCATAACAGAATTATTAGTTCGAAAAAAGATACTTAAATCAATACTAACATTTAATATTAACCTAGAAAATTAGTGTAATTCATAAAAAGTCTCAAATTATATTTATTTGGGTATTTATAACATCAATTATGTCAATATTTCATTAATAAGATAATTACTGCATCATCGTTGTGTCATAAATAAATTAATTTATTTAATGTCTAAAAATTACAAATAAAATACCATTATGTAGGAAATCTTTTTATCTTTTTAATTAATATTTATAGTCGAATTTATCTTATGTATAACCCTATATAAAAAATGATTTACTTATTAAACATTGATTTTAACTATTTTAACCCTTCTTTAAATAAATTAATAATAAATGTCCTAATGTAATCCATGTGGGCCTAAATGGTCATATTTTCTTCCTAAGATTGTTTTTGGTCGAATTAAATTTGTCCAATAGAATTAGGACATGTGTTAGGGTAATAATAATATCATTTTTACCCTTAATTACCCTATTTACTTTTAACCGTGGTAAACAAAAGTAAAAAGTTACTATTCACCAAAAAATTATTTTCATCTCATTGAACCACATTTTACTTACTGACATCAACCGTGTCTCTCGGATTTTTGAAATTCCACTCACAGAAGCGGTAAAATTAACTTTTATGAAAAATTTAGTTTTTTTAACTACCACTTAGTGGTTTCACTATTCATCACAAATTGAAAGTTTTCAGAAAAATACCAAAAATTAGGCCTAAGATATATTTGATATTATGAACTCAAAAATGATGTCAATTTTACAAAATTCAAAACATATCAGTTACATTTACTAATTTAAAAATTAATTCCCGTCGTCAAAACAAATAGCGTGTTTTAAGAGATAATAACTATCAAAAGATTGGCACTTGTTTATAACTGTTTTAAATGTGAAGTTACATCCAATGACCTACATTGTATTAAATTGTAAAAATATATTCTAAATTTACTTTAAAACCACTCAAAATAATAATTTGTCACTATTAATTATTTCGATTAAAAAAATTGTTTTTATTTAAAATTTAGTAATTTTCACTATTCATCAAAATATAAAAGTTATCCGAAAATCACCAAAATTTCACCCTAACCTAATTTCGATATTCTGAATCCAAAAATGAAGTCCATTTTGAAAAATAAAATTTACAAAATTTCAAAAAGTGGTTATTACTATTCATAACGACTAGTTTTAATAATAGTATATCGTTGTTTAGTGAAACTCGGTTTTGCGTACTACACATGCTATAGAGGAAGGTCATGATTTCGTATAATGCAAGGAAATTCAAGGATGTGTGTTGTGAAATCTCCTTTTGGTGTAGCGTACAACACAAGATATTAATGAAATTAAAAATAATATTTTTCATAAAATCTCGGGGTGTTACATTCTACCCCCGTTAAAATGAATTTCGCCCTCGAAATTCGTCGGGGTTATAAATGGTTTACTATTAAATAGTTTCTTTAATAGAAACCCGCATCGTAAAAAGGAATAACAAAACCAATCTTTAAAAATAAAAGATTGAAACGTAACGGTTACCCAAAAAACTATTCACTGGGTTTCCACATAGGTGAAAATATGGATATGGAAGAGAAATCTATCCATCATGTTCTGATGGAGAGTGGTATAGAACATGGCTATGGAAAAGCCAGCAATCACAAAGCCATAAATTTGTGACGATCTAGGGTACCATCTGATTCATCGGATATAAGGGCACTAGGAAAACATTTTTGGTTTTCAAAATCATTTCCCTAAAGTTGATGAATTTGAATTAGAATAAATACATACTTTATTTTGTACAATCGCACTGTTGTTCGTGCCTTGAACAATTTCCACTTCATCTCTTAAATAAATGATGTTGAATTTGTTATTCATGAAGTGTTAGCAGATCATGTGATATAATGTCTCAAACAAAAGGTTATCAAAAGTTATTAAATATGCATAAGTCGATCTATAGTGAGATTAATCATATATGGTTCCTAAAATGGATTTATACTTTATATATCATACTGCTTAATATAATAAAACTAGTTTCTACTAATCAGGGACTTCCTGTAGGCCAGTGGTAGGCGATAAAGGCCAGTCGCACTTCGGTTGTGGGTTCGATTCCCACAGCCTTGTCCGAATCGATGGGTTGTCGCCCGTCCTGCAGGTTGTCCTTTTTCTAAAACTATATTACTATAACATCCCATTAATAATATCGAAAAAAAATTCTATCCTTAAGCAATACAAACTTATGTCCAACATAATCCATTACAATCTTTAGGCTTATCCATAATACTGCAGTCCACTCTCATAATATAGGGAAAACGATTACCAGAGATTTAATACCATCATTGAACCCCATATATCATAAGATATGTCTTTTTGGTCACATTCCAAACATTCAAAGGCCTTAATCATGTATTCTCTTCAATACCCATTGAACCATAGTGAAAACTTGAATGCAGTTAAAAGTTAACACCTTCCACATAACAAAATCCTCAAAATTATATATACTCAAACCATGATATCACTTAGTCCTTATATCAATCATGAGCTCATGAATACTATCAAACATTTCATTTTCTCCTTATCCCTTCATTATGCGCATATCATCTACTTTCCAAAATATTTGAATCACTTTTCATGGTTACCGGTACCTTAAAATTATTGAAAACCACAATAGACCAATACATAAATTTTCCTATACACCATAAAAGTAACTCACAAACATTATTCTCGAATACCAATAAATAAAAACATCAGTCCATCCACTTCAATGATTGTCCTGGAATAAGTCCTTCCTTGATTTATAAGTAACTTTTTAGGTCAGGGCATTGAGTTGGGTAATTCCCATGTTCTCCACAAATAAGACATTGAACTCTATAACTGTCTGTCACTCTATGACCCTTTTCTCCACACAGATAACATCGGTCCCTCCATTTGAGGTATTCCTCAAGGTTCTTCTTCCATTCTTTAGAAATCTCAATCTTCCTTTCTTTTTTCTCCTCAACATGCGAACATGCATAATAGTTTATCTTCCTCTTCTTTGATGAATTAGGCATACCACTAAATTTCACCTTGTTAATCATATATCACGATGACTGATTCAGCATAATCACAATATCTTTCTCTCTAGGAATTACAAAATTTTGTTGCTCATAGTCACCAATTTTTTCATTGGATTCAATGTTAACCGAATTCCTTCTGGTTCCCTCCATTTACTAAAACACAAAAAGAATTCTGTGAGAGGCAAAAATCATGCTAGAGAAAACAACATAGTTAAGGGGGAGTACGCTCAATTTCCAACATATTAGGATAAATTCTATGATCGTTAGTGCAATTCTGGGACTATAACCTATAAGTATACTTAACCTTAGAGACATCCCTATACATACCATATAAATTTGTCTAGGGATCTCACTAACGTTTTCACATCCTAGTTTCCAAAGGTTGACTAAACCTTTCCTCTGATACCAACTGTAGAGAACTGAAGCTTGATGTACATGGACATTACATTACTTTTGCGGAATACTTAGTACATAACAAAAACACACACACAAGGACCGTAATAGTTTAGTTTCTTTGGAAAATAGGAAAATAATCTTCTAATCGTGGTGAAATATCTTCAACATCTCCCATAAAGATCTTCTTTTTTTTTAACTAAAACCTTTATTTATATCCTGGGGAAAAGAAAACATAAAACGGTGAGCTCAAATGCTCAGTAAGGGTAAACAAAATAAATATCAATCACATCATATTCATAAGAACATATCATTTTGGAAATCATAACCTGTAAAAGAGAGCATAATTTCATAACATGGGATAAATCATAGTAGTGAAGTGAAATCCCAATAATCATAACATAAAACATCAAACTTTGTGGCATACACAGATAATCATAGAGAATCATATCTTATTAGTCAAGACTCATGGCCAAGACTATCTTAGTGGACAATGTCCATTTCTGAACCGAGTCACCCTCGTTTCAGTCATGTTTCACTAAACCGGTATAACCTACCATTCCAGCCATGTCTATCTCATGAGATATAAAATCTTTACCCAATGCATTGGAGGAAGATATAGGTCCCACCCATCTCATAATGATACCATTCTTATGTGTGCCACAAAATCATAAATCATACATCATTGCATAACCCGTGTAATACAAATGGGAATCTTAAACATCATGACATCATAAAACAATTCATATAAGATAAAGGAATTCATAAAAATAATTCCATCACAACATGATCAAATCAATGTAATAATAGGGATAAAAACAGAACCCTTTATTATCTTAGATTGAAAATAATTTTGATAAAACACTTGAACTCCATTCTTGAGGAAAATATACTTTCTACTTCAAAAACACTTTTCATTTCATAAAATTATAACTAAAAGAAGTTGATTAAAAATAAACTTGAAAACTTGTAAAGGAAGATTCTTGGAAATAATGTTTTAAAAATCCTTTCATGCCGTAAATGTTAAAAAAACATTCTTCATACTTTTTTCGGAAATGTCAAAAAGTACCTCGTACGAAAAACGACAAAAGATTCATTTCATATCCTTTACTAAAAATTCACCGAAGGGTAAGATTGGATTTAAAAAATTGTAGGTGGATGGAAATAATATTACATATTGAGGAAACATGGATGTGGATGATAAAATACACCCCATTAAATACCAAAGTATAAACAATCTCAGATAAAAATGACATTGTGATATTTCCCTTACCTTAGGTCCGATTTGCTTCGAATGTGTCCGAACCTCCTGTATAATGATTTAAATAATTTCATTGAATTATTAAAGAATCATATTCATTGTTATGATATCATATATGGTTCACTTATGACTTTATATTCCCCTTTCTTTTGTAAATTCCATGTTAAAGAAGCGTTTTGGGTAAAATTGTTTCATTTATCGTAGGTGTTTGAACTTGTTGTTCATGACATTATTATTACTTATATCATGATTTACATAATTCCAGAATATAAGTTATGATTTATATATCATATATATTCAGTATATATATATATACATATAATAGATAGATAAATGAAATGAAACACACAGTTCAGGGAGATGGTAGTCCGTATGTACGCATGAACGCTGTTTTCCTTTCCTTATTGTCTTGAATGGAAGTAAGTCGATGACATAAATATATATATATAAAAATAAATCCAATAGCTTTAAAATGTCATATATTTCATTATTATTTCTTATATATACTTTATAATCATTTTTAAATGGTTAACATGGAGAATGAATCTCATCGCGTCGTGGAGACGGTAGTCCGTACGTACGCACGAGCGATGATATCATTTTCATAATTATTGAATTTAATTGGAGTGGATGATACAATATATCAGAATCAATATGATGTTCTAATAACTATGTATAGTTATTCTTTACACCATTATACCCATCCATGTAAGGTGGTGGTGGAAAATAGATTACACCACGGTGTGGAGACGGGATTCCGTACGTACGCACGCGCGGTGATTTTTTTTCCGTATGATGGATAGACGGTGAAATAGGGTTGTTTCATAATTATAACAACATATCAGTATATGAGTGATACTGATGTTATTACTTCATAATGAAACAACCTAAGAAGAAGAAGTGTAAGAAGAAATAAAGATGAAAGAATCGGTAACGGACATTACCTCTTCTTTGAAGTGCTTCTTTGAGACCTCCTTTTAGGGCACTAAAATGGGTCATTGAAGATAACCAGAACATCTAGGATGTTTATAGGGAAGTGTAGAAGAGAATTTGGCAGGGGTTGGCCGAGCATGAAGGCTCAATGTTGTGTGAGGAAGAGAGGGAGGAGGTTCCCTTTTTATAAGGAAGGAGAGGGGCACCTTTGGAATAACTAAAAATATTATTTTATTATAAAGTCAAGTTCGGTTTTAAATAGCTCCAAATTGATTTATTTCGAGACTAAGGTGGGGATGGGTCGAAATACTCTCTTCAAATAGAATTTAGACAAGTTTAGGTTCCTATTTTATCCTTATCATTTAGATTTAACATTAAGTTAAATAATTTTACTTTTACTGTGTCTTCTTGTGTTCTTATACTATAAGGTTAATAAACATACTATAAGAAGCCAAACGAACCCCAAGTTGTTTATTATTATTATATATAACTGTATCTAAGTCATTTGGCCGAACCATAGATTTTTTGGAATAAAATGACAATTAATAATATAATATTTTTTTAAAAAAACTATTTTATGCCAATTTTGACACTATTTAGTAATTGATTTTTGTGAAAATTATAACAGATTGATTAGTTCGAAAAAAGTTACTTAAATCCATACTAACATTTAATAGTAACCTATAAAATTAGTTTAATTCATTAAAAGTCTCATATTATATTTATTTGGGTATTTATAACATCAATTATGTCAATATTTCATTAATAAGATAATTACTGCATCATCGTTGTGTCATAAATAAATTAATTTATTTAATCTCTAAAAATTAAAAATAAAATACCATTATGTAGGAAAGCTTTTTATCTTTCTAATGAATATTTATAGTCGAATTTATCTTATGTATAACCCTATATTAAAAAATAATTTACTTATTAAACATTGATTTTAACTATTTTAACCCTTCTTTAAATAAATTAATAATAAATGTCCTAATCTAATCCAAGTAGGCCTAAATGGTCATATTTTATTCCTAAGATTGTTTTTGGTCGAATTACACTTGTCCAATAGAATTAGGACATTTGTTAGGGTAATAATAATATCATTTTTACCCTTAATTACCCTAATTTTTTTTAACCGTGGTAAAAAAAAGTAAAAAGTTACTATTCACCAAAAAATTATTTTCATCTCATTGAACCACATTTTACTTACTGACATCAACTGTGTCTCTCGGATTTTCGAAATTACACTCACAGAAGCAGTAAAATTATGTTTTATGAAAAATTCAGTTTTTTTAACTACCACTTAGTGGTTTCACTATTCATTAAAAATTGAATGTTTTCTGAAAAATACCAAAAATTAGGCCTAAGATATATTTGATATTATGAACTCAAAAATAATGTCTATTTTACCAAATTAAAAACATATCAGTTACATTAGCTAATTTAAAATTTAATTCCCGTCATCCAAACAAATAGCGTGTTTTTAAGAGATAATAACTATCAAAAGATTGACATTTGTTTATAACTGTTTTAAATGTGAAATTACATCAAATGACCAACATTGTATTAAATTGTAAAAATATATTCTAAATATAATTTAAAACCACTCAAAATAATAATTTATCACTATTAATTATTTCGATTAAAAAAATTGTTTTTAATTAAAATTTAGTAATTTTCACTATTCATCAAAATATGAAAGTTATCCGAAAATCACCAAAATTTCACCCTAGGCTAATTTCGATATTCCGAATCCAAAAATGAAGTCCATTTTGAAAAATAAAATTTCAAAAATTTCAAAAAGTGGTTATTACTATTCATAACGACTAGTTTTAATAATAATATATCGTTGTTTAGTGAAACTCGGTTTTGCGTACTACACGCGCTATCGAGGAAGGTCGTGATTTTGTGTAATGAAAGGAAAGTCAAGGATTTGTGTTGTGCAAAATCCTTTTGGTGTAGAGTACAACACAAGATATTAATGAAATTAAAAGGAATATTTTTCATAAAATCTCGGGGTGTTACATTCTATCCCCCTTAAAATGAATTTCGCCCTCGAAATTCGTCGGGGTTATAAATGGTTTACTATTCAAAAGTTTCGTTAATAGAAACCCACGTCGTAAAAAGGAATAACAAAACCAATCTTTAAAAATAAAAGATTGAAACGTAATGGTTAGCCAAATAAACTATTCACTGGGTTTCCACATAGGTGAAAATATGGATATGGAAGAGAAATCTAACCATCATGTTCTGATGGAGAGTGGTAGAGAACATGGCTATGGAAAATCCAGCAATCACAAAGCCATAAATTTGTGACAATCTACGGTACCATCTGGTTCATCGGATATAAGGGCACTAGGAAAACATTTTTGGTTTTCAAGATCACTTCCCTAAAGTTGAAGAATTTGAATTAGAATAAATACTTACTTTATTTTGGTACAATCTCACTGTTGTTCATGCCTTGAACAATTTCCACTTCATCTCTTAAATAAATAAAGTTGAATTTGTTATTCGTGAAGTGTTAGCAGATCATGTGATAGAATGTCTCAAACAAAAGGTTATCAAAAGTTATTAAATATACATAAGTTGATATATAGTGAGATTAATCATATATGGTTCCTAAAATGGACTTATACTTCATATATCATAATGCTTAATATAATAAAACTAGTTTCTAATAAACAGGGACTTCCTCTAGGCCAGTGGTAGGTGATAAAGGCCAGTCGCACTTCGGTTGTGTGTTCGATTCCCACAGCCTTGTCCGAATCGATGGCTTGTCTCCCGTCCTACAGGTAGTCCTTTTTCTAAAACTATATTACTATAACATCCCATTAATAATATCGAAAAAAATTCTATCCTTAAACAATACTAACTTATGTCCAACATAATCCATTCCAATCTGTAGGCTTATCCATAATACTGTTGTCCACTCTCATAATAGAGTGAAAACAATTACCAGAGATTTAATACCATCATTGATCCACATATATCATAAGATATGTCTTTTTGGTCACATTCCAAACATTCAAAGGCCTTAATCATGTATTCTCTTAAATACCCATTGAACCTTAGTGAAAACATGAATTCAGTTAAATGTTAACACCTTCCACATACCAAAATCCTCAAAATTCTATATACTCAAACCATGATATCACTTAGTCCTTATATCAATCATGAGCTCATGAATACTGTCAAACATTTCATTTTCTCCTTATCCATTCATTATGCGCATATCATCTACTTTCCAAAATATTTGAATCACTTTTCATGGTTACCGGTACCATAAAATTATTGCAAACCACAATATACCAATACATAAATATTCCTATACACCATAAAAGAACCCCAACAACATTATTCCCGAATACCAATACATAAAAACTTCAGTCCATCCACTTCAATTATTGTCCTGGAATAAGTCCTTCCTTGATTTAGAAGTAACTTTTTAGGTCAGGGCATTGAGTTGGGTAATGCCCATGTTCTCCACAAATAAGACATTGAACTCTATAACAGTTTGTCACTCTATGACCCTTTTCTCCACACAGATAACATCGGTCCCTCCATTTGAGGTATTCCTCAAGGTTCTTCTTCCCTTCTTTAGAAATCTCAATCTTCCGTTCTTTTTTCTCCTCAACTTGCGAACATGCACAATAGTTTATCTTCCTCTTCTTTGATGAATTAGGCATACCATTAAATTTCACCTTGTTAATCATATATCGTGATGACTGATTCGGCATAATCACAATATCTTTCTCTCTAGGAATTACACAATTTTGTTGCTCATAGTCACCAATTTGTTCATTGGATTCAATGTTAACTGAATTCCTTCTGGTTCCCTCCATTTACTAAAACAAAAAAAGAATTCTGTGAGAGAAAAAAATCATGCTAGAGAAAACAACATAGTTAAGGGGGAGTACCCTCAATTTCTAACATCTTAGGTTAAATTCTAAGATCGTTAGCGCAATTCTAGGACTATAACCTATACGTATACTTAACCATAGAGACATCCCTAGACATACCGTAGAAATATCTCTAGGGATATCACTAACGTTTTCACATCCTAGTTTGCAAAGGTTGACTAAACCTTTCCTCTGATACCAACTGTAGAGACCCGAAACTTGATGTACATGAACATTACATTACTTTTGCAGAATACTTAGTACATAACAAAAACACACACACAAGGACCGTAATAGTTTAGTGTCTTTGGAAAATCGGAATATAATCTTCTAATCGTGGTGAAATATCTTCAACATCTCCCATAAAGATCTTCCTTTTTTTAACTAAAACCTTTATTTATATCTTGGGGAAAAGAAAACATAAAAGGGTGAGCTCAAAAGCTCATTAAGGGTAAACAAAATAAATATCAATCACATCATATTCATAAGAACATAACATTTTGGAAATATTAACCTGCAAAAGAGAGCATAATTTCATAACATGGGATAAATCATAGTTGTGAAGTGAAATCCAAATAATCATAACTTAAAACATGAAACTTTGTGGTATACACACATAATAATAGAGAATCATATCTTATTAGTCAAGACTCATGGCAAAGACTATCTTAGTGGACAAAGTCCATTTCTGAACCGAGTCACCCTCGTTTCAGTCCTGTTTCACTAAACCGGTATAACCTACCATTCCTTCCATGTCTATCTCATGAGATATAAAATCTTTACGCAATGCATTGAAGGGAGATATAGGTCCCACCTATCTCATAATGATACTATTATTATGTGTGTCACAAAATCATAAATCATAAATCATTGCATAACCCATGTAATACAAATGGGAATCATAAACATCATCACATCATAAAACAATTCATATATGATAAAGGAATTCATAAAAATAATTCATCACAACATGATCAAATCAATGTAATAATAGGGATAAAAACAGAACACTTTATTATCTTAGATGGAAAATAATTTTGATAAAACACTTGAACTCCATTCTTGAGGAAAATATCCTTTCTAATTCAAAAACACTTTTCATGTCATAAAATTATAACTAAAAGAAGTTGATTAAAAATAAACATGAAAACTTGTAAAGGAAGATTCTTGGAAATAATGTTTTAAAAATCCATTCATGCCGTAAATGTTAAAAAAACATTCTTCATACTTTTGTCGGAAATGTCAAAAAGTACCTCGTACGAAAAATGACAAAAGATTCCTTTCATATCCTTTACTAAAAATCCACCGAAGGGTAAAATTGGATTTAAAAAATTGTGTTTGGATGGAAATAATATTACATATTGAGGAAACATGGATGTGGATGGTAAAATACACCCTAGTAAATACCAAAGTATAAACAATCTCGGCTAAAAATGAGATTGTGATATTTCCCTTACCTTAGGTCTGATTCTCTTTGTATGTGTCCGAACCTCCTGTATAATGATTTAAATAATTTCATTGACTTATTACAGAATCATATTCATTGTTATGATATCATATATGGTTCACTTATTACTTTATATTACCCGTTTTTTTGTAAATTCCATGTTAAAGAAGCGTTTTGGGTAAAATCGTTTCATTTATCGTAGGTGTTTGAACTTGTTGTTCATGACATTATTATTACTTATATAATGATTTACTTACATCCAGAATATAAAATATGATTTATATATCATATATATTCATTATATATATATACATATAACAGATAGATAAATGAAATGAAACACGTCGTTCATGGAGACGGTAGTCCGTATGTACGCATGAACGCTGTTTTTATTTCCTTATTGTCTTGAATGGAAGTAAGTAGATGACATAAATATATATATATACATAAATCCAGTAGCTTTAAAATGTCATATATTTCATTATTATTTCTTATATATACTTTATAATCATTCTTAACTGGTTAACATGGAGAATGAATCTCATCGCGTGATGGAGACGGTAGTCCGTACGTACGCACGAGCAATGATATCATTTCCATAATTATTGAATTTAATTGGAGTGGATGATAAAATATATCAGAATCAATATGATTTTCTAATAACTATGTATACTTATTCTTTACACCATTATACCCATCCATGTAAGGTGGTGGTGGGAAATAGATTACACCACGGCGTGGAGACGGGATTCCGTTCGTACGCACGCGCGGTGATTTCTTTTTCCGTAGGATGGATAGATGGTGAAATAGGGTTGTTTCATACTTATAATAACATATCAATATATGAGTGATACTGATTTTATTACTTCATAATGAAACAACCTAAGAAGAAGAAGTGGAAAAAGAAATAAAGATGAAAGAATCGGTAACGGACATTACCTCTACTTTGAAGTGCTTCTTTGAGACCTCCTTTTAGGGAACTAAAATGGGTCATTGAAGATGACCAGAACCTCTAGGATGTTTCTAGGGAAGTGGAGAAGAGAATTTGTCCGGGGTTGGCCGAGCTTGAAGGCTCAAAGTTGTGTGGGGAAGAGAGGGAGGAGGTTCCGTTTTATAAGGAAGGAGAGGGGCACCTTTTGAATAACTAAAAATATTATTTTATTATAAAGTCAAGTTCGGTTTTAAAAAGCTCCAAATTGATTTTTTTCGAGACTAAGGTGGGGATCGGTCGAATTCCTCTCATAAAATAGAATTTAGACATGTTTAGGTTCCTATTTTAACCTTATCATTTAGATTTAACATTAAGTTAAATAATTTTACTTTTACCGTGTCTTCTTGTGTTCTTATACTATAAGGTTAATAAACTTACTATAGGAAGCCAAAAGAACCCCCACATTGTTTATTATTAATATATATAACCTTATCTAAGTCATTTGTCCAAACCTTAGATTTTTCGGAATAATATAACAATTAATAATATAATATTTGTTTTAAAAACTATTTTATGTCAATTTTGACACTATTTAGTAATTGATTTTTGTGAAACTCATAACAGAATGATTAGTTCGAAAAAAGTTACTTAAATCAATACTAAAATTTAATATTAACCTAGAAAATTAGTGGAATTCATTATAAGTCTCATATTATATTTATTTGGGTATTTATAACATCAATTATTTCAATATTTCATTAATAAGATAATTACTGCATCATCGTTGTGTCATAAATAAATTAAATTATTTAATGTCTAAAAATTACAAATAAAATACCATTATGTAGGAAATATTTTTATATTTCTAATGAATATTTATAGTAGAATTTATCTTATGTATAACCCTATATTAAAAATGATTTACTTATTAAACATTGATTTTAACTATTTTAACCCTTCTTTAAATAAATTAATAATAAATGTCCTAATCTAATCCAAGTGGGCCTAAATGGTCATATTTTATTCCTAAGATTGTTTTTGGTCGAATTACACTTCTCCAATAGAATTAGGACATGTGTTAGGGTAATAATAATATCATTTTTACCCTTAATTACCCTATTTACTTTTAACTATGGTAAAAAAAAGTAAAAACTTACTATTCACAAAAAAATTATTTTCATCTCATTGAACCACATTTTACTTACTGAGATCAACTGTGTCTCTCGGATTTTCGAAATTCCACTCACAGAAGCGGTAAAATTAAGTTTTATGAAAAAATTAGTTATTTTAACTACCACTTACTGGTTTCACTATTCATTAAAAATTGTAAGTTTTCAGAAAAATACCAAAAATTAGGCCTAAGCTATATTTGATATTATGAACTCAAAAATGATGTCTATTTTACCAAATTGAAAACATATCAGTTACATTAACTAATTTAAAAATTAATTCCCGTCGTCAAAACAAATACCGTGTTTTTAAGAGATAATAACTATCAAAAGATTGACACTTGTTTATAACTGTCTTAAATGTGAAATTACATCCAATGACCAACATTGTATTAAATTGTAAAAATATATTCTAAATATACTTTAAAACCACTCAAAATAATAATTTATCACTATTAATTATTTCGATTAAAAAAATTGTTTTTAATTAAAATTTAGTAAGTTTCACTATTCATCAAAATATGAAATTTATCCGAAAATCACCAAAATTTCACCCTAAGGTAATTTCGATATTCCGAATCCAAAAATGAAGTCCATTTTGAAATATAAAATTTAAAAAATTTCAAAAAGTGGTTATTAATATACATAACAGCTAGTTTTAATAATAGTATATCGTTGTTTAGTGAAACTCGGTTTTGCGTACTACACACGCTATCGAGGAAGGTCGTGATTTCGTGTAATGCAAGGAAAGTCAAGGATGCATGTTGTGAAAGCTAATTTTGGTGTAGCGTACAACACAATATATTAATGAAATTAAAAAGAATATTTTTCATAAAATCTCGGGGTGTTACATTCTACCCCCCTTAAAATGAATTTCGCCCTCGAAATTCGTCGTGGTTATAAATGGTTTACTATTCACAAGTTTCATTAATAGAAACACACATCGTAAAAAGGAATAACAAAACCAATATTTAAAAATAAAATATTGAAACGTAACGGTTACCCAAATAAACTATTCACTGGGTTTCCAGATAGGTGAAAATATGGATATGTAAGAGAAATCTAACCATCATGTTCTGACGGAGAGTGGTAGAAAACACGGCTATGGAAAAGCCAGCAATCACAAAGCCATAAATTTGTGACGATCTAGGGTACCATCTGATTCATCGGATATAAGGGCACTAGGAAAACATTTTTGTTTTTCAAGATCATTTCCCTAAAGTTGAAGAATTTGAATTACAATAAATACTTACATTATTTTGGTACAACCTCACTATTGTTCGTGCCTTGAACCATTTCCACTTCATCTCTTAAATAAATGAAGTTGAATTTGTTATTCGTGAAGTGTTTTCAGATCATGTGATAGAATGTATCAAACAAAAGGTTATCAAATGTTATTAAATATACATAAGTCGATCTATAGTGAGATTAATCATATATGGTTCCTAAAATGGACTTATACATCATATGTCATACTGCTTAATATAATAAAACTAGTTTCTACTAAACAGGGACTTCATGTTGGCCAGTGGTAGGCGATAAAGGCCAGTTGCACTTCGGTTGTGGGTTCGATTCCCACAGCCTTGTCCGAATCGATGGGTTGTCGCCCGTCCTGCAGGTTGTCCTTTTTCTGAAACTATATTACTATAACATCCCACTAATAATATCGAAAAAAATTATATCCTTAAACAATACTAACTTATGTCCAACATAATCCATTCCAATCTTTAGGCTTATCCATAATACTGCATTCCACTATCATAATATAGTGAAAACGATTACCAGAGATTTAATACCCTCATTGATCCTCATATATCATAAGATATGTCTTGTTGGTCACATTCCAAACATTTAAATGCCTTAATCATGTATTCTCTTCAATACCAATTGAACCTTAGTGAAAACATGAATGCAGTTAAAAGTTAACACCTTCCACATACCAAAAATCCTCAAAATTCTATATACTTAAACTATGATATCACTTAGTCCTTATATCAATCATGAGCTCATGAATACTATCAAACATTTCATTTTCTCCTTATCGCTTCATTATGTGCATATCATCTACTTTCCAAAATATTTGAATCACTTTTCATGGTTACCGGTACCTTAAAATTATTTAAAACCACAATAGACCAATACATAAATATTCCTATACACCATAAAAGTACCTCAACAACATTATTCTCGAATACCAATACATAAAAACTTCAGTCCATCCACTTGAATGATTGTCCTGGAATAAGTCCTTCTTTGATTTAGAAGTAACTTTTTAGGTCAGGGCATTGAGTTGGGTAATGCCCATGTTCTCCACAAATAAGACATTGAACTCTATAACAGTCTGTCACTCTATGACCCTTTTCTCCACATAGATAACATATGTCCCTCCATTTGAGGTATTCGTCAAGGTTCTTCTTCCCTTCTTTAGAAATCTCAATCTTCCTTTATTTTTTCTCCTCAACATGCGAACATACATAATAGTTTATCTTTCTTTTCTTTGATGAATTAGGCATACCACTAAATTTCACCTTGTTAATCATATATCGCGAAGACTACTTCGGCATAATCACAATATCTTTCTCTCTAGGAATTACACAATTTTGTTGCTCATAGTCACCAATTTGTTCATTGGATTCAATGTTAACCAAATTCCTTCTGGTTCCCTCCATTTACTAAAACACAAAAAGAATTTTGTGAGAGGCAAAAATCATGCTAGAGAAAACAACATAGTTAAGGGGGAGTACCCTCAATTTCTAACATCTTAGGTTAAATTCTAAGATCGTTAGCACAATTCTAGGACTATAACCTATACGTATACTTAACTTTAGAGACATCCCTAGACATACCTTAGAAATATATCTAGGGATCTCACTAACGTTTTCGCATCTTTGTTTCCAAAGGTTGACTAAACCATTCCTCTGATACCAACTGTAGAGACCCGAAGCTTGATGTACATGGACATTACATTAATTTTGCGGAATACTTAGTACATAACAAAAACACACACACAAGGACCGTAATAGTTTAGTGTCTTTGGAAAATCGGAATATAATCTTCTAATCGTGGTGAAATATCTTCAACATCTCCCATAAAGATCTTCTTTTTTTTAACTAAAACCATTATTTATATCATAGGGAAAAGAAAACATAAAAGGTTGAGCTCAAATGCTGAGTAATGGTAAACAAAATAAATATCAATCACATCATATTCATAAGAACATAACATTTTGGAAATCTTAACCTGCAAAAGAGAGAATAATTTCATAACATGGGATAAATCATAGTAGTGAATTGAAATCCCAATAATCATAACATAAAACATGAAACTTTGTGACATACACACATAATCATAGAGAATCACATCTTATTAGTCAAGACTCATGGCCATGACTATCTTAGTGGACAAAGTCCATTTCTGAACCGAGTCACCCCCGTTTCAGTTCTGTTTCACTGAACCGGTATAACCTACCATTCCAGCCATGTCTATCTCATGAGATATAAAATATTTACCCAATGCATTGGAGGGAGATATAGGTCCCACCCATCTCATAATGATACCATTCTTATGTGTGCCACAAAATCATAAATCATACATCATTGCATAACCCATGTAATACAATTGGGAATATTAAACATCATGACATCATAAAACAATTCATATAAGATAAAGGAATTCATAAAAATAATTCCATCACAACATGATCAAATCAATGTAATAATAGGGATAAAAACAGAACCCTTTATTATCTTAGATGGAAAATAATTTTGATAAAACACTTGAACTCCATTCTTGAGGAAAATATCCTTTCTACATCAAAAACACTTTTCATGTCATAAAATTATAACTAAAAGAAGTTGATTAAAAATAAACTTGAAAACTTGAAATGGAATATTCTTGGAAATAATGTTTTAAAAATCAATTAATGCCGTAAATGTTAAAAAAAACATTCTTCATACTTTTGTCGGAAATGTCAAAAAGAACCTCGTACGAAAAACGACAAAAGATTCATTTCATATCCTTTACTAAAAATTCACTGAAGGTAAAATTGGATTTAAAAAATTTTAGGTGGATGGAAATAATATTAAATATTGAGGAAACATGGATTTGGATGATAAAATACACCCCAATAAATACCAAAGTATAAACAATCTCGGATAAAAATGATATTGTGATATTTCCCTTACCTTAGGTCTGATATGCTTCGTATGTGTCCAAACCTCCTGTATAATGATTTAAATAATGTCATTGACTTATTAAAGAATCATATTCATTGTTATTATATCATATATGGTTCACTTATGACTTTATATTACCCGTTCTTTTGTAAATTCTATGTTAAAGAAGCGTTTTGGGTAAAATCGTTTCATTTATCATTGGTGTTTGAACTTGTTGTTCTTGACATTATTATTACTTATATCATGATTTAATTACTTCCAAAATATAAAATATGATTTATATATCATATATATTTAGTATATATATATATATAATAGATAGATAAATGAAATGAAACACACCGTTCATGGAAACGGTAGTCCGTATGTACACATGAATGCTGTTTTCCTTTCCTTATTGTCTTGAATGGAAGTAAGTAGATGAAATAAATAAATATATATATATACATAAATCCAGTGTCTTTAAAATTTCATATATTTCATTATTATTTCTTATATATACTTTATAATCATTCTTAAATGGTTAACATGGAGAATGAATCTCATCGCGTCGTGGAGACGGTAGTCCGTACGTACGCACGAGCGATGATATCATTTCCATAATTATTGAATTTAATTGGAGTGGATGATACAATATATCAGAATCAATATGATGTTATAATAACTATGTATACTTATTCATTACACTATTATACCCATCCATGTATGGTGGTGGTGGAAAATAGATTACACCATGACGTGGAGACGGGATTCCATACGTACGCACGCGCGGTGATTTCTTTTTCCGTAGGATGGATAGATGGTGAAATAGGGTTGTTTCATACTTATAATAAAATATCAGTATATGATTGATACTGATGTTATTAATTCATAATGAAACAACCTATGAAGAAGAAGTGGAAGAAGAAATAAAGATGAAAGAATCGGTAACGGACATTACCTCTTCTTTGAAGTGCTTCTTTGAGACTTCCTTTTAGGGCACTAAAATGGGTCATTGAAGATGAACAGAACCTCTAGGATGTTTCTAGGGAAGTGGAGAAGAGAATTTGGCAGGGGTTGGCCGAGCTTGAAGGCTCAAAGTTGTGTGAGGAATAGAGGGATGATGTTCCCTTTTATAAGTAAGGAGAGGGGCACCTTTGGAATAACTAAAAATATTATTTTATTATAAAGTCAAGTTCAGTTTTAAATAGCTCCAAATTGATTTATTTCGAGACTAAGGTGGGTATGGGTCGAAATACTCTCATAAAATAGAATTTAGACAAGTTTAGGTTTCTATTTTAACCTTATCATTTAGATTTAACATTAAGTTGAATAATTTTACTTTTACTGTGTCTTCTTGTGTTCTTATAGTATAAGGTTAACAAACTTACTATAAGAAGCCAAACGAACCCCAAGTTGTTTATTATTAATATATATAACCTTATCTAATTCATTTGGCCTAACCTTAGATTTTTCGGAATTAAATAACAATTAATAATATAATATTTGTTTTAAAAACTAATTTATGTCAATTTTGACACTATTTAGTAATTGATTTTTGTGAAAATCATAACAGAATGATTAGTTTGAAAAAAGTTACTTAAATCAATAATAACATTTAATAGTAACCTAGAAAATTATTGGAATTCATTAAAAGTCTCATATTATATTTATTTGAGTATTTATAACATCAATTATGTCAATATTTCATTAATAAGATAATTACTGCATCATCGTTGTGTCATAAATAAATTAAATTATTTAATGTCTAAAAATTAAAAATAAAATACCATTATGTATGAAATCGTTTTAGATTTCTAATGAATTTTTATAGTCGAATATATCTTATGTATAACCCTATATTAAAAATGATATACTTATTAAACTTTTATTTTAACTATTTTAACCCTTCTTTAAATAAATTAATAATAAATGTCCTAATCTAATCCAGGAGGGCCTAAATGGTCATATTTTATTCCTAAGATTGTTTTTGGTCTAATTACACTTGTCCAATAGAATTAGGACATGTGTTATGGTAATAATAATATCATTTTTACCCTTAATTACCTGATTTACTTTTAACCGTGGTAAAAAAAAGTAAAAAGTTACTATTCACAAAAAAAATTATTTTCATCCCATTGAACCACATTTTACTTACTGACATCAACTGTGTCTCTCGGATTTTCGAAATTCCACTCACAGAAGCGGTAAAATTAAGTTTTATGAAAAATTCAGTTTTTTTAACTACCACTTAGTGGTTTCACTATTCATCAAAAATTGAAAGTTTTCAGAAAAATTCCAAAAATTAGGCCTATGCTATATTTGATATTATGAACTCAAAAATGATGTCTATTTTACCAAATTCAAAACATATCAGTTACATTAACTAATTTAAAAATTAATTCCCATCGTCAAAACTAATAGCGTGTTTTTAAGAGATAATAACTATCAAAAGATTGACACTTGTTTATAACTGTTTTAAATGTGAAATTACATCCAATGACCAACATTGTATTAAATTGTAAAAATATATTCTAAATAAACTTTAAAACCACTCAAAATAATAATTTATCACTATTAATTATTTCGATTAAAAAAATTGTTTTTAATTAAAATTTAGTAATTTTCACTATTCATCAAAATATGAAAGTTCTCCGAAATCACCAAAATTTCACCTTAAGCTAATTTCGATATTCCGAATCCAAAAATGAAGTCCATTTTGAAAAATAAAATTTAAAAAATTTCAAAAAGTGGTTATTACTATTCATAATGGCTAGTTTTAATAATAGTATATCGTTGTTTAAGGAAACTCGGTTTTGCGTACTACACACGCTATTGAGGAAGGTCGTGATTTTGTGTAATGCAAGGAAAGTCAAGTATGCGTGTTGTGCAAGCTCCTTTTGGTGTTGCGTACAACACAAGATATTAATGAAATTAAAAAGAATATTTTTCATAAAATCTTGGGGTGTTACATTTAGTATTCTAAAATATTCAATTTCCTGGACATGTTTTAACATTGGGTTTTACGAATTTATTTATATATACATGAATGTTTAATAATGTTAATTTTCTCACTTCACTCAATTGTTTCAAAGTAGTATGGTACACTTTCAATGAAAATATATTATTAAAGGTTTTTAATGGGGTTGGAAGATGGATTAGTAATTTCAATAATATGAAATTTATTCTTATGTGTCTAAATGATATTTTCTGAGAGACATGTTGAAAATTGACATATTTTATATTTCACAATACATTAAGGGTACATAAAGATTTTAGTAGTGGTTGTGTGATAAACCAAGGATAGTTGGATACATTATAGCCTCTGATGTATTGGGTATGGATGTCAGTCATTTAGATATTACATTTATAAGACTGAAATTTACGGTATTTGGCTGTATGAATCTTCTATTTTTATTGGTGATATGTATGGAAGTCGATCGTAGGGTTATTCCATTTTATATAAAGATATGTCACAAGTTACCTACTTATATATTATATTTTTACTTATAAGTCTTCATGAAAATCATTGATTTTAAATAGGAATGATAATGGTATTTTTGAAACGATGATGTATTTTGTATTGAAAAAAAGGTATGTTTTTAAGTAAATGTTCCATGGGATTTCACTGGACTAGTCATTTTATTTTTTTATTTCCCTTACTAAGATCTTTCCCTTATCACATGTTTTAAAACGTCTTTCATGGGTATTAATATTGGTATGGAAGAAGAATATATATTTATAAATGTATTCAATATGTTTTGTGAGAATAAATCATGTTTTATTTTAATATTTTCTTCTTTAGTGGGAAAAGCAGTTAGAGTACAAGTGTCAACTTGTAATGTATGGGTTTAATTTTTTATTTTTTCTTCTATATATCTAATAATATGAACGAAAAATATCCTATATTCTAAATTCTAAATCAAAAAACAATATAATATGTACAATATAAGGATGGGTCCTTATAGATAATCACTAATACGATAAAATTTTCTTCACATTATTTTTCTATATGACTTGATTTTTCACAAATAGAACCATTACTAATACAAATATTCATGAAGTGGTGAGACATCCTGGGGAAACATTGTAAATTTTTATGATTGGGAACAATTATAAAAATTAATGGTTGGTGGATCCCATTAAAGTATATGTATGTAGAGGTGAAACTGAGAATATACTATCACCAACAAACTGATGTGTGCCCTATGATGACTATTCAAATGCTGGATGAAATTTTTAAGGAATAGCTAAATTGATTTTTTAAGGTTACGTGAATAAAATATTCCACTCATTTAATTCTAATATGTCCATAGTTCCACCCATGTATTCATTTCGATCCAATTGATGAATATTGTATGAAAACGTGATGCACTCTAATATATTGGGATGAATATGGAGGAGAAAAAATATTAGGTCCAGATATGTTTTATGATACCAAGAAGAATATTCATCTAATTGTGCTACATATTGAAGAATATGAATATGAAAATATTACTATTGATTTCAATTGATATAAGGAAATTAAATTTTATTTTAGGGATTTTGTATTGTACAAAATATAACCATGGAATGGGTTAATGAGATGTGGGAAAATGGGAAAATAGTGTCCCAGGTATAGTGGACCATTTGGGATTCTAAACATGTTGAAGAACAATAATATTAGTAATAACTACTTCAGAAAATTTATAAATTATATTATGTAGGTCCATGCGATTATCAAAATGAAAATGATGTTTGATATTATGTTTTAGAAGCAACATTGTTCTTAAATGACCCAAAAATATATAATCATAATAAAGTATCCATTAATGTGGGGGGTATGAATAGTATTAAATAAATCATGAACTATATATATAATGTTTCCAAATAAATATAAATTATTGATATATTCATAGTAAACAATCAATCAAAATTTTGTGAGGTAAATTTATTCTAGAAAAATAGTTTTGCATAAAAAATATTTTCTTAAATATTGTTTTTTAAATTTACCATTAATTTTCCTAAATTTTAGAGAATATATTTCATAATTTTAATTTTTTTTAAATCATAATCTATAAATATTATTCGGGTAATATTTTCGGATTTTTATGAATATTTTTATTTACCCGTGATTAGTGAAAAATTATTATTTTTGTAAAAATGTTATTTCTATTTAATTATTTAATTACCATAAAAGTGATATTTTGTTTTTAATATTATTCAATGTCACATAATAATTAATTTTTTATATTTAATAACATTAACTAATTTTCCATCAAATATTTATTGGATTTTTGTATTTTTTGTGTATACAAACTAGATTTCTATTAATATATATTTAAAGTGCATAATCATCCCCATTATTAATCGATTATAATAATCACTAATCAGTATTATTAGAAATGTAAAATTTATTTTACATAAAAGTATATATTAATTTACATTCGATAAATTATTAGTATTTTTCAGAAAGTAAATATAAAATCATCATTTTCATGTAATATACACTTCATGAAAACACATTTTTATCATCGTATATATGGGTTTATTTTGAATTAATTATTCTGAGTTATGTAAATTGAAATTGATAAAATGGAATCCATATTATGAATTAGAATAATTTATATTCTATATTATCTTCATCATTATTTTTCACTCTATTCAATAATGAAAATATTTAAAAATAATTATCATGATAAAGGTAAAAATGGATTTAAACATGGGTTAAATGAAAATATGAAAGTATTAAAATTTCATAAAAACATGTAAATTAAATATTTTATGGACATATATGGACATTATAATTTATAATTTTTGATAATCGTCCATTTTTTCTTCGCAATGATAAAACATTTGGTAAACACATATATTTTCAAAAATTACATCTTTTCTACTCACCCCACATGTAAAAGACCTCCCAAATCCTCCCTTATTCATTTGATAAAGGCCATTTTCATAGCCCATACATACAGAAGTATCTACATATTTACCTAAATTAGATCTTTGTAACATATATTGATAATAAATCCATCCTATGAAGGTTTTTTGTGCATACATATGGTGTTTTCATTATGAAGATATATCATTCAGAACCGAGAATATTTTTTTCCATATTCAACATCATTAAAATATTCTTCAATTATATGTAAATAAAATAAATAGTATATGTTGTACACTAATATTTTTTTATATAATTTCAATAACCTTACACCATCTCCTCTTCCATTGAATGGGATATGAAATCATATTTCGTGTATACGGTGGACTACCACCTCTCAAACTAATGCCATCCATTTTCAATAATCATCTCTCATGGCTAGTTTTAAATATTGATTTATAGAATATATATGCTATTTTAACGAATTTATACTTAAATACCGATGATATCACATATATACACTTATTTCATATTTCTTCATGGATACGATATCATCCCTTCTATCTACAGTAGACTACTACCTTACAATGTGATGTGATTCATTTTTCAGTAAACGTTACATAGAAGTTAATAATGATAATTTTGATGTATATATATGAAATATAATAAATATTAACAATATTAATTATATTAATTTTCTATTTATCATTCATAAATGTTAATATTAACATTAATTTCATACAATGAAATATGATAACATAGTTCATGCACATGTGTACAAATTCCCCCATGAAGTGACATGAATCTATTTTCATCTCCACATCACAAAAATGATTTCTATAGGTTCATTTAGAGAAATAATATCGTATAAATCATATTATTATCTTTATTAAATGTAAAATATTTACTTAACTCATTTTCATAATGTTGGTTGGACATTGAAATGTTACTCTTGTGTACGTATAGTTTAATGCTTCCATGATCGTAATGTTTTTAATTTGACATAACTATATTGTAAGAATAGTTTTAAAATTATAACAAGTTTTTAAATATGATAATTATTTCAAGATTATTATACTGGAGTATTTTAATTAATAACCTTTATTAACAATAGTCATCTAACTAAAGTCATTTGGACACATCACCAAAATATCATAGAAACATCCAACATCAAAATAATTGATTAAATAATTGTATATGGCTTGGAAAAATGTGAAAAAATGAATAATACAAATTCAAATTTATACTTTTATTGTAGATAATTTACAACATTTTATTATTATTGATGATAATGGATTAATGTGACAAATCAATCTCAAGGTAACAGACTTTTTCTCAATTTCCTATCATTGATGAATATTTTGGTGTTATGAATAACTATTTACTTATAAAGAGAATATATAGCCCCATTGACATTTTATATCATGGATTTAAGTATTATCATGTTATTTAAGTCCTTTTTAGTGTTTATCATTCATAAAATTTTTAATTCAAGTCTTTCCCATGTGACAAGGGACTATTTATATTAAAAAATAATCTTATAATGTTTTCCATCCAACAATTCCTCTATATTGTCCATGTATTTAAAATTACATTATTATTATTTTTATATAGATATAAAATATTTATATATTAAATTTAAATATATTTCTAATTTATTTAATCGGTTTTCAAAATAAATCATTTTACATTTTTTATAAGAAATGTTTTGAAAATTTATAAAAAGAATATATTATTATTCAACCATTGGATGTTAATAAATTTCTCTAATGTGGTGACTATAATTTTGTTTTGGATTACATTGAAGTATTTTATTATTTCTTCAATGAAAACCAATATATACCATTTCTATGTATTTTTTTATTCAAAATTATTTTTTGAAATAAAATTGTATTTTGATATATGAAATATGGGTTGAAAATGTTTTTAAAATAGGTTGTATGATAAAAATGTGATGTTATAAATTGATTTATTCATTATTGGATTCTTGATCATTATAAAAAATAGTGCGATCACTTTATAGATTATAAAAATGGTGGAACACCATTATAGCTCGTGGGTGAACCTGATATTGCTTATATAAAGGAATGAACCTCGTTATAGATCATAGGTGACCATATTATACCTTATATGAATGTATGTTCCCCAGTATGTACCTTGAATAATGGGTGACCCTGATATATTTTATATGATGGCTGATGTAACATCCCAGGTTAATAAAGGGGAAGATATTTTCATATTTATTAATATTTATGAATTAAATATTAATTTTTCTTTAAAGGGGATGCTATGTTTGATGGTGTACCTTACATGAAACAATAGGTTTATCTGAAGTCTTATGTCTCAGACAATGAGTAGTCATATTGAAAAATAATAAGATAATATTATTCTAAATAGTAGTTAATGCACATCCATTGTATTTGTATGAATGAACAGAACAAATGAAAATATGATTATACAAGTTTGTTAAATTTCTTTACCTTTATCTAATAAAATTTAGAGGCTTAAAATTTGAATGAATCCAATTTTAAGCATAAAAACTCTAATATTCATTAAAAGGATGATTCACCACCTTTTGATTATGAACCAATTTTAAATATAATTTTTTTTAATTTTAAATATTTTATTTTAAAAAATAAAATTCTTATTTAGAATCAGGACATAAAAATTTACTTTGGATGAAATATTTTTATTTTTATGATAATGTTTATTTTTTAATGAATAGTAAAAAATACTACATTTTAATACAAAAATGTCCTTTAATCTAATTTATTTATACGATTATAATATCTTCATAATTATTTTTAATATGAAATTAGATTATATTTTTACAATTTAATCAAATGATGGTCATTTGAGGTAATCTCGCATTGAAATTAGACATAAAAAATGTCAATCTTTGGATAGTTATTATTTCTTAAAAATCACTTTTTGTTTTTGACAACGAAAATTAATTTTATATTGATTTCTACGACTTCATTTTTTTGAATTTGGGAAATGGATTCAATATTTCAAATCAGGAGGTCCATGTTTTGTGAATACGTAACTTTTATTTTTAGGCATTATCAATTGTAACTTCAGTAAATATTTTATTTATCATTGTTAAAGGGTAAAATTTGGTAAAGAAGGGTAAAAATAAATAAAAAAATAATAATAAATTACCTTAAAATAAGCCCTAATCCTATTGGATGAATCATTTCTGACCCGGGGGATCCTTGTGTCGATTTTGGGACCCCATGGAGCAACATGAAATTAAAAATGACACTTTATAAAAATTAATTTAATGTTATGGAAAATGTAACATAAACATTCATCTCATAGAAAATCAATTTTTATAATGGGTTATATAACTGATTCATTAAACTATAAATATTCATTAGAAATATAAACATATTTACTACATCATGTAAATGTATTTATAATTTTTAGACATCAAATAAATATACATATATTTGATACAATGATGATGTAATGATTACCTCATTAATGAATGTTTTAAATAAATGAGGTTATAAATTTGAAAATAAATTTATTTTTAAACTTTTTATGACATACACGAATTTTATGGATTCTTATAGATTGTTATAATTGAATTAGTGTAGGATTATAGAATTAATGAAGTTGTTATATGTTTTTTAAAAGACTTTATATGAATTTTTTATCAATTGACATAAATGAAATATTAACATGAATACTATTTTATTAAAGGATAAAATAGTCCTAAAAACTATGATTCAGCAAAAAGACATGTATAATTTTAAAATTTTAATTAATGTTACCTTTTTGGTCTCATGGAATTTTATAATAAATATATTAACCATATATTATGAATATATAAGAGGACACGGTAAAAGTAAAATAAGTTAACAAAGGGTTAAATAAAAATGATAAGGATTAAAAAATAACCAAATAGTATCCATTTCTTATTGGATGATTTTATTTAGACTTATATTCACCTTATAGTCTAATTAAATATGTTTTGGACCATTTTAATCTGAAAATCATTTTATAATAAAATAATACTTTCAGAAATTCCTAAAGATCCCATCATCCCTCTTATAAAATGTCATCGCCTATAACCCCTTACTCACACCTCTAAAGCCCCCTAGATCATCCAAAATCTACTAAAATAATCTCAAAAAATCCCTCTATTCCTCTTATAAGCCTTACCTTTGGCACTAATCACTTTAAGAAAGCATTTTGTTTCAAACCAAATGGATTCACCTGATTTAAAGGTAAAGTCTTCCCTCATGCTCTCTTCTTTTATTTTACATCATCACTCACTATGCTATTATTATTATTTTTTAATATAAAAAAATTATAATAAATATGATTGGTTTTTGTTATAAGAAATATTCATACTACACTTACACACACCTTCATATAGTGGGTATAGAACATATTGTTTCTATAGACAGCGAAATACTGCCCCACAAAATGATGATTGTTCAATCTTATCCTACCACCTCTTATGGTGGCCATTATAATAGAAATATAATTTTATATGATATTTATGATATTTATTATATATCTATGCTTATTTAATTGTCATGACCCATCCCCCGGGGCCTGTATGGTGACTACCCCAAGCCCGCCTTCTATAGTCCAAGGGTAGGTGACTAGCACAAAAGGTGTAAATCCTTAAACTGGGAAGGCATTACCATTTTAACTACAAAAAAGAACATTAGAGTACAAAATTGGAAGAAAATCACTAAGTAAAAATGTATAAAAAACAAGTGATGGAAGGTAAAAGGGGCAAAAAATACAAGCCCAACTGGAATGTACAAGTACCACTGAAAGCAAGTACAACTAATGAAAAGTAAAGCAGCTACTAGTTCATCCTTCGGGGTTCCTATAAGATGGGTAAGAACAGATGGCCTCTCTACACTCCATGTCCGTCCATCTTCTCCATGGATCATCACTCCGAGTGACCCACCTCCGGGTACCATCCAGTCCTACTACTCTCTGACTAATTCAGCATTGCCTGTCACCTGCAACCAATATAATGAAATGTGGGCATAGCCCGTGTAGGGGTGAGTATAACGATACTCAGTGAGGACCCATATCCCCTCAAGGTCTCACTAAATCCAACAAGGATAAAATATAGAGTATGAAATCAATGGATAACCATTACTTAGGTATATACCCATACATATACCGATGTTATCTAGTAACACATCTCAATCATGAGGAAAACAAAAAAGCCACTGAATCAGCTCAACCAGTATTTTTTTCTAAGGATAGTATCAATCTGAACCCTCGGTTGCTGGAGAACTCCTCTATCGAGTACAGTGGGCCTACAATGTCACATAGAGGCGCTTCCCACTAACTTGGTGTGCTGAGGTACTCCTCCTGCTGTGTACCGTGGATCTTCTATGCTCACATAGAGGCGCTCCCCACCATGGGTCTGCTGTGCTCACACAGATTCGCTCCCTACCATTGTTCTGTTGTGCTCACACAGAGGCACTCCCCACTGGGCTAGTCGGATCACTCCGAGTCGAATCGGTCAGCAGTCGTCAACTCTCAGCCATCTACTAGGTTCTCGCACAAATGCATGCTCATCTCTGGAAGATTCACTCCACATGCTACTGGTCGAAACTACAACTACATCAAAGTCCCACATAGAAGTATATAAAAGGTCTGACGTATCATAGAGGACTCATTTCAATAGACCTTGCGTCAATCGAATGCCTGGTCTGTTAGTTATTTTTATTTTAGTCCCGGGGGCCCTGCTGGATTCGTGTACGATCCAACCTGACCATATCTCAATTATACCTCGTTCTCTAGTGGGATATTTTCAAAGGGACAACTTCTCTCCATGAATACCAGTGCCACTGATGGTTCGTCAAATAGACGTTTGGTGCCAATGATATGGCCCAAGAAGGTAATAGGTCGGTAATGGGCCCGAGTCTGGTCTGACTCGGTTGGACCGACTCCACCTAACCCAATCTGGGCTGACCCGGTCTTCATCAACCTGATCAGACTCGCTAGGTTTAACCCAGCCCATTGGGTGGGTTAGCCCGTTATGTTTTGGCCCAGTCCGTTGGGCCTGGCCCAGCGGACTATGAGGGAGGTTTCGCATGGAAGTCGCCACATATTTGGCTCGACCCAAAGGCCAGGGCTGGTTCTGCTAGTGCCATGATGGGAGCATCTCAGACGAATCCACCCGGGAGGTTGAAACGGTCGATAGACCCGCGGGCAGAAAACGTGGAGTGTGGGCTGGCCGCGGGTGCACCGGGTACGGCGCGGTAGGGGTCATGACGGCCGCGGGGGTGATAGTATGGTGACGTGCAGGCCGTGGGGGCATCGGGCAGGCCACGATAGAGGCTAGGTAGGCCACGTTGGTGCCAGGAGGGCACCGGGTAGGTCGTGAGGGTGCCATGCAAGCCGCGGCTGGGGCTGGGTAGGCCGCAGGGGCACAGGTAGGGTGCGACAGAGCACCGAAGGGCCGCGGGGAGGCGGTCCGTGAACCGGGCAGGGCACTGGGAGGCCACAGGCAGGTGGGTAGAACATCGGTCAGGGCATCAGGAGGTCGTGGGTAGGTGGGCTGGGCGCCGCAAGGGCCGGCGGTGTTTGACTGGAAGAATCGTTGCACCACGGGGAGTGGCGCGATTCGCGGAGGCCGCAGGTAACACGGCCTTCGTCATTGTCACCTTCATCTTCATCGCCTCATCGCCATTCCCAAGTTAATCACAAAGAATAAGATTGATGGAGTGAGTCAGTCCATGTTAGATTGACCCGCTCCCTCCGCGATTATGGTGATAGCAGAAGGTTCTTTAGAACAATTCCAAACAACCCACCCGCAATAGAATCGTAACCTCATTCTTCGTTTTGAAAGAAAGGAAGAACATGGCGCAAAAAGGAAACCAACCCCAACCTCTTGTTTCATTGTTCGTTGTTCGATGACATCACAATAAAATGGTCGTTGATCAATGGTAGACGAACACATCCCACGTCGAATGAGTCTAAGGAAGAAGGCCAGAGGGGGTCATTCTTCATAGTCGAAGGCATACCAAGTTAGCGTTCTTCATCGAGGAGATCGTTCTTCACAAGAAGAGCGTTCTTTGTTGGAGAGAGATCTATCTTCTCCTAAGCTCCTCCTAAAGAAAGATTCCCACCAAATGAAATAATAGATCAACTACTATTTTTTTTGGCACAACAATTTCAAAAAGGAGAAATAAATGATAAGGCTCCGCCTAATTAATTATTGAAGTTAGAAACTGTAATTAAATGTGTTGTGTAAACAATTAAAGAGGTGGATTTGGAATAATAAATAAGGCTAGTTGAATAGTTTCTCTACTTAAAATTGGGGGTTCCAGGGGGTTACAGTCCCAGGTGGTCCCCACCAAAATTATCCTTCCAAGGGAGGTATGTTCGGGTGGGCCCCTCCACCATATCCTCTCAGGGGAGGTTATTCTGTGGTGGCCCCCACCTATAACCTCCTATTGGATGTTTTAACTACCAAGAATAAAAATAAAATAATAATTTATTTTTATTTTAATAAATCTAAAAAACTCATAAACCACATTCATTCTCGACAAACTGTCGTCGAGGTGAAAGTCGTCTTAAGAAAATACTTGCAATGCGAGCTCAAGCGCCATAAATTTTCGCAGACTTGTAAAAATCCCATGTATTTAGGAAAAACATTTCCATGAAATTTCTGGGTCTTTACATTCTCCCCACATCCGGGCTTTACGTCCCCGTAAGCTACAACTCGAACTATGGGAACAAATGGGGGTACTGAGCAGGCATCTCAACCTCCTGCTCCCATGTGCTCTCATGGAGGTTCTTTTGCTTCCAGTGTATGAGCACTAGAGGCATCAACGGTCCACGTAGTACCTGCTCTAGTCAATCCTCAATCTCCACTGGAACCTCCGTAATAGTCACCCCATCATTGACGTCCATCTCTCCATAGTCGATGGTGTGTGAAGGATCGTGCATGTATCTCCTCAACTGAGATACGTGGAAGACGTTGTGAACCTGGTGCAACAGAGGTGAAATAGTTAAGCAGTATGCCACCTCTCCTACTCTACGGAGGACCTGGAGAGGTCCGATGAATCTCAAAGATAACTTTCCGCCACAGCCAAATCTTCGTAGATCTCGTCGAGGTGAGACTGATAGAAAGACATGGTCGCTATCCTCAAACTCTAGAGGTCTCTCCATCTTGTCAGTATACGGCTTCTGCCTGATCTTTGTAATCTTCTTTCACTCCTGGATGATCTAAACCTTCTCTATAGTAGCTCATACCATATCTGGTCCCACTAGTGCTGACTCCCTAGGGTCAGTCCAGCACAATGGTGATCTAAAATGTCTCCCTTACAAGGCCTCTAAAGGTGACATCCCTATAGTAGAATGATAGCTGATGTTGTATGAAAACTCTATGAAAGGAAGTGATCCTCCCAGTTCCAAATGATGTTGAGGAAAGATGCATGTAGCTTTTCCTCGAGGGTCTGAATGGTCCGCTCAATCTGACCATCTGTATAAGGATTGAAGGCAGTGCTCACGCGAAGCTATGTCCCGAAAGATTCCAACAACCCCTTCCATAACTGAGAAGTAAATAATGTTTCATAGTCGAAGAAAATAGTTGATGGTATACCATGTAATTGCACAATCTCTTTCACATAGAGGTGTCCCATTCCCTCTACTGAACCCTTCTCTCTGATCGGTAGGAAGTGGGCTGACTTGGTGAGTTGGATGATAATCACCCTAATTGAGTCATGGACCCTGGATGTACATGGATGACCCGCCACAAAGTCCAGGGATATCCCATCCCACTTACACTCTGGGACCTCTAAAGGCTGAACCAAGCCTGCTAGAAGCTGGTTCTCTGCCTTCACATTCTGAAAAGTGAGGTATCGAGAGTCAAACTATGCTACTGCATTCTCCATACCTAGCCACCAGTACTGTAATTGAATGTCCTGCTACATCTTCACCACTCGTCGATGTACCGCTATAGGGGACGTGTGAAACTCCCTCAACACTTCCTCCTATAGTGATACTGGAACCATAATACATCCTCTGAAAAGAGTGATGTGCTCCCCACATTCAAAAAATCCATCAGGTGCCTACCATGTGGATATCTGAGCACGTCGTGTCTCGTAGACAGCGTCTCCACGATGTGCCTCCCTGACTAGATGAAGAAGTGGGGGAGTAGCTATAAGATACTGTATAATGGATGTTCTATCTCTATCCACAATGGATATCTATAAAGCATCTAGCTACTCTGTCTCCTCTCCTAGTAGTTGTATACAAATCATCCAGTTGATAGAATCTACAACAACGTTCCCCTTACCATGAGTATAGAATATCTCGAAGTCATAGTCCCGGAGGAACTCAAGCCAACGACATTGTATGAAGATTAGGTCCATCTGAGAGAAGTTATACTTGAGACTCTTATTATCAGAGTACACAGTCAAATGCTCTCCCATAAAATAGTGCCGCCACATCATTAAGGTGAAGACCACCACTTTTAACTCTAGGTCATGGGTAGCATAGTTCTACTCGTGTTGTCTTAGCTGCTGAGAACCGTAATCAATCAATGATTGCTCCTGCATTAGGACACACCAGAGTCCGGTCCCTGATACATCGCACTAAACTACGTACCCTACTCCCTCCTCTGGAAGCCTCAAAATGGGGGCACTAGTCATCCTCTACCTCAGCTACTGAATTCTCTACTGGCATCTCTTCTACAACACGAAGTGTTTCCTTTTATTTGGAAAGGTAGATAGTGGTGTTGAAACTCTGGTTAATTATGGTACAAACAACCTATAGTATCTAGCCAAACTTAGGAAACTCTGTACCTCCGTCACATTCATGGGTGTCTCCCATGCATGTACCACCTCAATCTTCACTAGATCCACTACAACTCCAACCTCCAAGATGACATGTCCCAATAAGTGAACCTCCCAAATCCAAAACTAGAACATAGAGAGAATACCATAAAGCTGGTGAACTCAGTGTGTGTCTAGTACTACCTACAAATGGTAGGCATTCTCCTCTTCAGTAGTCTAGTAGATTATAATGTCATCAATGAAGACTATGAAAAATTGATCGAGGTAAGGCTGGAAGGTCCTTCTCATGAGACTCATGAATACTTATGGATGATTGGTTATGCTGAAGGGCATAACACAGAACACATAGTGGTTGTATGAACAACTGAAGGCTATCTTCTGCACATCCTCGTCTCGAACTCTGAGCTGGTGATAGCTTGTTCTGAGGTCTATCATCGAGAACCATTGTGCTCCCTACAACTGGTCAACGAAGTTGTCAATCCTTGGGAGTGGTTACATATTCTTTATGTTCACCTAGTTCAGGAGATGGTAGTCAAAACAGATCCTCAATATCCAACATCTTTCTTGGTAAATAGAATCGAGGATTCCAATGGGAGAAACACTGGGCCAGATGAATCCCTTCCCCTGCAAGTCCTCCCGCAATACCCTCATCTCGTGAAGCTCAGCGGGAGCCATTTGATATGCTGGATTAGATATCCGTGGATTTATAGGGTACATGTCAATGTATAAGTCCACCTCTTGGCAAGGAGGTAATCCTGGAATATCGTCAGGGAATACATCAGTGTAATGGTCTACCACTAATGGATAAGTCTAACTTTCAACATCAACTACTCTAAGGGTATGGAAAGCCAACTGGTGAGTGATCTGTTTCACCCTCTTCTGAGTATGTCTGTCCTGTCCTACAAGGGCTCCCTTTTCACTGGTGAGGTTAAACCTGATCCCATTAGTGCTTACACACCTCACTTTTCACCTAATACATTCAATCTGGGAATGAACTGCAGATAAATAGTCCATACCCAAGATGACGTCGTAAAGCCTCGACACTGCTACTAGGATATTTCAAACGAAGCTCTCGCCTCCTAGAGTAAGCTCAGATTATCGTTACCATTGCATAATCATCGATTCTAATCCTGTAGGAGTCTCTAGCCATAAGGATTAATCAAACGGCTCCGTCGGAATCCACAAGGTCCAAACAAGGGAAGTGGAAATGAAAGAGTGACTGGAACCTGTGTCTATAAGAACTAAAACTAAGGTGGAGTTGAAAAATATCATACCTCAAATAATCTCGGGAGCACCATGATCGTAGGCCTCATCTTCCTAAAGCTGAGCTCTCCCCTGTCCACCGACTCCCTACAGTCGGGGTGGGCATCCTGGTGGTGGTGGCAGTAACACCTTGTAACATCATTCACCGCCAGCTGCACGTCAATCTCCTCTGACACATCTTCCTCCTCCCTGCAGAATGCCTCGTTCGAACATTTGCTTCTTCTTGGGATATCACTCAACTCTCTGCTGATCATCTATACGGCGGGTCGGTCAGTCACGAGCCATGTGACCCTACCCGTCGAATGAGTAATAATGTCTTCTCCTAGCATGTATGGATCTTTTTTCCACTCTGGGTGCCCCAATCAACCAACTCTGATTCATGTGGTCATCCACCTATAGGTCTGGTCCTCTTACACCTCTACGAAATATATCTACAGCCAGCTGCATAAGACTCCGCTGCATGTCGGCTAGTCGTGGGTCTCGCTGCTGGAGACTGCTTACTAAGGAAACTCTCCACCAAGAGGGCTCTCTCTAGCACCCCATATGCATCGGGATTCTAAATGAGATCATTGGATCTCTGATCTCTTGCCTGAGCACCTGATAGATGGTCTGAGCCCTGATGAATGGGTCTCGTACCTTATCTTTGGAGTAGCATGAGACGTCGGTAAACCTCGCTGAGTACTGTGCTACTATCATTCTGCCCTGATGCAGATGATGTAGCTCCTATATCCTCCCCACACGAAGGGTGGATGGTACAAACTCCACCCAGAACAGGCTCTCGAAGTCTGCCCAGAGTATGGTCGCATTGTCAGGAACCTGGAGCATCAGGCTCTACCATCTGCCTGCTGCTTCAAAAAGGAGACTCGCGACAAGGATCTCCATGAATTCTGCTGGTGTCCCTACTAGCCTGAAGACTCTCACTATAGCCTCCAGCCAATCCTCACCCTCATGTGGGTCCATCTCTCCCCTTAACCTGGGTGGCCTTTGGCGCTCGAACAAATGAAACACGCTCAAGTGGTGTGCATTATATGCTGTTGGGGCTGGTGGCATCGGTTTCCCAATGCTAAGTAGTACCACTAGTTCCTCCACTGGAAAAGGTCCATGCATTGAGGCCTTATCACTCATTGGGCTATCAGTACGTATGACTCTCAGGGCTCTAACTGGTCATCCGCAGGGTGGTATCCCGAAAAAAACATATGCAACACGGTCAAAATATTAAACCTTGTGAGCTGACCTGGTTGAGATGAATTAAAAAACAGTTGGAAACATGCATGCAATCAGTATTTTCGTGCACTGAGTCGGAAATCAGAAGTCAGGGTCTTGGTGTATTGGTACGTCGGTCGCCTGCACCAACACTAGACTCCATGAACTGTAACCCACATTAAATACCCTTAACACTATTTCTTCATAGAAAATAATGATCAGTGTTCTAGGTTCTGCGGTTGAACCAACTCCTATGATTCCAATTTTTCAGGACCGATCCCCCAAGGATTGTATCGTGACTACCCCTAGCCCGCCTTCTATAGGCTAGAGGTTATAAAATAACACCAAAGGCGTAAATCTCTAAACTAGGAAGACATTACCTTTATAACTATAAACAAACACATAAGAGTACACAACAGGAAACAATGAACTAAGTAAAACTGTATACAAAAGAAGTGATGGGATGTAAAAGGGCCCAGAAATACAAGCCCAACTAGAAAGTACAAGTACAACTAAATTCAAGTACAACTAATGAAATGTAAAGCAGTTATTGGGTAATCCACAGGGGTTCCTACCTGAAGGGTAGGTACAGATGGCCTCCTCAGCACTCCACGTCCGTCTGTCTCCTGCGAGCACTATCACACTAAGTGATCCACCTCCGGGTACTGTCCAGTCCTGCTACACTATGCCTCAGTCAGAGTTGTCCTTCGTCTGCAACCCGCACAATGAGGTGCGAGCATAGATCGTGTAGGGGTGAGTATAACGATACACAGTACGGACCTCGAGAGCCTCGAGGTCTCACTAAATCAAATAAAAATATACCACAATGTATGAAATCAACCGATAAACATTACTTAGGTATATGCCCATACATATACCTAAGATATCTAGTAACCTATCTCAATCATGAGGAAAACACAAAATTCATTGACACAGTTCCACCAGGATTTTATTCTAGGGATGGTATCAATCCGAACCCGCAACTACTGGAGAACTCCTTCTCTATTAATTATAGTGGACCTACCACATTATACAGATGTGCTTCCTACTAACATAGACTACTGAGGTACTCCTCCTATCGTGTACTGTGGATCTTCTGCACTCACATAGAGGCACTCCCCTGGTAGCCTGCTGAGGAACACCATGTGTCAAGTACAGTGTGTCTTCCGCACTCACATAGAGGTGCTCCCTAGCATGGGTCTGCCACGCTCACACAGATGCACTTTCCACAGGGCTAGTTGAATCAATCTGAGTCAAATTGGTCAGCAGTCGTCAAGTCTCAGCTATCTACTAGGTTCTCACACAAATGCATGCTTGTCTCTGGAAGATTCGCCCCACAAGCTACTGGTCTAAAATCCAACTTCCATGAAGTCCCACATAGATGTATCTCAATGGTCTGACACATCATAGGGGTAACAATGCAAGAGATGACGCATCAATCGGACACCCGGTCTATTAGTTATTAGCCTTTTAGTTTTGAGGGCCCAGTTGGATTCGTGTACGATCCAACGTGACCATATCTCAACTATACCTTGAACTCCACTAGGGTTTTCTCAAAGAAATGGATTCGCTCCAAGAATTCTGAATCTGATGAAAGTTCATCAAATGGGAACTCGGTGCCAAATATATGGCCCTAGAAGGTAATGGGATCGTAATGGGCCCAGGATTGGTTCGACCCGGTATGACTGACTGGGCCCAACCTTTTCTGGGCCGACCCTGTCGGGGTCGACGAGGTCTAGGTCGACCTGGTCTGGGTCGACCCAGTAAGACTCGCTGGGACAGGCCCGAGATGGTGGGTGCGTCAACCAGTTATGTTTTGGGCTGGTCCGCGGGGCCCGACCCGACGGACTGTGAGGGCGGTTTGGCCCGGATGTCGCCATGTAGGCGGCTCATCATGAAGGTCGGGTCCGGTTGGGCCAGTTCCATGAGGGGTGTGGCTCGGGCGACTCGGCCAGGTAGGCCGGGCTGTTCGAAAGACCAGCATACAAGCCGCACGGAGCGCGGGCTGGTCCCAAGTGGGACGCGGATGGGGCGGCAAGGGCCGAGCCCACAGCGGGAGCACTGACAAGGCGTCTGGCAGGCCACGGGGGAGCTGGTATGGCAACGGTAGGGGCCGAGCATGCATCATGGGTTCCAGCAGGGAGCCGGGTAGGCCTCGGGGGCACCAGGCACGCCGTGGCAGGGGTCGGGCAGGCCGCGGGGGCACCGGCAGAGCGCTGGGCAGGACACGGTGGCCCCAGGCAGGGCATGGCAGGGCGCCGGATGGCCGCGGGCATGTGTGTCGCGCGCCATGTAAAGCACCGGGGATCACATGAAGGCACGCCATGCACTGGGAGGACGCTGGTAGGTAGGCCGGGTGCCGCTCAGGCCAGTTTTGTTCACCTTGAAGCATCGATGTTCCACGGGGGGCGGCGTGATTCTTGGAGGCCACGTGTAGTGCAGACTATGTCGTTTCCACCTTCATCTTCATCGCATCATCTCCAGGCCTATGTTTATCACAAAGATGAAGATCGATGGAGGGTGTCTGGCCATGTTAGCTTGACCCACAACCTCAACGATTAGGTTGATAGTAGAAGGTTCTTAAGAACAAAGCATAACATCTCACCCACAATAGAATCATAACCTTGTTCTTCGTATTGAATGAAAGGAAGAAAATGGCGCAAAAAGGAAACAAACCCCTACCTCTTGTTTTGTCTTTCGTTGTTCGTTGACATCGCGAATAGATGGTCATCGATCCATGGTAGACTAACTTGTCCCACATCGAAGGGGACCGAGGAAGGAGGCTAGAGGGGGTCTTTCTTCATATTAAAAAGCGTACCTCATCAGCGTTCTATGTCGGCAAGAGCATTCTTCACCGAAAGAGTGTTCTTCATAGGAGAGAGTTCTCTCTTCTCCCAAGCTCCACCAAAAGAAAGATGCCCACCAAATAAAATAATAGATCGACTATTATTTTGTTGGACCAACAATTTCAAAAAGGAGAAAAAAATGATAAGGCTCTGCCTAATTAATTCATTAGGATAGAACTTTTAATTAAATGTGTTGGCTCAACAACTAATGTGGACGATTTGGAATATTAAATAATGACAGTTGAAGAGTTTATCCACCTTAAATGGGGGGTTTCAAGGGATTACAATCCCTGGTGGTCCCCACCAAAATTAACCTCCAAAGGGAGGTGATATTCTCGTGGGCCCCGCCACCATAACCTCTCAATGGAGGATATGGTGTGGTGGCCCCCACCTCTAACCTCCTCTTGGAGGTTTTAACCACCATAAATAAAAATAAATTCACACTTTTTTAATTTAAATAAATCTTAAAAACTCAAAAACAAGCGTTCATTCTAGACAAACTATCATCGAGGTGAAAGTCTTCTTAAACCAATATTGGCACTGCGAGTTCAATGGTGCCACATATTTCAATTCCGAGAACTAGTTCAAAAGTTATAAAATCTTGCTCATATGTTTACTGAATTTACCCGAAAAAAACATCCTAAATTTATCCCTGGCACACTAGGCCTCGAAATCAAGCATCATAAATTTTTACAAACTCGTAAAAATACCATGTATTTAAGAAAAAAATATTTCCACGGAATTTCTAGGTCTTTACAGGAATTAATTTTTTAACATACCTTTATTCTTTTCATGTTGTACATATACGATAATTTCATTTGAGGAAGTGCGGACTATCGTCACCTCAGAGTGATATGACTCCTTCATACCATACATGGAACGTATAGAGTATGGTGTTAATGATCGAATTTAAAATATTTAAAATATGATATTATACAGTAATAATAATATTACTTGGAATCATTTGGTTTTCATACCACTAAAAAATGAAAAAATAATTTGAAAAGAAATTAGTGTACATCTGTACGCACAGCTTACCATCTGCATGAACAGTGAGTTTAATTTTCATATATCCAAATTTTTTGGACTATTGTATATACACATATTGGATATATATGATATATAATTCTGGAATATCATTCTAGATATAATGGACTTATGACCAAATGGATAATTTGTAATTATAAAAAGTTCATCTATTGACTCAAGTTCCGAACATCGACAAAATGTCCATTATGAACTCAAATAATTAACTAATTGCTATAGAAAAGTATTATGTAACATAAAATCAATAATATTCTTGAAAAATGATATTAATCAAGTTTAAATTAACTTATGTTTATTATTAAAGAAATTAAAGTATGAAAGAATCTAGTCGGACGTGAGGTAAGGGACTTTGTTTCAATCTATTTTCATTGAGCCATGTTTTGATAATATACAACTCTTACTTTTATACAGTGTATAAAATCTCCTATGAATTTTATTTTTATTCAAATTGACTCTTTTTTCTATGTAGCATTTTACTACATGACAAAAGGATTGTTTTTTTACATATGCGGTGACAATGACCTCTCCGCCACCGTAATCATTATTTGGCCTCTTATATATGCCTTAATGTTTTTCAACAGAAAAAGAAACACAATATTCTTTTTTTGGGTGTTTTGGTATTGAAAATGGTTTTTTAACTGGATTTAGTATTTTAATATCTTTCAATGATATCTTTTGCTTGCAGATTAAATGTTATTACTGAAATGATGATATTTTCAATATTTTATGTGTTCTGATTATGTAATTGTACTTATACATTTGAAAGGTGGTTACATGATATACCAAATGATAGGTTGTTCCGTGATAAACCATTGAAGGATGGTTACATTATATCTTCCAATGAATTGGGTATGGATGACGGCTGTATGGTAATTCAATTTAGTGATATTTTTGGTAGTCGATCATATGGTTATTCCATTTAAGTATGTTTATGTCCCAAGTAACCTGTATATGTTATGTTTTCTTTATATGGGAATTATGTTAATATTTTGGTTAAAAAAGGGAATGCAATGAGATTTTTTTTTCAGGGAATCGTATTTACTACTTTATAAAGTTGAAAAGTATTACTTATGACAAAGTATTCATGGTTTACTTTTTGTTTTCAAAAATTAAGAGTTTTCCTTCTTTGTGTGTCCCTTAATGATCTTTTTATGCCCATATAATGTTTTAAAAAAAAAATTACCAGACGTAATGTGGATTAGGATCAAGGATGGGATCATGGAAATGTCATTATGATTAAAACATAGAACTAAACTTGTTTCTTTTCTTTTAAGAATTTATATTTAATAAAAACTCAATACTCAGTAGACGTTTCTACATGTAATATTCAAAATTTTTTGTATATATTATGACCTAATTCTCTAAAACACTAAACCAGTAAGGATTCTCCATGTGAATTATTGAATTAATTCCATATTATGTAATGTTTATGACCAGGGCCTTATAGTTGATTTCAGAGGTCGGTTTAGAAAACTTTAAGAGTTAGGATATTGTTAAATTAATATCTAGGAATTTTTTTTACATTATGGCCAAATTGAAGTGATGTTGTATTTAAATATTTACATTCTTATTCACCAAATATAAATTTTTTCAGAATGGTTTTTCATATGGGAAATAGTGCAGCTATGTTCGGAAGGCATACAGAGGGAAATGACCTTCCAAATCAGCATCCTATGATGGTCAGAATCAGAATTGAATAGTTTGTTACAGTGATGGCTCATTTGAGTCAGGTGATAAATGTTTTTTGTGTTTATAGATGATATATTGGTATATTTTAATGATAAAGGGTATCATGAAATTCATTTAAGGGTTGTCTTGAAAATCTTAAATGAAAATAAATTGTATGATAAATTAGGAAAGTCTGAGGTTTGGTTACAATAAATTTCATTCATTTTCCACATTGTTTCAAAAAAATTGAATAACTGTTTATCATATTAAAAAATGTTTTTTTAAGAATGGACAATACCTACAAATATAACTGAGATTCTTAGTCTTGGTTTGACAGGATGTTATAGAAGGTTTGTTGAGAATTTGGCTTGGTTATCTAGCCCACTGACTATGTTAACTCAAAAAGGTGTTAAATATAACTAGACAAAAGAATGTGATAATTATTTTTTGGAATTGGAAAGGATATTGGTGAATGATTCACTTTTGGAACTACCTTCTAGAAATAGTGAGTTTGATATCTACAGTGACGCTGTGTTGAAAGGAATTGGTTGTGTGCAGAATGATCAGGTAATTGCTTATATTTGACGTCAGTTGAAACCAAATGAGTTAATTTACCCTACACATGATTTGGAAGTAACTGCTGCTTTTATTCCTTAAAAATATAGAAGCATCATCTGTATAGAGAAAAATTTGAAATATACACTAACCACAATATTTTGAAATATATATTCACTCAGAAAAAATAGAAAATGAGATAGATAAGATGGTTGTAATTAATCAACGATTATGATTTCATGATTCATTACCATCCATGAAATGAAAATAATGTGGAAAATTCATTGAGTCAAAAATGTAATTCTTCATTAACCATGTTACGATTGGAAAAAGATCATTTGATTAAGGATTTGATAAAATTTTATCATAGAAGTTTTTGGTGTAGAAAATTCCTCTATTTTGTTTCAGGTGGAAGTGAAATCATCTCTATCAAAAAAATTCAGAAAGCGTAAAAGGAAGATAGTGAGTTGTTTAAAAAGGTAGAATTGGTTCATAAGGGTAATTTACCAAAGATAAATGTTGATAGAGAATATGTTTTGAGGGTTTGAAAAAAATTATTTGTGCCTTTGGATTCATAGTTTTAGAAATAGTTGTTATGTGAAACTCATTATTCTCCATTTTTTGTTCATCCTGGAATAACTAAGATGTAAAAAGATCTTCGGGAGTATTAATAGTGGGATTGAATGAAAAGATATATTACTGAATTTACTGTGAAGTGTTTGACTTGTCAATAGGTTAATACAGAGTGATAGTAACTGAAACGGATGCTTCAGCCATTACCGATGATATAGTGGAAATTGAAAAATATATCCATGGACTTTGATGGGGGATTAACAAATAAATATCGAGGTAATAATGCAATATGGGGTATTGTTGACCGATTGACTAAATCTGATCATTTCCTTCCTATTCTATATACTTTGTCTCTAGGTCAATTTTCTCGATTGCATGTTAAAGAGATAGTAAGGTTGCATGGAATTCCCCTCTCCATTATATCTGATAGTGATCTCAGCTTTACTTATAAGTTTTGGAATGTACTTCAGAAGTAGTTGGGACTAAATTAAATTTTAGTACAGCTTTTCATCCACAGATTTATGGGCAGTCAGAACAAACAATTCAGACATTGGAAGATATGTTATGTGCTTGATCAATGGATTACTAGGGATTTTGGGACAAACATATTTCATTGGTTGAATTTTCTTATAATAAATGTTTTCAGTTCCAGTATTCAAATGGAACCAGTTGATGAATTATATGAAAATATTTGTCAAACTCCAGCATTTTGGGGTGATGTAGGTGAAAAGCAGTTAAGAGGACCAAAATTGGTATAAGAGATAGCCGAAAAAGATCAATTGATTCAATAAATCATGATAATATCACAGATAATGCATAAAATTTAAGCTGATAACCAGAGGAAGGAACTTTCATTCAAGGTAGGTGATGATTTCTTTCTCAAAGTTTCTCCATAGAAAAGTGTGATGTGTTTTGGTAAGAAGGGAAAGGTGAGACTGAAGTTCATTAGACCCTTTGAAATCATAGATAATGTTGGATCAGTTTCCTATAGAGTGTATTTACCTCCATTTTTTCCTAGGTACACAATTATTTTCATGTTTAAATGTTGATAATGTATATATCGAATTCGTCTCATCATTTTAGTCTAGAGGTAGTTCAAATGGAAGAGAATATCTCTTATGAGAAACAACTAGTCCAAATTCTTGACTGAAGAGAGAATGTGTTGCAGAATAGGGTAATTAATTATGTAATAGTTTTGTGGAAAACCGATAAGGTTGGAAAGGAAATGTGGTAATATGAAAATGCTGTGAGGGATAGATATCCCCATTTATTTGATAAGTGAATAAAATTGTGAGGTTGAAATTTCCAAAAGGTGGGGGGAAGGACGTAACATCCAAGGTAAATAAAGGATATAAGGATTTTATATTTATTAATATTCATGATTTAAATATTAATATTTATTTGAAGGGGATTCTATCTGTGATGTAATAACCTTCATGCAACATTGGGTTTCATCAAGATCTTATGTTGCATTCAATGCAGAGTCATACTAAAAAATAATAATATCATATTATTTTAAATGGTAGTTAATCCCTAGCTACTGTATTGGTGGGAATGAACAGAACTAACTAAAATATGATTATACATGTTTGTTAATTGTATTTACCATTATCCAATAAATTTTTGAGGCTTAAAATGTGAATGAATCCATTATTAAGCAAAAATACACTAATATTCTTTAAAATGTTGGTTTACCACCTCTTGATGCAAACCATTTTTAAATCAATTTTTTGTCACTTTTATATGATATATTTTTTAAAATAAAATTATTATGTAAAATTAGGACATAAAAATTTACTTTCAATGAAATATTGGTATTTTTCCGATAATATACATTTTTTAATGAATAGTGAAAAATACTTCATTTTAATACAAAACTACCTATTAATATAATTTATTTATATGGATAGATTATCTTTTTAATAGATTTCAAAGTGTAATTAGATTATAGTTTCACTATTTAATCTAATTTTGTTCATTTTATGTAATTTTAATTTGAAATTGGACATAGAAAAATGTCAATCTTTTGATTGTTATTATTTCTTAAAAACACGCTTTTTTGTTTTGACAATGAGAATTAATTTTTAACTAATTTATACAAAATCTGTGTTTTAAAATTGGAAATATGAATTCCATATTTGGAATCAAGAGGTAAAAATAGTCTAAATTGGTAACTTTTATTTTTAGACATTACGGATAGTATCTTCAATAAATTTTTATTTACCATGGTTAAAGGTTAAATCTGGTAAATACGAGTAAAAAAATAATATTATAATATAATTAAATTACCGTAACACGTTTCTTAATCATATTTTCGGAAACATATCCGACCATGGAAATCCTTGGGTCTATTTTCGGACCTCATGGTGCCACATGTAAGTGAAAATGACACTATAAAAATTAATTTAATGTTATGGAAAATGTTTATAAACATATATCTCTTCGTAAAAAAAAAATTTTAATGTGTTATATAGGTGATAGTTTCGATTATAAATATACATTAGAATTATAAAACTATTTCTTACACCATGTTATTTTATTTATAATTTTTATAGATCAAATAAATAAATTTATTTATGACACAATGATGATGTAACGACTACATCATTTTTGAATGTTTCAAATAAATGAGATTATAAAAATTAATCTAAGTTTATTTTGAAACTTTTAATTCCATACATGAATTTTATGGATGATTATAACATGGTATATTTGAATTATTGTAGGTTTTGAGAATTAATAATGTTTTTATATGTTTTTTAAAAATACTTGATATGAATAGTTTATAAATTAACATAAATGAGTTTTTAAAATAAATACTATTTTATTAAATTTTAAAATAGTCCTGAATATATTATATTCATCAAAATTACATATATAATGTTAAAAATGTCACTAATTATCTGTTTTTGTTTGAATGGAATTTTATAGTAAATATATTAACCATATTGTATGAAAATATAAGAAGACATGGTAAAAGTTAAATAAGTTAACAAAGGATTAATTTAAAAAAATTAGGATTAAAAGATATACAAAACCTATCCAATTCATATTTTATGATTATATTTCGACTTATATTCACAATATCTTAAAATTAAATAATATTTGTACTCTTTGAAACTGAAAATCGTTTATAATAAAATAATACTTTCAAACTTTCCTAAAGAGCCCCTCACCCCTCTTATAAAAGGCCATCAACTGAAACCCATTACTCACACCTCTGAAGCCCCTTGGAACAACCAATATATGCCTAAATAATCTCCCAACATCCCTCTATTAATACTATAATCCTCATATTAGGCATAAGACACTTCAAGAAAGAATTTTGGTTCAATGAAAAAGAGTTACCCGATATAAAGGTAACGTTTTTCCTCATGTTCTCTTGTCTTATTTTACGTATTTTATCCCTATGATCATCTTATTATTATTTTATATGAAAATACTAGTATACTCAATATACAATGTTTTTTATGAGATTTATTATAACTACACTTACAAACACCTCTATCTAATGGGTAAAGAATATACTGTTTCTGTGGAAGACGGACTACAGCCTCACGAAACAAAGATTATTCAATATTCTCCTATCACCTCTTATGGTGGACATTATGATAAATTGTTATCATATATTTTATATTTATGATATTTATTGTATCTCTATGCTTCTTTAATTATCTTTTATAAAATGCCTTTATACATTTCATGTTGTATATATACGATAATTTCATTTGAGGAAGTGCGGACTACCGCACCCTCAAAGTGATATGACTTTTTCGTACCATACATGAAACCTATAAAAGATGGTGTTAATGTACTGATTTATTGTATATATAATATTATATTATACAAAAATTATAATATAATTATGAATAATTTGGTTTTCATTGTTTTAAAAATGAAGAAAAATGAAATGAATGTAGCGTTCATGCTTACGTACGGCTTACCGTCTCCATGAATGATGCATTTCATTTTCATATATCAAAATTATATGGACTATTATAAATAAATATATACTGGATATATATGAAATATAAATAAGGAATATAATTCTGTAGATAATAGAATTAGGACAACATGGAAAATTTGAAAGTATAAGAAGTTCGTTTTTTACTCAATTTCCGAACATCGGAAAAATGTCCAATATGAACTCAAATAATTAACTAATTGTTATATCAAGGTAATAATTGACATAAAACTAATAATAAACATGAAAAAAGGTTCTTATGAAATTATAAATTAACTTATTTTTATTATTCAGGAAATTAAATAATGAACGAGTGAATTCAAACCTAAGGTATGGGACATTGTCTCAATCTTCATTAATTGATGCATGTTTTGATCATATACAACTCCTTATTTGATAAAGTGAATAATAATCCCCATTTACTTTAATTTTTATTCAAAGGGAATATTTTTTCTATGAAACATTTTACTAAATGACAAAAGGAGTGGTTTTTTATTTATGTGGTGATAATGACCTCTCAACCACCATAATCGTTATTTGGCTTCTGCTATAAGCCTTAATGTTTTTAAAATGAAAAAGAAAACCATTATTCCATTTTTTGGTGTTTTGGTATTGAAAATGGTTTTCCAAATGAATTGAGTATTTCAATATCATGAATTGATATCTTGTGATTATAAATAAAATTTTATTACTGAAATGTTATTATTTTCATTATTTTATGTGTTATGATAATGTAATGGTACTTAGATATTTGACGGGTGGTTATGTGATAAACCAAATGGAGGGTTGTTCTATGATAAACTATGGACACGTGGTAACATTATAACCACCAATTAATTGGGTATGTAAGTCAGCCACATGGCTATTCCATTTATTGGTATTTGTGGATCTCAAACATATGGTAATTCTATTTATGAATGTTTATCTCTCAAGTTACCTTTATATGTTATGTGTGATTTCTATGGGTTTTATGGTATTCATTTTTTTACCAAAGGTTAAGAAATTATCTTTCGTTCAGTAAAGAATATATATTACTTCATAATGGATAAAATTATTACTTATGATAATGTATTTATGGTTTACTTGTTGTTTTAAAAAACAAACAGTTTTCCCTCTTTCTGTGTCCCTTAATGAGCTTTTTATGGTCATCCCAGGTTTTTGAAAAATGTTTTTTACAGGACATAAAGTGGATTAGGGTCTATGATGGGATCGAGGAAATGTCATAATGATTAAAACATGGCACTAGACATGATTTTTTCTTTTAATAGTTTTTATTTTATGAAAAAATGGATACTGAGTCTAAGTGTCTAAATGTAATATTCAAATTTTTATGTATAAGTTATGAGATAATTCTCTAAATCTAAAAACCTTAAAAGATCCTCAATGTTAATTATTTACTTAATTCATCATTATTTATTGTTTAATGCTGGGGCCTTACAGGTGAGCCCCGTTGTATCTCTCCAATTCATTGGTTGATGATTATATTTGATGTTAGCCATATGGTTATTCTAGTTAAATGGGGTTTTAATGAGATTTATGAATGTGATTATCTATGACTCAAAAATGGGTGTTTAATTTCTTACTATGGTTTTTAAGGATTTTCATTAAGAAAAAAGTTTGTTTTTTTTGTTTTTGAAATGATTTCTTTATTTTTCTAAATCAATATTGATAAAAATATATACAAAACATTTAACTGGTTCTATGTTTTTCACAATAATAATTGTTATCATTAATTTTGATAAACCTTACTTTTCTTATTTTACTCATTCCATGTTTTAAAATAATTTTTTAGGATTATGGATATTTAGAGAAATTAAGAAGTCAATTTGAATTTTGTGATGATTTTCGATTAAAAACAAAAGTACATTATTTCAAAAAATATATATTATGAAAAAAATGGATACTAATCGGAAGATTCCAATATGTATTTTAATTTTAAGTTATGTCTAAATTATGATATAATTTTTTAAAACCCTAAAAAATTTTAGATTATCAATATGAAATAATTTATATTCTTGACTAAAAAATCATGAAAATTTTATTATTATGGTTAGGTCCTTATATTTTGAATCATTGAATTGTTTAGATAACATTTGATTTTAGTAAAATTATTATATAAATACATTTAAATATTTATCCTTGTGATTAATTTAATGTGATATAAGATTTAATGATTACCATATTTATTTGACTAAATTATGTATGTATAGAATGGTTTACTATGGAGGAAATAGGGAAATTGTATTTGTATGGAACTGAGTGGATAATATCCTTTCTAATGACTATCCAATTATGGTTGGAATTTAAACATAAAAAATTATATTTTTACCTTTATTTACATAGGCTATAAATGGTGGTGGAATCTATACAAGAGAGAAACTAGAATAAAATGAAGAAATGTGTCTATGGTGGATCAACTAATGAGGATACATACCCCAATATTCAATGGATCATTGTAACATCCACTTACCCAAATACAATTATTTATCTTCTCACATATCGTTTCAATATTTTTTCTCGTCTGTTTTTTGAATCTTAAAGATAGTGATAATTTTATGGGGAAAATTGAATATTTTTTGGTGATGTATGATTTTTCATAATATATAGAGTCTAGGTGTAAAAATGATGATGAATTTGTTTGATTCTCTAGAGTTTTGAGAATACCATAGTAGGTTTGCGTTTTTCAACAAAAAATTTCCTTTTATGGTTTATAGGGTAAATACAAGTCATGAAAATAAAAAAGATTATTATATTATTCGTTGGGTAGAAGATGTTAAGTGGTGCATATTTTTATAACTTTACATTCTATGAAGGAATATTTCTTGTCTTGTAATGATAAAATTGGTTTTTAAATAAAAATACGATAGGGTTGGTGTATTTTAATTTGATTGGATTAAATGACATGATAATGTATCTAACTCCATTTAAATATTATGGATTGGGATTTATAGGAAACTCCATGGTTAATTAATATTTCAATTGGCCGCATCTTATTTCTACTCAAACTAGGATCACTCCAATGTGATTTTGGAGATATCTTCTCAATTTGGATGATTTTTTTCAGTGTTTGGTGAATGTTGTGGTTTTGGTGAAATTATACAGGTGAGTATTACTCTTGTTTCTTCTTTTTCATAAATCTGGGTATCATCGTTATGATATGGCTTTGGATTTGTTAATATGTAATTAAAATATTATAGAATACACATTCATTTTCAATGTGATATTCCTTTTAAGTTTAACCCTTATGCTGGTCATGGGTGGGAGTTGGAGTTCCTTCATGTATCGTTTGTTTCTTCTTCTTGGTTAACCATTAATATTATTCAATAAATTATTGTTTAGTGTACAGATTTTATGTCCTCTTTTTTCATCATTTTTCTCTTCTGTGTTAGTGGATTCTATTAAAAGTGCCTGATACATGTTTTTTAGGATGGTGAATCCATCACTAGCATATGTTGTTAGAACTACATAGCTTTAGTTTTATAAATTTTTTTCTAAACTAAATGGTTTAATTGACTGATTGAAATGTGTGGGTAGAGATAGGTTTTGATAAAATATGAGGTTTCCCTTATTTTTTCTAAATTAAAAGAATATCTCTAAAACATATTGAAATGGATTTATAAAATGGTTTTTAAAGTGTGGATTTGATTTAATGGTTTGGAATTTTAAGAGCATGGGATGCCTTAGGTAATTATGTAGAATGATAATCTTAAAGAAATCATCCATATATTATTTGGCGGGTCAATCATGGGGTGTTCATCTATTCATTATTGAAATATTTCTAGAAAAAATGATTATTAAATTTTTAGTGGATTCACTCATCAGGTGTTTCAGTGCTCCTTTGTTATGTGTTCTGCAAAAATGATTATGAACAATTCATTTATTATGGTATGATTTGTATTTTGGAATGAACTATTTTGATCCTTTGAGTGATGTCACTTATTCTTTGGCTAGTAATGATTTAGAATGTATTATAATTAATATGATATTATTTTTATTTCATTATTTTATCTAAATTGATATATTTGAAATTATTTGAAACTTGTAACAACCAGGACCCGGCCAGCCACCCGAACAGTGCCAAACGGGTCGGGCGTCACTACCTTCGGCGCACCTCCCCGAACGCCAAAGGCTACCGACAAGAAGAGAGGGTCTGATAGGTATAGTGGAAAGGATACACTGTCTCGGAGGATCATAGTAAAGGTACTAGTCTGAGTATAACAATAATGATGCGGCGGAAAGAAAGACTCAGCAGACTCGAACCAGACCGACATAGCGAAAGCACATTCAATAACAATATACAGTGGAAGAAATATATATAATAACAGTAGGGAAAATAAATACAACAGCATGATAATAACATGTAACTACTACTGAACAGTAAAACATGCATCCAAAGCAGGTCAACATACCAAAGGGCGCCAAAGGCTATCCAACAGTAGCTACAACAAGTGAGCATGCTGATACAGAAATGTAAACACAACAAGTAAACCCCTTCTAGGTATGACCTCAAGGTCCATACCATCTCCATGAAATATCATATGTAACCCAGCTCTTTATGCTGGCCTCTTTCCTGCACGTAAATCCATAAAGTCTACACACGTCCCGACGGGCCCGTGTAGGGTGTGAGACAAATCTCAGTAGGATACCACCCAACGGTGAGTACCAAATATATGTGTTTAAGAAGTCATGCATTTACCAGAAAATTAGTAATCAGTACAATGCAAAAAAAGAAATACCAACTCCACTGGTGCTCAATAGCCACCATGGAGTGTAACCTGCTTCCGCCAACACAGAAATCTCTGTCGTGTAACCCGACACCATGTGCCACCTGACACCTCATGTCTCAAGTACCAACGTCCCAAAGGAACGCCCCAAATAGTATCCCGACTCCATGTGCCTCCTGACACCTCGTGCCTCAAGTACCGACGTCCTCATGGCACACCCAAAATAGTAACGCGACACCATGTGCCTCCTGACACCTCATGCCTCATGTACCGATGTCCCGAAGGCACACCCATTTCCTGAAGGCTCCACACCTCCCACGTGGCTTTATACGGTAATCACCCCCAACCAAAATACCTAACCTCAACTACGGGGGCCTCTACCCTTACGAGTGGTCTATACCACCTCATCACGGAGTATCTCTGTGTCCACACTACTCAATGTCCCAGTGAGTGGTAATCACGAAAATAGTCCTAGTCCCCCAACACATCTGACACCTCGTGTCCCTGCGACCATGTCTCTCAAGTCCGATGACATCTCCATCATAGTATACCGGGCCATTCCCAACCTGACAGTCGTACTTCATCAAGCTGACATCCACAACGCCCAATCCCGTGGTCAAAACCACCCAAAGTAACCCGGGCAAAGCCCCAACCTGTGATTAGCATCACTCAAGCGTAACCGGCCCAAGCCCAACAAAACCCAAAGGGTCCAGCAGATGTAATTCAACAATCGCGTATATAACATAGTTAAACAGAAAACATAACTAGGAAAAAAAACTAAACAGATGAATTGCACTATACCAAGTGATGTCCCATACCAGCACATATGTCTTAAATGCCTCTAAAAATTTATAACAGGCTTTAAAAAATTAAACTAAATACATTATAACAATCATATTTCAATTAAAATCATTTTGGCGTTCCCCATCCAAAATTCCCCGACGAGCAACGGCCCCTCACCTGGCCCCGCTCACATAAACTGGTAACCGGGCATACCCAAAAGCATCCGAGAGGTCCCAAAAACAATACAGCAATAAAAAGCAGATAATATGGGTCCTGCTCAAAATACCCAAAAATGCGCCGAATGACGCGTCACCCAAACAACTACGAAAACACAAAAAAGAAGTATGCACCACCTACCTAAGACTTGCATGATGCTACTCCTTCAGTAACACCCGCCAATTCGTTCTAAAATGCGATAAATCTACAAAAGAATCCAAACCGCTCAAACCACTATAACCCCTTCTAAAACTATAATCCGACAAAACGGCCAATGTGGAATCGAGGCCTTGCCGAGGGGGTTCCAACGCACTAATCAGAGTTCGACACGGGTCTCGAACTGACGATCAGGAGGAGAAATGGCGTTTAGCCGGCCAGGTTCGCATATCTGGGTGGAGGATGGTGTGTTCTGCCTCAAAACGAGGCTACTGCCGATTTAATAGAAACAAAGTACACGGCATGTACTTTAGGACTACACGCCGTGTATATTTCATTTAACTGTTCAAAAGACAGATGATTCTGCTAACTTACATTCTAAACTTGTCGACATGAGTACACGGCGTGTACCTCTGGGTAAACGGCGTGTACCGAGTTCCTATTCTCTTCCTCACTGACATACCCACATGCCATGTATATCCCTCGTACACGGCTAGATTGCCCGACGTGTACAAAAAGAACACGGCCAGTCCTTGGTTCTACTAGTCCAACGGCCTACACCCCATGTTTGGCCTCACACGGTCAGGGGTATACATGGCATGTTCAAAACTACATGCTGTGTAGTAAGAAAATTCTACACGGTCACCACACGGAATGTACTCGATGAGAACACGGTCGGTAACTCGCTTATACATACCCAGCGTGTACATATATTACACGAAGTGTAGTCTTGAAATTTGCAGAAACTCTGCATTTTCTCCAGTTTCCTTAGAAACCAGTCAAAAATTCAAATAGGGTCGGGATTTTGACCTGTTCGGAAAACCCGGGTTCTTACAAACTCCCCACTGTAATGTAGCTCATCCCCGAGCTACCAAACGAAACTAGGAGATGGCACCGAACATGCCCATCCCAGTCAAACAACCCGGACTACCCCGGTCTCAAAGGATCTAGCTAAATTCCTCAAGGGGGGCTCCCCACCTTAGGAATTTCCATACCTGGTCTCAACCCAACAAAACATAAAGAAAACAGGGTTTACTAAAATGTTTTTTGGACTCATAGTCCTCCCATGATGCATCGTCACCCCTGCTCCTCCTTGGTGATCCTATGTAAATTCTGACACCCAACATAACCCGCACCACATCTTTTCCCGCCTGCATGTTGTCCTGGTGCCTAACACCTCAACTAACCCGTATCCACGATGCCTCGATGCCTACGACACCTCATGTAACCCGCATCCACGATGCCCCGATGCCCACTACACCTCAATTAACCCACATCCACGATGCCCCAATGCCCACGGTACCTCAAGTCACCCACATCCATGATGCCCCGATGATAGGCATCTCATACATATATATATATATATATCACGCACCCGAGATGGTTCCAACCCACTGACTAGAATCTAGTCGGTCCACAAAGATCATTTGCACCTCGTACACTCAAAATAGACATACCTCTACAGGTCATGCAAATAAAGGTAACATGGAGATCACCGTCACACCGCGGTGTACCTCTAACTATCAATGGGTCACCAGCTTGCTCAGCCTCTGGTAGCTCCATGGCGTGCACCTGGCCTGAAACACGGGTGCCTGACCCCTGACCTCCCTACGATGCTACTCCAGTCACCAGCCTCTGACCCCTTATCTGGGTCCCACTGTCTCTATCATGACCTTCGTGCACAGATGAACCTCGACTACCCTCTCTGGGTACCGAACTTGAACCAACTCCAGACGCTGTAGTCTTTCATGGTCCCTGCCTGTTGACTATCTGAGAAGGCTGCCGGCAAAACCTCTCCAGATGACCGTCCGGTCCACATGTCCGTCACTCCTTCGGTGGCCAATTTCACTGCCCCTAAACATGTCCCAGATGTCCATACTGGAAGAAAATCACCGAAGAACTCCCACGACGTGGTCTCGCTGAATCCCTGGCCTGATTTCCATGTTGGAACTCATCTCGTCCTCGCTTCTTGATGTCCGAACTGTCAGCAGAAGCTGTCGTCCTTCCCATGCGAGATTTCTCTCTCTCGTTTCCCTCGGCTATGATTTCCTGATTAACCACCACAGAGAAATATCACAAACTGAAAATGTTCACCTACACCCGAATGGTATGTCACAAGCCATCCTCGAAGCGCCCCACCCTAGCTGTGTCCTCGCTCACCATAAAAGGTGTAAAACTGGACAATTCTGTGAAGGTAGCTGCATAGTCCATGACGGACATATCTCCCTACTGAAGACTCAAGAACTCCTGAGCTCTCTCTGCCCTCAGCGTCTCCGAATAAAAGTGCTCGAAGAACCTATTCTCGAAGTCCTTCCACGCCATTCCCACATGCCTACCAGCCTGTACCTGCACATCCCACCTACGTTTCGCCGGTCCTCTCAGCATGTATGTCTCCAATTTGACCCTCTACCCTGGAGGTGTCTCGACCTGCTCGTAGATCATTTACATACTCTCTATCCAGTTCTCTTCCTCCTGTGGACCACCCTCACCCATAAAAAGTGGCAGGTGCTGCGACTGGAACTCTCGCGTCAGATATGCCATAGAGGACTCTATATCATGCTCGCCTCAGTCAATCCCCTACAAGACGCTTTCTAGGCAAGCTCGGAGCAGCTCATCAAGCCACGGTCCGAACGCTGACAAACCCTGCCGTTGCCCGGCCCGCACTAGATCCTGAACCTGATCCTGTCCCGGAGCCTGTACCTACAGCTCATGCTCTGCCTGCACTGGATTCTGAACCTGATCCTGCGGTACCATATCCCCCCCATGCATGTCGCTCCATCGTGTCGTGATGAAGTAACCCGATGAATACCATAAATGGTCAGACAACCCACATAAATCTAGATAACAATATATTCTACACAGATATGGAAAGTAGAAAAAGGTAGTGCATAACAACTACCCATACTCCCCCTCACTGCAACCCATGCCCCACGACATCCTGTCCTCATGGACTCCTTACCTGCCCTCAATAGAGCCAAGTATCAGTAGTACCTCGGGCCATGCCCGTCCTGACAACCAACGTTGCCTCAATCCTGACGACCGAGTTGCCCAATCCTGATAGTTACAATGCCTCAACCATAGTACCTATCTTCTCTCATAAGAGCCAGACCCAAATATCCTGCAACATGAAATTATACTAAAATAAAAAGCATGGAATATAAATTCCCATAAACAAGAAATTCTATCAAGTGTTTTACCTATTCACATTTCAGAGCATACATAGCATGTCAATTGATTTTATTCACAAGGTATTATCACTTAACAAAGCATACATGCAGTTATGAAATTGAAATACCCTAAAATGTGCCTATCAAAATCCACGCAAGCAACCCTTTCCATACTGGCCAAGGTTTACATATCATAATCAATAACATCGCACAACTAGTGTGCCACCGAGGTGGAAATCATATCAACTATAATCTGAGAAAAAATCAAACAAAAATTCCCACACCCAGCAACTCAATCCATCGCTCGTACATGGGGTTGCAGGAACCCATGCACAAGTTCAAAAATCTAGTTCCAACAATAACCTACCTCCATTCTACCATATCCCAACCCATAAAACCAGCAGAAAAATAAAAAGATAAGTCTCAAACTCATTAGTATCTAGAAAAGCAACGCTACTAATTCCTTGTCATGATGACCTCTCTGTTTTTAATTTATAACAACCCAGACCCGGCCTGCCACCCGAACAGTGCAAAATGGGTCGGGCATCACTACCTTAGGTGAACCTCCCCGAATGCAAAAGGCTATCGACTAGCAGTGAGGGTGTGATAGGTATAGTGGGGAGGCTATACCCTCTCAGAGGATCATAGTAAGGGTACTAGTGCGAGTATAACAGTACAGATGCAGCGAAAAGAAATACTCAGAAGACTTGAACCAGACCCGCATAGCGGAAGCACGTCCAATACCAAAATACAACGGAAGTAATAAATATAACAACTGTAGTGGAAATAAACACAACACCATGCTGATAACATGTAACAAACACTAAACATTAAAACATGCATCCAAAGCAGGTCAATATACAAAAGGGTTCTAATGGCTAACCAACAGTAGCTAAAACATGTGAGCATGCTGATACAGAAAAGTAAACAGAAAAAGTAAACCCCATCTAGGTAGGACCACAAGGTCCATACCATCTCCATGCAACAACTAACGTAACCCAGCTCCTGAAGATGGCCACATTCCATCAAGTAAATCCATAAAGTCTTCACGTGTCCTGAAGGACCCCTGTAGGGTGTCGAACAAATCTCAGTAGGAAACCACCCAACGGTGCGTACCAAATATATGTGTTTAAGCAGTCATTCATTTACCAAGAAACAGTAATCAGAACAATGAAAAAAAGAAATACAAACTACACTGGTGCTCAATAGCCACCATGGAGTGTCACCTTCTTCGGCCAATGCCGGAATCTCTGTCATGTAACCCGACACCATGTGCCACCTGACACCTCATGTCTCAAGTACCGACGTCCTGAAGGAACACCCAAAATAGTAACCTGACACCATGTGCCTCCTGACACCTCGTGCCTCATGTACCGATGTCCCGAAGGCACACCCAAAATAATAACCTGGCACCATGTGCCTCCTGACACCTCTTGCCTCAATTACCAACATCGCGAAGGAACGCCCATTTCCTGAAGTATCCTCACCTCCCACATGGCTTTCTATGACAAGCACCCCCAACCAAAATACCTAACCGCAACTACGGGTGCCTCTACCCACACGAGTGGTCAAAACTACCTCATAACGGAGTATCTCTCTGTGAACACTACTCAAAGTCCCGATGAGTGGTAATCACCAAAATAGTCCTAAGCGACCAACACATCTGAAGCCTCGTGTCCCTGTGACCATGTCAGCCAAGTCCGATGGCATAGCCACCCTAGTATCCCATCCCATGCCCAACCTGACAGTCGTACTGCCTCATGCCAACATCCATGACGCCCAATCCCATGGTCAAAAACACCCAATGTAACCTGGGAAAAGCCCCAACCTGTGATCAACATCACTCAAGCGTAACCGGGCCAAGCCCAACACAACCCAAAGGGTCATGCAGATGCAATTCAACAATCGTGTATATAACATAGTTAAATAGAAAACATAACCAAGAAAAACCAACTAAACAGTCAAATTGCACTATACCAGGTGTTTCCCCATACTAGGACAGAGGTCTTAAATGCCTCTAATAATTTATAACAGGCTTTAACAAATTAAACTAAATATTTTATAACAATCATATTTCTATTAAAACCTTTTTGGATTTCACCGGAAAAAATGCCCCGACGAGCAACGACACCTCACCCAGCCCCGCTCATGCAAACTAGTAACCGGTTGTACCCAAAATCATCCCAAAGTCCCAAAAACAATACAGAATGAAAATACAGATAAAGCGTGTCCTGTTCAAAACACCCGTAAATTCTCCGAAGGCCGAATCACCCAAACAACTACACAAACCCAAAAAGTAGTATGAACCACCTAACTAAGACTCTCGCGATGCTACTCCTCCAGTAACACCTGCCAATTCGGTCTAAAACATGGTAAATGTACAAAAGAGTCCAAACCTCTTAAACCCCTATAACCCGTTCTAAAACAAAAATCAGAAAAAAATGCCAAAGAGGAATCGAGGCCTTATTGAGGGGGTTCCAACGCACTAATAAGAGTTTGAAACGGGTCTCGGAGGGATGATCGGGAGGAGAAATGGGGTTCGACAGGCCTGGTTTACGTATCCGGGTAGAGGATGGTGAGTTTTTCCTCAAAACAACGCTACTTCCCGATTTAAGCGAAAAAAAGAAAGTACACGGCGTGTACTTTAGGACTACACGCCGTGTGTATTTCATTTAACTATTCAAAAGTCTTATGATTCCACCGACTTACATTCTGAACATGCCGACATGAGTACACGGTGTGTACCGGGTTCCTCTTCTCTTCCTCACCTACATACCCACACGCCATGTATATCCTTCATACACAGCTAGACAACCCGACATGTCCAAAACGAACATGGAAGGTCCTTGGTTCTACCCAGCCAATGGTTGACACGCCATGTGTGGCCTCACACGGTCAGGGGTATACACGGCTTGTTCAAAACAACACACCGTGTAATAAGAAAATTCTTCAAGGTCACCACGCGACATGTAGTCGGCGGGCACACGGTCGGCCACTCGCCTATACATACATGAAGTGTACTTAAAGTACATAGCGTGTAGTCTAGAAATTTCCAGAAACTCTACATTTTCTACAATTTTCTCAGAAACCAGTAAAAAATTGAAACAGGGTCAGGATTTTGACCCATTCTGAAAACCCGAGTTCTTACAAAACGGTTTTAACTAGTTTATTTCATAAATGTGGAAAATGTATGTTAAATTTTTTCCATTATATTGATTTAAAAAATTAGAAATTTTAATCATTACAGGTTCTCATTATTTTTTTAATGTTCAGATTAATGTACATCCTATTTTTTTGGAACACCTAGGTGGGATCCTACTGAGAATGTTAGTTCGCAACCAATGAATGATTTGGTTAGAGTGTATGAATTTCTGTTCCATTAAATGTATGGAATGTAAATACATTGTAGATAGGTGATATTATTTCTATAACATGTGTCTAGGTAGCTGGTGGTGAGATTGTGGGAGTTTTCCCATTCCATTATGATGAGTAATCAGTTTTCACTTGTAGTTTTCCTTTGATTATTAGATTTTTAAATTTGGATGTTGTGAATACATTTTAGTTGTATCATATTTGTTTTCATCATTCATATATTTCAAATATGTATCCCTTCAATTATTTGACTATTACAAATATGTATATATATATATATTCCATGTTTTTTATTTAATTTTGCGAAAATAATTCTTTCTAGTAGTTTTTTTTTCGGGTTCTGGTCATCCACTCATGGGGATTGGTAACAAACTTTGAGTGTTTTGAAATTTAGTTCGCGTACCAGTTTCAGTTTTTATCAATGACATATTTTCCATTTTTTGTATTAGATATGGATTTTCATTAATACTACATGTCTTGGGATCTCTGGTAGAATATAGATTGGATTTTAGATACATTATATATAGGTTGGGGTGAGTGTCTGACCATCTCTATCCTTGATGAGACTCAAGATACCATGGGATATTACGATGTGTTTTTCCGGTTTTACATTCTATATCATATTTTTTTTCTAGTGTGAACTGAAATTAACCTATTGTTTGATCATTTATTCTATTTTCTAAGGTATTAGTACTCTTATGAGATATGATCAAAAAGTTCCTCAGGAGGGTCAATTGGATTCCCCTTAGGGGGTCCTTTAATTTATCATAATAATATTGAGGTTATAATGTGGGAAGCTCATGTTTTTTCAACAATAATGTACCCCAATTAGAGAAAATGGTTGTTGTGTTACATCAAAGACACAGAAGAGAAAGCGGTTGATCAAGGTATTTCATATACACGTATCCACCATACATTAGGGGTATGAATAAACCAAATAGGTAGAGGATGGAATATAACAGATCGATCAAATATTCTTTTTCTAGGAGGAACCTAAGTGTATCTAGGTGAACTATTGGTTATTGATAATTCAGTTTCATAGCATGTGATGGTGGGATTCCATGGCATAGGCTGATAGACATGTTATATTTTATTTGAAGGGTTTCAAGATCCCAGTCTTCCATCATCATTTTCTAGATTCATTGACGATGGAAATGCCTATTATGCTCCCCTCCTTGTAGTATGGAATAATTTATGTGTCAGCATACAAAATTCATTTTTCTGAGCTTTTTTGTTTACCACCAGAGGTTGTAAATAATGACCATATAAAGGGTTATAAGTACATGTAGGGTTTATGATTGGATATTAGATCATATGTATTGATCGTGAATCCCTTCATCTATGTGGAAAAGGTTGATAGGGAAAACATTTAATATATGATGGTGTTAGATAATGTTATAAATTATAACCCTTATCTTCCACCAAGTGGCTACATAAATGGTGTAAAATGGAAAATTTGGAAGTGGAAAATCATCATAGGATTAGTAAACATGGTTCTCAGTTTTAGTCATCTTATGAACACTTAGATACAACTAGAAAGGTTTCCTTGACACTCTATCTCTGTGATAGGGTTAGGAACACCAGGTGTTCTTTTCCTCAACCTGTGAAGATGTGTACTAGTTTTGGGTAATATGTTCATTTTTTCATTTCATTTTGGATTTGTCTAAACCTTATTATGGTCATGGATCATTGGATCCATTGGATAACATGTAATTTTCAGAATCATCAAAGCCTATATTGCTCCAACGACATGCCTCATGAGTGAGGCACCATCACATAATATATCTATTTCTTATAGAGGTTTATAAAGGTCAATTGAAATCATTATTGAATCAATAATATATATTTCATTATTTGATACTTGTTCCCCTTACTCATTTATATATCGATTTTTTTTTATATTCTTAAACATACAGTACATCTCATTCCCATTATTATGAAGATAGATACAACACTTGGGATGTGGAATGTGTATTGTTTTTAATGTCATTTTTTAATTTTGATAACAGATGTGGTGTTAGAATTGTATTTCCTCATTCTCTATCTGGATCTATTTATGTTTTCATCAGGATTCATTGGATTTTTTTCACATCATGAAGAGGTTTATTGATATCATTAGTATGTAACATTTCGTAAAATCTACTGATGCATACATGTGTTATAGGGGAATTGGGGTCTGAGGCCGATTCATGGAGGAAATTTCATCCAATAACTCTAAATTTAGTTGGCTATTATAGTATTTGAACCAAATGATGTTTCATTCAATTTTGAGCATATAGCTATTGTTTGGGGGTTTTTATCAAAATATTCCATTATAATTTCACTGATCTTCCTCTAGAGAAGGTGGTAAGATTTGTGAATTATTTTTTTCTAGGTACATAGATGAATTTGATACATTCTTATCATATCACTCTAGTAGAGAAAAATGTGATCCGTGTTTAGTTTGATGATCTAATGGAAATTGTTTTTTTATCTCCCCTATTTTTTTCTATGGGACCACTTATACCCATTTATAAGAATTCATATGAATAAATTCAGTCATGTGTGGAATATCGAAAATTGAATTAGGATTATATTATGTATATATATCAATCACCGCATGTGGATGATTTTTTTTATCAGTAAACATGGGAAAATTTTGTTTTTAAGATATCTCTTCAGTTGGGTTATTATTATCTATGACTTTGGGTCTTTGATATATTGAAGATGATATTCAAGATAAGGTAAGTACATTTGGAATATCATGTAATTATTTTTTGATTGACTACTGATCCCACAGTTTTTATATATTTCGTTAATATAATATTCCATTAGTATTTTGACACATTTTTTATAGTGTTCTTCGATGATATTTAAGTTTATTTGGGATCTAAAAATGATCACAAGAACCATTTCATTTTGGTATTAAAAATGATGATGCGTTACTATTTTTTGGAATGAATTTTAAATTAAATTTCTATATCCAAGAATTGAATTATTTCATTCATGTGAATTCTTAGAAATGATTATCAATTGATCACAAGTAGGTGAATGTTGTTTTTCCTTAGGAAGATCCACCAAAAGTCATTGATATTCAATATTCCTTATCCTCACTAGATAATATCGATTATTATTTTTGGATTTATCAATGTTTTATAAACCAATAAACATTCATACTAGAAAGGGTTTTATTTCATATTTTATGAAAAGTATATTTTATCATTTGATGATGTAATTTGACTTCTGACAATGGGTCCTATTTTCATCATACTAGATCCCAGTTAGTAGAATTTATGTTGTAATGATTCATTGAAAGATATTATGGGTTGTAAGTAGATTATGTATTATAATGTGGATGCTTGTGAATATCATCATCTAGGAATATAAAAGATAAATTAACCCACTCATGATTTATATATTTCACGGTAATATATGAAATTATGTGTTGGTTGCACTATATTTTGAGTGAGAGTTTCACAATCCATTTTGACAATAATATTATTATATAGATATTTTAAAAAAAAAACATTTCAATGTCATAAAAATGAGGTGGTTGAATTATTTCAGACATTTGAATTCGATATTACCTACACCCCATTAATGGTTGATGTCATTAAAGATGCTATCAAAAAGAATATACCATCACAGTCTATTCTGGAATCGATAGACGAGTGAAAGCTTATGGGAGTCCTTTATTAGTTACACCTAGATCCTTAGGAAAATGTTTTAGGTATCTTTAGAACTAGTATCATGTTATCATCACCTATATTTTATTCTATTATTTATTATTATTAGTATGATAATGAATTTATATAAATTTTATAAAACAAATATGGTTGGTAGAATGTTTCTTGTTGGTCTCTTCCATCAGATGATATTCTTTGTCTTGGAGATCAATTTACCATTCAATGATATATATGTGGAAACTAGTTTATTTTTACTATAACAGTTATTCATTTGTTTTTCATCTTGGAACTAAGAATATTTATTATGATGTGAGATAGAAACATCGGTGGCCAGTTATGAAATGTGCCACTATTGATTATGTTTCCAACTATTACACCTTCTAATGGTGAATGGGATATCATTTAGAAGATTTTATTTTTTCATTAGCCTCTTCTAATTCTTTTTTTAAAATAGGATGAATTTTCAATGGATTTTTGATCCTATTACCATGTCCTCCTTGATATAGGAATTAAATTAGGGTGTTGAATGATTCGTTTACCAAGTTATGTCATTTTATTCTGATCAATGAACCCACAAAATTAATTATATAGTAAATTTTTATGTTCATGATATCATGTGGTTACATTGGATTCTTTCTACAGTTATTTCAGATAAAGATCCTATGTTTATAGCAAGGTTCCGGTGGATCCTCTATGAGGTAGTGAGGACAGAGTTCAGGTTGAGGAAAACATATTATCCATAGATAGATTGATATATGGAAATTGGTATTCATATTCAATAGTATATTCTTCTTCTATATGTCATAAATTTTCTAAGAAGATTGGATACCTATTTGGGATTGGATGATTTTTCCAATAAAAACACATTCTAGTCATCAATCAGATGGATCCCATCAAGGGGTTGTATCATCTCTCATAAAAATAACCTCTTTTGGGATAAAGGTGGGATAAACCTATTTGTTTCAACTGGGTATCCTTCATGAGATGTCACTTATTATTTTATATATATTTTTTTATTGGATTACATTTCATAATCAATAGATATATTTTTAGGATCATCAGTGTCTCCCTTTAGATATTTCCATTGGTGACATGGTTTTCTTGGAAGTTTTACCTTGGCTGGGTCACCATCATTTTTCTAAATAGGTAATGATGGATCTATGAAATTTTCTCCATTTTGGGTCATTGATTATTATTGTGTGTATTCTTATTGGTTGGAATTTTCAGTTCGGTTGATTTGAATTCATGATGTATTCCATATACCATAACTAGTGAATACCTTCATGAACCCTCTCATATTTTGATTTTGGATGATATTGAGTTAATTATTTTTTTTATGAAATCTACATTATATAACATTGGTTCTCATTTGAATTACTTTAGTTTGATGTTGATAGTATTGTTTATAGTGTTATGAAGACACAAATCAGATTCACACGAGACTTGTGAGCATGATTTGTTGATGAGGGAGTAGGGGGATGACATCTTTTCAAGACATCATTATTCTATATGTTTTATTGATGATGAAAAGTCTAATAGTTTGGAGTTTATATATAAGGCCCCAGCTTTAAACCTAACCTAATCTTGAGTTATTACAAGATTACACATTGAGGATCATTTTAGGTTTAGAGTTTTAGAGAATTAGATCATGAAACTTGCATTAAATTCCACATTTAAACAAAGTTGTTACATAAAAGACAATATTCATTCTTCCCATCAAACGGAAACATATTTAAAATAAAACAAGGATTCTTTCTTGATACATCCTTGACACTATCATCACATCATGTACCTTTCCCTTGACCTGTGAAAAACATTTCAAAAACTTGGGATGAGCATAAAAATATCAGTAAGGGTTATAAAAACATGGAAAGGAAACATGAGTTCATATATACATAAGAATGAAATCATACATTACCCATAAAACATAGGAACTTTAACATACCTCATCAAATCATGAATAAATCATAGAAATCATAAGACATAAAAGGTAACTTGAGGCATTCATAACATTCTTACGTAGGGAGTAACCGTCTTGGTTACGTTTGGAATACCCATCACAGTATATTCCCTAAATCTCTTCAGAGAAACCTTAACGTTTCACTCCTTCGCGTTACCCAATGCATTGGGGAGCTATATCGGGCTCAACCGCCCTTAGTTTATCACGGAACCACAAGTATTCATAACAATGCCCAAGAACCATAACATAAATGTATCACATAAAACATGCAAAAAGGAAACATAACATTTCCACAATTCTATCACAATATAACATTTTAGTATATTGAAATAATGATTCCATTCAAAAAGAAACCATTTCCAAAACCATTTAAATCATTTAATAAAGATATTTTTAAATCAAAGTGTCCCATACCACCTTGACACATTTAAAATTATAAACCACTAATATACATATAAATAAATCCTTAAATCCATTTTGAAAACATGGATATTAATAAGACCAAATAATTAAAACAATTAAAGCGATATTTTGGTTAAAGGGGTTTTACCAAAATTAGAGACACTTGAATACAATAATTGTGGAATAACATTTTGTCAGAACTTTATTATATCATGATAATTAATGGATTCATGATATATTATTCCAAAGGATAGTATATACACCATATAAGAGTGAATTGGTTCATAACAACAATGAAGTCTCAATAGAAATGTCAAATGTGATGAAATCCCTTATAAAGAAGGTATCCTTAAATTAAGGATAAATCAATCTTAATATTATGTGTGAGAAATATAAATACACCTAATATAAGTGTATATTATGTTTAAAACAATAAAAGGTCATTAAAACATATTAATATGATGACATATTCAATAACTACATGTTGATCCCAAAGAAATCGAAATTGGGTTAAAAAGTTCCCTTGGTAAAATTCGACAGCCTAACGACATTACTTTAAAATTCAGAAAATGAGTTGATGGGAGATAAAAAAGGCATCTCATCACTTCTACATAAAATTTACATCAATAAGGATATAAAAGAACATATCCCAACATAATAGTATGTGAATTAAAAGACATAACAAAAGAAGTCTTTTAAAAAGAGGAGGGTGAAAGGTTCCCTTACAGACATGGGTATCTTTCGAAACATACACCCTGTGAAAAAAGGACAATACAACTTTGATGTAAATACTCATAAATGAAATTATATTAAACAATGAGTAAAATAATGGGCAGTACATACACCACTCAAAGGAAATTGTGGCAAATGTAGCATAAATCTCACGGGAATAAAAGTGAGATGAAAAATCCCTTATGAAAACTCGGTAGCCTAACGGCGCCACTTAATACTTCCAAAAATAGATTGATGAGATCCAATAGGGTCGCTCATAACATTACAATAAAATTTACAGAAAGAGGAATATGAAATAACATCCCCCATCATAACAAAGAGGATCTTAAAATAACTGACATAAAGGAGAGTACATAAAAAGAAAGAGAGAGGTAGGATCTCTTACAAAAATTCGGCAGCATAATAGCACCACTCAAAACTTCCAAAATGGATTGATGATAGAGAATAGGGTCTCTCATCATATGAACATAAAAATATCAGTAAGAGTAATATAAAATAACATCCCAATCACAAGAAATATGAGCTTAAAAGGAATTACATAAAAGAGTGTACTTAAAAAGAAAGAGAGGAGTAAGATCCCTTACCTCGGGTCCGACTTGACTCGATCGTTCTTTAACGTTCTGAATAATAAACATGAGTTAATTTAAACTTTATTAAGAACAGTTTAATAGTTCATTATTCCTTTTATATCACTTATTTCCATGATATAAAAATTATGTAATCATTTAAGTTAACAATGTTTGTTTTGTCGATATTTGGTTCTTTAGTTGAAAGTGGACTTATTACAATTACATGTTGTTCGTGTGGTCAAATGTTCATTATATCCAGAATTGTATTCATGATTTAGATATCACATATATCATATAAATCCAGAATATACATGTATTTATAATATTACATAATCATTTAAAGGTAATAAATGAAATTCACCGTTCATGGAGACGGTAAGCCATACGTACGCATGAACGCTACTTTCATTTCTATGTCATATTAATGGAATTAAAACTAAGTGAGAGGTATGTATATATTAATTCCAGAATTATATTCATCATTTAGATGTATCATTCATCATATATATCCATTATATACATTTACTTATAATAGTACATTACATTTGGGGATAAGAAATGAAATGCACCGTTCATGGAGACGGTAAGCCGTACGTACGCATCAACGCTACTTTCATTTATATTTCATATTTTTATGGAATGGAATAATAATGATATAGAGGTATATTATAATTCCAGTATAACATCATATATAATAACTTTAAATCCATCCTTTATACGTCCCACATATGGCATTAACGAATCACATCACTTTGAGGGGGCGGTAGTCCGCACTTCCTAAAATGAAATTATCGTGTTTCCCCACAATGGAAACGATAAAGGTATGCCAAAAAAGAAAAATACAGAAACATAAACATATTATATATCATATATAAATATAGTGACATCTTAATGTCCACCTTTTTAGGTGTTATATGAGTTTTGAACAATCATTGTTTCGTGAGGCAGAAATTCGCCATCCACAGAAACAGTATGTTCTTTAACCATTTGATGTAGGTTTGTGTATCTTTAGCTCAAATTCTTCTTATAACAACATCCTAGTATATTTAAGATACATGATTTGTTACAAAATAAATGAATAAAAATAGTTTCGGGGGTTGGATAAGAAAAATAAAACAAAAGAACACAAGTGAAGACATTACCTTATAATCGGGTAACTTCCTTTGGTTTGAGCTCAAAGGCTTCCTTGGGATGACTTCTGTCCAATGTGAGGCTTCAAGGAGTAATATAGGGAAGTGGAGAGACAAAATGGGCAGAGTTTGCCCGATCCAAAGGCTTTGGGAGTGTGGGTAAGGAGGTAGAGGTAGGGGCCTTTTATAAGAGGAGAGGAGGGGCACTCATGTATAGTTACAAAATGTTACTTTATATTCAAAAGAGTTTCGGATTTTAAAGGTACCACATTAATGTATATCGAGGCTAAGGTGATAAGGGTTAGAAATACACTCATCCAATAGGTTTTGTACATCTGTAGGTCTTAGATATTACATTATCTTTCCATTTTATTTAAATCATTAAATAATGAGGTCATCGCTGCATCATCATGATGTCATAAATAATTTAATTTATTTAATGTCTAAAAATTATAAAAAAACTATCATGATGTAGGAAATAGTTTTATCTTTCTAATAAATATTTATAGTCAAAAATATAAATTGTATAACCCCATGTAACAATTGTTTTAGTAAAACATCTCATGTTTGTGTCATTTTTACTTTAACATTAAATAAAAAGTTATTTATGTCATTTCACAACCAAAGTGGCTCCATGGGGTTCCCAAGTTGACCCATGGATTGTCTTGGTCGGCCATGACTCATCAAATGGGGGTAGGACATGTGTCTAGGTCATTTCATTTTATTAAAACATTATTCATACCATAAACTACACTAATTACCTCTAATCGCGATTAAAAACATAATAAGTTACTATTCACCAAAAAATTATTTTTATCCCATTGAACCAAATTTTACTTCTTAATGACAACCATGTATGTCGGATTTTTGAAATTCAAAACACAAAGATAGCAAAATTTCATTTAAACGGAAAAATCAGTTTTTATAAGTACCACTTAGTGGTTTCACTATTCATCAAAAATTGATGTTTTTCAGAAAAATCCCAAAAATTCACCCTAAGATATATTTGTTATTCCGAAATCAAAAATGAAGTCTATTTTACAAAATTCAAAACATATAAGTCACATTAATTAATTTAATAATTAATTCCCTTTGTCAGAGCAAATAGCGTGTTTCTATGAAACAATACGTATCAAAAGTTTGATACTATTTTAAGTCAGATTTCAAAGTGAAATTAATTCCAACGGCCACTATTGGATTTAATGGTAAAAATATATTCTAATTTCACTTTAAAACCAATTGAAAAGATAATATAATCATATAAATAAATTATATTAAAAAGAGGTTTTGAATTAAAATACAACATTTTACACTATTCATTAAAAAATGAACTTTATAAGAAAGATACCAAAAATTTACACAATGTAAATTTTGATGTCCAAATTCTTAAGAAGAGTTTTATTTGGTCCAAATGTATTTATAAGAGTGAACAAAACTATATTTAATGATGGTTCTCCATCAAAAGGCGATAAGTGAACCTTTACTGAAAACTAGGGCATATACTCCTAAAATTGAATTCTTTCCGTATTTTATGCCTTTATCTTTTATTGGATAAATGTAAAAACATTTAAAAACATTTATAATAATATTTTAGTTATTTATATCCATTCCAGCCAATACAATGGCTACATGTTAACTACCATTTAAAATAATATTATTTTATTATTAGAGTGCAACGTAAGATTCCCAAGAAACTCGTTGTTGCGTGTTGGGTACGCCATCAAGCATAGCGTCCCCTTTAAAGTCATATTAATATTTTATTAACAAATATGGATAAATATGAAAATTTCATATTCTTTATTTACCTGGGGTGTTACATTATAACATCTATTATCCCACATTTAGGTATCTATCTTCCCAGATTTTTTAAATATTCATTTGTATTAGTTTTGGTACTAACAATGACATGGAGCATTTTCCCTAACAAAGGCATGAAGAATGATGAAAAACTTTTGATTGATTTTATGGAGTCCTTTTATAAAAATTTTACAGGCTATGATTTATTCTCCATGATTTCATAGAATAATGAAGTTGGTTTTTGTAACAAATATTGACATCTCAAAGTATTCTAGAGAAATACACACCATGTAATGTGATTTCATTCCATGTATTGGTTATTGGAAGAGGCTGTGAGCCAGTACAAGGATTGATAGTTTTAAATTAAATGAATTTAAATTAAATTAATTATAATTCAAAAATCATTTTTCAAATGAAAATGGGTTCTTAATGTACATGGGATTGATGGACTACTTGTCCGGAAAATGTGTTTCACATCGTGTAAATATAGTGACATGTGATATTGTAGATCTATAGGGATGATCACTCATTAATATAGAAAAATATTATTCCCAAATTACCTAAGAGTGATTCCAACATATTTTTGAGTCCTATGATACTTCTCAGTAGTTTTCTTCTATGATTGATCATTATTGCGGTTTTAGTGGATTTTTCAATGTGAGATTTCCTCTAATTTATTCTCTGAACATGATCATGATATCCCTATTACGATACAGTTTGGGATCCATTTATCTATGATGATAATGTTATATATTCTTTATATATCCTAATTGTGATCATCCTCTATAGGATAACTATTTTATTGGTTGTAATGTGGCCTACGAGTTCATTAGGGCATTGGTTGTTACTTATTCATTCTTGATTGTTCTTCTTCAACCAATAATAAGATGTGTAGACTAATTATTGGAAATTTGATGACTTTGTGGTGTTATTCTATGCTTTTGGATTCCATTATGACCAGTTTTTACCAATGTTTGAGGTACGTGGTTCCATCTCTATGAATTGTTGTATGAACTTCATTGCTCTAGTTATATAAAAATTATTATAGATTAATTTTCATGCTTGATTGTTGGTGCATGTGAAAATGAGGCATATATAAATTTTTTTTCATTTTTTTGGTAAAAGAAAATACTATTTTAAAAACAATGTTAAATAGAATTGGTTAATTCTTTTTAATGCATTGTTATGATGAATGTTTTTGTAAAATCTAGCACATGGGACACCATCGATACTTGGGTGGTTGGTTTAGCTTAGCAATATAATCCATATATTGTTGATCGGTTTACTCAAGCGGTTTTCTACTATTCTATGGGATATTTTTTCTAGGGAATTATCATAGAAATTTTTATGGTATTCATGCAAGGGGTGTTTCCTTGATCCTCAAGCTAGTGTTTTAAGGATTTAATTGTGCACTAGTCATTGATTTTAGTATGAGTGGTCTTAATGTGTGACCTATAGTGAAATTTGGATGGATGTTACCTATATATTTATATGTATTGCTTTATATTTTACCAAAAATAATATCATATGATATTTTATACATTATTTACTCTGATTCGAGATATATGAAACATGTTAAAACAATTTTTCGTGGACTATTTTTAGAATGTGGAAAAGGGTAGAATTAAATGATTTTATATTATTTTTGGATTAAAAATTCTGAATATTTTATCATGAATTTAATACAAAAAATATTACCATGTTTAGATTATTATAAAAATTATTATTATGGAAACATTTAATGGTGTCATACTGAGACTGATAGGTGACACCCTGTACACTCATTTGGCAGTGTTTATTCCATTTATGAATTTCAATGTCGGTGAAGTAAAGACATCATAGTGAAATAATGTGGTTTCTATTAGTTTTTTCTAGGTAGCTTGTAGTGATTTGGTTGGAGTGTGCCCATTTTATCACATGGAGTAGTTGGTTTACTATTTTGTTTTTCAAATGACCGTTCTACCTGAATCATGGGATGTTACAAATAAATTTTTAATTTATCATATTCAATCTAATTTTCTAGTTATGAAACATATTTAACATTAATACTATTTCACAATTCTAAATTTATATTACATTTTATTGCTTTATGTTTTGAGAAATTGTTCCCCCTAGTTTTTGAAAGCCATATTTTTATTCATAAACCATGGGGATCATGAATTCCTTTATGGTAAGTCAAAATTCAGGTCAGGTATAGATTTGAGAGGGTATCTATACTGGGAAATCCATAATCACATTACCTAGTTGTAGAAGAATGATGAATTTATTCCACTTATATTTTATTTGAATACATGGGATGTTCAAAACTTCAATACATTACCATTTCCAACAATCATTTTTAATTTAAAGCTAATTGATTGTGGTGTTCAGTAAAAATTTCCATAGAAAATTTTCATCTAGATTTCATGTGATTGGAAAAATTTATGAATCTATTCCATGGGAAATGATTCAATAATGTTTTTCATCCTATTATGGTAAAATTAATTAATTTTTTTTTTAAAATAAATAATTATATTTTAGTTTTATATGAATCATACATCACAAGATTTTCCAGGTATGTATCAAATTTTACATAGGAATCTGATATAAAAATTTATAGATTTTAAAAAAGATTGAATCCTAGTTTATGAATATATTTTTCTACATGATATTTTAAATGTTTCGATAATGTCAGATAGTTTTTATGGGAATATAGAGTTTTTGTTTTTCAAAACTTATGTTCCACGAGATTATTAGAGTATAAAATGGTTAATGTTGAATGAAAAGGAAGTGAAACAAATTAATGATTCTGGAGGTAAGACCGAAATATGGTCTATGTTTGGTAATAGAAATTTTCATTAAAATTTTCTTAAGATATAAAAGGATTTGACGATGTGGTATATTTCGTCATAGTATTCTTGATTATAATGAAAATTATTCTGATTAAATAAATGATGAGATATCAGATATTCATTTAATGGTTAGGTGTTCTATGTATTTGTTGTTGGAAACTTATGTTTTTATATTTATAAAGCTTACTAGTTAGGTAATAAATCACCATGATCAGAAATAAAATGAGGTGGAAACCCCATTTCATACTATTGAAACTGATGTTTGGCCGTATGGTGAAGTGTTAATAGATCTAGGGAGCACAATTTTTTTTCTACGGTTAATAATAAGTTAAAAATATTAAATAACACATTTATATTTTATGTGATAAGATAGTAATGAGATTAATGAAATATTTTGGGATAATTTTGTGTTTGTATATATATGTATGACACTAGTTTAAAGCCATGTATAATGTTACCTATTTTGGACTTGTTTTTTAAGGTATTGATATTGTTTATGGTTTATATGATATATGACGATTAAGATTATTTTAAAATTTGTTCATAATATTTTTAGGAATTTTATAATGATAACATATTAGGAAAATGGATAGTATAATTGTTGGGTGACAACCCATTACAACCAAAAAGGCCACTAGGATTTAACCCAAACCTGAAGGTTGAAACAGGTGAAATACAAAATAGTGTCCAATTTTTTTATTTTTTAGTAATATAAAATTCTTTTATGTTAATCATTTTTAATAATTATAATAATTTTATTTTCATGGATATTTTTTACCACCTAGAAATCCATTAGAATAAAAAGTTATTTGATGATTAAATTTTTAATGTTGTTTCATTACTATGTCACACTCGTTTTGGTAAACATCGTACATTATTCTAATTATAATAGTTGTAATTAACATCTAAAATATATAAGGGATAAATTTTTATCCTTTTGGATTATTTTATGTTTTATAGGTTGATTTAAGTTCTTTAGAAAAGAGAATTACATCTTGGATACCCATCTGTGGATAAAAGATGGGAGTATAGTGTGAATAAACAAATTGAGGAAAATCAACTAGAAATGAAATCATACTTCATTATGATTTTAGTAAATATAGTAAACAAATTCCTTAACTCTATGAAAATATATTAGAAATGAAAATATTATCCAATTTCATTATCTTCTGATGATTCTATTTTATTTTTAACTCATCACATATATATTGTTTAGAGCTCCATAACATTATATTAAACATTCACTTTCTTGAGATAAATGAGTTTTATCAATTCATATTAATTTTTGTAATTTATTATTTTCTTCCATGTCCAACAATTATTATCCCACATGTTTTCTCCCACATTGAGATCAATTAGTGAGTTATTCCTGATAAAAAATGTACTTAATGTTTTCTCTTTTTATTAAGATGTATTATTGATCCTATTTATGATTTGGATTCCAAAAATTCGTATTTTATAATTTTAATCAATTTATTTCAATTATAATGATAAAATACCGATGTATAAATTTTTAAAGGAGTGGATTCAACACCTAGAGATTTTAGAAATCAAAACTATGTTCATTGGATATTTAACATAAAACCCGTAGCCTAAATGACATGACAAATATATAAAAAACATAACATAGATGGAAAAGTAGTGTTGATGAATAGTATTAACTAAATTATATTATATATATATATATCTCTTACTAAATAACATTTATTGGTAAATTCTTTGTAAATAATCTATCAATTTTTTACTTTAGTATTTAAAAAATAACTATTCTTTGAAACATTAATTTAATTTAATTTTGTTAATTAATATAAAAATTATTGTTATGAACATTTATAAAATTTATTTGAAAATTTATTTTTAATTTCTAAAATATTAATTTTAAAATTGACATTGGATTATGTTTTGTGATTTTTTAAAAATGTTGAGTTTTCATAGTAAGGTAGAATTTTTTTTTCTAAATATGTAATTTATTTTTGAAAAAATATATTTTATTTGAAATCCAATTGTTTTATGAATAATACATCAAGTAACATAAAAATTATTTATTTATATTTAATCAAATTATATTCTTTTAAATAAAATATATATTTCATTTTAGTATTTGTTTTTTGTATAAAAACAGAATGTTTCTAAAAACAGTTTTTAAGTGCATAATGTTCATACATTTTGAATTATTTAAATAATCCATTATGATGAATTTTTTAAAAAATGTATATATTATAAAAAAAAATTAGTATTTTTATCCATATAATTATTATTATTTATTTTAGAGTAAATATAAAATCAACATTTCTTGAAAATTGACTTATTAATATTATGCATTATTATCATGTTTGTGGGATTTCATTTCAATTAAAATATTCCTCCTGATTGAATTGAATTTTTTAAAATGGATTTCATATTTTGGGTATTAATATTTTATATTATATAATATTTTAATATAAATTTTTAACCATATTGAATGTTGAAAATAGTAAAATTAAATTTCATCTTTAAACATAAGAATTGATTTACCGGGAGTTTGAACTATAAATATAAGGGTTAAAGTGTCCTAAAAACTTTTATAAATTATATTTATTTAAATATATAAACCTTGTATTTTATAAGTCTCAATAATGGTAAATTTTAGCATAATTTTTCATGTGAAAAAACTAGGTACACCTATTCAATTTAAAAAATTAAAAGTGTCCAACTCACCTAACATATAAAAGGCCACCCCCTCTTATCTCACCATTAAAATTTCAATGACGTTTTATATTAAAATAGATACCAAAATATATTACATTATTCAGAATTCATGACCTATATCATTTATATAGTTTATAAATCCAACGTAATAAGGATTTTGGGGAATACCTATTGATGTTTCCTAGTGAACATGTATCGGGCTTTTCCGAAAGTTGTTATTTTATTTATTACTCCACCACAATAAAATATTATCCAATTATGACTATATAGTAACACCATTATATAAAAAATAATAATCTGTTATTAGTTTAATTCGTTATCTAAAATCTACCTCATCATTAATCAAATTCCATATGAATACATCATTTGTGTGTACGACCGAATACCACCCTGAGAACTAGTGTCACTAGTGTTACATCATCTCCTATAATGAATAATTGTAATTATTTATTTTAATTATATATATTATATTTGAAATATATTTATAATTTTTTAGTTTTTTTGGAACATATTCCTTATCGAATTCCATTTATTGGTGTTACGAAAACACCTATCATGTGAATGGTAAACAACCGCTTCAAGAATTCATGTGAATCATTTTTTCACTAACACTTTACTTTGAAGTTAATAAGGACAATGGTAACTACTAAATATTATATAAATGATATAATAACTATATTAATGAAATATATATCTTTATTAAATAATCATATATCACTTTTATTCTTACACTAAAAAATGATAATGTTGTTCTTCGACATGTAGAAGACCGCCTCCACAGAGACAACTGATTTGTTTTCATCACCAAACCACATGAATTAATAATATAAATGTAATAGTATAAATATTATTTTATAGAATATATTATTATTATTTGTTAATGTAAAAAAATACTACTTATCTATTTTCCATCATGATTTTTGAAAATTGGAATGTTACAGATACGTTATTTAAGGCCTACTGGCTCAGTGATTGTTACATAGTTCATTTTCTATAACCATATTTCATGACTATATTCATGAGAATATTTTATCTAATAAATATTATTAAAATATAATAATTATTATTATTCTATTAATGATGAAATAATTACCTATTAGACCATTATTAATCTAATTGAATTCATTTTGATACATAAGACAAATATAATCAAAACAACATATGTAAGAATAATTAATTATGTAATTATCTATTACATTTACATGGTAAAAATTGGAATAAAAGGAATAATGAAAATAAAAATATTTATTAAAAAATAAAATATTTTTATTATTTTTATTATTCAGGAATAAATATAAGATAAATGTTAAAATTTAAAATCAATATTAGGGACTTCATCTCAATTTCAATTCATTGATGCATATTATGATGTTATAAACCTATATTCATTTCTGAGTTGTACTTAAAATCCCTTATATAATATTTATCATGAATTCATTTATTTACATGATATTATATGTTTTTTTAATTATATTTTTTTTATATTTCATATGGTTCAGGTTTTTTCCAAGTTATTAGAGACATTTCTTTTATGAAAATTATATTTTTTATGTTTCCCAAACAAATACTACTATATTATAACCACATATTTAATTTTTGTTTATTAATATTTTTATAGAAATAAATGATTTATATTGTACATGTTATTTCTATTTTTTATTTAATTTGTTTTGAAAAGAAATATGTTTACATTTTTTGATCGAAATGTTTTAAAGAATGATAAAAGTAATGTTGAATTTTAACATATAAAGAGACAATGAATTTTTCTTCCAACAACACCATTATTTTATTTCTAGATTTCATTTCCATCATTCATGTTTCCTTCAATGAAGAAACCTATTTCTCTTTTTCTATATATTTCATTTTGGAAAAGAGTTTTTAATAAATAGTGTTATTTTTATATTAAAAATGTATTTTATATGGGTTCAAAAGTGTTCTAAAAAGGGTTTAATAGGGAAATGTTGAATGAATAATAAATAATATTCCTGATATGGTAATTCGGAATTATATGAAATTTTTTTTTATCTAAATAATGCTTATATGAATGGTTTATCCTAATTATTGCTCATGGGGAGGCCTCGATATAGAATATATGAAGGCTTGGGAACCATTATAGCTCATGAAATTTTTTTTATCTATATATTTATTATATATTGGGTGGGACCCATTATATCTCACCAATGAATTGGGTAATTATTATATTTAAATTTAACAATATGGTTATTCCAATTAATATTTTTCAATTTATTTTTTGAATATGTTTCTATATGTTTCAAAAAAATGGATTCTAAATAATTTTTATAATTTCTGATGATTTTCATTGAGAAACAATTATATGTTTGTTCATGTGAAAATGATTTATTTCTTTCTGTCATGGAAAATTAATATTAATGTAAAAAATTTCATGGAGTTTAATCATTTTACTAAAATAATGGGTTTCTACCTTTTTATGTCCCTTACATGGCATTTTACGCTCATCACATTTTTTACAAATGTATTTCACATAGTTTAAGGATGGGTAAAGGGAAATAGGAAATATGAGTAGAATGTTATTATATTCTTACATGAAGTGAAATTGTTATTTAATTTGGATGGTTATAATATTGTCAAAATAGATAAAAATCATAGTTGTCTATATTGTATTATATCTTTTTTTATGTATGTTTTAGTACATATTAATCAATAAATACAATGTTGATAACATCCTTAATGTGGGACAAAGTGAATTTTTTGTTATAATAATATGATTATGTTATCATTAAAGAGGATTTATTAATCATGGTGTCTAAATTAATTCACAATTAAGCATGTATATATCAGACCCATCTTATAAAATTTATATGAATTGTCTGGGGTTGGAATATGAACATTTTTATAATAAATAATATCCCCAAATTATTGATATAATTAATAATTTTTGTGGAAAAGTATAACTCATCTCGTGATAGACATTTAGTGAAATCACAACATTATATAACAAACATGGGACCATGATGATGTCATGAATGGAAATATCCCCATCTATTTTGACGTTTTATTTAAATTTGGAGGGATAAATATTTTATATGGGGATAATTTAATAGATCAAAATTTACCTCTATTAAAAATAACTATTATTCGTCAACAATTATTTGATATTTATTTATAAAAGATTCACAAATGAAAACTATTAAATATCAATGCACATCATGAACTAAAACAGATTACTATATATAAGATTACTATAGGGATATAAACACAAATTAGTAGTAATATATAAATGGAGAAATCCATAGGCTTTAATGCTCCAATAAATATCATTCATTCAATTATAACTATAAAATGGAATATAACCATTAAAAATGATTTAAATAGTCATAGTATGTGTATGAACCATTCCATGTGATGTTAGAAATAGTTATTTATATTATTATTAGTGTATATATATATGAACATATTCTTGTTGAGAATTATGCTAATTATTGTTTTTGGGTCATTTTGTCTATTATGGTAGCTGGAAAATTATAACCAAATTTGTTTTTGTGGTACAATGATCATTACAATAAGTGGAAAATTTTAACCATTTCATAATATGGCCATTTTTAATTATGATAATTGTCTATGTATCACTTGATATGAATCCTTTGGGAATGTTTTATGATCCAAATGGAAGAAACTGTTGCCTCTACCAGTAGGAAACTCAATATTTTTGTTATTTTTTTTGAGTATGTGAGGGAAGTGGAATCACTAGGTTTTTTCATTGCCAAAAAAATGTGAATGGAAAAAAATATAGACAAGAGTCGGGTAGTTTTTTAGAGATTCTATAGATATTGCATATCACTATCTGATTGATGCAGGATGAATGACTATAATAAACTACTATCATCAGACACATTACCCTTAGGTAATATATAGTGTAATCATGGTTATATTTCTAGACCCTATCTTTTATATAGGATAAATTTATATGGAAATTAAATTGTGGGACTAATCCTCATTTTCACATTTATAATTTTTAATTATATAATAAATATATGATTTATATTGTGCATTTAATCATTTGAAAAATATGATGAAATGAATTTTTAGTACAGAGAAAGGGAAATTAATTATGTTTATCAACAATTTTCTATATTTATATTCTACATATACTATATTTAAGATATTATTACAAAACATTATATACAATTTTTATAATATTCACATCAAAATTGTCATATTTTGATTTTTCATTTGTTTATGTATTACATTTGTGGTATAAATAAAAAATACAATTTTTTATAAAATAAAATAATTTGTTTAATATAATAATGATATGACCATAATAATAAAATAATTAATACATATTAGTAGTAAAACAATCAGAGTAACATAGTGAATTATTTGTTACATTTTAAAACACCTTCATAGTATTTTTTATCGTCTAATTTATTATTTATATAAAAAACATTATGTATTTTACATGTTTCATATCATACATGAACATAATTTATATTATAAATTTATTCATGTAAAATTTATTAATTTTTTTATTAGAAAGCAAAAATTAGTTAATAATTTAAATTTCATTTTTAATCTCAATGTATTTATTGATATAAAACAAGAGTTATTTATAGAAAGGTAAAATGATATAAAATGATAATATTCAAAGGGAGAGGAATAATATAACTAAAAAATAAATATTTTAGGTTTTTCAAAACCATGTCCAAAACATTCAATATTATGTTTCCCCATAATTCATTGAATGTACTAATACAAAAATGATGATAGAATTAATAACAAAATAATAAATAATTTATCCTTAATATAACCCCCCTAATGTGTATGTACCCTCCTGGTCTAGCTAGACTCTTCACTCCACATCCATTTATTATGAATCCTATATATTTTAATCTCCCAAGAGTATATTTATGTTGGTTCTAAGTTTCTATGCATTCTCTATATATATTTATGAATCCATATTTCATGTTTTGGTAATCTCATCCTCACTCCATTAATTCAACAATTATCATTGACTTAGTCTATAATATTTATCAATTTATTATGTCTTTAGGATAATATAATATTTCTTTTACGATCTAAATGATTAATTTTTAATGATATATTTACATTCCCTATCACTAATAATATTCTATAAATAATTATGAAGAATCTTTATATTTATAATGTTATTATTTTCCTCTCCATGAAATTCAATTATATTATAAATGCCCAACCCTACTTATATTCAAGGGTATTCACATAGACATCATAATATATCACAAATATGTTGGATAAATTCATCATACTCACATCCATAATTCATGGTTTAGAATGACGAAATACAACATTATGATATATGATACAGGTTTCACACAAAATGTTATACATATGAAGGATTCATGAAAATGTTGATCAAATTAATTTGGTAAGAAATTAATCTCAAATGAGGATGTGAATATGATACCATGGTTGTATGACTTAGTAATGTTTTACTATTAATTAGGGTAAAAAAGTATTAATGTTTTTTATGATTCCTTGGGAGTAATCTTGGATGATATGAATGCTTTAAGTTGATGTTGAGGAGAAATTCTCATGTAATGAATCATGTTGACATATTCAAACACTTATGTAACGAATATTGCTCTTATGCTAGTGTTCATATTTTATGCTTCACTCCTTATACACGATGTATTTTTTAGATTGGATTTTATTTATTATCCTTTATTTTTTTAATGATTACCACTATTATTTGATAAATTTCCTTATGAAATCATTTCTAGTGAGGTGATGTAGTATGAGATAATAATGATTCTGTAACAACATGAATATTGACAATATAATATTCATAAAGAAACCATATGCTTGATAGTTTCCTCCGTGATGCAATGTGTTCCTTAAAAAGATAGCACTGATTTATAATTTAGTAAATAAATATGATACTTATGTAATATTTAATATTATAAAATTATGAATAATATTACTTATTTTATATGTTCTATAAAAATTGAAATAATTATTCATGAGTCTGTATGGTCTACTGCCTCTATTGAATTAATTTTTTTCCATTTTCATTTCATCATTTCCCCTTATGGATGGTAATTAAAATTGATTTAAAAGATAAATTTGATAATTAGGAAAATATTAGGACTCAGTAAAGATAAAATGGACGTGATATAAAGAATAATGAAAATAAAAAACTATTTTAAACTCAACTATCAAATATAGAATTCAAAGAGAAGAAAATTTTTATTATTTTTGAGGAAATAACTTTTTACTGTTCATATACATTTACATGTTCTTCAAATTTATTATATACCACTCTAATAAACCATAAGTAATATTATTATGATTTTGGTAAAGTGATATTATAAGAAAAATCCATCATGAATATCAATTGTTTATAGAATATTCTTGTTTGGAATCATTTAATTACCAACATATATAGTTATATAAACTTATATTATAGAAAAATATTCCTTTTTTTAAGTTATTTGATGATCTAAAATAGTGAATTATCTATTTCTTATTTTATAATTGTGATATAACAATTTATCTCATTATTTAAGAAAACACCCTTCATTTTATGTGATTTATCAAAAAATTATCATCACAAAAGTAATCATTAACAATCATAAACAAAACCACAATATAAAGATATCATAACACTATTACTATTAATAAAATAAAAATTCTAGTACCATGAATGATATGGAAATAATTATCATTGTGAGGATGTCGAAGATAAAAACCACCAATATGAAAGTAGTTAAAATTTATCCAGATTACCAATTCTCGAATTGAAAATGGATAACAAAAATCAAATATAAATTTCGATAATAATATAAATGATATTTATAAATGTATATTAATGTAAATAAGTGTCTAAAATAAGTAATTATGTTATTTATTATTTTTATTCAAAAGGTATTTGTAAATTTTATAAATCTATGAGTCTGGGTAAAGGTGTTGTAACTCTCAATCCATATTCTTTGGGACATGCTACATGTTATGTCACATTATTCAATTACATGGTTTTCTAGTTATTTAATATAACATGTTGGTTATATAATATATTTCCTTGTAATTATGTTGACAAACATATCAAAATAAATTTATTTTTTAAAAATATATTTTTCCCCAGATTTTTTGATTAGTTGTATAAATTTTTGGTAACTCATTAGTCATTTATTGATTTATGATAGTTCTCTAGAGCATATTTTATATATGGTGGGTACCTTTATCCCTTTGATAAAATTATGTGGTATTCTTTCTTTGTATAATTTTTTGAATATAATACCCTTTTCAAATAATAATACTACATGTTTTATGTTTCTTGTAGGAGGTATTTTTAAATAAAATCATATTTAATTTACTTATAATGCATAATATTTAAAATCAATCTTTCATTATTTAGGTATCTTATGCTTATACTTTATTGTTTTTGTATGTTATAATCCTCATTTCAAAAATGATGTATTATTAAATATAATGTTTTATTACTCACATTACAATGTGGGTTTTCATAAAATGTAATTTCATAATATTAAAATAAATCCATTTATAGTCATGTATTTTGTCATTTGATGTATATTTTCTTTCAAACACATTATATCATTTTGAATGATCGAATATGATATTATTTTATTAAATTAAAACAAATAATTGATTTACTTTTTCCTTTGAACTGTTTCATTTGAAAGTGACATATATATTTTTATTTTAGGTAAATGTGAAAAAATATAAAAATAACATTTAGGTTTCCACCTATAATATTTTCTTTTTCAAAATGATTTACCCAAACATGATTTCAGTAGTATAAAATATACATAAATAACATTATATTTATATCATCAGGGAGAGAACTCATGTAAATAAATTTTTTTATTCATTTACATTATTGTGTGATATTATTCTATGAATTCTTCTACATTGATGTTTTTCTATGTCACCATCCATCTCCGTTTTGATTATTACTCTAGGTATATGTTCTTCTATAATTTTCATCCTTATTTCATCATATTACCAATATAATATCCAATTATTTTATAGTGATGACTAATCACTTCCATTTAATTTCATAATCACCACTTAGTATAATACAAATTATTCATCTAGTTTCTATCCATTTTGAGTACATTATTCTTGATCCCATTGACTGAAGGATGTTCAACAGTATTCCATTTGTGAATCTAACTGAAATTCAATTGATGTCAAATTTCCTTCCATGGGTTGTTTATTTAGTGATAAGTGAATTATTTACATGTGTGAAACATAAATATAGATTTATTATTGGGGGTCCTATATCAGCCACCATTGCATTGGTTAAGAGTTTTTATCTCATTTTTAAGGATTTCAAGAGTAGTTATTAGGTTCTCATATGAGTTGGAGAATATGTTCATTCTCATAAATGTTAAATTACATATACTAATGTATATTCTATATTTTCATAAATTTGAACAGTATTATACTATTTATCAAGAATATTTTATTGTCTCATGGAATTTGTATTTTTACTCGCTATTTTGATTTATATGTCATTATATGTAATGTTTTATGAAATTATTTATGAATTATTTTTGATTAGGAATTATATTATTTTATCTATCTATAATAAATATATTATCATATTATACTCACCTTTTATCATTTAGTGTTATCATTTACATTAACTATAAATGTGCATATGAGCTAACTCATCTATTATGATTCCATTTTATCATGATATGTAGAAAATTAATACATATTATGTTTTTAGAGGTGTTTCTTATGTTCATAACATTAGGATGTGTTAAAAACTTCATTAATAATGTACAGTTTATTATAGATTGAAAATATCAAAATCATACAATGTTCATTCAATTTTCTATTTAATAGTTTATCCAAATTCATTATAACTCTACACTAAAAATCTCAATGTAATTTATTATATTAAAAAATATTAATTAATTCATTTGAATTATATGGTTATGTCTATGGGATAATATAGTTGTTATAAGATAATGGCTTAAATAAATCATTATATCATGATTAATACACTCATAAAATATTATAATAATAATTCCAATGTGGAGAATATTTTTTCTCTCATGGGAAAAAATAAGGGTAAGAACCCAATGGTATATATGGTTGGATTTGTCACCACACATCCTATAAAAACTCACAAAAATATATTTTATTCCAATTTTAAGAAATATATTGTTACTATATCATCATGATATAATATTGTGGGGAAAGCCCATGTTCCTCATAAAGAACTTCCTCAGAAAAAATCTGTAGATTATATTGAATCATTTTGAGAAGAATTATCATCAAATTGTGGTAGTAACTAAGTAATTGCATCATTCCATTCCTAGAATGTCTCAAAAATTAAATCTACAATATGTTTTATGTAATTAATGTTTTCTGGTTATGATCTTAAACTAATATATTCATGACATACCTACTAATTACATGGTGATAAATCTATTTGCAATATTGAGATTTCTCATATGGGTAAGTATCATTTCGTATCTAACATGTACCCTTATTGTTGCATGATCATGAATGAAGAACCTCTTCATAAAGTCTACACATATTGAATTTATGTTTATACAGAGATTAAGTAAAATGGTTAGAAATCCCCATTCTGTGATTTTTATTTCTTCCACATAATACCCTACTTTTGATATTAGTAATCTTTAAACTATGATAATGTATAGAGATCATGACACTAAATATGATGTTGGTGTTTTATTAAATCTAAAAGAAATATCCTATAATTTTATCGATGGTGTTTTCATTATTCCCCATTTTAAGTAAACAAATGAATTTTTCTATACTTTTTGAGTTGTAGGAAAATAATCAATAAACTATAACTCATAGGAATTCCCAGATTTATGACATTAGCATGACTAGTAGATGAAGTCCTATTTGGACAGTACTACCATTTAATTTTAACATGGAGGATGAACATTTATTATTCTAGAATGTTAATTTAGAAATAATTACTAACTTTTTTGATGAATCTATATACCTCTAATGATCGATGAGGAGATATTTTCTAAATAGTAAAGTAGGGTCTATCTGGACATATAAACAATCAGTTTATACAAATTTACTTGATGATGTTGAGATCATACTTTGGGTATGATTCCGTAATATTTAAATCATAAACACTCAATCATTTAATGGTCAAACATTATTGAATATTGTGTAAAAATTTTCATTCCATATATTTTAATAAAATTTGGGATGTTTTATTTTTTTTCCAATTAATAGTTCATGTTGTTCGTTGTTTATGTGAGAGAATAAAACATAATATAACTGAGGTAGAATATGGGTAGTTTTAGGATGAAAAATAATTAGATAGATAAATTTAATATATAATATTTTGAAATAAATATTCCATTAGAGAATACATATTATAATTTTTCATTCATATTCATTTGGTCATGGACATTGATTTTATTAGATAGTATGATAATTATTTTTTTTAGTATTTGGATGAAATATGATCATAGAAATGATGCTGAGAATAGTATGTGTCTAGAAAACACTATGTCTTATTAATGAATAAGGGTTTATATATAAAGGATTGATAAAATTCGGAAATGCTTCTTAATATTAAAGGTATGATATTCCATGAACTACATATTTATGTGTGGTTGACATATAAATAAAATCTAATTCATGAAAATATTTTTTATCTTTACTATTAAGTGATATTTATATATTATATTATGGAATATTGTAGATGTTATAGGAATTATGTGAATCATGTAATAATTCATCACCATTAAAATATCTCTAATAAATTATAAGAAAACATTAAATAATATAAAGAACTACGAAACATGATTTTATAAAATAGTAATATTATGGGGATAACTATTATAGAAAATATGGTTGAGATAATGATAACTCATAATTTTAATATACATATGATGATGAGATAATAATGGATTGGCTGAGTTCCAAAAATTATGTTATAAAATATTGGAAGGAATGGTTTTGATAAATGAATCATGATGTTAATAGTGATGTTTATCTATTTTTGGACTCTCATTTATAATTACTATAGTGTCATTTTGTACCATATTAATATTAAAAATAGTGTTAATTTATCAAGGATATTTTATTTCATTTCTGTTTGATGTCGTAGAGATTAAACTATTTTTAAGAAATTTATGTTTTTAAAACTTATAGTTATTGTATATAAATACATGGTAATATGAATGTATGAATTGATAATTTCATATGAAGAAAGATAACTACATTAATAGATCCTAAGAGGGTAAGATAAATGTCACATTAGAGGTTATACCAAGAAAGTTATATATTTTATGAACAACAACATAATACCTATTTAGTGATTAATGTTTTAAATGTTGAGGAGTAAACTTATTAATGTGATAGGGAATGTAATGACAAAATATTTCACTTTATATTTTTAAAATAAATAATATGTTTGATAACTATATCCCTGATAAAATGTGTTTCATTTTACTTCACCTATATGTATGGAAGGTCCCAATATGGATTCTAATTGATTAGAATTATATGTTTTATATATTTATATATCTAAAATTATACAACATATTACTCATTTTTCCCATTCTATGAAAAAAACATTACCATCCATGTGTATGTATGGACTACAGAATTATTGGAAAAATTGAATTTCCATTTTACATTACATCATTACATGGTTGGTCATGAGAATAATTTTTAAGGATAAATATAATGGTCATGAAAATATTATGGTCCTATAAATACAGATTAAGAATCATATTCATAATATGGGAACTATAAAATTTAGGTAAATTGATTCTACTAAAATTGTATTTTTTGAGGAAAAAATAATTCTTTCATAATATGAAATAAAATCATATAGTTTATCTTCATATATTAAATTCTTATTTTCTTATATAACACTCTAATTAAAACTAAATTAGAACATTATGTGTCTTGTAAAATGATTTTACCGCTGAATTAATTCATAATCATTCAATAATTATGATACGTTCTTATTTCGGATAGTTTATTCAACTACCTAAACAATGAAATAATTTTATATCAGAGATACCTGTAAGAATTTAGATTCTATTGTTATATGATATAAACATGTAAATATATTTTTTATCTATAATTTCAATTTAAAAATCAAAAAAATTATTTATGAAAATATAATTTGTTCACAAAGAATCCTCGATACATTCTCACTTAAAAATCATCATTAATTACCCAAAAAGAAATATAGATAGACTAAAATAAAAATAAAATAAATGAATATTAAAAATAAATTCCACTACATTTTATGATATTGGATATACAAACATTTAGAGTTGATTGAATAACAACTCCATTAATTTGAAACTATATCAAAATGATTAAGATTACTAACATCTAATATTGCAAATTGGAAAGAACTAAATAACGTAAATGATGAAATAGGTAAAACTAAATTATATTAATTTTATTATATTTGAAGTTGTATTTAAAATATTCGATTAAGTTATTAATTTATACTATATATCTTCTTCTATTGAATCTAACTAATATTTTAAAAATGGAAATGGTTTTCTTTGTTTCCATTAAGATCCTTTGAGACATTCAAAATAATATTAATCATGTTTTCTTTGAATAGTTTTATATTGATGTACATTCTGAGGAATTCCCTATAGTTCATTTACATTTAATTATTTTAATATAAATGTTAAAATAAAATTCTTTAATTAAAATTTATTTTCAGTCAACAGTTATTTTAGTAAGAATATTTTTTAGTCTCTTAATTTGAGTTCATTTAGTTATGTTCTTTTTATTGAACATATTACACATATAATGGGTTCAATTTTTATTTGATACTATTATGTTTAATTCTTTAATAGTTTAAATTTTTATTACTAAAACCTTTTCAAATATTTCATTATTCCCAGAGTATGTTACCAATGTGGTATACAGATAACTCAAATCTCCAATCCTTAAGATACATTTTTCATCATGTTGTTTTTCTTTCAATTAATGGGTTCTCTCACTAAAATAGTTTTTTATATGATATTCTATAATCCTAAATGGGAAAATATTGTTGAAATACAAAAATTGATTTTAGGATTCTGGAAAAAATGATAGCTATCAAAAAATTAAATTTCAATGTTTTAAAAGGGTTCCTTTTATAATCAAATTTTTAATCATTAGAAACCAATATTCTATAGAAAAATGTATTTCATTGTGATTTATATATTATTCTATATTATTTATTAAAATTTCTAAATTTTAAAATGGTCCACATCACGATTCCAAATTTCACAACTAGAAGATACATATAATAATATAATTAGAATCAATGATAAAAAAATTATTTTAAAATCCCATTTTCATTTTCTTCGAAATTTCGTCTTGAAATATTCGATATTAATTACCCTCAGTTTATTTATATTTCCTAATTTATTTATATATATATATATATATTTGATTTTTTCGATTGATATTGTGATATAAAAAACTGATTTGAGACCTATTCTTCTATGATGTATTTCCAATAATTCTTGAACAATGTTGTTTTTAAAATGTCAACATAATTTTATAATTACTTACATAGACTTTGGAAATATATCCAACTACTTTATTAAGATAGAATATTTAATTTCTTACTACTTTGGAGGAATTATTCAACATTTTATTTATCTTCTATAGACATGCACTATTATTAATCAAAACATTACACACAATGAATTTACTTTTTGAATAACATATTTTTTATTATTTTTATTTTAGGGTGCTCTCATGGATGATATTCATTGATTGATTCGGGAAACTGTTGTCTTAATTGTATACCCTTTCTTTATATGGTGAATATTGCATGTTCCTTAAATAAAAGTTTTTTTCATATTGGGATACGTGATATATTATCAATTTCCACATGTACGTATGTATAAATGATGAGTGGTGTCCTATATCTCTCCCTAATAAATAGATTATGTGTTTATAATTATTGATATTGGTTATCTTGAGAACTTTTTAGATTATATTAATTATAAATACCCAAACCATATAATCTCAGTGTTTATGGTGACATTATTACATTAGTACTATATTCCAATCATCAAATCCAAAAGGTATGAATGGTTTAGTAATCATGGTAAACATTATTCATACATGATTCCTATATTTCATTGGGAAAATTCAAAACCATATAATAAGAACATTCATTCATCTTTGATATTATTCATAATATCCCTCATATCCTATGGAAATGAATAAAATTAATGGGTTATATCATATTCATAGTAAAGGTTACGTGTATCCAAATATATTTTCGTTAAATAAGGAATAAGTATTTTCAATTTGAGGATAACCAAAACACAGTCCATTTAATAAAAAATTATACATCTATTTTATACTCTAGCTAATATTAACATATAAAGATTTTGGATAATGACAATTGTATTCATAATAACGAAAATGCATAATAATGGAAATTTATTATCAATCCCTCTCATCTAATAAATCACAAATAATATCTTCAAGGCCTCTCAACCAAGAAATAATCATTTAAGCAAGTCTTATAAACAACGAAATTAAATTTTATGAACATGAATACACAAAATACCTGATAATTTTGTCATGATATTGTAACCCTATTATTTGTGGCATGAAAACATATTTTTTACATTGAGAAAAAGTAATGCATTTAGAGGATATATATAACTTGACATAACCCATAAAATTCACCTCATACACGTTCCAAATAATTTGAATATAATTATTGGGACCCCGGTATCCCATAGTCAGTGGTTATATTATTATATTGAACCAATATATAAGGATTTATATTATAATGGAGTATATGCTTTAATAGTCATGGTAATCTATATAAATTATTGAGTATCGTAGTAAATTTGAAATTATAAATTATCATATAGTGAAAGTACCAACACTACCTCATTGAAATCATACAATGATTCCTTATTCATTTATTACATAAGGGGAAAAATAACGGTGGTCTCAAATACTAGGTAATGGTTACAAAGAAAAGAATCTATCATGAATCCATAAGGAATAATAAATATACTGACTAAAAGTACTGTATGAAAATTTCATTTGATCGATAATTTCAATATCATGATTTGTTAAAGAACAATCCATATGGAAAATTAAATAGTCAAAAGACGTAGAAATTTTTCAGAAACATGATCATAAAATGAATCTATAGTTACCATAAATTGAATAACATATTGGGAAAATAACTGAAATATAAATAATGTAATTCCATAATAATTTATGTCAAGAACTTAGATATCATTATATCTATTCAATAAATACCTTGGACCAAGATAGTTTAGTCAATCGGTAGGTATAACACAATAATTTAATGATATATTATTCATTAAACTAAAATTTAATGGAATTGCTTCAAAAAGCTATATAATAATTGGGCTTACGAATCTCTAATTTTCAATACATTCCTCAAATATCGAATGATATATTTAATCCATGAAGAATATTCCCTATCGAAAAATATATACTTTATGAATATAATAAAGATATATTTTAATTTTCAAATTCAATAAAATACCTTTCAAATTAAAAATATTATTTATAAAATATTTGCGATTTCAAGAATAATCATATCCATGATAATGAACATAAATTTTTAAATGAAATTTAATGTTCATTGTTCACAAGAATTATACTGATTGAAGAGATAGTTAACAACTAAAAAATTAATCGAGAATGTGAATATAAATATTTTCCCCTAATCGAAAAAATCAGTAAATATCAATAAAAATAATTTGTATAAATTCATTAAATAATATCCCTAATTAGGTATAATTAAAATTATGTTTTCTTGGGTGTATGAAAATAACATAAAAATATCAAGAAATGTTTTTTATAGAAAATAATCTTTTCACGTTAAATTAAACATTTGAAAGTCAAAAATTATTGAACATTAGGAAAAAAAATTTCATTCAAATAATAACATTTATAGATATAAATAATCCTTTAATTAAATAAGTGTTCTAGATTGAGGGACATTTTTTCTATTCAATATACATTAAAATAATGATTCCTTTCAAATTTTTATAAGATAAATCCAAAGCTACCTCATTCTAAAAATAAGGGTTTGATTCTATTTAAAAAAATTACTGGTTAAACATACACCAAAATTTCATTAATAAATCATATCATAATATCAAAAACAAATTAAAACATTTTCAAAGAACATGGATTTAGATTAAATATGATTTTTATCTAAAGAGAGAAACAAAGTCTGCTTTTCATTAATAAAAATTCTCTGAAATTTTAAGTTTCAAAGAAAATAAAATCATTTCATTACATTAAAATATCATTAATTACATGAGTATAAATATAAATTATATATTTAAAATATAAATTTAAAAATAATCACTATAAAGGAGACTGAAACATAATCAATCTTGAATAATGATGAGATTTTAAAATAAACCCTTACATCTATAATATCATTTGAATAGTAAGACACGTGATGTAAATAAACACAAATGAAAAAATTATATACCATGAAGATAAAAATTTTCATGATATAAAATATATAATTTTAAAAATATAAAACACAAAAAATAAATATTTTTGTACTAAGAAATGTGTCTCACAGTAGTTTAAGTGAGACGATAAACCCTTAAAATTATTTTAACATTATTGGTAGAAATAATTAATGAATCAATATATGTATAAAACTTTAATCCACATAAAAATTTGGAAATAAAAACAAAAATATAAAATTTCATTATGCACATTACCATATAATACAAAAGGCAATTATTATGCAATATGAACCAATGAATGAAAATTACATAATGAAATTCCTTACAAAATGATAAATCTCCTATCAAATCCCCTTGGAATATATAATTAAAATTTAATCATAAATTAACATGAATTACAAATGATTAATGATCTTATATGTAAAAGGGGAAGTATACACATAATATGAAATATATTTGGTTTGTATCATTAAAATATTCCTCAAAGAAGGAAAAGTGACATGGAATCTCATTCCTTGTAATTATATTTTATTTTACAAGAATTAACCTTCTATATAAGTTTTTTAGAAATTAATTCTTTTATAACATAAAAATATTTATATTTATAATATAATATTTTAACTCATTATAACGTCATATTACCCTTTTGATAGTAATATAGTATTATGTACACTTGTTTTGGTGCCTATTTCTTCAATTTTTCAATGATTGTTTTGTAATGTATGAAATTGTTCTTATAAATTATATATAGATACAAAATCACCATAATTATCATAATTCTATAAATATTATATTTATCATTAGATACATTTTAAAATAACATTTATTGAATTTTGGGCAAGGAAAATGAATCAAATCTCCTCATAGAGATGGCAGGTCGTAAACTTGAACGACTAATGATATCATTCACTTAATGGGATAAAGGTTAATTAAATTTAAGATATATTTATACTAAATAATTTATTTCATTTCATATTTACCATATATATTCATTATATTTATCATTATGACTACCCATGTGAGTTAATGAGGTAAAAACAATTATATCATTCCTTGAGGCGGATGTCCACCGTAAACATGAGTAATGACATTTTTCTAATTTATTGGAAACAAAGATCGATAAATAATATCCCATGAACATTAAAAAATCAAAATATAATTTAGATAAGTTTGAATTTATATTTTAATTATTATGAAAAAATTGAATTTGATAAAGAAAGATACAAAAAAGAATGATCTTTTGTTATGATTACTACATTCTCTTTAGGAATCCTTCTTTTGATCACTACTTAAGGACTATATGGTAGCCTTTTGGAAGAATTTTTTCTATATGATTTAAATAATTATTTTGGTTAGATATTTTGGAAGGGTATTTTTTTGAAAAATTACATTATATATGAGATGAAATGAGGGAAGGGTGTTCCCTTTTATAATTCATGATGGGTCGGATTTTTTAATATACTAAAAACTACTCAATAATGGGAATTCATTATCAGCCACTATGCCACCAAAATTAATAAATAATATATTTTAGGTAATGTTTTTTCAATCTACTCATATTAAAAAAAAGATTTTATTCCTTATATTATATGTCTAATTACATTAACAACTTTTTTTCACCATGGTAATGAGTTTTTCTAACCGTACTTATTTATAGATTAAGACATAAATATAATGTTAAATTCTGGAAAACAATTAATTAGTAATTTGGAATATTAAATTAAATCTATTATTATAAAAATAATATTTTAGTTATTACTTAATTTTATTACAAGTACATTTAATGCAGAAATTTTCATTATAATATTAATTGTGGTTGATAATATTAATAACTTTATTCATAATTATAACCAAATATCATGTTTCCAATATTATATAATATAAATTTAACTAATTCTAATTATAAAATAAATTTTATGACATTAGATTCACATAGTTGATTGAATATAATTTAAAAATAATCTCAAGAATCATCTCCAAAATTAGTTTTCTAATAATCATATTTTCAGCCATAATAATAAATTGATTATAGTATTTGACTGTTGATCATAAATATATTAATTTATATACAATAATCTACATTTATAATATAAATATTACATTTCAATATATTGATAACTGTGGTTATTTTGAATTTTGAATATAGAGGATCATTAAACAGAAAAAACATTTCTCCTGCAAATGCGTTCTTATGAAAAAATAAAATTTTACCAAAATCGTGTAAAAAGATGACCCAAATGTAATTAATTATTCTAAATTTAAATAAATAATAATTTTTATAATTTTAATTAAAATAAAAATCTTAATGTGAATTATAATTGACTTATTTTATTGAAAATAAATAATGGTTTTACAAAAAAAATGTATTTCTCTCTGTTACTTGGAAAATAACTATATAAATAAATACAAAAAGATTACCCTATAATTATTTTTATATATTGAATAAAAAATTAGATTCTATTAAAAAAACTAAATATTATTAAATTCTATAAATTATTTATAATTCCAAAAAATAAAGTAATAAATATAACCGTATTTGAAGAAAATTTATGATAATGTAATTACTCATATTTCTCCCGTTTTATTCCTATAAATTAATTAAGAAAATTACAAGACCATGAAAGTAGACAATATCTTATTTTGAGGCCTGGTGTGCTAGGAATAGTTCGATGAAAAATTTTAACTGTTTCACCACCACGTTTGAGCTGGTTTCCTGAAAAAGGGGAATAGCTCCTAAATAGATACGCAGATCAGAACTTCTAGTGAAACACTTTGATTAGTAAGGAGACTTTGCCATAGGTGGGGACTAACATCGACTAAAACTTGTTTAGGGTGAAAATTAGTTTTCGGACGTTAAAAGAATTAATATAATTCAAGTGTGTTTTATTTAATGTTACGTGACGATGCATCGATGGTTTTCCTATCTAATAAGCCTTATCGGAGAAATTCTTGGTTATCATCAAAACCCAAGAATTATTCTAAGGCAAGGAGATATAATCCTCTTTGATTAACAATTATAAACACTAGTGCATCAAGGATCGACGATGAGATAGAACCCCATTCTTTATTAAATATTTATACAACCACAAGGTAGTATTTTGATCACTTTTTGATTTCCTCTACACCTCTTAGATTCAATGATGAACGTCAAAAAACCATTGAACAGGTTGATCAGCAGTTCGACAGTTCTTGAGGGATTTATAATTGATGTGGGGTTTAAAATGGGAGATAGATCATTGATATTAACTGTTTTTGTTATTTTTTAAACCTACTATTATGAACAGATCCATGGAGACATGAACAAGGAAAAGATCCATTATTTGGGTGCCAATGTGGCTTTTCTCTCCCCCATAAATAAATCACCTTCTGCATATGTTCTTCACCCTCAATACCCCTAGGTGAGTGATTGCCCATTTCCCCCATGATTCATGGAATAATGATCCGAGATCGAATGATTTGACCCAGTGATGGAATAATAGTTGTCTGATGGAACTATAGTATGGTTCAAGAGAGTTGGTTGCTTATGGCAGCAGAAGCCTACAGTGCAAGGCAGGACGCATGTTCCTAGGGCAGGATGCAGTTGTCGGGGATGGTCTAGGGGGAGCATAAGATGGCCACGAGCCACCAGTAGGGAAGACGGTGGTGGTAGCAGGCCATGATCATGGTGGGCCTGTGTGGGATCCCATGGTGAAAGAGGTCACGGTGGAAAGCTAGGACAAGGATCAAAGAAACTTAGGAGGAACCCGCGGTGGCAATGATATGGTGCATGAAATGGAGGAAAATTTGTTGTGTGAACTGTTCTAGTGCTCCATGTTGATCAAGCGACAAAGGGGGCATGCATTCCAAGTAGACCGCGTGAACGAGGGGGTTTCGGCCAGGGAGGGCCAGGTCTTGTTGAGGAAATCAGCCTGCATGTAGTGGGCCAGACTAGGTTGGTCCAGAAACTCTAGTATCCCAACATGCACAGACTATAGGGACAATCCCAATAGGCAGGGCAGGTTCATGCCAGACTAGAATAGACCAGGTTGGGTAAGGTCTGGTGGGCGGGGTCCATCCTGTACCGGGCCCAGGTCAGACAGTTTTATAAAAATGGCCTTATCATTTAAACCATGATTATTTTTGATGTTCAATTTGTGGCATTGAGACCCATGTGATGATATGGTACATTATATATATTATATTTTTTTTCTAAGTTGGAATATGACCTAATTTCATGAGTGGTATGTTCCCCTAGTATATGTAGTCTACGAGCTGAGTACTTCAGCTAGCTACGACCATGTGATATTAGTGACTATGACATTTTAACCGGGTGACCATGGGGACTATGTGATCTTGGTGACTATGTGACTTGGGGATGCTTGAATTATCGACACTCTTTGTGTTAACGACACTCTGTGTATTATCAACTCTAGGTGTTCTACGGACTAAGACAGATACTCCTACTTTTGTGCATTAGACATATACCTATGTGACATGACTTTAATTCATGCATCTCTTGTTCGGAATACTTTGTGTGTTTTATTTCTGGTATAAATTTTTGGTTTCCATTGTGGTGTTCATTGGGTACTTCTTAGGGGTATTCCTCTGATGGAATTATAGGTGCAAAATGACCATTTTGTTATTAGAGTGCTCATACAGATGTGTTTTACTCTTATGACATTATACATTTATCATACACCTACCCTATTGGTAGGGTTTTCATTTGTTGAGTTTTAGGAATTTTTTTATTCACTTTGACAAACTCTTTCATTGGTGGGCTTGTATTCTAGTCCAACTATCTTTCCAGTTTAACACTGTCAAACATTGTACATTGTATCTTAGTATATGCATTCATTTCCTACTTAGTTTCATAACATTAAATCATTTTTATCTTAGAGATTTTTTGTGTTTGTACAACTACTTAGGAAAATTCATCCCATTTTTTTGGATATGCATACTCGGTTATAGTCACTAGCCCTTGGACTATTGGAGGTGGGATAGAGGTAATAAGGACCTAGTCCCCACTTGTATTGTTCATGATAGAGTGTTATCAGAGGTGGTCGGTTCTTCTTTAGGACTGAGAGTTTGTTAGGTTGGTTTGGGGAAATAGTGTTATGTGTTTTCTATTTAGGTTCCAGGCCTGGGAATCTAGTGTTGGTGTGGTGGCTGACGAATCCATACACCATGACTCTAAATTTATTATTATGACCAGTTATAAGAAAAAAATGATTGTTGGTAAATTAACATAGTATGCATCATATATGATTTGTGTGTTTTCTCATGTCCTCCTCAAGTGAGATAACAAGGTATACTTTATTGATCGTGGTACATCTGGATCTATTTTAAGACGCCTCCATGAAAATATACAGTAAGGATTCTGATGTGTGATCATTAAGATGATCTACCTAGAGATGAGGAATTTGTATAAGGTTATGTACCAGAGATACTACATGCTCCGAAGATAGTACCACTAGGTGGTTTTCCAGCGATGGCTCCAGATGTCAAGTCGTAGTAACTTCCAATGCTACTAGTTGAGGAATAATGTATGATATGTGTGTTTCATGAGTTCCATAGGTAGTGACCTCCTCAGTTTCAGGGTAAGACTAACTCATAGGTAGTTTAGGATTGATTGTAGGTCATTACATGTGTCTTATGCCTTGTGAGTATTTCTTCTGACCAAATGGAAGCTCTAGCTGTGAGCCTTCTTCAGGGATCAACAGTGCGATGGTGGATATTAGGGATCGATATGCATGACAAGATGACTCTATCTTGGGAAACATTGAGCTACTATTCATGAAAGAGTTATTTCTATTGATGTTACGCTTAGTGCACATACAGGAGCTTCAACATCTGCAGTAGGGCAGTCATACAACATCGAAGTACTGAGCAATATTTACGGATCATTGATGGTACTCCACGGATATGGCGTAAGGATCGTTATTCAGGGCTCGGACCATTGATAAAGGACTAGTCCATAAGATTAGGGTGTTGATGATATCCATTATCATTCTGACATATGTTGGGGTAATGGAGCGAGCTATTTTTTGGATACCATTCTGGAATAGAAGATGCCAATAGTGGGAGCTACTAGTGGGAACCATGAATAAGAGTCATCATTGTTAGATAGTAAATAGTAGAAGCAGGGACCCGAGTGGATCAATAATTCTAGGGGATGACTTCAATACATGGGATAAGTAGAGTGGGGTTCCCAGGGAAGAGTGAGTCAGAGGAAGTATATGTTGTTTTACTCTTGCGGTTTTTAAGGAAATTTGGAAAGAGATTTGCTAACCCATCAAACTAATTATCTTGAGAAGGTCAAGGGAAAATAGATATAGAGGAATTGGTAGGGGTACGGTGGTCCATTGCGCAGTGGGCATGGAATTAGGGTACTTTGGGTAGTAGGAGGAGGGTGGAGGTTCAAGGTACAACCACAACTATCCACAAGTGGTCCACCACGAGTTTAAGGAGATGGTGGATAGGGATAAGTCCTGCTTCAGGCAATGGAGGTTTATGAAACCAATTATCCTTGGATGATTAGAGGTATGATCTTTTTCATTTCCACCTTATCTTTAGTTTCTGTAGACACAGTTTACAGTCACTATTTTATGGCCACAAACCATTATCGAGACACAGAGATTACAATGGAACTTTTGACTGGATCTCTATTATTAGAGACTTATAGAGTAGATTTTATGATCACACAATGTTTCCAATATTTCTCCCTTTACATGGGGTGAGATTTTCGATTGGGAACACATGGAGGTAGTGTTGGGGCCTTATGACATCATTCACGGTATGAACTAATTATCCATATTTCATGCCTATATTGAGAGTTTATGGGGAAGTGTGTGGTTTTTCCAGAGTGATGGAACCATATTTTCCTTTATTGGAAAAAAGGGAACACATAGAAAACATAAAAAACTCATGCATAGGATGGTGTAGCTGATTACTCATCTATTGGATAGACTCAACCTCGGTGGAGTGAATTGTTGGAGTCCTCTATTTCATGCAATGGTGGGGGAGTATAAGGATGTCTTTCTTGACGATGTCCTCATATTACCATCCCACAAGGTTGTTGACTTATGAATTAATTTTTACCCTAGGATGGAACTGATATGTACACCTATATATTGGATGGATCCTGTGGAGCTTCGTGAGTTGAGGGAACAACTCTGGGACTTGCAAAGTAAGGGGTTTGTGAGACATAGTGTTTCACCCTGGGAGACCCCAGTTTTGTTTTTTAAGAAAGAATACAGGAGATTAATACTATGTGTGAACTTACAATGCCTGAATAAGGTCACCATGAGGAATAAGTGTCCACTGTATAGTATTGGCGTCCACTTCGATCAGCTGATGGGAGTAAGATGGTTCTCAAGGATAAACCGCATATCTGGATATCATTATCTTTGAGTATATGATGAGGAAATCCTAAAAATATATTTTAGATGTCGGCATGACCACTAAGAATACATATTGATTCTTTTTTTCCTAATTAAAACCCCCATTATTGTTCATGGTATGCATTAATTGGATCTTCCAGCCTTATATAGACTTGTTCATCGTGGTCTTTATTAATGACATCTCAGTGTACTATGTGTCTGAGAAGGAGCATATGATACACTTGATGGTGGTCCTAGATATAGTTCGACATCACCATCTTCATGAGAATGTCTCAAAGTGTAATTTCTTTATATTAGAGTTCCACTATCTAGGACGCATAATTTCAGATGATTGAGTTGTCGGTGATCTAAAGAATATAGATGCAGTTCTTTCTTGGGGCCCACCCAAGAGTGTTATAGGGGTGAAAATTTTCCATGGGATGGTTGGGTACCATCAAAGGTTTTTTCCTAACTTTTCTATAGTTGTTGAGTCCTTGACATCTTTGATGTGAAATGGGAAACCATTCATGTCGATGGATAAGTTCTATGAGAGTTTTCGGTAGCTAAGGAAGATATTGGTGAGCTCTCCTATTATGAGATTTCCAGAGGAGAGTGTTTAGTATGTAGTGTTCTATAATTCATCAGCGACTAGTCTTGGTTGTATCTTGATTTTGGGAAAATTAGTGATTACATATGGTTTAAGGTAGTTGAGACCACATGAGCAGAACTATGTGACCCGTGACATTGAGTTGGCAGTGGTATTATTCACCTTAATGGTGTGGATACACTACGTTATGGGCGAGAGGTTTATCATCTTCTCCAACAACAAAATTCTCAAGTATATATTATCTCAGAATGATTTGAAATTGACATATAAGATATGTCTAGAGTTCCTCAAGGACTATGAAAATGAGATTTTATATACTCATGGGAAGGGGATCATGGTGGAAGATGCTCTCAATAGATGATCTAGAATGCAATTATTAAGGAAGGCGTCAGAGAAGTTTTCTAGATTATAGATATCCTTGTGGATAGAGAATATTTCCTTCAATCGTTGGTTTTCGCCCCTCCACTCTTACAGTGAGTCAGGGTGGTACAACTTGGGGAGAACAATTATGAGACTTTTTGTGCTTAGATGTCCACAAGGAAATCCCTTTATGGATATTTAAAAGACTGGGAGAATGACATTCTCATTAGAGGAAACATAGTAGTACTGATGATATTGTAGGATGAGGTCATGAATATTTTCAATACATCCCCTTTGGCGATACATACAAGTGTGTAGAAGATGTACAATGACCTCTGATGATAGTTTTGGTAGCGAGGGATGAAGAAATTAGTGGCATAGTTTCTTTCTAGATGCCTCACTTTCCATCATGTGAAGGATGAGTACAAAATTCTATCATATTTTACACAACCCCTAGAGTTTCAAGAGTAGAATTGGGATGGAATATTGATGGTCATGGTGATTGGTTTACCCAATACGCCCTAGGGGAACGATTCTATTCTGGTTAACGTTGATCGACTCACCAAGTTAGACAATATACTAGTATTTTGGAAGAAGAGTAAAATATAGATCTTGGGATGCATATATGTGCAAAAGATTGTTTAATTCCATGGAGTCCCATCAACTATAGTCTCTAATTTTGATTATTTATTATATCCTGGTTGTGAAAGGGATTTCAAGAGGCTTTTGGGACTCATCAATGCTTTATCACATCATTTCAACCATAGAGACATTTCTAGATGGAGTAGACCATAATACTTTTGGAGGACATGATAAATTCCTGAATCCTAGATTTTGGATATAGTTGTGAGGATCACCTATCTTTGGTTTTATTTTTACACAACAATATTTATCACACCAGTATCGGTATAGAGCTATTCGAGGCCTTTTACGGGAGACCCTATAGTTTTCCTCCTTACAGGATGGACCTAGGAGAGTCATCACTCATGGGACTGATGTTGGTGATGGTGACTATTGAGAAGGTTCATGTGATCTAGGATTAGATAAAGACTAAAAAGAGCTATCAGTAGTCTTATGATTACTAATAAGGGAGGACCTTGGAGATCGAGGAGGGGGGAGATGTGTTCGTTCAGTTCTCTCCTTGATGTGAGATATAGAGATTTGGATAGGCCGACAAGCTAACATTGAGGTTCATCAGGCCCTTCCAGATTCCGTGTAGACTTGTCGATGTGGCGTACCACCATGATCTACACCTACAATTGTAGCAGGTGCATGATGTCTTCCACATGTCATTAATGAAAAGGTATGTGCATTATCCATCACACAATCCATCACATGTCATCGACTGGGGTGAGCTAGACATTGATGATGAGATGACTTTTTTAGAGTAACTGGTGTAGATCAAGGATTGACCTGAGATGAACCTTCTTGGGAAGTTCATTCCACTTTTTTTGTTTGGAGGAAGCATAAGAATCTCTAGAGTACCACTTAGGGTAAGGGGGCTCTGATTTGTGATTAGTACCGACACCTTCTTTTGAGTATACATTATTTTGGATTTTATAAATCTAAATCATAATGGTAGTGAGAATGTGATAACATGGATTTCTGTAGAATTATTTTTATAAATTAATGGGGAAAATTTCGAGACGAGTCTCAAAGATGACATGTGATTCTGAGTCCCAAGGTAACGAGAACAATTCATTGAAAAATTTTGAGTCTTCTTATACTTCATCTGAGTGGGTTCCCTAAAAAATAGTAATAACTCCTAAACGGTATCCCAGATAAAAAATAAGAGGGTATTGTTGAGTTAAAATAAGAAACATTACCGTAGGTGGGGCCTAACATTGATTGGCATGGTTCGAAAGTGAAAAGTATTTTTCAGATGATAAAAGAAATAAAATTATTAAAGTTAATTAATTTGACATTACCTGATGGTATAGAGGTAATTACCATTTTTAAAAAATAATTTTCAAATAAATTCAAGGTTATCTTTCTAACCTTTAATTCCTCTAATGCATGGAAATGAAATCCTCACTAATGAACAATGATGAATGCCAGAAGATTAGGGATTGATGACGACATGAATCTTCGTTCTTCCTCAATAAAAAATTTATCCATGATGTAGGATTTTTTCCCTTTTTGATTTCCTCTCCCATTCTAAAATTCAATGATGGACGTAGGCTATCCAGTGAATATTTTTATCTATTTTTCTACTTTTCATGTGGGATGGATAAGTGTTTTTTGGTTTAAAAATGGGAGATAGATATTTTTTATTATCTACTTTTGTTCTTCATCAAAAATTCTAACATAAAATGATCATGACCAACATGAACAAGTCCATAATCCATTCTAGGGGAATTTTTGAGCTTTTTTTCTCCCCACTGAATCTATCATGTTCTTCATGCATTCTTTTCCATTAAAACCCATATGTTAACGATCGGCCTTTTCACCCAGGATCTATGAAACAACAATTAGATATTGAAGAATTCTTCCTCATGATATCATAGAGGATGTATGATGTAATTTAGGTATGGGTTAGGAGATGAGGCGGCTAACGGAGGCATAATAACGTGACATAGGGCCGCGTCACAAGGTAGGCCATCAGTGGGGCGGCCGGAGGAAAGGGAAAGTTGAGGTATGTAGATCCAGTCAAGGGGAAGTGCGATGTGGTGAAAATCCATTAGCAATGCAGATGGAAGCTGTAGTAGGTTATGGCCTATGAGGGACCACATGAGAGACCATGGTGGTGTAGGCTATGATCGCTGACTAGGAGACGTGGTAGGAGGCCACAAAGATGATCTAAGAAAAGGCTCAAAGCAGTGTCAGAGGAACCCATGGTGGCCTGGCAGAGTGGCATGCAGAGGTGTTGGGATGGATTCATGAAAAGAAAAATGTTTCCATGTTGATTACGTGAAATGGAGGGAGCCACCTAGTCAAGGTTGAATGTTTGTACTATGGGGTTTGACCAGGTTGGGCCATGTAAAGCACTGTAAATTGGATCGCATGCAGCGGGCTACACTAAGGTGGTAGGGAAATTCTAGAAACCCAGAAGGCTAGAACATGCAGCCTAGATGGATGGGACCAACAAGACTGGCAAGAGGATCCTAGTAGGACATTACCAGTGGGCCAAGCCCAATAGGCCATCCCCAACGGGGCAGGTCGAGTCAGGTCTGTTGGGTCGGGTTGGACCGTTTTACCAAAATGGTTATATCTTTCATACCGTGTGTTCCTTTCATGAGGCGTTTGTGGGATTGAGACCATTGTGATGAGACGATAAGTTTGAGGAACACTATGTGAGTTTCTATGATTATTGGAAGATAACCCAATGGGTTGATGATTGGGTTCCCCCAGTATAGTCATACTACAAATAGAATCATGTGGCGGGTTGTTACTATTTGATCTTGGTCACAATGAGACATTATAACTAGGTGATCTTGATTACAACTTGAATTGGGGATTCATGAATTACCACCACTTCATGTGTTATAGACTCTCCATTTGTCATCCACACTCATTTTTTATTGACACTTCATTAATTATCGACTCTGGGTGTTCTATAGACTAAGACAAATAATCCTTCTTTTGTGATTTAGAATTATACTTTTTTGAGATAAATGATCTTCAAGTGTGTTATTTTTGGTATAGATTGTGTGTTTTATTTGAATTATACTTCACATGTTTCATTTTTGGTATTCTTCATGTATTTCTTAGTGGTATTACTGTATGGTTTAGGGGATTCCTTCTTAGTATTGTTCTACTCACCCCTCCATAGGCTTTGCCCACACATATCTTGTCTTGTGAAGATGAATTACACATTTATTGATTATTAGTTGGAATAGAACAAGGTTGTTCTTAAAGTGCTCAGACAGATTATTTGTGCCCTTATGGCATCAAACAACTATACCTCACCTACCCTCCAGGTAGGGTTTTCTACAGACAATTTTCAAGAATTTGTTTATTCACTTTGAGAGAATATTTCTTTGGTGGGATTGTATTATGAACCTATTTACATTCTAGTTTCTTATTTTCATACTATTTGGTAGGTATTGTAATAACTCATATTTTATTTGGTTTTAATTTTATAAATTAATTGGGAAAATTTGGATATGGGGTTCTAAGACCACACATTATTCTTAGGCCTGGTGTTCCCGAAATGACATGATGAAAGAAGTAATTTTTTTAATAAATTTTTCAGGTGGTTTCACCTTTAACCAATAATTACTACTTAATGGGTTCTGAGATTAGGAATTTGATTTCACTGTTTAATTTAGAGATACATATTTACCTTAGGTGATGCCTAACACTGACTCGCGTAGGTCGAATGTGAATGTTAGAAATTGGACTCAACCGTCGATAAATCATTTTAATAGAAATATTTTATTATCTGCATAGGATTTTCCTAATAAAGGCCCTATTTAGGAATAAAAGGGTACTTTTATACCACAATAAATTTCTATGAGGCAAAGAGACAGAAACCTCTCTAAAAAATGACGAAGAACACTGGCGGATCGAGATTTGATGATGAAATGAACCCCCATTATTCGTCAACAATTGATCAAACCATTAGGTGTGATGTTTAATCTCTTCATTATTTTATTATTCCTCATTCATAGATTAGAAAAAATTCCAAACTACCCATGAATAGGTCTATCCATGGTTCATCCATTATTGATGGATGGATAAATTGGTGTGGGGATTAAAGGGATAACAATTCATTGTGAATATAAGTTGATTCTTATTTTTCACACCTTCTAACACGAGTTGATCAAGGCCGACATGGAAAAGTTCAATATCCATCCATTTGGTCATTCATTGCATTTTTATCTTTCCCTCAATATCTAAATACTTCGTTCCTTATGAATAATGATCAAATTATATCTCATGCTTTCGCTCTGTCATTCAACGATCAGAGACCAGGGATCTGATCCCACAATGGTGCAAGGAGGTAGTCACGCAAGGCTGTAGTAGTGAAAATTAGTGGGCATAGGTAGTGGATCCTTCCCATTCATGCATAGCATGGAAGAAAATGGAATCCATTGGGGAGGCCAACAATGGAGGTAGCACTAGCTCAGCACGGGAGTTCGGGCCAGGTAGATCATGGTCGGAGGCCACCAGAAGTAGTGAAAGGACTGGATCTAGGTGATACCACATTTGAGTGGAGACTACAGTCATTGACTAGGGGTCATGATAGGAGGCTAATGTGGTGGTAGTTTAATGAGGCTCAAATCCATGTAATACTGAGGACCACATGTAGCAATTGAAGCTGCGGTACTAGGCTGGTGAGGATGGATGGTCGTGTGAAACACGGTCTGATGTCGTGTTGACCTGGGGAGCTGGCTAGGCACACAGTGGGGAAACCATGTAGACAAGAGGGATGTGGATAGGGAAAGCCACATCTGTCAGAGCATAACCAACCCATGAAATTCTAAATAGGATGGAGAACTAGGGTACCCTGTCAGCCTTGTGGGCCGTGGTCCAAAGGCCCATCAGGCCAGGCTGGTTCAGGGTGGGCTGGTTCAAGTCAGGCCAGTATAGGCTAGGCCGGTTGAGGTTGGCATCGACTGACTGAGTTGATTTGGGTCAGGTCTATTAGACCCAGACCTGACCCTTTTTACTAAATTGTCTATATTTTTCAAACACGAGTCTTCTTGACGAGCCTTCTACGATGTTGGGACCCTTTAGATGAAATAGTCCTTTTTAGATATTCCTAGTGCGTTTTTGTTGAATTTCATTTACAACCTAATATCTGTAGGTTTAGGTTCTCAATGAACAATAATTCTATGATAAGAATCATGTTGATAATTCTGACTATGTGATCTCGTTGAATATGTGACTCAGGGGTTGCATGACCCACTGATCATTCTTGTTCTATTGACTCCACTTGCACCATCTATGCTCTACACACCATCGACGCTTCAGGCTCCAACAATGCTCTAGAAACCACTGACACTCTATTCCCCATTGAGGCTCTGTACACCATTGAAGCTCCATGTTCCATTGACACTCCATGTATCATCGATAATCCAAGAATGATCAACACTTCTAGTTTCAAGGAGACTTTGAGATATACACAATACAACTGGAAATCCTTATCTTTGTACTTTATAATTATACCTGTGTGATATAGTTGTTTTGACTATATATCATGTGTTTCCATTTCTGGGTACCTCACTGTTTCTTTTTTGGCACAGTTCAATTATTTCTTAGTGTTATTACCTTTATTTTTGGGGGTTACCTACTGAGTATTGTTTTACTCTCCCATGCATGGGCATTTCCCGCACGTATTGTGTCTTTTGAAAATGATCGACGCTTTGATGAAGTACTGTGAAAACCAATACCAGGTGGTTCATAGGGGGATCAGATAGGGAAGGTGTGCTCCTATAGATTTAGATATTTTTACACCACATGCACATTGGGTAGGGTTGTCTATGGATGAGTTTTAGGAACTAGTTATTTCACATTGACAGACTTCTTCTTTTGCTGGGCTTGTATTTTGGCCCTGCTTACATTTGAATTTTCCTACATTCATATAATGAGGTTGGTATGATAGTTTATTCATATAAATTTTTTACTTTGTGATTTAAATTTTCAAATTTTGGTCTTGGATATGTGTGCTTATTTACAGGTACTTAGGGAAATTCCTCCCATTTGATGGATATTCCTACATGGAGCTAGTCGTTGTCCTCTGACCTATCGAAGGTGAGCTTGGGTTAGTCACGGAATGGGCTACTCTGCGACAGTTCGTGACATATTTTTATTAGATTAGGTCGATTCTATATAGAGAACTAATATTCTGTGATATTGGATTGTGAAAATAGTGTAAATTATTTTGAGTTCGGATTTCTGACATGGGACTCTAATGTTGGTGTGACGGCCAATGTATCTTTTCCCCATGACTCTAATTTTTTTCTTTCAATATTATCATATCAACATTATATTCAATGAAAATAAATAGTAAATGCATCATGTAGAATCTTAAGTGTGTTCTCGTGTCCTTGTTGAGTAAGAACACTAGGTATACTCTATTGAATGTGGTACATCATGAACTATTTTTGGATGCCTCCACACAGACAGCTATCCAGGATTCTGTTGCATGATCATGAGTGTTATCTACAAATTGATGAGTCATTGAAATATTGGAATATTCTATAGATACTACGATTACCAAATATAGGACCTCTATTTGGGTACAAGCGATATCATCACCCGTCGAGGATCAGTTACTACTAGTGCTACCAGTAGAGGATACACGCAAGCTGAGAGCATTGTTTGATTTCAAGAGGCAGTAAACTACCATTTTTTCTGTGAATCATACCCAAGGATAGTAGAGGATTAGATAGAGGTGGTTACTCTTGTATCCCAGCTTGTAGGGATGCTTCCAACCAGATGGCAGTTCTAGTTACAATTATTTTTTAGGGCTCATCAGGGTGATTATGGAGCATAGTGATCTAGATTTATGAAAAGATGACTCTCCCCTGGGAATACTCTGAGTGCCTCTTCTATGAATATCTATTACTAGAAACGTTATGCTTAGGTTATATAGAGGATTTCTTGAATCTATAATAGGGCATTCAGATAGTGGTGGAGTACTCGATGATATAGATATTTCTCTCTACTACACAGATATGTTGATGGACCCATTCATTAGAGAATGGACATTCAATCAAGGGATACTCTAGGATATAATATCATCCATGATGTCCATTATAATCACTACATAATCTTTGGTATTCGAGTGAGCCCTACTAGTGGAGATATTTTAAGCTGAGCAGACACCAACAATGGGAGCGACCAGTAGGCACCAGGTAGCTTAGTCATCAGTGGTTGGTAGTCGATAGCAGATTCAGGGACCCAAGAGAGTCAACTAATCTAGGATATTCCCCCACGATATGGGATCATTAGTTTGGGGCTCCTAGGGAAGAGAGTTTCAGTTGAAGGATAGGTTTTGATACACATGCGGTGGTCAGGGACACATTTCTCAACATTTCCTGACTCGATGTGCAGACGATCATCAAACGGCCAAGGGTCCTCCAAGGAATAGAGGGAGGGAAAATAATGGTGGTATACTAGAAGAATATGCAGAAGAGGAGTAGGTGGAGTAGCAGACAGTGGGCAGTGGTTCGACTTACCACCACAACCCCATGGTGGTCCACCACAGTCTCAGGGAGATGGGGGATAGAGACATGGCTAGCTTTAAATAATTTAATCCTTTGACCTAGGTTATCCAAAAATGATTTTAGGGATGATATTGGTCTTTTCCACCCTATATTTAGTTTTTATCGACATAGGTGTCAGTCACTGTTTTCTCGCTATGCACCTTGTTCAAGACTTGAAAATTCTAGTGGATCATTAGACTCAATCCCAACTCTTATGAACTCTTATGGGGGTGATTTGATGATCACACACTAGTTCCAATAGAGTTCCATTACTCTATGGGTGAGAGTTTCAGTTGGTATCTATTGTTGTAAAAATCGAGGCCTTGTGACATCATTCGTGGTATGGACTTGTTATCTGTAGTTCATGACCTGATTGACTATTTTACGATCAGAGTATTGTGAGTCTGTAGAGATGGGAAAATCTTTTCCTTTGTTGTAAGGAAGGAAACACATGTAGTGCATGATGTAATTAATAATAGGATGGTGCATCCAATTACTCAATAGTTGTCTAGCCTCAACCTAAGTGTTGTGGATGACATAATTCCCTCGTTTCTTACCGTGGGGGAGGATTATGATGATGTATTTCCTAAGTATATCCCCATATTACCTCCCCATAGGGAGGATGAATTTACAATTGATATATTCCATGGGAAGACCCTGATATTTAAACCTGCATATCATATGGAACTCTTGGAACATCATGAGTTATGGGTATATATGGAGGACTTGCATAGCATGGGCTTCACGAGACCCACTGTTTCTCCTTAGGTGGCCCCAGATTTGTTTTGCAAGAATATAGATGGGATATTGATATTATGTGTGGTATTTCTGCACCTTAACCAAATGATATTGAATAATAAGTATCCATTTTCTATGATTGATGACCACTATGATCATCTGATGGGATTTTGGTGGTTCTCAAAGATATACCTCATATCTAGGTGTCACCAGTTTCATTTATGGGATGAGGATGTACCTAAGACAACCTTCATATTTCGGTACAAAAACTAAAATTGCTTAGAAATGTCATTTGGTATAACTAATGCATCGATAGTGTTCATGGGACTCGGGAATAGGATCTTCCTTCCTTACTTGTACCATTTCATCATGGTCTTCATTGATGACATCCTAGTGTGCTCAATATCATAGGAGGAGAACATGATATACTTGAGGATGTTCATGGAAACACTCCAAGACTTCCATCATTATATAATTCTCTCTAAGAATCAGTTCTATATTCTGGAGGTCCACTTTTTGGGACACATCAATTAGGAGGAAGCAGTTGTAGTAGATCAGGTGAATATTGAAGCGATGCTTGCTTTGGATCCACCGAAGAGGGTTATTGAGGTTCAAAGTTTCCTGTTCTTTGCTAGGCACTATCAGAGGTTTATACCAAACATTTCCAAATTAGTAACAACCTTGATTTCCATAACATAGAAGGGGATGACTTTTATATTTATATAGAAGTGAAAGAAGTTATTTGAAGATTTTATGTAGAGATTGATGAGTGCCCCCATCATGATATTACTGGTAGTGGTTGTTGAGTATGTGGTGTTTTGTGATCCATCTGGGACCGACCTCGGTTGTATCCTGATTCAGGGGAATGTAGTGATTTCCTATGGTTCACGCCAATTGATGAATCATGAGAAAAACAACACAACCCATGAGCTAGATCTTTTCATGGTAGTATACACATTGAAGATTTTGAGACAATACCTATGGGTAAGCGGTTTATTATCTACTCTGTCCATAAGAGTCTTCGGTATATCTTCTCTTAGAAGGATCTAAACATGCGATTAAGATGGTGGATAGAGTTCCTCAAGGACTATGAATTTTAGATTTCTGATACTCTTGGGAAGGGTAACGTAGTGGGAGATTTTCTTAGAAAGAGATCATGCTTCCAGTTGCTAAGTGAGGCATCAGAGTAGTTGTTCGCGTTATAGATATCCTTTTTGGATGGATATTATAACACCCAGATATATTTATGAAATATTTTCATTAAATATTTTTAATTCTTTAGTTGATTTCATTTCACACAATCATGAGTTTAAAAACCCCCAATATACCCTTCGTTTATAATTACCACTATATCCATGCTATTAGGTTAGCGACAATAAGTATAACAAACTATTGAAATTGCATTGTTAATTCATTGGCAACCAATTATTTAGAAAAAATATTAAAAAATTAGATATATAGGTTTAGAGATAATTACTATTAGTAATAAAATTAATGAGATATATGTGTTATATAATGCGTAAAATATATTTTATATTCATTCAATGGATAATTTATTCATAGTGTATGAATAAACCTAATTTGATGTATATAAAATAATATTTTTTGAAAGTGAAATTGTACACATTTGAATGATGAACCCCATTAAAATTAATGGATTTAGACATTAATAATTATCAAATGAAAACATAAACATTTCATATTGAAAATTTATATAAAAATTTACATTGGATAAATTTTTCATATTTTTCTAATAATTTATATGTTTTGATAAATAATAAAAATTCACTAAATTATAGGAAAAAAAACCTTTTTCATCAAAAAAACAATATATTAATAAATTAAAATATTAAAGGGTTTAAAATTATAAATAAATTATATTTTTATCATTAAATATAATTTATTTCATTAACATTAATTTTACATTGAATATGGATGCTAAAACAATTCAATCTTTTACAATGCTTTACCTTTAAAAACTCGTTCTCTTTTTCTAAAAATTGGATTAATTTTATGTCAATTACTCTAACTAATGTGTCTTGAATTTTTATAAATGGACACCATATTTGGAATCATCATGTCCAAATTATGCAAATATAATTATTTTAATTTTTTCATTATAAATAGTAACATCAAAAATTTTTATTAATACGGTAAAATGGTGAAATAATTAATAAAGGGTGAGTATACTATTATAAAACTACACAAACACTTGTATTAATATAATTAGAAGAGTCTTCATAATCCTAAAGCTTCTTTGGGATGAAATGGTATACATTTTAATACACTTGGATGATATTTGGGTATTTATTTTATTTTATTCAAATAAAAGATAAATATGTCTCACTCAAATTTTAATAAATAAATATTTTTAATATAATATTATAATAAAGATAATATAGATTATAAATACACATTTAAAAGATAATTTTTTTCAATTTTTCATGGTAATTTAGTTTTACTTTTAAATAAATAAATAATTACCTTAATATCATGTTCATTAATGATGAAAAAAGTATTTAATTGGAGAAAATCAATAATATAGTATTTATTAAAATAATAATACAAATTAAAAGATCCAATAAAACATGAAAAATATAATTGTTCAATAATATATCTACCATAATCATCCTAGGGACATGTTATAGAGCATTTAGAGACATATAGAAGTGATTATGACACTTATATTATTTTTTATAAGGTGATGCTCAAGTTGTCACCTTCAAAATATAAAACGAATAACGTTTAAAATATTGGATTTTCAATAATATAAATTTGAAAAAGTATTATTATTAAATTTACTAGATTTATCTTCATAATATTATTTTATTTTTAATTTTTATTTCAATAAATAATCATATTAAATAATTACACAAAACTATTGTAGTAATTATTTTATTAAGGAAAATATCATATAAATGTTGTTAAAAATATTTAAGTAAGCATAATTTGGGATAATTAACCGGTAAAATAAATTTTATAGATGAATTTTATCTCTTAGTTATGTATTAAAATAGTTATTTGAGGTTATATTATTATATTAGGATTTTTAAAAATCAATGAATTTAATGGTGTCAAAATTGATAGTGCTGATTATTAATCGGAATAATGTTTTATTAAATTATTTAATTATTATTAAATAGTTTTAAAAATATATAATAATTTTTATATGGAATAAAATAAAAGTATATATTTTTTATGGTCTATTTTATATAATATAAGTAAATACTGCACTATTTTAATGTTGAATTAATCGTAACCCCTGTTAAAAAGTAAATAGAATAACTATGTGTTAATTAAAAATATAAAGATTAAATTGAGATAAATATTGGAAGACAATTTAATGGATGATTATATTATAACCATGAGTCATCTCATCTTCTAAATTGGGACTTTTTATGGGTTTTTGGGTGGGGTTAGATTTTATTATAAATTATTATTTATTGAGTTACCAAAAGTTCCCCTCACCTCATTTATAAAAGGGTACCTTCTCCCTCACCACATCACTTCACATTAAGTCTTCGTGCTAAGTCTACCCCTATCCTTTTTCCTTCCCAACATCCCTATTTAAATTATATAGGTTTTTTTCTACTTCAAATACCATCTCTAGTGCTCTAAGAAGAGATTTAGAGGAACCACATTGAGGAAGAGACATCTCTTCTATAGATTCATTCAAACTTATTTCTTCTTCTTCTTCTCCATTTTCAGTATTTGTTGCATTTTAAAGTAAAAAATTAAAAATAAATCATATAATAATATTTTATTATAATTAATAAAAAACCATATTAAACCTTCTATCCTTCCAAAAAAACATTACCACGCATAGACATGTACAGATAGTCATCTCCACATCGTGGTGTGATCTGTTTTTCACCACCACCTTACATGGATGAGTATAATGATGGAAATAATAACTATATATTATTATTATAACATTATACTTATTCTATAATATTACACACCATCCAATTAAATACAAATATACAATTATGGGAATGATATCATCGCATATGCATACATTCGACCTATCGTCTCCACGATGTGATGTGATTCATTCTACATGATCTTCATGAAAAAAATATTATATAAATGAATGTATTGAATACATATTATACATAGTATAATAATATCATTATTTAAATGTTATATAACTATGACCTGAAATTTGTAACATGAAGTTATCAGAAAAAAATGCATAAGAAAATAAAGTAGTTAATATCCAAATAACGAGTGACAATGTAATGTTACTAATAAACAGATTATAATATGATCATATCTGACATCATAAATTAAAATATGATTATATAATAATTCAGTAACATTATTCCAATCATTATACAAGAGTATCGGATGCATACCATGGATATCAGACCTAAGGTAGGGGATAATTTTGCAATCTCATTATTATTCGTGATTGTTTATACGTAAGTATTTAGAATATTATATTTATCATCCAAATCCATGTTTCCTAAATATGTATTCAAAAATATTCATTATATCCTTATGCAATTTTATATTCTCAATTTTACTCATTTGTGAATATTTCGTAAATGGTATGAAATGAATTGTTTTCCATTTTTTATTTGAGGTCCTTTTTTATTTTTCCAGTAAAAGTGTGAGGAGAACGTTTTTTTAACTTATATGTCATGAACATATTTTTATCCTTTAATAACTACTCATTTATATTAATATTCCATTATAATATTTCAATTTTATTTTCTATAAAATTATTTTCTTTAAATATCTCTCATAATTTTCAGAAAAGGAAACATTTGTGAAGAAGAAAGTATATTTTCCTCACGAATTAATTTCAAGTGTTTTATCAAAAATATATTACATCCAAGATGATATTATAAAAATTGGGTCATGTTTTTGTCCCTATTATTACTATGATTTGATTGTGTTTATGATGTAATTATATTTATAAAGTCTATTTCTTTTGTACGGATTACGATGGAATGACTTATAATAATCCCATTTTATTCCTTGAGTTATGCTATGATGAATTATTTATATTTCTATGGTACATGTAAGAATGATTTAATTATGTGATGGGTGTGACCTATATCTCCCTCCAATTAATTGTGTAATGATTTTTATCTCTTGAGTTATAATTGACTAGAATGGAGCATATATCTAGTTCTATAATATAGCGTTGGAATGACAAGTAATCTAGGTTCATTAATAGATAGTGTCCGCTATGTTGGTATAATAATTGAGCCTTGACTAATATAAAATAATTTTTTATGTTGTTTTGATTCAAAAAAGACATGTGTTATGTTATGAATTTCCGGATTATGACCATTCATTGTTATGAACCTTTATCACATGACATGATATCATGATATTTCATATAGAGGCTAAGACATTTAAATTTTATGTTCTTATGTCATATAATTATGATATGATTGATATTTTTATTGTATACCGTTACTAAGAATTTGAGATCACCCTTTCATATGTTTCCTTTCCCTAGGTCATGAGGAATATTATTAATTATAATATGTCAATAATAGGTCTAGTTATGAAGAAATAATAGGAAGACAATGCAGGTGTTTTCTAAACCAGTTGTTTATCTTTCCCAGACTCTAACGACACTATACATATACATCCCAAGAATGGAATTATTATATTTTTTTAATGAATATAATTCATAATTTATATAATATCAACGTGTGTAAAATATGGGTCGTTATAGTTAGTATCAAACGAAAGGTATAGTTAACCTTTAGAAACTATGATGAGAATGTCTTAGTAAGAACCCTAAGGAAACATATAAGAATAGGATACCATCCTACTATTTTTATAAATGACCCTGAATAACATAGAATAAAACGTAAAGTGTCATAAATTCATATTTCATTCTTGATTATGTGATTTTACAATATTTGTTTGTATTTATCAAAAGACACTTCTTGGTTTTAGTTAATGGCTTGAACTAAATGGAATTGTGTTAATGTTGAATGTGATCAGCGATGTAATTATTGTCTTCTTGAGTGACCAAATGTTATGGTATCTGAAATGAAAAATCTATTAGAAATACTCACATAACCTTCTCATGCTATGAATCATGTATGATTTCTTAATGAGAAAAGGAGGGAAAAATTTCTGTTGAGTCCTTCATGAGGTAGCATCTACCTTTTTTCAGCAAGACATCTGATCAATTAGTGGTTGAACTATGTATCAGTACCACTGAAATGATATTTTCAGTTCTACAATGTTATGAACGTGATATGGTAATCTTATTAGTCTATTGTTTGGAAGGTGAAACCAATAAATGGTTTAATCTTATCAATAATATGAGGATAATGGATGGAATTGAGCCCATGGAATGGGATGAGTTCACGAATTTATTTTTCAATAAGTACATTCCTATTATTCTTCAATCAATGATAGAGAAAGTGTTTATTAAATTTATGAAAAACGATAATTAATCTATTGGTACCTATGAAGAAAATTTACAATACTTCCAAGGAACACTTCTAGATTTATTATTCAACCTGAGTGTAATATTTATCAATTCTTTAGTGGCTTAAAAGCAAGTCTTATAAGGACACTAGCCATAAGGGACATTAATATCTTTGAGGAAATTGGTCAATGTGCTCTTATGGTTTACATGGATATGGGAGAAACCTGTTAATCTTATGGGTTTAATAATAATTGAAAATATAATTTAAAGGAAAATCTAATGACCACACTGAAAATAATATTATTTTCCCTTATTCTAAATGTGTGGAATGATACATGGAGAAAATTTTCTTAAAGGGACTAGTAAACTTTTTTACGATTCCAAAAGAAGTTCATCAGGAATTTTAATTCCTATGTGATGGAAATAATTTCTCATATAATGTAAATAGAGAAAAGGATAAAAATAATTAACCACATTCACTTCAATACAAAAAATTCATGTAAATGGAGAATTATGCCAATAAATGTATTAATCCAAGTGCTATTAGTGATTATTGAAATTATCAAACTCATTAGGACAAAGAAAAAGGAATGTAACATGAAATCCTTATCAGTGATGTCGAGTATGATAATGAAGTAGTAAAAGGTACACTTAAAATCCCAACTAGAGTATTATATGATTTATTTTATTCTAGACCCACCCACTATTTTATTTCGGAATAATTTTCTAATTATATCACTCAATTACTGAAACAATAAGATGTTAAGTTAGCTTTGACAAATCATAATGGCACAATGGTCTCATAAAATGTTTATTATTATTCTTCGGTTGAATTTTGTCAGAATGTGCTTTTTAAAATGAATTTATCATTCCTATAGTGTAATATTATGTGATTCCTGGCATGGATTGGTTTTCTCTCTATGTATCTCATATGAATTTCAATGGCATGGAATTCACAATTTCATATTGCAGATCAATCTATGATCATCTATCGATTCAAGGATGAATATAACCTTCCATTAGTTTTTTTATCCATATTAGGGGTATTTATCCCTTTAAATGAATGTTATCTATCTCAAATTATCAGGGATAAACTAAAAATTAATAATACACCAATTTTATGGGATCTTGATGATGTATTTTTAGAGGCATTTTCTTTGTCTTCCTCAAAAATCATGATGTCGAGTGTTCAACAGAACTCACACCGGGTTCTATGCCTATTTCAATGATACCTTATATAATGGGTCCAATTGAGTTGTAGGAATTTATCAATAAACTCAAAGAGAATCATGATATGGGATTCATACACCCTATTGTGTCACTAGGGGAGAACCGGTTATTTTTGTTGAGAAAAAAGATTGATCAATTAGACTCCGTATTGATTTTTGATGTATTAATAAGATCACTATAAAGAACAAATATCATCTTCCCAATGTTGATTAATTATTCGAACAACATTACACAGCTCAATACTTTTTTTAGATTTATCATCATTAAGGATATAATCAATTGAGGTTCTAGGATGATATACCAAAGACTACATTTCGTAGATGTTATGAAAACTATGAATTTATAGTGATTCCTTTTTGTCTTACAAATTCCCCTATTATCATAATGGATCTAATGAATAGTTTCTTCAGATACTATATTGATTAGTTTGTGGCAGCCTTTATATAAAATATTATTATCTATTAAAAGATAAATTAATAACATAAATACCACTTGATAATTGTTCTGAAGACCCTAAGAAAGGAGAAGCATTATGAAAAAGTTATCATGTGTGATTTTTGGCTTCAAAAAGATTCATTTTTGGGTCACATAATCTCAAGAGATGGGATATCTATAGATCTAACAAAAATAGATGTTTTTGAATGACGGTCAAGACCAATAATGGTAACTAATAATTGATTTGTACTTCATTTGGATGGTTATTAATGAATTTTGTGAATGATTTTTTATAATTATCTAATCCAATCATGAAATTGACTCTGAAATGAGTTATGTTCGTATGAACAAAGGAATTTAAAGATAATTTTAGAGTGCTAATGAGATTTTTATCCAGTGCACCTGTGCTAACACTACCTTGTAGTGTAGAATAGCTAGTGATCTACAGTGATGAATCCAAGAAGTGGATGGGATGTGTTCTCAAGTAAAATGATATGGTGATATCTTATGACTCATGGTAGTTGAAAATCCATGAGAAAAATTACCCAACTCATGATTTGTATTTAGGTGTGGTAATTATTGCATTATAGATCTTGTTGAATTATCATTATGGTGAAAGGTGTAATATTTATACTGATAAAAAAAGTTTAAAGTATCTCTTCACACAAAAGTAGATGAATATGTCCCAAATAAAATTGTTCAAGTCGATTAATGATTATGCCTACTCAACACATTACCACCCTATAAAAGAAAACAATGTGGAAGATTATTTGAGTCGATTAGACCATTCTAGCCTATCCATGATGAGGATCACAAAATATCCAATATTTTATGATTTTTTAAGAATGGATCTTGTAATTTTAAAGGAATGGGAGAAGTCATATCTTTCACAAATGAATGTTAAAACTTCTATACAAGTGATAATTAAGGAGGTGCCAGAGAAATATTTAGAGCTACAAAAGAATGTAAGAAATGATTCGAAATTCAACCCTGGTTGTGACCGAATAATAAGGTTTAGGAATCAGGTTTTTATTACTCCCATACCATAATTAAAGAAGGAGTTATTGGATGATTCTCATATTTCTTCATTCTTTATTCACCCATGAATCACTAAGTTGTAATTGGACCTGAAAGGTTATTTTTGGTGGGATTGCATGAAAACAGAAGTTTCAAAATATGTCTATCGAGGCATTATTTTTTATAATGTTTAAGGTGAGGCACATGTGTCTAAGGGGATTTTACAATCATTACCCATATCAAAATGGATATGTGAACACATCACTATGGAATTTCTCGCTGGACTTCCCAAAAAATAAAAATGAAGTAATTCTATCTGGGTTATCGGTGATCATCTTACGAAGTCATAACACTTCTTTGATATTATATATGATTTCTCTCTTGACTATCTTCACATGATATAGGTAAAGGAAGTGGTAAAAATGAATATAGTTCAACATTCAATTATATATCATTGTTATCTGAGTTTTACCTCAATTTATTAGAGAAGTCTACCACATGATCTAGATAAAGAGTTATGTTTTAGCACTACTTATCATCCTTAGACAGATGGTTAGTCTGAGAGGCTAATTCGAACTCTATAAGACATATTGAGATATTTATCCATGGATTTCAAAGGTGGTTGGGATCGAATCCTACCTTTGGTGGAATTTTAGTTCAAAAATAGATTTCAGTATTGTATTCAGATGGATCCTTATGATGTCGTATATGTAAAGAAGTTCAAAACCCCAACTTTTTGGGATGAATTTGGGAAATTAAATCTATTAGGACTAGATCTTTTTGATGAAATGGCAGAAAATTTAAAATCTATTAAACAAAACATAAGAGTAGCTCAGAGTCAAAAAAATTATGATAATAACTAATGAAAATACCTAGAGTTTCAAGTGGGTGATAAGGTGTTTCTATTAATATCTCCATGTAAGAGAGTTATAAGATGTTTAAAGAAGGGAATGTGGAGCCCTAGGTATATCAGTCCTTTTGAAATTAGGGATCATATTTGCAAGAAAGATTACGGATTGGATCCACCACCAAATCTCTCTCAAGGTCATGATGTGTTTCATGTATCTTTCCTAAAAATGTATATACCTGATCCTTCACTTGTAATAAAAATAGAAGGAATACTGCTAGAGCATGATCTTTCTTATGAAGAACAACCGATAGAGATTCTGGATTATAGGGAAATAGATCTACAAAACAATATCACTAGCTTGGTTAAAGTTTTATTGGTAAACCACCAACTTGAGGAAGCATTGTGGGAACATGGGGATATAATTATTGGGAGTTATCCTCATTTGATTGTTTTCAAGTGATGAATTATTAGGGAGAAATTTAGTTAATGGGGGGTAAAATGGAACACCCGGATGTTTTTATAAAATACGTTCTTTAAGTAATTTTAAATCTTAAATAGCTTGTGTTGCACAAAATTGTGTGTTTAAATGAACCATCAGACACAATTATTATAAAATTGCAGTTATAACATATCAGTTATGTTAGAAGTATATAAGTATAACTTATGAAAATTCGTTGTGAATTAATTGGCTACTAATTATTTTTAAAAATATAAATCAATTAGAAATTTAAATTTTTGTGTGAATTACAATAGGTAAGGAAATTTTTGGGGAATATATATATTATATACTTAATAAATTATTTTTGATATTCATCAAATTGATATTTTAGTCATTGGGTATGAATAATCACAATCTGATGTATAAAAACCTAAATTTTTTAAAACGGTAATTGTATTCCTTTGAATGGAAAATCCCCTTTAAATTATGATTTTGACATATTAAAAATTTTAATATGACAACGTAATCATTATATTTTTTAGTGGAATATAAAAATTATCTTTTGATAAATTTATGATGTTTTTATGATAACATTCAAGTTTTGATTAATAGTAAAAATACAATAAATTTAATCAAAAAAACATTGTTCATATAAATGATTTATATGGATAAATTATAATATTGAATTGGTTTAAAGTATAAATATAGTATATTTTTATTATTAAATATAATTTATTTCATTATCATTAATTTTACATTTAATTCAGATGTATAACCATTTCAATCTTTTGCAATGTTTTAGCTTTTAAAACTGGGTCACTCTTTCCAACAACATGATTAATTTTAAATCAATTACCAAAAGATATATGATTTGAATTTTGAAAAATATACTAAAAGTTTTAATAATTAGGTCCAAATTAGGTAAATATTGTTATTTTATTTCACTGTAATTATGAATAGTATCATTGGTAATTATTTTTAATATAGTAAAAGGGAGAACATGGTAATTAAGGGTAATAATAATATTATAAAACTACCATAACACTTTTATTAATATCACTTGATGAGTTATTTTCTACCTAAATCATTATTGGGTCTATATGGTATCCATTTGAATCAACTTGGATGAGATTAGTACATTTAATATACATTATTTAATGAAACGTTAAATATGTCTCACTCAAATTTTAATAATTAAATTATTTTTAAATTAAGGTTATACTAAAGATAATTTCAATTATTAATTATCATTTTAAATCAATAATTTTTTAATTTATCATGGTAATTTTTTTGTAATTTTTAGGAAATAAATAATTACCATTATATCTTATACATTAATGATACATAAATTATTTAATTGATGAAAAATCAATAATATTGTTTTTATTAAGATAATAATAACCATAAAGTAATAAAACTTGTTTAAATACTATTGGTCAAGTATATCTCAGCAATAATCATCCATGAGTCCAGTTATGGACCATTTGGATCCTTATATAAGAGATTTCCACACATATATTATTTTCTTTAAAGTGAGTTAAAGTTGGAACCTTCATAATTAAATAAGTATAACAATTTAAATATATGATTTTACAAAAGGTAATTTATAATAAAAGTATTATTCTAAAATATAGTGGAATTTTCTTCATCATAGTATTTTATTTTTAATTTTATTCAATAAATAATGAGATTAAATGTTTACACAAGACTATTTTACTAATTATTTTATTAATAGAAATATAAATAAATGTTATTAAAAAAAATTAAAGTAAATATAATTTGGGGTAATTAAAATATCTAATGAATTTTATATATAACCATAACCTCCTAGTAATATAATAATTTTTTTAAAATTTATAGTATCATATTAATTTTTTGAAAAATCAATGAATTGAACAATTTGAAAAATTGAAACTTTTGATTGTTTATCTAAATAATGGTTTCTTAAATTATTTATAAAACGTTAAAAAAATTAAAAATATATTATTATTACTATATTTATATAATAATAAATATATTTATTAATGGTATATTTTATATCAAATAAGTAAATATTTCACCCTTTTAATATTGGACTAGTTGTTACCCTAGTTAAATATTAAATAGAATAACTATGTGTTAATTAAAAGGAAATGGGTTAAATTGAGATAAATACTTTTCATAAATTTATTTATTTAGGATATTACAAGAATATCTAATCTCATCTTCTAAATTGGTATATTTTTGAGGTTTTTGGGTAGGTTTGGATTTTATTATAAATTATTATTTATGATGTTTCCAGAAGTGCCCCTCGCCTCAATTATAAAATGGAACCTCCTATATCACCTATTATCTTCACATTGATCATTTTATCTCTTCCATAACCTAATAATTTTCCTTAAAAACTTACCTATATACATTACAAAATGTTCTTGTAATATTTAAATACCATCTCTAGTGCTCTAATAAGAGATTTAGAGGAAGCAAGTTGAGGAAGAGGTAAACTTTTCTACCGATTCTTTCAAACATATTTCTTCTTATAATCCCTCTTCATTAGTTGTTTAGTTATAATGTAAAAAAAATAAGTATCACTAATATAATTATATGTTATTATAATTATGATAAAACCATATTCCACCTTCTATTCATCATACTAAAAATGAAATCACCATCTGTGCATACGTACGTCATACCGTCTCAATGCTGTTGTGTAATCTGTTTTTCACCACCAACATACATGGATTCTTATAATGATGTAATTAATAAAAATATGTTATTTTTATAATGTGATACTTATTTTTAAATAACATTCACCATCCACTATAATACCATTCAACAATTATGGGAATGATATCGTTGATTGTGAGTTCACACAACCTACAATCTCCATGATCTAATGTGATTCATTCTACGTGGTCTTCCTGAAACCATGATTATATACATGAATGGAATTATTAAAATGTTTTATATTAAAATAATATCATTATTTAAATTATATAAATATAACATAATATTTGGAACATGTACTCATCCGAAAAAACATGCATAACAACATTAAGCTGTTAATATCCAAATAACGAGTCACAATGAAATGTTACGAACAAAATGATGTTAATATGATCATATATGTCATCATAAAAATGGATATGATTATGGAATAAGTCAATAAATTTATTTATATCATTATATAGGAGTTTCATTTACATACGATGGATATCATACCTATGGTACGAGATAATTTTTCAATCTCGTTTTTATTTTAGACTGTTTGTACGTAATTATATATTGGTGTATAATTATAATCCACATCCATGTTTCTTAAATACATATTCCAAATATATTCTTTAAATACTTCTATAATGTTTTATGTAAAATTTTACACATTGGATAATTTTTTATAAATGTTATGAAAGGAATATTCTTTCATTTTTGTTATGAGGTACTGCTTTTATTTTTTCAACAAAAGTACATGGAGAATGTTTTTTAACATATATATCATGAACAGATTTTTACATATTCATAACTCATCATCTAAATGAAGCCTCATTTTTAACATTTCAATTTTATTTTCAATTAAATTATATTCTTTCATGATCTATTGAAATATTGAGAAAATGAATTGTTTTTGAAGAAGAAAAGGTATTTTCATCAAGAATTAATTTCATGTGTTTCATAAAAAGAAATCCATCTATGATGACATTATAAAAATATGTTTATTTTTCTATCCATATTAATTATATTGTTTCATTGTTTTTATTATGGAATGATATTTATGAAATCCATTTGTTTTATATGGATTGTGATGGAATGATGTTTATGAATCCCATTTTATTCCTTGTGTTATGTTATGATGACTGATTTATGTTTTTGTGGAACACATAATAATGATTTCATCATGAGATGTGTGTGACCTATATATCCCTCCAATGAATTGGGTATATATTTATATCTCGTGATATATACATCAAGAATATGATAAATAAATTCCTATTAGTAATACATGGCTTCAATGGAAAGTATTCTCGGTTCAGTAATGGTAATTGTCTTCTATGATGGTCTAGGAAACAAGACTTGACTACTATTAATTTTTTCTATGCTAATGTGTATAACAAAATATTCATGTCTTATATTATGAATTTTGGGATTATAACATTTAATTATTATGAACTTTTATCACATTATAAGATATCAAGATCTTTCATATGCAGGATAAGAAAATGATATTTTAAGTTATTATATCTTTTGATTTTGATATGATTTATATTTCCCTTATTTTCCCTTGGTGAGAATTTGAGCTCACCATATATTATGTTTCTTTCCCCAATATTGTGAACAAGTCTATTTAGTATGATATATAAAAAAGTTGTCTTGTTATGAATAAATAAGCATAAGACAAATTATATGTTTTATCAACCGGTTTTTTTGGTTCATAGTTTCTAAAGACATTGTACCTATATAGTCCAGTCGGGGATTTATTATATGTTGTAATGAATACACGTAAATATTGAATTAAGAAAAAAAATTAATTTATAGTAAGTTATAGATATGGATCATCATAACTATATTTGATGTTTGTAACACCTCCACTCCTACAAAAAGTTAAGGAGTTGCACCACAGAAATACAGAATATTAGACATTACGTGCTCAGATGTACACAGGGCATGCCCTTGATGGATATTTGAAAGGTTTAGATCATGTAATTTTCATTAGAGGGTGTACAGTAGTACTAGTGACATGGTAGGGGTAGTTATTGTGGTAGTTATATACTTCCCCGTTCACGGTATATCCAAGAGTTGAAAAGTTGTTTTAGGACCTCAGACAGTAGTTCTTGGGGATGGGGATGATAAAGGTGGTATAAGAATTAGTTTCGTGAGGCCTTACTTTGCCAGTAAGTGAAGGAAGGCCACCAGGATCTAGTTCTATTAACCCAACCACTTGAAGTCCCATAGTTAAAGTGGGATGGGATGTTGATGGACATTGTGATGGGTTTACCACACATGTTTAGGGGGCACAATTCCATTTGGGTGATCGTTCATCGACTCACCTAGTCGACCAACATCCTACTAATCCATGACTATTGTTATATAGAGAGGTTGGGAAGCCATTATATGCATAAGATAGATTGACATCATAGAGTGACATCTACGATCATTTCAGACCATGATTCTCATCTCACATCCCGTCTATGGAAGGTTTTATAGGAGGTGTTTGGGACTCAGTTGTGTTTGAGGATAGCATTTCATCCCCATAATGATGTCCAGATAGAGAGGACCATCCAGTTTCTAGAGGACATGATAGATTCTTGCATCCTAGACATTGGCCTCCACTGGGAGGACCATCAAACTCTAGTGATTTTTCATATAGAACAGCTACTAGTCCACCATTGTAATGGAGCCATATGAGGTATTGTACGGTGACCATAAAGGTCACCACATTACTAGACAGTCCTAGGAGAGTTAGCACATAGTGGTCTAGGGTTGGTATGGGCTACAACTGAGAAGGTACAGATCATCTAGGAGTATATTAGGACTATATATATTTGGAAGAAATCATATTCTGATAGAAGATGGATGCCATTGGAGTTCGATGAGGGAGGCCATTGTTTTCTTCATGCATTGTGGAGATTTGGTCGGGGAGCCAAGTTATCTCCGAGAGACATTAGCCCTTATCAGATTCTATGTAGTTGTGGTGTGGTGGTGTATCATCTAGTTATACACCCATAGTAACACCATGTACATGATGTCTTCATCTTTTCACAGTTGAGGAGGTACTTTCATGATCCATTACACTTCATCGACCTGGACGGCTTGACATTGATGGTGGGGATTCCTTCACAGAGTACCCAGTGGAGATCGAGGATCAACATGAGAGGATCATTAAGGGAAGTTGATTCCAATAGTGTTCATTCAGTGGAAGCACGTTAATCTCCAAGAGAGAACATGGGAGTGGGTGGATCAGATTCATGCTCAGTAATGTCATCTTTTGTTAATTATCCATTGTTTTGGATTTCTTGGACGTAAAACCCTTAGGTGGGGAGAATGTAATGACTTGTATTTTCTCCGGTAATTATTTTTATAAATTTATTGGGAAAATACCAAGATCACGTGAATATAAGGCATGCGAATCCAAGGACTGGTGTTCTTGGAATGATATGATGAAAATTCTATGTTTTTAATAAATATTGTTGGTGGTTTCTGAATTAAATGGGAATAACTTATAAACAGGTGCCCATATTAGAAATATGAAAGAATTGTGGCATTCAAAGCATTATCATTATCTTAGTAGAGGCCTAACATCAACCGGAAAAATTCAACTGGGAAAATAGAAATTGGACATAAGTATCATTAAAATATTTTAATAAAAATATTTTATTTTAAGATGAGTTGTTTTCTTTTAATTATGGACAATTTTCACGTTTCTAGGTTTATCAGAATGACCCTAGAAATATATATGAGGAAAGGAGAAGGAAACCACTATGATGAACGATGATGAACAATGACATACTGAGGATCAATGACGCCCCAGACCTATGTTCATCATCAATAAGTGATCCAACCATGAGGTAGGGTGTTTAATCTCTACATGATTTATTTATTCCTCGTTCATATAATCAAATGATGAATATGGACCAACCCCAAAATAGGTTGATCCATGTTTTTTCCATTATTCTGGGATGGAAAAATATTTTTGGGATTAAAGGGATGATAAATCTTTGTTAATATCAGTTAATAGTTATTCATCAAACCTTATAAAATGAATATATCTAGGCTGTCACAAAAAGGGAGAAGATCCATACATTTGGGATTTCAGTTTCATTGTTTCTTTCCCCCATTCTCTGATATCATTATTCCTCATAAAATCTTATCAAAGGATCATTTCCCCTTCAATATGCGGTGAAATGATATGACACCGGGGATCTAATCCCAAAGTAGTGCAAGGAGCTGGCTGCGTAATGTTGTGGCAGTGTAAGGCAGCTGCTCTAGCTGGCTCAAATGGAGCATGATAGGGAAATGATGTAGGTGTGGTGGTCAACGATTGAGGCATCACCGACTTAGAAAAGGATCCCAGGATAGGTGGTGCATTGTTGGAGGCAAATGGTATGGTGGTCAACGACAGTGATAAGGAAGTGGTCTGGGTGGGATCGTGTAAGAGAGGGGGATCGTGGTGGCATAGGAAATGGGTGGAGACTAGGGGCCACGTTTGGAGGCCTTGATGGGGGCAGTGGGACGCAACTGCATTAGGGGAATGTGGCATAAAGCCTTGTCGAATAGATGACCAAATGACAGTGTTTATGCAACGGGACCAGGCAGATGAGCTTGGTCAGCCACATGAAATGTTTTTTGGCACCAAAATGATGTAGGGAGCTAGATTTCCGTGTAGTTTAGTGACTATGTGCACCAGAGGTATGTGGCTAAGGAATAACTCATCTGGAAGAGAAAAGCCACCCCTCATGATGTGGGTTCGGCTAAAGAACCGGGCCACTCCGACAGTAGAGTGGGATGGACTGTGTGGTCCAACAAGCCACAGTCTAGATCCCCATGGGCCATATCAAGTTCATGATGCCACAAACTAACTGGTTCGGTTCGGGTCGGTCAGACCAAGTCGAGTCAGGTTAGAATCAGGCCAGACAAAACCATTTTTGTTAATTTAGATATATCATTCAAACAGGATGTCTTTTTGATGAGTTGTCTATTGTGTTGGGACTCTTGCTATGAGACTGTAATTTTTTGGTTCTCTATGTTAGTTTTTGTGGAAGTTGTCTTAAGACTGAATGGCTTAATTTTTAGGATATCTTGCAACATGTGCGCTTTGAGTGGAATCCTAATGCTGGGTGTGATTATGTGATCTTAGTTATTATGTGACTTGGGGGATACTTGACCAATTGAATATCCTTGTGCTATTGATGGTTTGAGTTCCATCAATGCTCCAAATGCCATTGACTCTATGTGTACCACCAACTACCTAAGAACCATTACCACTCCTAGCACCATCGACTCTCAACGCCCCATCAACTCTACATTCACCATCGATGCTCTGCGCTCCATTGAGATTCCATGCACCAGCAATGCTTCATGTGCCATCAACAATTCATCTAACATAGAGACTGAAAGATCTATATACTGAAACTGGAATTAATTTTTTTATGCATTATACATATACCTTTGTATGGTTGACATTTTGACTATACATTATGTGTTTCCTTTATTGTTTACTTCATGTGATTACTTTGTGTCACAATTCATGTATTTATTATAGCTATTAACCTTGAGGTATTGAGGTTTTCTTAGAAGTATTTTTTACTCACACCTTCACAGGGATTTCCTACATGTGTTGTGTCTTGTATAGATTATCGATGGTTTGTAGGATTTTTTAGTGGACTAGGACCTAGTGTTTCATAGAGTAATCTTGCAGACTAGGCATGCTCCCATGGGATTTGACATATTTACAACACTTACCCTTCAAGTAGGGTTTTCAATAAATGATCTTCTGGAACTCATGCTTTCACTTTGACAGACTCCTTCTATTGGTGGTATGGTATTTTGGAATTATTTGTTTTCCATTTTTATTAATGGTGCACTCTGTGGTTGGTATCTTAGTGTATAAATAAATTTTTTAATTAATGTTTTTACATTTCATCATTTTGGGCTTAGAGATGTGTTCATGTGTATAGATACCTAGGAAAATGCATCACATTTGTGGGATATGCCTACTCGGTGCTAGTCTCCAACAGCTGGCCTATTGGAGCAAAGCATGGGGTCATCACGACACGATGATAACTAGGATGGGTTATAACATGTATATTAATTTATTCATTCATTGTATAGTCATTGTTGTTACATTTTAGAATTTTGGGCTAGGATATTGTTTGAGTGTGTATAGGTACATTGGAAAATACCTCCCATTTTTTGGATATGCCTACTCGGTGCAAGTCTCCAACCCCTGGCCTATTGGAGGCGGGCTTGGGGTAGCAAGGAATTTTACCCTCTAGGATGGTTCCAGATAGATAATTTAATAATATTACTTTACATAAAATTTTCATGACTATTTATTGATAATTTATCAATATTTTATTTAATCATGACCTATATATATATGTATTTTTAATATTTATGATTATCCTAATCATACACACCAATTCATTATCTAGGTTAGAACGTCAAAATTTAAATTATAAATCCCATATAGTGTATTAGATTTTTTTATGTTCCATATACTCTACCAAACACAATGTCTATCCTTAAAAAATATTATTGTGTTTCATTCTTCCCAACATCAATAAGTTGAATCTTCTCAATTTGAATGTTCACTCATTAATCAAGGGTTCGAAATTTGAAAATTATTTCACAGAAAGCCCACATCATAAAATGGGTTCATAAAACTACCACATAAAACATGGAATGGATAATATGAGGTTTATATGGAATAATACATATATATGTTTTCAATTAGGAGAATAGTGGTTGGAAATAAAAATATTTAAACTGATGAAAAGTTTAAAAACAAATATATTGTGATAAATTTAAACTTCACTTATTACTCAAATAAATTAACATCCAATATGAATTTGTATTTCTTGATGTACTAAAATTTACTTTTTATATATCATATTGTCAATATGAGAGTAACAATTCTTTACGTATGCCAATAAATGTTTTACAAAAACATAATGGGAAGAATACATTATCCAATATAATGCACTAATGCAAAATACCTCAACAATGAAACCATGTATTCAATATAATCCATTCCATAATTATAACACCCCAAACATTTTATGGTATGCTTCAATTAAATACATTCTATTCATAGCCTATATTACATGAAGCAGCATGTATTTTGGGAATCAAAACATTATAGGAGAAACTCATATGCTATCCATTAAACATAACATTTCCACTTCTATGTTATGAATTTCGAAAAATTGTCATCTAGAGTTGTGAACAGTTAGCCATTTGGAGTCTGATAGAACAAACTTGATTTTTTGAGGAATAGTAACATACCCTTATGGAAAGTAAAATGAATAGTAAAATGACCCTTATAAGTAGTCAATAATAATAATATTTTATTTTCTTAATGTAATAACATAATGAGATATTAATTAATTTTTCAATGTGATATAGAACTAATTATACCTTTAAAATTATAATTTTTTCAAATTAACTACAATTTTATTTAAAAATTAAATTAAAAATACATAGAAAATTATTTTTTATAAATTTAGGTCATTTTTTGTTTCTACACGTCGAAAAATGGTGGGGGTAAATTTCTTGGATTTTTCTAAAATAAATGAATTTTTCATGAATCGTAAAAATACAATTTTATATTTTCTGTAGTTTAATGACATCATAATGAAGTAATATTTAAATATAGACGTATGGTCTACTTTTTTACAATATATTATGAAATTAGGTGTCCCATGTGGATAAATGCATGGGAAAATACCATGGGAAAGCCCATATTTTGGGAAATATAACTAATGAGGTGTCCCTTTGAGATTATTACAAAATTACCTCCCTTTTTCTATAAATACCCACTCATAAATTCGTTTTCATTCATTTAAAATCCCTAATCATAGAAGATATAGTGGTTTTACCTCCCTAAAAGTCCCCCCATGTTGTCATTAATCCCCCAAGGTCCCATCCATCAAGATCTAGGAGTTACTCTACAAGGTAAGGGAATCCATCATTCTCTTATTTAAGTCGACACTTCTTTTATGTTAGCTATTTTAAATTCCTTTCTCATATTAAGGGGTTTGATTTTATTTATTATTCTTACTGTAATTTTGATTTCAATATTTTTATATACCCTTTTGTTCTCATCATTTGATTTTATGATATTTTAAACGACGTCGTTAGGCTGCCAAATTTTCATAAGGGATCTCTCAACTTTTCTTTTATTTTCAAGATCATCTATTTTCTTTTTCACTTCTCACCTCCTCTGACCAAACAACCATGATAAAATCCAGTATCATATATATACTAGAATAATATCATGTTAATTTAATAACCATAATCAATATTCTTCATCCACCGTTTTTATTTTTATAAGCAAAATCAACGTCCATGACGTTCCAATTTATAACCATTGTGGACAACGAAATTTTGTTCTTCACTTTCTTCTTCATTAATGGTCATGAAACCATTTTATTGATTGAACCAGGTCATAATATATGTATTTCATCTCATTAATTTTCTGGAATCATTACACACTCATAACATGGAATAATAATATAAAACAAGTTCATCATATACAAATTTGCCAAGATGAAACCAAGCGTTTATCAAAAACTTTTAACTAATGATTCATCCTAAAGTATATAACCTATAATAATTATATGATCATTTATATCTCTTTAATGTTAGTAATAATATATATTAACAACTCTGTATATTTATCCACATTTCAAATGAACTTCCATTCATGAAATCAAGTAAATGAATAATGAAAACCAAGGAAGAAAATGCTTCCAAAACAATAAAATAGAAAATCTTAAACCAATTAAAAGGGCCATGAATGAACCTAATAAGGTTATAATAAATCCATTAAAAGTATAGGAGGTTATGGTCTTATTTTTTAATTAATATAAATTTTATTATTCTGGTCTTTAAAATAACTGAAGAATTCAATCGAGCAAAAGGTAAGGGTTTTCTCATCTCACTTTCATTTCTGCGAGATTTTCATTGTTGACCACTTATTTAATATTTGTGGTATAAGTGTACATCCATTGGATATAAAATAACATTATTCTATTTGTATTCATTTTATTCAATGATTCATTTTATTCTTATTATGTTCTGGTCATATGATTTGATTGATTACATTGTGGTAAGACAATTTGCCTCAACTTCTATTTGGTTGTGACTAACTTTGTATGGTGCACCTAATAATCCTTATGTAGTGTACCTACTGAACATTTTAGATCAATTTTCATTTGAAAATATATTTACATTAAATATCCATAATCTCATATCATGGATATGTTTCTTGTCTAAAATGTATACCATTTTACAAACGATGTTTATTTGGAAATTTATTTTAGTGAAGGAAATATTGATGAATATGTATACTATACTCTATGAAGATATTGAAAGGCATATTGATATTGTATTGAATCAATGTATAGAGAATTATTTGGAACTGTAGTGGTGGGTGTGGCCCGCTATATCACCTCGATGCATCGGTAAGTCTCATGAGGCAAATCTGTTTAGCGAAAAACCCTTCGAGTTTGATTCCTAAAATCAGACAGGTTTCTACCCAAAGAACTAAACTGTTTTTATTGTATTATGGTTTTAGGTTCCATATACATGATGTCCAATTAATAATCATTTCTTTATTCATTATCAGTTATTATTATTATCCTTGAAGTTTTTACTAAGAAAAAATCTATGGAAGCAGTTTCTTTCTCAGTTTATTAATGGAATTGATTATTCATTTATTCACTATGCCATATTAATTTTGTCAGATTGATTGTGATTCAGTTATTGTTTTACTCATGCTTCCACTATTTTTAACCCTTACTAATCATTTGAGCTCAACACTTTCAATGTCTACCTTCAACAGGTGATGAAGAGGGGATCATTTATTGTCATCATGTGGACGCAGTTTTTAGTTTTTATTTTGTAACCTTCACCAATATAATTTGAGTTCATGATTATGTATCTAGTTTCTTCATGAATTCTAAACTAATAATTCATTTGGGATTTCCATTCCTTATAAACATGCCAATATCACAAATAATTCAACGATTCCATTAAAGAGGGGTCAGAGTGTTATAGTGGGTTTTAGAGGAAGTTATTAGGAAACTTTGAAACGAGAATTGTAAATAAATAGGTGTGGACAAACCCCTGATGTAGTAATTGAGGATAAATGTACATGCGCGTCCTGGTATTTTGGTAAGGAATATATTATGTGTATATTTTAAGCAATACATTCTTTTTTGAATATTAGCAGGTAGAGGCGGCTCTAGCAAAGATGAATCTAGGGGTAAAACCCAAAAACACCACTTTGTACTGGACTCGAACGGGAACTGGTGCACGACAACGGTCCTTGCATCACACTTGGTAACAAATCTCCTGGGGGATATGCTTAGGATAATTCACATTTTCATTAAAATCCATTATTAAGGAGTTTAATGTAATTTTTTCCTCAGAGAAACCATATTTATAAGATTGTCTATTCATAGAATTTCAATCTATGTGGAGTGATTTTATTTTTGAGATTCATAAACTAATCTAGTGTATCCCATTATTTATAAATGGAGTCTAACAGAAGTAGGGGAATCAATACATGTGTCCAAGACAGGGATCTCTCTACTAGGAAAGTCAACAAAGTCAACGTTGGAGATGATCAGATCATGACTATATTGGGACAACTTAGTTAGGTTGTAACGAAAAACCATTCCTCACCAGTGTTGGATCGTTTCATACGGCATAATCTCACATCTTTCAGCGGGACTACTAATACAGTGGTTACTGAGAAATGGATCAAGTCCCTTGAATAGATATTCATGTCATTAAGATTTAATGGAAATGAAAAGGTAGTACTGACAGTATATAGTCTCAAGGGAAATGATGATCAATGGTGTTCCTTGATTCAGAATACCTCGGAGGAAGAAGAAATATAAGAAATGTAATTAATTACATTTAAGGAAATATTCGATGAAAAATATTTCCCTCTTGAGCAACGAACTGAAATAAAGAGGAAATTTCTTAGATTCAATCAAAGGGAAGAAGAAAGTGTCCTATAGCATGAGGCTACTTTCACAAGGCTACCAAGGTATGCCATAGATTACGTACGTGACTCAGGAGACAAGATTGATCATTTCATTGAAGGTCATAAGCCATGTCTTTGAAGGGAACATGCTTGTCAATCATTTTCATCATATGATGAAACTGTATAAAGTGCCATCTAAATAGAGAGGGAATTTTCTAGATCAAATCTTTTCAACGGAAACAAAGATAAGAAGTGGTACTCTGATAAAAAAGGAAAAGGAGAAGAACCAAAGAAGATCAAGGGAACAAAGTTTTTCTTTTTATGTGAGAACTGTGGAAATAATCATCTAGGTAAATTCTTGAAAGGCATGGATATCTGATATAATTATGGAGAAAAGGGTCATTGATCTGATGGATGCAAGGGGAAAAACAATTCAATGATATTAAATGCTACAATTGCAGAAAGATGAGACACTATATAAATGGGTGTCCTAAGCACCAAGGAAACATGCCACAGAAAAATCCATGAGAACAAGGGAGATACAATGCTATTACAACCATAGAGGTTGAATTTCCTAATGATGTGGTGGCAGGTACATTAATTGTTTCTTCAATCTTATCCAACACAATATTTGATTCAGGATCATCTCATTCATTTATATCGTCCCAGATTGCCAAAGAAATTAGATATGTCAAATTTGATTTAATAAAGGAGTTTCTAGTCAGAACACATAGGGGATATAACATTGCAACAAAGGCATGTCGACTAGTCCCCCTCCAGACACCAAAATCTGCTTTAGTTTCTATCCTTATCATCATACCAATTACTGAATTTGATATTAAACTCTGTATCGATTGGTTGTCAAATTATGATGCGAAGATTTATTGTAAGAATAAGGAAGTTACAATTTTTTTAAATGGTGTAGAATCCCTTATCTTTAGGGAAAAAACTTCACCAAATGATTCTAATCTAGAAAAACCCATAATAGCTCTACGGAATGCAATACATGGAGAGGAAGATAAAACAGAATCTAGAGGTGAGGACAGATATATTCAAATTGAAGATGTGCACATAGTGCAAGAATACATTGATGTATTTCCAGAGGATTTACCTGGACATCCCCTAGAGCAGGAAGTTGATTTCCCTAATGATTTAATTACAGATGCAAGACCAATATCAAATACTCCCTATAAAATGGATACTGTGGATGTAACACCCCTAGCTTCCATGGTACGATTCTCATTCAATAATGCAATAGCTTGCATTGTACGCAAGATCAAGATTCTAACACACTACGACCAATAAAAGTAGTCGTTTTGAATATTAATACCAAATTTTTAAAATTATATAATTTTTATATTCCATAATGGAATTCGTTTTTGGATTCGGAATATTGAAATTATCCTATGTTGAATTTTTGGTATTTTTCTGAGAACTTCCAATTTTCGATGAATAGTGAAAAATACATAAAACAACATTTTTAATCAAAATAATTTATAGTGATAAATAATACTATTGTGTAATTTTAATGTATAATTAGAATATATTCTTACCATTTTATACAATGGTGGTCATTAGATTTAATTTCACATTGAAATTGGACATAAACATTTGTCAATATTTTGATATATATTGTTTCTTAAAAACACGCTATTTTTTGTGATAGCAGGAATTAATTATTAAACTAAATAATTCAACTTATATGTTTTGAATTTTTTAAAATAGATATCATTTTTTAATTATTAATATCAAATATTTCTTAGTGTGAATTTTTGGTATTTTTCTGAAAAACACCGATTTTTGATGAATAGTGAAACCACTAAGTGGTAGTTAATAAACTGATTTTTCGTTTAAATGAAACTTTACCACTTCTGAGATTTTATTTTCAAAAATAAAACATACATGGTTTTCATTAGGATGTAAAATTTTGTTCAATGGGATTAAAATATTTTTTTTTTGTGAATAGTAACTTTTAAGTTTTATTAATCGCGATTAAAGGTACTTAGTGTAATTTAAGGTAAATATAATGTTATAATAATATAAAATTACCATTAAACATTCCCTAACCTTATTGTATGACTCATGGCCGTCCAAGACGATACATGGTTCAACTTGGGGACCCCATGTATCCACATGGGTAAGAAAATGGCATTAATAACTTTTTATTTAATGTAAAAATAAAATTGTCACAAACATGTGTTTTTTTTACTAGAACAGTTATTACATGGGGTTATATAAGATAACTTTTCGAATATAAATATTAATTTGAAAGCTAAAAATATTTCCTACATCATGATATTTTTTTTATTGTTTTTAGAAATTAAATAAATTATGTTTTTTATGACACCATGATGATGCAGTGATTACCTCACAAATTAACGATTTAAATAAAATAAAAAGATAATGTAAAATATAAGTATTACACTTGTCAAAAACCTATTGGATGAGTATATTTCAAACCCATATCACCTTATCCTCAAAATATATAATTTTGGGACCTTTAAAATCCGAAACTCATTATATAATAAAGTAACATTTCGTGACTTTCCAAGAGTGCCCCTCCTCTCCTCTTATAAAAGGCCCCCACCTCTACCACTGTATTCACACCGTAAAGCCATTTGTATCAGCCAAACTATGACCTAGTACTCTCTCAACATCCCTCTATTACTCCTATAGGCCTCACTTTGGGCATATGTCTTCCCAATGAAGCCTTTGGCTGAAATCAAAAAGAGTTACCCGATTTTAATGTAATGTCTTCTCTTATGTTCTTTTGTTTTATTATGCTTCTCCAACCCCTTAAACTATTTTTATTACATTATTTTGTAACAAAACTAGTATCTTAAATATAATAGGATGTTGTTATGAGAACTATTTGATTCAAAATTACACACCCCTTTACCTAATGGTTAAAGAACATACTGTTTCTGTGGGTGGGGAATTACTGCCTCACGAACCATTAATTGTTCAATCTTCTTCTAACACCTCTCATGGTGTCCATTAAGATGTCACTATATTTATATACGATATATATTATGTAGATGTTTTACTTATCCTTCTGTATTTTTCATTTATGGCAAACCATTATGATTTCCATTATGGGTAAACACGATAATTTCATTTTAGGAAGTGTGGACTACCGCCCCTCAAAGTGATTTGAATCGTTAATGCCATATGTGGGACGTATAAAGGATGGAGTAAATGATATTATATATTATGTTATACTAGAATTATAATATTCCTTTATATAATTATTATTTCATTCCATGAAATACGAAATAGGAATGAAAGTAGAGTTAATGCGTACGTACGGCTTTCCATCTCCATGAACAGTGCATTTCATTTCTTACCTCTAAATATTATGTAATATTATAAATAAATTTATATACCAGATATATATTTTATAAATGATATCTAAATCATTAATATAATTTGGATATAATGGATATTTTACCCCATGAACAACTTTTAATTATAAGATTTTTATTTTTTACTCAAGTAACACAGATCGACAAAACGACCGTTATTAACTTAAATAATTATGTATTGTTCATAACATGGTAATAAGTGATTTAAAAGGAATAATGAACTAGAAAAAGGTTCTTAAGCAATTAGAAATTAACTATACGTTATTTTACAGTAGGTTAAAGAACGGTCTATTCAAGTCAGACACGAGGTAAGGGATGTCGTCTCAATATCCTTTCATTGAGGAATATTTTGTTTTATACACAACATTCTTTTATAAGGTGTATAAACACATTTGACGTTAAATTTTAGTAAAAAGGAATCTTTTTATATGAATCATTTTTAATAAATGAAAAAAAGAATGTTTTGTCATACGTATGCGGTGACAACGACTTCTCCACCCCCGTGACCATTATTTGAGTTTCGACTTCCTCTACAAGGCATAACTTTTTTAAAAATAAATACCAAGTATTAATTTTAATTTATTTTGGTATTGAAAATGGTTTTGAACGTTTTATTATTATATCTATGTGTTTTATTGATATCTTATGATTGAAATATGGAAATTTTATGTTTCCCTTATGCATGTTTTATGTGATACGATTATGTAATGGTTTATGATATGTTTAAATCTGTTCATATGAGGAATACATTGGACTTAATAAGTGACGGTTGGAGCCCGATATAGCTCCTTGATACATCAGTAGGTCTCACGAGAAAAAATATTGTCTTGGAACGAGGCCTTGACAATGTATTATTTGTTTCCTTGGCACGAGGCATTGGCTACGTGGTTATGATAGTCTGGAATTATGCATTCCATCATTATGAAAGTGGTTATTAATATTTCATGTCATTATTCGACTAGTAGAATATCCATGTGAATAAGTAAATGGAATTATTTAATTTTATTTTTCCATATAATGTTGATTTTCATGTTTAAAAAAATTTTGTTTCAGTTATACATTGCCTTAAATGTTTATGTTTATTTATGAAAGCTTTCGCTATAATGTTATTCTTACTGACCATCTGAGCTCACCCCTTTCAAAGTTTTAATTTTTTTAGGATGTGAAGAAGTATTTTATGAATGACCTGCTGGGATAGTATGACAAGATATGAAGAGAAGATATTTTTTTAGTTTTTTATTACTTTATGATGTAATGTAAAACTTATGAATGTACCTAGTGTTTCAAGGATACTAAACTAATCGGTCTTTCGGGACTTGATCATTTGTGATCATGCCAATATAACGTAATTATTCACTGACTCTAGGTATCTAGGGTCTGGGCGGTACAGTTAGTATCAGAGCCAGTATAATACTAACCTTGGAAGATAGATTTAGATAATATCTTATTATAGAACATAGCCCTATGATAGACTTTGAGGATTAGTATAGATGAACTTCCTAGAATTTTGGTATTATAGAGATTTTTTGAGTTTTTAGAGAAATACATCATTTTCTGGATACGAGCAGGTAGAGGCGGCTTTGGCACATATGTACCTAGGGGTAAAACCCGAAAACACCACTTTGAGCTAGACTCGAACGGGAACTGGTGTACGACAATGGGGCTTGCTTCACTCTTCGTTACGACACTCCCAAGGGATATGCTTAGGATAATTCTCATTTTCTTTACAAATAATTATGAAGGGTTTATGTGTAAATACTTCCTCAAAGAAAAAATTTATATAATTATGGATTTTATCCATAAATAGTTCAATTTATGTTATATTTTTTGCAAGTTTGTTATTATTTATTATGATTCAAAAACTAATCTAGTTTATTCCATTGTTTAGAAATGGTGCCTAGTGTAAGGAATGGAAACTGTATCAATGCACACACTCCATGTAGGTTTTTCCCTCATACTCATGATAATGATAGTGGAGCTGGTGATTCAACTGGTGCTGATCAACTTATCACCATACTGGGACAACTCACTCAGGTTATGATTAATAACCTTACTCGTATGGAGCACCCTGATTCGCAACATGGAGGATCATTGTTAGACCGCTTCGTGAGGCAACAACCACCACCATTCAATGGGAGTACAAATCCCTTAGTACATGAGTAATGGATAAATTACGTAGTGAAAATATTCCATTCCTTGGGGAGTAGTGAAAGGGAAAAGGATATCATGACATTTTACCGCCTCACTGGATATGTTGATCACTAGTGGTCATTGATTCAAAACACAAAGGAAGGTGATGAAGTATCAAATATGGAATGGAGGGAGTTTAAATATATTTTCTTAGAAAAATACTTCCCTCGTGAACATCGAGCAGATATGGAAAGGCAATTTCTGAGTCTTAGGAAAAAGGAGGATGAGAATGTCGAAAATTACGAGGAAAAATTTACAAGGATAGTGAGGTATGCTGCAGATTATATACGTAACCCAAGAATTAAGATTGATCATGTATTTGATTGGTTAAAACCATTTCTCTTTCGAGCTTTAGTATCACAATCTTTCTCAACGTACGAAGATATAGTCTCGTGTTCTATCAAGACAGAAAATGAATTCTCTAAATCTTAGGACAATAAAGTAAAGCAGGAGAAGAAGAGAACAATGGTAAAAGAGACAGATAAAGGGAAAAAGGGAAAGAAGGATTTTCCATTATGTGATAATTGTGCAAAGAATCACCCCGGTACTTGCCTAAAGGGAATGGGAGTTTGTTACAAATGTAGAGAAAAATGTCACCAGGATCATGATTGTAAGGGAAAGAAAGAGTCTATCAATGTTGAGTGATAAAATTGTAGAGAAATGAGGCATTTTGAAAATGAATTTCCTAATCGTTAGGGAAACTTACCTCAGAAAAGGTGAAGGGATCAAGGCCAAGCTTATGATATTACTACAGATGAAGTTGAATAATTATTGTATTTGTGTTTTTGGACTCAAGAACTATATTATGGTTATAAGAGTAATGTGATATATATAAGGATTTTACTGTAGTACTTGTTTTTTTATTATGGTTTTAATATGATGAAGGTAATCATATTTTTAGTATGTGACAATAAGATAAACTTTACTTTATTTTTGGGATTCTGATGTAACAATTGATTTTGGAATTTATAGACCTTTTAGAGAAAGTCTGGACAGAGGTATTTTGGATAACTATAACAGTTAAAATGAATTATGTTTAACTTTGGATATTATTGTTTAAAGTTAAAAAATTTCTGATTAATATTTTTGGATTATTATAATACTATAGTTTTAGGAAAAGGAAAACCTGCAGGTCAGGGGATAACCTGTCACGTCGGACAAAGCTGTAGGAATCGAACCCACAACCATAGTGCAACATGACTTTATTACCTACCACTAGCCTACAGGAAGTCCCTGGTTATTAAAAAACAGTTTTTCTTATCTAAATGGTATGTGTTAATATTTTGAACCTTGTAATATTATGATAAATATATTATTTTTGAGTTCTATTATCTTTTTGAGTGAAAGATGAGTTTGTGGTAGAAATTAGTTAAAGGTTCAAACTCTACTTCTCAAGCATATATATATGTATACCTATCTTTTATTCCATGATTAAATTTATTCTTAAACATTAGGAATGGGATATTAAAACAAAAAATGTGTTATCCTAATACCTTATGTTTTGTTGAACTCAAGATATTTTAAATCACCATAGATTGAAGGCTTTGAGGCCCTCAATTTTACACTTGTTTGTGATTGATGACCTTAATCACTACCTACAAATATTTACATTTTCCCTATAATTATTTGTCTCTAATTTCCACTAATGTTCTCATAATTGAAATAATAATTTGGTGGTGATATTTTCATTTCCCTTTCCCTCTTATAAATGTTAAATTTTATTAACCTTATTTCTGATGTGGGTTTTCCACAAAAGTTTTTTCTATTTTAAACCTTTTATTTTTGAATAACATTTTCAAATTTCTAGGGTGAAATTTATTGGAGGGGATAATGTAACACCCCAATCATCCAAGTTATGATTCTATTTCAATAATTCAATAACTTGCATTGTATGCAAGATCAAGATTCTAACACACCACGACCAATCAAAGTAGCCGTTATGAATAGTAATACCTACCTTTTGAAATTATATAAATTTTATATTCCAGAATGGACATCATTTTTGGGTTCGGAATATCGAAATTTGCCTATGTATAATTTTTGGTATTTTTCCAAGAACTTCCAATTTTTGATGAATAGTAAAAAATACTTAAGACAACATATTTAATGAAAATAATTTATAGTGATAAATTATAATATTGTGTGGTATTGAAGTATAATTAGAATATATTTTTACCGTTTTATCAAATGGTGGTCATTATAATTAATTTCACTTTGAAATTTGACATAAACAATTGTGAATCTTTTGATATATATTGTTTCTTAAAAACACGCTATTTGTTGTGACAGTGGATATTTTTTATTAAACTAATTAATTCAACTTATATGTTTTTAATTTTGTAAAATAGACATAATTTTTTAATTAGTAATATCAAATATAGCTTAGTTTGAATATTTGGTATTGTTCTGAAAAATTTCGATTTTTGATGAATAGTGAAACCCCTATGTGGGAGTAAAAAAACTGATTTTTCATTTAAATGAATCATTACAAGTTCTGTGATTTTATTTTCAGAAATCCAACATACATTGTGTTTATTAGGAGGTAAAATTTTGTTCAATGGGATTAGGATAATTTTTTGGTGAATAGTAACTATTAAGTTTTATTAATCACGATTAAAGATAATTAGTGTAATTTAAGCTAAATATAATGTTATAATAATATGAAATTACCTTTAAACTTATCCTACCATTATTGTATGAGTCATTTCCGACAATGACAATCCATGGTTCAACTTGGGGACTCAATGGAGCCACTTGGGTACAAAAATGACATTAATAACTTTTTATTTAAAGTAAAAATAAAATTGTCACAAACATGTGTTATTTTACTAAAAAAATATCACATGGGGTTATATAAGTTACATTTTAGACTATAAATATTCATTGTAAATATAAAACTATTTCCTACATCATGATATTTTATTATAATTTTTATAAATTAAATAAATTAATTTTTATGACACCATGATGATGTAGTGATTACCTCATTAATTAACGATTTAAATAAAATAAAAAGATAATGTAAATTCTAAGACACACACTTGTAAATAACCTATTGGATGAGAATATTTCGAACCCCTATCACCTTATACTAGAAATATATAATTGTGGGACCTTTAAAATCTGAAACTCATTATATAATAAGGTAACATTTCCTGACATTCCAAGAGTGCCCCTCCTCTCCTCTTATAAAAGTCCCCACCTCTACCACCTTATTCACACCTTCAAGCCATTTGGATCTTCCAAACTGTGCCCTAATACCCTCTCAACTTCTCTCTATTACTCCTAGAGGCATCACTTTGGGCAAATGTCTTCTCAAGGAATCCTTTGGCTCAAATTAAAAAGAGTTACCCGATTTTAAGGTAATGTCTTCTCTTATGTTATTTTGTTTTATTTTGCTTCTCCAACCCCTTAAACTCTTTTTATTCCTTTCTCTTGTAAAAACAGAAGTATCATGAATATACTAGGATGTTTTTAGGAGCATTATTTTATTTACCATTACACACACCTTCGTCTAACTATTAAAGAACATATTGTTTCTGTGGGTGGCGAATTACTGCCTCACAAAACGATGATTGTTCAATCTTCTTTTAACACCTCTCATGGTGGACATTATGATGTCACTATATTTATATATGATATATATTATGTTTATTTTTTCCTTATGCTTCTGTATTTTTCACTTATGGAAAACCTTTATGATTTCCATTTTGGGTAAACGCGAAAATTTTATTTTAGGAAGTGCGGACAACAACCCCCTCAAAGGGATTTGAACCGTTAATGCCATATGTAGGATATATAAAGGATGGAGTAAATGATATTATATAAGATATTATACTGTAATTATAATATAACTTTATATAATTATGATTTCATTCCATTAAATACGAAATTGGAATGAAAGTTGCGTTCATGGAAACGTACGACTTACCGTCTCCATGAACGGTGCATTTCATTTCTTACCTCTAAATGTTATGTAATATTATAAATGAATGTATATAATGGATATATATGATATATATGATATCTACATCATGAATATAATTATGAATATAATGGATATTTTACCACATGAACAACATGTAATTATAAGAAGTTTATTTTTGACTCAATTACCAAAGATCGACAAAACGACCGTTATTAACATAAATAATTACATAATGTTTATAACATAGTAATAATGTATATTAATGGAATAATGAACTTGAAAAAAATTCTTAATCAATTAGAAATTAACTCTAGTTTATTATTCAGGAGGTTAAAGGACGGTCGAGTCAAGTCGGACATGAGGTAAGGGACTTCGTCTCAATCTCCATTCATTGAGGCATATTTTGTTTTATACACAACATTCTTTTATACGGTGTATAAACCCCATTGAATTTTAATTTTATTCAAAAGGAATATTTTCATACGAAGCCTTTTTACTAAATTATAAAAGGAATGTTTTTTCTTACATATGTGGCGACAATGACTTCTCCGCCGCAGTGACCATTATTTGAGTTTCGGCCTCCTCTACAAGCCATAAATTTTTTAAAAATAAATAAAAAGTCTTAATTTTCATTTATTTTGGTTTTGAAAATGGTTTTGAAAGTGTTTTAATTATATAAATGTGTTTTATTGATATCTTGTGATTGAAATGTGGAAATGATTTGTTTCCCTTATGCATGTTTTATGTGATACGATTATGTTATGGTTTATGATATGTTTAAACCTATTCATATGAGGAATGCATTGGACTTAATAAGTAATGGGTGGAGCCCGATATAGCTCCTCGATGCATCGGAAGGACTCATTAAAAAAACTAGTGTCCTCGCACGAGGCCTTGACAAAATGTTATTTGTAGACTGGCACAAGGCCTTGGCTATGTGGTTATGATTGTCTGTCATTATGCATTCCATCATTATGAAAGTGGTTATTGATATTGCATGTGATTATTCGACTAGTAGAATATCCATGTGAATTGTTTAGTGACATTATTTCATTTTATTTTTCCATATTATGCTGAACTTCATGTTTAAAAGGCTTTTGTTTAATTTTTACATTGCCTTAAATGTTTATGATTATTTATGAAAGCTTCCGCTATATTGTTATCCTTACTGAGCATCTGAGATCACCCTTATCAATGTTTTTATTTTTACAGGATGTGAAGAAGTATTTTATAAATGACCAGTAGATATAGTATGACGGGATATGAATACAAGATGTTGTGGTAGTTTTTTATTACTATATGATGTAATGTAAAACTTATGAATGTATCTAGTGTTTCAAGGATACTACACTAATTGGTCTTTCGATACTTGATCTTTTCTGATCATGCAAATGTTACGTAATAACAAACCGACTCTAGGTAACTGAGGTCGGGGAGATACAATGGAATTAGTAGAGCTAATGAAACAACAAGAGGATTTGAGTGAAAAATGATTTATTCAACATGGTTTTTTTCAATGGGGATCCCATGTCCTCTTTTTTAAGAAGAAAGATGGATCCATGATGGTTTTCATTGATTACATGGAAATCCATGCTATTACAAAAATGAATATGTATTTTCTGCCCTATATTGATGATTTTTTTTGACCAAAATCATAGAGCACAATACATTTCAAAGATTTACCTTCAATCCGGATATCATCAGTTTCATTTGAGGAATGAAGATATTCCATAGACATCATTTAGGACCAGGTATGGGCATTACAAGTTTAGAGTAATTCCTTTTGAACTGAAAAATGAACCCTCTGTTTTCATGGATTTAAAAAAGAGAGTTTTCAAGGAATATCTTAATAACATTTTTGTGGTATTCATCGATTATATCCACATATACTCAAAATGCTATGAAGACCATGAGAATCACTTGCAGGTCATTCTGCATTCTCTTAGAAGCAATTAATTATACGGGAAGTTTAGAAAATGCATGTTCTGGCTTCAATCTGTTTTTTTCTAGGCCATATTGTCTCTAAGGATGGAATCATATTTGATCATTCAATGAAAAATGAAATAATTATTTTTTCCACACCAACAAACATAACTGATTTATACACTTTTATTGTCTTAGTAGGTTAATATCGGTATTTTGTTCAAAATTTTGCCCGACTGGATAACCCACTAACCAAGATCACACATTAAGGAGTTATGTTTGTGTGAGAAAAAGAATGTAAAAAATGATTCGATTAATTGAAAAGAATATTGGTTAATACTCCAATTTTGAGTCTTCCATCTGGAAGTGATGGTTTTTAATATACAGTGATGATTCAAAGAATGGAATGGGTTGTGTCCTTATGCAAAATGATAATTTTATTGCTTATGCATCAAGACAGTTGATGACTCATGAGAAAAATTATCCAACTCATGATCTTGATTTAGCAGTAGTAATCATTGCTCTGAAAATATAGAGGCATTATCTTTAGGAAGAGATATGTGAGATTTATATAGACCACAATAGTTTGAAATACATTTTTACACAAAAATAACTCGTCATGAGGTAGAGGAGATGGCTTGAGTTACTCAAAGATTTTTATTTTTCAATCCACTACATCCCGGGAAAGGAGAATAAGGTGGTAGAGGCATTAAGCCGGAAAGATCATGGACTTATGACTTAAATGAGGATTTAGAGAGATACTATATTTTTTGATCTACTAAAGATGGATAAGGGAATTGTTATGGAAAGGGAAACATCATTCCTATTTCATATGATTGTTAAACCATAATTACCAGAGAAGATAAAAAGATCTCAATATAATGATGAGAATATGCACAAGAAAATTAATGCAATCACGGATGCGAGACTGGTTGACTTTGTGTATGAAGAAGGAGTTCTGAAATTTGGGAAGAGGTTATCTGTTACATCAGTAACTGAGCTAAAAAGGCCTATTAGACGATTCTCATTGCTCAAACTTCTCTATACACCTGGGTAACACCATGATGTATAGACATCTGAAGGAATATTTTTGGTTGGATAATATGAAGCGAGAAATTGCTTACTACGTGTCAAGGTGTCCAGTTTATCAATAAGTGATGTGAGAGAGACAACATCCCAAAATAGTGATGAAACCTCTAACTATTCATATGTGGAAGTGGGATAACATTACGATGGATTTTGTCACCGGGATACCAAGGACACCTATAAGGAATGATGCAATATGGGTAATTATTTATCAACTGAAAAAATAAGCACATTTTCTTCCTATAATAGAGGATTTTCCACTTGAACACTTGGAAATACATTATATTAATTATGTTTTAAGACATCATGGTGCACCTATATCAATTGTCTCTAATCAAGATCCTCGGTTTACATCAAAATTCTGGAAAATTCTCCAGAAGGATTTGAATACCGAGCTTTATATGAGTACCACATATCACCCCCAAACCGACAGTCAATCAGAAAGGACTATTCAAACTCTATAAGATATGCTGAGTTCGTGTTCCCTTGACTTCCATGGTATGTGGGATCAATACATGCCTTTGGTGGAATTTTCATACAATAATATTTTTCTTAATATTATTCAAATGTCTCCATATGAAGCATTATATGGAAAGAGATGTCAAACTCCAACTTGTTGGGATGAAGTTGGTGAGGGGAAGCTTATAGGACCAGAACATATTGAAGAGAACACGACAAAGGTGTAGAAAATACAAGCCCATATTATAGCATCCCAAAGTAGGCAGAAGAGTTTGAATTCAAAGTGGGGGATCATGTATTTCTGAAAGTATCTCCATGGAAGGGTGTCTTAAGGTTTGGTAAGAAAGGGAAATTGAGCCCCAGGTACATCAGACCATTTGAAATTTTGGGAAGAATCAGAGCTCTAGTATACCACTTAGTGATGCCTTTAAATCTCTCTAGAGTTCATGATTTTTCCACGTATCATTATTATAGAAGTACATGCCAGACCCAACGGATGTACTCACATATGAATAAATAGAACTTGAACCTTATTTGTCATACTGTGAAAATCCTATTAGGATTCTTGACATAAGAAAGCAGGTATTGAGAAATCAAACAACTTTTCTAATAAAGGATCTTTGGAGAAACCAGAATATGGAGGAAGAAACATAGGAACCAAGGTATTTCATGAAGAGGAACCACCCACATCTTTTTGGTGGACATTATAAATAAAATTTCGAGGTTGAAATTTCTGAAGGATTGAATAATATAACACCCCAAACATTTTATGGTATGCTTCTATTAAGTACATTTTATTCATAGATTATATTTCATGAAGCACTATCTCTTTTTTGAATCAATACATTTTAGGATAAACATCTAAGATATCCATTAAATATAAATTTTCCACTTCTATGTTTTGAATTTCAAAAAATGGTAATCTAGAGTTGTGACCAGTAAGTCATTTAGAGTCTGATAGAACCAACTAGATTTTTTGATGGATTGTAAAATACCCATATCAATAGTAAAATGAATAGTAATATGACCCTTATAAATAGTAAATAATGATAATATTTTATTTTAATTATGTAATAAGATAATGAGATATTAATTGATTTTTCAATGTGATATAGAACTAAATATACCTTAAAAATTGTTTTTTAATTGACTATGATTTTATTTAAAAATTAAAATAAAAATAATTAGAAAATTGTTTTAAAAAAATGGAGTTCGTTTTGTAATTATACACGTTGAAAAATGGTTAGGGTAAAGTTTTGCGATTTTTCTAAAATATATGAATTTTTCATGAAATGTAAAAATACAGTTTTGAATTTTCGGTAGTTTAATGGCATCATAATGATGTAATAATTAAATATAAAAGTATAGTATAGTTTTTTATAGTATCTTATTACATGATGTGTCCTATGTGGTTAAAACCATGGAGAAATACCAAGGGAAAGACCATGGTTTGGCAAAAACCATTAATGAGGTGTCCCTTTGAAATTATTAATAAATTACAATTCTTTTTCTATAAATACCCACTCATCCATTCATTTTAATTCATTAAAAATCCATAATCCTCGATGATCTGGTGTTTTTACCTCCATATGAGTCCTCCAAAAGTGTCCCTAATCCCCCATGGTCCCATCCTTCAAGATCTAGGAGTTATTCAACAAGGTAAGGGAATCATTCATTCTCTTATTTAAGTCAACATTTCATTTATGTCAGCTATTTGAAATTACATTATCATATGTTGGGGTTTGATTTTATTTATTCATCATACTATCCTTTTGATTTCAATATGATGAGATACCCTTTTGTTATCATCATTTGATTTTATGAAATTTTAAGCGATGTTGTTAGGTTGTTGAATCTTCATCTCAACATTTCTTTTATTTTCAAGATCATCACTTTTCATTTTCTCATATCACCTCCACTATCAAAATGACCATGATAATATCTATTATAATATATATACTGGAATTATATCATGTGAATGGAATAACAATCATAAATATTCTTACTCCCCCAATTTTATTTTTATAAGCGAAATCAATTCCCATGAGGTTCCAATTTATAACCTTTGTGGATGACGGAGTTTTGTTCTTCACATTCTCCTTCATTACTAGTAATGAAACCAGTTTAATAGTTGAACCAAAAAAAATATTTGTATTTAATATCATTAATGTTTTTTAATCTTTACACACTCATAACATGGAATAATAATACAAAACGAGTTCATTGTATACAAAACTGCCAAGCTAAATCCAAGCATTTATCAAAAACTTTTAACTAATGATTCATCCAAAAGTATATAACCCATAATCATTATAAGATCGTTTATATCTATATAATGTCACTAAAAATATATATTAACAACTTTTAATATTTATCCACATTTCAAATGAACTTCCATTCATGAAATCAAGTAAATGATTCATGAAAACCAAGGAAGAAAATGCTTCCAAAATAATAAAATTGTTCCTCATAAACCCATTAAAATGGACATGAATGAACCTAATAAGGTTTTACTAAATCAATTTCATGTATATAAGGTTCTGAACTTATTAATTAATGAATATAAATTTGTTTATTCTGGTCATTAAAACAAACTAAGAACACACTCGAGCAAAAGGTAAGGGGTTTCTCATCTCACTTTCATTTCTTTGATATTTTCATTGTTCGCCACTTATTTAATATATGGGTTATAAGTGTACTTCCATTTGATATAAAATAAAAATATTATAATTATATTAATTTTATTCAATGATTAATTTGATGTTCATTAGGTTCTGGTCATATGATTCGACTGATTACACTATGGTAGTAGACTTTGTCTCAACTTCTATTAGGTTGTGACTAACTGTGTACATTGCACCTAATAATCTTTATGTGGTGTACCTGATACCCATCTGAGATCAATTTTCATTTGAAATTATAATTTTATTAAATATCCATAATCTCATATCATGGATAAGTTTTTTATCTAAAGCATATTCCATTTTACATACGGTGATTATTTTGAATGTTATTTTAGTTAAGGAAACATTGATGAATCTATATACTCTACTCTATATGGATATTGAAAAGGAATATTTATATTAAATTGAATCAATGTATAAAGAATTACTTGGAGATGCATTGGAGGGTGGGACCTTCTATATCCCCTCGATGCATTAGTAGGTATCCTGAGACAAATCAGTCTGGAAACAAACCCATTGAGTTTGTTTCCAAAAATCAGATGGGGTTCTACCCATAAAACTAAACCGTTTTTACGGTATTATTGTTTCATGTGGCAGATACATGATTTCCAATTAATAAGAATTCCCTTTATTCATTATCAGTTATTATTATTATCAATGAGGTTTTCTCTATTAAAAAATCTATGGATGCAGTTTCATTCTCAAATTATTAATGTAATTGGTTATTCATTTATTCACTATGTCACATTGATTATGTCAGATTGATTTTGATTCACTTATTCTTGTAGTCATGCTTCAGCAATTTTTAACCATTACTGATCACTTGATCCCACCCCTTTCTTTGTCTAACTTCAAGAGGTTATGAAGAGGAGATCATTTTTTGTGTTCCTATGGGTACAGTTTTTATTTTTTATTTTGTAACTTTCTCCAATGTAATGTGAGTAAATTGTTTGTATCTAGTTTCTTCAAGACTACTAAATTGATCATTCCTTTAGTATTTCCATTCCTTCTAAGCATTCCAATATCAAAAATACTACACCAGCTCCAGCCTAGATTGGTCAGGGTGTTACAATAGTTGTATAAATTAAATCAAAGATTTTAAAAACAACATTCAATTTACAAGGACGTCACATCATCTAGGGGTAATTTTTAAACCCTTGTCTCCCTCGGTTTTTTGTTGCAATCCCAATATCCTTGCTTTATGCGATGGTTTTCATGGAAACCAATACTAAATCCTTGGTCTGTTGATATAATATTACCCTCCTTACACTCCCTATCATATAAAAAATGTGGTGTTTATAATATTTCTCATATTAACAATCTTAAACTCAACACCCATGATGGTATTCATTACCCTTCATTTATTATAACATGATGATAATAACATAATCATTATAAGATTACTAATTTTTAAGGTAAAAATTCCATTGTAAAATATACGTCAATAATATAATTATTTAATACAAATAGATAAATATAAAACTCATAGAGGTATACCTTGGTATGTTTTTGTTCTAATATTTATCCATTAAAAGGATGAATTGACTAAGATAGTTGACATGATCACCATATTAAACATAATGAACTATAAATAGAACACATGGATAAAATTTATTTCACTCTATTTATATCGAAACTCATACTCTACAATAAGTTTATATTTTCAATTATTTCCCAAATATAACAAAATTAATTGTTCTATAAATACATTCTCTTGGGTATTTCCAGCAACATTTATAACAAGATAAAAATCAATCCTTCTCTAAATTCGGATCTTCGTAACAACATCACTTGGCAGACTATATCATTATCATTTATACAGAGTAATAATATTTGTTAATTTTTATTTTTTTCATTCATATATCAATATAATTGATTAGGAATAGAAATTATATCAGTTCCTTTATCCATTATCTCATTAGTTTTTTCATAATAAGAAAATTTTTCATTTATTTCCGATGATAAAAAAATTCCATCATGGTCCATTCATTGACATAATTAAAAATCATAGTTTGATTAACAATAATCATAGTGGATAACTAGGTAATAATTTAAATTGTGTTTAAAACATATCACATTCCTTTTAATATAATATTAAATATGTTTAAAAATGGTCATTCATTTTCATCATCTCATTAGATAATCTATGGTTGTACCTAATGATAATGTTAATTAACATAAAAATGAACCCTCAGAGTATCAATCCAAGTGTGTAGCAAGTCTTTTTATCATGAACCAATTGAGGGTAAATTCAAACACTAATGATTCCTTTCTATTGTTTTAATTATGTACAACTATTCTTGAAACATGTGAAAATGTAGTATCAATATTGAGATGTAATGCTTGAAAAGACTGCATAATTTCTTCATTAATTAATCTATAGAATGTGGATATATAATTATCCTAATAGAATACCATATGGATACATTATCTAATATAATAATTCAAAAATTGTGCTCCCCTTGTTTCTACTAAACATCCTATGATATGAACTATAAATTACCTTAACCTTGTATCATAGAGTTGGGAGATAAATTATTATGTTATCGTAATATATATGAAATTTCATCATGATAGAGTTACAAGTGTAGTATTATTGGTAATATAGGTAAAAATATCAATATTAAATTTCATTTCAATTCATAAATTACAACAGTATAAAGGAAAATAATATTCATTCTTGAACTCATTCAATGATTCATTCATCACATCATAGGCAAGTGTAACAAACTATGGCTGATCTTAAATACTAAGTATGGTTTATTTATGGTGGAATCTATCATTAATCAATATGTAATATTCAATATATCTATGTAAATAAATACGCACATATTCAATTTAATTAATAACATGAAAATCATGATTAGAGAAGGCATAATAAATATGGTATCATAAATAAATGAACACACATTCAATTATGTCAATTCATTGATAATAAATTGAGTCCATGGATAATAAAAATGAAATAGTTTCATGGATAATAAAACATTAATGAAAAATTAAATAAATGCATAATATAGTATTCCATGATCTTATTGATCGTGACATATATTCCATGAATACCTTTCACCAAAACACTTTAATCAATGGGTAGGTACACAAAAAAATACATTAAATTCAAGACTAATTATCCACTTCTTGATAAAAGTAGATGAATTGAGGGGAAATATTATTTCATGCCACACCAATCACAACATGTCCAAATCATTCCTCATAATATGATAGAACCATTTAATTCATGAATAATATGCCCTATTCACCAATATTCATATTCAGTATATAATATAGATTTATCTAAATTACCCTATAAGATCAAATTAATTTCAAAGTAAAACACAACTTGTATAAGTGATATACTATTTAATCAATAATTATATAAATAATTAAAACTATGTATATTTAAGGGAAATGTGATTTCCAATTATCATAATAAAAATAATTTTTTCTCGTGAAAGTAAACAACCAAAAAATTAATTGATAAATTGAATATCAATAATATCATTGGTCAAACTAATAACAAACCATTCAGATAATTAATAAATATTTGATAATTACAATATAATCCCGTTATATTAAATTAAAAATAAATGTTTTTTGATGCGGTAGAATATAAATACCATTATAAGGTTAATAAAAAATTTATTGAAAAAAATATCTTATTCAGCTACTAAAATAATTTTTTAAAAATTTATTGAATATCCTGAATGATTTTCCTATGAATATAAACTTTTATACATGTATTTTAAAATTAAATGTAATGATTATTTATTATGGTGCGGAATTATCTACAAGATGAGTATGTTAAAAGAAATATTACTTTTATATTTTTGTACGAAAAGATGAAAAATACCCAACATTGAAAATGATTAGAAGATACATTTTAAACATTTTTTAAAAGTATAAACTGGCCCAAAATATAATTAATAAATAATTTGACAAGAATAAAAATATTACTAATTTTTTTTAAATATGGATTTAGAAGGAAATTTATTTTCATCATAATATAGAAAGAAATTCATTTCTTATATAAAACAATTTCAATTTTCTTCAATTAAAAAAAATAAAAAAATGGAATGATTACATTTAAATTTTTATTAATAAAGTGAGGTGAAAAAAATATATTGGGTTCAATATTGAAATATCAATGTATTTTTTAGGGGATTTTCAAACATAAACAATACCGAATAATAATGAGACTATGATATAAAAGCATAAAACAATGGTAGAATTTGAATAATCACCCCCATGAAGGATATAAATTCAAATGAAAATATTCAATACCATAAGGATAAATAAATTTATGATATAGAATATCAAGGTTCAGTATATACACCACCCAAATTAAATAACTGGTGAATTTGGAAAATTTCTCAAAATAGTAAAAGTGAGATGAGAAACCCTTACAATGATCATAATATTGAAGTGATAATTAATCATTGATTTTAATATGAATTTAAAATATAAATCTTTAGAAAATATTTTAAATAAAATATATCTCAATTAGCTTTTATTAAAAACATAGTCTTATAATATCGAAGACAATAAAGATTTAATATAACCTAATAAAAAAATGGAGTAAGGAAATTATTTACAGTATGGTGAATTTAAAGCCACATCCACTTGGGTAAAATAATTTATTTTTAATATTAATATACCAATAATTATCAATGATTAATGATATTACCTGTATTAGGGGTAGTATATAAACCATTAAAATAATTTTTGAGTATTATATTAAAATATACATTGTTGAAGGAAAATTAAGATGAAATCCAATACATCATGATTAAGTTTTTTTAAAGTGGTTTAAAATATTTTACAATTGTTCTAATAATGTAATTAATTCATATCAGTATAATATTTATATCTTCAATATCTAATGTGATATTATTTTAATATATTATCAGTTTCTTCTTAGTAATATTTTATTATTTCCCTTATTTTGGGATTTAGTAGCTTCATTTTTTCATTCATATTTTTTCATAACATTATAAATTAATGTGAATGGGTTAAGGATCTCAAATAAACATAATTATTTTAATGTTATGAATATAATATATATTGATTTGATACATTTTTATAACCATTCTTGAATGTTGTACAAAGTATGTTGGTCACATCACTTCATGGAGACTGTAGGAAATACGTACGCATTAACGATATTGTCATTCCATTAATGGTTGAACCAGTGAGTAATTTGATGATATATTAATTTTAAATAATTATATTTATTTCTTATGTATCTTATATAACAATTACATCCATCATTATTAATTTTACAGTGATTTTTTTATGGGAAAAAATTATATCGATTCATGAGATGGTATTCTTCCATTAAAAAGTGTTGTGGATTTGATTCGAATTAGATGGATAGGTAATTGGATAATTATTATGTCATCTGAATAATAATATGTAAGTATATTTGAGATATTAATGTTATAATATTGTAAATTTTAATACATTATTGTTTTTGCTAAAATTATACTGAAATAGAAAGACCACAATTAATATGATAACATTGATAGGTATAATATATTGTTGTATCTACTCATAATAACCTTAGGGACTATATTTTTAGAAGATTAGTTGGACTAGAATAAGGATATGGAATTTGGGGAGTGATTTTAGTTTTTTTGGAATAAAATTTTGATTTTTTAAATGTTAATAAAAGGGTGGAAGGAGTTCCTTTTATAATTGAGGACTAGTGATATTTTGTAGATACCCAAATCTATTCAATAATGAGAACAAACTCTCAACCCATTTTCCTAAAAAATTGGCAAATAATTAACTGGTTTAAAGTTATGACCGGCTGAATCTCGAAAATTATTATGATCGACCAAATCTAGAAATATAAATATTTTTTTTAATGTTTTAATAATTATCCCCTAATTTTACATAAATTTACCATTTTATTAATCACTATGGTGATAACTATTTTAACATAGGTAGCTTATCTTTTTACATTTATATTAAATGAACCATACTGTTAAATTTGGACCTAGCTAATATAAATTTAATATCTAATTTAATAAATAAAAATAATTTTGGTAATTAAATTAATTTTATTTCCATCAAATGTAACAAGTAAATCCTAATATAGACTGTATTCAAAACAAAAAAAATCCACATTAATAATGATGAGAAATATTATGGTCGATTTATTCATTTAAATTAATAATTATGATTCCATATATGGAATACATTTTATGAAAAAAAATCATTGATGGTTTTGAATTTAATATAAAAACATACCTACTAATTATGTCAAATGACTATTATTCTAGAAATAAAATTTGCAAACATAATATGACATTACATTAACTTTATAACTAGTGATCACAGTTATAAAGATCCAAATTCATATATATGGATATAAAGTAAATAATTTTCTTATAAATATTTCTTTATTCGTTGTTATTTTAATTATAAACATAGAGTAATGATATGCATATACATACCATTTTTAGGAATATGTTTCTTAAAGCCTAAAAATAAATATATACAAAAAATAGGTAAAAGTTGATAAAATATAGTGATTTTTTATAAACAAATATCAAAAAATAATGTTTTTTTTACTTTGATATCAAATTAAAATCTTAATTGGACAACTAAATTAAATATTTTATTAAAAATAATTGGTTTTTTTAAAACATTATGTATTTTTCACTATTCAGTTAAAAACACTTTTTTTATAATAAATCATAAAATATCACCATAAAAAAATTTAAAATTCTAATTTCAATAATACTATTCTATTAATAAAATATTTGTACATGTGGTATAATATATTTACAATTCCCAAACATAAAATTGAAAATAAACCATTTTTAAAAATATTGTATTCTAATGTATAAAACAAGTGTAATAAATATTTGACTGATTATTTACTAATAACATATCAATTTTTTGGGATTAGTACGTATATATGTGAATATATTTCCTGATTACGTTAAATATATTAATACCATCAAATTTAATGGCTGCCTTAAAATTGGAAAAAATAAATAATATATTTTGGGTTATTTATGCTCATTGTTGCATGTCGTATAAAATATTAAATAAAATAATTTCCAATAAAGTCTCGGGGTGTTACCATGAATGATCAAAATAATTGGTCCATAAAATGAATTTTGTGTAAATATTTATTTATATATAATCTAGAAAACAATAAAAAAATAATTAATCATCATAGATGATCTAGATAATAAATAAATATTATATCATTTGATCATATCCCTAGTAATATCAATGGAATTTTTCATTGTAATAAATCCCTTAAAATATGAATAGAATATTTTTTTAGGAAAGATAACCTTTTAAATTCTAAATAACTTGTGGAAATATAAAAACATTTCATATTCTAATAAGAACATTTTCAATCAAAATAAACATGTAATCATATTACGTAATCTTTAAAGAAGTGGTTCATCATGATGGAAGAAATTTATGTCTGTGCCTTGTATCTTAAAAAATGATTTCATCAAAACCACTGTTAAAAAGAACAACATTCAGAAATGAGCAAGAAGAAACACATTAATAAATTTTATATAAATTTATACGGTGGTAAAAAATACTTTAAACAATCACATTTTAATATTAAAACAACATGGGAAACATTTTAGAGACAATATAGACGTGTAATAAAATTAATTATAATGATATATTAAAAATAAGATTTTAAAAAGTCCATTACTTATATATTACATGGTGATTCATAATTAAAAATGATATAAAATTGGAAATAAACATGTAAACCAAAAATAATACACAAAAAGAAGAAAATATATTTTTTATGATTAATGGATTATATAATATTCCAAATGTACATTTCAATATAAACAATTTATAAATTAAAATAGTTCATATAATAAATAACTTATTTTTTTGTTATCATTTGAATCAAAAACACTATAAATGAAATTACATCAAGTAAAACATTAAATTAAATAATTTAAAGGAATTAATGAAGTGACTAATAAATTGGATATTATATAAAACATATCAATGATTAAGGTTGATAATATTACATAAGTATCAGAAAAACATTTCAACATTTTTTATTTTTTAAATAACATATTGTATTTTTATACTAGTTAAATTATTAGGGAAGCATTGTTACGTTTGAATCTAATATAATAATTAAATCAATTTGTATTTTAAAAAAATTATAAATATTTAAAAATTAATTATTATTTCCAAAAATTAGAAAAAAAATTATCTTATGATTATCTTTATGATAAAATTTAACGATTTAAATCCAAAAGAGTGATATTTTTGAATTATTTTTAATTATAATAATGTAGATTCATTACCCTTTTTAAATGAAACCAAAATGGAATATATTATATTTATATATATATGTGGTCCAATATATTCCATCCAATGAAATACAAGATAGTGTTGGGATGAATTGGAGAACTTATCTATGGTTTATAAACCTATTTTTTCATTTTAACCATGTATAGGAGGAAATTATTTTCAACTGTTAATTTTTATAATTAAAAAAATTACATTTTTACTTAATTTTAAACTCATGATTAAAAATACGGCAAATATTTTTGGAGATTCAATCTTTATAAGTGAAATAAATCAATTTCAATTTTTATTCATTAAGCGCATTGAAAACCATTTTCCAAATAATTTGTCTTATTTATAGAAATTATCTTATATCGAATTCATGGGTATTATGGATTAAAATTGAAATAATTTTATTATTATAAATAATATACAATAATTTACAATTTAATACCAAATAGAAATATAATGGGTCCTTTAAATTACTTGATCAAATTAAATTATTTGAAATTATTTAGAAAATCAATATATTTCACTACTCACTAAAAACAATCATTTCATAAACATAAAAGAATCCTCTATATGTTAATGTTTATATTATGACATTAATAATAATTAATTTTCATAAAATTATATTTCAGTATGTGCTATATACAAATTATAATATTCACACACTTATATTATATAAACCATTTCAAAAGAAATTATATTTTTGAATAATAAATAACTTTTCTAATAAATTACTAGTTATATATTCTACACTAACTGATACACAAATATTGAGTAAAATTTCTCTATATATATTTCATTATTTGTGTCATGACCCATCCCCTAGGGCTGGTATCGTGACTACCCCAAGCACGCCTTCCATAAGCCAGGGGCTGGCGACTAGCACCAAAGTCGTAAATCCCTAAACTAGAAAGCCATTTCCTTTATAACAATAAACAAAAAAATCGGAGTACACAACCGGAACCAAAACAATAATTAAAACTGTATACTAAAGAGGTATAGGAAAGTAAAAGGGGTCGGAAATACAAGCCCAATAGGAGAGTACAAGTACAACTAAAAGCATGTACAACTGAAGAAAAGTAAGATAGCTATTGGGGCATCCTCTGGGGTTCGTACCTAAATGGTAGGTACAGATGGCCTCCTCAGCACTCCATGTCCATCTGTCTCCTCCGTGTACCGTCACGCCGAGTAGTCCACCTCCGGGTAACATCTAGTCCTGCTACCCTCTGCCTCAGTCAGTGATGTCCGTCATCTGCAACCAACACAATGAAGTGCGGGCATAGCTCGTTCAAGGGTGAGTATAACGATACTCAGGAGGGACCCTGAGACCCTCAAGATCTCACAAAATCCAACAAGGATAAACCACAAAGTATGAAATTAACGGATAACCATTACATAGATATATGCCCATACATATAACTAATTTTTCTAGTAACCCATCTCAATCATGAGGAAAACACAAAAGTCATTGACTTGGCTCAAACCAGGTTTTTCATTATCGAAACCACGGCTGTTGGAGAACTCCTCCTCTATTGAGTACAGTGGGCCTGTCGTGACACAAAGGTGCATCTCACTAACCTTGGATTGCTGAGGTACTCCTCCTATCGAGTACTGCGGGTCTGCTGCCAACTACCAAGCGCTCCACCATTGTGGGTCAGCCACCAACTACCAGGTGATCTCCCTAATAGCCTCTAGATGTACTCCTCCTATTGAGTACTGCGGGACTGCCGCCAGCTACCAGGTGCTCCACCACTGTGTGTCTGCCGCCATCTACCAGGCGCTCCCCACTGGGCTAGTTGAATAACTCCGAGTCGAAACTGTGAAGCAGTCGTCAGGTCTGCCAGCTACTAGGTCTCTACACTCTGTCTGCTCATCACAGGAAGGATGCACTCCATGTTCTACTGGGAAATACTCCAACATTAGCAAAGTTATAGGAATAAATTTATCAAAGTACTGCCACATCTTAGGGGTCTCAACGAAACAGATGGCGCGTCAATCGGACGCCCGGTCCTTAAGTTATTATCCTTTTAGTCTCGGGGGCCCAGTTGGATTCGTGTACGATCCAACCTGACTGTAACTCAAATATACCCAGAACCCTTGTGGGATATACTCAAAGGGATGGTTACACTCCATGAATACCAGCGCCGCTGATGGTTCGTGAAACGGTCATCGAGTGCCAAAGTTATGCCCAATGGAAGTAAAGGGTCGGTAATGGACCCGGGTCTGGTTTGACCAGGTCAGACCGACTCGGCACAACCCTATCTAGGCTGACCCGGTCTAGGTAGACCAGGTCAGACTCGCAGGGTCTGACCTGGCCTGTTGTGAAGGTCATCCTGCTATGTTTTGACACGGTCCGTTGGGCCCGGCCCAGCGGACCACAAGGGCGGTTCGCCCTGTGCTTGGGTCCCTTTCGACTAGGAGCGTTGTGAGGGCATGGTCTAAAATGGCTAAGCCCGGAGGGCGTGGCTTGTCCAGTTCGGCTACGGTACCGCGAGGGGGCAGGGATACCAGCGCGACCAGGTGGCCACGACAGAGCCTGGACATCGCGGGGGCGCCGGGTGTAACAGCACAAGATTTTATGAAAAATATTCCTTTTAATTTCACTAATGTCTTGTGCTGTACGCTACACCAAAAGGAGCATGCACAACATGCATCCTTGACTTGCCTTGCATTACACGCAATCGCGACCTTCCTCGATAGCGTGTGTAGTACGCAATAATGAGTTTCACTAAACAACAATACGCTATTAAAATATTATTAAAACTTGCCGTTATGAATAGTAATAACCACTTTTTGAAATTTTGTAAATTTTATTTTTCAAAATAGAATTCATTTTTGGATTCGTAATATTGAAATTAGCTTAGGGTAAAATTTTGGTACTTTTTGGATAACTCTCATTTTCTGATGAATAGTGAAAATTATAAAATTTTAATTAAAAACAACTTTTTTAATCGAAATAATTAATAGTGATAAATTATTAATTTGAGTGGTTTTAAAGTATATTTAGAATATATTTTTACAATTTAATACAATGTTGGTCATTGGATGTAATTTCACATTTAAACCAGACATAAACAAGTGTCAATCTTTTGATGGATATTATTTCTTAAAAACACGCTATTTGTTTTAACAGCGGGATTTAATTATAAAATTAATTAATGAAACTTCTATGATATGAATTTGGTAAAATAGACTTCATTTTTGAATTCGGAATATGAAATATAGCTTAGGATGAAATTTTGGCATTGTTCTGAAAAACATCAATTTTTGATGAATAATGAAACTACTGAGTGGTAGTTAAAAAACTGAATTTTTCATAAAACTTAATTTTACCGCTTCTGTGAATGGAATTTCAAAAATCCGAGAGACACGGTTGATATCAGTAAGTAAAATGTGGTTTAATGAGATGAAAATAATTTTTGGTGAATAGTAACTTTTTACTTTTATTTACCACGGTTAAAAGTAAATAGGGGAATTAAGGGTAAAAATGATATTAATATTACCCTAACACATGTCCTAATCCTATTGTACAAGTATATCTCGACCAAAAACAACCTTAAGTGTAAAATATTATCATTTAGGCCCACTTGGATTAGATTAGGACATTTATTATTATTTAATTTAAAGAAGAGTTAAAAGAGTTAAAATCAATGTTTATTTACTAAAACATTTTTAATATAGGGTTATACATAATATAATTTCGACTATAAATATTCATTAGAAAGATAAAACGATTTCCTACATAATTTAATTTTATTTTTAATTTTTATACTTTAAATAATTTAATTTATTTATGACGCAACGATGATGCAGTAATTACCTTTTTAAGAAAATATTAACATAATTGATGTTATAAATGCCCAAATAAATATAATTTGAGACTTTTTATGACTTAAACTAATTTTCTAGGTTAATATGACATTTTATTGTTGATTTAAGTAAATTGGTTCGAACTTATCATTCTGTTAGAAATTTCATAAAAATCATGTACCAAATAGTGTCAAAATTGACATAAATTAGTTTTTAAAAAAAATCTTATATTATGAATTGTTATTTAATTCCTTAAAATCTAATAATCGGAAAAATGACTTAGATAAGGATATATATATTAATAATAAACAACTTGGGGTTAGTTTGTCTTGATATAGTAAATTTATTAACCATATAGTGTAAGAAAACAAAAAGACACGGTAAAAGTTAAAATATTTAACTTAGAGTTAAATCTAATTGATAAGGTTAAAATAATAACCTAAACTTGCCTAAATCCTATTGTATAAGAGGATTGCGACCCATACCCACTTTATCGTCTAAATAAGACCATTTGGAACCATTATAAACCGAATTTGACCTTGATATAAAAAATATTTTGAGATTTTCCTAAGATGCCCCTCTCCTCCCTTATAAAAGGGCACCTCCTCCCTCTCTTCCTCACACAATTTTGAGCATTCAAGCTCGGCCAACCCCTACCAAAATCTCTTCTCCACTTCCCTATTATCATCCAAGAGGTCCTGGTCTTTTTCAAAGACCATCCTTAGTTCTTTAAGTGGAGGTTAAGTGAAGGCGCGCCAAAAAGTGGTAATATCCATTACCGATCTTATTCAATTTATTTCTTCTTCAACTTCTTCTTCTTTAGTTGTTTCATGATAAAGTAATAACATCAGTATTTATTATATACTGATGTCATTATAAATATGAAACAACTCTAATTAACCTTCTATCCATCCTACGGAAAAAGGAAATCACCGCGCGTGCGTACGTACGGAATACCGTCTCCACGCCGTGGTGTAATCTATTTTCCGCCACCACCTTAATTGGATGGGTATAATGGTGTAATGAGTAACTATATATGATTATTATAAATTGATATTGATACAGAAATAGTATACATACACGTCAACACAATTCCACGACCATGGGAATGATATCATCGCTCGTGCGTACGTACGGACTACCGTCTCCACGACGCGATGAGATTCATTCTCAATGATTAACCATTCATGAATGATTATAAAATATATATAATAAGTACTAATGAAATATATGACATAATAATGATACTGGATTTATGTATATTTATATGTATTTCATCTACTTAATTCCATTCAATTCAATAAGGAAACGAAAACAGCGTTCATGCGTACGTACGGACTACCGTCACCATGAATGGTGTATTTATTTCCATTTATTGATTTATTATATATATGTATATTCTGAATATATATATATAAATCATGTTTTTTATTCTGTAATTAAGTAATCATGATCTACGTAATCATATGAATAATTACAAGTCAAAACACGAATGACAAATGAAACAATTTTACCCAAAACGCTCTTTAACATTGAATTTACAAAAGAACGGGCAATATAAAGTCATAAGTAAACCATATATGATATCATAACAATTAATATGATTCTGTAATAAGTCAATGACATTATTTAAATCATTATACAGGAGGTTCGGACACTTACGAAGCAAATCGGACCTAAGGTAAGGGAAATATCACAATCTCATTTCTATCCGAGATTGTTTATACTTTGTAATTTACTGGGGTGTATTTTATCATCCACATCCATGTTTCCTCAATATGTAATATTATTTTCATCCACATACAATTTTTTAAATACAATTTTACCCTTCGGTGAGTTTTTAGTAAAAGATATGAAAGGAATCTTTTGTCGTTTTTCGTACGAGGTATTTTTTGACTTTTCCGACAAAAGTACGAGAAGAATGTTTTTTAACTTATACGTCATGAATGGATTTTTAAAAACATTATTTCCAAGAAGCTTCCTTTACAAGTTTTCAAGTTTATTTTTAATCAAATTCTTTTAGTTTGTAATTGTATGACATGTTAAGAAAGTAAAAGTGTTTTTGACGAAGAAAGGATATTTTCCTCAAGAATGGAGTTCAAGTGTTTTATCAAAATTATTTTCCATCTAAGATAATAAAGGGTTCTATTTTTATCCCTATTATTACATTGATATGATTATGTTGTGATGGAATTATTTTTAGGAATTCCTTTATCTTATGTGAATTGTTTTATGATGTCATGATGTTTAAGAATCCCATTTTTATTACATGGGTTATGTAATGATGTATGATTTATGATTTTGTGGCACACATAAGAATGGTCTAATTATGAGATGGGTGGGACCTATATCTCCCTCCAATTAATTGGGTAAAGATTTCATATCTTATGAGATAGACATGGCTGGAATGCTAGGTTATACCGATTCAGTGAAATAGGACTGAAACGAGGGTGAATCGATTCAGAAAGGGACTTTGTCCACTAAGATATTCTTGGCAATGAGTCATGACTAACAAGAAATGATTCTCTATGATTATGTGTGTATGCCACAAAGTTCCATGTTTTATGTTATGATTATTGGGATTTCATTTCACTACTATGATTTATCCCATGTCATGAAATTATGCTCTCTTTTGCAGGTTAAGATTTCCAAAATGTTATGTTCTTATGAATATGATGTGATTGATATTTCTTTTGTTCACCCTTACTGAGCATTTGAGCTCACCCTATTATGTTTACTTTTCCCCAGGATATAAAGAATGGTTTTAGGTATTAAAAAAATGGAGATCATTATGGGAGATGTTGAAGATCTTTCACCGGGATTAGAAGATTATACTCCGAGTTTCCAAAGACACTAAACTATTACGATCCTTGTGTGTGTATTTTTGTTATGTACTAAGTATTCCGCAAAAGTAATGTAATGTTCATGTACGTCAGGCTTCGGGTCTCTACAGTTGGTATCAGAGAAAAGGTTTAGTCAACCATTGGAAACTAGGATGTGAGAACGTTAGTGAGATCCCTAGAGATATTTCTAAGGTATGTCTAGGGATGTCCCTAAGGATAAGTATACGTATAGGATATAGTCCTAGAACTATAGTAATGATATTACATTAAACCAAAGATGTTAGATACTGAAGTTAATCCCCCTTTATTATGACTTTTGTCTCTCACACTATTCTTTTTGGGTTTTAGAAAATGGCTGGAAACAAGATGGTTCACGATAATGGAGGATATGATGGACAATGGAATGATGAGAAACCCAATGAAATGGGATTTGGAAGTCCAAACATCATTATTATGCCGAATCAGCAATCTCATAATATGATCAATAAAGTAAAATTTGGTATGTTTCCGGACTCGGCTAATAAGAGAAAGATGGAGTTTCATGATGATCATAGGGGAACGAAAGTTCAATTTCCCCTATGTAAATCATGTGGGAAGAGGCATCAAGGAGAATGTTTTAAGGGAACTGGAAGATGCTTTGGGTGTGGAAAAGAATGACACAAAGCAAGTAAGTGCAAAGGAAAAGGTTCAGTGAATACCATGGATGAGGATAATGGTATTGCTACGACATCAAAAATGGTTAAGTGTTTTAAATGTGGAATGTATGGGCATTATGCAAACCAATGTCCTAAGGGAAAGTCTCATGAAGAGAATCAGTATGGTCGTATGGGTAGTATTTATGTTGATGATGATGAAGAGACTACAAATGATATGTGAGATGAATGAATTGTTGAATCTCGGTCAATGGTTTAAGAATGTAGTGGAATGATGACATGTTTATCATGTGTAATGTTGTATAAGTAATCTCATGGTACTATGGAATAAAGAGACATCTAAGGATTGTTACACTGTTTTCTTTCCTTGAGTTTTGAATGTGTATGATTAATGGTACCAGTATCCATGAAAGGTTATTCAGATATTTTTGGAATTTATATGATATGCGCATAATGAAGGGATAAGATGATAATGAGATGTTTGATTGTATTCATGAGCTCATGATTGATATAAGGACTATGTGATATAATGGTTTGAGTATAAATAATTTTGAGGATTTTGTTTTATGAAAAGTGTTAACTTTTAACTACATTCAAGTTTTCACTATAGTTCAATGGGTATTCAATAGAATACATGATTAAGGCCTTTGAATGTTTGGAATGTGACCAACAAGACATATCTTATGATATATGGGGATCAACGATGGTATTAAATCTCTAGTAATAATTTTCACTATATTATGAGAGTGGACTGCAGTATTTTGGATAAGCCTAAAGATTGGAATGGATTATGTTGGACATAAGTTAGTATTGTTTAAGGATAGAACTTTTGATATTATTTATGTGATGTTATATTAATGTAGTTTTAGAAAAAGGACAACCTGCAGGATGGGCGACAGCCCATCGCGTCGGACAAGGCCGTGGGAATCGAACCCACAACCGAAGTGCGACTGGCCTTTATCGCCTACCACTGGCCTACAAGAAGTACCTATTTTGTAGAAACTAGTTTTATTTTATTAAGCAGTACGATATATGAAGTATTAGTCTATTTTAGGAACCATATATGATTAATCTCACTATAGATGAACTTATGTATTTTTTGATAACTTTTCTAACCTTTTGTTTGAGACAGATGGAATGACCCATCATTCTATCACATGATCAATTAACACTTCATGAATAACAAATTCAACTTCATTTCATTAAGAGATGAAGTGGAAATTGTTCAAAGTACGAACAACAGTGAGATTGTACCAAAATAAAGTAAGTATTTATTCTAATTCAAATTCCGCAACTTTAGGGAAATGATCTTGAAAACCAAAAAATGTTGTCCTAGTGCCCTTATATCTGGTGAATTAGATGGTACCTTATATCATCACAAATCTATGGATTTTTGATTACTGGATTTTCCATAGCCATGTTCTCTACCACTCTCCATCAGAACATGATGGTTAGATTTCTCTTCCATATCCATATTTTCACCTATGTGGAAACCCAGTGATTAGTTTATTTGGGTAACCGTTACGTTTCATACCTTTGTTTTTAAAGATTGGTGTTGGTATTTCCTTTATACGATGTGGGTTTCTATTAAAAAAACTTTCGAATAGTAAACCATTTATAACCCCGACGAATTTCGAGGGCGAAATTCATTTTAAGGGGGGTAGAATGTAACAGCCCAAGATTTTATGAAAAATATTCTTTTTAATTTAACTGATGTCTTGTGTTGTACGCTACACTAAAAGGATCTTGCAAAACACGCGTCCTTGACTTGCCTTGCATTACATGCAATCGCGACCTTCCTCGATAGCGTGTGTAGTATGCAATAATGAGTTTCACTAAACAACAATACGCTATTAAAATATTATTAAAACTAGCCATTATGAATAGTAATAACCACTTTTTGAAATTTTTTAAATTTTATTTTTCAAAATGGAATTCATTTTTGGATTCGTAATATCGAAATTATCTTAGGGTGAAATTTTGGTACTTTTTGGATAACTTTCATTTTCTGATGAATAGTGAAAATTACTAAATTTTAATTAAAAACAACTTTTTTAATCGAAATAATTAATAGTGATAAATTATTCATTTGAGTGGTTTTAAAGTATATTTATAATATATTTTTACAATTTAATACAATGTTGGTCATTGGATGTAATTTCACATTTAAACCAGACATAAACAAGTGTCAATCTTTTGATATATATTGTTTATTAAAAACACGCTATTTGTTTTAACAGCGGGATTTAATTATAAAATTAATCAATGCAACTTCTATGTTATGAATTTGGTAAAATAGACTTCATTTTTGAATTCGGAATATGAAATATATCTTAGGATGAAATTTTGGCATTGTTCTGAAAAACATCAATTTTTGATGAATAGTGAAACTACTAAGTGGTAGTTAAAAAACTAAATTTTTCATAAAACATAATTTTACCACTTCTGGGAATGGAATTTTAAAAATCCGAGAGACACGGTTGATGTCAGTAAGTAAAATTTGGTTCAATGAGATGAAAATAATTTTTTGTGTATAGTAACTTTTTACTTTTATTTACCACGGTTAAAAGTAAATAGGGTAATTAAGGGTAAAAATGATATTAATATTACCCTAACACATGTCGTAATCCTATTGTACAAGTATATATTGACCAAAAACAACCTTAAGTGTAAAATATTATCATTTAGGCCCACTTGGATTAGATTAGGACATTTATTGTTATTTAATTCAAAGAAGAGTTAAAAGAGTTAAAATCAATGTTTATTTACTAAAACATTTTTAATATAGGGTTATACATAATATAATTTCGACTATAAATATTCATTAGAATGATTAAAAGATTTCATACATTAATTTATTTTATTTGTAATTTTTATACTTTAAATAATTTAATTTATTTATGATGCAACGACGATGCAGTAATTACCTTTTTAAGAAAATATTAACATAATTGATGTTATAAATGCCCAAATAAATATAATTTGAGACTTTTTATGACTTACACCAATTTTCTAGGTTAATATGACATGTTATTGTTGATTTAAGTAACTTTGTTTGAACTTATCATTCTGTTAAAAATTTCATAAAAATCATGTACCAAATAGTGTCAAAATTGACATAAATTAGTTTTTAAAACAAATATTATATTATGAATTGTTATTTAATTCCTAAAAATCTAAGGTTTGACCAATTGACTTATATAAGGATATATATATTAATAATAAACAACATGGGGTTAGTTTGGCTTGATATAGTAAGTTTATTAACCATATAGTTTAAGAAAACAAAAAGACACGGTAAAAGTTAAAATATTTAACTTAGAGTTAAATCTAATTGATAAGGTTAAAATAATAACCTAAACTTGTCTAAATACTATTTGATAAGAGGATTTTGACCCATCCCCACTTTATCTTCAAAATAAGACCATTTGGAACCATTATAAACCAAATTTGACCTTAATATAAAAAACTATTTTGAGATTTTCGTAAGATTCCCCTCTCCTCCCTTATAAAAGGGAACCTTCTCCCTCTCTTCCTAAAACAACTTTGAGCCTTCAAGCTCGGACAACCCCTGAAAAAATCTCTTCTCCACTTCCCTAGTATCATCCAAGAGGTCCTGGTCTTCTTCAAATACTATCCTTACTTCTTTACGTGGTGGTTAAGTGAAGGCGCGCCAAAAAGAGGTAATATCCATTACCGATCTTTTTAAATTTCTTTCTTCTTCAACTTCTTCTTCTTTAGTTGTTTCATAATAAATTAATAACATCAGTATTTATTATATACTGATATGTTATTATAAATATGAAACAACTCTAATTAACCTTCTATCCATCCTACGGAAAAAGGAAATCATCGCGCGTGCGTAGGTACGGAATACCGTCTCCACGCCGTGGTGTAATCTATCCACCACCACCTTAATTGGATGGGTATAATGGTGTAATGAGTAACTATATATGATTATTATAAAGTGATATTGATACTGAAATATTATACATACACTTCAACACAATTCCACGACCATGGGAATGATATCATCGCTCGTGCGTACGTACGGACTACCGTCTCCACGACGCGATGAGATTCATTCTCAATGATTAACCATTCATGAATGATTATAAAGTATATATAATAAGTACTAATGAAATATATGACATAATAATGATACTGGATTTATGTATATTTATATGTATTTCATCTATTTAATTCCATTCAATTCAATAAACAAACGAAAACAGCGTTCATGCTTACGTACGGACTACCGTCTCCATGAACGGTGTATTTCTTTCCATTTAATGATTTATTATATATATGTATATTCTGAATATATATATATATATCATGTTTTATATTCTGTAATTAAGTAATCATGTTCTAAGTAATCATATGAATAATTACAAGTCAAAACCCGGATGACAAATGAAACAATTTTACCCAAAACGCTCTTTAACATGGAATTTACAAAAGAACATGTAATATAAATTCATAAGTGAACCATATATGATATCATAAGAATGAATATGATTCTATAATAAGTCAATGACAATATTTAAATCATTATACAGGAGGTTCGGACACTTACAAAGCAAATCAGACCTAAGGTAAGGGAAATATCACAATCTCATTTCTATCCGAGATTGTTTATACTTTGTAATTTACTGGGGTGTATTTTATCATCCACATCCATGTTTACTCAATATTTAATATTATTTTCATCCACCTAAAAATTTTTAAATCCAATTTTACCCTTCGGTGAGTTTTTAGTAAAAGATATGAAAGGAATCTTTTGTCGTTTTTCGTACGAGGTATTTTTTGACTTTTCCGACAAAAGTACGAGAAGAATGTTTTTTTTAAATTATACGACATGAATGGATTTTTTAAAACATTATTTCCAAGAAGCTTCCTTTACAATTTTTCATGTTTATTTTTAATCAACTTCTTTTAGTTTGTAATTGTATGACATGTTAAGAAAGGAAAAGTGTTTTTGAAGAAGAAAGGATATTTTCCTCAAGAATGGAGTTCAAGTGTTTTATCAAAATTATTTTCCATATAAGATAATAAAGGGTTCTATTTTTATCCCTATTACTACATTGATTTTATTATGTTGTGATGGAATTATTTTTATGAATTCCTTTATCTTATGTGAATTGTTTTATGATGTCATGATGTTTAAGAATCCCGTTTTTATTACATGTGTTATGTAATGATGTATGATTTATGATTTTGTGGCACACATAAGAATGGTATCATTATGAGATGGGTGGGACCTATATCTCCCTCCAATGGATTGGGTAAAGATTTCATATCTCATGAGATAGACATGGCTGGAATGGTAGGTTATACCGGTTCAGTGAAACAGGACTGAAACGAGGGTGACTCGATTCAGAAAGGGACATTGTCCACTAAGATAGTCTTGGCAACGAGTCATGACTAACAAGCAATGATTCTCTATGATTATGTGTGTATGCCACAAAGTTCCATGTTTTATGTTATGATTATTGGGATTTCATTTCACTACTATGATTTATCCCATGTTATGAAATTATGCTCTCTTTTGCAGGTTAAGTTTTCCAAAATGTTATGTTCTTATGAATATGATGTGATTGGTATTTATTTTGTTTACCCTTACTGATCATTTGAGCTGACACTTTTATGTTTACTTTTCCCTAGGATCTAAAGAAAGATTTTAGGTATAAAAAAAAGGAAGATCTTTATGGGAGATGTTGAAGATCTTTCATCGGGATTAGAAGATTATACTCCGAGTTTCCAAAGACACTAAACTATTACGATCCTTGTGTGTGTGTTTTTGTTATGTACTAAGTATTCCGCAAAAGTAATGTAATTTTCATGTATGTCAGGCTTCGGGTCTCTACACCGGGCAGGGCGTAGGGACACCGAGAAGGCCATGGCAGAGACCAGGTAGGCTACGGGTTCTGTCGGGAAGCCGGTTAGGGCGCAGTAGTGCACTCGGGGTGCCGGACAGCACGGGCGGTTGTGTGCACGGGCGCGGGCAGCGCGCGGCGGCGTGGAGTCGACGGAAAGGGCAACGGCTTGACTGGGTAGGCTGCGGGGCAGCACGCAGGGGCGCTGGAAGCACGCGGGGGCATCGGGATGGGCGCCGGCAGGGCCGAGCTGGCCTCGGGGCAGAACGTAGGGGCACGGGCAACCTGCATGGGCACCGGGCAGGGCACTGGTGGGGCCGGGCAGGCCGCGGGGCAGACCACAGGTTCGGCCGGGGCACGCTCTGGGCAGGGTGTAGGTAGAGCCGCAGGTAGGCGGGTCGGGCACCGCTCGGATGACGGTGTTTGGTCAGAAGCACCGATACACCGGGGGGTGGCGCGATTCGTAGAGTCTGCGGGTAGTGCGGCCTTCGTCAGTGCCGCCTTCGTCGTCATCGCCTCATCGCCTTTCCATAGAATTCCACAACAGATAATAATCGACTGAGGATGTCAGGACATGTTAGGTTGGCCCGCTTCATCCGTGTTTCATGCCATAACAACTTGTTCATCACAAAAAAGGAAAGGTGAATGACAATTATTTACAACCATTCAATGATTTCTTTTCAAATGATAATGAGGAATGAAAAAGGAAAAAATCACAAGGTAAACCCCCTACCTTGATTCGCAAGTCATCCTTTTTCGTTTGTTGATGGTGTTGCGGAAAGAAGATGATGGAGTTTTTCTTTCGTCGTGTGACACCCCAAGCTTCCACGGTATGCTTCAGTTTGAATAATACAGTATGTGTGTTGTACGCAACATCGAGTTCTAACACACCCCACAACCAATAAAACTAGACGTTATGAATAGTAATACCCACTTTTTGACATTTTGTACATTTTATCATTCAAAATGGAAATCATTTTTGCATTTGGAATATCTAAATTAGCTTAGGGTGAATTTTTGGTATTTTTCTGAAAACATTCAATTGTTGATGAATAGTGAAAATCACTAAATTTAAATTAAAAGCAACTTTTTTAATCGAAATAAAATATAGTGATAAATTATGAATATGAGTGGTTTTAATGTATATTTAGAATATATTTCTACCATTTAATGCAATTTTAGTCATTGGACGCAATTTCACATTTAAACTGAACATAAACAAGTGTCAATCTTTTCATAATTATTATCTCTTAAAAACACATTTTTTGTTTTAACAACAGGAATTCATTTTAAATTAATTTCTTCCACTTCTGTGTTTTGAATTTAAAACAAAGGATTACATATTTAGAATCTGGAGGTCCAAATTTTTTAAATAGGTAACTTTTTTTATATACATTTTGAATAATAATTTCGGTAAATATTTTATTTACCCTGGTTAAAGGGTAAATCATGTAAATAAGGGTAAATAATAATATTATAATAATAATAATAAATTAACCTAAAACGTGTCATAATCCTATTAGATGATACATGTCCAACCATGGAAATATTTGGGTCGATTTTGGGACCCCATGGATCCACTATTAAGTGATAACGACACTTTATATTAATTAAGATAATGTAAATTCAAAAATGACAAAAACATATACCTTTCAGTAAAACAATTTTTACATTGGGATACATAAGGTATATTTTCGACTATAAATATTCATTAGAAAGATAAAACAATTTACTACATAATGATAGTTTATTTATAATTTTTTTACATTTAATAATTAAATTTATTTATGACACAAAAATGATGCAGTATTTTCCTTATTAATGAAAGAATAAAATAATTAGTATTATAATTGTTAAAATAAATATAATTTGAATGTTTTTATGTCATCCACAAATTTTATTGGTTAATATGACATGTTAGGATTTCTAAAAGGAATATGGTATGAATTAATAAAGACTTTAAGACTTTATGAAAAAATAATTATTAAATTGTCTCAAAATTGACATAAAGGAGTTTTTAAAACAAATATTATATTATTAATTGATATTCTATTCTAAAAATCTAAGGATTAGAAAAAGGAATTATATAGCGATAGGTTTATTATTAGTGGACCACATGGGGGTATATTGGATGTTTATAGTATTTTTATTGACTGCATAATACAAAAATACAAAGAGACGTGGTAAATGTCAAACTATTTAACTAAGAGTTAAATAAAAAATATAAAGTTAATATAGTAACCCAGAACTATCTAAAACCTATTATTTGAGTGGTTTTAGACCCACCCTCATATCAGACATTAAATAATATACTTTTGAGCAATTAGAAACAGAATATTAATTTATTAAGAAATAAAATTTCTTGCTTTTCCTAAGGTGCCCGTCACCCCTTTTATAAAGGGTCACCCCCCTTCACTCTAATACACATCTTCAAAGACCTTTGGATGGGCCAAAACCTGCCCAAATACCCTATAAACTTCCCTCACATCATCATAGAGGCCTTATATTGATCATATAGCCATCCAAGGAATCCCTTTTGGTAAAATCAAAAGGAAAACCCTGAAGAAGCGAAATGATTTCACCAACCTCTTTCAAGTTCCTTTCTTCTTCAACTTATTATTTGTTTGTTATTTCCATTATAAAATAATAAATCCAGTATCTTATATATAATGTGATGTTATTATAAGTATGGTACAACCATATTCAGTATTCTATCCATGCTTTTAATGACATGTCCCCATACGTGTGTACGTACGACCTACAGTCTATATGTCGTGATGTAATTGTTATTCAATATATTATTATTTGGACGGGTATAATAATGATGTTTAATTCATGTAAAAAATAAATATAACATGATTATGATTATGTATATATATAATATACCATCCAATTATATGTTATTTTAATATCAAATGAATGATATTGTCACTCATGCGTATGTAAGGACTACTGTCTCCACGAACGCGATGAGATTCATTCCCTATCATATCCGTTCAAGTCTAATTCTAATTTGATGATTAAAAATAATTTTTAAGCACTTGATATAATTCAGTATATGAATAAGATACAACCTACCCATAATAAACATGACTTATGTAACAAAACATATAATAGAAACGAGTAAGTTAACACCCAAAATGACGACAATACTAAGATATTATTGACAAAGAAATGTTAAAAGATCATATATGATATAATATTAATGTATATGATCCTTGTATAGTTAAATAAAAAATATTTCACCATTATAAAAAATGCTATCCTACCCTTGACCAAGGTAAAAGTACAAAGTATGGGTTTATTTCACAATCTCTTCATTATCTAAGGTTGTTTATACGTAATTATCTACTGGGACCTCTTTATCATCCACATCCATGTTTCTTAAAAATGTATTTCAAATAATTATTACTATTTTATAGACTATGTATTAAAGTCATTTATACCCTTATTGACATCTCATAAGATTCTTATAAAGTAATATTTCTGTCATTTTCCAAACAAGGTCCTTTTTAACATTTTCGACAGAATTAATGTAAGAATTTATTTTTTAACTTATACGGTTGGAGAGGCTATTTTCTGCTGTTATAAAATAATCAATAATCCCTTACAATCTTAAAGGAATATTTTCAATGTAAATTTTTTAATTATGTTACTTTAAAATGATTTAAAAAAATGATATTTCTATCAAATAGTTTTGATTTCATATATGTCAGCATCCTTTGATGGATTTTAAGCGTATTTGAAGTATATTTATTACGATAAAAATCATCCATATTGTATTGAATTTTTACTGGTATGTTTGACTATGGAAGTGTTATTTTTATACCATTCATTGTTTATGAAGAAAGTATTGACATTTTGTTTGCTAGTTTTAATACGAATGATTATCTTATGTTAAAAACTGTTCATATGAGGAATGCATTGGACATAATAAGTGACTGGTGGAGCCCACTATAGCTCCTCGATGCATCAATAGGTATCATGTGACCTACTAGTGTCTTGGCACAAGGCCTTGAAAAATTCTTATTTGTAGTCTTGGCACAAGGCCTTGACTATTTGGTTATGATAGTCTATAATTATGCATTCCATCATTATGAAAGTGGTTATTGATATTGCATGTGGTTATTCGATTAGTTGAATATCCATGTGAATAAGTAAATGGAATTATTTCATTTTATCTTTTCTATACTATGCTGAAGTATATATTTAAAAGTCTTTTGTTTTAGTTATACATTCCTATAAATGTTTATGATTGTCTATGAATGTTTCATCTATATTGTTATCCTTACTGAGAATCTGAGCTCACCCCTTTCAATATTTTCTCTTTCCCAGGATTTGAAGAAGTAATTTATGAATGACCTACAGGGATAGTATGAGGGGATATGAAGACAAGATGTTTTGGTAGTTTTTATCACTTTATGATGTAATATAATACTTATTAATATATCTAGTGTTTCAAATACTACTAAATTAATCATTCTTTCGAGACTTGATCTTTTGTGATCATGCCAATGTTATGTAATAATGCACTGACTCTGGGTAACTGGGGTTGGGGTGTTACAGTTGGTGTCAGATGAAGTTTAGAACAAACCTTGGAAACTAGATTTAGATAAAGTCAGATTAGAGCACAAATCCCTAAGAGTGACATTGGGGATTTGTATAGAAGAACATCCTAGAATTTTGGTATTGTACATATTTTGTCAGTTTTCCAAACAATAAATCCTTGTCTGGATACGAGAAGGTAGAGGCAGCTCTGGCACAGATGTACCTAGGGGTAAAACCAGAAAACACCACTTTGAACAACAATCGAACGGGAACTGGTTCACAACAATGGGCCTTGCTGCACTCTTGGTTACCATACTCCCAAGCGATGTTCTTAGGATAATTTACATTTTCATTACAAATCAATTTTAAGTATATTAATATGAGATGAGAAAAAATGACCTTGGATAACCCTAAGGTCTTTCAAATTGAAAATATGGTCTCATGATAATCTCTAAATGATTTTATGACTACTGTTACTCACACAATGCTTTCTGGTTTTAGTCAATGGATGGAGTCCAAGGAAGTCATAGTAACATTGAAAATGATGTACAAGGTGGAAATGACGGTGGAAATGAGAAACAAAATGGAATATTTATAGGCTTAAAAGATATTGTGTTCATGCCAAACCAGTTTTCAAAAAATATGATCAACATCATATATATCAACCAACTCTCGGACTCAACAAAGAAGAGAAAGGTGATGAATGATAAGAGCTCCAGCAGTGGAGACCATAGAGAAAAGAATCCTAAATTTCCATCTTGCAGGAAATGTTGAAGGGGAAACCATGGAAAGTGTCTCAATGAAACAAAGAAATGCTTTACGTGCGGGAAAGAAGGACTTAAAGTGGAGAATTGTTGAGGAAAAATGAAAATTACTATGGAAGAAAATAAAAATGGTCCCAAAAATCTATTTAGAGTCATTTATCGTAAATGTAGGGGACCTGGCCATTACCCAAGTAAATTCCCTATTATATAGGATATTTTATTGGTCAAAGAAGTAGCTATGTGGAAATAAATGGTTGGAGAAATGATTAAAAGTATTAGTGCTCCTTGTTGATGGGATTACTTTGAAATAATTTTCTCTTGTATTTGTAACCCCGTATTTTTCCATGTGAGAATGATATTTGGGGAAGACATATCTTTTCCCTTGTGGATATAGTTATATATAAAAATTTGGTTTTATATGAACATTGGGTTTGAGGGAATTACAATTTATTATATTTTGGGATGAAAATTGAAGGAATGAGATAACATTTCTGGTTTAAATTATTTTATAGTAATTTTGGGTAATTTATCACATTTTTCTAATGTTATAAAATATAGTTTTTTAAAAAGGAAAACACACAGACCGTGTGACAACCCGCCGCGTCAGACAAATCTGTGGGAATCAAACCCAAAACCAAAGTGTGATTAGGATTTTTCGCCTACAACTAGACTACGTGATGTCCATGGTTATTGTGACTAATTACTTTTAGTTAAATTATTTTATTAATCAATAATAAGTTGATTTGGGTTCTTGTGTCTTATCTAATGAAAACCCATAGTATAGGAAAATGATTTGTTGATTAAGTGATAAATGTTATTTTCGAATATGATTACTTTGTTGGGAACACTATATGCCCGTGGAAAATAGAATACTATGGGGTTTTATATGAGGAGTAATGGTAGATTTTTATCTACATTTTAATTGTGTATTTATTTTGATTTGGGTTATTTATGGAAATGATTAACCTATAATAGAGAATATGTGGTTAGGTTAATTACTTTTAAGTATTTATCATTAAGATTAGTTGATGTAATTTGGAGATACAATTTAACATGGAAGACTACATAAACAAATTCATATAAGTTTTGTGTTTCAATATTAGTTTGGATTATATTGAAGGATTTTAAGGAAATTTGATTATTAAATGGTATTTATATATCTTTTGGGTATTGTTGGATTAATTTTAGAAATTAATATTAGTGTTTCTTTATCTAAATGAATATCCTTTCGGGGGATCATCATATCTTGTACTAACCATTTTGGTTTAGATTAATCTCTAAAGTCAAGGAAAATATATAGTTTATCCTTCATGGATTATGTGATTCTATAGAAGTTTATTCTAGCTCTTCCAGTGTGACCATGTCTTCTTGAATACTCATCATTTATAAAAAATGAGTTAGTGGTGGAAATTTATTAATGAATGTAACTCTACTTAAAAATTAATTATATCACTTTATTTTCCTAGTCAATCTCATAAATTAATTCCCCATCTTTATGTAATGTTACTTAAAAAAATGTTGTCCGTATACTTTTCCTACTGGGAAACTAATGACTGTTTGTCCCATCACATGGTTGTGGATTTCTTGTTATTAAATTTCACCTGATCATGTTTTCTATCCCTCTCCATCAGAACTTGACACTTAGTTTATCTTCCATATCCATGTTTTCCTACATGGAATCCTAGTATGAGTTATCTTGGGTGACCTTTGTACTTCTCTTTCTTTCTATTAAGGTGATAGTTTTATTGACTCTTTTTCTGATATGGGACTTTCCATTATATTATCAAGACAAATCTTCAAAATTTCGAGGGAAAAAGTGTTTGAAGTAAGGGATAATGTAACACCCCATGCTTCCATGGTACTCTTCTCTTTGAATAATATAGTATCATGTGTTGTACGCAACTTCGAGTACTAACACACACCACAACTAATCAAAGTAGCCGTTATGAATAGTAATACACACTTTTTTAAATTTTATACATTTTTTCTTGTAAAATGGGATTCATTGTTGTATTCCGAATATAAAAATTATCTTAGGGTGAATTTTGGGTATTTTTCTGAAAATTTCAATTTTTTATGAATAGTAAAAAACACTAAATTTTAAATAATTTTTTTTAATCAAAATAATTAATAGTGATAAATTATGAATTTGACTGGATGTAAAGTATATTTAGAATATATTTTTACCATTAAATACAATTTTGGTCATTGGCCATAATTTTACATTTAAATCGAACATAAACAAGTGTCAATCTTTTGATAGTCATTATCTCTTAAAAACACGCTTTTTGTTTTCACAACGGGAATTAATTTTATATTAATTTCTGCCACTTCTATGTTTTTAATTTAGAAAAATGGACTCCATATTTATAATCAGGAGTTCCATATTTTGTAAATGGTTAACTTTTTTTTTTACATTTTGAATAATTACTTCGGTAAATATTTAATTTACCATTGATAAAGGGTAAATTTGGTAAATAAGGGTAAACAAATAATATTATAATAATAATAAATTACCCTAAAACGTGTCATAATCCTATTGGATGATACATGTCCGACCATGGACATATTTGGGTCGATTTGTTGGACCCCATGGATCTACTTTTAAATGATAATGACACTTTCTATTAATTAAGTTAAAGTAAATACAAAAATGACAAAAGCATATACCTTTCAGTAAAACAATCTTTACATTGGGTTATATACATTATATTTATAACTATAATTATTCATTAGAAAGCTAAAATGAGTTTGTACATAATGGTATTTTATTTATCATTTTTGGAAATTGAATAATTAATTTTATTTATGACATAATAATGATGTAGTATTTTCCTTATTAATGAATGAATCAAATAATTAGTATTATAAATATTAAAATAAATATAATTTGATAGTTTTTATGACATAAAAAAATTTTATTGGTTAATATGACATTTCAAGAATGCTTAAATGATTTTTTTTAGAACTAGTAAAGTGTTTAAGACTTTAAAAAATAATAATTATTAAATAGTGTCAAAATTGACCTAAAGTTGTTTTTAAAACAAATATTATATTATTAATTGATATTATATTCCTAAAAATATAAGTTTCGGCCAAAAGTCTTATATAATGATATGTTTACTATTATTTTACCACTTGGGGGTCGATTGGAAGTTTATATTATGTCTATTGACTATATAATATTAAAATACAAAGAGACATGGTAAATGTCAAACTTATTAACTAAGAGTTATATCAAAACGATAAAGTTAATATATTGACCCAAACATGTCTAAAACCTATTGGTTGAGTGGTTTTAGACCCACCCCACCATATAATTTAAATAACACACTTTTGAGCCATTATAAATCAAAAATTATTTTATTATAAAATAATATTTCTAGCTTTTCCTAAGGTGCCCCTCAACCCTCTTATAAAAAGGCACTCCCCCTTCTCTCTAATTCACACCTTCAAAGCCATATTTCTCGGACAAAACCTTCCCAAATACCCTCTCAACATATTTAACATCAACCTAGAGCCCTTAGTTTGATTAGAAAGCCATCCTATAGAGCAATTTTGATCAATTCAAAAGGAAAACCCGAAGAAGCGGTAATGATTTCACCACCATCTTTCAAGTTCCTTTCTTCCTCCACTTATTTCGTATTTGTTATTTCCATTCTAAAATAATAACTCTTGTATCTTATATGTAATGTGATGTTATTATAGGTCTGGTATAACCATATTCCATATTCTATCCATGCTTTGAATGACATGTCACCATACGCGTGTATGTACAGCCTACCATCTCAACATCGTGGTGTAATTGTTATTCAATACAATATTATTTGGATGGGTATAATAATGATGTGAAATTAATGTAAGTAATAAATATAACATTATTATGATTCTGTATATATGATACACCATCCAATTATATGTTATTTTAATATCAAATGAATGATATTGTCGATCGTGAGTAAGTACGGACTACCGTCTCCACAAACACGATGAGATTCATTCCCCATCGTATCCATTGAATATTAATTATCATTTTTTGATTAAAAATAATGTTTAGGGAAATTATATAATTCTGTATATGAATAAGATACAACCTTCCTATAACAAATGTGACATATGTAACAAAATATATAAAAGAAAACGAGTATGTTAACACCCGAAACGACGATAATACTAAGATATTATTAACAATGCAATGATGAAAGATCATATATGATAACATATTAATGTTTATAATCTTTTTATAATTAAATAACAATTATTTAACAATTATAAAATAATATAACCTACCCTCGACCGAGGAAAAAGTACAAAGTAGTGGTTTATTTCACAATCTCTTCATTATCTGAGGTAGTTTATACATAATTATCTACTAAGACCGCTTTATCATCTGAATCCATGTTTATTAAAAATGTATTTCAAGTAATTATTACTATTTTATATACTATGGGTTAAAGTTCTTTTATACCGTTTTTTGACTTCTTATAAGATGCTTATGAAGGAATCTTTCTGTCATTTTCCAAACAAGGTCCATTTTAACCTTTTTGATAGAATTAAGGTAAGAATGTCTTTTTTAACTTATACTGCGGGTGCGGCTATTTTACACCAATATAAAATCATCGAAGCTTCCCTTAAAAGCTTCTAAGAATATTTTCAAATTAAATGTTTTAATTATATTACTTTTAATTGATTTTAACAAAAGTCATATTTCTCTCAAATAGTTTTTATTCCATCTATGTCAACATCCATTGATGAATTTTAAGCTTATTTGAAGTTCAATTATTATGATACACATCATCCATATTGTATTTATGAATTTGTGATATGTTTGAATGTGGATGTGTTATTTTTATACCATTCATGGTTTATGAAGAAAGTATTGAAATTTCATATGCTAGTTTTAATAAGAATGATTATGTTATGTTTAAACCTATTCATATGAGGAAAGAATTAGACTTAATAAGTGACAGGTGGAGCCCGTTATTTCTCCTTGATGCATCGGTAGGTCCCATGAGACAAACTAGTGTCTTGGCACAAGGCCTTGACAAAATCTTATTTGTATTCTTCGCACAATGCCTTTACTATGTGGTTATGATAGTCTAGCATTATGGATTCCATCATTATGAAAGTGGTTATTGATATTGCATGTGGTTATTCGACTAGTAGAATATACATGTGAATAAGTAAATTGAATTATTTCATTTTTCATTTCTATATTATTCTGAAGTTCATGTTTAAAAGGATTTTGTTTTAGTTATACATTTCCTTAAATGATTATGCATATCTATGAATGTTTCTAATGTATTGTTATCCTTACTGAGCATCTCAGCTCAACCAATTCAATGTTTTATTTTTCCCATGACGTGAAGAAGTAATTTATGAATGACCTGTAGGGATAGTATGATGGGATATGAATACAATAAGTTTTGGTAGTTTTTTATTAATTTATGATGTAATTTAATAATTATGAATATATCTAATGTTTCCAAGACTACCAAACTAATCGGTCTTTCGAGACATGATCTTTTGTAATCATGCCAATTTTATGTAATAATGCACCGACTCTGGGTAACTAGGGTCTGGGCGTCACACACCGCGTGTGTCACACACTTCCAATCCAAGCTCGAGTGTCGGTTCGTCGACCACGATGAGGAGATAACTTTCTCTATGTCGGAAAGTGATCGGGGTAGAAGACTGAGGAAGAAGCATCGTCAGCGTTCTTTGTGTACTTAATTAGGAGGATGGTTCTCCCTAGCTCTCCTCTTCCTCCGTTCCACCAAAAGAGAATGACAACAAAATAATAATAATATGTTGCCTATTATATTATTGTTGGCACATAATTCAAATGGAAAAAGAAAGAGGCCCCCCTTAATTAATTCACATGCGTTGGCATAGTTAATTAGGGGAGGTGGTACCAATTAATGGTAGAGGAGGTCAAGGGACCCCCCAGTAATGAGGGGAGTGGGGAGATTTTACACCCTACCATTAATTGGGGGGATTTTGTCTCATGTGGTCCCCACAACGTAACCTCTCATGATTGGTTATGTTCGGGTGGGCCCCACCACCATAACCTCTCATGTGAGGTTAGGGTGTGGAGGCTCCCACTTCCAACCTCCTCTTGGAGATTTTATCATCCACATGACCAATGGTGAGTCAAGTAAAATAAAGTTTTTTCACACTTTGTTTTATTATTTTATTCTATAAAATGCCAAAAATGAACTTTTTATTCTCGACCAACTACTATCGAGGTGAAAGTCTTCTTTAGAGAATACTAGCGTTGCAAGTTCAACGGTGCCCTTGGATTTCAATTCCGAGAACCGATTCAAAAGTTATAAACTCCCGCTTATATGTTTATAGAATGTACCAAAACAAAACTTCAAAAATTGATTCTTGGGAGACTGGGCCTTTGAATGAAGCACCATAAAAATTCATGGATTCATTTAATTCCCATGTTTTTAAGAAAAATAATTCTGGAATTTCTGGGACTTTACATTCTCTCCACCTCAAGGATTTATGTCTCTGTAAGCTATAACTCTAACTATGGGAAAAAATGGGGTACTGAGAATGCATCTGAGCCTCCCACTCCCTGGTTCTTTCCTGGAGGTTCCCGTGCTGCCAGCAAACGTGAACCAGATGTATCAACCTTCTACATTGGACATGCTCTTGTCGATCCTCAATCTCCACTGGAACCTCAATGATGGTCTTCCCCTCGTCGAAATCCAGCTATCCATGGTCGATGATATGGGATGGAATGTGCATGTGTCTCCTCATCTAGTATACATAGAAGACATCATTCCCCTATTGCAACTGAGGTGGAAGAACTAAGCGGTAAGACACCTTACCTAATCCGCTGAGGACCTAGAAAGGTCCGATGAATCGCAAAGATAAGTTTCCACCTTGGATAAATCTTCGTAGACCTCGTCGAGGTGAGACCCATAAAAAGAAGTGGTCACCATCCTTGAACTCTAGAGGCCTCCATCTCCAGTCAGCATTGGACTCCTACCTGCTCTGTGTAGTCTTAATCCACTCCTGGATGATCTGCACCTTCTCGGAGGTAGCTCGTACAATCTCTGGTCCCACTTGTGCTGACTCCCCAGGGTCTGTCCAGCATAAGGGTGATATGTATGGTCGCCCGTACAACTCCTCGAATGGTTCTATCCCTATGGTGGAGTGATAACTGTTGTTGTATGAAAACTCCACCAAATGCAAGTAGACCTTCTAGCTGTGACTGATGTTGAGGACACATGCACGTAGCACGTACTCGAGGGTCTGGATGGTCCTCTCCGTCTGACCATCTATCTGAGGATTGAAGGTAGTGCTCAAGTGAAGCTGTGTCTCAAAAGCCTCATGCAACCCCTTTTACAGTCAGGAAGTTAACCGTGTGTCATGGTCGGAGAAAATAGAGGAAGGTACTCCTTGTATTCGCACAATCTCCTGCACATATAGGTATCCCATGATCTCTACTGAGCCCTGATCTCTGATCAGTAGAAAGGGGGCTGACTTGGTGAGTCGGTTGAGGATCACCCAAATCAAGTCAAGACTCCTGGATGTATGTGGAAGACCCATTACAATGTCCATGGATATCCCATCCCACTTCCACTCTAGGACCTCTAAAGGCTAAACCAAGCCTGCTGGTACCTAGTGCTCTACCTTCACTTGCTGGTAAGTGAGGAACCGTGAGACAAACTCCACTACCAGCTTCTTCATACCTAGCCACCAGTGCTGTCTTCTGTGGTCCTAGTACATCTTATCCACTCCCTGATGTACAACTAAATGTGAAGTTTGTAACTCCCTCAACACCTCCTCCTGAAGTTCCACTGGTACTAGGGTACGTCCTCTGAAGTGGGTGACGTGCTCCCCATCTTCATAAAATCCATCAGGTGCTAGCCCTGTGTATATCTGAGAACGTCGTGTCTCATAGTCAGTGTCCCCATGATTTTCCTTCCAGACTCGCTGAATAAGTGGGGGAGTGACTATAAGAGACTGACGCTAGGCTGCTCTATCTCTATCCACAAAGGATGTCTGTAAAATAGCCAACTGCACTCTCGCTTCTCCTAGAAACTATATACCAGATCTCTAGCTGAGAGAATATGCTACAACATTCCCCTTCCCAGGACTGTAGATTATCTCGAAGTCATAGTACTGGAGGAACATGATCCCTCGCCGTTGTCTTAGGATCAGGTCCTTATGAGAGAAGATATACCCGAGACTCTGGTGATCAGAGTACACGATAAAATGCTCGCTAATCAGATAGTGTCACCACATCTTCAAGGTGAAGACCATTGATTCTAAATCCATGTCATTGGTAGCATAGTTCTTCTCATGATTTCTCAAATTCCTAGAACCATAAGAATTCATTTCTCGATCCTTCATCAGAACACACCCAAGTCTGGTCCCTGATGTGTCGTAGTAAACTACGTACCCTGCACCCTTCTCTAGAAGCCTCAAGATGGGGGCACTAGTTATCTTCTACCTCTTCTCCTGAAAGATATGCTCGCATCTCTCTGACCACACGAAGGGTTTCCCCTTCATTTTCAAGGATTATATTGGTGTTGGAACTTTGGAGAAGTCTGGAATAAATCTCCAGTAGTATCCAGCCAAATCAAGGAAACTCTACACCTCTGTCACACTCCTGGGTGGCTCCCAAGCAAGTACCTCTTCGATCCTCACTAGATCCACTACAACTCCAGCCTCTGAGATGATGTTTCCCATGATGTGAACCTCTATAATCCAAAACAATCAATTATAAATCGTACCATAAAGCTAGTTCTCTCGGACTGTGTCCAGTACTACCTGCAAATGGTAGGCATGCTCCTCCTCAGTAGTCGAGTAAATCAGAATGCCATTGTTGAAGACTATGACAAAGCGATTGTGGTATGGCTAGAAGATCCTGTTCATGAGACTCATGAACACTAATGAAGCATGGGGTACACCTAATGGCATAACCAAGAATACATAGTGGTTGTACCGACACCAAAAGGTCGTCTTCTTCGCATTCTCTTCTCGAACTCTGAGCTGGTGATAGCCTGATCTAAGGAGTATCTTCGAGAACCACCGTGCTCCATTCAACTGATCAAAGAGGTATTCAATCCTTGGTAGTGGGTACCTATTCTTTACGGTCACATGGAATTCGTGATGGTAGTTGACACAGAGCCTGATGCTCCCATCCGCCTTAATGGAAAATAGAATCAGGCCTACCCAGGGAGAAACACTGGACCGAATGAATCATTTCCCCTGCAAGTCCCCTAGTTGTATCCTCACCTCATGAATCTCAACAGGAGCCATCCGATATGATGGAGTAGATATCTATGTCGTCTCGGGGTATAGGACAATATAGAATTCAACCTCTCTATGAGGAGGTAGTCCTAGAACATCGTCAGGGAAAACATCCATGTTCTATTCCACCACTACAGGATTAGTCAGACTCTCCACGTCAACTGCTCCGAGGGTAAGGAAAGACAACTGGTGAGTGATCAGCTACACCCTCCATTGAGTAAGTCTTTCATGTGCTTAAAAGGTTCCCTTATCACCGGTGAAAGTAAACATGGTCCTATTCGTGTAGACACACTGCACGTTTCGCCTAATACATTCAATCAGAGTATGCGCTATAAATATCCAGTCAATGCCAAAGATGATGTCGTTAGGCCTCAATGCCGCTTCGAGGTGATCCCAACTGAATTTATCGCCTCCAATAGTAAGCTCACACCATCGGCACTAGTTCATAATCATCGAGTCTTCTCTAATAGGAGTCTCTAGCTGCAAGGATCGAGCCAATGACTCCGTCAGAATATCAGAGCTCTGAACGTGGGCAGTGGCACTGAAAGAGTGACTGGAACCTGTGTCTATAATAACTACAACTAAGGTTATGTAGACACATATCATACCTCGAATCATCTCTGGGGAACCGTGATCATAAACCTCAGCTACCTGAAGAAGAGATCTACCCTATCCACTCGCTCCCTGTGGTCGGGGTGGACCTCCTCGTGGTGGTGGTGGCAACACCTAGAAACGTCGTCCACCGCCAGCTACATGTCCAACCCCTCTACCACGTCCGCCTCCTCCCTGTGGACCGCATCAATAGAAACTCTCCCTCTACTTGGTAGGTCCCTTAACTATATGTTGATCATCAAAATAGTGGATTGGACAGTCACGAGCCATGTGACTAGGCCCGCCGCATGAGTAATAGTATTCTCTCCAGGCATGACTAGCTCTTTCTCCAGTCAGGGTGCCTCTCACAACTGATCCCGAGTCATTCGGTCGACCACCTATAGGTCTGGTCCTCTTGGACCTCTGAGAAATCTTTCTACTAACAGTGGTAGAAGACTCCACTACATGCTGGCTAGTGGTGGGTCTCGCTGCTGGAGACTTCTCATCATGGGAACTCTCCACTAGGAGGGCTCTCTCTAGGACCCCCTCCTATGTCGGGATGTAGTGTGAGATCATCAGAGCTCTGATCTCTCACCTAAGTCCCTGATCGAAGTTCCGAGCACTAAAGAATGGGTCATGTACCATATCAGGGGTGTAGCTCAAGAGGTCGGTGATCCTCACTGAGTATTGTTCTACTGTCATGTTGCCCTACTGCAGATGAAGTAGCTCTTATATCCACACCACAAAAAGGGTGGCTGGTATAAACACTGCCTGAAATAGGCTCTCGAAGTTTTTCCATAGTAGATTTGCCTCATCATGCACCTAGAGAATTAGGATCCAACATCTTCCTGCTGCTGCCTGAAGGAGGCTGGTAGCAAGGATCACCAGGAAGCCTGCTGGTGTCCCTACTAGACTGTAGACTCTCTCCACAACCTCCAACTAATCCTTAGCCGCATGTGGGTCTGTCTCTCCCCAGATCCTGGGTAGCCTATGGAATTGGGACTCGTGCAATGAACTCAAGCAGTGTCCATAGTCTGTTGCTGGGGTTGGTGGCATTGGTGGCCCAATGGGAAGTGGTACTGTTGGTGCCTCTACTGGTAAAGGGCTATTCACCAAGGACACATCGCTCAGTTGGCGGTCAGCGCGTATGAATCTCGGGGATCTAACTTGTCATCCACTAGGAGGCAACCTGAAAGAAACAGATGTGACATGGTCAAAAGATTTATAACTAGTGAGCTGACCTGGTTGAGCAGACATAAATAAAAACTTTTTAAACACACATGCAATCATTTTTTTCATGCACTAAGTTGGAAATCAAAAGTCATGGTCCTGGTTTATGGATACATCGAACACCTGCACCAACACTAGACTCCCTATACTGAAAACCACACATAGTACCCTTAACACTATTGCATCACAGAATATAAAGATTGGTGTTCTATGTTCTGTTGTAGAACTGAAACCTCTGATACCAATTTATCATGACCCATCCCCCGGGGCCCGTATCGTGAATACCCCAAGCCCTCCTTTCATTGGATAGGGGCTGACGACTGGCACCAAAGGCGTAAATCCCAAAATTGGAATGGCATTGCCTTTATAACTATAAAAAAACAAATCAGAGTACACAACTAGAAGAAAACCACTAAGTAAAACAATATACAAAGGAAGTAATTGAAAGTAAAGGGGGCCAGAAATACAAGCCCATCATGAGAGTACAAATACAACTGAATGAAAGTACAACTGAATACAAGTAAAATATCTGTTGGGTCGTCCTCCTGGTTTCCTACCTGAAGGGTAGGTACGTATAGTCTCCTCAGCACTCCATGTTTGTTCGTCTCCTCCATGTGCTGTCATGTCGTGTGGTCCACCTCCAGGTACCATCCAGTCCTGCTACTCTCTGCCTCAGTCATCATTGTCTGTTGTCTGCAACCATCACAATGAAGTGCGGGTATAGCCAGGGTAGGGGTGAGTATTACGACACGCAGTGGGGTCCTCGAGACCCTCAGCGTCTCACGAAATCAAACAAGGATAAACCAAAAAGTATTAAATCAATGAATAACCATTACTTAGATATATGGACATATATATACCGAAGTTATCAAGTAACCCATCACAATCATGAAGAAAATACAAAAGTCATTGACTAAGATCAAACCTGGATTTTCATTATTGAAACCATGACTACTGGAGAACTCCTACTATATAGAGTACAGTGGGCCTTCTGTGACATAATGACTCTTCTCACTAACCATGGATTGATGAGGTACTCCTCCTGTCGAGAATCACAGGTTTGCTGCCAATTACCAGGCGCTCCTCCGCTGTGGGTTTACCGCCAACTACTAGCTGCTCCCACTAATATCTTGCAGAGGTACTCCTCCTGTGATGTACTGCAGGTCTGCCAGCAATAACCAGGCGCTCATTCACTGTGGTTATGCCTCCAAATACAAGGTTCTCCCCACTGGGCTAGTCAAATCACTCCAAGTTGAAGCGGTCCATCAATCGTTAGGTCTACCAGCTACTTGGTCTTTGCACAACATTTTCTCATGAGTGGAAGGATCCGCTCCACATGCTACGGGTAAATACTCAAACTATTACTAAGTTCTACTAAGAAGTATGTCAAAGTCCTTCCACATCATAGGGGTCTCAATGCAACAGACGGCGCGTCAATCGGACGCCCGATATGTTAGTTATTACCCTTTTAGACCCGAGGGCCTGGTTGGATTCGTGTACGATCCAACCTGGCCTTAACTCAACTATATCCCAAACTCTAGTGGGATATACTCAAAGGGACAGATATTCTCCATGAATACCAGCACCATTGACGATTTGTCAAATGGTCATCCGGTGCCAATGTTATGGCAAAAAGAATTAAAGGGTCGGTATTGGGCCCATGTCCGGTCCGACCCGGTCGGACCAACTCGGCCCAACCCAGTATGGGCCGATCTGGTCTGTGTCGACCCTGTCAGACTCGCTGGGTCCGACCTGGCCCATTGGGCGGGTTAGCCCGCTATGTTTTGACTCAATCCGTTGGGCCCAGCCCAACAGACCTCGAGGGCTGCTCAGCCTGAGCTCAGGGAAAGTTTGGGCCGGAGCGTTGTGAGGGAACAGTTCATCACGACTCATCTTAGATGGCATGGCTGGGCTGGTTCGGCCGGGGCACCGTGAGGGGGGTGGGACACCGGCTCGACCAGGTGGCTGTGAGGCAGTTGGAATGTCGCGGATGTTCCAGGTAGGGCGCGGGGGCGTCGGGCAGGCCGTGGGGGCACCGAGCATGCAGTGGGGGCGGCGGGCAGGCCGCAGGGGTGTCGGGCAAGCCACAGAATTGGTCTTCCAAGCCGCAGGTGTGGCTGGGGCATCGGGCAGGGCGTCGGTGGCACTGGGTAGCACGCGGGGTAGCGTGCAGGGTCGCGGTCAGCGCGTGGGGGCTTCGGGCAAGGTGCCGGTGGGGCCGAGTAGGCCGCAGGGCAGCGCGCCGGAGCGTGGGTAGAACGGGGGGGGGGGGGGCACCGGCGTGGCCGGGCAGACTACAGTGCAGCGCGGAGGGATGCGGCCAGCGCACGGGGGTGCTGGGCTGGGCGTCAGTGGGGCTGGGCAGGCCGTGGTGCAGGTCGTGGGTTTGGCCTTAGTGTGCATCGGGCAGGGCATCGGTGGGCCGGTGGGGAGGTGGGCAGGCACCGTTCGGCCGGCAGTGTTTGGATGAGAGCACCGGTGCACCGGGGGGTGGCACAATTCACGGAGGCCACGGGTAGCGCGACCATCGTTGTTGCCTCCTTCATCGTCATCACCTCATCGCCTTGTCGTAGAACTCCACAAGGGAGAAGAATCAAGGGAGGATGCCAGGCCATGTTAGGTCGGCCCGCATCCTCCACGTTTAAAGAGATAATAATTGGTTCATAAAAAAAATGAAAAGATGAACGACAATTTTTTACCACCATCCAATGAATTCTTTCCAAACGATGATGAGAAAATAAAAAGAAATAAATCACAAGGTAAACCCCCTACCATGATTCGCTGGTCATTATTCGTCATTCATTGATGGTGCTGCGGAAAGAATATGACGAAGTTTGTTGTTCACCGTGTTCGTCATGCACACCCAATACAAGCTCGTGCTTCGGTTCGTTGACTGCGATAAGGAGGGAAGTTTCTCTACGTCAAAATATGTCTGGGGTAGAAGACCGAGGAAGAAGTGTCGTCGGCGTTCTTCGCGTTCTTCATTGGTAGGGTGGTTCTCCCTATCTCTCTTCTTCCTCCATTCCACCAAAAGGGAATTCCATCAAAATAATAATAGTAGGATGACTATTATTTTATTATTGGAATGTAATTCAAATATATAATGAAATTAAGAGTCTCACCTTAATTAATTCATACGTGTCGGCACAATTAATTAAGTGATATGGAACCAATTAATTGTAGAGGAGGTCAAGAGACTCCCCCATCATTAATGAGGGGAGTAGGAATATTTTACACCCTCCCATTAATTGGGGGGTTTTAGCCTTGTGTGGTCCCCATGATGTAACATCTCACAGGAGGTTATGTTCCGGTGGGCCCCACCACCATAACATCTCATGGGAGGTTAGGGTGTGGCGGCCCCCACTTACAACCTCCTCTTGGAGGTTTTGACCTCTACACACCCAAAGGCTGCTCAAATAAAATAAATTTGTTGCACAATTTATTTTATTATTATTTTATAAAAACCCAAAAACTAACTTCTATTCTCAACCAACTGTCGTCGAGATTAATGTCTTCTTAAGAAAATACAAGTGTTCCCAGTTCAACAGTTCCCTCTGATTTCAATTCCGAGAACCGGTTCAATATTTATAAAAACCTGCATATATATTTACTAAACGTACCTAAACAGAACATTAGAAATTTATTCCGGGTACGCGGGACCTCGAAATCATGCACCATTAAAATTTACGGACTCATAATATTCCGTTGTATTTATGAAAAAAAATCAAGTAATTTCTTGGTCTTTACAACATGGTTAATCCAAATCATACACATTAATTTAATGATTATTTTAAAATAAATCAATATTCAGTTTAAACTATGTGTCACTTGTCATGAAATATTTGAAAATATTGCAATTTATTTAATAAATAGTATATTTTAAAATATAGGATTTTTACATTATACGACCTTAAATAAATAGAAACAATAATATTTTAATCATTTTAAAAAAAGGGTCAAAATTTTAAAATATATTCATAGAAAATAAAAATCATAAAAAGTGTTATAAAACTTCTTCTAAATAGGGAAATGGTAGAACATTATATTCACCAAAAAAATCATATATTCTGGTTCCCAGAGAAGGGGAACTTTGGTGTGAATTTAAAATATACAAATAGAATGGAATGATAACATTTTAGGAATAATATAGTGTGATCTAGTACATAGTAATGATAAATATAAAAACCAGAAAACATTACGCCAATGTTTGTTTAAAATACCAATAATTCATCAAAAATAATGGGAAAATGATAATTTATTATTTCAAGATCATTTTCATAATATTGAGGGATTACTTTTCTACTAGGACAGATATCATAAGATAACATACTTAATATATGAATTTATCTCATATGTAAAATTTAATTCTTTTTTGTTGAACTCAAATTAATTATATTGTATCTCTTACTCATTGAATTAAATATTCAATTCGATTTTTTACATGCATGAATCACTAATATTAATATTTAACACATCATAAGATCCATAAAAATGACAATTCATTCAATAATCCTATAAATATTTACCAAAACCAAAAACAAATTGAAGAAATTATCCAATATGGTTAAATACAATTCATTAATAACCAAAACCAAAATAATAACACCAGAGATCAAATAAATATATAAAATAAATAGTTCTGATTATGAAGCCTACAAAATATGTATGGAGAAATACAAAATTTTAAAATATGAATTATTTCAACAAACATATTTTTTTATCAATATTAAAATTTATACCATAAAAATATAAAGTAAATCATAATGTCACATAACAATATTGTGAATACCATGATCATTAATCATCTTAAAACATACTACTAATTTCAATCACTATTATAAGTTAATGGAATAATAAATTATTCACAAAATTAAGTTTATCCTTACTAAAAAATTTGAATCATAGACTATTTATCATAATCTATAATTCAAAAAAATATTTTAAAATCATTTTCCTCACATTATTAATAAATAAAAGTTATCCAAAAGTGACCCATTTTTTAATAAATATTAAAAATTACATTATACTAACTAAATAGTATTTAATGAATATTTAGCTCAATAGTATGAACTGTGGATTTCAAATATAAAATAAATGACCTAAAAAAAATTATTCAATAGTGAAATAATCAATTACATTATTATGGATTTCTTAGATATGCCCCATGAAATATAAAAGAAATATCCACTAGCATGCAATCCATAAACTGTGCATCTTTCTATATGTTAATGTGTGAATTCCGAGTATGATTAATCAAATATTAGTGTTCTCTGCCCTAAACTATAATATAATGCATAATTTATGAATTGAATCCATATAAATGTGGGATTTTCATTTTTTTTAATCCCACATACTCTACATCATCCATAAAATCGTTTTCATTTTCATGAAATTGGGAAATATAATATCATTAATTTTTTTATTGTGTTCCTTTTCCTAATACTGACTAGCTAACTAATTATAGAAGAATCACATAAAATGGATGTGTAGAAAATTGATTTTAATATATCACATTCAAAATGTAAAAAATATAAAATTAATATATATATCTCAATTTCCTGACTTGAAACTAAACTAATATTTATTTTATTGAAAATATATTGAATCCAAATTTTTATATTATTTTATGACATAATTCATTTTGAATATAATGTGATTCCCTGATTAAAACTATGTATTAAAAATAATCAATCCATAATCATATTTTATGTCATTCGATATGTCATTTCTAATAACCAATTTATTTTAATCCTTTGAAATTTCATGATTTATATCATGAAAATCAGTAAATTTTTTATTCAACTCCACATGAGATACATTTTTGAATAGTCATTCCACATTATAGAGGTTCTTATTAACATTTCATTTTTCATATTTTAATAATTATGGTTTTGTTTATATTTTATTGGATTCATAGAGTAAGAACCTCAACCAACTTGGATGGCACTCCAAAAATTGGTGGATGTTAAGCTATTGTATTTCCCAGAATTCACATTACAATTAAAATTTCATAATTTTTCCAACTGCTCATATTCAGTATCAATACAGTAATTATAATCCAATTAGGTAAAAGTATCTTGTTTCTCATCAGTAGAATTATTATCTATAATAGTATAATGACCTTATACCTAATGTTTTAATTTATCCCATTTTTCTAGATTGGGTATTTCTATTTTCAAATCCTATAATTAATTCATCGAGTATTGTTGGACCAACATTGGGACCAACATGTCCTATTTAACAAGAAATTCTGAGGAAATAAGAATCTAGGAAGTTGAACCATCATAGTGGCCAATAATATCCAACCAATAAATTCTATTTTCATTAAAAATCCATTTCTTACCAATTGAAATAGCAATTTTAACAATATTTTGAACTTTATTATTGATATTTTATTCTTTCATTATGTTTCTTCAGGTACATGAAAATGTAAAAAGAAGACATAGTAGTTACATTTCCTAAAAATTATCATCATAATGTCCAATATTTTTATACAATTAAAAAACAAGTATTTACAAAAAACCCTAATTTATATAAGCTTTATAATACAATTTATATAAATTAATTTTGTAAAATAATTGTGGTGATAATTCTAATTACACTAAAATACTAGTTTAATGCATGTATCTATCTTTACCAGTAACCCTATACATTTATATGAGGGTTCCAGTTGATTATGAACATCCCAAAAAATCAATGGGATAAAGAAATAAATCTATATTAAAAAATAGTAATAAACACCTATGAAATAGAGTTACTAGAATCATTTATTTTAGTGGATCTATCTAACTCTTTAATGAAGAGTGTAGCTAGTTTTGGTAGGACTAGTATTATTTCCCATGATTTCCACTTCAAATCATATAAATAAAGTGTAATATAGAAGATAATATTTCCCATTGTGGTCATTTTTTAATTAGATAATCCCAACACCTTAGATATTTTCCTCGTTAATTCATCAAATATCCAAGTTGTTGCATTATTTTCACTGAAAACACCAAAAATAACTGGTTTCTTAAGATACTCGATTCATTGCGCAAAATCATCTTGCTTCACAATTTCATTTATTTCCCTTATGATAATAATTTTACCATGAACATATATTCCTTATTCAAAATATATTTCCGTAAAACAACAAATTTTAAAATATGGTGTGTTTCTATGAAGGTTAACATATGATGAAAATTAAATGGTGCCAATAAAATATCACTATCCTCACCTTCAATGATATTATGATCATTTTTATTCTTATCATGTGAATAATCTATCTCGATGGAAGATATATTCATCATGATTTGTCTTAAAGGATCAAATTTATACTAAATTATTATTTTTGGTTTATTTGTACCATATAATACATTATTAAAATTCATTGAATAAATTTTTTTTGGGGAAATAATTATATATATATTGATTCTAAAAAATATAATATCATTAATATAAAAATGTTACAAGAATATTATTGAATCCCAATACATAAACACTTCAGTCCATTCACATCACTAATATATAATAGGCCATTCATTGTTTCATAAGTTCACCCCTAGATTTAGGAAATGAATAAAAAAATAAATGTATCACATACACAATCATTAAACTAAAAAGGGTTCCTCAGGATAAACATCATATCCTTCAATTACACTCATACTATTTCCTCAGCAATTACTTTCTTATGACCTCTATTTCTATATAGAAAAAATATTCCACTTCTTTTGAGAAATTCTCCGAGGATCTTAATCCCATATTCCTGACAAAAATAAGAATGAAAATAATTTACATTAACATGAACATCTGTAGAATTGGATAATTATCACATGTGAAGCTTTATAAAACAAAAAAAAATGTGTTCTCTATAATATTTCATGATAGATAATTCTGAATATTCATAAAGTTTTCCCTATCAGGTAGCATCTCATTTTTTTATTCAATAGAATTATAATTTAATTTTCCATCACATTTATCAATAAAATTATTTCTCTTGGTTCTACCCATTTATTAAAACCAAATAAAATTAATAATTTTTTAACATGTTGTGTAATCATAAAATCATGATAAATTTCTCAAAATCCTTCCATCTCCATTCTAATATGATAAATATTTAGTTTAACCCAGTTCATATATGTTAATAATTTATCCACATATTTTGTAATGGTTAATAATTAAAATTTATATTAATCTTGGAATATACTATGGGTTTATGAAACCATGTGCACAGTACGTTTATACACATTGTCCACCAGAAGTATGTTTCAGATATACTCATCCATCTTTTTTTTTGCTATTATAACTATAAGAATAATTTAAAAATCCAAATCAAGTCTAAATATCCAGAAAAGGACATATTCCTTGAAAAAAATACAATATCAATACATTAAGATATTATCCTAAGATTTTTCCTCAATTTTTTTTCACATTTTAAAGTTCCCTATTCATTTTTTCTCTAACTCTATGTCCCAGGGATCTACTAAACATGATATAGAACCAACTATAAAGTCTACAACACTACTGGCCTATAGTCTTTGGTAATATTATTTCAATGACACAATAATAAAAATTATTCCAATGCACTAAATAGTTTACCAGCATTTGATAAAATGCATACCTAAATTATTCAAATAATATATAGGGAAAATAAAAAAACAATGAAATAGAATCATTCAGGTATCCAATATGACATTAATAATATCCTTCTTCATATCCAAGGGAAAGGAACAAAAATAATGTTTGATCACATATCTTTTATAATAATTACATTCAACAGAAGCTATCATGATTAAATAAGTTATAATTATTAGGAAATAGTTGAAAATTAAAACACATTCAATACAATAAAAAACATGAGTTCAATTAACAACCATGGATATTATCAATATAGAGAACATGTGATTAATTAATATAAATTTATTTATAGAATAATTTAATAATTCTAGGAATTCCTATTAAAGAAATATCAATATATAAATCATGAATTAACCCATCAAGAAAACTCAACCCATACATTATCATCCCATAAAGGCCTCTAAAATAATAAATTATAGTTATTTAGTTAGGAATACACCAAAAAATATAATGACTTGATTATAGTTTCTAAAACTATCGACCATCTAAAACTATTTTCTCTCTATTGACCTACTGGTACATCATGAGGAAATAATTAAGTGTGTTGCATCCATTATATTCAAATCATATAAATTATTTAAACATTGAATCATTAATAGGTTTAATTCAAAAAATTAAAAATAAATAAGTAATTAAATATATCGAATAAGAAAAGAGAACATCAATACCTCATAATTACGAATAATATAGATAAATGATGATGATGGTATCACGGTATTATATACCTAGAAACATTAATAGATGTTTTCATATTAGAATGTACATTTAAAATCAATGTTATAATTCTTGAGGAAATTTTTTATTTTTAATTTGAAATAGATTATTGAAATCTAAAAATTTCACTAAGATTAAATATAAAATTTATTTATTAAACTATCCTTGGAGAATTTTAAATAATTATTCAAAGCATTTGAAATTCATTATAGGGGTGAAATTAGTATAAGTCATGAATTTCAATATAATTATTTTGTTAATTATTTTAGTAACATATAATATTTTTATAAAACCAAAAGTATACTCAAATAAAACCATTTCATAGAGGATTCAGAGATGTGTAAATTTCCCATTTAAAAAACTAGTATAATGGTAAATTAATCCTTACAAGTTTTCAAATAAAAAGAGATATGGAATAAAATATATTATGGGGAAATCTTCGAAAAAAGTGTCATTTATTTGAAACTTATCTATTGAATATTAGTCCAAGATGATATGATAAGGAAGAAAATTAATCCTAAAAAATAACTGTATGATGATAATATATATGTTTTTTAATATGTTAGTGTCATATAATTTCCCTTATAGAAATTAAGATAATTAATAATCATGAAACAAAATTAGATTGTGAATGAAATCCATTACTGATTTGGTATCTTTCCAATCATAAACCCTAAGAAAAAATTAATTAAAATAGATCATAACTATAATAAATAAAATCTATTTCATGATATGAAATATCAAAGGTATATTATATACACCACATGAATAAAATAGTTGGTGAATGTTCCATATGTCTCTTCTAAATAAAAGTTATTAAAGCAAAGTTGTGCCTCAAATTGAACAATCATTATAAGTGATTTTATCTAAATTAATAATTAAATTTCTTATTTTATAAATATATAAGATAAAAGTAAATAATTATTATATCATATATTACACATGTAAAACATATCTACACTCATCTGTATATATATATATATATATAATTTTATAAATCATTATTTTTATGTGTAAGTTATTTTCTGTTTTAATTATAGAGTTACTGTTCGATTATTATTGTCCATTTAACATGATCACAGTCACATAATCTCTATAATGTTTTTAATTATATAAATATAAGATATATATATTAAATAATTATATTAATCCATGATATTTAGAGATAAAACAAGAATTACATGGTTTATAGGGATAATAGGTTGTATGTACATTGGAACATTGTTTTCACTTTTTGATGGATGGAACTAATAAAAGGTAAATAAAAATAAAAAATTAATATAATTTTAATATAATATATATCACACATATATATATATATTATTTTAATAAATCCTTATTCCAATAAATTTAATATAGAAATGGAAATCAAATGGCATTGCCTTGTGGATATTGTAGTCCACAGTTACAAACAACAACAATTATGGGTTTCCAACAGATTGGAATGTAAGAAGGTTTATGGTAAATAATATTGAAAAAACAACATATATTACATAAATATCACATATAATAAGGATTTATCTTTTTATAAATATCCATGAAAAATTTTATGGAAAAGCAGACCGCAATTGTTTAAGAAGATAACTCATACGTATGCATGAGCGATTTTTTAGCATTCCACATGATGGAAAAGATAGAGAGAGTGTATTTTCCCTAATATTAATAACATCTAAGTATACTTATGAATTTTTATTATAAATTTTATTATTATTTAACTATAATTATATAGGGTATAAAATAAATAAATTTTAAAGAGTTGGTAAATACAATCACATCTTCGTCTGCAAACGTTGTTTAGATTCCTTCGTAAGGAGCATTGTATTAGTATTTAAAATTGATAAGACCATAAAAATAATGTATAGGTAACTTTATAATAAATTTTGGTAGGATTTTTAATTATATGTTAAAAAATGATGTGTATAGAAGATAAGTAAGGGGTACCATATTTTAAGAGAGGGTGTGGACACACTTCAAATTACTTAAATGTCTGAAATATAATTTATTTATTTTTCAATAATATTTATTTCATATATACATTATTCTAATTTAGAAATATTCCATGGTCGAAATATAATTTATAAATTAACTGTAGATAGTTTTTGGTGTCATTTTAGACCTTTACTATTGGTTTAACCACTTAATTATCCAATGTTAACCATAACTATGATAAAAAATATTAGGATTGTAATGTTTTACATTATTACATATAAGTTAAAAATTTTAATATAAATGGCCATGAGATGATCAGTTATAACAATTTATGTCATATTTTTAGACTTTTAATTTTTAAATTATTTAAATATAAATCAATAAATATTATTTTTTATAAAATAACAATAATGAAATTTGTGAATAAATTAATTTATTTCCACATTAAAATCACAAAGATAGATATGGAATTTGAATCCTAACATTTAAAAATTCTATAAAATTCCATATTTTTTTGAAAACAATAAAACATAATAATTCATTATATTTTTTTTACTTTATATAATTCTAATATCATAATTTTGTTTTTAATTTTTTAAATATTATATTAGTGTTGTGTCAGAATTTATGTTAATTATTAATCCACTAAAAATTAAAAATAAATATCCATGGTAAAAATATTAATACACAATTAAATAAAACCATTACAACTAAACATATCCTCTTATGATCCATAATAAATCATTTTAGAGATGTTAGAGTGAAGATAGTAATGTCTTACAATATTCCATACATATTATAATTTAAATAATAACACCTAGGAAAAATGGAAAAAAATTACAAATAATAGAATTTAGGATGTGTATTATCAAATATGTTTAAACCAATGATGTAAATGAAAATTATTGGTTGATATCAAGACCATATCTCTTGGTTTTAACACTGTTTTGTCCATTTCTCCCCTACGAACTAAGATGATATTTACCATATTTACTATTCATAATTCCTAAAAGAGAAAATTAACATAATTTTCAAAATTATAACCTCGTGAATCCAGTTATGGTATAGATTTTTTATTTTTTTATATTATGAATTTGAATAAATAAATTTTAATTTAATTTCAGAAATCCAAATGAAAAATAGTTTTAAGAAAGATTCAATTTTTGGCATAAAATTAACTAATATCAAAATAATTAATATTTTTTATTAATGTTTAACAAGTTTGATTAGTATAAATAAATGAAAAAATATGTCCTGATAACTCCATTTAAAAAGATATTAGAACTTTTAAATTCATTTAATTAATGAAAAAACTATAGTATTTCGAAAATCAAAATTTTTAACAATTCCTTAAAATATCATTCTTTTCAAAAAATTAGTAATATTAAACAACAAGTAAATTTTTTTTAATGACATAATGTTTGATGTAATTTTGATCAAATTTAATTTCTAAAATTCATATAGGTTGTTTTTAATTTTTTCCATAGAAAATGAAATAAAAATAAATTTTGAAAAAAACATATGTTTGAAACCTAAAATAACTTTACTAAAAATTAATTAGATATATATTATAAGTTTATTTATAATTTTTATTAAGTATAAAAATTCTATAAATATTTCATAATCATTTTTATAATATACATATCAGTAAAATGAATGGATACATTATAATATTTTATGGTTTGTTTTTTGCGCACAGTTATATGTCACATGATCCCTCTAACACATGAAATGTTTAATAGAAAAAATATTCTAAACTATCCAGTTGTTACATTATGTGTGGGAACATCTATTTTATCTCGTGATATTAATATTTCATATTCCAATATGTAGATTGCATAGTTTAATGATGTTTCACATTTCTATTCTTATTATCATAACCATGTTTTGATCTCATGGATCATATATATTAACTCACTATTTTGATTCATGTATTACTTCTGGTAAAAAGGTTTTAATTGATTTATGACCTAGAAATAGATGGGTAATTATTTTATTTATTTTAGTAAAAATAATAAATTAAAATTTAGGACCCACATGAAATGAATAAAAGATATTAAATTTTTTATTAAAATTTTAAATTAACCAATTTGTATGAATTTCCTCAATAAGGAATTATTTCAACATTATTAGATTATTTTACACTTTATTATTTTATGATATTTACAATGATTGATCCAAAGTGAAATCCATATTTTGGTATCCAAAAAAAATCTAGTAGTCAGCGAACATTACCATTATAACTCTAGGTGAATGAAATGATGATCCAAATCAAATACATAATTTTTTATTGAATATGAAAAAGATAAATACAGGTTATATAAATATTTATCTTGATAAATCTCTTTATTGAGAGGGACGAGGAGAATCATCACTCTCTATTATTGAGATATTACATATAATTACAATATAGTGTGGGATGAAGACCTCTATAGAATTCATTACGTGTATAAATATCTATATTTCAACCTTCTAAATTATACAATATGAGTTATATTCATATTTTAGAGAATTATATATTTTACAATAGTACATAACAAATATCTTAAGATTAAATACAATTCCACATTGAATAATAATTTATTTAGTATTATTTATTTAGTACGTGATAAATTAATGTATTTTAAAATATCAATTATTAAATAAAAAACATATTTATCTAAATGACATAAAATATATCATCTCATATGGACCCTTAACTGGGACCCACAATTCTATTTATCATCTATTGAACCTTGAAAATTTTATATTTATTTAAATATATTCATATCATTTTATTATTCATTTAGTCAAATTATAAATATTATATTCACTACATATGAGAAGAAATATTAATATAATATTCACATTACTATATAAATATTTATTATTTACCTATAGAATAAAAAATATAAATATATCATATATAGTCATTTATTTTTTTATTATATTTTGAATAAATATATATTATATTTTCTATTTAAATAATTTTCATTAGAATAAATAGTGATTGAATTTATGTGATCAAAAAAACTAGAAAATTTATAAAACAAGAAGAAAAAAATATTTAATTAAATTGTCAAATTAAAAAATAATTTATTCCAGAATCTAGATATACATAATTTTTTACCCTTGATTAATAATACTTAATTCTATTAGGAAATACTACTGTAATGTCTAAAATAAATATCATGGAACACATCGAGAAATATGAAAAGATAAAATTAAATGTTGTAATGAAATTAATCTTATATTTACGTTATAGATGTATTATAATACATTTCCCATATTATATCATCCAGACTGATGAATACTTCATGCTCAAAAACTATATATTTGATTTATATTTTTTTAACGTCCTAAAATCGATTCTTAAATATACATTGAGATGAAATTTATCAATTAGTTTAATTTCAGCCAATGGTCCTGATATTTCATTATCCATAGAATCGAATGGGAAGATAATTTCTTAACATAACCATTCTTGTAATATCACTCATGTTCCACAAATTTCATATTAAATCATGAATAGTATCTATAAACAAAATTATATGATTCCTAGTTTATAACAATAATAATCATTATTCTAATGAACAACAACCATCTCGATAGATTTAACATCTAATGAAAAAAATTGAATATCATATGGGTGGTTAAATTATCATAAAATCTATCCCAAATAATCCTTGTGTGAGAAATTCATTATAATATGACGTAATATCTAAGAAACCTCCATCACCTAGTATCTTTCACAATTGTTTCCCATTAGATTTGTGACATATATCCACAGAAGATAAATTATTAAATATAGAATGTGTGGGTTATGACATTATCAACAATATTCTATAAACATTTTATTTAATAAATATAAAGACATTTCCCTATATTTTTTATCTATAATAAGACACTTTATGTTAATAAATATCAATTAATATTCACATAATTAATTATTGTTGTTTGAAAAGGTAAAATGGTTTTTTGGTCACTGAATCAAATGCCTCAAACATGCAGTAACTCCATATTTAATCTAATATTGATTTCCCTAAAAGATATACATAATTATTCTATGATATCGATATTTCTACTGGTCCTAAAATGAATTAATTATCATTATTCATATTTTTACATCTTTTATGTGATAAAATCTATTAATATGTGATGGAAAAGACCATATACATTTTTCCATCTTTTATTTCTAAAATATTTTATAATAACATATTAAATTGTTATGATAGTATTATAGATCTTTTCATACATATTTAAACTCTCAAATTTCCACAAAATTGCTAATAATCCCACATTTTATGTATCATCCGAAGATGAACTATAATAGTTTATTTTATATGATATCAATTTTCTATAATAATTTACCTCTTAAATATTAACTTCTCTTAAATATGATACTTGATCAAATTTATCTTATGGAAGGGTAGATTTATATCCAATAGATTACTAGTAATCCAATTATTCCAATTACTAAGAAAAAATATATCATTTCACTATTATAAAGCATTATAAAATTAAACCACTAACCTCTAAAATTCATTTTGTTATGTTTTATATTAAATAAATATAGGAAATAGATAACTTCAACACATATAAGGGAATATTATATAGTTATTTAAAATAAATTATACCAATATATTTTATTAATCAAATGAATTTTCTACTATTATTTCACATATATTACTAGTTAATTATTATATATTGTGAATCAATTAATGATACCTTGTCATTATATGTACAATTCCAGGGTCTATAAAACACCAATGATTTACCTATACATATATTTTTTCCCTTTAAATGTTTTTTGTGTTTAATTACTCTTAGATAAATTATCCTTATACATAATGATCTATACAACTATTATTCATTTTACCATATGTTATCAAAAAAATTAGTCAAGGATAGATATAGTAATACCACTAACCTCTTATTAAAATTTATAAAAACATTATTCCAATTGAATATTATTTGATCATGATTCTTTATTTAATTCAATGATGTATTTCTGTGTTATTCATTGTTTATTAGATTTATATGATATCAAAAATAATTACTGTCATATCATGTTAAAGACTTATAAAAGGATTACAAAAAATTTTGGTTGTATTTATATATAATTCCATATATTATTAACATATATTTTCTATTTTATTTTTCAAATTTAGGTAAATATTTACTTGTTGACTATTGAATGGATATTTCAATGATTATTTCTAGATATATCTATAAAATTTACTTACTTGTCATGATTTAGGGATTCCATCATATACCATCCCTAACTACTTTATCTTGAATAAAAACACAAATATTTATATCATATTTAGAATCACCAAAAATATTAAATTTCGCATTTGTGTATGCAATTTATTTTAAAAGTTATAAAAAGGTTTCATTCATAGATAATTTTCATTTACTACCTCTCATTATGAATCAATAATATTAATGATTAATATGTCATCTTATTTTTTAGAATAATTACACTTATTTTTTTTATTATTACATTTCAATATCTTTCTATTGAATAATTGCTCCTAAACTAAATTATGGATTTTTGATTTTTTATTTCAATTGATTTTTATTTCAATATTATAGTTCATCATGGTGCATCATTATTTTAATATCTCGAAAGAGAGTTTATTCAGTTATATATTTGTAGTTATTTGTAAATAATTACACTCTATTTTTGGAAAAATGTTATATATATACGATGTATGAAAATAACTCAGATGAACCTTTTCTTTCCTTTCAATTTAATTTCTTACTATAATCCTCTGTAATCAAACAATCCTCGATAAAAACAAAATGGTGTGAGATGATGTGACCTCATAATATCATAACATATATGATATCGATTGGTTAATTTAGTAGTAAATTAGTTACATGTTACACTCTAATTTTTAAAAAAAAATATTTAAATGATTTAGAATACTCAAAATACTAATATGATTCATCATTGATCATCCTTTTATTGACATAACTATTATTATTTTGTTTAAGGTATTGTGGTTTTAGTAAAATTATTAATTCTTTATATAAAATATCTATGATAACTTGATAATATCATACTCAAGTATTCACAAAGATTGAATGTAATGTTTTAGACATTCCAGAATGTTACATTGCGGGAAATCCAGTGATTAGGATATCTAGGGGAAGCTTGGGGTGTTTTGTGACATTTAGGCAAGTATGAAATTTTTTTACGATAGGTCTGGTGGTGATTCATGCTAGTGATAGGTCATTCTAGAGGTAAGTTATTTTTTTAATGTGGTGTATTTTGATGGATGGCCATTCATACGATGGGTCATAGGGCCTTGAGTTATTCTAGTGGATAATCATTCTACCAGTACATCATTTATGATGGTAGTTCATTCAAAAAATGGGTTATTTAGCACTGAGAAATTCTGGTGTTAAGTCTTTCTGGTTTAGGTCTTTCACATTATTTCTCATTTCTAACGGCGGGTAATTCAAGCGGTGATTCATTCTCATGGTATGTCATTATAGTGGTGGGTCAGTTCTAACAGGTTTCTTCTTTTGGTAGTGCATTTTTAAGGTAATTTATTTTGGTGGTGAGTCATTATTAATGTATTTCATTCTGATAGTAGTTAATTTCTGACATTTGATCACTCTAGAAATATGGAATTTTTTAGGGGTTGTTTCTGATGATGTATCATTCTGATGGTCGGTCATTCCGATGGTTGGACATTATGGCAGTTGGACATTTCTAATAGCTGATCGTATTGGAAGCAGGTCATTCTGGTGGTCTCTCTCTACCAATTAATCAGTGGTGGTGAATCTCTGGTGATAACTCCATATTTGTTACTCACTAGCGGTGAATTGCTGGTAAAGAATCACTGGCATTTACTCCCTACCACTAACTCATGAACAATAATTCTATTTTTTCCAAATATTTTCTAATGATCAATTTATCAAAATTTTATGATGAAGATTTGTTTAATTTAATTATTAAGGGGTTTTAAATATGTTTCAATGGTGATTAATCGTATATGCAATTTATAAAAATTCAAGATCTCTTTTAAATTGTTAAATTATGTAGTTTTTTAGATACTCTTCTATTGTTAAATTAATGAAATATTTAATCTTGGTGGTTTGGGATCTAATCATTGAAAAGAAAAAAAAATTATTCATTATTTTTTGCTAACATTCTATTGAGATGTCACATTACAGATCATTCTTCCCCAGGAGTCATATATCCATGTTATTGCAGTCTATGTTAGTTCCCCAGAATATATTTCCTCATTTACATGAATCCCATATTTCTGATGGTAATTTGTTATAAGAATTATTTTTTCCAGGTAGGAATTCCATCATTTCAACTTACTCGGTATCTTGTGAGGTGGGGTTCCTGTGTTCATCTATGTGAAATTTCACACATCTAAATTTAAAAAGGTAATTAAATTGGTAAAAAAATTAAAGGTAGTAGGGGAATGTGAATCACATGTTTTATCATGTTTTATTATTATTATTTATATTTTTCATGTACTGTAGTAATTCCTTGATTTAAAATGTGGACATTAGAAATACATGTATTTGTTTTTATGATTTTGAATATTGAATACATGTTGTGTGATTGTTGATAACACTTAGACTATAATTATGTAGTTACATATAGTAATCTAAGGAATTGTATGACCCATGATCTTATGTTTGGTATCATAATAACCTTAAATAATGAATTTAAATTTAATAAAAATACCTTTCATAAATCTGAAAATGTGTTTTTTTAGTATGTGAAGTTATGTGTGGAATCATTTCATATTGTGATTATGGTTATTACATTATGTCTAGTGTCTATGTTGTGATCTATGTGGGGGAGTGGATGATATGTGGTTTTATAGTAGTTATGTGATGATTTTTATAGTGTGGCGCTATAGTGCAGCAGCATTGGAAGTTGTGATGTTGTTGTGGTTGTTGGATTGTTGTACAGTGATACTTGTTTTGAAATTTACATTTTTATATATCTAGTTATCTCTAGATGGTGAGATTAATAATTAAAGTTTTCATGTTTAACAGTGAAATAAAGGATTTTCTATATTGATTAAATGGATATTGTTTATATAAGAATGTAGGAAATTAAATACTAAGAAAAGGGAATTTGTTTATGGAATCGTTTGGTAATAGAGAATATGGAAATGGATTAATGAAAATTAAAAATATAAATATGAATTGTGGATTTGTTTTTCTTATGTGGGATTGGGTTTTATGTTTTGGAAGTGCAAGTGGAGGTTCTTGAGAGTTTTTTTGTTCTTTGATTTTGAATACTTATTATGGGGATTGTGTTCTGTAACTATATATGTATATACCATTCATATTATTTTTTTATACACACACCCCACCGTATTTGAGCACTATATGTGGACACATTCATAGTCGCGTAGGGGTTTTTCCCCAATCTTCTCGATGGGTGGATGGTTGGCTTCCTACCCATCATTCACTACTTCCTCTCCTAGGTATTAGTGATATTCATGAGATGTGATGGAAAAAATTCAAATTTTCCACATTATACTAGTGATGTGATGAGTATGTGACAGACCTGATGTGTTCAAGAATGATTTCGTGAGATGTTTTATAGTGGGGGTCATGTGTGGTGGGTGGAGGGTATGAGGATAATGTATTTTACATTCTTGATACCCTAGTATCTTTTTTATTAAATGTGATTTATTGGCCTTAGAGTCCTTGTATAAGAAGGGATGTGATGTTATGTTATTCGTAATAGGTTGTTGTATTAGTACATACGACGTTGGGGTGAAAGGGTAGACATCATTTGGGAAAGAGTTCTGTGGTACCCTATCATCAACATGCTTCATATTGTATTTTTAAATGTGGATACATTATTTAATTAGTGTTGTATGGTAAGGATGGGCTTTATTAGTATATAGGTATAGGTTTTTTTAGTTCATCAATTTCTCTTATGAGTTCATTTTTAGGATCTTCTCAAATGTGCATGATATACATTGGATTTCCTATTGATAATACATGTATAGTCACCATACATATATATAACTTTTTAAGGATTCCAAGATGACTTTGTGGACCATTTTGGACATTACTAGCAAGAACCATTGGATAGTTTCTTTGTCACTACATTATTTTATACATAATTTATGTTGGATACCATTATTTTTATTAGTTTAATTTTTACATGCATTCCGGGATGGTATATTTGTTTCCTATATATAGGTCACGGATTTTAATTAGTTTGATTCGTCTTATCTCATGATTATATTTATATAATATTGGGTAATTCCTTGCATAAATGATATTTGTATACCCTCATAGCTTTTTTACAACTGAGTGCCTATTGGAGGTGAATCATGGGGTCCCTATCTCTCTCCCCACATTTTGGTTTCTTAGGGTTGAGTGGGTCAGGACATAGTGGTAGTAATGTGATGTTTTTAGATAAGGAGTTTCAAGTTGATCACATTTAGGATTTAATGGTTTAGTGTGTAAGAAATTCCAATTGACCTTACTACGTGACATAAGGAAAGGAGACAGGCTTGGAAATTAGAATTTAGGGCCCACCGTGATCAATTTCACAGAATATGGTCTTATTGAATGAACAATTGATGTGGGCCAGTTGAATTATAGATACGTAGGAGATGTACTTATATCATGATAAAATGTATTCATGTTTGAATTACATTTTTTGGGAATGTTAAAATTGATAAGATTAATAATATGTATAAAAACTAGTCATAATAAAATTACATACTATCGGGCATAAGAAATCATTATTTCTCATTAAGATAGGGCCCATGGGCGTATGTTGCACTTTCCTTAGAAAATTTAAGTTCAGTAGGATAGCCATGTTGATCATAGTAGGGATGATCCAACTGAGGATGATGATTAGTGGTAGAGGACATTGTAATATTTTTAGGGGTAGGTATTGGGGAATTATGAGGGAATCAATTATAATGTCAACATAGAGGGTTTTGTAAAGGATCTGGAGATAACATTCAATTTGTTTCGAGACCAAAAAAAGTATTGAATCCCCATGAATGTTTTTTATGTGATATGTGTCTCAAATTAGTGGTGGATCATGTACCTTATAGAGCATAAAGAGGAAGATGTTTCTTGTGTCTAAATCCAAAAGGAGTTATGGGCTGACTTCCATTCACTGATCATTAATGATGTGGAGAGGTACGATATTTCCCCTTCAGTAGGGGATTATTTCTGCACAGGATATTGGGATCATGTTCAAGGACATTATATTATTTTCTCAAGGACTTTTTCCAGATGAGGAGTCTTATGTGAGGCATCTCTAAGAGACACTCTATCCTTCAATCTAGTATACAGTGACTCCTTTTATGTTTCCAATGTATCTGGAGGTTCAAAAGAAGGATATGGTGATTGAGTAGATGAAATCATTATGGGGACTACAAAAATATGTTAAATAGTAGGGGTTCTCAAGGACTATAGTTTTCAGATGTATATTTATGCTCCACAACCTTGGAGGATTTGACCAGTAGGGAGCCAACCACAGTAGCTTCCCTTATGTCCTTCTCAAGAGAGTGGTATCTATACTCCTCCAAGGGAATTCATACTAGTGTGTATCATTAGTTGGACTCATGGAAGTCATCCTGATAATTTCCTAGTGTCTTCTCAATATCAGTTTGGTATAGGTGGATATAGTCAGCACCAGCCTCAGCACCAGTTAATAGAGATCCTTTTGGAGAAGAAGGGGACTCGGGATTATCATCCACTTATAAAATATGTGGTAGGTGGAGGTTTACCTTAGGATATAATGACCCTTATAGAACCTATAACTACGTGTGTTCATGGTCATGGTCGTGTTCATTTTATGGGAGTCATAATTGATTAGTGTGGTCCATTACTTGCTATGGAAGAATCAACACTAGAGGGGCCAGAGATCCATTAAGGTACACTCTGTTTATTGTGTAATACTATTATTTTCTTAATTTTATTTAGGATCTTATCAATATTTTTCTTCACCCTCTCTATTTTGTGCTCTAAGACTATTCATAGATATGATTATGGTTCCCCTGGTGTTGACTCCACTATTTAGAGACATTATCATCTTGTTTGATGTGTACCGATGATCTGAATTGATGGGGGCATAACATCAGTGATGTGTGGAACTTATCTTAGGTCAGATTAAACCATATGACTTCATCATCAGTATAGACTAGTTATATTATGTTCACTCTTATATGAACCTCAACCAAATGATATTTTAGTTCTCATATGTATATTGTTGGCTTGTGGTTTTCATTGGTGAGAGGGTTTTATATGTTTGTAATCATCTTTTGGCAGCCCTTTATTCTTTTGAAGTTGATTTTACTGTGGAATCAACGATAATATGGATAATGGATAATCCCATGTTTGTGATGTGATTTCATATATGTTTTACTCTTGGAGGTTGTGACACTAACCCCCCCCCCCAACAGACATGATGTTGATTTCCAAATAGACATGAAACATAATGCTTCCTTAATTTCTATATCTCCATATTGGATTTTAACTTAATAGTTATTGAAGTTAATGATTTTGATAGATAATAAGATGTATAGGGGTTTCCTCTAACATAGTGCCTCCCCATGGGGAAATATATTGTTATTTACTAATAAAGTGGATATTACTCAATGTTTGTGCATTGAATACCAGAGGCTGAACAAGGTGATGATTATGAATTATAATCCACTTCCATGAATTAGTGATCTTTAAACTATTTGAAACTATCTAGTTAGTTCTCGATGATTAATATATGGTCTTGATATCACTATTTATGGGTAAAACATAGAGATATCCATAAGACAACCATCTGATGAAGCTATGTGAACATTGAGTTCATTATCATACCTTTTAGTGTTACGAACACACCCACCTTTATCAGGGGGATTATGAACACTGTGTACATAGAGTTCTTGGACCGGTTCATCATCGTATTGATTGATTATATCATTATCTAATAATTATTATAGGATGATCATGTCATAGTTTTTTACTAGATCTTCATCACCTCCATCTCTATGGAATGTTGGCCAAGTGTATGATTTAGACCAGATAGGTGTGTTTCCTAAAATATATTTTGTATCAGCAGGGTGTTCAAGTAGGCTCATTGATGGTTAAGGATTGATTCTTAGGAATATCACAAGATTTGTGTAGAGGACCACAAAATCCTTCACCTTCTTTTCTATTACTGAATGTTCATTCCTAATTTCCCTTAAGTTTCATCCCCATTGAAATTATTTACATAGAATGAAGGAGATTATTTTTGGACTGACTAGTTCTAGGTAGCTTTGGGTTAACTAGAGAGGAAGTTCATCAGTGGTTCACTTCATAAGTTACCATAGTAGGGAGTGAGGTTCAAGGTTTCCTATGATACATCCAATATAGGATTTAGATGCATCTCAATACAGTATAAGGATTTTATCTACTATTGGTCTAGGAATTTATACACTCATGATTGTATTTATTCTAACCATGATCTATACCTATCTATTTTGTGTTTGCACTGATGATATGGAAACAATACCTCATTAGGGAGCACATTGTTTTCTTCGTGGATCACAAGAGTTTGAGTTATGACTTTTCCTAGCCTGATCTGAATATATGATAGTGGAGGTGGATAAATTTTCCTTAGGGATATGATTATGAGATATCCTACACCACATGAAAGGGGGAATTTCAAGGATTATGATCTGAGAAAAACATCACAGAAGGATTTTATTTAGGGTGTTTGAATGTTCATGGAGATAAATGGAGAACATGATAGGATATGACATATATGTATAAATAGATGATGGTAGATGAAATTTTTTTTACATGATGTTGGTGTACTATCTGATAAAGCAGGTCAAGGAGTCTTGGAGGGGAGACTTAGAGGAATAAGTGATTCATGGACTTTTTGGATACAGTGATACTCTAAAGGGATGGTTAGAACCAAATGATGTTTTGGGGGAACATATTTGATATGGTAGTGATGCATGAGTGTTTCCATTATGGGATTCATGTATCACCATTTTTGGTACACCCATGAGTATCCAATATGTACCATGGCATAATTAAATCATTTTGGTGGCCTGGGATGAAATGAAAAGTGAAAAAGTGTGTGCCCCAATGTTAGGTTTTCTAGTAGGTAAGCATCACGAATCTTTTTCCTTGCTATTTTTATGTAGCACTTTGATGATCATGAGTGGAATTGGGATAACACCTCAATGGATTTCATCATATGGTTACCCAGATAATAGAGGCTTTGTTATTCTATAAGGGTAATGGTTGAAATTTTTTATGAAATATTATCTTCTTCTAATGATCATGGAGTAAATAAAATTGGATGGTTTAGAAAAAAATGTTTGTGGATGATGTGATTTGGATTCACAATTCCCCAAGCTCTCTTCCCTTAGATCAGGACGCAAGTTTTACAATGAGATTATAGATTGGATTTCAACATGATTTTTTAACTTGGATACAACTCAACACTACATTATACCCCTATATGGATGGTAAGAAGGAGTGGACTATCCAAACATTAGAGGATATAATGCAGGAAAGCATCATGGAATTTGGGGGATCATGGATATGAAACCTTCTCGTGGTTGAGTTTTCTAATAATAATATCTATCACTTGTCCACTGTAATTTCCTTGTTTGAGGATTTTTATATGTATATATTCTGTTATATTATTTTATCGGAATATGTTGGTCATTCCTCAATTCATGGACACAATCTGGTATAGAAAATGGAAAATAAGGGTCATTTTGTTCAATAAAGGACGAACAAAACATAGAAGATATAAATATTATACTTATCACAAGAGTTAGTCTATTGAGTTTGAGTATGGTTACCATATCTTCTTGAATAAATCCCCAAAACATATGTAGTGGTGGTTTCAAAAAGGTTGTAAGCTCTCACCCAGGTTTGTTGGGATTATTAAGGTATTTAGGAGTGTTGTCATGGTGGATTACTAGTTGGAACTTCCACCTCAACTGGACAGGATCCATGAAGTCTTCCACGTCTCTCAGTTCTTTCCATATCATCATGAGAAATCCCATTTCATTCACTTGGTACAACTAGATATCTAGGATGATGAAGCATTTGTGGAGGATCTAATGCAGATCCAATAATTTTTATAGAATGTTTTATGAGGATGGGATATTCCCTTGGTTCGTTTTATATAGATGCATTGTGTCTTGGAGGGGTGTACTTTGGAGAACGAGTAGCAATTGCATTCCTAGTACCCGATGTTGTTTTGTGTTTTTTCATTATTCATTTATTATTTTTGATGTGTCTTTTTGACCTTGGTTTTTAATAAGATATGTTTTTCCCTCTTGGTGTACATTTTACTGTGTGTTATGTGATAGAGTTCCAGCATGCTAAAAAAGTGAAGACCTCACTAGTGGAAATACGGGCTTTAACGTCGTCGTAATAACGTCGGTTCTTTAAAAACCGACGCGAATAGTATATGCGGGGAATTTTTGGCGTCGGTTTTGTGTAAAACCGACGCCAAAAATAATTATGTGTTTATTTTTCGCGTCGGTTTTTAAGAAAACCGACGCGGAAAATATTAGTATCCATATTTTCCGCGTCGGTTTTCCTGAGAACTGACGCGGAAAATCCTGTTATAATTGGTTTTCCGCGTCGGTTTTTAGAAAAACCGACGCGGAAAATCCGGTAGAAGAGGTTTTCCGCGTCGGTTTTTCTCAAAACCGACGCGGAAAATCCGGTCGAACAGGTTTTCCGCGTCGGTTTTTAGAAAAACCGACGCGGAAAACCTCTTCTACTATATTTTCCGCGTCGGTTTTCCTGATAACCGACGCGGAAAATAAATTTTTAAAATGTTTCGGCGTCGGTTTTCATGAAAACCGACGCCGAAACTCATAAAAAAAATATATTTCGCGTCGGTTTTAATGAAAACCGACGCGAAAAGTCTTTTAAAAATATTCACGGTCAGAAACCCTCATTTTGTTCGTCCGTCGAAATCGAGTTCCGCTGTGGCGCTTCGGACTCCCGACGACCTTCGAACTTGATTTGCGATCTTGAACGGCCATTGTTGAAGGTTTTTTGTCGTCTGCACGATTTTGGGTATGTGTTCTTCCTATTTATCTCTTGTTTCATATCCCATTGTTTATTTCTTTATCAATAACCCTATTTTGCGTGATTTTGATTATTGGTTAGATTTTAGTTGTAATTTATCATTATTTTTTGTTTGTATTATCATTGTTGGTGTAGATTTGATATTGTTTGTTTTTGGAAGTAATTATACCGGTCGCAGTTTGGATTTAACATCTCAATTCGGGTTGAACTTCAAATTTTTTGTTTATATTATCATTATTCCTGTTTAAAATGATCTTTCATTATCAATAACCCTATTTTGCGTGATTTTGATTATTGGTTAGATTTTAGTTGTAATTTATCATTATTTTTTGTTTGTATTATCATTGTTGGTGTAGATTTGATATTGTTTGTTTTTTGAAGTAATTATACCGGTCGCAGTTTGGATTTAACATCTCAATTCGGGTTGAACTTCAAATTTTTTGTTTATATTATCATTATTCCTGTTTAAAATGATCTTTCATTACATTATGAAGTACTATATTTTTAATTCCATTTCCATTTTAATAAATTATTCTTCAAAAAAATAATTTTATTGTGTTAAATGAATTCACTCACATTTTTGCATGTAGTTTATTGTTATTTCATTACTTCTTGAGATTTACCATGCCAAATTCCTCAATTCTTTTTGGTTCTTATCATTTAACTAAGACATGAATAATTACCACTATCTATTATGTTAAAAAAATTTGAATAATTATTTTCATGCCATTATATAATAAATAATTTTTCTTGCAATGTCCATAATACGACTAGAATCATAATGTATTGTAATCTTCGTAGATAATAATATAATCATTATCCCTCTATTAATGTTCAAAAATACCTTTCCACTTTCATATGTGGAGTTAGATTCATGCATTTTTAATAAATGTCCTCTTAAACTAATCTCATTCCATTGATTATATTTATTCATCTTTCTCTCCCTCTAAATAATAGTCATGAAATGATTTACTTCTCCCTCTAAGTCATAGGCTGCAAATAAAACATTCTCATGATCTAATCTTTCATGGATGGATAATATATTTCTCTTCATGTTGATCCATTCCTTGACATGTTTTGCTGCAATAGACCCATGGATGGGGGTGTAAGTTGTCACCTACAATATGCAATGGAATTTTTATCCCTCCATAATGAATTTATATGTTCATAGTTCCCTATTATAAAACTCATGGATTGAGGGAGTTGAGTTATCATAGTCACCAAAAATTGTATCATGTCTCTTAATACACATTGTTTTAAATAAGGATAGTTATTGCACTATTTTTCACATTAATTTTTCCATGATTCATTCATGTTACATCAAATGAATAAAAAAATAAATATAGTGTGATCAATAGTAGTCATAGTGAGAAATCATATTATCTTGTATGTCATTCATATAATATTTATATCATGAAACTTTATTTTCAAAAAATGAAACCTTTGATTTAACCATTTTGTCCTTGTATTTCAATATAACACACATGTATATAATATTAAAATTAACTGTTTACTATATTTGTAAACGTGTTTCATATTTGATGTCTTTTATCTGATTATCAATAGTTTTTATGGAATATGTTTTTGTTTACAATTTATCTGATAGATATTTAAATGTTTTTATGTTTTAATATATTCATCAATTATATTGTGATATCAGGTATTAATGGATCATAATTGGATTTATCTACGAAGAACTACTAGTGAATATGAAAGAGGAGTTGACAATTTTTTGGAATTTGCTAAACGGCATAATCAAAATATTGATTTGATTTTCTGTCCATGTGTGAAGTGTGTAAATATGAGAAAGTTAAACTTCAGAGAAATCAAAGATCATCTCATTTGTTATGGTTTTAGCCTTAATTATACACGTTGGATCTTGCATGGTGAAAGAACTGAAAATTCAACATCCAATGTTGATGACGATATTCATAATGAGGCAGAGGATCGTATTGAAGAATTAATTCATGATTTAGGTGTTGAAACCATCGAAAAAACACCAACAGTTGAACGATTGTATGGAGATTCTGAGAAACCATTATTCCCAGGTTGCAGTAAATATACAGTGTTATCAGCAGTTTTGAGATTAGTTAACTTAAAAGCAAAAAATGGGTGGAGTGATAAAAGTTTCTCCAGTTTACTTGAGCTTTTAAAAGAGCTTCTTCCAGAAGGCAATGGGCTTCCAGATTCCAATTATGAGGCGAAGAAAATATTATGCCCAATGGGATTGGGGTATAAAAAGATACATGCTTGCCCCAATGATTGTGTAATATATAGGAAAGAAAATGAACATTTATCAAGTTGTCCTACATGTGGAACATCGCGCTATAAGATGGATGAGAAAGTCAACTCAGATTCATTTTCAGGTGATGTCATGTAACGTTATGAAAAATCAATTTTTTTACTTTCCAATGATATCATCCAATATTTTTTTCAAACAATTCTGATAATTCAATTCTGGTTTATTTTTAGGTACCAAAATCAAAACTCCATCTAAAGCATTTTGGTACCTTCCAATTATTCCTCGTTTGAAGCGTCTATTTGCAAATTCAAATGATGCAAAAAGGTTAAGATGGCATTCAGATGAGCGCATTTCTGATGGTAACTTACGTCACCCTGCCGATTCACCACAGTGGAAGAGTTTTGATAAAAAATTTCATGATTTTGGAAGTGAAGTTAGAAATCTCAGAATGGGATTGTGTACTGATGGAATGAATCCATATCGGAGCCTCAGTAGCCAACATAGTTCATGGCCTGTTTTGCTGGTACTTTACAACTTGTCCCCACATCTATGTATGAAGAAAAAATATGTTATGATGAGCTTGATGATTTCTGGACCAAAACAACCAGGAAATGATATTGATGTGTATCTTACACCATTGATTGAGGATTTAAAACTGCTATGGGAGAAAGGTGTTACAGTTTTCGATGCATACAAGAAAGAGTATTTTCTTTTGCGTGCTATGATAATGTTCACTATAAACGACTTTCCTGCGTATGGAAACTTATCTGGATATAGTGTTAAGGGACATAAAGCATGTCCAATTTGTGAAGAACAAACTTCATATTATCAATTGCAGAATGGAAGAAAGACAGTGTACATGGGACATCAAAGATTTTTGCGAATTGATCATCCTTATCGTAGATTGAGAAAAGCATTTAACGGTTTACAAGAATACAACCTCCCCCCTCAACCATTGTCAGCTGAAGAATATTATGACAGAGTGAAAGATATTGATTCAACATTTGGAAAGAGAAAAAGTTCTGGTTTACAAAAACATATCTGGAAGAAGCAGTCTATTTTTTTCAAACTACCTTATTGGAGATTTTTAGAGATAAAACATAACATTGATGTTATGCATGTTGAGAAAAACATATGTGATAGTTTGATTGGAACTTTGTTAGACATAAAAGGAAAGACAAAAGATGGATTACATGCTAGATTGGACTTGATGTTAATGCGAATACGTTTGGAGTTAGCTCCCGCTGTGAAAGGAAAAAGAACATATTTACCTCCGGCTTGTCACACATTAAGCAAGATTGAAAAGATGAATTTTTGTCAGTGTCTTCATGGTATTAAAGTACCCAGCGGTTTTTCTTCAAATGTGAATAATTTTGTGTCATTGAAGGATTGTAAATTAATAGGTATGAAATCACATGATTGTCATGTGTTAATGCAACAAATTCTACCAGTAGCAGTGCGTGGTATATTACCGAAAGCTGTCAGGAAGACAATCATCAGGTTATGTAATTTCTTTAAATCCATTTGTAGCAAAGTCGTTGATCCAAATTTGTTAGATTTGTTGGAGAATGAAGCAACTCTTATTCTTTGTCAACTAGAAATGTATTTCCCACCCACATTTTTTGATATAATGGTTCATCTATTGGTTCATTTGGTGCGTGAGATAAGAATGTGTGGGCCTGTTTATTTAAGATGGATGTATCCTTTTGAAAGATATATGAAAATTTTGAAAGGATATGTTAAAAATCCTTATCGACCAGAGGCCTCTATTGTTCAAAAATATGTATCAGAAGAGGTGATTGAGTTCTGTACTGATTATTTGAATGAAGTGGAGCATATTGGTCTCCCTCTATCTCGACATATGACAGTTGACAGAGAAGGTAGAGGGGTTCGAGGCTTAAAGTTAAAGTTCATTCCACGTGATGAAGTGATGCAAGCACATTTATACATTTTGAACAACACAGATGAGGTTCAACCATATATATCCTCACATATTGCTGAATTAAAGTTACGATATCAGAAAAGAAATGAAAAGTGGTTGATGATTGAGCATAAGAAGACATTTGTTTCATGGTTTAAAGATAAAGTCACCTCAGATATATCTGTATCAGAAACATTGAAGTGGTTATCAGGGGGACCATCTTTTAATGTGATCACTTGGTCTGGTTTTGATATCAATGGCTACACATTTTACACAAAAAACCTGGATGACAAGAGTACCGTTCAGAATAGTGGTGTGATGGTATTCGCTGAAGCAGTGCATTTTTCGAGTGCCAAAGATAAAAACCCAATTTCTGCATCAACATCATATTTTGGAGTTATTGAAGACATATGGGAAATTGATTATATTAAATTTCGAGTCACTATTTTTAAGTGCAATTGGGTTGATAGTAATAGTGGCGTGAAACATGATGAATATGGGTTTAAACTGGTTGATTTGAAAAGATTTAATCACAATGAGGAACCATTTATCTTGGCGACACATGAAAAACAAGTATTTTATGTCATTGATCCGTCGAATGATCAGTGGTCAGTTGTTTTGCAAGGGAAAAGATATCATTTGGGTGATGATGATGATTCTGATGATGCTAGTGATTTACATGAGCGTTATTCATCTATTATGCAATTTTCAGAGGATTACAATGAATATAAGACAGACATAGTGCATGCAGTACGTACCGATCATGATGAAGGGACGTGGGAAAACACTAAATTAGTCTCCTAATTTTTCTGGTAAATATTTATATTTTGTGTCTATTTTAAAAACTTACAAATGCATGCCTCTATTTTTACATATTTATTTTTCATTTCCTTGTTTCTAATTATTCAGTTTTCTAATGATATGCAGGTACCCAAAATTTCATTACACTTTCTAGTAGCAATGTCAAATACAGATAGAGATGAGCAGTTACCGAGGTATATCTATTTTGACATATTATTAAATATTCAGTAATATACATATTTAATGAAATAAAACTGTTAATTTATTAAAAAAAATTGCAGGACTACTGATGCGTCCTCGGCGGAGGAGACTTCTCCAGTTACTACTGAAAAATCAAGTTCTCTAGTTGGTAAACGTGGTATTACACGTTTACCAAAACTATCACTCACTCGTGATGATAACAAATTACACATCCGTTTTGATGATAATAATAATGCAGTTGGCCCAAATGCAGTTCAGTTTGTCAGTTATATAGCGATGCAGAGCCGTTGCAGGATTAGTATTTTATATCCTGATTGGAAGTCAGTGGACAGGACGGCGAAGCAACAGCTTTGGGAGGCCGTGACGGAAAAATATCTTTATTTATTTATTTTATCTCATTTTTTTAATATTATATAGTTTAAATGACATATTTTATTTTTTCAATTACAGATGACATTCAATTTTGAGGAAACCAAAGAAATTAGGAAAAGACATCTCTCTTTAGCGGCGGTTCGATGGAGAGATTTTAAAAACAAACTGACGAAAGATTATGTTTTTGGAAAGAGAAGGTTTGAAAGCCCATGTCTTAAGTATCCATATATAGATGAAGAAACATGGAAGCGATTTGTTGACAGTCATCAGAAAGAGAAATTTCAGGTATTGTAATTGTTTTATATTTTAAAATTTATGCTATATTTTCCTTATTACTTATGTGTTTATTTTTATGTAACAGGCCTCCAGAAGATCTCATCAGGAGACCCAGTTGAAAAACGTATACCCTCATACTTTATCACGTGGAGGATACTCGTATTTGGAGAAGAAAATTATTGAAGAAAAATTTGAAGCATTAAGAGCTCGATCAAGTAGTGGTTCAGAAGAGGTCCAGTATGGTCCTCCATCTCCTCCCACTCGCCATGAGAAATGGAAACGAGCAAGAAGAAGAAAAAATGAACAATATCTTACAGACGAAGCTCATCAAGTGGCTGATAGAATTGTAAGTAAATATTAATTCTTTGTTAACAATTTTCCTTTTTTATAATTTATAAACACTAATATAAATTTTTTATTTTTCATTTCAGGATGAACTTCAGGAGAAAGAGACACAGGGCTCTTTTATCCCTGAGGGTAGGATGGATATCCTAGCCACTGCTTTGGGAAAGACTGAACACCCCGGCCGTGTTAGAGGATATCAGGCGGGTGTTAGTATTCGGAAGGTTTTTGGTAAGAGTAAGCAACCAAGAGACCCGGAAATTGAATCCTTAAAAGAAGAGCTGCATGATATGAAACGGTCTATGGGTGATCAAATTCAAGCAGCAGTACAGAAGGCTTTATTAGAACACTTGGCAAGACAGTCACAGTCTGCTCATCCTTCCGAGGTATATTATTTACTGTTAACAATTTTTCTTTTCTATAAATTATAAACACTGATATAACTTTTTCATTTTTCAACATTCTCAGCCTACTCACTCAGACTATCATGCCTCATATGCTTACCCAACACCGTCTGGGCAGCCTTCCGAGGTATATTATTTAATGTCATCAATTTGTCTATTTTATAAATTATAAACACTGATATAACTTTTTCATTTTTCAACATTCTCAGCCAACTCACCCGGACTACCCTGCCTCATCTGCTTACCCTGCCCCGTCTGCGCAACCATTTGAGGTATATTATTTTATTTAATTTTTAATCAATTTTTCTATGTTATAAATTTTAAACACTAATATACCCTTTTCATTTTTCTGACTTCTCAGTCTGCTCACCCTGACTACCCTGCCCCACCTGCTAACTTTGAGCCTCCACCTCCTCCATCGGATCGAACCTTATATTGTGAGTTGTTTGCGGGAGATCCTCATGTACATATTGTTGCGTTAGGACAAGTGTATTTTTTGGGGGACTCGGTACATCATCAGCCTATGCAGATGGGTCAGGTTAGAGTATCAGTACTTGTTATTATAGATCCTACTGCTCTACTACCATTTCCTACTGCGGAGATCACCAGTGTTGGGGAATGCATGGGCCATTTTTTACTTTGGCCAACTGCACTTCTTCGTTATATTTCACATGAGGTATGAGTTTTTTTAACTAGTAATTAGAAATGATTCCAAATTACTTATAATGTTTTCTGACATTTAACTTATATAGGAATATCTGAAAGCAAAAGAAACTGTACAAATGCAGCAAAATGTTCAGAAACAGTCGGCTGTAGATACTTCTGATATTTCTTCTGGGTTGAAAAGATTATCTCAGTGCTCTTCTTCCTTGAATTTTATCTATGAGTTTCGGATGACGTCCGATATATGTGGAAGAAATTATAAATTGAGAATATTGAAAGAAGATATCATGAATTTAGTTAATTTTGAAGATATCGGGCTGAATGTGGTGCAGTTGTTTTCCATGTAAGTAAATTGACGTCTGAATTGCTATTTCTTTACTAAAATATTGTTATGTCATTGACTAACTATGTTTTCTTTTTAAATTAGGTATCTATACAGGATTCTTTTACAAAATGAAACTGCAAGCATTTACAGCTTTATAGATCCAGAGTACATTTCCTTGGAAGTCAAACATGTGAAAAATGATGAAAGAGTTCAATATATATCCGAGAGATTATCACAAACAGAGATTCAGTGCTGGTTTTTGCCATTTCTTGATAAGTAAGAATATCAACATAATTTTGAACTCATGATCATTATAATGTCATTAATTGTGAATTTTTTGTATTATAGGGGGCATTGGATGTTAGGTGTATTTTGCCCAAATGAATGCACCTTATATTGGTTTTGCTCTTTATTAGGAAAAGTGCGTAAACCGTTTTCCAACTTATTAAACAGGTAAGTTGTTTTTTTTATTTTTAGAAGTTTGTCATGTTTAATTTTAATTGTTTACACAAGTTTTATTAGTTCTTATATAAAAAAATGCAGTTCATGGAAACATTTTACAAATGAAAAGAAACCAACGAAAATCAAATATGTGGAAGTACAGGTAATTAGTTTTTATATTTTTGTTATATATTGGGTTTCATTATTAGTTAAATGTTTTATAACTACAGTGTCATCGTCAAAATGGAAGCGTTGAATGTGGTTATTATATTCTACGATTTCTGTACGAGATAATCACAACTGGGGAAACTACTGATTTTCATAAGGTTAGTTGTATTAACTTTTTTATATATTTTCATCCACTTTCTTCTATTTATTAATTTCATATCATTCAATATTATTGTAGGTATTCAATGATTCACAGTCATATTCTCAATCTGATATGATTCATATTCAATCTACTTTTGCGGACTATTTGTTAAGTCTGATTAAGATTTGAGGTATGTATACTAATATTTATAAATAATATTATATATGGGTTTAAAAAACTAACTCTTATGATATATTAGGTGTTTGAACCTACTAATAATCAAATGAATGCTTCAACAATAACAAACAATGAGCATGTCATATATTTCAGGTACGTGTATTTTAATTCTGCTTTACTGAGTTTTCTCAAGTGCCTCTGCAAAAACTGTTTTATTGAATCTACTAATAATCAAATGAATCCTTCAACAATAACCAACAATAAGCATGTCGTATATTTCAGGTACGTGTATTTTAATTCAGAATTAGTTATTATATTTCTTTTCATTGTTATTTCTTAAAATCATTTGTCTGTACAGTGACAAATCTGTAGGGTGGTACTTGGATCATGAACATAGAGATTCGTATAGCGAAATAACATTCACAAACACTAAAAATTGTCTCCCTTGAATGCACAGCAATATCTTCTAGGCCTTTTTATTTTTTATGCAAATAAATATCGAAAAATGATTGCCGAGAAGCATATCACATAATACCTGAAACAACGCTTAGTGGGTTTGCACAAAGATAAAATAGAAGGCGTCAATTTTTAAGGTATGTTTCTTTATGTCTCTTCAATCTGCATTTGATTTCAATTTTCTAACCTATTTTTTGCACTCAAACTTATTTCTCTGTTATTCCATAACTTAAACAAAAAACAATAGTGAATGGGTAATGCACGTCTATACAGAGCAAATATAAAAACCTGAGGTTGGGGGTGGTGGGGATCCTATGGTGAAAAGACACCCCCAACATCTTCAGTGGGGGAGGTGAGGAAGAGGTTGCATCAGCTGAGTGTTCCTGGAATTTTGATCAGGAGTCGTAACATTTCATTTTGGTAATTTACTTTGTGAAAAAATGAATGATTCAAATAAATTACACATTTTCATTTAATGTTTATTCATTACACTAATAACTTGGATTGATTTTTTCACTCACATCTCCTTAGTTTCATTACTGTTTTGACAGGATTGGTGCTATCTATGGGAGGAAACTTACAATGATTGATACTGAGTATGGTTAGATTAAGAAAATGCACCATGGAGGTACGTGTATTTTAATTCTGCTTTACTTTGAGTTTTCTGAAGTACTTCTGTTAAAGCTGTTTAATTGTTTTTGTATACTTCGTTATTTTTTTTCAGGGTTCCGATAAGTTTGGAGGAGAAAATATATGTATTTTATTTTAAAAAAAAAAAATTTACGGCGTCGGTTATTTTAAAAACCGACGCCGAATATTTTTTTAAAAAAAATTATTTACGGCGTCGGTTTTTTTAAAAACCGACGCCGAAAGGGTTTTCCGCGTCGGTTTTTAGAAAAACCGACGCGAAAAATCCGGTTGAAAGCGGTTTTCCGCATCGGTTTTTATAAGAACCGACGCGGAAAATCCGGTTGAAAGCGGTTTTCCGCGTCGGTTTTTAGAGGAACCGACGCGGAAAATCCGGTTGAAAGCGGTTTTCCGCGTCGGTTTTTAGAAAAACCGACGCGGAAAACCTCTTCGACTATAGTTTCCGCGTCAGTTTTTTAATGAACCGACGCGGAAAATAATGTCTAAATGTAGCTTCGGCGTCGGTTTTATAAAAAACCGACGCCGAAGCTCATAAGCGAATTATTTTTCGCGTCGGTTTCTATGAACCGACGCGAAAACGCTATTTTTAACGTCGCCTATAAAGTCGTCGGTTTATAACCGACGTTAAAAATTAAAAAAAACCGACGCGAAAAAGTGTTTTTGCACTAGTGCCTAAATCATTATCTAGATGCATTATACTATGATATGATTGAACCCATTTAGACCAGCCGGTTCCACTAAAAGGTGATAGTATCTTGAAATTGAGGATAAACTCACCAAATTACTATATTTACATTAGTACATTTTTTCCAACTATTTATGGTCTTTGCGTTAGCAATTTTGGTTTGTTCAATCATTGTAGAAGTAATGATATCCATCATAGGTATCTCAAGTGATGGTTTTTCAGACCCTTTCTCTCCATCCTCCCATGTTGGTTTTGAATTATCAATGGTGAGAAAAGTTTGAGAGGTACGTAATGTAATTTATCATACAATCTGATCCATCAAATTGTGATAAATATGATGGTTGAGGTTTCTAGAGGATGTTTGGGTTGTTTTTATGAAATATTTGGTGGTAGTTCATTTCTAAAATTTGGTCATTCTAGTTGTGGGTCTTTCTAGAGGTTGTTCATTCTGGATTTAAGTATTTTATAAGGTTTGGAAATTATTAAGGTGTGTAATTCTAATATAGCGTCGGTATGGCGGTGAGCCATTCTGGGGATAGGTTATTCTAGAGGTTGTTAATTTATGATGGTGGTTCCTTATAACGACACATCATTCTTATAGGGATTTATTCTGTAGAGATGTCATTATTGGGGCAGGTCATTATAGAAGTAGGTCATTTATGATAGGTGTTCATTCTATAAATGCTTAATTCTAGAGGTACGTTATTCGGGAAGTACACCATTTTTGATGGTGGTTCATTCTAGAAGTAGCTCATTTATGACCAATTTCATTCTAGCAGCGAGTCATTATATTAGTAGGTCATTCTTGCTCTAGGCCAGTTCTGATGTTTTTTCATTCAAAAAGTAAGACATTTCTGATGGCAAGTCATTCTTATGGTGGTTCATTCTCATTGTATTCATTTCTGTTGGTGGATCATTCTTGTGGTTGGTCATTCTAGTAGTGGAACACTGGTGATGACTCACTCATAGTGATTTCCTAGTACAAAAAAATGTTTATGATCCCTTGGTTATGACTCACTAAAGGTGAATCCCTGGTGATGACTCCCTGGTGCCGAATCACTAGGGGTGAATCCCTAACGGTGACTCATTAATTGTTCTTATAGTTTTTCCAAAATTTATATGTTTTCCATTTTGATGTATTTTATTTTGATAATGGGATTATTTCCTCAAATAAGGTGTTTTAATGTTTTTTCAATGGTGATTAATCAAAAATTAAATATATACAAATTTATTATCCATTTTAAATGTTAAAAAATTATGTTCATAATTATATCCACCTTTATTGGTAAATTAAAACAATTACTATTATGGGTGGGTTGGGATCTAATATTTGAAAAAAAAAATTCTTTCCTTATTTCTTCTCGATTTATTTTATCTTGAGTTGGGAGGTTCCAAATCCATTTTTAGGGATTCATAGAGCCTTGTTACTATAGATTGTTTAATTTCGACTGAAAATGATTCATGTTTTATGTGCAACCCGTGTTTCGGCTGTAGTGGGTAGGTGAAAGGCTCCTTTTTTTCCAAGTAGGAATTCCTTCATTTTTTATGTATTTTACAGCGAGGGGTAAAAAAATTTATCAATTTTAAATTGGATACATCAAAATTAAAAAATAATAATTAAATGGATAAAAAATTATAAATTGGTAGGGGAATGTGAACTGTAATGTTTTGCAAGTTTAATTCTTGATATTGATATTTTTTTACAAGATTATTTACTTTATGAATATTATGTTTTTTTGGGGCTCCTTTCATGTGCCTTAATAATGTGTATTGTGGAATTATTTTTGAGTGATATTTGAAAAAACATAAACCATAATTGGTTAATCATATACTTTTAGGTTATGAATTGGATGTCGCATGATCTTAATGCTTTTGTGATTACAACCTTAAACAAAGAAGTTTAATTGAAAATGAAAAGCAATTTCAAAATATAGAAAGGCATTACATTTTTGTATGTGATTTGATCTATGGAATTTTTTCTAGTTGAGATCATAGGGATAACATGATGTGTGTTGTCTATGTCTTGTGTGGGGGGAGTGAATGAGATGTTGATTTTTGGAGAGAATATGATGGTTGTCATCATACAATGGTGAAGTGGTGTTGTGATGTAGTTGTGTTTGGTGGTATATTTTATAGTTCTACTTTCTGTTTGTTATACAGTGTTAGTTTCCTATATAGTTATTGATGGTGAACTTTGTAATAATATGGGGCATGTTTAATGAGTTTGGTAATGAATGGTTTTGTGGATTAGATGGTTAATGTTGGTATATTAATAAGGGAAATAAAATATTAGGAAAATTTAATGTTTTAATAGAAAAGGTAGGTAATATTGAATTTTGAAAAAGGATTAATAATTATTGACAATTGAATTATGAAATGTGGCTTTCGTTTTTCTTATGGGGGTTCTGATTTTAGTTTTGGCAGTGGATTTGGAGGTTCATGAGAGTTCTTTTGTTCCTTGCATGTGAAACCTTTGGATGGAGGTTGTGATTTGTAAATATATTTTGATATACCCTTAATAATTGTTTTATTTCAATAGAAACTCTACCACCATCAAGAACTATATGTGTACACCCACATAGTCACACAGGGGGTGTTTTCCCATCATCCTAGTTGGAAGATAGATGGTTGGATACCCACTTTTCCTTGACCCCCATCTCGGATATGGTGATATGTATGGGATGTGATGTACAGAATTTAAAATTCTCGATGTCTACATGTGATGTGATGAGTATGCGATGGCTCCGTTGTGTTCATTTTAGATATGGTGAAATTTCTTATATTTGGGGTTATGTGTCATAGGAGTAGGAAATGGCTTTGATGTCCTTAACGTTCAAGATACCCTACTACCTTGGTTGTGAGATGTGATGTGTTGGACAAAACGTTTGTGGAATGTATGGAATGTGATGTTATGCTATTTTGAAGAGGTGGGAGGCCCCAGCTATATGTTGTTGGGTTGAGGCTTTGAAAAATCAGAGGGAAAGTGGTGTAGGGTACCTAATAATCAATTTTCATCAAATAATATTTTTAAACATGGATGCATTATTTGGTTAGTGAACCATAGAGAGAATTTTTTTGGTCAGTATATTTGTATAGAATTTGTTTTTCCCCTATTTTTCTCATGAGTGCATTAGTATTATCTTGTTTTTCTCACAAGTGCATTAGTATTCACTTTTTTGGTCAGTATATATGTATATCCCTCCCCCATGGTGCTATCTAGAGAGGGTGAGGTTTGTGACATTGGATATCATATATTTTACAAAGTGTGTTCATTTATTCATTTCTTAATAATAAATTTCATAAATAATTTGATGAATTATATGAAAACAATATTATATTCCAATTATATTTATTCTGAAAATACGATTAAATTATATCTAGACAGTTTATAGAATACCATTATTTCTAAAGGATTCATTGAATAAAACAAAGAAAACTACATTCATTAGTAACATAATTCTTTTACATTAGGTTTTAAAAGACATATTTCTAATATAAACATGTAGTTTAATTTTTTTAGATTATTAGAGAATTATATTTCCATAACTCATTATGAATCACATATTTAATAATTATAATTCATTACCAATATTGGATATTTATAACTCATGTATTAGTGAACTAATTATTGATTATGAAATTCCATTGGGAAATTCATTTAAAAATTAAATATTTTCTCTTAGAGTATTATAAGGAAATAATATAATTTTTTGTAACAATGAAAAATAATAGTTTCAAGAGATTAAATATAGTGGGATATATAATCTCATGTTCCCCTCTAGGGTGACATAGGAATTACCAATGCTTGTTTTCATATTGAGGTTACCTAACTCTTGTAATGATTCTCCAAAAATTCTAGTATTTGAATTATATTATATAAATTTAGTATTTAATTTAACACTGATGAAGTGATATTAAATTACTAAAAACAATGTTAAACATAATGAATATGGATGATACTACTAAATTATTTTTCAATTATTTTTATTTATTCTTCAAATTACCTTTATCGATACATGAGAAAAAAAGAATCTTCTTTTTTTATGTACCATTGAATCTATAGTATCATTGATTCATTTTTATAATATATCATTGAAATTTAATATTTATTGAATTTATAATCAAATATTACAACTATTTCACGATAATGATTAATGAAACATACTCACACTACTCAATATATTCATCATGAAGCATATTAATAATATTATTGATTACCCCATCCATATTTTTCATCATGTAATGAAAGATTATTATAGTTAACCTAGATTTGAGGATGATAATATGATATTAATTGTAATGGTATGTGCATACTTATTCTGTTAATTTTTCCTTTTTTGGGTATTGGAGTTTCATGGAGGAGGACTAGAGTAAATCTAGAGGTTATTTTTACGAAAATATATTACCATAAGAAATATATTCTTTATAAAGTGAAAATAATATATAACGTTGATCCAAACATAGTGAAAAGAAATTTCATGATGTGTAATAAATAATCAATAAAATCCTTTGAGATGACTCTTTCTTTGGTAGAACATAAATCCTCAAATTTAGAAGATTTAAATGGAATACACACCATGTAAATGACCTATGAAACACAAATTTAAAGGATATCTCACTTGGGATTCTCTTAAAACCTCTGGAAGATCGCCCTTTTTGTTATATTGTTTGAATCCCCTGTTCCTCAAGAGGACCTTCATCCCTCATATCCTTTATCTTTGATTTAATGGTTTTTATTGACAAATGTTTGGAATCTATAAAAGGTAGTCATCCCTTTTCCCATTTTTAATATTTTATTTCTCATATGGATTTCATTTGGACATGTTGTTTCATTTATGTGTACGAGTTGGGAATCATTTAGATGGTCTTTGGATGCGGTGTTGGTTAATATATTTTTTACCTTGGTGTGGTGGTGTTTATATTGATTTCTTCATCTTCACCATGTGGTGTACACCGAGGTTGAATGCTTATTTGGTGTAGGGAATATCTTGTTTCGTGTTATATTGTATTATCATTATCGGTTTTTCTAATTTTTATCTATGGAATATGGTTTTTCTAGTTAATCAATGATAATTAATTGGTTGAATTGAAATTTAATGTTTAAGAGGTCTTATTTGCATGTTTTTACAGCCTTGTTGTTATTTCTGTTATAGTGATTATATGGTCTTGATTACCCACTGAGAATTAGGGTCATTGGGGGATTTTCTGTGATGGATGATATGATTTGTGACTATTTATTTTTCTATGATTTTTTTGATATCACACAAAAATTGATAATTAATAATCCACTTATATGTGCATAATGATATGGCTTCCCCCCAGATTACTTCTTCTATGATAGTGACCATAAAGTTAAGTGTAATTTGAATTAATATTCTATGTAAATCTATAAAATGGCCCTTTATGTGTTGTGAGGTGTGTCCAGGGATTTGGGTCAGTGATGTTTCGTCGTTGTGTGTTTGTAGCATGTGGGGGGACTGGTTTAATGGCCATGCTTTGGGGAGTAACAATATTTTTTTATCTGTTATTTTGGGGAAGATATGTGGTTAATTGGACCTGCTTCTGGGGTAATGAGGTGTCCATTATTTGGATGTGATTATGATGTTTTGAGGTTGTTTTTTGTTACTCATTTTTTGTGGGGTGGTGTGGTGATGGTACGATGTGAATGTTGAGCTGCTCTTGTTATGTGGTTTCATTGTGCCTGATTCTCAAGTAGTTATAGAGTTCAATATCCACACAATTCTATTTATTTATTCCTTATAAAATTATATTATATTGATTGTATAGATCAGTTATAGAATTAGTTGTTTCACATATGACCTTGGATAATCACCTCCTGAAAAATAAAAACAATTATCAAATAATATTTAAAATAATTACATTTTTTTATGATTCACATAACAAATTGACATTCAAATATAATTTAAATATAAATATATTAATATTTATTATTATGATATTAAATTAATGAATTCATATGGACCCTTAACTCGACATATCAGTCATCTTTATCTTTTAGAAAATTTTATAAAAATTCAATTTATATAAATAATCATAATTCAACACATAATCATTTCAATTAAAAATTCATATTCAGTATATTTGAAAATAAATCATTATTAAATACTTGTTATACAACATAAATAATAATTTTTTTTCTTGATTAAAAAATAAGATAATTATAATTTATATATTCATTTAATTATTAATTTCCTAAAGATGAAATGTTTATTTAATATTAAACTAAAGTATATATTCATTCAAATAAATTTTGAGTGGATTTATGAAATAAACACATCATGATTTATTATTATTCCACTATCCTTTAATAATATTTGTTTGACCTATTAAAATAATGTATAATGATATTCATATTCTTCCTAAAAAAATTTCTTATTCTCTAGGCCTATTTATATATGCAATTTTAAAATAGTTTTATAATTTATAAGATCATCAGCAAGAAATATATTAAGAAACGCAAAGAGAAATAATTTAGTGCCCCAATGACAATAAAATCATATGAAGGATCACCCTTACATATAATAACATTTTAATTATTTTTTATGAAGGAGGGTGGTTCATTGTTTAATCACCTTATATTTTTTATTGATATTTCTTCATATTCGAGAAATGAACTAATTAAACACATTAAAATTAAAACATATTAGATATTCCTATATAAATAAATTTTCCCAATATATCAATACCCATAAAATGGAGGGATAACAACTTTCATACATAATTCATTAATATTGAATCACTTGTAATGTAGCCAACATATACCATTTCATCAGAAGAACATTAAATTTATTTCATCAACATAACAAATTAATGACTACTGATATGTATTAATAATTTTCATAATATGAATGACTAATAAAAACCATAAAATATAGATAAATTCATAAACATTTGTACAGTGTGAAATTCATTCAAACAGATTTATTCTATAAAGATCCAATATTAGAGAAAACTTATGTGAACATAAATAAGTATAATCTTAGTGTCATTTGACACCCCAACAATTAATGTCACACATAATCACTGTACCATCATATACATTTCATATATAAGTTAACCATGTAGTTAAAAATATTATAACAACACTTTACGTCTCTCAATATATAGGGGACTACAATAACTAAATGATTCAAAAAATACTATATGAAAAGTATCATATTGATCTTTAATAAAAGATATCTCATTATGTGATATAAAATATTTTAAAATTCATGTATATTAATATAATATATAATGAAAGTGTTATGTATTTTTTTCTAGGTAACCAATTCAAATAGTTTGGACAACTATTTCTGTCAAATATCCAAGTCCCTTTGAACATAATTTTTTTCATCATTATAATAATATGGATTGTTACTATATTTTAGATAAATATTTTTTAAAATTTCATGAATATTTGAGAATTTGTTTATCAAAGAATTAATTTAATTTAATTTAGACAATAACAATACTACTAATAGGAAATTACATTTCATACAACAAATGAAAAAATATTTTTCAATACATTAATACAATATTTTATATTTTTCTCTTTTATAGGATTCATTTCATATATCAAAAATTAACTCCTCAAGACAATATGCCCCCTCATAGATAATATCTTCATCAATTTTATATACTAAATTTTCTTTCATTTCACCACCCTTTATCCAATATATAATATCATTTTTAAACTATAGAAAATCTGATGGGCCTTTTTATCATTGGACCTTGATAATCTTATATTTAATCACTTCATCCAATAATATAGAATCATTTACATATTTATATTATTCAATTTATAAAATTCATGGAAATTTTTTTCCCATTTACTATATTAAGAACAACTTCATCATGAAATTAAAATATTATGAACAATTACTTACAAAAAAATAGCATAAAATATATTAAATATATTAAATCATATAAATATTTTAAAATATATCAAAAATAAAAAATATAAAACTTATAAAAATATAAATATATAATAACAAATAGATTAGAATCTCAATGATTAAAATTATATACAATAATATAAAAAATGAATAATCATATTTTATTTTAATATTTATAAAATGATAAAAATAAAAAAATACAAATTAAAATCATAAAAAATATATAATCAACAAATATATAACCCAAAACAAATTAATAACAAAAACAGATTTGTATAATTAATTATAAATACAATTTTGTACATAATATTATAACTAAAAATTTAAAATTATAATAAATTAATGAATCAAAAAAATATAATATTAAATTATGTATAGACACAAAAATATCTAAATGTATATTATTATAATAATTAGAACATTATGTAAAGATAAATTTTATATTAAAATTAATTTTTAAAAATATACATTATTGCCACAAAGAAATTATAATAATGAATATAAATAACATTCAAATATATTTATTTGAATAAAAAGTTGAATGAATAAAATTTATATGTCATAATGATTAAATAAATCATCAAACCATGATACCATTTTACTCAAAAAATAGAGAGATATGGGTAGAAATTTTATAATCATTGGAGATAATAAAAATATAGATAATATTTTAATTCCATGAAAGGAAATAGTATTGTAGTTTAAAGTACATATCAAACCATACATTTTCTGAACTATAATAAGACCAGAAAAACATAACTATTATGGGAGGATGAATGTTGTGGAATAAGAGAAAAGAAGGGTGAATGGTTTATGAGAAAGGAGAAATGTTTAAAAAATGATATTGAATACAGTAGAATAATGATTGTAGAGTGAGGTCATAATTCATAGAGATTAATGTTTTAGAATATTGTTGTCTCACAAAATAGAGGAGAAAAGAAATAAAATTATTTTTTATTTATTTTTTAATTATCCAAACCTTGATTATATTATAATGAAAATTAAAATTCATGGTTCAAAATATGTTATTTGATAAATAATATTAATAACTTAATTTTACCATCACATAAATAATAATTGGCATTAAAACCCTAATGTGTAGTGTTCGTCCAACAATTATTAATTTAACAATAATTAAAATCCAATATTGAATGGTTTTAGAATTCAATATAAATATAATCAATTTTAAATTATGTTTAAATTATTTTTATATTATAAAAATACTTAAACCACATTTTGAATTATGGTTCCAAACCTACGGTGTTTTGTAAGAATGAGAACATTAAGTAATGATTGAAACTCTCAATGAGTATGTGGCCTCCTATGTCCACTTTAGAAGTACCATATTCAAATATCATAGTGGTGAAGATATGAGATATTAAAAGGGATATTTAATGATTTTTAAGTCTATATTTTTTGGAACTATTCCATTTCTGTGATAATGTATAAAAGGGACCTGATACATTTGACATATTTTGGATGGGTTTCTTAGTGTGGTGGTGTTTTTTTAGTTTTGGACTTTATAATATTGGTAGTTTTTAGGAAAATAGAAAAAATGATTATATAATCGAAATTACATACAGAATTCCAAGAAGAGTGTAGTGATCTTAATCAATATGTTTTATTTGGAGTTATGTTTTTAAGAGTTTTATGAAAATATGGATTTAATATTTATTGATAAAACATCTCTATGTAGTGATTCTCCTTATAAGATATTGAAAAAAATTAAATATTATTATTTGCACTATCAGGGAAATTTTATTTGATCAATGGATGAATCCATAACCTAATTATTGGATGTTCAACTAATGTATTGATTCACTATTATAGGACTATAGCCTTGAAATATGATTAATGTTGCTGAAACAAAAATATGTGTTTTATGGTATTGGTCTAAAAACATTTTTTCCTTAAATAATGTAGTGGGAACCACCCCCTATGATGACTTTCCACCTTTACAAAAGTGTTGTATGTGCTCTATGGGTAGTACATTTGATATTATTGATGTGTATTAAATAGACTATAACATGAATAGTTTGAGATTTTGGATTATTATAATATATTTTATATTACTATTTTTCATTATACCCAATTGTTTTATCACATACAATTTTTTATTTTAATTTTTTATATTAATATCTCTTTGAGGACACATTGTTCATTATATAGTTGTCTTATAACAGGATTTTCAAGGTAGGTTCTCTTAAATTTTCATTTTTACCCCCTCTCCTTTAGGTGATCATTAATTTCTTGATTATATGGTTTTTGATTATTTATGAAGATTTGTGATATTTGATGGGTAATATTGGAACTTAAGAGGTAGTCTTTGTGGTTTTGAGGTGACTCCTCATGAGGAGATCACCTATTAGGATGAGAGATAATATAATGGAAACGAAATCTGAAAATGATTTGTATACAGGACTTGGAATATAAATTGGTTGGACCAAGCCAGTGTTGGGTGGTGCTAGTATGAATATTCAGTAGTACATGTTTCTTTTATCCCTGAATAAAATGTTATAATTGATTTTTTTGGAATTCATCAACAATGTTTCCTATAGGGTTTTTTAATACATAAAAAATAAAATAATCTTCTATTTACATGAACTAAATTCCCTATGATCACTGTTACATAATGATTTCACACAAGTTAGGGAGTCCTTCAATGTTGTTAGACTCACCCAGTACTCACATACATGATATTGGATTTAGGTTATATTAGCTGAAATTTCATTAAATTTTCAGTATGAATTATTTTTTTAAGATTAATGAATTTAAAATTATGAATAATGTATTTGGGGTCAATGATTCTATTAGTTATTTTTAATGAATTATTCTAGAAGGAAAGGAATCTAATTATTATTATTTCTGTATATGTGTCATCATGTGTGTCACCTATATATTTATTTAATTTGATGTTTATGATGAATAATTATTATAAAAAATATATTTATTTTTGAGTTATAGAGAATTATTTTTGAAATTTATTTTGTGGAAGTTTTTATTAACATTGGGAACTAGGTATCATATAAATTTGTCTTTGGATATAAAATTATATGGTAAGATAATGTCCAAATTTTTAATTATTTGGGAGTGTCCTATAAACAATATATTAATGTTTATAGAATCATATGACTATTTTAGGTCATTGTCCATAGTTTACTGGATTGTTCTGATTGGGAGGAATGTTTAAATATGTGGAACCTAATTTAATATTATATTAAAAACTCATCTAGAAAAATAAACATTAATCCACACCATTTAGGTCATCAAAATTTGTATGGGTGTGTACTCCCAACACATTAAGTAAAAGGGATAATGGGTTTTATTCCCCTGATGTTTTTATAGAAATTAATGTCTGGAAAAAGTGGAATTTTATTTATAAATTTAATTCAATTTTAATCTTGATCATAGAGTCTAAATTTCATGTTTCTATTAGCGGTTTGTAAATTAAGGTTTCACCTTGGATGCTACAAAACACATTGAGGTGTAATATTCTCTTTGACACACATGTGTATAACAGTGACATTTAGTTCTTCTATAATATAGTTTCAACTGAGAAATTTATTACAAAGTATTTTCCACCATAATAAATTTGATTGTAATCAAGACTGTTTGAGTGAATATTTTATTGAACCTCTTATTTATCTCCCTATAAAAAAGTGAAACATTTATTAACTCTATTGATATAGTGTATAATAATAGAAACATATAAATAAATTTTATTTTTTTCACCCATGTACAGTTTTTGGTTATCTAATTTCTATAACAAGGAAATCGTTTACTGAAAAAAAAAATACATATGGGTCAGTGACTATATATGTATATCGGGCTATTATGTTGCCTTAAAAATGAAAACAAAATCAATTTTATATGTATCATAATATTCTTTTCCTATTTCCTAATTCAAAAAAATATTGTAGAAATCAAATTTAAAAATTATTATAATGGAATAAATTAATGTAAAATATATATATATTCAAGGAAACATAAGATTTCACTAACACATCAAGTTTATTATTATAAATCATATTCACTAAAACATAATCTCCAATAATAACACACATGTGATCTAACTGATCAATGTTTTCCTAAAACCCATTTAAAATACAAAAAGTAGAAATATATTCTTTATACATCAAAATCATGATATTATTGAGAATAAATTATTTTTTTATTTTTATTCTATAATTATACATATTGTGATTATTTTTACACAATTTTATTGAAATATATAATATACAATTATCATCCGTCTTATGATCATAGACCAAATAGTCAATGAAACCATATATCATAATATGGAGAGGTTTTTTAGATCATGTTTTTTATATGGATCCTAACATGTAAATTGTGTCATGTGTATCCAATTCATATATATAAATTCATTCAATATTTTTACACATATGTGATAATTTTTTAAAACAAATTCAATAAACATTAATTATGGTTCCTCATATAATAGAAAATAATGATAAAGCATTGATATTAATTAAAATGTAAATGTGATGATTAAAATTAAAAAATTAAATACTAAATTTCCCATAAATAATGACTAAGAAAATCACATGTTATCTGATTTGAGAAATATAGAAAAAAAATCAATATCCATATTTTTTAAAATTTAAATCCCTAAATATATAGAGTTATAAAAAAATGGAATAGATTTCCCAATATAAAATAATAATAATTAATGATGATTAAATATTTGATTGAAAAAGATAATGTAATATTTAATATATTACTTTAAATAAAATATATTCATCATAGAAATAAAAATTTTTTGGAACCCATAGTATAATGAAATGTTTTCTATAGAAACCCACATTTTAATTCAAAAATATTAAATCCTTTCAGATGTGTATTTAATAAAATTCACAAATACATTCCCATAGATCATATAGTTTTAATTTATTTAATGTCTACAGACCAAATTTTCTAATTTCATTAAATATAATCAACATCTCGAACAAAAAATTCCCCATATAGGTAATTTCATCAAAATACCCTCCATAAAACTACTCTTCATGGTCTCGGTAAATGAAACCTAAGAAATTTTGAGTTTAAATTCTCATCAAGTGTAAAAATTGGATATATTAATTGATTATTTTATAAAATCATAGGATAAGCACGATGTTATGAGATAATAAAATTGACTTTACGATGTTCGAACTGAATTTATCGCAAATCATATATGTATGTCATGATATATGTAAATGAAGTTAATAATACATGAATCTTAATGTATTTAAATAAACATTATCCATGATATCATAACATGTACATATGAATGTAGGTTAATTATAACCTCATAACATTGTGAACATGTATAAATATAAATGGATTCACTCATTAAGTTGAGGACAAGAATGTATACCCTTGCATAAACTTTGGTACATGAAATATAGGTCCATATATTATTACATGGGAAAATAACTATATACAATCATATAATTGTGGATATTAAATATGGATCACATGTAACAAAACAATCTCTTTATTATACATGTCTACCCAGTTCAGTTGAGATATAAAATGTGATCACATGTCCACATTTTAAAACATAACCACCCATAATTTCATTATCGTGTAATCACATATCCTTTGTTTAAAATTAAACTATCCATTCGTGGTATATAATATAACAAACCATCCTTAGTTATAATAAACACAAACTTGGTATTTAATGGCCCTCTTATTTAAGAAAATATAGTGAATGAACAAGGAGAATACGAGAGGGGTCATAAAAATTGTTTTAACATAACCACCAGTCACATAATGAAATTCGAAAATACATGTTCTATATGATCGTTAAAAATTAATCATATCAACAGATGAGATCCCATTCATGGAAATTGGGTGTCATAAACCTTTCATGAATTAATCATAGTATATCCCATGATAATAAATTTTTTTTAAAAACAATTAATCATGACTATTTTAAACTATATATATATAATGAATAAGGATTGTACAATTGTATTTTTTCCCCTAGTAAAACATAAAAAACACAAATTTTTGTTTTCATTGATGATTATAAATTCCATTAAAATACCATTAATGAATCCAAGAGGTAAATATAATTTCCTTTTTTAAATAAAATCTTAACAACAAAAAGCTACATAAATGTTAAACAAAGAAATTTCATTGAAAATGAACTATGAAATTTTTAAGGGAATTTTTAAATCATAGAGCTATCATAATGGAATGAAATTTTGTTCATTAAATACATGTTACAAAAATGATTCATTTCATATTACGAGTACTATTTCAAATTTTTCTCATCAAGTAAACAAATGAAATATTACAGAAAATTTATTTATTAAAACATTAAAAATGTTTTAAATGAATATAACCAATAATTATAAAAGAGTATTAAAATTATTAAAACATTTTCAATTAAAAGTTTCTATAATGAAAATATATTTTTGACTGAATAGACAAAATAAATTGGTTTAAATAAAAATTATTACTATCACTTTAGTTTATAAAGAGTGAAAACTGAAATAAAAATTTTTATTATATAGAAATTATGAGATGAAAATAAAATTTGTACGTTTCTTGAGAAGCATATCATGATATTTCTTCATCGGAAACATAGACATAAATAATCTTGATAAAAATTGAAATTGTTAAAAAAAATTTAGTCTTTGGTATATTTTTAATCATAAGACCCATTAAATAATTAACCATATATGGATATGTATATAACATAATTTTCTAAATATGAACCATATAATAAATTCATGTTATTTTATTAGACCACAAAAATGAAATGGCTGGTGAATTTGGAATCTGTCCCACATAAATAAAAGTGACACAAAAATAACTTAACACTTTGGTCATAAAGGAATCATGAGACCCATGAAAATATTACATTTAATGAAAAATTTATTTTCATTAAAATAATTAATTTCATGATATAACATGTCAATGTGGTTTTATATACACAAAAATGTAGAATAATGTTGTGAATATGTCATATACCCCACATCTTTAATACATCATACCTCGGATTTGATTGTGCACATTAGAACCTCATATATATAAAATATGGATTTATTATCGATATACTATATAAACATACTCATATAGATTATACCATATATTATTTAATTCTAAACTTTCACCATCATTTCTTTAACAATTCAATTTTGAAATAATTTTTCAGGGTGATATCTCATACATTTTTCTTCTATGTTGTGGTTTGTTAGTTTTGGTATTCATACAATGATTATGGTTCCTTCATTTCCAAAATTTTTATCATTATATAATTTCATGTAAATTTATTATATACATAATTATATTCATCCATAAAATATAGAGATAGAAAAAATTAATTATTCCCTTCATGGTGATCTGAAGTCATAGGTATGCAAAAATGATGAATTGATTTTTTTAGTGCATAGAAATAAATAATAATATATTTGAATTCACATTTAAAGAATAATTTTTTATCATAGTTAAATTAATTATTCAATACATATATAAATACTACTATCCATGTATGACTATGTTGAAAAACTTATCACATCTCATTTTGGATGAGGTAGTACACGCATATACACAAGTGATGTTAAAATTTTCCAAAAATAAAGAGAAAGGTAAGATGGTAGGTGATATATTGAAATTATGAATTTAAAATAATATAAGAAATATAATTTTTAAGAACTAAATCCATATTTAAATCCCCTATTGAGTGGTTGAAAATGAAAACAAATTATATCAATTCGCAAGGTGGTAGATTAATTCAATCAAAAACACTATGTTAAGAACAATACTTATACATCGGAAAACCTCTCTAGGAATGCTCCAAAATACTTTATAGGAGGGCTTCATAGTCCAAATATATCTTATAGTTCATGAGGTGGTGGGGATGTCAGTACTATATTTTCTAAGGTATTTCATGAAATAAATAAATTTGTACGTTCAAAGAGGCGAGGAAAGGGGAACCCTTTTATAAGTGGTAGTGAAAAAAAAATAGAATTTTTTAAAACAATGTTATACCCTCATTTTAGACATAAATAAATTCTCCACAATAGAAAATTATGGGACTTTATATGATATAAGTTCAATATTATTTTATCCAATTAGAATGAGACATATTTATAGGACATTTGTTTCATTATAATTTTAGCTTCTCCTCCCAATAAACCTATTTTAAAAATAATCAATGTAATTCTACTTTTTTATTTTAGATATTCATTATGAAAAAATATTTTGATGGCCTTTTGACATAATATAAATAATTTTGATTATAAATATGTAATTCATTTATCCAAATTAAATTGACATAATTGGATTTTTGTATTTCAAAACTAAATTAGAGAGACATGATAAAAAAATTCAAAGGAAATTTTTTCAAATAAATAATATGTTTTTGTATAAAAATAAACAAAAAAGTTATTAAAATTATATATGTTGAAATAAAAATAATAAAAAATAATAAAAATTAATTTTAAATATTTTAGAAAAATATTTAACATTGTAAATGCTTTAAACAAAAAGGTAATTTTGACTGAAAACATTGTGTTGTAAATATTTTTTAAATTAATATTTCATGGAAATTTTCAAATAATCACATTTAGAAAATTACCACACTTTTCTCCAAAAAATATGTTAATTTTTTCGAATATTGTTTCTAAAATTTATAATATTTAGTTTTATATTAATTGTGTGACAAAACCAAATTTCAAACAAATATATATATATTTAGCTAAAACATGATTTATTTTTATCCCATGCTAATAAGAAATATTACAATAATGATATTGAATATTTAATATGTAAATTTATTTTAAATAATTCCCCAATATTTATTAATTTAATTATGTATAACAATAAATATTGAGTATTTGAAAACAATTTCTAGAAAAACAATTATATTACTATTATATATTTTTTTCATTTTTAATTTATTGACAATAAAATAATATATGTAATGGCCCGGACCTCTCCGATTATTCCTTTGTGAAAATGTGGTGATTGAGGTCTTCCGGGGATTCAAGGTGACTTGGTGTTCGTTTGGGTGGACTTTTATGAGAGTTTAAAGGGCAATAGCTTTCGCACGTTTGGCGTACTGTTTGTCGAAACAGTACAGCCAAACCGTTGAAGGATGGGTTTTGAGGTAGTGTCTAATACATGGTTAGCTCACTGTTTGTCTAACCGTGTGGACTAAATATGTGAGGAGTGTTTGTCGAGGCAAAAGATAACGCATGGTTAGCGCATGGTTTGTTAAACTGTGGGGACTAACCGTGCGAGCACTTAAAGTCAGATCCTTAAATTTTGGATCTAACTCATTTTTCTTTTAATCACTTTTTTTAAGCCCCTAAGCGGCCATAACTCAGGATTACCATTACTTGGAGGTGGAAAACCTCTCCCAAGAGTTTTGGAGGAGATCCGGAGGATTCTATTCACAAATAGAAGCCATTTTCTCGAGGTATGTGATCCTTTTTGTTGGGTTTCTTAGATCTTCCTAGATCTACTCTTCCTCTTCTCTTGAGATCTCAGATATATGCCCGATATGGGTTGATCTATGTCTGTGGATATCTTTTATGATGAGATTTGGTCTTGGTTGTGTTATCATAAGAGATCTAGGGAGGATCCTTGGAGAATCGGCCCAGTCTTCTTGTGTGTTCTTCGACTGTTGTGGTTCTGTCAAAACCGTTGAGGTAGTGAATTCGTGACATCTCAAATTTTTTATGAGAAATCGTACAGTTATCAAGTTTTGGCCTTTGGATCACAATGTAATTGACCTAATTAAATACTTCAACCAGGTTAAAATAATTGGGTTTATCGCATGTTGTTTCTTTGTATAGTGATAATGGTTCGCCTCTTGATTTGCTAGAGAGTGTGATATTTATGACTTGCCTCTTAGCATGTTTCTCTTGATGAAATTGGTAAAGAACATAAAGCATGAATTAATTGATAATTAATTGGCTAAAGATAAATATGAATGTTAATGAATCCAGTTGTTTTTGTTGTGGATGTTGTTCCAAATTTATGTTAATCAATGTGATGCCAATGTACATGATTAACCTAGTTGGTTGGTAAACCTGAAATATTTTGGTGCTTATTGTTGAAGGCTAGATGCCTTGTTAAGTGGTCAAGAGCCCAATTTGATGTGATGTTTGTTTTCCTGCTGCTTGTGTTGTAATGTGACCCTGGAGGGGTGTTGTAATATATGGAGGTAGGGAGGCCTTGTGGTTGTGGCAGCAGATGGTGTCGCGAGTGGTGAGATGCATTGGTTTATGCATGTGGGTTTTGGGGAGGACACTAGGGATGATGGTATGGGGTGGATGTTATGGATGGATGTTTGGTGGTTTGATTGGTTTCTTATCTGCTTTACCTTTCCCCACTGCTCAAGGCAGGTGGTCTTTCTTACCCTCCATCCGAAGGAGGCGAAGACACACGGGGTATGCCACATGCTTTCGGTGTTTAGCCTCTCTAGGGAGGATGGGTCTACGCCCTTGCTATATGCGGAAAAGATTCGATGGGTAGTACATCTACTCACCGTGTTGAGCCCCCATATGTTTAGTAGAATAGGTTTCATTTCTAGAATTCCTGGGAATATGGTAAAGTAATTATGCAATGAATGTTTGAATAAATGATGTTAACCCATGGGGTTGGAGTATGTTGGAACTTAATGATGAGGTTGAGAACATTTTAATGAATGGTGGATTTTGAATGTGATACCCATGAAGTATAATGTGGTTGTGTTTATAATTAACTAAGGTTGAAAGAATTAATTAACGTACAGTGGAACCGATAAAAATGGAATGAAGTATCCTAATAAGGCTCTCTAATTGGTTGTGTGCTTATAGGATGCCTAGTTTAGAAGTAGTAGCTCAGAGTCCATGAGATGTTAGCTACAGTGTTGTCTATGACTAGGTTATCCCCATAGTGTGGTTTTGAGTTAAATATTATGTAATTTTAGTGTTTCTATACGCTACTCCACCTTGTCATTAAGGTAAACTGGCACCCTGTGGATTTTGAGCCCTAGGGGGTGATTTCTCCAACATTCTGATGGGTGGGTGAATGGCTTACTACCCCCTTTGACCCCACTGTATTATCTTGGTAGATACTAGTGCCTTGAGGCATAGTGGATTGTTTCCCCATATATGAGTGTAGAGGGTTGTAATGGCTTGTGGGTATTCACAGACATATTTCTTGGATATAGTATCCTATGGACTACTATAGCTGTAACGTGTATAGTCTGTGATGGCTTGAGGATCCTTACTCGATGTATGGGCTGTAATGGCTTGAGATATAATACCCGATGTATGATCCATGTTATCAAGGATGTGGTGGCTCCAAGAAACTACCTGGTTACTTTTGGTTGTGAGGATGGTGTGGTGCTTAGCCCAGGTGTCTGCGGGAAAGCCTTTGTGGTGCACGTGGTGCTGATTGTGGAGCTTAGCCAAGGTGTATACGGGCAAGCCTTTGGAGAGAGATGCACATGACGTATGTATTTGGGGAAAAGAACAAAACCAGTGGGGATGTACTAGCAGGTTTCCCTTTATATTCTTTACTATATGATATATTCTTGTATGCATTACTTTGTGAGTGTATCCATGGTGAGGTTAAGAACATAGTATACCTGTTTAGGTGATGAGCTAGTTTTACTGTTGTTCACTGATCATTATCATAATTTATTTACATTTGCATGACAGGATTTAGTGAAGATCGTTCTGAGTATACCGTTATACTCCCCCAGTGTATATATAAAATGTTTTTCAGGTCACTTGGAGCAGGTTGGAGATCAGGATGGTCACAACTAGCTTGCGGTTATAGGAGTTTTTTGGGATTGTGGTCACTGTAGTTTTCCTTTCTTTTGGGTACTTGCAGTTTCCCCTTTCATTTGTAGTAATTTTTCATGACATTTCATTTATGTACTTGGGATTCTTTTATATTTCCATTCTCAGTTGTAGTTGGTTGGTTTCTATCTTATCTCTCTATTCCGCATGTGTTCTCTTAGAGGTTAATGTCTCCCATTTGTGTGTTTATTATACCCTCGGTGCTAGTAGTCAACCCAGGGCCTACTGGAGGCGGGACTCGGGGGTCATCATCTCCCTTTTCACAATACCGTCCCAGGAGGGGAACACATTGTGGGGAGGGGGTCATGACAGAGTGGTGTCAAAGGTGAGGTTGGGGGATAGGATGGAGATTAGAGTTAGGCACAGATGAGGTTGCATGGGTTGGTAGGGCAACAATGTCATTCATGTTTAGAAATTGAGGTAAACATTGGAGGTCGGCTGAGACATAGGCGTTTAGGCCCCCCTATGATCTGATGTACAGAACTTTATGTTTACAATGGCTACTAAACAGGGTGATAATTGTTTCAGGGTAGAGACCTAGGAAAGGATCATGCATTATTCTTCTTTGTGCCTGTTTTTGAATGGGTAGACCTTGGGATAGGTTAACCTAAAATGAATGATATAAAAAAGTTATTTAATTAATGTTGAGTCTTCCATATTTTAGGTTAAAGAGCTCTAATTGTTTGTTATTTCTCAGGTATTTCTCCAGGTCGACGTCCTCGTCAGCTTTGCACAGATGATGACCAGCAGGCTGTTCCAGCAGGTCGCCGTAGGGTAGAGGTTGACGACGACAACACTTGGAGGAAGACACTCCGAGAGTTTCAGCGCCAGAGTCTGCAGAATTATGAGGGATCCATTTCAGATGCAGTCATGGAAGACAGGTTAGAGGAGGTCGAGATAGGCTTATGTTCGATCTGTGCTCAGAAGGACCCCTGGGTGTCGTTGGTTGTGACGATGATGCATGTAGTAGTAAGGAAGTGGTGGCTGTTGTTCCTTGGGGATCGTGAGGAGTCTTTGATCTCATGGGAGGAGTTCCGAGAAAAGTGTAGAGCCGAGTTTCTTTCATTGACTGTGAAGGTGTCTAGTCGTCAGTAGCTTCTTACACTTCGATAGGGGATCTTCAATGTTCGAGAGTTTGGAATCCATTTGAGGAGCCTTTTTCGATATGCTTCAGACCTGTTACCAGATGAGGAGGCTAGGGCGAGGAATTTCAAGGAGGCTTTCCAATAAGAGATCCAGCACGATGTCACCCCATTTATGTTAAAAACCTATCATGAGGTGGTGGAAAGGGTAGAGTTTGTTGAGAGGACTTTGGATAGGACCGGATCCTCATGAGATAGGGATCAGCATGATTCCTCATGAGATAGGGATCAGCATGATTCTTCATGAAGCAAGGTTATGGGCCGGGTTTCCTAGTTTTCAGGGCAAAAGAGTTTCCATTCAACTGGGCGTAGGTCCCATCCTTTCACATCTCGTTTCTCCAGAGGCAGCAACTCTCAGGCCTATGCCAAGGGATCAGGCGCTTGTTTTTCTTCTGGTGGGCATGGCCATCAGTAGCAAGAGTGCCCGACCATTCAGAGCGGTCATCATGAACTGGGCGCTACACTCCAGGATCCTCCATTGGGGCAGTTCCAGCCAAGGGAACAACAGCTAGTTTCACCAGGATTTGATCAGCAGCGGATAGATTGGATAGGAAGAGGATAGCCTCATGATTATCCTCATCCTCATAGAGCAAAGCGTTACCATGTTAGTGGTGTCATCAGGATCAGAGAGGTCATGGAGGAGTTCGTCTTCTGCTTCATGCTCTAGCATTGCCCGCACTAGACGAGCCAGACGTCGTTCGAGGTACCCTTTCCTTGTTTTCTACCATGGTGTATACCTTGTTTGATTCTGGAGTGACACACTCATTCATATCACCTACCCTTTTCCATGATTTGGGACTTGAGGTAGAGAGGCTTCCAGTGCATTTGGTGTTGACTATGCCAGTTGGTGGTCGAGCAGACTTGTTTGAAGTATGTAGAGACTATGAGCTTGTGTTGGGGCAATAGCGCTCTTGGGGTGATTTCATATGTTTACAAATACAATGATATGATGTCATTCTCGGCATGGATTGTTTGTATTCGGTGCAAGATATTGTAGATTGCTTCAGGAAGAAGGTTGTCTTCATTGGTGCAGATGGAGAGCAAGTTGTGTTTTTTGGTGAGTGGGATTGTCAGATGGGTCACATGCACGTTCCATCCTTATCAACCATGGTAGCTGAGATGATGATGAGTTCTTCAGAGGATTGGAATTTGGCATTTCCTAGGGTTGTAGAGGAGCACCCTGATGTCTTTCCAGAATATGTTGTAGCATTACCCCCTCGACGAGAGATAGAGCATGGGATCGAACTACAGCCATGAGGGTATCTTATAACTATGTCTCCATATAGGATGGCCCCTTCTAAGTTATGAGATCTACGTAGATGGCTTGATGGTCTGTTGCAGTGTGGTTTTGTTCGACCAAGTGTTTCACCATGGGGTGCACCATTTCTATTCATGAAGAAGGCCGAAGGCAGTTTATGGTTGTTTATCGATTATCATCGCTTAAACAAAGTAACAATAAAGAACTGCTATCCTCTTCCATGGATTGATGATTTATTCGATAAACTGAAGGGCACAAGTTGGTTCTCAAAATATCGACTTACGGCTAGGATATCATCTTATGTGTGTGAAGGATGACGATATCCTGAAGACTGCTTTCTGTTGTCATCATGGGCATTATGAGTTCGTTGTAATGCCGTTTGGTTTGAAAAATGATCAAGCTGTGTTCATGGGATTGATGAATGCTTTGTTCCGTGAGTTCCCGGAGAATTTTTTGGTGGTTTTCATCAACAAAATTCTTGTGTAGTCCACCTCTGAAATGAACATGCATAGCATCTATGAGGTGTTTTGGGAGTTCTTTGTCGACATCAGCTATTTGGGAAGTTTTCAAAGTGTGATTTTTGGTCTCGAGAAGTCCGTTTCTTGGGGCATGTTGTGTCCCAGTAGGGAGTAGCTGTGGATCCATCCATGATAGAAGCAGTTGTGTCTTGGGTATCCCCCAAGACAGATTCAGAGGTGGGATGTTTCCTTGGGATCGCAGGATACTACAATAGGTTCGTAGACAATTTCTCAAGGGTTGCGACTCCTCTGACATCTTTAACTAGGAATGATCAGGCTTTTGTATGGACTGATCAGTGTGAGCCAGCTTTCGATTATCTAAAGGAGAAGTTAGTAAGTGCTCCAGTCCTTTTCCTTCCAACTGAGGGAGTTCATTTTTATGTTTTCTATGATTCTTCACATCTGGGGTTAGGTTGTGTCCTCAAGCAACAGAGGTCAGTTGTTTCTTATGGGTCTTGGCAGTTGCATCCCCATGAACGCAACTATTCCACCCATGATCTTGAGTTGGCACCCATGGTGTTTTCTATGATTTTGTGGAGACATTACCTCATTGGTGAACACTTTGTGGTTTTCACTGATCATATGAATTTGGGGAATGTTTTCTCCCAACATGACTTAAACATGCGACAACATCTTTGTATGGAGTTCTTACTGGAATATGACATTGAAATATCATATACACCTGGAAAAGGGAATGTTGTAGCCGATGCGTTGAGCTGAAAGTCACGTAGTGATGCTGTACATGGATCCAGTGATTCCTGGAGAATAATGGAAGATCATTTATCACTAAACCTTGATATGGGATAAGTCGGAGGTAGATGTTGTCTTTTTCAAATGACTGTACAATCATCCCCGATGCAGAAAGTAGAAGAGTCCTAGTTGGGGGATCTTGAGTTGGAGGTCTGGAGAGACAAAGTGGTTTGTGGTGAGGCCCCTGGTGGAGGTTCGGAGGATTAACAACTCAGAGTGTTGTATCATGGAAGGATTTTTGTTCCCTTGGTGAAGCACGAGATGGTCCACAGATACTTCCATGTTTCTCCTTTAGTGGTGCATCCTAGTGTGACAAAGATGTACCTATCCTTGAGGAGTCAGTTTTAGTGGCTTGGGTTGAAGCATTCCGTTGCGAAGTTTGTGTCTCGATGTTTAGTCTTCCAGAAGGTGAAGGTCGAACAGCGTATTCCTGGTGGTCTTCTACAGCCATTAGATATTCCTCAGTGTAATTGTGAGGACATCTAAATGGTCTTTGTTACTGGTTTACCTCGAGATCTGAGAGGTTTTGATGCTATTTCGGTGGTAGTAGATCTTTTATCAAAATCATCCCACTTTATAGCAATGAAGGAGTCATGCTCAGTGTATGTTTTGTGGAGGCAGTATCTGGAGGAGGTGGTGAGACTTCATGGAGTCCCTAGGAGGATCATTTCTGATCGAGATCTTATTTTTAACTCTCGGGTGTGGAGAGGTCTCCAACATGCTTTTGGTACTCAGATATTCAATAGAACAGCTTTTCATCCTCAAACGGATGGTTAGACAGAGCGAACTATTCAGACTCTTGAAGACATGTTGTGCTCTTGTGTTTTTTATTTTGGAGGTTCATGGATGAGGCACTTACCCTTTGTGGAGTTTACCTACAATAATAGTTTCCACTCCACCATTGGTACGGCGTTGTTAGAATACTTGTATGGACATCCTTTTCGTTCTCCATTGTACTGGACTGGGGTCAGAGAGTCAGAAATTCTCAGACCGGAACTAGTCCAGAATACAATAGAGATGGTTTAGGTGATTCGTGAGTGGATGAAGGCGGCGCAAGATCATCATAAATCATATGCTGATCAAAGGAGGAGACCCTTGGAGTTTAATGTTGGGGATCATGTGTTTCTGAATGTGACTCCCCGTTGCGGGCAGCGATGGTTTGGTCGTGGGATTAAGATTTATCCCCACTTTGTTGGGCCTTTAGAGGTGTTAGCTCATGTTGGAGATATTGCGTATCGAGTAGAACATCCCCCTCAGATGAGTTAAATACATGATGTATTCCATGTATCACAGCTAAATTTTTATCTTCATGATGACTCCCGCATCATCGATTGGGGAGAGATCAATGTTGATGATGATGCCAAATTTGAGGAGTGGCCTGTGGATATCCACGACCGCAAGGAGAAGGTGTTGCGCGGATGTTCCATCCCCTCAGTTTGTGTCTTGTGGCGACATGGTGGCATGGAGGAGAGTACTTGGGAACATGAGTCATAGATACGTGCTCAGTAACCAGAGTTGTTTTATATTTAACTCTTTTTATGTATCTGTTTAGATGATGTGGTTGTGATACTTTCATGTTTATAAGATGGCTCCATTTGTTGCTTTGGTGTCTTGCACTCTGTTGAGAGGTATCTCGATGGGTGGTTTGTTCAGATCCTATTTCAATTTCTATTTAGGTGGGTTTTGGATTCATGAGGAAAAGAATGTTTTGATAGGTATCTGATGTAATGGATCAGACCTCTATGGTCCATTCCTTTGTGAAAATGTGGTGAAAGAGGTGTTTCGGGGAGCCAAGGCAACTTGGTGTGTGTTTGGGTGGAATTTTAATGAGGTTTAAAGGGTAATAGCTTTCGCACGGTCGGCGCACAGTTTTCCTAAACCGTGCGGCCAAACTGTGCAAGGTTGGGTTTTGAGGTAGTGGCTAACGCACGGTTAGCGCACGGTTTGTCTAACCCTGAGGACTAACTGTGCGAGGAGTGTTTGTCGAGGCAGAAGCTAATGCACGGTTAGCGCATGGTTTGTTAAACCGTGCAGACTAACCTTGCAGGCACTTAAAGATAGATCCTAAAATCATGGATCTAACTCATTTTGCCTTTAATCACCTTGTTTATGCCCCTATGCGGCCATAACTCGTGATTATCTTTCCTTAGAGGTGGAAGAACCTCTCCAAAGCATTTTGGAGGCGATTCGGAGGCTTCTCTTCATGAATCGAATCCGGTTTCTCAAGGTATGTGATCCTTTTTGTTGGGTTTCTTAGATCTTCTTTGATCTACTCTTCCTCTTCGCTCGGGATCTCAGATCTACTCCCGCTATGGGTAGATCTAGATGTGTGGATGTCGTTTATGATGAGCTTCAGTCTTGGTTGTGTTAGGAGAAGAGATCTAGGGAGGATCCTATGAGAATCAGCCAGGTCTTCTTGGGCATTCATCGACCATGGTGGTTCCATCAAAACCATTGAGGTTGGGGATTCGTGACTTCTCAAATTGTTTATGTGCAATCATAGAGTTATCATGTTTTGGCCTTTGGATCACAATGGAATTGACCTAATTAAATAATTGAACCGAAGGAATTGTTTTGATCGCATGTTGTTGCTTTGTACCGTGATAACGGTTCGCTTCTTGATTTGCTAGATAGTGTGATATTTATGCCTTTCTTGTTAGTATATTTATCTTGATGAAATTTGTAAAGAACGTAAATCTAGAATTAATTGATAATTAATTTTCTAAAGATAACGAGGCATGTAAATGAATCTGATTGTTGTTTTTGTGGATGTTGTTCCAAATTGATTTTAATCAAAGTGATGCCAATGTACATGATTAACCTAGTTGGTTGGTAAACCTGAAATTTGTTGGTTCTTATTGTTGAAGGCTAGATGCCTTGTTAAGGGGCCAAGATCCCAATTTGATGTGATTTTTTTTTCCGCTACTTGTGTTGTGATGTGACCCTGGAGGGGTGTTGTGATATGTGGAGGTGGGGGGGCCTTGTGGTTGTGGTAGTGGATGGTGCGTAGAGTGGAGAGATGCATCAATTTATGCATGTGGGTGTCGGTGAGGACACTAGTGATGATGTTATAGGGTGGATGTTATGGCTTGATGTTTGGTGGTTTGATTGGTGGTTTATCTGCTTTACCTTTCCCCACTGCTCAAGGAAACTGGTTTTTCTTACCCTCATTCCGAAGGAGGTGAAGACATGCGGGGTATGCCACGTACTTTCTGTGTTTAGCCTCTCGAGGGAGGATGGGTTTACTCTCTTTCTATTGGTGTAAAAGACTCGACGGGTAGTACATATACTCACCATGTTGAGCCCCAGTGTGTTTAGTAGCATAGATTGTGATTCTAGAATCCCTGGAAATATCGGAATGTAATTTTGTAATGAATGTTTGAATAAATGATGTTAACCCATGGGGTTTGAGTTTGTTGGAACATAATGATGAGATTGAGAACTTTTGAAAGAACAGTAGATTTTGAATGTGATGCCCATGATGTTTAATGTGGTTATGTTAATGGTTAACTAAGGTTGGAAGTATTAATTAACATACAGTGGAACTGGTAAAAATGGAATGATGTAACATAATAAGACTCTTTAATTGGTGGTGTGCTTATTGTATAGCTAGTTTTAGAAGTAGCATCTCGGAGACTGTGAGACATTAGCTGTATTGGTGTCCAAGACTAGGTTATGACCATAGTGTGGTTTTGAGTTAAATATTCTGTACTTTTTTTTTCTATACGCTACTCCACCCTGTCAGTAAGGGAAACTGGCACCCCGGGGATTCTGAGCCCTGGGGGGTGTTTTCCCCAACATTCTGATGGGAGGGTGAATAGCTGACCCCACTCTCCTCTATTTCTAGATACTAGTGCCTTGAGGCACAACGGTTAGTTTCCCCATATATGTGTGTAGAGGGTTGTAGTGGCTTGTGGTTATTCACACACATATATTCAGGATATTGTATCCTATGGACTACTATAGGTGTAACGTGTATAAGCTATGATGGCATGAGGATCCATACTCAGCGTATGGGTAGTAATGGATTAATGTATAATACCCAACATATGATACACGTTATGTTGGCTGTAGTGGATCCTGAAAACTACCTGGTAACTTTTGGTTGTAAGGATGGTGTGGTGCTTAGCCCATGTGTTTGTGGGAAAGCCTTTGTGGTGCATGTGGTGCAGATTGTGGAGCATAGCCTAGGTGTATATGGGCAAGCATTTGGAGAGAGATTCACAGGACGTATGATGTTGGGGAATAGTGGAAAACCATTCGAGAAGTAGTAGTGGGATACCCTTGATATTCTTTTATATATGATATATTCTTGTATGACTTACATGGTGAGAGTAGACATGATGAGGTTGGGAACATAGTATACATGTTTAGGTGACGAGCTTGTTTCACTGATGTTCACTATGCTTTAGCATGATTTCTTTACCTTTGCACGAGAGGCTTCAGAGAGGATCCTACTGAGTATACTGTTATACTCACCTGATGTATATATAAACTGTTTTTAGGTCACTTGTATCAGGTTGTAGATCAGGATGGTTACTACTAGCTTGTGGTTGCAGGAGATGTTTGGGCTTTTGGTCATTGTAGTTTTTCTTTCTTTTGGGCACTTGCAATTTTCCCCTTTCAGTTGTAGTAATTTTTCATGAAATTTCTTATATGTACTTAGGTATCTTTTATATTTTAGTTCTCATTTGTAGTTGGTTGGTTTTTATCTTATCTCTCTCTTCCACATGTGTTCTCTTAGAGGGTAATTCCTCCCATTTGTGTGTTTATTATACCCTCGATGCTAGTCACCAACCCGAGGCCTACTAGAGGCGGGACTGGGGGGTCATCAACTCCCTTTTCACATTGTCGAATGAGAAGGGGTACACATTGTGGGGAGGGGGTCGTGACAATATATTTTATTCATGTGTAAACCCTAAACAATTCATAATTTAGTTTTTCTTATTTATACCCCTAAATTTAATAGTTGTTTATAAGTATAACATTAGATAATTAACTTGTAATGGTAAATCTTAGTTTTTTAACACTCAGTGTTTCCTATAATACTATATATCCAACAAACTAAACATATTTGGAAAAATATATTTCATAAAATAAAATGATATTACATTCTCCCCCACCATTTCAAAAATTTCATCCTCAGAGTGTTAACATATAATCAGTATTCATGTGATCGATATTTTAGAATTTCTTTTTCATAAATGCCACATTGTATGATGGGAATAATAAAACAACCTCTTAGAATTTTATAATGGGAAATGAAAAAGATATATTGGGAAACAAATATTTCAAAATATTACAACCTTAATGGGTATTGAAAATATAGAAACTGGATTAAAAACTAATGTCAAATGACTAATAGAGACTGTTATAGAATGTGATTTGGAGAATGTATACCACAAAAAAATTGTATCTTTATTTGGATGAAAATACCCTTGATTAATCATGAAATGAATGTAAATTCATAAAATATCTATTTATATATACGTATATAAATTATGAGGGATTCATTTATAATCAAAGTCATGAATTGCATAAAATTTACATGTTTTATATTTCCAAATCATTCGAATAATTTCATTCTCTGGTTATTGTTTTATCAATATCAACATCATTTAAAATGAAAAGAAATGGATATCCAAGATTATTTTCACTATTCATAATGTAATTTGATTAAACATTATCATATCAAGTGATTTAAAAAAATTAAAACTCATTCTGTATATTCTCTAAATATTTACCAAAAACAAAATTTTTATTCCAATGTTGTCCAAAATGGTTAAATAAAAGTTATAATGTTATAAAATTTTGATCAATAACACCCAAAGTTCAAAATAAATTATTCCAAAAACATTAACCATAAAGAACATCTAAAATATATCTTCCCAAAACAATTGGAATTATTTTATTTCACATCCTTCCTTTATCAAAATAATTATTATCTTCAAATAATTTCAATCACACATAACGTATCAAACTAAAATTTATATACACCAATCATTTTCCAAAAAAGATAGATATAATATCGAAAGATATTCTATCTTTATTTCATTTTTAATCTCATATCTTACACATAAAAATATTTCCGTTGGAATATTGAGTTTATCTCTCCCCTGATAGCAAATGAATGATTTACTAAAAATAAAAAATGTGATAAAATTACTACATAATAAATTTAGAGAGTGGTAATAGATGAATAAAATCACTTAAAATACCACTAAATTATTAACAATAAGTTTTCAAAATTTATTCCTTATAATTAATCCATCTTGAAATTCTAAATACCAAAGGTGAGGATATGGGTGCCCTAATTTTCGTGACATACTTTATCTATTTTGATTGAATAATCATTCCATTACCCCTTCTCATTTAGTGTATTTTCGGTTTATTATCATTATTCGAGAAAGTATTAGAGAATTCTTTCACTTATTACCCAAAATCAGTGAGTATATATCATTGACCATTTTCAAGATGAATTTTGTTGAAGACGCCCATAATTCCTTTCATTAACAAGAATATCTGTACTACTTCAATAGTCTATTATCAAAATCCTAGGGTTCCCACACATAAAGAATCATAGTTTTACATTTAGACATTTTTATAAGTGATATTTCCCACATTTTTCAGTGTAAGTTGTGGAAATATTCTCTCTTGACCAAGTTATAAGACATTGGATATTCCATGAAAATCTTTCTTCCATTTCTTATCAATAGATTGATGATGGTTTCCATCTTTCATTTCCACATTTATTTCATATCAAACAATATATTTATATATTTTTAATTCCTTTAAATATAATTATTTTTTAAAAAATCATTTCTAAACACTAATGAAATTATTAATTTTTCATTTTCGGTTGAATAAACTACATGAATTACATGAATCTATTAGAAGATCCACTTAATAAGAAATAACAAGTTCATATTCCTTCTACATATGATCATATAATTCATTCATTGTTTTTCTATGTATGATACAATGAATTTAAATTCTAAAAAAATTCCCCTTGAAAACATATCATTCAATCGATTCAATTTCATACACTTATCTGAAATTTATAATATTATTTCACCATTTATCTTCCTCTCCTTCCAAATGATAAATGGATAGGTTATCATTCTAAAAATTTTATAATTGATTAATGGAAGATAACTTATGCAATATATTTATCCATTTCTCAATTAATAGTTAACCAGATGTCCAATAAAAGGATATTGTACATTTTGTTATAGAATATTCAATGGAATTTTTCTCCATCCCTCATATATTCAAAAGATAGACATGACATGTGTAACCACTTATATCCTGAATGAGTTGAGTGGTTATAGTCACAAAATATTATATCATATCTTATAAGAAATTTTATTGATCATGTTCATGGTTTTTTCATTATCTTTAATAGTTATTGTTCAAATGACTCTATTGGGATTCATTAATTAACTAAAACCAAAATTATTGTGAGAAAAAATAATAAATATATTTGGAAAACTCATAATAATGAAACATAAATTATATGATATAAAAATCAAGACACAATATTTACATTCTGTAACAAAATATTATTTACCTAGTGTTTCCATGGTCATAATCTATTTAAATACTTATTGATGATGCATATAATGTTTTGGAATTTTGAAAACATATCCCCTAGAAGTTTCAATCTAGTTATGTAGAAAGGAACATTGTTGTATGCAATGTGAAAATCATTTCAAATACCAATTCTCCTAAAATAAAAATTTATTCACATATTTTTGGATATAAAAGGGAATGTTTTTTTAAATTAATCTATTAAACATTTGAAAAATTGAATGTGTTTATTTTTTGTAGAATTATATAGTTTTTGATAAAACAAATTACCAAAATGAGATGAAAATGTAATCCAAAAACAGTTCATGTTGCGATGATTCATGAACAAGTTTGTCACAAGAAATTTGAAGGTATATTGAAGTTGTAATAGATTCAATGACAAAATACATATCTTAATAATAATGAAATGGAATTAAACTAGGTGAATCCTACTAAAAATAACATTACATGTCATGTAAATGATATTCACTAAGTGACTCTTGAAAAATTACAAGTCATGAAACTCGAGAAGAAATGATATGCCCCATTTATTATACATAATGAATAAATAATTCAGGATTTGAATTCCATTCTAAATAAAAATGTTTAGTTCATCATGTTACATGTTATGAATACTACTTACAGGATGTAAAACTCGTGGAAAGAGACTAGAACAAATATTTGTAATGAAACTTTAGATAAAAAATCATTAAACACCCTAGTACTTCCCATTATAATAGAAGAACCATTAATTTAGCCATAATGTCCCAATAATCAATATTTACTATAAATAATAGTTCATGGGGAGATTGAAGATGGATCGATCTGTGAGGAAATCTATGGATGGTGTCATACTAGAAATTTATTTTCCAATTTTTATTCCCTTTTATTTTGTTATCATTTATTTATTTTGTTCTATCTCACCCTCCAAAATAAACTAGAAATCCCCATATATATGGAAGGGAGGTTCCTATGAGTCATCAGGAAAAGGGGAGACACTAAATTATTTATTTTTTTAGATATTTATTATAAAAGAACAAATCATTTTCTCGTTCTTATACCAACTCGTATTTATTATTAATTATTATTTTTTTAATAATGAATGCATTTTCACTATGTCTAGATTAATTATATTTCAGTTTCCATTTTCAATTAGTAGTATCTTACTCCACCGAATTTTTTTATGTTTTTAATAGAACATATTAGGATTAGGTGGAAAAAGTTTAGAGATCTCTAGAACATATATGAAATTGTTATAGAGGCAAATTCTAACTAGAGAATAATAGTTCTCAATTGGGAAATCCCTTAATTTATCAAAATAAACAATTAGAATTCAACGATATTAGTATAGAGTAGAATGATTGAAAAATTATTATAAATTCCCTCACCATGACCATCTACCTAAGGGGGATATATGAATCAATATAGGAAACTATATCTTACCATATATAAGAAGTTTAATTGATAAAAAATTGAAACAATGATATCCTATAACATGTTTATTCAAACCCACAATAATCACCATTTTTTCTCAAATGTTTTAAAATTCTCGGAATTAAATAGTTTTCTTCATTTAATTTCACTACCCAAAATTGATATCAAGTTTTTTTAAATGAAAAAAAAACAATCATTTTTTCACTCCACATTAGGGGACTACAGATATTAAATAATATTTTTTACAAGGTAATAAATACTATTTTCCCCACCCCATGACAATATTGTATCAAACTTGCCACTGTTTCCAGGAAGGAGGTTTCCCATAATAAGAAAAAAATTAATGAATAAATAATTCTTAATTTACATTTCATGAAATGTTATACTAATAACAAATTAGTTTATTTTTAACCAAAAATTGACGAAATGTAAACCTAATTAAGAAATTTATGATCATAAAATTGATTTGAAGAAATTAATAAAAACTATTCACGAGGCATACTAGATGTTTACATTTGACCTAATATAATGGGTGGAAATCACAAAAGAAAACTCTACAATATATCCATACAATAAAATTAATAAACTAAAAAAATCAATATGCTATAGATGACCTATAAAATGTTTTTAATTATATCATTAACATGATTCAAATTCTACCTAAATTCAATGGTTCCAAAATAGAATACACAAATTAATAAATTATATAATTTTTACTTCCATGATCCATTTTTATACTATAGAGAGTATTAGAGGAACAAGTCATGTCGATGGAGTTCACCTTTTCACTAAAAGGAGATGCAAAGGAATGTTTTTACATCCCAAAACTAGGATTAGTCAATGAATAGGAGGATCCAAAAAATGAGATTTATGATGATATTTTTTCCTACATATAGATTCATGTTATTATATATTGATACATATATAATCCATTTATCGATTGGAAATCATTATAAGTGTATTATGAGATATTGAAGAAAAATTATACTTGTTTCCCATATCACACAGTGGAGGAGAAACACTTCCTCCTTATCATTTTCCAAGGAATTATCTATGATGAAATAAATTATCACAAAAAATTATATAGAGTATCCTTGATATAAGAAACTATAGAAGATGATAGGTTTTTGTTGAAAAAGGATTGATAGAAGTCACAGTAATTTTGTACTAGATGTATGGGTACCTATGACATTACATTAAGAAAAACTAACAGAATGACTGTTTTACTGATCCATATAGAGGTGAAAAAATAATATGGAAATAGGGACCAACTCGGGGATGTTTTTTTTCAATACTAATAATCATTACAATGGGAAATGTCATGATGTCCGATAAACTGAATGTTTCATGGTAGCCATTCATCCAAGGTAATTCCAACAGAATCAGGCCGAGTTCTTCTAGCAAAATATATATTAAAATTAACCTAAATTAAATAATACATATCATCATAAAATAAAACAACTTTGGAAATAAATTAAAACACAATTTCTACAATAATACGTTCATCCACCACCTTTCTAGAAAATTCCTTTTGATTACCCTTCGTACAATGCACCATCACCTAAATCCCCTGGATGCAAACCAATTTTGATGGATTGGATGATATGATCGATAATTCAAAAGATCAATTATGAAGTTTTATTTTTATTATATCCATTTATCAAAGTGGTCTTGTAGAGTAGAATTTTTGATATCCTAATGAAATTGTTAGTTTTGATACAACTTGATGTGGGAAGGTTCTCCATCATGTTCAACCAAGTAATGATGATGAATCTGAGAAACCTTCTAAGTCACAACCCATCCCTCCCAAAAACAGGGACCTGAAAAAAATTAAATAAAACTATTTATTGGAAGGAATCTCTCAAAAAATATTTTTATAAACAACAAAAGGAGAAAAAAAATATCAAAGAACCATTTACCACTACATTAGATGAGTCAATGAATGTTTAATATTAGTGAAATGAACCAGAAATTCTTAAAACCATACAGAATTTCTGGATCTACATCCCAATTCTATACTCCATCCAACATGTCCAAAAATAAAAAAAACCGTAATTTTTCATCTACAGAAGGAGACTACATGTAAATGATATAATCTTCTTAGAAATAAGAATATCAACCCTAATCACACAATATAGAATGAAAAAAAATTCATGATCTATGGACATTATATATTCTTTTCACTATTAGATATTTATATTTCACCGACACGTTATGTGATCTAGAATATCAAATTCATGTTATTCATAAATCTATATTATTATCCTGGAATATTATAGAATTTAAACCGTTATGAGTGGTGGTACAATTTTAAAATAGATACTTCATTTCCCCATCAAGTGTTATAAATTATTTACTCATGGGAGTAAGATGAATGTTATTCCAAGTAGAATATTATGTCCTTACAACAGAATTAGATAGATCATGAAACTAATCTCTCATTATTCAAGGAGACCATTCATAAAGATAATAAATAATATAGTCAATTTCCATGAACGAATACTCATAATAAAACTTGGAGATAGTACAACAAACATTAACATTCTTGATGTGATGAAATATCCTTCTATATGCCACACACTTTATGTTATATCCCATAAAGATGGTATATAGTCAATATAAAATTATGTGTTTACATCATGAATTATAATCCTTAGGAGGTAAATTCTTTATTTAATGTAATAACACCTAAAAATAAGAAACGTTTAGCTTTTATTTATAAGATGAAGTTACTATAATTTTTTTTCAATGAATTGTTAAAAAAATATTACATGATATATGGGGCACAGTATTTTGAAGAAGGAATCATGAAATCAACATCCACCCTTTAACAACCCCCAAATATTTATTTAATGAAATAACCAATAGATTTTATGTTTCAATATGTTATGAAATGAATGAAATTATAGGTGATCATTGATATTAACATTTCCCATTCCCATTAACAGTATCTGATTGAATTTCTAAAATTAACTGTATTTCTTATAGGATGGATTTTATGTGATATGTCCATATTCAACAAAAAATTATTCCCTCACGGAATTCTATAGAATGTCATTCCTAATCAATTAAAAATCTTTACAGAATCCTTAATCCCACCATCATGGGATTCTTAAGAATTATATTGAGAAATTTCCAGAAGCTGGCATCATTTTTCCAAGATCAGATTCTCAGTGGTATAATTTCATTCTTGTGTTCCAATAGACAACCAGCCTTACCAATTTTAAATTTTAAACTAGTGTATTGTTCCCCATGAGAGTGAAAACAGCTGGGGAGTGTGTCTAGATTATAGAAAGATGAATCAAGTCATTCATAATGTACACTTCCATATCTAATTCTTTAATAAAATTATAGAATGACTAGCTATTAAATATAATTATTTCTTTTTAGATAGTTTCTCGTTATACATCCAAGAACCAATTGCATGAAAATATTGGGAGAATATGACAATCTATTTCCCATTTGAATCATTCTCCTTTAACAAGATATAATTTTGGATATGAAATTCCCTTGTTAGATTTCAATTTTTTATTGTGAGAATTTTTTTAGTTCATATTAAGGGCATCCTCGAGGTACTTCATAATGATTTAAATGTTTTGGAAATTATTTATATTAATTAATAGGTCATTATGAAAATGTTTTTAAAGTATGAATTGATAAGAAAACTTCTTTTAAAATTTGAAAAATACTATTTCTTAGGGAAAAATGATTATTGTTAGGCCATAAAATCTCAATGAAAGTAATTGAGATAGATTAGACAAATATTGAAGTAATCAACTCATTTCCATATCTGACTTGTCTTAAGCATGATAGATCATTTTTAAATGGTATAGTTTTATATCAATTACTAATAAAATAATTCTAAAATATTTATCTACTAATCTTAATGTAACTATTATAGAGACCTTAATTTAATGTTATTAATTATTTATGTAAACCATTCAATGAGTGGAAACAATATGTAACTATACCACAAATAATGCAACCACTGAATGGGGAACGTATATTTCTGCTTATATTTGATGAATAAAATGATGATAATGGATCCACACTATCACAAATAATTTTTTAGAAATTCATAAGTCTCATCATATGCATCAAACACATTGTATTCCACTCAGATCAATTATAGAACTATAGAAAATTAAACCTTTTAATCAACTTTTTTCTATATAAATTAATATCAAACCTACTATGAACAAAAAAAATTATTATGATTAGGTTTCTATGAGGTTTATAGTGAATATGGTTGTTTCCAAGACATAATGGGTTGTATGGATGCTTCTCGTATAAGCGTTAAACCTGTAAATCAAGGTAAAGAGGTATTAAATACAAGTGGTTAATCATCTCATCAAACTTCCTCACACTACTGAAGCACAAATTCTATGTTCGAACAAATTCAACGATAAAATCCCAAGTGAGAAAAAATAAATCTCGGAAGTATAAGTACCAAGGTACTATGACACTATCAATTACATAGTCACATATCATAATGTTTAACCACTCCGTATGACAAAAAATATAACTATGTTTTTTATACTATGGATGACCCATTCCTCTTGAAAATATAAAATGTGCAAGAAACAAAATGATGACTACCTAAAATATAAATTGAATATTTTTTTTAAAATTATATCATACATTATCATATGTGTGAAATTAAGGATCCCAAAGTATAGTGATAAATCTCTTACAATACATAATTTATTAGAAAATATTATTTAAGGATGCACATGTGTTTTGTAAAAAATGATAAAAAATATTGTGTTCTAGAAAAACACTAATAAGAAAATAATGTCCCAAAAAACTATTACCTTTTGTTAAATTTATGATGTCTTTGGAATAAACATAATGTGAACATTCCTTGTTTCATTTGGTAATTCATATATTTTACATGTTGTATCTTATGATCCAAAATAGTTGGATTAATAATACAACAGGACTAGTGATGTAGAAGTTCTATGTTATTTTTTTAGGACTGACATATTCTATAGGTCTGTAGTACCCTGGTCCTTCATGAGAAAAAAAAAACAAAACCACTTATTTGATTGAAAAATTCGGGCACTGTAGAAATGGAATGGGGTGCTCCACAGAACATCGTCCCCATAATATCCCTATATAATTGCTCAACTAAAATTTTCCAAGAATGAAATCATGGAAATTTTGGAATGAATGATAATAGATGTAACACCTCAACCCTAGTTACGTAGAGTCAGTGAATTATTGTGTATCGTTGGAATGATCACAAAAGATTAATTCTCAAAAGACCGATTAGTTTAGTAGTCTTGGAATTACTAGATACATTCATAAAGTTTTCATTACATCATAAAGTGAAAAACTACCACAACATCTTGTCTCCATAGACCACACTCATATCCTCACACTATCCATGTAGGTCATTCATAAAATACTTCTTCACATCATTGGAAAAATAAATCATAGAAATGGGTGAGCCTAGATGCTCAGTAAGGTAACAATATAGAAGAAATGTTAGTAAATAAGCATAAACATTTAAGGAAGTGTATAACTAAAACAAAAGCCATTTAAACTTGAACTTCAGCATAATATGGCAATGACAAAATGATATAATTTCATTTATTTTGTCCACATGGATAATATAATATTCGAATAATCACATGCACTATTAATAACCACTTTTATAATATTGTAATGAATAATGCCAGACTATCATAACCACATAGTCAAGGACTTTTGCCAAGACTTCAAATAAGATTTTGTCAAGACCATGTTCCAAGACACTAGTTTGTCTCATGAGACCTACTGATGCATCGAAGAGCTATAGTGGGCTCCACCCATCACTTACTATGTCCAATTCAATCCACATATGAAAAGGTTTAAACATAACATAAACAATCATAATAAAATTAGCATACGAAATGTCAACAATTTATCCATAAACAATGAATGGTATAAAAATAACACATCCATAGTCAAAAATATCACACAACCTTCAATACAATATTGAATTTTTGTATCAAAATAAATCAACATAAAATAATATTATAATACATAAAAGGATGTTGATTTAGATGAAATCAAAACTATATGAGAGAGATATCTACTTTTTGAAATTATTTAAAAGTCACAAAATTATAAAATTAAACCTTTATTTTGAAAATACTCTTATATTCTTGTATGGGAAGCTTCGATGATTTTATAATGGCGGAAAATAGACGTACCTACTGTATGAGTTAAGAAAACTTTTTTACATTAAATTTTTTGAAAAGGTCAAAAAGTACCCTGTCTGGAAAATGACGGAACGATTCCTTTCAAAAATGTATAAGGTCAAATAAGTGTATAAATTACTTTAACACATTGTCTATTCAATAGTAAAAAAAATTTGAATTACATTTTTTTGAAATATGAATGTGGATGACAAAGAGGTCCCAGTATATAATTATGTATAAACATCCTCGGATAATGAAGAGATTGTGAAATAAAATCTTACCTTGTACATTTCCTTTGTCAAGGGTAGGTTAACCTCCTGTATAATGGTGAAATAATTGTTATTAAATTATACATTATTCATACACATTAATATGATATCATATATGAACTTTTAAAAATTCTTTGTTAATAATATCTTAGTATTATCGTTGTGTCTTGAGTAAACTGATTCGTTTTCCTTTATATACATTGTTATGTAAGCCATGTTAGTTATGGATAGGTTTTATCTTATTCATATCAAGAATGGTATTAATTCATTAAAAATTATTTTTAACCTTCCAATGAAAATTAATCTTGAATAGATACGATGGGGAATGGATCTCATTGCGTTCGTGGAGATGGCAGTCCGTTTGTACGCACGAGTGAAAATATCATTAATTTGATATTAAGATAATATATAATTGGATGGTATATCTTATATACAGAATCATTATCATGTTTGATTTATCATTTACATCAATTACACATCATTATCATGCCCATCCAAATAATAGTGTATTGAATAACAATTACACACCGACATGGAGATGGTAGGCCGTAGGTACACATGTATGGTGACATATATTTCAAAGGATGGATAGAATACTAAATATGGTTATACCATATTTTTAATAACATCTCATTATATAGAAGATAATAGAGTTATCATTTTATAATGGAAATAATAATCAATGAAGTGGAAGAAGAAAGGAACTTGAAAGGTGGTGGTGAAATCATTATCTATTCTTTAGGTTCTTCCATTCGATTTGATCAAAAGGGATCCTTAGGTTGGCTTTCTGATCACACTATGGCCTCTAGGTTGAAGTGAGGGATGTTGGGAGGATATTTGGGTAGGTTTTGGCTAGGCCAAATGGTTTTGAAGGTGTGAATTAGAGAGAAGGGGAGTGCCCTTTTATAAGAAGGGTGAGGGGAACCATCGAAAATTATTGGAATTCATAAAATGTATTAAATTACATTTATTTGGATATTTATAATCTCAATTATTTTAATATTTCATTAATTAGTTAACTAAAGCATCACCATTGTGTCATAAATAAATTATATAATTTAATGTCTAAAAATTATAAATAAAATACCATTATGTAATAACGCTTTTTATCTTTCTAATTTATATTTACAATCGAATTTATCTATGTATAACCCTTTATTAAATTTTTTTTAATTAAACATTGATTTTAACTCTTTTTGATCTTCTTTGAATTAAATAATAATAAATGTCCTAATCAAATCCATGTGGACCAAATAGGTTCATATGTTATTCCTAAGTTCGTTTTTGGTCGAACTATACCTATCCAATAGAATTAGGACATGTGTTATGGTAATAATAATATCATTTTTACCCTTAATTACCCTATTTGCTTTTAACTGTGGTAAATAAAAGTAAAAAAGTTACTATTCACCAAAAAATATTTTATCTTATTGAACCACATTTTACTTATTGATATCAACTTTGTCTCTTGGATTTTTGAAATTCCACCCACAGAAGCTGTAAAATTATGTTTTATGTGAATTTTCAAATTCTCCTAGGAGATGGGTAAAAGATGGTGAAATGTTCTAAGAAATTATTATATATGTAAAATTATTATAAATTGAATCCATTGAATTAAATTGATCTTATATAGGTATTGGGTGTATATTTTTACCTAAAAAAATTTAAATAAAATAAATAATTATTTAAATAAAAATTTGGTTTTAAAATATAACTTAGTGTTTTTCACTATTCATAAAAAATTGATTGTTTTCAGAAAAATACCAAATATTCAACCTAAGCTAATTTAGATATTCCGAATCAAAAAAATGAAATCCATTTTGAATGATAAAATTTATAAAATTTCAAAAAGTGGGTATTACTATTCATAACGGCTAGTTTGATTGGTTGTGGTGTTTTAGAACTCGAAGATGCGTACAACACACTCTAAAGTATTATTCAAAGAGAAGCATACCGTGGAATCTACTGGTGTTACATTCTTCCCTCCTTCAGGTAATTTCATCCTTGAAATTTCTAGAATACTACCACATGAAAAGACTCAGGTGGTTCTTCATCATAAGTTCCTTGGGTTCCCACCTTCCCTCTTCTATCTTATGGTTTTACATAGATCTTTTACCAGGCAAGTCGTCCGGTTTCTCAGCACTTGTTCTATCATATCTAAAATCTTGACAAGATCTTTACAAAAAGATAGATCGGGTTCCAGTTCTAATTTATCATAGGTGAGTACATGGGTTAGGTCAGGCATATATTTTCTCAACAGTGATACGTGGAACACATAGTGAACATTGGAGAGACATTGATGCATTGAAAAATGGTAATCAACAGCCCCAATTCGTTCTAGAATTTAAAAAGGCCTGATGTACCTGGGACTCAATTTACCCTTCTTACCAATATGTATAACACCCTTCCATGGAGATACCTTCAATAAAATATAATCTCTTACTTCAAATTCCAAATCGTTCCTTCGGTTTTTGGCTTAGATCTTCTGCCTACATTGTGCTACTTTAATGTGGTTTTGGATTACCTTCACATTTTCCATCGTTTCCTCCACCAGTTCTGGGCCAACGAGTTTTCCTTCAACAACATCATTCCAAAAGGTTGGTGTGCGACATCACTTTCCATATAATGCTTCACATGGTGCCATCTGAATACTTGAATGGATGTTATTGTTTTAAGAAAATTTTACCAAAGGTAAATATTGATCCCACATACCTTGAATGTGAAGTGAACATGATCTCAACATGACTTCTAAGGTTCGAATATTCAGTTCTGATTTTCCATCAGTTTGGGTGTGGTAGGCACTGCTCAAACAAAGTTTAGTATCCATGGCTTTCTAAAGACTTTTTCCAAAATCATGAGGTAAAACGGGGATCATGATCTGAATCAATCGATAGGGGTTCTCCATGAAGTCTCAAAACATCATTAATATATAGTATTTCTAGAGTTTTAAGTGGTAAAACCTCCCTTATAGGAAGAAAATGTGCTGACTTGGTAAGATGATCAACAATGACCCATATTTCATCGTTCCTTATAGGAGTCTTTGGTAGTCCCATGACAAAATCCATTATGATATTATCCCATTTCCACACAGGTATGGGAAGAGGTTGCATGACTCCTCCAAGCTATTTCCTTCTATATTTCACTTGTTGAAAAACCATACATCTGGACACAAAATCTGCAGTCTCCCTCGTCTTGTTGTCCGACCAAAAATGTTCCTTCAAATCTCTATACATTTTGGTGCTCCCCAGGTGTATAGAGAAATTGGAACTATGAGCATCATCCAACAATTCTCTTTTTAGATTAGGTATATTGGGAAGACAAAGTTTCTTCCCAAATTTCAAAATTCCATCTTCATACACAAAGTCACTCAATCTCCCATCATTCATAGCTTTAATCTTCTTTTGAAACTCTTCATCATCGGTCTGAGAACTCTTTATCATTTTTAGTAACGATGTTTTGGAAACCATTTGAAAAAGCATTGATGTTTCACCTTCCATTATTATTCCCATATCCATCTTTACTAGATCAATGTATATAAGATCCTTTTCAACTCTCATCTTTTTCAAAACTCCATGATCCTTTCTACTCAAAGAATCTTCCACCTTATTTGCCTTCCCTTGCTGGTAGTGTATCGTGAAATCATAATCCTTGAGTAGTTCTAGCCATCGCCTTTTCTTCATGTTGAGTTCTTTCTATGAAAAGATGTACTTAAAACTCTTGTGATCAGTATATATCTCAGAATTTTCACAATATAGATAATGTCTCCATATATTCAATGAAATTATTACAGCAGCTAACTCAAGATCCTTAGTAGGATAGTTTTTCTCATTAATTTTCAGCTATCGGGATGCATAAGAAATAACTATGTCATTCTGTATAAGGACACAACTATTTCCTTTCTTCAATGCATCACTACAAATAACAAACCCATAATTCCCTGATGGTAGAGTAAATATAGGAGCATTGACTAATCTTCTATTCACTTCTTCAAAACATTCTTCACACTCTTTTGTCCAAACAAATTTAACCCCTATACGTGTGAGCTTTGTTAATGGATTAGCCAACGGAGAAAAATTCTAGATGAAACATTAATAATAAACTGTTAAACCAATAAAACTGTGTACCTCAGTTATACTCATCAGTGCTGGACATTCTTGGATTTATATTGTCTTATAAGGATTAACGGAGATTCCATCATTGGAGAAAATATGTCCAAGAAATGAAATGTCTTAAATCTAGAATTCACACTTGCAAAACATCCCATATAATTCATGTCTTCTAAGAGTCATCTGGATAATGCGCAGGTGATTTTCATGATTTCTTAGATTTTGGTGTATACCAAGATATCATCAATAAATACCACTACAAAATCATCGAGGTATTCCTTGAATCATCTGTTCATTAGATCCATTAATACAATGGGTGCATTAGTCAATCCAAAAGGCATTACTGTAAACTCATAATTCCCATACCTGGTTCAAAATGTTGACTTCAGAATGACTTCCTTCTTCAGACACAACTGATGGTATCCAATTCGATGGCCAATCTTGGAAACTTATTGAGATCCATGCATTTGGTCAAATAAAAAATCAATGTGATGACTGTGATATTTTTTCTTTATTGTTTTTTCATTGATTTCACTGTAGTTGATACATAACCTCAAAGATTTATCATTATTCATAACAAAAATGACAGGGGCTCCCCATGGAGAAAAACTGGGGTGAATAAATCCTTTATTACACAATTCATCTAGTTGTTTCTTTAGTTCAACTAATTCCACAATGGCTATTCTATAAGGGGTCTTCAATATGGGCCTTGAATCAGGAATTAAATCAATGGAAAACTCAATTTCTCGTTCTAGAGGATGTCTAGGTAAATCTTCCAGAATCACGTCTACATATTCTTTTACAATAGGTACATCCCCTATTTGAACATTCCTTTCCACAACCACAGTTATTTCATTCTATTCCTCCCCGATAATTGAATTTAGTTGAGCTAATGGGGGTGGATCTATATACGAATCAGGTGTTGACGATTCTGCTCTTAAGATAAGGAGTTCATTATCATCATCATCAAAAATCGTATCCTCCTTCTTCTTACAATAAATCTTCACATCATGGTCCGAAAACCAATCCATATATAGGATTATATCAAATTCAATCTTGGGTATGATGATGAGATCAGAAGATAAAGAACTTATATATGATCTAATGGGAATAGATTCTCAAAACATTGTTGCGATGATACATCCCTTAAAATATTTAACTGACAACTCCATTGTTAAATCAAATTGGAAATATAAAATTTTCTTAGAAAACTGGGAAGATATGAAACAATGTGAGGATCCAGAATCAAATAATGCATTTTCTAAAAATGAGGAAACCATTAAATTACTTGCCACCACATCTTTTGGAGCTTCAACCTCAGTTGTAGTGATAACATAAGCTTGGCCTTGATTCCTTGGACGTTTTGAGGTTTGTTCCATTGACGCTTAGGAAATTCATTTGCATAATGTTCCATCTCTCTAAAATTGTAGCATTGAACATCAGTAGCTTCATTCTTCCCCTTGCAATCACGAGCTTGGTGGCCTTTTTCACCACTCTTATAACAGACTCCCATTCCTTTAAAGAAATTACCAGGGTGTTTCTTCCCACATTTACTTCAGGATGGATAATAAAATTTTCCCCTTTTCCCCTTATTTCCATTTCTAGAGTGATCAGAAGATCTCTTCTTCTCTTTCTTCTATTTAATGTTGTAAGACATTGAAAATTTATTTTCTGTCTTGATAGGACAAGAGAAAATATTTTTGTACGATGAGAAGGATTTTGAGACTAATACTTAATGGAGAAATGGTTTTAAACCATAAAAGAAATGATAAATCTTACTTCTTGGGTTATGTATATAATCTGTAGCATGCCTCTCTAACCTTGTAAAGTTAGCCTCATACTTTGTGACATTCTCATCTTACTTTTCCCTCTGACTCTGATATTGTCTTTCCATAACTTCTCGATGGTCACGAGGAAATTATTTTTCTATGAAAATATCTTTAAACTCCCTTCATTCCATATTTGATACTTTATCATATTCCTTATTGTTTTGAATCAATGAACGCCATTAATCTCCATCTCAAGTGAGGCGGTAAACTGCCATGATAAATTTTTCCCTTTCACTACTCCCCAAGGCATGGAATATTTACTCTTAGAAATTTATCCACTGCTCAGCTACTAGTGGATTTCTACCCTCATTTAATGTTGGTGGTTGCTACCTCATGAAGTGATCTAACTTTGATCCTCTACACAGTGGATCAAGGTTCTCCATACCAGTAAGGATATTATTCATAACCTGAGTGAGTTGTCCTAGTATGGTGATTAGCTTATCAGCACAAGTTACATCACCATCTCAACTATAATTATCTTGAGCAGGATGGAAATACCATCATCGAGTTTTTCCATTGATAAGGATTCCATTTCTTCTACTAGGATCCATTTATAAACAATGGACTACACTAGATTAGTTTATGAATTGCAATACATAAATCCAATCTTGTAAAACACTTAACATGAATTGAGTAGTTTATGGATATAATCTGTAATCAAAAAAAAATTTCATTCAGGAATTATATCCTCATAAACCCTTCATAATGGGTTGTATAGAAAATGAGAATTATCCTAAGCAGATCCACTGAGAGTGTCATAACCAAGAGTGCAGCAATCCCCGTTGTCGTGCACCAATTCCCATTCAAGACTAGCTCAAAGTGGTGTTTTCAGGTTTTACCCCTAGGTACATCTGTTCCAGAGCTTCCTCAACTAGCACGTATGAAGATGGGGTTGTATTTCTCCAGAAACGCACAAAACCTCTACAATACCAAAATTCTATGAAGTTATTATATACTAATCTTCAAAGTCCATCTTTGGTCTATGTGCTCTAATCAAGGATTATCAAAATATAGCTCCCACAGATTCTAATAAACCTCCCTTTAATACCAACTGTAACACCTTGACCCCAGTTACCCAGAGTGTGTGCGTTATTATGTATCAATAGCATGATCACAAAAGATCAAGTCTTGAAGGACCGAGTAGATTAGTATGCTTTGAATCACTAGATACATTCATAAAGTATACATTACATCATAAAGTGAAAAACAAAAACAACATCTTGTCTACATAGACCACACATATATCCTCATACTATCCCTGAGGATCATTCATAAAATACTTCCGCACATCCTGGGAAAAATAAAACATAGAAAGGGGCGAGTTCAGATGCTCAGTAAGGATAACAATATAGCAGAAACATTCGTAAATAAGCATAAACATTTAAGCAAGTGAATAACTAAAAAACCCTTTTAAACATGAACTTCAGAATAATATGGAAAAGTTAAAATGAAATAATTCCATTTACTTATTCACATGGATATTTTACTGGTCGAATATTCACAAGCAATATCAATTACCACTTTCATAATAATGGAATGCATAATGCCAAAATATCATAACCATATAGTCAAGGACTTGTGCAAAGACTAACAATACGATTTTGTCAAGGCCTTGTGCCAAGAAACCATTTTGTCTCATGAGTCCTCCCGATGCATTGAGGAGCTATAGTGTGCTCCACCCGTCACTTAGTATGTCCAATGCATTCCTCATATAAAAAGGTTTAAACATAACATAAACATTCGTATTGAAACTAGCATACGAAATGTCACCAATTTCTCCATAAACCATGATTGGTGTAAAAATAATGCATCCATAGTCAATCATATCACAAAACCTTCGATACAATATGGACGTTTTGTATCATAATAAATCAACATTAAATAATCTTAAAATTCATCAACGTATGTTGAAATAGATGAAATTAAAACTATTTGAGAGAGATATCTACATTTTGAAATCATTTAAAAGTAACATAATTAAAAAATAAAACACTTATTTTGAAAATACACTAATAATATTTTAAGGGACTCTTCAACTATTTTATAACGGTGAAAAATAGCCGCACCTTCCGTATAAGTTTAAAAAAACATTCTTACCATAAATATGTCGAAAAGGTCAAAATGTTCCTTGTTTGGAAAACAACAGAATGATTCCTTTCAAAAATTTATAACGTCAAATAAGGGTATAAATGACTTTAACCCATTTTCTATAAAATAGTAAAAAAATTGAAATACATTTTTAATAATCATGGATGTGGATGATAAAGTGGTCCCAGTAGATAATTACGTATAAACAACCTCAGATAATGAAGAGATTGTAAAATAAACCTTTACCTTGTACTTTTACTTGGTCGAGGGTTGGTGAAACTCTTGTATAATGGTTAAATAATTATTATTAAATTATAAAATATTCATATACATTAATATGATATCATATATGATCCTTTATCATTTCTTTGTTAATAATATCTTAGTATTATCGTTGTTTCGGGTGTTAACTGATTCGTTTTCCTTTATATACATTGTTAAGTAAGCCATTTTTGTTAGGGATAGCATGCATATTATTCATATCCAGAATGGTATTATGTTTTTAAACATTATTTTTAACCATCAAATGAAAATTTTTCTTGAATGGATACGATGGGTAATGAATCTAATTGCGTTCGTGAAGACGGAAGTCTGTACGTACGCACGAGCGACAATATCATTATTTTGATATTAAAATAATATATAATTGGATATTATATCATATATACATAATAATCATCATGTTATATTTATTATTTACATAAATTACACATCATTATCACACTCATCCAAATAATAATATATTGAATAACAATTACACCATGACTTGGAGATGGTAGGCCGTACGTACGCACGTATGGTGACTTGTCATTCAAAGGATGGATAGAATACTGAATATGGTTGTACCATATTTATAATAACATTAAATTATATAGAATATACTGTATTTATTATTTTAGAATTTAATTAAAAAAGAAATAAGAAGTGGATGAAGAAAGGAACTTGAAAGAGGGTGGTGAAATCATTACTTCTTCTTCGGTTTTTCCTTTAGATTTGATCAAAAGGGCACCATAGGTTGGCTTTCTGATCAAACTAAGGCCTCTAAGTTTAATTGATGAAATTTGGGAGGATATTTGGGTAGGTTTTGGCCGAGCCAAATGGATTTGAAAGAGTGAATTAGAGAGAAGGTGGAGTGCCCTTTTATAATTGGGGTGAGGGGTACCTTAGGAAAAGCTAGAAATATTAATATATAATAAAACACTTTTCGGTTTATAATGGCTCCAAAATGTATTTTTTTAAATATAAGGTTTTGATAGGTCTATAACCACTCAACCAATAGGTTTTAGATAGGTTTGTGTCTGTATATTGACATTATCATTTTTATTTAACTCTTCGTTAAATAGTTTGATATTTACCATGTCTCTTTGTATTTTTATATTATTTAGTTAATAAACATACTATATACTTCTAAGAGACCCTCATGTGGTCCATTAATGATACACCAATCATTATATAAGTCTTTCAGTTGAACCTTATATTTTCAGGAATAGAATATCAATTAATAATATAAATATTTTTAAAAAACTCTTTTTTGTCAATTTTGACTATATTGTGTATTTTGTTTTTGATAAATTCATAACAGAATTATGACTTAAAATAAATTCATATAACCACTACTAATATGTCTTATTAATCTATAAAATTATTAGAATTCATAAAAAGCCTCAAATTACATTTATTTGGATTTTTATAATATCAATTATTTTAATATTTCATTAATTGGGTAATTAATGCATCACCCATGTGTCATAAATAAATTAATTTATTTCATTTCTTAAAATTATAAATAAAAAAGCATTACATATGAACTCTTTTTATATTTATAATGAATATTTACAATTGAATTTATCTTATGTATAACCCTATATTAAAATTGTTTTAGTAATTAAACATTGATTTTAACTCTCTTCAGTCTTCTTTGAATTAAATAATAATAAATATCCTAATCTAATACATGTGGACCAAAGAGGATAATATTCTATTCATAAGATTATTTTTGGTCAAACTATACTTATATAATAGAATTAGGACATGTGTTAGGATAATAATAATATCATTTTTACCCTTAATTAACCTATTTACTTTTAATCGTGGTAAATAAAAGTAAAAGGTTACTATTCACCAAAAACTATTTTCATCTTATTGTTCCACATTTTACTTAATGATATCAAATGTGTCAATTTCATTTTTTAAATTCCACTCAAAGAAGCAGTAAAATTATGTTTTATGTGAATAGGAAAATTTTCCTAGGAGATGAGTTAAAGACGGTGAAAACTTCAAAGATATTTATATATATCTACAATTTTAATAAATTGAATCTAATGAATTACATTGAACATATATTGTTATTATGTGTCAATTTTGACCTAAAATAAATTTATATAATATAAATAACTATTTAAATAAAAAATCGGTTTTATACTATAACTTAGTGTTTATCACTATTTATCAAAATTTGAATGTTTTTAGAAAAATACCAAAACTTTACCCAAAGCAAATTTCGATATTCCGAATCCAAAAATGAAGTCCATTTTGAATTATAAAATTTATAAAATTTCAAGAAGAGGGTATTACTATTCATAAGGGCTAGTTTGATTGGTTTTGGTGTGTTAGAACTCGAAGTTGCGTACAACACACGCTGTTGTATTATTCAAAGAGAAGCGTATCGTGGAAGCTTGTGGTGTTACAATACCGAATAGGAAGGACTAAAGAAAAATATTAGTTGATATGTTAGGAGCTTATATTACAACATGTAATACAACATGTGGAATGAGACCATACAGAATGATTTTATGGAAATGTTTTCAACACCCTAAGGAATTAGAACTCAAATCTTACTGGGACATAAGACAGATACATTTGGACATTTGCATAGCTAGGAATGAAAAGATATTTCATCTGAAGGAGATGGACCAAATAAGGATTGATGCCTTTAAAAATCATGTATTTATAAATAAATAACACGGATAACACATGATATGATCATTAATATAAGTCCTTTAAACCTTATATATTAAATGATTTTTTATTACTCTAGATTCAAAATCATTCCTCTAAAATTTCTTTCTAGATGGAATTTAACTTTTATTAACTTTAATAGATACAATTTTGGTGTAATGAAGGTTTAAAAGGAATGAGGGTAAAACCAATTCCTTATAAATATTGAGAGGAAGAAAAAATACCATGTGACTATACCTCATTAACAATGTGGGGAGACTGAAATCCTACACCCTGGTTACCTATGAAGACCAACCAGATTATACCATCATATTACATTTTATTAAATATAATTCTTCCATCATAATTATTATTATATGAAAAAACAATTAAAATATATTGAGGAATCTAAATATAATAAGTTTTTGGTAGGGAAAATTGTAGAATAGGATTTTTTAAAGAACATTTTTGAGTCAATCCAAAAACAATAAACAATATTTCTTCTCAGAGGAAACCCACAATTTTTACCCAAACCCAATCTTCCCCTTGCACCATTTTTATTATGCCTTAATATTTATAAATTATCAAATGTTTTTATTCTTACTTTTTTACATTCCATTAAAGATGTTATGAAAGGATAGATAATGAATAAAGTCAAAGTAATACAAGTTGTGAAATGTAAACAGGTCAAGATAGTGATATAGGATAGATAGAACATGGCATGTGAAACCCAGTTGAAGAATTATTGATAATGGTTGTTATATATTACATCTGATATATTTTAAATTCCATATATTATATACATATACAATTTAATTCTTTTATAAAAAAATATATAACCACAATTATCATTCTTGCTTTACTTTAGTGGTTTAGGAGACTTTCATTTCTAAGGAATAACATGATTTCCTTATTTATAAGTATATGTTAATGAAATTAACTATGTAAAATAGATAATTGACTAATTATAGTAATGAATTAGAAATTAATTAATGACTCTTGATTTGGTGGAATTAATTGATTTAATTAAATGAAAGTTCCCAAACATTTTCACACATTGATTTCTATAAATTTATTTGGAATAAATTTTTATTATTATAACATTCCATGGGTGACTTTACTAAATTCCACGTTCCATTATGGAGAGGATTTATAATCAAAACACTTCCAATTTATGTCTTGATTGTAGTTCTTTTGTGATCATGGTTAATTACATCTTCTAGAATTTTCACTCGAACTTGTCAAAAATATAACTGTGAAAACCAAACATTAAAATGATTCGGTCTATTTTTTTTTGAGAAAATATCCTTGCACCAACCATGACATTAATCATGGTTTTTCCTATTGGATACATGAATGAAATCACTAGGAATAAGCTAAATAAAATTTCATTTCAATCCATTCCACCACAAATCTATTAATATAGAATATTATTTTTAACATTTTTCTTCAGAGGATGCAAGATGTCATCAAATAAGTGATATATTACATTGTATACAAAGAGTGTGGGGGTTCTATTTTGTGTGTTGGGTAGGTATCATGAGTCATCATTTATACTTATAGTTTTTCCTTTAAAAAGTTTTACAAATGAATTGTTCTATTATTTGAAAATTAAAAATCATCATTACTAGAATGATGATCTATCATTATATGTGATTAATGATTGGAGATTCCAATTTTTTAAGAATAAATTTAAAAATATAAAAAAAATATAGAAAAAATCAATAAGGTGAATATCTATCATTATACATAAATATTCATGATCATAATCTAGTTTTTGGTCATATAGAGTTGTAATTCTAGGGATGATATTTTTATTTAACATTATGTTTTATATCATGAATTTTGATTTATAGATAATCCATATTTTGGACCCTTACTATTTTCATCACCAATCATATGAACCTTAAAAATCATAATCATTAGAACATTTATGATAGAGAACTCAAAATTTTATGTGAAATTTTTTCTTTTCCTTGTAGAGAATGTAGATCCTCTCTAAGCCTATGAGAAAAGGATCATGTTTCATCAAGAAGACCATAACTCTAAATTGACTTATTTAAACATTTATGAGATAAAATAATCTATTATGAGGTAAATCAGGAATTGGAATATGTGATAACAATGAATTGTGATTTTTAAGTGAATGAGTATATAAGATCAATCACTTATCAATGGAAAAAAGATAAATAATCTGGTTGATTAGTTTTATTTAAGGGAGTGAACATGAATTGATATTTTCTGTGAATATTCAAAGGATGACCACCCAATGATATTCATTGGATTTAATTTCACGGGAATTTTAATATTTGTAACGTGTTGATCCTTTATTTTATGTTGAAATTAAATTCATGAGGAAAATTGCATTATAAATGTGGTTGAATTTCAACTCCTTCATTATGGATACAATGATCATTATATTAGTGTGATTTTTTGGAATAGGGAGTTATAAATTCATAGAGTATATTTTCACTGCAACTTTATTTTTATACCGTGATATTGATTATTGAGAAAAGCCTCTTTCATTATCCTTCATATTTTGAACATAAATCCTATCGACCATAAGCCTCATTATCATTAGATTAATTATTCAAAGTGTATCATTATTTTATTTGAATATCGCCTTTATATGTGGATAATGTATATCATTTTCATGCATATTTAAAAGAAGCATGTACTCATGATAATAAAATAACTATACATTAATTTGTATCTTGATTAATTAGGTAAAAGAATCAATTTTTAGAGAAATCAAGAATTGGAATGTTTTATAATAATTATTTTTTATATGTGAATGATGTTTTAGAGAATATCCATTATTTCTAAATGGGGAAAAGCAAAATAGTTGGGTTGATTCGTTTTTTTGAAGAGTGTTATGTTTAATTATTGATTTGTGTGAATATTGAATCACTTAAACCTATTGATAATTATTTTATTTTATTTCATGATAATTTTTATATTGGTAACATGTTATTCCCCTTCTATTTTAGTGGATATTACATAATTGAGTAATAGAATGTTCTATTTATAGGGGAATTGAGAATCCAATGTTATGAATTTTTTTATAAATGTCTCACATATATGAATTAATTGATTAAACATTCCATCATTTGGGTGATTTTATGATTTGTTGAAGGAAACATAGTTTGATAAAAAATGATAAAAAACCAAAATAATAGTGTAGAAATATCTTTGTGGCACAACATTACACTGGACTTTTGAAGGAATATTTATTCTTTTTATGATTCAAATACCAAATATAAAGTTGATAAATGTAGAATGAGACTAAAATGGGGTCAAACCATATATAAAAATAACATTACATGTTATGAGAATGACATTATTAGCACGAATCTCAAAAAACAATAATATATGGAACAATCCATTAATAGATCTTCCCTGAAAATTACAAACCAAGAAACCACTATTCAAGATGTGAAATCATTCGAAAATCAAATGAACATTCTCACACACTACACATCCTGAATACCGCCTATATGACATGAGACTCTCAAATAAATACCAGAAATGATGATTTATAAGGAATATTCCATGAAAAAACCATTTAACTAGTTAAAGAAACCCATTATTATGGGATACCATCTAATTAATCCATTTATGATGGATCAAGAATCTGTAAATCCTATAAATAAGAGTTCATGTGGTTAATGAAGGTGGTAGATCGATGAGGGAAGCTATAGATGAAGGATTTTAGTAGTTTTATTTCATTTCATTTCTTCTATTATATTTTTTTTCTTCATTTTGTGATGTTTCCCTTCTACCAAATCAATTTGACTTCCCCATCCATGTATGGGTAGTTCATGTGAGTAATCAAGAAAGTGGGAGGCATTACCAAATTCTATTTTTTATTTTCATCATTTAATGCAATAAAATCATTTAAAATCTTTTCCAAAAAATTCAATTAATAATGAAATTTTTAATTAAAAATTCATCTATGCTCTATTAAGATTCATTAGATATGAATTTCCTTGGTTAATGGTGTATCACCCTCATGTTCAGGGAGATAACCCTTCATTTATTACATTTAAGTATGTAACATGTTGGAGTGATGTTTTTTAGGGTAAAAAATATTTTTTTAATGATTTTGGTACTTTTATTAAGGTTTATACTCTTTGAATGATATTTAAAAACCATACAAGTCTACAAAAAACCATATCAAGTGAAACATGTGGGTCTAGGTAGGTACACACTTTTTCCAAATAGTGTGCTCATCCAGGAGAATCCAAGAAAAGTTAGAAAGTTGGATTTTCATTATTGGGACATGGTTTGTATAACCATGTGGTCCAACCATGAAATATTATCATTAATCCATTGGCTAGTGCACAGTTAGGGAACAATTTTCCTAACTGTGCAACTAACCATTCATGGTTCAAAAGGGAGATCCAAAAAAATGAATCTCACACATATTCACCTATAAACCTATATTTATTCACTATATTCAACCTTAATACATTTTTTCATCCTCCAATAATCTGTAGAGGCTCCCCAATCGATCTAGAAACAATTCGATGCAATTATTAATGATAATATGCTTGATTTCCATGGTTAGTCTTCGTTTTTGGCAGTTTTTCTCTGATCGACTTATCTTCCCTCCCTCAGATTCTTATAAAAAGTAAATTGTGGATAGATCTATGGGCTTATATGCTAATAATTATTATATATAATCTTTTTTATGTATTTTAATGATATCTATGTTGGGTTTGTGGAGATTCAACCGCCTTTTGTTGAATTGTTTTGTGTCATTCATTGTTTTTGCCATAATTCCTGGTGTAGGTGGCTTCACTCTTGACTCCTATAATTTGAAATGGAATGCTGGATTTGAAATTTATTATTTTATTAATATTAATTGTGAAATTGTTTTTTAATGGATGATGTAATCCATCTATGGTGATGGTTTATGTATGTGTAAAAAATGGTGTTTTGGTGGGTAGTGAAAACAGTATTATGATTTTAAAGGGATGATTTTAAAATAGTTATTTTGAATTTATTCATGATAAAGTATTTTAAATAAAATTTTTTATTTATTGATAATGTTTAGAAAGAATGTACTAGATTGTAGTTGGTGTAAATAGTTATGCATAAGTTGAATGGGATGGATAACTACCATGAAGTACCTCCATTAAAGTGACAGTTTATGGATGTGAAGTTCCATCATCAATAGTAACAACAATCCTATTTGGTTTGTGTGGGTGGGTGGGTGGATATGTAAACTATAATGGCCTATGGAAAAAAGATATTTGATAAGTGGATAAATGACTTGTTTTGTTGCTTACCTTGAAAAATAGTTTTTTAGAAGAAAAAAATTCTATGTAAATTGTTTTATATTCTATTATAATCTGCATTCAATCATTTTAAATAAATTATTTATTTAAATATGATGACATTTTATATCTCAGTTGTTTGAGTAGGGATGTCATTTGGGGAATGCCTACTGAGTTTCATTACTCACCATAAATTTGGAACTTTAGTCCTTTTTCATTTATTGTTTATCGAGATAGAGGTAATTAAAATGTATCCCATTTCTATAGGGGTGCATCATGATACATGGGTTGTAATATGGAGTTGTATCATGGTGTATGTTGGAGAAATGGAGTTATGTCTTTGTAGTCTTTGTGTTTTGTTGTTTTTGTATTCTTCATTGTAACTTGATGGAATTAGTCTTCCGTTATGTTACTCTATTGTAGTTTTGTTTTGATATTGATGGTATTATAGTGAGTTGTCTTACATTTTAATCATGAATTTTTTATGGGTTATTTTATTATGTTGGGGTATTTTGGGTTTTTTTCTCAAAAGGAATTTTTCCCCCAATTGTATAAAATCCCATGGATTTTATTACCATCATTTGGTGTCTTGGAGTTGTCGCTAATAGAAAAGTATCAATTCTTTCTCAACTAAGTCAATGAGGAGGGTGGTATGTTACAAGTGGTTTCATCTTGTTGAATACTTGACTGGAAATGGTAATCATTCATTGTAGATCCTAATATCTTTTCAGACATATTGTATTAGTTTATGGTCTTAGAGATGAAATTCATTCTGGGTTATTCTATCAGTTAGTACAGTAGAAAAGAGTACGATTGTCTAGGCTGGTAATGTAGAGAATAAGATGATGTAGCTAACCTTTTATCTTTGAATTCAACTTCCTAGGGAGTTGTTTACATATTTGGTTTAGGGACACTTATAGCACTTATAATCTATTTGTCCTAGGTTTATCGAATGATATGAGCAAGACACGATTTATACAAATTATGAACCGCTCTGAGTGCATATTTCATTTTGAGTAATGATGTATTATTTAGAGAAAAAAATTTGATTTTTTAATAGTGTTGAAAATGGTTTCAATTCAGAGAAAAAAATGATATTGGAATTTTTAAAATGGATTTAAATTGAAAATCATGGTGGAATTTTCAAAATGGGTTGACATAAGAAAGTGATGAATTTTTTAATGAAATCATGTGATGTATGATGTGGTATAATTTTAATTTTTATGTATTCAGTTTATATATCTCATGACATCTGTTGTTTTTTATTTTTTATAGAAAATAGAACCTGATAGGCATTCAGGAAACCAAATGGAAGAGCTGAATGAAAATGTGGTTTCACATAAGGCGTAAGTCAACCAAAAACTGGTTCATATTATTTTCAAAGAATTTGAAGCTCTAGATAGAGGGAATTTATTGGATGAAGAAAGACAAGTGGATCATTATGGTTAGGTACATAAGAAGAATCCACCCATCATTCATTATAATGATGAACAAAAGAAAAATGTGGATTGGCTAAATAGGATGAATCTATTATTTAATTTCCTTTACATAGAAGCATAATTGAATGTATTTATGGTGATTTATATGATAAGGGATATGGCATTCAAGTGGTTTGATTTAATGTTTTAGGATAAATTAGACCCAGACAACACATGGGAGGATTTTGAATAATTTTTCAACAAAAAAATTCTATCCTCTCACATTTCGGATTACAATTACGATGTACATTATCATTATGATGTAGGAGAACCACTCTGTGATAAAGTATTTTGCTAAAATTATGAAATTATTCTGCTTTTTACACAGAATTGATTCATGTGAATCCTTCAAAGCATGCATATTTGAATTGGGGATGAGGAAACAGATTCAAATGGATATTTTTAGGCTATGTATAACATATTATACAATTATGGTCAATAGAGAGTCAATGGAAGAAAGGGACATCTCGGGATATATGGTTAGATGGATCATATGGAAACCATTGGTAAATGGTGGTAACTCAAACACATAGAGAATGTTGAAGTTGGAAAACTATTTCCAAGGTTGTGAAATAGATCAAAATCATATTGTTGGATCGGTAAATATTCCCCCAAACCCTATAGAAATGTAGGATGTCACCAAGGTGGTTCATTAGACCAAATTAAGTGAGATTGTTTGTATCCAAGAAGAGAATTACACAATTGAATCCAGATGGGGAATATTCAGTGCTATTGTCTTGATGCTTCATAGTATGGAGTTTAACACAATTGTCATGTGTCACAAACGTTTTTTTCTTCAATGGGGATATGGTAGAAGAGTCACTATCATTAAAAGAACAGAGATAAATTTGGCGGTTCTAGTAATATCATGATGTCTCTAGAAGGGAAATATCAACAATTCAATAATGAATAGAGTGCATAGAGTAAATAGTTATATGAAGTTGAACATGTTATTGTGTATGATCAGTCTTGACCATCGACCGTGATATGTAAGATTCTTTTGAATTCTACCCTTATGAAAGATTTTTTATTCATGTTCATCCAATTTATTTGTTTCTTCTCATGATTTTGATTTTCTATGTTTTAGTGTTGAGATGATGCCTACTATTTTGAAACATCAAACTCCCCTTGTTTAATGGGAATGTCAAACCATTATCTATATATAATTTTATATAACTCTTAATAGAGACAATATGATATGTGAATTCATAGTTTTAGAGTTTTTTATACCATTATCCTATTTTTGGATTGGCTTACAATGTTCTAGGATCACATCTACTAGTATAACCATAATGTTAGTTTAACATATGAGGATGGAATCTGGCATCTCATTAGAAGAGACTACATGGTAAAGGCATGTTCAAGAGGCTTTTTGGCACCAGAAGATGGAACAACATCAAACCAGTTGGAAGTGTTAACACCGGAATCAATGGAATGGATCGAGAATAGTTGTTTTATAATGGGTTATGATCACATTACAGATGATTTCTCTAAAAATTCATCAATGTTTCATCCCATATGAGAACTGGAGTTTATGATTGATCTCCTTCCAAGTATGTCACAACCCCTTCCCTCCAACAATGCCCTTTCTAAGATAGCTATGAAGGACGATAGAAATTCCCCCCCCCAATCCCACCTCTTGTAGGCCCTAGGGTTGTGACCATAACCAAGGGTATTGAATATCACAAAATGTGTGGAATTACCATTTTTATAGTATCCAATATCGTGAGATAAGAGGTATAGACTAGAAAAAACTATAATACATACTATAAATTCTTACCAAATCCATACGACAAATATTTTTAAAATATAATTATCTCAAAATAAAAGTATACAAATAATATAACAAAAGATTTGATCATAGAAGAGACACATCAACATTCAACACGTCCGATTAGGTAATATCCAGCACGGTCCATGTAATCCTCCTAGAAACCTATAAACAATTTTATATGTGTTGGGTGAGCATACATGTATATATAATAGGAAAAAACTGAAGTCTCTCGTGCACTTGTGGGAGAAGAATACTAATTCCCCTGTGAGAAAAAATATAAGAATCCAAAAGCACATAGCATGGAATATTATCCATCCCAACCTCACCAAGGCATGCTCATAAAATAACACAAGTCATGTAAAGTAAAATAATAATCACATCATTGTTTGGGTACCACATTCCACTTACCACTAGTTAACTAATCATACCCTAATGAACAACATCCATTTTCTTTCACACCCTTCCCCAAGCACCACATCACAACCGACCGACACACACCAGGGCCTCAAAGATAGTCATGCATCATAGGTATATGAAGCTTACCACATATCACCTAAACACATCTAGGCCACAACCATACCACATCCCGCCCGTAGACACCTGGTCCCCAACCATACAAAATATGAATGACACCTTGTAAGAACACCACGTCTCCTCCCATAAACACCTTGGAATTCATACCTCACCCACAGATAACTAGGCATCACAACAACACCACACCCTACTTGAAGAATCATGGTCTACCAATACCTTGAAGAGGGATTAAGGAATATCCCATAACAATACATCCATCCTCCCACTAGGATGTTGGGATATGTCACCCTCCCCCGTGACAACGGGGGTGTTCGGCACATAGTTATCAACTAGGATGGGGTGTTAACATAAATCACAAAAAAATGACAAATATATATATATATATATATATCAAACACTGAACCCCAACTATTGGTTTCTCTAAACAAACTACAAACACACAAAACTGCTTTTTCTACCCCCTTTAAATACATTTAACAACACCATCAATTATCACATCATATGTTGATAAATGAAAGTATCTTTAGAACAATCCAAAACTCAAAAGATAGTCCCTTCTCCAACTCATTTAACCAATTATTATTCTTTATTAAGAAATCCAACTATTCATTCCTATCCTACCTGGGAAAATACTAATCATGTCTTGCAACAAGACACACTGCATAAACCACAAAGAGGAAAAGAGAACTACAATAAGGAAACTCAATTCATATTTACACTCCATTCAACACCCCTACCTACCACTACCATCATAATTCTTCAAATTCATTTTTCCAAATCCATCACTCCACAAAAACCCCCCAACACATAGCCAAAACCTCTAACACATCTCATCACAACCAATATTGATAGCCCCACAATATAATAAAACCACACATATCACACCCATTAACATAAACATAGCATAACCAAAACCAAAATCCCCACTTCTCAATCAATGCCCATTCATTCCACAATCAGTCACTCAACCTGAGATTCCATTAAACCTCTCGTACCACCCAACCTTACAGTCACGTTCTCAAACCCAGCATGACACAACGATAGAAGGAATAAGAAAGAATGAAACCACACCTAGCACACAGTCACTCTACTCAACACAGAGTGTATTCAGATTTAGCAAACACTCATTCATTAATTCCACTTTGATAATTCAGGTGGTATCACAAAGAAAGTTCAATCCAAAGGAATCTATTTATTTAATAGGGTATATGTGGTTAATCAATTTGATATATACAACCATTAAACATAGGATCATCAAAAAGTCATCAGAATTCATCGAGAGTGAACAAACAAAATACCACCAATGGCCATGATTTTCATTAGGCATATGACCCATAAAACTCCCAATATCAATAAACAATAAAATAGAAGCATACGTCACTTTTTACAAAACCCTATTTATTTATTTGATGATGATTAAATTATATTTATTAAATTTGGATTCAAATTCCTCACATGGAAGCATTTGTAAGCCCACCCTACATGATATACATATAAGAGGGACGAAGGGATACCTACAATGAGAAATAGATGACTAGCACCTCCTCCTTGTTCCAACCAGGGGTGGACAAGGATATAGGGAATCATGATTGTTGGCACCAAAATATGGCCCGAATGGGAGGAACAAAAAAGACATCTGGCGTGCTGCCTCGCGAAGCACCGACACGAAGCACCGCCGCGAAGCACCCCGAGCAGCGTTGTCTCGCGAAGCTCTAAAGGCGGTAACACTCCGCGAACGCATTTTACATTCGCGAGCCCACCACCAAGCTCCAGAGGCGGTAACTCTCCGTGAACACATTTGACGTTCTCGAGCCCGCCGCGAATCTCCAGAGGCGGTAACCCTCCAAAGACGACGGGGATGTTCACGAGCACGCCGCGAAGCACCTGAGGCGGCGCGTGAGTTCTGCTTCGCAGTGCCCCTTGCCTATAAATACTGGACTCCCCCTAAGTCCCGAGGACGGAAAATCTGAGCTTTTGGATTCTCCGCTCCTGAATCGCGAAGAACTCTTTGCCACGGGAATCATGAGCTCCGCGAGGTACTTCTACTTCGCGAGACGCCTTTGGTTTGTCTTGTTTTGAGACCCTCTTCCGAGAGGGATACCCTTCGTGAAGCTCAATGGAATTCGCAAAGGAAGGGGATTCCCAAGGGAACCCTGGGCAGTCCCGGAGTGTTTATGCTTCGCGAAACACCCAACCCCTACTAGTGATCACTATGCTAAGGCAGGATCGCTAGACATCGCGAAGCACACTGCTTCGCAGGACACTACTCTACGAGGCACCTCTTCTTCGCGAGGTAGTGCTCCGCGAACACTGTTCCACATCGCGAAGCACCTTCCACTCACACCTATGCCCCATACTAAGGCCAAGGAACTCTGCTTCGCGAACCACAGTCCTTTGCTTAGCAATTATTCTTCCCGTGTGACCCTCCAGGTTTGCACGATGTGATTTCAAAGTCCCATGGACAACACCACCTGTAGAGTTGCTTCTCTTAATGCTTCTTCTCATAGGCACGCTAACGACTATTGCTTCTTCACATATCCATGCTAACGTGGACCCCTTGATGGTTCGTTCAACAACCCCCCTTGACTATGGCCTTACTGGTACCTTCCCTTCCCCAAGGACCAGAGGGTACCAGTTATGTAAGTCTTAGGGGTGCAGAGTGAACCCACCTCGTCCGAGATGCAAGACGTTAAACTGCCAAGCACCACGTCCTCAACACATGACGTTAAACTGTGACCTGACCTCGTGCCTCACACGAAGGGTCCCCCCAGCTCGAACATTTTTTACACCACTCGTCTCCACAAGAATGGAATCACCCATCCACAAGCGATGATATCCTCCTTATTGGAGGGGCGTATGTTCATAGGAGAAGGGCGACCCTAGTTCCCCAATGGATGACTGCACCTCGACATCTCCATACTTCCCCACTACCAAGGTCAGTGGAGGGCGTGATAGGGAACAAGGCACCTCCCATCAGTGGTCCCAAATCCCTCTTTCGCTGCACTTTGTCGCACCATGGGCCTCCATCCTGGAGTAAGTCACAACACCATGGGCCTCCTAACGCGTAAGCCCCTCTTCGCTTCTCACGGATGCATCCTTCGCGACGTGATCATCAGGTCCTTGCAATCTCTTGTTTCTCACACCGATAATGACTCACGTGGGCTTAGAGTGAGCACCGACCCTAACCCCCACCCCTAGCAAACTACGAGGACTTTGATCCATGTCAGGGCATGGTACGTAGGAAGCCTCCATGAGGTTCAAGCCACGTTACCCGGTCGTTCATTCACGTCGAGTTTCGCCCTCGTCCAACATGACATTAAACTGCATTCCCTCGTCCAACATGACGTTAAACTATATGCCTTTGTCCCGCATGAAATTAAACTGCACACCCATTCCCATATGAAGTACGAGGTCTTTGATCCATGTCAAGGCATGGTACGTAGGAAGCCTTCCAGAGGTTCAAGCCCACCACTCATTGGACCGAGGTCCACCTTCACATCGGTTCACCGACAAAGCCCCCTTTGAACTACGAGGTCTTTGATCCATGTCAAGGCGTGGTACGTAGGAAACCTCCACGAGGTTCAAGCCCACCAGTCATCCGATTCACGTCGAGTTATACCTCCGTCCAACATGACGTTAAACTGTATTCCACAACCCGAACTATGAGGACTTTGATCTGTGTCAAGGCATGGTACGTAGGAACCCTCCCAGAGGTTCAAGCCCATCTCTCATCGGACCAAGGTACCTCATTTACGTTGGTTCGCCGACACCCACCACCCGTCGTCCATTCACGTCAGGGTTCACTACCATCCCGCATGACGTTAAACGGTATTCCACCACCCTAACTACGAGGACTTTGATCCATGTCAATGCATGGTACGTAGGAAACCTTCCTAAGGTTCAAGCCCACCATTAGTGGACCCACGGGTCTACTTTCACGTTGGTTCACCGAAGAAACCCTTTGAACTACGAAGACTTTGATCCATGTCAAGGCATGTAACGTAGGAAGCCTCCCCGAGGTTCAAGCCCATCTCTCATCGGACCAAGGTCCACCTTCACGTCGGTACACTGATGATATTCATCGGACCAAGGTCCACCTTCACGTCGGTACGCTGACGATGTCCATCGGACCAAGGTCCACTTTCACGTTGGTACGCTGACGATGTCCATCGGACCAAGGTCCACTTTCATGTCGGTACGCTGGCGATGTCCATCAGACCAAGGTCCACCTTCACGTCGGTACGATGACAATGTTCATCGGGCCAATGTCCATCTTCACGTCGGTTTCCCAGCACCATCCCGAACTACGCGGACTTTGATTCCCTACCACGGGGATACATAGGAAGCCTCTTCAAAGCTCAATCCCAACTTCACCGTCGCCCCTGCAATGGTCCCATTTCACTCCCCCTCCACTCCATTCATCCACTTATCACCCATCCCGATTCTCGCCTGGACCATCATATCTCAGTGAGACCATGTCAGTACGCTCCTCTTCACAGCCGCCCATGGGCTGGCCCCGGAATTGGCATCCCTTTAAGGGGAATCCCTCAATCCGATCTATCATAGCTATTTCTCTGGTTGGGTTGATCTGTCCCCGCTGGACGCTAAACTCGCGGCGTACCCCATGCTAAACACGAAAAGATGAGGAAAACCTCAGATATGTGTCTATGACATATAATTCCCCGCGCTCGATATGGGATACCTCGGGCTTCCACGCCCTCGAGAAGCCCTGTGACCAGGGATAATAGACAGACATGCCAGGTTCCCTACCATCCAGACACGCTACTGATGCCTCAACGTGACTACTCCCCCGACTGAAGGTTGCTTCCCTGACCGGACCCTTTGGAATGTCCCGACTGAAGCAGTGTAATTAACCGGCGTCCTTGGAAACATGGCACTGGGAAGAGTTTCACGAACTACGTATTAAATCTATGAGGGCGACCCAGACTAGGTGACGAGTTCTGAGGAGGAATCCACAGATGGAAGAACCGACATCCCATCATCCCGTTTCGATCAAGGAGCAGACGTCCCTGAATAAGGAGAGAATGCCGCCCTCCTTTGGAAAGTGGGAATGTAGGGAAACAGCTGCACGTCCTCCACGGACGGATGCCCGCGCCCCGGGGAAAGCATCAGAAACAGAAATTGTGAACCCGACGTGAAGTTCTTCTCCTCAATATGGAGATTAGTTGCATTCGAGACACCAGTAGATTGACATGTCACCGGATCCAGATATTCGGCGCCTGGGCCTGCCAAGCAAATAGCGGGCCTGTCGTGAAACTCATCAGAAGTCGGGGCGGTAGAACGTGGGGCACTCCGTTCTGCAGCATGTTGGCGTGGATCCTACTTACAAACGTGGATAATGGAAGGACTCTGGGGCACTGGCTATCAATCTTTTTCCACAGAGTGCTGATGAGTTGATCCCTTCGTTTCTCTGGAACCAGGTTGCTGTTACAGACACGCGATCACCGCCCACTAGCCTATGCAGGGGTAGGTGCAACATCGCCATAGCCACCCCACATGGCGCCGCTACCGCCACGACGGCTGCCACATCGCGGAATATGGGGTGCCCACGTCCCCTTTCCCCATCAGAGGTCATCCAGCGAAGGGTGATCAACAACCTCATGCGAAAGTACGAGGAGGAAGGGGTCACCACAACTAGGGATATGGACCTCTTGGACGTAGAGGAATCCTGGCCCCGCCATCAACGCCGCCCTAACAGGCTGCACAGGGAGCCCCTACTCCCCACCCCAACGTTCAACCGTTTCGGGAGCCTGTACCCGGAACGCCTTGATGACTCCTCGCCTTACGCTGAAGAGGCGGGCGCCATCCGGCTCAGCCCGCTCATGGTCCCGACCAAAGGGCTCCAGGCAAGAGCTCCCGCCTGGGCGCATCAGCGCTGCCGTTCGGCTCCGTAGGAAGAGCAGGCAGGCCATTCCCCTGCACCACCTGCACCAGCTTGCCTGACCCGATGTCAGCGCCAGGCCCGGGATGAGGAAGCTCGCCCAGGCGCGTCGACGTCGACAGCTACAGTGGACCGAGCCACCGCCAATGTGCATCATGAAGCACCTGCATACACTAAGCAGGGGCACTCCTTCACCCAACCAGGATTGAGACCCCAACCTCCCCACGGGCCGGTTGGGTTGACTCTCTGGGTTGCATGCCCAAGTGGTGATCGTCGTGAACTAACCCGCTGTGATGTCACCCCGTACGGAGGCCCTCCCCGTACCACTACTCCACAGAGCATGGGCCTTCCCCGCTCTGAAGTTCGTCATGGAGGTATGCCTCTTGCTACCCCTATCCTGAAAAAAGACCTGCCCCGCGACAGTGACACTCAACACGGAAACCTTTCCCGCACCAATTATACAGGGTATGGAGTCCATCATCCTGCCCCCAACCGCCGATATGAAGGCACCGTCCATCCAGTCCTTCTCAATGTGGGGGCCCTCCCTACGTCCTCTCTACAACCGGTGAAGGTCCTCCTCGCCCCAGCAACTCGAGGAGTGAAGGTCAGCCTCGCTCCGCCCACATCAACCATGGAGGTCCTCCCCATGGTCCTGTCGATTCCAACAGAGGCTTTGCCCACATGGATGTTGTTCATGGAGGTCCTCCCCGTGTACCCTTCGACATTTCCCCCAGTGCCCCTCGCACCCCGGCTGTCTCGAGTGGGGGTACTCTCCGCCACGGCGCCACCTCCACCCTGAGACTGCTTGGTAGGGATCAACCATATCCCGAAGAGCCACCCTGGGGTAGGATAACGAGTCGTCGCTGCCAGAAGAAGAATCCTGGGAAGGCCTGGGTGGAGATCAACCTGCCCACTTCTCCGACTCTGAAGCGGAATGCGACACAGCAATGGAACCTTCTCCCCACTCCTCCGTATCAAGGACCGGGGCCGGAACCAGGCGTGTTAGCCTCATCCTCCCAGAATATGAGGTCCACCAGATTCCCCTCTCTCTCCGCATGTACATCCAGGAGGAAGAAATCTTGGGAATTCCGCGGGTCTCGACCGCGCAATCATCTCCATTGTCACCAGAAGCGCCCTCTACCTCTACCAGGGATCACGAAGAGTTATTTTGGGGGCCAACGGAGGTAGAGCGACGACATGACCGGTCACCGGTAGCCGCGATTCATGTGCCGGAAGCTGTGGCTATCAGCCCGTCGTATCGTGACATCGTGGCCAGGTCACCTTGCTCTTCGGAGGATGGCCCGGAATTCGGCGGCCAGTCAGCTCGCTCGCCGTGTTCTCCGCCGTCGAGTTTACTATCCCAGAGGTCCACCTCGGTACCGCTACCGGTCCCTCAACCGACCCCGGTTGACGAGTGGGGCAACACCGGGCCAGACCCTGAGTCCGATCCCAGGAGCTTCTGGAGTATTCTTTCAGCGGATTACTTCCCGGAGAAGTTCTGGCCGACCGCGGTGCTGAATTTTCGCGTACCAGAGTCTCTTACCCCTGAAGAAGTGGGGTGCTTTTGTCGAACCCTATGGGCGACACACTTCTGCATTCGTTACGAACGGGTGGTGTACCCCAGAAGTCGAGAGCACTTTGATGAAATCGGCGAGCAGTGCCGCCTGATCGATTCGGATGCACTCCTTGTGGCCCAGCACCCCGAGTCACCAGGCCGCCAGAGCGCCCTTCAACGGAAATGCGTTCAGAGTTTTAAAGCACTCCACAGAATCATCAGGGAAGCCACCCCCCATGTGCAATTCCGTGGTTGGGGACACTATGCTTCTCTCCTCTTTGACCCTATCCCACGGCAGCCCGATTCATTATGTGATATCGAGGACATTCCCTCGAGAGGGGTCGAAGTCCACATGGCTGACGTCATAGACAAGGAAGACGAGGATGAATTCCTTGATGGAGACTTACCCCCCGAGGGCGTACCACCACTGCTGGACCCGTCATGGAGGGTTACCCGTCAACAGAGGAACCTTCTAGGCCTCCCCGTACCCACCGAGTCGCTGGTACTCGGTCGAAACACCAGCAAGGGTAAGGAGCACGTCGGAACTGTCAAACAATCCGACCCGTAAGCCTCTGGGCAGAAAACGGACGAAGATACTGAGAAGGCCATGTTACACCAGCAGCTTTCTGAGCAGAAGAGGATGGTTGACGAACTTTTGGCTGAGCGCGCCGCAGAGCGGCGACCCGACTATGGTAATCCCAGGCCGGGGCATCAAGGGAAGGAACAATTTACCCCCGGTGAGATGCCTCTGGGAAACTCTGATCATGCTACTGCCGCATATAGGGCAGAAGCCGGAACGTATGGCAAGAGGGCGTGATACGTCTCGCCAAACCCCCCGAGCGATGGGGCAATCTGAAGAACCCAGTCCGGGTTCCCCCAGTCGCCCCGCAGGTCGTTCCGCCAGTTGATCCACGAGCGGCCGAAGCCATCTACCGTGTTGAAGAACCAAGAAATGAACTTGTGTTTAGGGATCCCTGTCAAGACAGGGACCCCCACCCAGATGATCTTATTACGGCACTCACAGCCCGCCTCGAAGCATTGGAAACGCGGCAAGTGGCGGTCCCACCGGATGGAAAGCCTAATCCTGCGTGGGTGGATGATATGCCTGCACCTCCGGGTTTTTGGAACCCCACATTCTTGCCCTTCAACAGGACATGGGACCCGCCATAGAACTTTGCACATTTCCCTTCCAGGTGTGGCCCCATGCTGGGGACCCCGGCTCAGCAAGAAGCCGCCAAGCTCCGATGTTTCGTACAGACATTGGAAGTTCCAGCATTCGTCTGGTACAGCCACCTCCCTATCGGATCGGTGACCGGTTGGGAGGACCTCCGATGGCAGTTCCTGTACCAGTTCAGCTCCACCACGCGGAAGACCAGCATTGTAGACCTCTTCAAGTGCAAGCAAAGGCCTGATGAGCGGGTTGCATATTTCATCGCCCGGTGGAAGGGACTTACGTATTCCCTCGATATGCCACTGACTCAGGAGCAATTACTGACGATGTGTGTGGGGAATGTCAAAACGGAGCTGGTACCCTCCCTGATTTCCCAGAACTACCCTAGAGGGTTTAGAGATTTCTTAGATAAGGCTCAGCGCCTTGAGGAAGCCCTGCATCAAGCTAGTCAGGCACGTTTGTTGCCCCCTATGATCCCAGCCAGGAGGACCGCCAGTGCTGAACCCGCCACGGTGGCCCAAATAGAAGCCCCGAGGCAGCTGGAATTACTGCCGGTGGCACCATCCCCGCAACCCCGTAGGGGTCCTCCACCTCAAGCACAGGTTCCTGCCCAACAGCGACCGCCTCAGAACCGACAGGTTCCCCCGCACAATGCGCCACTGCCACCTAGGCGAGACAACCATGCGCCGCCTCCTCGGTAGGCCCCTCCATCCCCTCATCAGGGCCAGGCCCCCAGGGCCCCCTATCAGGAAAGAAGGCACCAGAGTTATTCGTTCAATGAAAATCAGGTCCCTGGCTACTTCCGAAGTGCTCTAGAGCAAGGGATTGTGCGTCTGCCCGAGTGCAGAAGGCCGGCAGAGGCGAATCTCACTGATCACCCCAACTACTGCCCTTATCATCGGATTCTGGGACACACCCTCAAGCAATGTTATGTGTTTAAATACTTGCTTCAGGACCAGGTCAACAATAACATATTCAAGTTGGGCCCAGCACCTGCACAAGTGGCGGGTGTCTTTGCAGGATCAGAGATCGGCAGCGACAGCGAAGGCGAGTGGCAACAGGTCCCCACCCGCGGATCCCGGAAATACGACGACTAGATGGCTCAAAAAACTGTCGTTCGTGCCCATGGTATCATCTGGGAACGCCTGAAGTAGTCGGAACCTTCAGAATAAGTAGCCGGTTCCTCCGCATCGTCTTCACAGTCGACCTCTTCCCAAACAGGCAAGCAACGACGACGCAAGAAGAAGCAACGCGCACCACCGGTGCCATCATCATCCCGTACTCATGGTTACTTTATGCCACCTGAAATGGGGATTCCTCCCAGAATCCATGCAGTAGTGGATGACTCCTCGAGCGACAGCCAGGGGTATGCTTCGGTTAACACCGTGGAGCTGGTAAAGCCCTATATGACTCCTGATGAGGGGGAATGCCAGGCGGACCTCCCCAACGTTTCCAGCCGTCGTCAACGTCAGCGGAATCGCAACCGCGCCGGTCATCAAGGTACGTCAGCAGGCCCTTTTAGTCAAGCTGTGCACGCTACTGAGACTAGACAGCAGGCTCAGCGCAGAGCTCAGCATGCGCAACCCCATCTAACGCTATCGGCTCTACCTGCACAGTCGTTCGTGCTACTAGATCGGTGAGAGCTGCCTCGTTCATATCACAACCAGTCTTGCCCAGATACAGGCCAGCCTCCGCTGTCAAATCCTAGTCTGGTGACCACTCTCCAGGCTTCAACTAGTAGGAAGCAAGATGTACCCAGTACTAGCCGATCGTCGGTTCAACCGGCAGGACCCGCTATGCCTCCAAATTTCGAACGACCTCCTGTAAGCAGAGGTTCGCATTTGGTACGAATGTATGATGTCCTGAAGCACCTGGACGACATTCCGTCAAGGCTTTCCATCCTTGAGTCCCTTCGCCTGTCATCCGAAATGCGCGAGGCACTTGCCGAGGCCCTAAGGAGCCCCCTCCAGTTTGAGACGGAGGTAGCAACTGCAGAAGCCTTCCATACCGAGATGAATGAAAACGCCGAATGTCAGGAAGTTATTTCGTTCTCTGGTGAAGATACGGACCCTCCTCTATAGGGGAACATTCGCACGCTGTACATCACTGGCCACTTCAATGGTGTGGAAGTCCGCCGCTGCCTCGTTGACACGGGTTCTGGGATCAACCTAATTCAGACTCGGACGTTGCGAAAGCTGGGTCTGTTTGAAGGTGACTTAACTCCCTATGACCTCAGAATCCAGGGGTATGACAGGACCGAGCAAACCCCAGTCGGCAAGATCTGCCTGAAGACCCTGTTCGGTGGCTTAATTGCCAGCACCGAGTTCATGGTCGTATTTCTGGACACCGCCTACAACGCATTGATGGGAAGGCCATCTCTCCATCTGCATGTAGTCGTCCCTTCGTCGTATCACCAGTGCCTCAAATACTCACTCAACGGTCGATTAGGCGTGCTCCAAGGAGATGCGTCCCCTTTCGCTTCTTGTGAGGCCCGCTATCCGGATGCGGGTTGTTACAAAAGTAAGGATAAGCAAATCCTAGTAAGTGAGGATGAACCCTCCCCGGTCACAAGTGATCCCTGGGAAAGCATGGATGACACCTACTTCCTCCCGATCCACCGATTGGAAGCCACGACCCCCGACATGGGGTAATGATTTGTTGTTTCGGGTACGCAAGGAAGGCATGTCCCCGTGTCCAAGCGACAGCGGAAAATCACCTCGTACTCATACATCAACTAGGCTCAGGTCATCCCGGAACCTCCTACCCCTGTACGGTACCGGAATGTCAATCTTATGACAATGGCGGTATGCCATACGTGTCTCTTCCGCCGGGATGGAATCCACCGACTCAGGCCAACACGTCACCACTTCTTTGATATCATCAAACGTGGCCCCTTAGGGTGAAGGCCAGATGGGATAGGATCGACTGCCTTCATTGCTATGGTCTCAATGGAATGTGAGTCTCCCGATGTGATGACCGTTGCTGCTCGAGCCGACACCAGGTGCCTCTTAGAATTTGATAGCCCAGAAGTATCTCCCGTCACGGGAAGTCCCCCCACGGGTGAGGAAGAAGACCTAGAGGATGCTCCCCCCGCCTTTGAAGAAGGCGTTTCTACCACGGTTGATTAACTGGTACAGGTTAACCACGGTAGCGAGGAAGATCCGTAACCCACATTGATCAGTGTAGCCATGTCCCCCGAGGAGCGGCAGCTGTACGTAGACTTCCTCAAACAACACCGTGACGTGTTTTCCTGGAGTTATAACGAGATTCCAGGACTAGATCCCCAGGTAGCCATTCACCGTATGGTCCTCCCAAAAAAACACCTTGGGTTTAAGCAGCCTCCTAGGAAGATGCACCCTTCTCATGGTGTTATGGTTGAGGCCGAATTTGACATGCTTATCAAAGCCTACTTCATTAAGGAAGTCCAGTACCCCAAGTGGATTTCCATCATTATGCCAGTCAGGAAGAAGAATGGACAGATCAGAGTCTGCATCGACTTTCGCGATCTTAATCACCACTGCCCAACGAATGACTTCCCACTCCCGGTGACGGAGTTATTAATTGACGCCACGGCCGGGTTCCAAGCCCTCTCCTTCATGGATGGGTATTCCGGGTACAACCAAATATGGATGGCCAACGAAGACGAGGAGTCCACTGCCATTAGGGCTCCCCAAGGTACCTTTTTCTACCAGGTTATGCCATTCGGTTTGAAAAATGCAGGTGCCACTTATCAGAGGGCCATGCATTGCATATTCAAGCCGATTCATGGGGAATTGGTGGAATTCTACATGGATGACCTCGTAGTCAAATCATGACAGCCCCATGACCATCTCAATGACCTCGAGAAAGTGTTCGGTTTCCTCTGTTCCCGTCACCTAAAGATGAACCCGTTGAAGTGTGCCTTCGGGGTCACCTCCGGGAAGTTTCTAGGATTTGTTGTTAGATACCGAGGTATCGAGATTGACCAGGAGAATATCAAGGCCATCAGCCAAATGCCTCCCCTGAGCAACATTCGGGAGCTTCGAGGCCTTCAAGGCCACTTAGCCTATATTCGCTGATTCATCGCGAATCTGGCCGGCAAGTGTAAGCCCTTTTCCCGGCTCATGAAGAAGGGTGCCACCTATGAATGGGATGATGAGTGTCGGACTTCCTTCGAGGAAATCAAGAATTATCTGCTCCAACCTCCGGTCTTGATTCCACCCGTCTCCGGAAAGCCGCTAGTCCTTTATGTGACCGCCCTGGAGAGATCTCTCGGTGCGCTGCTCACCCCGAAGAATAACGAGGGTACTGAGAACAGTCTCTACTATCTCAGTCGCATGCTTCTCAATACGGAGGTTAGATACTCCCCTATCAAAAAGATCTGCCTTGGGCTCGTATTCGCCATGCAGAAGTTGCGAAATTACCTACAGCACCATGAGGTGCAATTGGTCTCCCAGGTAGACCCACTGAACTACATCCTGAACCACCCCATACTGACTGTCCGACTAGCACGGTGGGTAGTGATTCTCCAGCAGTTTGATATCAGGTTCATACCTCAGAAGGCCATTAAGGGACAGGCATTGGCAGACTTTTTATCTTCCCATCCAACCACCACGGATCAATCCCTGGACCTGGGTTTCCTTGATGAGACAATCCTCTCAGTCGATCATGCCGTCACGTGTTGGCAAATGCATTTCGACGGCGCCTCCCGGTTCCCCACCGGTAGGAGGCTCAATGATCCCATGCTCAACAGAGTGGGCCTGGGTATTGTCTTCATTACCCCGGTGCAAGCCGTCCTGCCGTACTCATTCCTGTTGTGAGAAGGATGTACGAACAACGAGGCAGAGTACCAGGATCTCATCACTGGCCTCGAGTTGGCCCTTGAGATCCGTGTGCCCCATATACATGTGAAGGGAGATTCCGAGCTGGTAATCAAACAGGTTAATGGTGACTATGTCGTCAGGAAGCCGGAGCTTGCACTATTGTTGGAGTACACCCTTTGCCTAATGGCCCAGTTCTCTTCTCGACCAGAGGTTACCCATGTCCCACGGTTACAGAACGGTCAAGGAGATGCCTTGGCTGTCTTGGCCGCATCACACACATAACCCGATCCAGATCATTTGATCATACATGTGGAACACTGGAGAGTCATTCCCCCGTCACCCAAGAGGACAGTGATGTCCTGCGGGTAGGTCATCTCACCACCGTACCCCCCACGTTAGGGGTCCCGGGTTCGTCAGGAATAGTGGTTGAATCCACTCCCGACTGGAGGGCGCCTTTTGTCGAGTACCTCCAAAAAGGTTGCCTCCCGGACGACCGGGCCGAGCGCGAGCGAATCCGACGCCGCGCGCTGCAATTTACCCTCCAGAGCGGCCCTAGTCTTGAGCAGATCTTTTATAAGAAGAGTTTCGATGGTGTCCTCCTGCGTTGCATCCAAGTAGTAGAGATACCTCAAGTTATGCAAGTGGTTCACACCGGTTCCTGTGGAGCCCATCAACCTGGGCCGATGCTGTCCCATCAAATCCGGAGGGTGGGGTACTTCTGGACCACTATGATCCACGATTTTATTGGATATGCCAAGAGATGCCACGCATGCCAAGTACACGCCATCTTCCTGCATCGTCCGCCGGAGCCCCTCCACCCCACCAAGTACTCTTGGCCATTTGCGTTATGGGGACTTGATGAAGTGGGACCATATCCACCGACAACAGCCCACCAGTGTAGGTTCATCCTGACTGCTACAGATTTCTTCTCCAAGTGGGGAGAGGCAGTTCTACTCAAAGAGGTCAAGGCCCATTCCATAGTTGACTTTGTGAGCTCCAACATTATCCACCGGTTTGGGGTCCCTCACGTCGTCCTAACCGATAACGGCACCAAATTCCGAGCGGCTGAACTGAAGAAATTGTACGCCAAGTACGACATCCGGTCGAACCATACCTCCCGCTACCACGCGCAGGAAGATGGATAGATCGAGGCGTTCAACAAAACCCTCTCTAACATTTTACAGAAGATGGTTCATCAGAACAAGAAAAGTTGACCGGACAAGATCCCCAAAGCCCTCTGGGCTTACCGGACGACGACTCGCAACTCTACCTAGGTGAACCCATATTCCCTGGTGTTTGGAGCTGAGGCTGTCCTACCCATTGAGATCCAGCTTCCATCATTATGCACTGCAGTTTATGATCACCATACATCAGATGAGGTAGCCGAGATCCGTCTAGATGAATTAGAAGCACTAGACGAGAACCGGCTTCATGTCCTGCACAATCTGGAAAGGCATCAGGATAAGAAAGTGAGGGCCTTCAATAAGAAGGTTTGTCTCCACTCTTTTCTCCAGGGCGACCTGGTACTGGCCCCTCGAGCGCCAATGATTCCCAGTAGGAAACCGCCCAAATTAGAACCCAAATGGGAAGGGCCTTATATCATCCATATGGTATACCCCAATGGAGCATACTCCTTGGTGACCACAGATGGAGAGCATATAACCCCTCCCACCAATGCCAAATTCCTCAAATGATACTCTTCCTAGGGTTAAAAGGGTCTTGCACAACCCCAAACAGCAAGATGGTCCCGCACGACCTTAAACTGCATCTTCATCCTGCAAGACGTTAAACTACAAGCCAGTCAGGCCTTCCTAACTGAGGCTCAGCCTCAGGGCCCTTGGCCTCCTTGGGCCCCTGGCCCCCCGTCCTTACTGCAAGACGTTAAAATGCAAGCCATTCAGGCCTTCTTGACCGAGGCTCAGCCTCAGGACCCTTGGCCTCCTTGGCCCCATGGCCCCCCGTCTTCACCACGAGACGTTAAACCACAAGCTGGTCAGGTCTCCCTGACCGCAGTCTGGCCCCGGGCCCCTTGGATTTCCCCGACTTACCCTCTTGCGGGAATGTACAGTATGGTGTGGGACTACGTCCTCATCCACGTCGGATTACTTGTCGTACCTCACATATCCCCAAATGAGATGCATCTTCATCCCTAATGACGTTAAACTGCATTTCAAGAACTACGTGTGGCTTGATTACCATTTCAATGGGATACGTAGGAACTCTCAGATGCCTCGTCCTGGGCCCAGCCCCAAGCTTTTCTCTTCCACTATCCACCCTAGGAATAGCTTCCTTGGAGGATCATTGTGTAGCATGGAGTAGGCTTTCTTAGCCTCGCTCATACAACCCCACTCACACAAGGATCGTAATGGTCGCACCATGTACCCACTCCGGTTCTTCTATCCCCCCACGTCCTCACCGCATGATGCTAAACTGAATGGCCTTAAAGAACTACGTATGGATCGATTCCCATCCTAATTGGATATGTAGGAACGTCCGGGCATTTTGTTCGTTGGCCCAGCCCAAAATCCAAAATCTTCCCCTCGGGTCAAGACATGGGAGGGTGCACACTTTTGCCCCAACTCACATCGAGCAAGCCTCTACCCGGCTGCACATCCCCCCTGGAGATGTTTGCCTCTTTCGTGGATGGATACAGCTATGCTTCACCCACTCCATGACTGGTATTCCATCATTTGTTTCACACCTAGAGGGACCCCCAAGAACGGCCTGGATACTATGCCCAAGGGCTCTCCTACCGTTACGGGCCAATGCCCCTGAGGGTTTTCAAGAAACAAGCTGATACACGTCCCGTGTTGCGAATTTGGTCAGCGGTCGATGCTCATTTGTTGCTATCATATCTGGTCACCATAGGAACACTGTGTTTCGAACATGGTCAATAGTGTCCTGTATCTTCGGGTCCACCCTGAGATGTCCCAGACATCGAGTGCAGTGATTCGTTCTGCCCCATCCTGAGGTGACAAACTTCCCCCCGGGTGGTGCTAGCGATCGGTCCCACGGCCCCAATTCCCCATAGGGGTGTACGGTGTGGTGTAGGATTACGTCCTCATTCACGTCGGGATCATGTACCATGTCGTACGCCTTCCCTTACAAGGCCCAGCCACAGGCCCCTTGGCCTCCTCGGGTCCATGACCCCCGTCCCCATGTAAGACGTTAAAATGCAGACCCGTCAGGCCTTCCTGACTGACATATGACTTTAGGCCCCTTTCCCTTCTCGGGCCCCTCATTTCAACCTCTTACCAGGGGTGTACGGTGTGGTGTAGGACTATGTCCTCATCCACGTTAGGATCATGTACCATGTTGTATGCCTTCCCTTACGAGGCTCAGCATCAGGAACCTTGGCCTTTCCGGGCCACGACCCTCATCCTCATTGCAAGACGTTAAACTACAAGTAGGTCAGGCCTTCCTGACCAATGCCTAACCATCAGGCCCCTTGGCCTTTCCGGTCCATGACCCAGGTCCTCTCTTATAGGAGTGTATGGTGCATTGTGGGACTATGTCCTCATTCACGCCGGCTTCTTCGCCATACCACGCACCTCCCTTGTTTAGGGGTATGTTACTCCCCTTCTCGTCCCTTATGACGTTAAACTACATTTAGAGAAATATGTGTGGCTTGATTCCCATCCTCATGGGATACGTAGGACAACCTGAATGTCCAGGATTCGGGTCCATCCCCATCTCTCGGGAATCTTCATACCATCTTGGACCCTTGGCCTATCCTTCCTCCATGAGGGGATTATATGGTGTGGTGTTGGATTATGTCATCATTCACGTCGGTCTTGTAATGACCACGCCACGTACCTCTCCCTACTGAGCTATCTCGTCGATCCCTTTTCGGCGTTTCACCAATATGCCTATGTGTACTCTAGTTTATTACCTGGAATGCGAAACTTTACTCAGACACATCCGCACCCGCTTTCCAGGCTTTGTGTATCCCTGCATCAGGGCTTCCATCATCTTTCACACCCGGAGGGACCCCCAAGAACGGCTTGGATACTACGCCCAAGGGCTCTCCTACCGTTACGGGCCAACGCCCCCGAGGGTTTCGCACAACGAATCGATAAAATCCCGCGTTGCTAATATGGTCAGCGGTTGATGCTCGTTTGTTGTTCCCACCTCAGGCTAATGCGATATGGATGCTGCGTCTCCACCATGGTTAATAGTTTTCCTCTATCACCACACCAACCCATTAGGCCCAAAATGTCGGGTGCACAATTCACACCCTTCATCACTTCATCATGTCCAAGTAAAGTTTCATAACTCTTGGTACTATTCCTCCGTAAACATTCACACGTTGGGGGAACAAGCCGTGTCAAAGGTGTCCTTTGGGGCTCTCTACCAACTCCCGTTTGACTCGCCCCAAGTATTGTGATGAGGATATCCCCCTTGTTTCCCACACCGACTTTAACTCACGTGGGCTTAGGAATCGGGTGGACATCTGTGCCTGCTCGGGAAGTTGTCACCATTCACGGTCAGAGCTCTAAGACCATAAACTAAGATTCTCATCTGGAACTATTTTCAACTTGAGTTCCATATTAATGGGATACGTAGGACTGCCCGGACGCCCTGTCTTCGGGTACAGCCCATTTAGGGGACCTGTCTCTCCCCCTGTTTCATCTCTTACCTCTATGTAGGCCCCTCGGCCTAAGGTCTCCCTCTCCGATTTGCTTACAATTTGATGTGGGATCATGTCTCCGTCAATTGTGTTTTATAACACTACACACGTTCCTCGCCTAGCATCGTCTCTGCTACATCTGCGCTGCATGACGATAAAATGCACGCATGGTCCTATCATACGACGCTAGACTGTGACATTATAGTCATGGCCGCACGACGAAAAACGACACTACATTGTGGTGACCTCGTTGTAGAGGAAATCACATTGGGTATTGGTCACATGCCATGCCATTTGTCAACGCCCATCACGTATTGATCCTTGTGGCGACATCACGGCCTACGATTCTAGGCCTATCGCTTCACAAAAAAAACCACTCACCTTAAAGAACAAACAAGATTCATCAAATTCTGCTTCTTTCAGTGCAAGGGCCACGCCCGCACTCCCCTTTTTCCCCCGCACTGGTATCTTACCATTTCACATTCCAGAACTACGTATGGCTTGATTCTCATCCTTATGAGATACGTAGGAGCACCCGGGTACTTCCCCACGGGCCCAGCCTAACCTTTTTGTTCGGTCCCTCGACTCGAGCATTTCCTCAGAGAATGCATGATAAGTAGGGCTTAGGTCCTCCTTCACGTCGGGTCTTGATGCCATGCGTCCCCTGCTCCTTTTACCCATTTATGGTCTAAGGTCCATCAAGAACTACGTGAGGTTCGACTCTCATCCTTATGAGATACATAGGAGCGCCCGGGCACTTCCCTGCGGGCCCACCCTAACTTTCGCTTTTGGTCCCTCGACCTAAAGCCTCTCCTAAGGGAATCGTGTGGCGTGATATGGGATTACGTCCTCATTCACGACAAGTTGTTCATCGCACCGCACACACCCCTTATTCCCATTCACGCTAGGTGTTTGAGTAACTCCACCATGTGCCTCTTATGTCTCTTCCCATCCATGGTATGAATTATACGACCCTAAACTAAGATCTCCCTATGGGAAAGGAATCTTCTCCCTCTATCTAATACGTCTCGTTGTCATATTCAGATGTGTTTTGACTAAGAGCCCGAAGTGTGGGATTTTTACAGGGACATTCCCCCCATCCCATGACCAAGCTTCATGAGCTCTTTATTTGGATCCTCATCCTCTTCCACATCCAAAAGGAGCCCCGGACGACATGGATACAAGGCGTAAGGGCTCTCCGTGAATGCTGGACCTAAGGGCCCTCCAATCGTTGTGGGCCAACGTCCCTATGGATATTTGACAACATTTGTGACATGGTCCCATGTTTCTAACATGGTCAACGGTCAACCCTCATTTGTATGTCCCCATTCTAGGCTAACACGACAGGATGTTGTGTTGTGAACACTGTCAGCAGTAATCCTCCATCGTCACGCTGCCATCATCGTGATCCGAATATCAAGCACCATGATTCACACATTTCCACTTCCTCATGTTCAAGTGGAGTTCCATCATACTCGGCTCTTTTTCTTCGCGCATCTAGGTGCGCTAAATGATCGTGTTAGTCTCATTGGGCCAGTATTAACTGAGCGTCCCTTTTCCCTAACCTGCCCCTTTTTGTGTCGGAAAATTCCCACCACTACTGCTTGTTTCCCACACCGATCACGACTCACATGGGCTTAGTAGTTTTGTAAGGATGTGTACCGACACATCCAGGCTTCTCATCATCCCTCATGACATTAAACCATGCTTCTAGAACTATGTATGGCTTGATTCCCATCCTCATGGGGTACGTAGGAACGCCCGACCACTCTGCATCGGGCCCAGCCTAATCCTCACTCTTGGTCCCTCGACTTGAAGAGTTTCCTCCGGGGGTATATGGTATGATTTGGACTCCAAGTCCTCATTCACATCGGTTTCATATCTACCGCGCCACACGCTCCCTAGGATCTTCCCTTTTCTTCCACGTCCTATAGTATGACGTTAAACTACAGGAGACTATGTGTCCTCAATGCATGACACTAAACTGCGGTTCTACCCTGAACAAGTTCAGGATGCCCCAAGACCCCATTGGGAAGTGACAGATCCCCTCGCCAGAGAGGCCCTGTCTGAATGAAATAATTATCCATGATCAAACTGATGCGCCCATCTGGCATACTCCCACCACGGTGGTGTAAATACCTAAGTGTTGGATTCTGTTCGGACAAACCATCACTCCATATTCCATGCTTTTTGTGCCCCTTATTCGGACCCTCGCCCCCTTTCATGTCTCATGGGACCCCCTAACGGCCTGGTCTCATGCCGCATCGGCTCACCTACTGTCCTGGGCCAACGTTCCGGAAGACGGGTCATGTCTGGAAGGACCCCCTAACTGTATGGATGTTTGACTTAGGGTCCGCCAACTGTCATGGGAAAATGTACGGAAGGATTGATCGACAACACTTGTGACATGGTCCCGTGTTTCAAACATGGTCAACGATTGACCCTCATTTGTTGTCCCCATTATAGGCTAACGTAGTAAGGATACCGCTTCTCTTCCAAGGATAACAGTTTTCCCTTATTGTCACGCCATCCCCACAGTGTTCCAAATCTTGGGTATCCTAATTCACGCTTCCCATTTTCATTTGTTTGGACCAATTTCAGCGCCCAGGCGTTGCCCCATTCGTGCATAAGAGCACGCTGATGAAACAGTAATTCATCTATCATGAAAGTTTCTTCTTCGATCAAGCCTCTCCCGTCTTTCAGAAATCCGGACTGGTAATCCGAATCCCGGATGCCCGGAGCATGACCCCTACTCCTATGTTAGGTATGATGAGAGGGTGACTATCTTTTGTTTCTCACATCGGGCTCAACCCACGTGGACTTGGGGAATTGTCGCCGAGCGTCCCGCAAACATTGTAGGGATGTAACAAGGCGATTCAAACAGAGGAAATCGTGCGCGCTACGGCATTAAACACAAATAAAGAAAAAAATTTGAAGCACGAAAGTACTAATAAAATTTTTTTGGGTTTGTTACAATACCCGGGGGTCGACTCCCCCCATGGACAGGTCAACCCCGTCAAAAGAGAGTTGCAGCTCTGCCACCAGTTGGCTTGTGGCATCTAAGGCTTCCTTCCGCTGACTTAGCTCCCGCTCCTCCTCAGCAGCGGCGGGGCGCAGTTCGTCAGTCCTGGCTTTGGCCCTCTCTACGCCAGCTTGAATGGTAGCCATCTTTCCAGAGGTTTGCCTCATATGCTCTTCTGCCTCTGCAAGTTGGGCCTTCAACTATGATACTAGCTCATATTGTGCGTTAACAGAGGCTGAAAGCTCATCTACCCAGTTCTGCATCTGTTGAACCTCGCCATTAGCCTCCTGGAGCTTCTTGATGTTGATCTCCTTCCTCCGCTGCCAGCCTACACTGAGCCCACGATCATGCTCCCGGATCTTCTCATCCATAAGATCTCGGATGAGTGCGTGAGGAAGTTGGGAATCTACTCCCCCATCACACAATTAGCGCAACCGCAAGCGGAGTCTATCCATTTCGGCCAGCCATTGTGCTTGGGGGTGTCCTTGATAAAGCGTGTGATCAGCTTCCACGACCGGCGATGGACTATGCTTCTATCTTTCTCGTCGTAGGTTGTTTCGTCCCAGTCTACGCGATTGGCGGGCTCGTACGCGGGATACGCCCGCATGAAATCCTCGAAAGGATCTACATCTGGTGTTGAATCCAGTATTACACCTGGCGCCGAAGCAGGAGTGACAGGACTGGGACCGGCCGGTTGATCCTCTTCCTCGGAGTCCACCTCATTGACTTAGAGAACGGCCCTGCTGGTGGTCCCGCCAGTGATGATGTGCGTCGCAGCTTGAGGAGATGGGGGGACTATCGCCAGCATCACCGGCATGCCCCTAGGAGGGACGCCACCAGACATCCCGACCAGTCTTGCCGCAGCAGCCCATGCCAGTCGGAGAACTGTACGACAGAGAGGGACATAAACGTTAGTTGGTAGGCATAGTCTACATATGACGACAAGGGAACCGGTAAAGGAGACTTACGAAGATCGACCTCTTGGCGCTGCTATTGAGCCGGTTCTGATAGGACCCCAAGGCAAGGCCCTCCGTATACTGTAGGAAGGTTTGGAGATTCCGGAGGAGCCACCTCGGGTGCTCTGGTCCCACCAGACGTGGAACTGGATGCAGCCATAGGCGCGGGTTCTGAAGGTCCCGCATCATCACCTGCCAAGGGGTGAGAACGAGGCCTGTGAACTAGTTCCTCCAGTATGGCTCAAACATCGGTGAGAATTTCATAGTGACCCAAGGACGGATCGAAAGGAAAGTTGTTCAGAATGCTACCTCGAGAGCCTCTGCGAATTCGTCGGAATTTGATCCTCGGTCTCCGACCTCACCCTCCTCTACTGGGCTCCCTCCTCCAGCCTCATCCTCCCGAGAGGAGTCCTCTGATTCTTCCAGTAGGGGGAAGCGCTCCCTCATATCGGCAGCCGATAACTGTGGGCGGACCGTCTGATTCAACAGTACCCTCACCCGGTCTGTCATTGGACGAGGGATGCCACTGGAGTGGACGTAATCCTCCAGCTCATCCAAGTATTGTTATACCTCCGCCGGAGATGCCATGAATCCTGCCCGGACTGGCCCTATGCCTGGTAATTCCAACCCGAGGCGATTCAGGTGGGCCCATATCTCAGGTGGGCTGAGGAAATGCCGGTTGACATCCCAAAGGTCCCAAGCTTCCGAGAAGACGACATCCTCTGCCAGGTCGATATGACGCAGGCGCTTCCCCAGAGCCTGAGTAGATATCCTACGAAATCCCCTAAGTGGCTGCCCCTTCGGATGACCCTACTCTTCCGAAATCACCGGATCCACCGCTGCTGCCATACCCTCAGCCGGTGTGGGTCTCGCCGCCATGGCAGCCCCGCTACCGCGAGCGGCCCTAGCTGCCCTCCGACCCCGACCTCAGGATAGGGGAGGCCCACCATCACCGACCCGAATAGATGGTTGCTTCAGCATCTCCCCTGGGTAATTCGCCTCCAAACTAATGGCATACTCCCTCACCAATCCAAAAACGGTGGTGGATGGAGGAAATGAAATCCACATATTCCCATCTTCCTGCATGAAAATGATCCACAGCTACCTCATCACACACGGGTGCTCCTCGTGACAAACCTCCCAGTAGACCTGCGGGGTCAGCCACTGGAGGCACCAGAACTGCCTCGCGAACCGATGCGGGGTGTACGGTTCGTAGAGTGGCTCACGATCTATTCGTGCCACCAAAACTCCACCTCGGAAGGCCAGGAGGTAAGCCCGATGTTCTTCTGTTCCCTGCCCGTCATCAGTAAGTATCCCCGTCGGCAATGGGAAGGGGTGGAAATTAAACTCATCCGCCCTTCACACCCGATTCAGCACCATTGGCACGACTAGTTTGAACGGGAATATCACGACTGCGTTCAGGATGGAGGGGCGGAAGTTCGATCCTGGTGGCGAAATTGGGTTTGGATACTCGTAAATACCCCTGATATGCATTGCGATCCACCCATACAGGAGGTGGAAGGGCCCGCATATCCTTGGCAGCTTCTTGCCCTCACTAATGTGCAGCAGCATTCTATACAGTTTGGTGAGCATCATAATCCCCAGATTGATCTGCTGCCCCATGGCCAACATTGATGCCATAATAAACGAGCTGGGCTGCACCCCCATGCTTGTATCCCTCATCGGTAGGATCCAACCACAGATGAGTGCCGCGATGAACGTCTCCAGCCTGACTATCGACTGTTGTCCAGTGCTGACACTGAAACCTCAAGTCTTCCAATGGCTGTCCTCCAAGACCCGCCAATCCGAGTGCCCCTTGCCTCGTTGGGCCGCCCTTGGACAAGTTCGAGGCCTCGGAGGGAACTCTCGATTCTCTGGGAAATTCAGGAAGCATTTGAACCATCTCCTAAAGTGGACATCCCTCACTGCCTCCTTGTCCTCTCTAGGGACAAGTGCCATCAGCACTGACGGCAGTCGCGTCATTTGCTCTGTATCCTCCCACACGCCGATGACGGGGAGGAACTCGTCATACATGGCCCCCAAGATTGGGACCCCAAAAATATGGTGGACATCCCACATGCTGATGCCCACCTCCCAGTGATGCTGGTGGAAGGTATTGGTCCTAGATGACCATCTGCTCAGAAATTCCGACATCATTTTCTTTGTTTGGTAAATGTGGAATTGGGAGGCCCATGTCGCCTCATACAACCCCAATCTCCTCAGCACGACCCCGAACTCCTCGTATGAGGCGCCTACCTAGTAGGCCCAGGCCCAGTTGCCAGTAAAATTGCCGCCCTGGCACAGGTCCCACTCATCGGACCATCCCATCTTTGAATCCTGCAAAGCCGCCTTCATCATGGTACGGTAGAGAGGAGGTGATGTCTCCGGTTGCAGTGTCTTCCCGTCAATATTGTTCACATGGTTGTAGAGACAGTCAGCAGTGATGGGTGTGAAGTTCTCTTTTGCATGACCATCGGCCTCCCTGAACCATTGGTGCTGGCATGGTATGCTCCTGAACCAGCATGTTGGTTCGTCCCTACTCGCCTTAGGGATGAAGACGTCATCCCTCAGCCCGAAGCCGTACAATGGCAGTTTCTTACACTACGGGTAATTCTTCTGACCCTCTGATAGCAGATATGTCAAAGAAGTATGGTTCGAGTGGCTTCGAACTATCTCTCCCAAGCCTGGACAGTTGGCCATCTCATCCCGACGAGCAGCATCTGCAAGCACCCCCAATACAGTCTCTTGATGGGCCATTTCGATTCCGGCCCTCAGAAAATAATTTTTTCAGCAGGATCGTGAAGCTCGACTGTGAAGCTGAATCGAGATGTCGGGTCGTGAAGATCGGTCGCAAGACCAAGCCGCGAAGTCTAGCTGAGGCTGACAAGCAGATGTTCTCTTGGCGCGGACGCGGAGTTGGAGACCCGCGGTTCTCCGCGCAGCTCGATTCACGGATGGCTGTCGCGGCATACACAGAGCTTCGCGAAGTCGAGAGCACAAAAAGGCAAGGAAGTCACGTGAAGACAAAAGAGGTCGACCCACCTATTTATATGCGGCGACCCTGGAGCATCGCGACGTGCCTCTCCCGCGCGGAGCATCGCAGCGCGTCCGGATCCGTGGCCCCGGTGTGCTCCGCGGGGCCCCTTCGCGTAGCCGCATCGCGAACCACCGACAATTTTGGAGATTTTACCTAAAACTTCGACCCTCCACCCCCCGCAGCTCCAAGTCTGAGGAGGGGGGGGGGATTTTTTTGGCGCCAAAATATTGCCCGAAAGGGAGGAACGAAAAAGACAGCTGGCGCGCTGCCTCGCGATACACTGACGCGAAGCACCACCGCGAAGCACTCCGAGCAGCACGGTCTCGTGAAGATCCAGAGGCGGTAACACTACGCGAACACATTTGACGTTCACGAGCCCGTCGTGAAGCTCCAGAGGTGGTAACGCTCCACGAACGCATTTGACGTTCGCGAGCCTGCCGCGAAGTTCCAGAGGCGGTAACCCTCCGCGGACGACGGGGATGTTCGCGAGCGCGCCGCGAAGCACCTGAGGCGGCGCGCGAGTTCTGCTTCGCGAAGCCCCTTTCCTATAAATACTGGACTCCCCCTGATTCCCGAGGATGGACAATCCAACCTTTCGGCTTCTCCTCTCCCGAATCGTGAAGCACTCTTTGCCCCGGGAATCATGAGCTCTGCGAGGTACTTCTACTTCACGAGACGCCTTTGCTTTGTCTTGTTTTGAGCCCCTCTTCCGAGCAAGATGCCCTTCGCGAAGCTCAAGTGCATTCGCGAAGGAAGGGGATTCCCAAGGGAACCCGGGCAGCCGTGGAGCATTTATGCTTCGCGAAACACCCAACCCCTACTAATGATCCCTATGCTAAGGCAGGATCACTACACATCACGAAGCACACTGCTTCGCAGGACACTGCTCTGCGAGGAACCTCTTCTTCGCGAGGCAGTGCTCCGCGAACACTGTTCCACATCAAGAAGCACCTTGCACTCACACCTATGCCCCATGATAAGGCCAAGGCACTCTGCTTCGCGAATCACACTCCTTTGTTTAGAAATTCCACTTCCCGTGCGACCCCCCACGTTTGCACAATGTGATTTCAAAGTCCCATGGGCAACGCCACCCGTAGCGTTGCTTTGCCTAATGCTTCTTCGCATATGCATGCTAATAGCTATTTGTTATTTGAATAGCCAGGCTAACGTGGACCCCTTGATGGTTCGTTCCAAAACCACCCTTGAATATGGCCTTACTGGTACCTTCCCTTCCCCAAGGACCAGAGGGAGCCGATTATGTAAGTCTTAGGGGTGCGGAGTGAACCCACCTCGTCCGAGCTGCAAGATGTTAAACTACCAAGCACCACGTCCTCAACACATGATGTTAAATTGTGACCCGACCTCATGCCTCTCACGAAGGGTCCCCCCAGCTTAAACATTCTTTACACCACTCGTCTCCACAGGAATGGAATCACCCATCCACAAGGGATGATATCCTCTTCATTGGAGTGGCGTATGTTCATAGGAGAAGGGCGGCCCTAGTTCCCCAACGGATGACTGCACCTCTGCATCTCTATACTTCCCCACTACCAAGGTCAGTGGAGGGCGTGATAGGGAATGAGGCACCTCCCATCAGTGGTCCCAAATCCCTCTTTCGTTGTGCTTTTCTGCACCATGGTCCTCCATCCTGGAGTAAGTCCCAACACAATGGTCTGCCTAACGCGTAACCCCCTCTTCGCTTCTCATGGAAGCATCCTTCGCGATGTGATCATCAGGTCCTTGCAATCTCTTGTTTCTCACACCGAGCATGACTCACGTGGGCTTAGAGTTAGCACCGACCCTGACCCCCACCCCTAGCGAACTACGAGGACTTTGATCCATGTCAAGGCATGGTACGTAGGAAGCCTCCATGAGTTTCAAGCCACATTACTTGGTCGTTCATTCACGTCGAGTTTCGCCCTCGTCCAACATGACATTAAACTACATGCCCTCGTCCAACATGACGTTAAACTGTATGCCTTTGTCCTGCATGACATTAAACTGCACACCCATTCCCATATGAACTATGAGGACTTTGATCCATGTCAAGGAATGGTACGTAGGAAGCCTTCCAGAGGTTCAAGCCCACCACTCATTGGACCAAGGTCCACCTTCTCGTCGGTTCACCGATGAAGCCCCGTTTGAACTACGAGGCCTTTCATCCATGTCAAGGCATGGTACGTAGGAAGCCTCCACGAGGTTCAAGCCCACCAGTCAACTAATTCATGTCGAGTTCTACCTCCGTACAATATGATGTTAACCTGTATTCCACAACCCAAACTACGAGGACTTTGATCAGTGTCAAGGCATGGTACGTAGGAACCCTCCCAGAGGTTCAAGCCCATCTCCCATCGGACCAAGGTCCCTCATTTACGTCGGTTCGCCGACACCCACCGCCCGTCATCCATTCACGTCAGGGTTCACTACCGACCCGCATGACGTGAAACTGTATTCCATCACCCGAACTACGAGGACTTTGATCCATGTCAAGGCATGGTACGTAGGAAACCATCCTATGGTTCAAGCCCACCATTAGTGGACCCACGGTTCTACTTTCACATCGGTTCACCGATGAAACCCATTGAACTACAAAGTCTTTGATCCAGGTCAAGGCATGGTACGTAGGAAGCCTCCCCAAGGTTCAAGCCCATCTCTCATCAGACCAAGGTCCACCTTCACGTCGGTACACTGACGATATTCATCGAACCAAGGTCTACCTTCACGTCGGTACGCTGATGATGTACATCCGACCAAGGTCCACTTTCACGTGGGTACGCTGACGATGTCCATCGAACCAAGGTCCACTTTCATGTCGGTATGCTGACGATGTCCATCGGACCAAGGTCCACCTTCACGTCAGTACGCTGACGATGTTCATCGGGACAAGGTCCACCTTCACGTCGGTTTCCCGGCACTATCCCGAACTACGCGGACTCTGATTCCCTTCCACAGGGATACGTAGGAAGCCTATTCAAAGCTCTAGCCCAACTTCACCGTCGCCCTTGCGATGGTCCCATTTTAGTCCCCCTCCACTCCATTAATCCACCTATCACCCATCCTGATTCTTTCCCGGAGCATAATATCTCGGTGAGACCATGTCGGTACGCTCATCTTCACAGCCGCCCATGGGCTGGCCCCGGTATAGGCATCCCTTCAAGGGGAATCCCTCAATCCGATCTATCCTAGATAATGCTATGGTTGGGTTGATCCGTCCCCGCTGGACGTTAAACTCGCGGCGTACCCCGTACAAAACATGAGAAGCTGAGGAAAATCTCAGATATGTGTCTATGACATATAATTCCCCATGCTCGATGTGGGATGCCTCGGGCTTCCATGCCCTAGAGAATCCTTGTGACCAGGGATAATAGACGGACATGCCAGGTTCCCCAGCATCCAGACACGCTACTGATCCCTCAATGTGACTACTCCCCCGACTGAAGGTTTCTGCCCTGACCGGACCCTTTGGAATGTCCTGACAGAAGCAGTGTAATTAACTGGCGTCCATGGAAACATGGCACTGGGAAGAGTTTCACGAACTACGTATTAAATCTATGAGGGAGAACCGGACTAGGTGAAGAGTTCTGAGGAGGAATCCACAGAAGGAAGAACCGACATCCCATCATCCCGTTTCGATCAAGGAGCAGACATCCCTGAATAAGGAGCGAATGCCGCCCGCCTTTGGAAAGCGGGAATGCGGGGCAACAGTTGCGCATCCTCCACGGACGGATGCACGAGCCCCGGTGAAAGCATCGGAAACAATGATCCATCGTTGAAACATAGATGGATGGATCCTTGGGTAAGAAATGTTATGGGATTCCTAGGTATCATGATAACAGAGAAAGAAAGAATGAAAGAATGGTGTATGGCTTTGATGGATTAGATTTGAGACTCAGGGGATATAAAACTTTTTTGAAATCCCTGTTAAAATTGGATCTTTACTACACATTTTGATTAAATTAAATCCTCTTTAGTGTTAGGAAATTAATTGTATATTTTAAATCATTTAAAACAGATTCAAAAACACTTATACATGGTTTTAACCTTGTTTTACATCGTATAAAATGTTATGGGGGGAGATCTAGAAAAACTGGGAAAAACAAGAAGATTTTAAAAGCTGTCGAACTGACTCATTATTGGGAGAGTCACTACTGTCTGGGTCATCAATGGATGAATCACCACATTATGATTCATCGGTTTGTGCTCCCGGTTATGAGTTACCGAGGGTGATTCGTCGATCAGTGATTCATCGTTCGATGAGACACCGTTCGGTGAGAAACCATTGACAAGATTCCAATGGTGATTCACTGTTCAGTGAGTCGTTGTCATGACACCATCACTGCCAACTCTCAGTGAATCACCTTTAGTAAGTCATAGTTGTGCGTCACTATTCCTAACTCATCATTAGTGGCTCACCACTAGCGAGTCAATATTTAGAGTCACTGGTCCCGACTCACTGTTAGTGACCTGCCATTCTAAATTCACAGTTACGAGTCACCAGACCTGACTCACCATTAGCGACCAACCATTGTAAAAACTAGATATTTGGAAAACTAGGGAAATGTGCCACCATTTCCTCCTATAACACCTCAAACATCATATTTTCTCAATTTAATGGACTGGAGAGGAACGATCCATTACATTATATACCAATCAAATGATTATCTCCCTCTAGAATTCAAAATCATCCCAAAAGAAATAGGGGTCTGAACAACCAACCATTAAGATACCTCTCATGGTTATTAATATATTTGAAATACTATTACTGACATTTATGTTCAACAATGAACCAACCAATATTGTTCGAATGATAGACTAAAACTGCAACATACAAAAACACCTCCTCCAACATCCACTACCCCAACTGACCATAAGACACACATACAAGGACTAAAACCACACAATCCTAATAATGAATCTAGGAATTCCTCCAATGATGTCAAAATACTATCTACTTTGGGTAGAACTAACTATCCCTTATGATTTTAATCACATATCAATTAATGAATCTAAATTAAGAATCAATAGCTCATCTTTCAACATGTTGGGACTTCATCACACATTACATAATAAGGAAACAACTCATCTCATATCCAACAATGTTCAATCATTATATCAAAATGGGAAACAGAAGAAGGAAAAACTCAAAACAACTCTATGTAGTGAGAACTCATCGGTGTCTCCCTTTCCAAAGTACTCTCCTCCAGGCCATAAGGCCTCCACAACACATGAACTAATTGAATTTTCTGTTCATCGAACACCTTCTCTCAAATATCTAGTTTCTCAATTTGCATCTCCATGAAAATTGCATCGTCTTTAAAATCTAACTCTCCCCATTCAATGGCATGAGAGTTATCACAAATATACCGATGATGTTGGGATAGATTATTGATGTTGTGGACCTTATTTAACTACAGAGGAAGTGCTAACTAGAATTCCACATTACCAAATCACCCCAATAGCTTAAATGGTATGATGTACCTCGGATAAATCATTCCCCTATACCAATCCTCTACTTCCCACGACAATGAAAACCCATCAAGAACACTTGGTACCGAACCTCAAACTACAAGGGACTCCTCCTATTATCGGAATATTCCTTTAGTTTTTACTATGAATCATTCATCCTTTAACAAACAAGATGAACCTTATATATTTTCCTCTTTAATACCTTAGGACCAAAAACAATTGCCCCCCCAACTATTTTCCATCAGAAGGGTGAACGACAGGGTCTTCCATTCAAATATCCAAATAGATCCATGTCAATGAAAGAGTGAAATCTATTATTGTAATAAAACTCCACCAAGGGTATGTTTCACACCCAAGATATGCTAAAATCTAGGAGGAACTTCTACAACATATCCTCTAACGTCATGATGGTATTCTATGCTTTTCTATCCATATGAGGGTGGAAAGCAGTGACGAGGTGTAACTGAGTGCCAAAACCTTGTTGAAATCCCCTACAGACTCTAGAGGTAAAAAGTGTGTCCTGATATAATAAAATGGATCTCAAAACTCCATGAATCCACACCACCTCATCCACATACCTCTTAGGGAGGGAATCCATTGCACTTGACTCCATAAACACTAACAAGTGATATGATTTAATCAACTGATCCACTATTACCTAGATTCCATAACAAACTCCATGAGTCTGAGGTAATCTTGGGATGAAATAAATTGAGATGTCATCCCACTTAAACTCAGTAAAATTACAGAGCTACAACGACATATTAGGAACACGGTGCCCAACCTCCACCTACTAGAACACTAAACACCTCACTCCAAACTCCCCTACATCCTATTTCATATCGAGCCACCAAAATTGTTCTCTTAATTCATGGCACATTTTTGAAATTCTATATTGTACCACTATGGGTGAGCTATGAAACTCACAGATAACTCCCTCATGCATTGCCACTAGAATAAACAGCCTCCCTTGAAATATCATCTGATTCTGAGTATCATCTAACTATCCTTCTAGAGTATCACCATGGTCAACATGAACATTCATCACCTCTACCTCTGATTCTCCCCGTTGAGACTCCTCCTCCTACTGCATCAGAGTAGACTTGACCATCAGTTGAAACATAAATCCTCTACAAACATTCATTCCTACATCTATGTGAAAGTTTTTCAACTCATCTATTTCCTTCCATGTGTCCCCAAATTCATGAACTACCTCCATCTGTGACTTCCTACTAAAATAGTTAGTCATGAAATTCCCCTTTTATGTAGTGTAAGAGATATGAAAATCGTAATTCATCAAAAACTCTATCCACCTCCGTTGTCACAAGTTCTGATCGTGTTGGTAAATGATATATATCGAACTCTTGTGAACCATGAAGACCACAGAGAGATCCCACATGAGGTAATTTTTCCACAACATTAATGAAAACATGACCTATTCTTTATCTAGATCATAGGTTGAATTGTAACATTCATGGGGCAAACAATTCCTAGACCCATAACAGATCAAACCCTAATGTTGTGTCAGTGTGAATGGAAATCCTATATGGGAAGAATAAAAAAACTCAAATATCACCACTTCCTCTAGAGACCAAAGCACTAGATCAATGACCAACTTCCACTCCAGATAGTCGAACACTACCTTGAACTACTCACTCAACACAAAAGACCACTCTTTCCTAGTCAAAGTCATAAATAGGGATGTAACCTTAGAGAAATAGGGTAAGATCCACCGATAGTAGCTTGGGATACCAAAAAACCTTCAAACCTCCACCATATTCATGGGTGTTTTCCATGAAACGACTACATTAACCTTTGACATGTAAATTGTAACACCCTTCTACGACACCTCAAGTCTAGGAAAGACTAATTATCGCATCCAAAACATACACTTGTCCATATTTCCATAGGGTTTGTGTGATAGATGTTCCAGTAACATGGCCTTGAGATACTTAGAATGATACTCCTCTTACCTCAACTAGATCAGGATGTCACTGATGAATACATCGACAAACTGATCTAGGAACTCATGATAGAAAAATTTCATAATTCCCTTGAACAGAATTAGTGTGTCCATAATATTAAATGTAATGACCCGGAAATTGAAAGTCCCATACCTTCACCTGAATTAAGTATTCAAGATATCACATTCCTTCACTCTCAGCTGGTGATATCCAAATTTCATATCGATCATAGAGAACCAACCCCCCCCAGCTGGTAGAAAATAATTTCTATCCTCAAGAGAGGGTAACAGTCCCTGACCATCACCTTATTCAACCTATCATAATTTATGAAAAAACATGGAGAGCCATATTCCTTCTTCACAAACATGAATGGAGCACCCCACAGTGACACAATGGGATGGATAAATCCCTTCTGCATTAGATCATCTATTCGATTCCTCATATCATAAAACTCAGAAGGGGTTATCTGATAAATAGACATCTAAATTAGTCAATCAAAACGATGTAATTATATCACATAATAATCATCATATTGAGTAGGTAGAGTCACAACCTCCTCGACGAATACATCCAAGAACTCCCCAAAAACACTGGGATCCTCCTCCATTACAACATCCACTGAATTCACCATCAACTTGGACTATAAAGAAATAAGATCCTTCGCATGTCGACTTCACACCTGACATCTATAATCACCGATGAAGGATGCATGACGACCATCCACTTCTAAAAACATGACTCCTCTATAGATGCAGTCAAAAAAATAATCCACATAATAAAACTGGTTGATTACAATGATGATATCTTATGGTTTCATCTGTAGCAAGAATAGATCCACATAAGACTCATGCAGTCCCATCATTAGCCCATACCCCCGCCTCCCATCAGAGAAGATGGTCAGACCATTGATTGGTGTACTCAACAACAAGGGAACTGGAAGAATCTCTATGTCTAGTCTCATAGAATGGGCTAGACCCTCATTCAATGAAAAATTTTAATATCATGAATCAAATAATCCAAAAGAAAGTGTACTAAACAAAATGATCATACCTCAAATGATCGTTGGCACTGATGAGACTACTACCTAGAAGAAATTCAACTAACCATGCCCATATCTTCTTCCCCACATCTGGAGACATCCTTCATCACCAAACCCTGGTTGAGGCCCCTAAGGAACACCCTACTGTCAGCCTCTACCTTCGTTGTCTCTCCTCAGTGGAGCATGAGCCTACTATCCCTACAACTAGAAATTCCCTACCAACAACTACTGTTATGGAAGGCACTGGACCTGCCCACCTCCACCTTATTGAGATCAAACGACCATTAGGAACTAACACTAAATATGGACATGGGAACCACAAGAAAAAAACCTTGAACCCATGTTCACAAGAAAATTTCAGGGACCTAAAGACCAAAATGAAATCTACTAAGGTTGGATCCCAGATGGTTGGAATCTCAAATTACATAGTGCCTAAGACCTACTACTGGATACATTTCCCATAGAAGAACTATTGTAACTCTCATCTCGTAGTAGACCCCCTCACGAGTGAATCCACTCAATTACCAAAACATTCTTATGGACCTCCATGTATACTGGTATGGTAAATAGAGTAACTGCATACTTTTGAGAAGGATGAAGTTCCACCTTTAGACATCTCCCAAGAGACTCCTCATCTATAAATAGCTTCTGGGAAAAATGAATTAGATCCTTAAACATGATTCTTAGCATCCATAACGATTTACGCCCCTGATGGAGGGACAGTAACTCCTACTTCTTCTAATCCTACATTAGAGATGAAATTAATTCTACCAATAACACTTTCTCATTGGTAGACCACAAATCATTATCATATTTCCTCTCTCCTAGGTACAACAACCACCACTAATGTGTGACACATCGCATCTGGATCATCGCCAAAGGAACTGAATACTTCGTCAGTGCCTGGATCAAACTAAAGGTGATCACAAGCTCCTCAAGCCAACTATCCATCCTCATGTATGAAATTATACCCTCATACATTCCCAAAGTATGCAACTGGAAAGAACGTATCAAATTCTAGATCTGATAAACTCTTATACTCATTCAACCCTTTTTCGATTGACCAGGTCATCCCTATGAGCATCCACTACCTACACTAGACACGAATGATGATCGGGTGTCAGGGCTGAAAATGATAACAAGGAACTCCTATCCCCAGTAGTATGGAATTTTTATTTCAGATTTATTTTACACAATTATTTATTTTAATTCTCCAAAATTAGAAATTCAAACAAGAACAACAAACATTGTTATTCATGTACCATTCCTAGGGTCTCTACCCTACGAATGGTGTAGCCTCACTAGGTCATTCGGTAGACTCAGAGTCCTTGCATCTGATACTAAGGGCACTGAAATAATGTGTTCTAGCTGTTCTTATGTAGCCTGTGTCGTGTACCAAGACCACCTCACACAATCTCCCTACCAACCCATGCAATCCTCACTGTTCCTAACTCCAATCCCCAACCTATATCCTAAAGATACCTTAGATGAAATTCTGTCATGATCCCCTCCCTCTAAAGATTCTATTCTTGAACTGGAAATGATTGAAGGTTGAAAATGAACCTCGAGTCCTACCTCCAGTAGGACAAGTGGTGGTGGCCAGCACCATGGGTATTAAATATACTAATATAGTGGGAATTAACATTTTTATAGTAACCATGATTGGGAGATAATATGTATCATCCACAAAACAACTCCATAACATACATAAAATAAAGTCAAAATAAATCCCACATGTATGATTTAGATATACTTATTACAAAATAAGAGTCTCAAAAGTAAATAACAACAGGGAAAATATTTGCAACAACTAAAAAACTATCCATACATTCGATCTAGTAAAATCCATTATGGTCCATGTAATTCTCCTGGAAACTAGAAAACAGTTTTTCATATGTAGGTCGAGTGTAAAATAATACTCTATTATAAAACACCATGGTCTCTCAAGCACAAGTGGGAGAAGAAAACTAATTCCTCTATGGGAAATTAGAAGAAACCAATAACACCTAATAATGATTACTTGTCATCCCAACCTCACCATGGCATGCTCAAAAAACAAATAAAATAAAGAAAATTAATATAATAACAAAATATGATTTGGTAACATGCACAAATTACCACCAGGTAACTTGTAAAAAACTAATAGAAAACATCATGTATCTTCCACACTCTTCTAAAAGATTCTGTCACAACCCGCCCACATGCACCTATTCATCAGTTCTAGTCATGCAGCCTAGTCATACAAAGATCAACATATCCTTCCCACACACACCATGGCGACAACCATACCACATCCCACCCACAGACACATCGCAGAAAACCAAACCACATCCCAACGACACTTGGGAAGCACACCACATATCATCTCATAAACAAATGGGAATGAATACCTCACTCACATACAACTAGGAATCACAACCGTACCACAACCCATAAAAATAATATTGGGATACCAATGGATAAAAGAGAAAGAAAGAATGATCCAATAACCAACCATCCATCCTACTACGTAGATGTTGGGAAAAGTCACCCTCTCCCATGACAATGGTGGTGTTCGACACATAGAGCTCAACTAGCATGAGGTGCATATAGAAGTAACAAGAATATAAAAGTATATATATAGTCATAAAATACTCATCCCTACCAATGGGTATATCCAAACAAACTACCATCCCACAAAACCACCTATTCTACCACCTCTAAATGCATTTACCTACACTAGCAATAGTCACTTCTGAAGTTGATAATTGAAAGACAGTTCACAATAAGTGATAACTCCAAAAATACACGCATCCAACTCATTTAACCAACTATCATTATTTAAAAGGAAATCCATTCATTCATTACATTCCTAACCAAGAAAATACTAATTATAGGATGGAACCAACAATCTAGAATAAACCACACATAGTAAAAATAATCATAGTAATGCAAATCACTTCATATTTCTACTTCATTCAGCACCCGAACCAACCACTTCCATCATCATTTTTCAAAGAAATTATTCTAAATTCATTATCTCAAAAAACAAAACACCCAACACCCAACCAAAAACCACAACACATATCATCATAATCAAACATGATAGCCAACTATATAACAACACTACACCTATAACACCTATCAACATAAACATAGAACAACCAGAACCTTCCACTCCACTTCTCAAACATTACCGATCCATTCCACAATAAACATCATGACCTGATTTTCCATTACACCAAATATACCCCAACAATTTACTGTTATTATCTCAATCCCACCACCACAAAACCACACAAGGCACAATGAAGAATGAAATCACACACAAGAAAAAAGTCACACCCTACAAGAGAGGGTGTATTTAGATTTACTAAACAACAGTTCATAAATTCCACTTTGATAATTTATGGGTTATCACAGAGCTTGTTTTATACTAAGGAATCCATTTACTTAACGGAGTATACGTGGTTAATAAATTTCACATATATATCCATTGAACGCGAAATCTAGAACAATCCATCACATGTTATCCAAAGTGTAAAAATAAAAGACCACTGACGACCAAGATTTTTAATATACATATAGCCCAATCAAATAATAATACAAATAAATAATAAAATAGAAGCATGTGTATCTTTTCTACAGGCCCTGATTATTGATTTAAAGTCAATTAAATTATCTTTATTAAATATTGATTCAACTCCCTTCAAATGGAAACAATCATACACCCACCCCACATGATACACAAATAAGTGGGATGAAGGGATCCTTGCCTCAAGAAACAGATGATTAGAACATCATCCTTTTTCATATAGGGGGTGTGCAAGGCTATAGGGAAACAAGATCCAAGGGTTTAACACAGACACATAGCTCCATAGGGAAGAAATTTTTTGTGACACTCTAGTATTATGTAAAAATTGAAAGTAATAAGGAACGAATTGTGTCTGGATTTGAAGGACTAGATCCAAGACTCAAGGGATATGAAACAGTTTCGAACCCAAGATTAATAGTGGATATTGACCATATTTTTTTAATAAACTAAAGAATCTTGAGTATTATTAAAAAAATATATTTTTTAAATACATCTAATCTACATAAAAACCCTTAAACATGGGTTTAAACAGATTTACATCAAATAAAACGTTAAAGGGGAGAATCTGGAAAAACTCAAAAACTAAGGAAATTTTAATAAAATTTCAAAATGAACAACCATTAGGTAAGTCACCATTACGATTCACTAGTGGATGAGTCATCGTTTGATGAATCACCATTCGAGGAGCCACTGTTGTGAGCTACCGGGGTTGAGCTACCTATGGTGAGTCACCGTTCGTTGTGTTACTATTTAGAGACTCACCATTCATTGAGTTATCATTCAATGAGATATCATTAGAGGGGTACTGATGGAGAGTCACCATTTAGTGAGTCAACATTTGGGGAGTCACCATTATGAATCACCATCATGACCCACCATCAGCAAGTCACCGTCAGAGAGTCATTATGGCATGTTACTAGTCTGGACTCACCGTCAGTGACTCACCGTGAGCTAGTCACCATTGTAAGTCACTAGTTCTAACTAACACTCAACAACCTATTATTCATGAATCACGATTTAGATACACTGGTATAGACTTGTAGAGACCTGAAACTTGATGTACATGGACATTACATTACTTTTGCAGAATACTTATTACAAAAAAACATCACTCATGGATCGTAATAGTTTAGTGTCTTTTGAAACTCAGAACATAATCTTCTAATCATGGTGAAAGAGCATCAAAATATCCCATAATGATCTTCACCATTTTTTTTCTTATATAAAACCTTTCTTTATAACCTGGGGAAAATAAAACATATAAATGGTGATCTCAAATGCTCAGTAAGGGTAAGCATGGAGAAAATAAAACAATCCATATACATTTAACATAGAAACATGACCATAATGTTTATACATCAAAATCATGAGTAATGACATAAAACAAGGGAGTACATAAGGCATAGAACATAATGGAACATCAATCAGGATAAAATATCATGGGAATAAAACATGTAATTGTGGAAACCCATTAATCACATGATTTGATTTCTATAGTATCTAAGGCATTGCTGCCAAGACCATATTAGTGGACAAAGTCCTTCACTGAATCGAGTTCACTCCTCGTTCCAGTCCTGTATCACTAAACCGGATTAACCTGCTGTTCCAGCCATGTCTATCTCCTGAGATATAAATATTTACCCATTTCATTGGAGGGAGATATAGGTCCCACCCATCTCATAATGAAATCATTCTTACGTGTGCCACAACATAAACATAAATCATTCATCATAACCCAAAGAATAGCATGGATTTTATAAACATCATCCCATCATAACATAATCCATATAAAAAATGGATATCATTTCATCATAAGAAAAGTGAAACCATGTCAATCATAGAGAAATTATACTTGAAACAAAATCATACTAAATAATTTCATCTTATATGGAAAATAGTTTTGACAAAACACTTGAAATTAATTCTTGAGGAAAATATCCTTTCTTCTTCAAAATCGTTTTCCTTTCGAAAAATTCCAAGCAATTTTAAAAGAAAAGGATTTTTTTTAAAAATAATCATGAAATATTGTAGAAGAATATTCATGACAATAAGGATTTTTGTAACCCTAAAAATCCGTTCATTCCATATAAGATAAAAAAACATTATTCTCGTACTTTTGCCAGAAAAGTCAAAAAGTACCTCGTATGGTAATAAAAAAATGATTACTTACATATAATGTAGTAAAAGTAAAAAATGGGTAAAAAGGACTTTAAAAATACATGAAACCATTTTTATAAAATAGGTACATGGATGATAAATATAACACCAGTAAATACTTACGAATAAACAATCTCGGATAAAAATGTGATTGGAAAAGTGATACCTTACCTTATGTCTGATATGCTTTGTATATATCCTAACTTCAGGTATAATGATTTAAATAATGTAATTGAATTATTAAAGAATCATATTCATTGTTATTATATCATATATGGTTCACTTATAACTTTATATTACCCGTTCTTTTGTAAATTCCATGTTAAAGCAGCGTTTTGGGTAGAATCGTTTCATTTATAGTACGTGTTGTGATTTTTTTTCTTGATATTATTAATCATATAGTTATTTACATAATTCGATAATGTATAAAATTATTTATATATAATATGATCTTAGTATATTAATATATATGATAGATCGATAAGTGGAATGAAATACGCCGTTCATGGAGACGGTAGGTCGTACGTACGCATGAACGCTGTTTTCATTTCATTATTGAATTGAATGGAATTAAGTAAATGAAACATAAATGTAAATAAATCTAGTATCATTATTATGTAATATATTTCATTAATATTTATTATATATATATATGTTATAATCATAATTGAACAGTTAATCATTGAAAATTAATCTCATCGCGTTCGTGGAGATGGTAGTCCGTACGTACGCACGAGCGATGATATTGTTCCCATAATTATTGAATAGAATTTTCGTGGATGATATAATATCTCTGAGTAAGTATTATTTTATAACAAACACATATAGTAATTTTTTTACACCATTATACCCATCCAAGTAAGGTGGTGGTGGAAAACAGATTACACCACAGCGTGGAGACGGTATTCCATACGTATGCACGCGCGGTGATTTCATTTTCCATAGGATGGATATAAGGTGAAATAGGGTTGTTACATATTTATAATAACATATCATTATATGATTGATACTGATGTTACTACTTTATATTGAAAAAATAAAGATGATGAAGTATAAAAAGAAAGAAACATGAAAGAATCGGTAGAAGAGATTACCTCTTCCTTGACGTGTCTCTTTTAAACTTCCTCTTATGGCACTATAGTTGGTCTTTTGATAATACCAGAAACCCTATGATAAAACTAGAGATGTTGATAAGGGAAATAGGCAGGTTTTATATGATCATGAAGGCTCAATGTTGTGTAAAGAGGAGAGGGAAGAGGTTCCCTTTTATAAGGGAGGAGAGGGGCACCTTTGGAAACATTAGAAATATTAATTTATAATAAATTAAAACCCCACATAAAAACGTCCAAAAATTACATAAATCAGAATATTATATGATATAGGGTTTTAATGTCAGCTGAAAATAAAATTTAGACATGATGGGAATTTATTTTAAACCTTATCAACTTGATTTATCCTTATTTAATCTATTTCATTTTATTTGTGAAAATAAGATTCTGAATTTTAAATTATTATAAATAATTACTTATTTGGGGTGAATTTTCCATAATTGGAAAATATATGACATTTTAGACCAAATAAAGTTTTATTTATAATTTTTATATATTTTAGTGATTTTTAAACTATTTTATATTATGTTAGTTTTATAAAATAACAGTAGGGTCAATTTTGACACTATTCATTTATTTGAATTTAAATAAAATCCACACAGAATATATGTTAGAACTAAAAGATTCAATATATTAATAAAATGTCATTTATATTTAGAAAATTAGTGGATCACGTTAAATAGTTCATATAATATTTATTTTAATATTTTGAAACCATTTATTTGATATTTCAATCAATAAAATAATTTCCACATCACTATTGTGTCACATTTAATGATAATTTTTTGATCCTTAAAAATCCCAAATAAACTTACATGATGTAGATAATTTAATTATCTTTAGGTAGACTATTTATGTTTGAAGTTTCATGAATATTATCACTAAATTAAAATTATTTTACTTATAAGATTTACTAGAGTGACATGTTGTCACTTTCTTTGGTTTTAATAATAATTATTTCATTTTCATGGTCAAAAATCCATGAAACAAATCTATTTTTACCCTTAGGTGATATGGGTTTTCTTTAATTCATCCAATAGAATTTTGGCACCTGTTAGGGTAATTTTATAATCTTAGGTTTACCATTAATTACCCGATTTATCTTTAACTTTAGTGAATAAAAATTAGCATAGTTACTATTCATAATTTCAAAAAAAAAAAAGTAACTGATTATCATAATTTGGACCCACTGAAACAAAATATAAAATCCATTTTTTAATATTCCAAAAACAGAAGTTTCAGTAATGAATTTAAAAATTATCTCATTGTTAAGAAAACGAGTTTTAAAAGTTAAAACATTGCCAAAGATTTAAATGTTTTACCTATGAATTTATTGTAAAATTAATGGTAATGACATACATTATATTAAATAGAAAACATATATTCTATTAATACTTTAAAATAATTAAATATTATAATTTAACCATATAAATTATTGTGATGCAAAAAAATTGTTTTTAATTAAAATATAGCGTGTTTTTACAATTCATTAAAATATTAATGTTATTAGAATAATATGAGAAATTTATCCAAAGTAAATTTTTATATCCTGATTCGAAATAATAATTTTATTTAGTCAAATTGAACTTATAAACATTTCAAACTAGATTTAAAGTGGGTGTGACATCAAATGGTGGAAAAACTTCATTTTTTTAAAATAATTAATTAACCCGAAAAATTTATTTTTTTCTCAAACCATGTTCTAGAAAATGTGTTAGATGAATAATAATGTTATAAAATTTAAAATTTAGTTAATAATATTCAAAAAGTCTAGTCCATAATAATATTATAACAATATATCCTTTTTAGTGGAACACAACATAGCATACTACATATGCTATCTAGGAAGGTCGTGATTGCTTATAATGAAAGCCAAGTCGTGGATTCATATAGTGAAAGATCCCTTTGGAGTAGCGTATACCATAAATCAAAACATAATTCATTTATACATTAAACATAATATATACTTAATGTTGCGTAGAATAATTTCTACAAAATGAACTTGAAATTGTGCGTAACATGAGCCAATAATAGTGTTGTGTATACTGTATGCTAATACGGTGTTGCGTATAGCACAAGATAACATTGGTGTAGAATACAACACAATACATCAATCAAATAAAAAAGAATAATTCTCATAAAATCTTGGGTTGTTACATTCTACCCCCTGAAAATGAATTTCACCCTCGAAATTTATCGGGGTTATAAATGGTTTACTACTTGAAAGTTTCATTCATAGAAACCCACAATGTAAAAAGTAATACTAAAACATAATTTTAAAAAGGGAAGTATGAAACATATCAGTTACCCAAATTAACTCATCACTAGGTTTCCACATAGGAGAACATTGGTGAAAATATTGATATAGAAGAGAAACCTAACCATCAAGTTCTGATGGAGAGTGGTAGAGAACATGGCTATGAAAAAGCCAAAATCACAATGCCATAAATTTGTGATGATCTAAGGTATCATCTGATTCATCAGATATGAAGACACTAGGACAAAATTTTTGGTTTTCAAGATCATTTCCCTAAATTTAAAGAATTTGAATTAGATGAAATACTTTCTTTATTTCAGTACAATCTCACCGTTGTTCATGACATGATCAATTTCCACTTCATATCTTAAAGAAATGAAGTTGAATTTGTCTTCCATGAAGTGTTAGCAGATCATGTGATATAATGATTGGTCATTCCATCAGTTTCAAACATAAGGTTAGCAAAAGTAATATACATAAGTCCATCTATGGTGATATTAGTCATATATGGTTCTTAAAATGGACTTATACTTTATCTATCACACCTCTTAATAAAATAAAACTAGATTCTGCTAACCAGGGACTTCCTGTAGGCCAGTGGTAGGTGATGAAGGCATGTCGCACTTCGGTTGTGGGTTCGATCCCCACAACCATGTCTGACGTGATGGGTTGTCACCTGTCCTGAAGGTTGTCCTTTTTATAAAACTACACTCTTATAACATTTCAGAAATAATATCGAAAAAAATTTCTATCCTTAAACAATATTATCTTGTGTCTAACATAATCCATTTCAAATCATTAGTCTTGTCCAAAATACTTCTATCCAAGTTCATAGTATAAAGACAATGATTACTAGAAATGTCGACAACCAAGCATGATAATACCATCACATGTCCCCCGTATATCAGAAGATATATCTTTTTGGTCACATTCCATACGTGTGAATACCTTAATCATGTATTATATTGAAAAATGAATACCCATTGAACATTAGTGAAAACATGAATGCTATCAAAAGTTAAATCATTCAACATTCAAAAATCCCAAAGTTTCTATATACTCAAACAGCGATATATCTTTTTCCTTATATCAGTCATTAGCTCATTTCATTTTCTCTTTATCCCTTCATTATGCGCATATCTTCTTAATTCCCAAAATATTTCTATCACTTTTCATGGTTACCGGTACCATATAATTATTGAAAACCTATACATAGATACTCCAAAATTCCACGATACCATAAATGAGATTCTATGATTCTATTTTGAAATCCCATTACATATTCCCTAAACCATTCCACAACATCATTTTCATATTCTACATCACAAATAGTGATCGCATGTGACTTACCTATATCCTTTTCCTTAAGAGGTTTCTCACGTCGATAATCATCAACCCTTGGATTAGGGCATTTATTAGCATAATTCCCCATTTCCTTACACTTGAAGCATTGATGTGTTGGTGTAGTGTTCTCTGTTGTCATTTCTCTGTTCACATAATTAGCGACCATTTTCCCATTACATCGATACTCAACTGCTCGATGACCTTATTTTCCACACATAAAAATTTTTTTAGTAACTTTTAGACAATCTCCACCATGATTATTTCCATACTTTGAGCATAACGATGCATTCATCTTCTTTTCACCATTATTCTTATATTTCTCTTTGAACTCAATCTTTCGTTTTTTGTCAAAACCATGACATGGATATGTAACCCCAACTTCCATTTCTACCTTAATATCACAACACACAATTTCTTCATAGATACTGAAGTTTCCTATAGATAATTCCCTTCTAAGACATGGTTGTAACCCACTGAAGAATCGATCAACTTTACTTTCAGGTTGGATGATAAATCCAGATCCATACCTTGCAAGACTTGTAAAACTCTCTTCATATAAACCAACAGATTCATCATCCTTTTGAATAAGCTCAAGGAACACCTTTTCAATATTTATTCAAAGAATACGAGGGGAGTACTTATTGAAAAACATGTTCTTCAACTAATCCCATTCCATTGATTCAATTTCATCTTGGGGCCTTGTATTCTTAATTACAGTCCACCACTGGTCAGATTCACCTTCTAAATGGTAGACAGCTAGAATGACTTTTTCATGTTCTTAATAGAGAAGTATGGAAAAAATAAACTCAATGGTACTGATCCATTGTTCAGCAACAAGTTGATTAGAAGACCCACTGAATGAAGGTGGATGTTGCCTCATGAAGGACTCCATAGAATATTGATCCCTTCTATGCTCATTTCAAGGTCCAGAATGATTCATAGCTTGTGTAAGTATAGTAATAAGCTTTTTCACTCAATATCCCATAAAATTGGTTTGTCCATAAGGAAAATAATTGAATTGTCCATTACATTGATCAACATAGTTTCTTCGGGTTCCAACCATCGTCTAAACCCAAAAAAAATAGTGTTAAAGGAAAAAATCATGTTAGGGAAAACAAAATAATAAAGGGGGAGTACCTTCAATATCTAATATCTTAGGTTTAATTATATGATCGTTACTGTAATATTAGGACTATAAACAATACTTATTATTAACCTTAGAGACATCCCTAGAGATACCCTAGAAATATCTCTAGGGATCTCACTAAAGTTGTCACATCCTAGTTTCCAAAGTTTAACTAAACCTTTTCTCTGATACCAACTATAGAGAACCAAAACATGACGTACATAGACATTGAATTGCTTTTTTGGAATACTTAATACATAAAAAATCCACCACTCAAGGATCGTAATAGTTTAGTGTCTTTGGAAACTCGGAACATAATCTTCTAATCATGGTTAATGATCTTCAACATCTCTCATAAAGATCTTCCCCTTTTTGTTTTCTTACCTAAAACCATTCTTTATATCCTGGGGAAAATAAAACGTATAAAGGGTGAGCTCAAATGCTTAGTAATGGTAAGCATGGAGAAAATAAAACAAACCATATACATTTGAAGATAAAAACATGACCATAATGTTAAAACATCAAAATCTTGAGCAATGACATAAAATGGCAGTACAAAATGCATAGATCATAATGGAAAATAAATCATGATAAAATAGCATGGGAATACAAAATTTAATTGTGGAAAACAATTAAGCACATGATATGATTTCCATAGTAGGCAAGGAATTGCTTCCAATACCATCTTAGAGGACAAAGTCCCTTACTAAATCAAGTTCACTCATCGTTCTAGTCCTGTATCACTGAACTATATTAACCTGTCATTCCAGCCATGTCTATCTCATGAGATATAAATCTTTACCCAATGAATTGGAGGGAGATATAGGTCCCACCCATCTGATAATGAAATTATTCTTACGTGTTCCACAACGTAAACATAAATCATTCATCATAACCGAATGAATAAAATTGGTTTTATAAACATCATCCCATTATAACAGAATCCATATAAAACAAATGGATATCTTTTCATCATAAGAAAAGTGTAACCATGTCCATCATAGCGACATTATACTTGAAACATAATCATACTAAATAATTTCCTCTTAGATGGAAAATAGTTTTGACAAATCACATGAAATGAATTCTTGAGGAAAATATCCTTTCTTATCAAAATAATTTTCTTTTCACAAAATGCCAAGAAATTTTAGAATGAAATTATTTTGTTGAAAATAATCAAGAAATCTTATATAGGAAGATTCATGAAAATAAGGCTTTATAAAACTGTAAAAATCCGTTCATGCTGTATATGTTAATAAAACATTCTTCTCGTACTTTTGCAGGAAAATTCAAAAAGTACCTCGTATGGAAATCAAAAGAATGATTCCTTACATACAATGTATTAAAACTCAAAAAAAGGTAAAAAGGAATTTAAATAAACATGAAACCATTTTTATGAAAAAGGGGCATTGAAGATAAATATAACCCTAGTAAATACTTACGAATAAACCATCTCGAATAAAAACGAGATTGGAAAAGTTATCACTTGCCTTATGTCTAATATGCTTCGTATGTATCTGAACCTCCTGTATAATAATTTAAATAATGTCATTGAATTATTAAAGAATCATATTCATTGTTATTATATCACATATGGTTCACTTTTGACTTTATATTACATATCCTTTTGTAAACTCCATGTTAAAGTAGCATTTTGGGTAAAATCGTTTCATTTATCATACGTGTTTTGATTTTTTGTTCTTTATATTATTACTCATATCGTGATTTAATTAATTCCAAAATTTAAAACATTATTTGTATATAATATATATTCTGTATATAAACATATGTTATAGATCGATAAGTGGAATGAAATACACTGTTCATAAAGACGGTAGGTCGTACGTACACATAAACGTTGTTTTCGTTTTCTTATTGAATTGAATGAAATTAAGTAAATGAAAAATATATGTACATAAATCCCCTATAATTATTATGTAATATATTTCATGATTATTTATTATATATATACTTTATAATCATACCTGAATGGTTAATCATGGAAAATTATTCTCATTGCGTTTGTGGAGATGGTAGTCCGTACGTACGCACGAGCGATGATTTCATTCTCATAATTATTGAATAGAATTGGATTCGATGATATAATATCTCAGAATCAGTATGATGTTATAATAACCATATATAGTTATTTTTTACACCATTATACCCATCCAAGTAAGGTGGTGGTTGAAACAAGATTACACCACGGCGTGGAGACGGTATTCCGTACATAAGCACGCGCGGTGATTTCGTTTTCTATAGGATGGATAGAAGGTGAAATAGGGATGATTCATATTTATAATAGCATATAAGTATTTTATTGATAATGATTTTGTTAATTTATAATGAAACAAATAAATTAGAAGAAGTATAAAAAGAATGAAACTTGAAAAAATCGGTAGAAGAGATTACCTCTTCCTTGATGTTTCTCTTTTAAACATCCTCTTAGGGCACTAGAGTTGGTCTTTGGAGAATAAAAATACACTATGATATAAATTGAGATGTTTATAAGAGAAATGGGCAGGTTTTGGCTGAACTTGAAGGCACAATGTTTTGTAAATAGGAGAGGGAGGAGGATCCTTTTTATAAGGGAGGAGAGGGGCACCTTTGGAAACATAAGAAATACTAATTTATAATAAATTCAAACCCCACATAAAAACCTCCAAAACTGACTTAAATCCATATATTAGTTTATATAGGGTGGTAATCTCATCATCCAATAATGTTTAGACATGTTGGGAATTTATTTTAAACATTATCAACTTGATTTATCCTTATTTAATCTATTTAATTTATTTTTGGTAATAAGTTTCTAATTTTTAAATTGTTATAAATAAATACATATGTGTTCTTAATTGTCCATAATTGTATACTTTATGACATTTAAGACCATATAAAATTTGAATTACAATTTTTAAATATTTTTGTGATTTTAAACAATTTTATATTATGTTATTTTTATAAAATAACAAAAGTATCAATTTAAAAACATTTCAGTTATTTGAATTTAAATTCAATCCACACAGAAGATATGTTCGAACTAAAAGATTTAATAGATTCATAAAATGTCATATGTGTCTATAAAATTAGTGGAGAACATTAAAAAGTTCATATAATATTTATTTTAATATTTGTAAAACCATTTATTTGATATTTCAATAAATAAAATAATTTCAACATCACCATTTTGTCACCTTTAATGATAAGTATTTAATACCTAAAAAATCCAAATAAATTCACATGATTTACATAATTTTATTATCGTTATGGAGACCATTAAATTACGATTTTTCATGACTTTTATCACTAAATTAAAATTATTATACTTATAAGATTTATGAAAGTGACATGTCGTCACTTTCTTTGGTTTTAATAATAATTATTTCATATTCATGGTCAAAAGTCCATGAAACAAATATATTCCGAACCTTAGGTGATATGGGTCGACTTTTATTCATCTAATAGAATTTTGGAATGTGTTAGGGAAATTTTATAATCTTAGGTATACCCTTAATTGCCCGATTTTTCTTTAACTATAGTAAATAAATATTACCTTAGTTATTATTCATAATATCAAACTAATAAAAGTAACTTATTAACATAATTTGGACCCACTGAATCCAAATATGAAATCCATTTTTCAAAATTCAAATCACAGAAGTTGTAGTAATTAAATTAAAATTTATCCCGTTGTTAAGAAAATGGGTTTTAAAAGTTCAAACATTGCCAAAGATTGAAATGTTTTTACCTATGAATTCATTGTAAAATTAATGGTAATGTCATACATTATATTAAATGGTAAAAATATATTCTATTTATACTTTAAAAATATTAAATATTATAATTTAACCATATAAATTATTGTGATTAAAGTGATGTTTTTAATTAAAATATAGCGTGTTTTTACGATTCATTAAAATATGAAAGTTATAAGAATAATATGAAAAATTTATCCAAAGTAATTTTTTATATCATGATTCTAAAGAATAATTTTATTATGTAAAATGGATCTTATAAACATGTCAAAAACTAGATTTAATGTGGGTTCTCCATTAAAAGGCGGGAAAACTGCCTTTTTTGAAAAATACTTATTTTACCCGAAAAACATATTTTTTTCTCAAACCATGTTCCAGAAAATGTTTAAGATGAATAATAATGTTACAAAATTCAAAATTTAGTTAATAAAATTCATAAATACTAGTAAATAATATTATTATAACAATATATTGTTGTTTAGTGAAACCCGGTATTGCGTACTACACACGCTATCGAGGAAGGTTGTGATTGCGTGTAACGCAATCCAAGTCTGGGATGCATGTAGTGCAAGATCACTTTGGTGTTGTGTATAAAATAATTCAAAACATATATCACTTATACATTAAAAAAATTTATACCAAATTTTGTGAAGAATAATTTCTACAAAATGAACTTGAAATTGTGTGTAACTTGAGCCAATAATAGTGTTATGTATACTAAACGCTAATACAGTGTTGTGTATAGAACAAGATAACTTTGGTGTAGTATACAACACAAGAAATCAATCAAATTAAAATTAATTATTCTCATAAAATCTCTGGTTGTTACATGACTGACCTCCAGCAACCTAGCATTGGAAAAAAACAATTTTCGAAAACCCCATAAATAAGCCATTGTTCCCTCCCAAAATAACTCAAAGACCAGATTTTTTCAATGTAATGGACTAGGGAGGTCAAGTTCCTTATAAAAGACCATTCCAATTTCACTTACATCTTATCAAATGGATCCAACAGAATTATGGTAATTTAATGTCCAATTATCATAAATACAAATAAAAGGTTTAATTCTGCCGAGAACTTCCCTATTAGAGAACCGATCTTGATTGTCAAAAAGGATAATGGAACTCTTCAGATGTGAGTGGATTTTCATAATCCAAACCATGTTATGATAAAGAAGTGGTGTCTATATATATATATATATATATATTTATTATCCTTTTTATCGATTGAGGAGAGCTAAGTGGTACTCTAATGTTGACCTACGATCAGGATATAAAAAAATTTAATTTTAGAAAGGGGATATCTCAAAGTGATTTTTCAGAAGTAGATATAGCCATTACAAGTATGCGGAAATGCCATTAATTATTATAAATTCAACAGAGGTCTTTATAGAATTGATGAATTTGAAATTTGACACGTATTTGTATTATTTTTTTGTTGTTTTTGTGGAGGGAATATTAGTGTATTAAAGGACAATTTATAAGCATGAGAAACATTTTGAGATAGTGTTAATAATATTATGTGATCTTTTTCGGTATTCCAAACTATCAAAGGGTGATTTTCTATACAAGAAGTATGTTTTCTTGGCCATGTAATCTTTGAATGAGGTGTTTATATGGATCTTGAAAGGATATAAGCAGTTATCGCATATAAACTACCAAAAATTGGTTTTTGATATATGCATTTTTCTTGGTGTTGTCGGTTACTACTGATGCTTTAGTCATGATTTATAATGAGTATCCTCATTTATGATCAAATTAAAAAAGAAAAATGTTCCATTCCAATTGAATTATACTCGTCATAAATCTATTAATGAGAGTAATTTTTTCCATACATGAGCACCAATCCTGTTATTTATTAAATTAGAACAGGGGTACATGGTGTATTGTGATGCTTGAGGATATGTGTTGGGAGGTTTTCTCAGGAAGATAGATCAGGTGGTTTTTTGTGCATCATGGTAGTTAAGGTTATATGAGAAGAACTACCCATCATAAGATTTAGAGTTAGATGTCATAGTCCAAGAGACGAATACATAGCGTCATTACCTCCTTGGTGAGAAATTTTCAATGTTTATGGATCTAATAAGCTTGATACTTATTTTTACAAAACAAGAATTTAATCTGAGATAAAGAAGATTGATAGTGTATCTCTAAATGTTTGAAATTGTATTGATTTATACAATAGGTAATGAAAATTAAGTAAAATATCCAATAATATTGAAGTCATATGATCAATTGAAATAATTGGATTTAGACCAAGGGATGATGATGTCAGTTATAGTATAAATGAACATGGAATGTAAAGATCGAGGTGAAGTTTCAGTTTTCATTCCATTTTTTTGGTTTCTAATAATGTTGGTATAGTTAAAGACACATTCATCCAATTTGGAATGTTTTTTATATGTTCAAAAATCATTGGTGGGTAGAACATTGAGGGGTGGAGGTAGGATGTGAGTTCAGTTTTGTGGTTTCAAAATTAGATGGTCATTCCTAATACGTTTCAGGAAAAAATTATAATTGCTTACCATCATTTGATATGATCTATTATTCATGGAATACATTATACTTATAATGACTTGAATTCATATTTTTTAAGGGTTAGTATGAAGGGAAATGTGGCTGAGTTTGTTTCATGATTATTAACTTTTCATAAGGTTATGGAATATCATTAGTGAACAATAGTTATGTTTCAGTATTTACATATTCCAATTTGTAAAAATGATAATATTACCATAGACATTGTAATTTATCTCCCATGAATAGTTGTGAAACATGTTTCCATTTTGGTGATAGTCTATCATCTCATAATGTCATCCCATTTCATTCATATTCATGAATCTCATACGGCGGAAAACATTTATTAAATCTATATCCGGGAAGTGGGACAAAGTAATGGAATAACTATTTCGATGGTATCTGACCTAGATCCATGGTTTATGTATAATTTTTAAAAACCCTTTAAAAATTCAATGGGACTCAGTTGACCCAGAGTATGGTGTATCATCCTTAGATGCATGGGAAATCTAAAAGGATAACATAAATGTTGAAAAACATACGAAGGGATTGTATAATGTATTTTGGTTTTTCATGGGAATAACATTTAACCTTAATGGAGTGATTATATAAACAAATCACCAATTATAAATATATAAGGATCCATTTGAATAATTTTATGGTTTCTATTATCGCTCTTCTATTTTTTAGGTTGAAACATTTGAGAATTAATTTATTAAACTAAACAGTTGCCAACAGATGATGAAAGAGATTTATCTTATCAGGAAATTGATAAAAACAACTCAATGTCTTCAAAAATCATTTGAATATTAATTTCAATGGTTGTTTTAATTATATGTTAGTGAGCATGTTTTCTTGAGGATATCTCAACAGTTTGGGCATCACCATTTTTTGGATGGAAGGAAATTTATCTTCTAGATACATTTTCCATTTTATGATTCATGAATGAGTTGGGGAGGTGTCTTATTAGTTGGATTTTCCTACATGGTTTATTAAACATCATAATATCTTTCATTTTTCTCAGTTTAAAAGGTATGAGCTTGAACATAACTATGTGAATCAATGGGAACACGATGACCTAGATCTGTGTACTTTATTGTTTCATATGACAACTAAGATTTTGGATTGTAAGGAGAATGACTTGTGTGGAAAGTCATCTGCCTAGTGTTGGTTTTTTGGAAACATAATAAAATTTACGAGGTTACCTATGAACTTGATAAGTTAAAGATCAATAAATGTCTACAAATACTTCACACAATTATTGTATTTTTACTTTCCGATGATGGAAAGGTCAATGGTGGGATGAATCGATACCCCACCCAATTTTATGTTAGTAACCCATTACTTATTCTTGTTATGTATATAATGTGTTTGGTTGATGTTTAGGAGGGTTTTGAGGTTGTTTGGAATTATTTTGGGACATTTTAAAAAGGTTCACAGTCTGATAACAGATATTCAAAACCATGAAACTCCTATAAAAACCATGAGAAGTGAAATAAAGGATTGTATGTAAGTATAGAGCAGGTCTAGAACATGTGTCCACTATGGAGAAACCATGCAATGTGGGACATAAGTATTTTCATATTTTTCACATGGGTTTTCTAAACGTTTGACCCAATCGCGATATTTTCTACTTGAGGCAGAGGATAGGGCACAATTAACACATGGTTTTCCAAACCATGTGATTAACTTTGCAATATTTTAAAGTGAGATCCTAAAAAATTGGGTTTGACTCAATTTAACTTCTAGGGATCTCATTTTTCTCAATTTTAAACCTAATTTTTTTTGTCCTCTCAAAGGTTGTGTAGTCCTTCCCCATCGAACCAAAATCAATATTGAGGTAATTCTTTATGTGTTTCTTCCCGATACCCTTGGTTAGTCATATTTTTTGGTAGTTTTCATTATATATTCTTCTCTCCCCTATCTTGGATATGTATAATTATTCCATAGTGGATTTAAATCAATTATTTTAGTAAGTCGTGATGATATGTAGATATATTAATTTTAGGTAATGAGCAATAAGGTTAGTTTGTTGAGATTCAACATGGTTTTGTTGATGTTTTAGTGTTTTTCATCATTTTATCCTTAATTCCTGTTGTAGGTCACTTCTCTCTAAATTCTTATTACTATATCAGGAAGGATTAATTTCAAATTTATTGTTTTTATTCAAATTAATTGTAAATTGTTAGTGAAATAGTTAATAGAAAACTTATCTATGGACAATTTATGGAAGTGGGAAAATTATGTGTTTTGGTGGAATGTAAAAACCACAAAGTGATTTTAAAATGATGATTTTAAAATGATGATTTTAAAATGGTTGTTTGGTATTGATGCAAGGGAAAAAAATTTCAATAAAATATATATTTATTGAAATGGTTTTAGAATAATATATTGGAATGTGTTTGTATTAAATGGATAAGTATGAGTAAAATGGGATTGATATTGTTCGAGAACTAAAACCATCAAAGGGACAAATTATGAATGTTAAGTCCCACTATCAATTGTTAAAATAATCATTTTTGGTTGACTGTGTGTTTCGGGATATATGAAATTGAATGGTATATGAAAAAACTACGATTTTAAAAATATATAAATGAATCTTTTTGTTTCTTTTATTGGAAATTTGTTTTTTTTTGGAAAATAAATTTTCTATGGAAGTTGTTTCATATTAAATTATAAAAAAAATTCAATCATTTTATATAAATCATTTTCTATAAATTTTATAACATGTTTTATACCAGTAGCGTGAGTATGGATGACATTTTCAAAAATCATAAAATGTATCATTACTCACCCTAGCTTTGTAACATTGGTGCTTTTGTTGATATTTTTACTGATACACATATAAAAGAAATTAATTTAATTTCTTTATTTTTGAATCATGATAGTTGTGTTGTAATTTATTGTTGGAACATTGAGAATGTTGTATATATGGAGTTATATGTCCAAATGTTTTAGTTTTTGTAGGTTATTTCATCCTCCCATTACCTTGATGTTAAAGGTCTTCTATTGTGGTACTTCTTGATAGTGTGGTTTTGATATAAATGGTATTACATTGAGTTGTCTTATATTTTTATCATGAATCATTTATTGGTTATTAGGTTGTGCTATGTTTTTAGTTGTTTTATTTATGAAATGGAAAATACTCCCCAGATTTTATTAACTATTTTCTCATTTATTGTCCTCCATTGGAATCATTGAGATGGCTCTTAAGGAAATGTTGAAATTACACCACAAATCATGATAATGAGGAGGGGATGTTGCAAATAGTCCACAACTCCCTCCACCCAAGTCATTTCATTTTTCTATATTGTAGATTGTTTATGTGTGGTTATTATTCATATATCTCCATCACATGTGAGGAATAGTGAGAGGGAATTCTATTTATTAGGGAATAATAAGTCCAAATTGGGAATTTCCATAATTTATCAAAATATCCTATTATAATCCGTAAACACATGAATAAAGTAAGAACAATTGAGAAGTGATTAGGAATTTTGTCACCAACACCATTTCCCCAATGGGAATAGATGAATCAATAGAGGATTATCTCTCTTACCAGATAGAAGAAATTATAATTGGTTATAATTTTAATCAATAATAGAATCATAAAAATATTTCCCATAACCACAATGATTACCATATTCTATATTTTTTCAAATCAATCAAATTAAAATATATTCTTATTTTAATTTCATAACCGAAAATTAAATTAAATTTTTCCTTAAAATAAAATAAAAGTGAGATAATTGTTATTTTTTAGCGAAACATTGAGATAATAAATATGATAACTACTTTTATAAACTATCTAATTCAAATTGTGGGTAAGGAAGAGGTTTTACCAACTTTTGTATTAGAGTTTATAAATTTCATTGAATCAACCTTTTATCTTTCATCTACAATTGGTTTTAATTATTTATTATGTTTTTGATTCGAAATTCATATGAACTAGGGTTTGATTACTTTTAATTAAATAATTGTTGTTAATAATATGTGTCTCCCTCCACCCCATTCTGATATATGTTCTATAGAATAGATTAGGGTTGGGAGGTGAAACTTTTGTTCCCAGATGAACATGTAATGAATTATGAAGGGGGATAATTTTCATTAGATGATAATAATTCATAATTGGAAATTACCTTAATTTTTCAAAATTATCCATTACAATGCCAAACACATAAGAAGGAAGGTATACCAATAGAAATTTGATTTAGGATTCCCTCATAATCAACATCTTCCAAAGGGGGTTAGATGAATCTATGGAGGAATCTTTCTTTTACTACAAAGAAAATTTATAATTAGTAAAAAGTGAGAACATGATATCATATCACTAGGATTAGAAAACGTTTTTTTTCACCATTATTCTCATTTTTTCAAATTGATCATATTTAACGGTATTGTTATTTCAATCTCAGAAAAGAAAAAGAAAAATAAAATTTCCTAATTTCATCTAAAATTGATGAACAAATATGTCAAATTCTATTTAAGACGCTACCTTAGTTAAATAATATACAAAACTAGGTAAATAAAATTGAAGAAAATGTGGAGGCATTAATAATTTTTATGTTTGACTTTCTGAATATAATTGAATAAATATTTTCTTCTTCTTATGGAAATTGGTTTCAACATTCAATTTTTATTCTCATTCCTAATTCATCTATTCATGGGTTGGATTCATTTTATTTAGAATTCCATGGTCAATGATCCATATATTCCACTACCCAATTCCAAAATTATTTTTATAGAACATATTTTGTTTGGGTGGTGAGTGTTTGATGATAACCATCACATGTGAGGAATAATTATAGTCACTACTATTAATTTTGGAATAACAATTCAAAATTGTTAATTTTCATAATTTATCAATAGATTCAGTTAATGTGTCACACAGACATGAATGGTTGTATATCTATGGGAACATGATTTGTAATTACATCTCCAACATCATATATCTAACTAAGAGTGGAAAATTAATAAATGTACCAATCTTTTACTATCTTATAGTTTTAAAATTATATAAAATTGGAAAAAATTAAATTGTGTCACTCTATATATCCAAAACCACTCTGATTACCATCTTTCTATATTTTATTTGAATAAAAAACATAAAATATTTTCCATATTAAATTTCACAACCGAAACTTAAAATCAACTTTTATTTTGTTTAAATAAAATTCACAAAATCATATCATGTGTACCCCTCCATTGGTGACTTCTTATGTCAACTATTATACCATATTATATAATAAATATTGTTTTTCAACACCCCATGATATGTATGAAACTTTCACATTTTCAAAGGTGTTATCACTAGATACAACTACCCCTATGCACATCCACTTATAGAATCTAGACTGGGGTGACATTTCATGGAAACTTTCCTTACTATCATTTACTAATGTTCCACGTAAATTTCATAAACATTTATTTATTCATAGTGATATTTGTAATATTTTTTAATCCCAATATCTAATGACTGACTAAACCCTAGCTCTAATAAAATCTATAGTAACCCAAACATTTCATTAATACAAATTTCATATTTTTTTAATAATATTCAATATAATTCTATAATTCATTCATGCGGATCATATAGGGTTAGTTTCATTGGATACCAACTACACAGCCTTTTAATCTCATGACATATATTCAATTTCTCTCATAATGATTTCTACATTGTTTTCACTTCATAAACATACCCTAAATAAAAAAATACACATTATCATAAAAGGAAAAACAATAAAAGGATGAGATAAATAAATAGTAAGAGTAAATATGGGATATATAAATCGATGTTAATTTGAAATCGTATGATAATTATAATTCTATGTGATCTTTACCAAAATAGTACAAAGATTATACCCAATCTATCAATTATTATATACATATGTCATCGCTTAAAGAATTTCATTTCATGGGGCATGAATAATAATATAAATCAATTAAAACAAGACATTAGAACATAACATATTCATAAAAATTTTGTGAAATCATAATCTCATAACATTGTGACCATGGATAAATTTTTTTAACTCATTAGAATAAGGACATGTAGTTAATACCTCACAAAAATAAATGGAAATGATATTCAGAACCATAAATAATCTAATAGTCATTAAACTGGGCACACACAAAAATATTTTTAAAATTAAATAAAAATCACACACATAACATAATTAAACCCCTAGTAGTTCATTTTTACAGAATGGATCATATATCTATAATATCCTAACTTATCCATAGTTTATAATTTTCCCACTCATCTTTGGTTTATAATGTTACCACCCATCCTATATTTGTAATGTAACTACCATTACATGGATTATAACTAAATCACATACCTTTGGATATAATGTAAACATATATCACATAACTAAAACCATTCATTTGTGATCAAAAATATCAATTAACATTCATTATATAATCACATTATATCATGTGAAAGATAATTAGGTTTCATATAAATTTCATGAATAAATTGTAGCATTACCCATTTCTTAATCATTTCATGATCATAGTAATAAACAACCTAAACAATTAATTATAGTGTAATTATTGGAAAATATCCCCATAAAAAAGTAAGAATCACCAATGTTTGTTGTCATTGATAAATAGAAATTCAATAAAAATACCATTAGAACTTTCTCGAGAAAAATATCCTTGAAATTTTGAAATCACTTCATGAAAATATATAATATTACCAAATAATAAAGATAAAATATTTAATAAAAAGGTATTTGGAATGTTGTAAGTGGAGATTTAAATCACAACCGGTCATGATATAAATAAAATCTTTTCATGAATTACATATTAAAACAATATTTCTTTTCAAATTATCCTTAGAAAGTAAAAAGTGACTTGTGTATAAAATGACTTCATGATTACTTTAAAAACGTTTTTAAAAAGTCAATCAATTGTAAAAATGTTATTAAAAACTATTGGTAAATATTAAAAAGTCATTTATATTTTTTTTTGGAAAACATGTTATTTGAAGAAAAAGGGTTTTAGAATGAAGTGATAAATAAAGTCTATATTTGTTAAAAACGTTCTATGGGTCTCATTTTTATATTATTTTATAAAAATAGACATAAATTTATATTATATATAAATAATAAGAGGAGAATAATATTAATTATTTTATTGATAGATAAACCATAATATTTTATCATAGGAAACACAATAATAAAAAATATTCATAAACATTGATATTTTATCATAAAAAATTCACCACTTTAGAAATATTTAAATCATAAGACTCATGAAGAAAACATATATAAATAAGTACGTATATTAATTATCCTGAGGATAATCAAAAAGAATAATGAGAATTTTATATTACACACAAAATAAAAAAATTATTGAATTTGGAATTTTTCCCACAAAAATAAACATGAGATAAAATACTCTTACCACATTGGTATCATTTGAATCATAATACCCATGAAATAATAAAATTAATTTAATCTAAAATATAATAAAAAATAATTATTTTCATTATGAAAAATTTCAGTGGGTCAATATATATTCTACATAAATGAATCAATTGGTGTATATGACATATGTACTATAGATGTAAAAGTGAGATGAGAATCTCATACATCAAGTCTCAAAATTCATCATACACATTAAAAAAATACTTTAAAATAAATATATATTTACTTTAATTATATTATCTAGCCTTAATAATATATATCTCATAATGGATTATTTAATTATACATTTTTTACACCCATTCCTCAGCAATATTTTGTTGAAATCATTGTTATTGCTGATAACTTCATATTTTTTTCTTGTATATTCTTGAATTATTGTTTTGGAACATATAATTTGAGTATGGAATCTTTAAATTTATAATTGTTTTAAGAAATAATATCATATATATTCATTATATTTATATTTATAGACATCTGTAAATGATAGAGATATAAAAAAAGAATTACACCAATCATGGAGATAGTAGGTCATCTGTATTAATGAATACAACTTATTTTTCATGATGGATGAAATTAAATAAATATAAATATGTAATATTAATTAAAAATCAGTTTTTATCAAATATATAATATATTCTAATTAATATATATTCATTACTATCCATTTTATAATAAACTAAAAAAATTTGCACATCGCAATGTATAGACAGTAGTCTATACATACCTATGAGCGGGGTTATCATTCTCCAAAAAATTATAATGTATGAAATTTAATGTTATTATATAATCATGGAATTATAATTATTTCATAAATATCATGTTTATACTTTAAATACATTATTAAATATTCTTCTGAAATTCAATGATGTAAAATGATTTATATCGATTTGTGAGGTAGTATTATTCCATACACATGATTGATGTTTTTATTCCACATAATCTCAAGAGAAGATTAATATGGGGTATTAAAATAGATTTATAAAATAGATTTATATATTATATAAATATTTTATAAATTCCTTATTCATTAATAATATATTATAAAGGTGGGTGTATAAATAAAACAAAAACCATCAGTACATAATGATATCTATACTTCGAAAAAACTATATCAGATTTTTTTTCAAAGACATTTTAAAAGGGTTTCATCATAAAAATAACTACCCAAGGGCATGAGGTGGTATTATGGAATATTTTTATGGCATTTATATTCTGGTAATCTGTTTTGGTAATTTTGAATATTATAGAAGGGGAGGTCCTCTTATATAAGTGGGGGAGGGGAAACACTTCAATGTTTTGAAATGGGAAATTTTTACCAACAGTTTACACATTTCAAAAGGATCCAAAATTTAAATTTCTCTTAAAATAGTTGTGTCAAGTTCAAAATATCGACATTAAATATGACTTTCAAATGTTTTTTTGTCATTTTTACAATTATATTTTTAGTTGAAACCCCACAAACCTTTTTAACCTCATACACAATAATTATAGTTTAATGTATTTTTTACTAATTATGATAAAAAATTAAGTTGACCTTATTATATATAAATTATTATTATGAATAATAATATTCAATTTTTGTTTCCATATTTAATACATAGAGTTGTTTGAATTTATTTTTGAAATATATCTGTATATTTGACAAAAAAATATTATGAATTTAAAAAAATTTAATACATTATTTAACTTTGAAATTATAACACCCTAATATTTTTAATAAATAAATTTTTGTTTGATAGTGTAAATGACAGGTAATAACAAGCTTAAATGACATGTGAATTATGTAACCTGTATCACCATGATGTTAGAATGGTGGGTATGAATATAATTAAATGAATTATAAAAATATTGTTCGCACATGTACATAAAATGATTTAATTTTTGACAAATTAATTATCAATCAAAATAAAACCCTTTTGAAAAAAGTAGAAAATATTTTTTTAAATATTATTTCTATGCGCAGAAATGTTTTCGAAATTTATAGATTAAATAAAAGACAATTTTTGGATTATATAGATGAAATTTTATTATTATATATTAAATATTATTTTTTACATTAAATCAATGTGTTTTCTATACATGAGATTAAAATAAATGTAAATTTGTGTGTAAAATTATATTTTTTCAAATGAAAATAGTGGTCACCTTTAAATGGCGTACTTATTTTAAAACCAATTTTTTACACATTTATAAAACATATTAAAAAAAATAAACTGATTTTTTTAGAGTAGTAACAGAAAATAATTCTTAGGGTGATTTTTTATCTCTTTAGAAAATTTCTATTTTAGATGAATAGTGAAATATTATAATTTTTTAAAAAAGACATATATTATTAATAAATAAATTATTTTACGAGTATAAATATGTTTATAATATAATTTAAAGTAACATAAGTATATTTTATTTACATTTAAAACACATGATTACTTATCAATCAACTATATAATGTTTTATTATTATAATTTTGTTTTTTGGTTTCAAAATAGGGTTTTCTAAAAAGTGAATCAAAATGCATAATGTTTTTCCTTTTATATATTTAAAATTAACCATTATAGGGAATTTTGTAAATGAAATATATCGATTATATAAAATTAAATATTAATTATGTTTCACATAGTGATTAGTTTTATTCATATAGTTAATATTGAGTTATTATTTTCTAAATAAATTATACTTCTTAAAAAATAATAGTCTCTCCATGTCTGTGCGATTATTATTAAAAAAAAATTCAATTCAATTAAATTATTATTTTAATATTATTAGTTTATAATTTATAATAAGTTCAACATAATTTTCTATTTAAGTTATTAGTTAAAACAATTAAAATTATTTACAGTGATTAAGGTACCAACGACTTAACATAGTGGTTAAACTATGAATATATGGTGACTTAATAAATGAAAACATGTTAAATACCCATTGGAAGACTGTATTTTGTGATTATCCCATATAGGGGTGAGAATGAACCATCGATGCATGTTTAAATGAAACAAATGTGGGTGGAATTCACATTCTCAAAAAATTACAAATGTGCCACCCACCTCGCCTATAAAAGTACATCTCTATCATCCTTTATTCCGAACACAAAGAATTAGTTCAGTTGATAAATCCCCAAAAAAATTAACCAAATTCCCTCCTCTCATTTTATAATCCATAATTTTTTTCATAAATCCAACCGATGAAGTCCTTTGGTGGAAAACTATGGATGATAAATGTAGAAGATATATCATTTTTTAATAAGTATTTTTATTTTATTTCTTTCCCCACCTCATTTAATTATTAATTAACCATGATAATATAATAACAATAGTATCTTTAAAATGCATAGATTAATTTATGTTATATCATCAACCTAGAACCACACACACTTCCATTAAATGGGTTATTCAATAATCATTCATGTGTACGGAGAAGTACCACCTCATGAATTGATTTCGTTCCTTTTTCCATTATTTTATCTCAAAGTTGGATATAATAATAGATATACAGTTTATATGTCATATTTATTAAATTATTATACCTCTGGAGTAATTATATTATGTATTTCATTTTATATTTCATACTATAGTGGATGCGATAAAATCACTCATGTGTATGGTGGAATCCAACATCATGAAGCAACGTGATTCATTTTTCTCTAATGAATTGAATGGAAGGTAATATATAACCCCCCTGACCCATGTCACCCAGAATCAATGCAAAAAAATGTTGGGTAATTGTTTTAAAAAAAGGAATAATGAGACACCACATTATATAACAGAGGACAATTTCTAGTCTAGGTTTTGGAGAGAATACAAACCTTAAATAATTATCAGAGTTGTACAAGAGTAAGATAAAATGAACAAAATGAATCTACAATATCTAACTCACTATGTGAAGTGAATTACTTTAGAAAACTCTACTGCACCTATGAAAAGTTTTTTGAAAAATGGGTGAGCATTAAATAATCACAATAAGGGGTTCAAATACCTATGAAAATTCATTTTATAATATTCTATTGATAATAATTTCAAAAAAACATTTAGAAATACACCTGTTAAAATAATAAATAAAATTAAATATTACTTAAATATAATATATCACTTTAGAAGATATTTCATTTAAAAAATTTCTTTAAACGTATTCCAGTGTTTTTCTGAAATTAATACGCAAGAATTTAAAATCAAAACACTATTCTATGTCCACATGAAACATTTACAGTTGTCTTGGGCCTACCCACTTAGTGAAGGATGGATTCACTCACGGATAACATTCCTTACATACAACGTTCATGTGCTGGATTTTGTGAAAACGTTTTAATCTTGCTTTCCCTATACAAACATTCACTGGGGTATTTAATTTTAAAAACATGTCACTGCATTAAAATACACATCCACACATATATTTATATATAATTAAATATAGTCATTTATATATGAACTTTCATTGAAAATCACATGTGATTTTTGGTTACAACCAAAACACCTGCTATAATACATTTCGTGTACTATCCATTCATTCCAGCTTTCTTTCAGGGCATACCTTTGATATTTGAATAAATAATTTAACATAATAAGTATTTTATGTTTTTAACATAATATAAATATTTAACAAAATAAAACATTTTACAGCTTAAATAAATCCTTCTACTTCATAATTTTGTAAGTTTACCTTAAAATTTAAAATGACATCAATAATTCACTATAAATGAAACGAATGTTGATGTTATGTATAAACACATGGCCATGATTGTATACAGATATGGAATACATAATTTTAATATAAATGATTCTGTGTTATGCACATTATATTATAAATATGACAATAAAAATTATTATAATGAAGTTATAAACATTAAATCATTATATATATTTATATACACATTACATTGAATTCACAATACTCATCATCACAGAATAAAATCATGTTTCAGAATATCATCAATAAATGATGATATTCATTGGATGAATTTATATAAAATTAAATTAAAACATAACAATTGATAAATACATATACATAAGTTGAGTAATGGTATAGAAATTATACTAGGAATTAGTAATCCTTGAAAATAAATAGAGTTTTAATGAGACAACCCATTATACCAAAAAAAAAATAAAACTCTCCAAAATATAAACTCTCTTGTATATAAATAAATAACCCTTGGTTTGAAACCAATAGTTATATATATATATATATATATATATTTTAATCACACATTGAAATTACATATATATCATAATTCAATATAGTGGGTATATGAACATATATATATATATATAGTATATTTGAATGAAAAATTTCCCCTTAGTGAATTTAATATGAAATCAACAATCAAAATAGAAAAAAATTTAACAACACACTTTTAGAAATAACATATCATACAATAGTTTGAAAATAAATAATTTTCCATTACAAATGATTTTTTAAACATAGATTTGATAATTATAATACCAACACAATATTTATAAAATTATTTCTTTTATAATTCAGTAAAATTTCCCGAATAAAAATTTGAAAATTAATTTAATACACCCTTAATTGATTAGCAGATCAAACCAGTAAGAATTCTATTAGGCCACACGCACAAACATCTTCCACCGGATAGAGAGAATGCATTACCCATACTTTTATATAATAGAAAAGGGTTTTATAGGAATAATCCTACTATATGTACATCAACACATATATCTTACTAAGAATGATGAGGATGACCATTCAGACAACAATATCACACAAATAGGATCGTTTCGAGAAATCCAGAGCAACACAAATGATAAAAATGACTTATTATGAGAAAAACATAGTAAACTAAACAATTCAATAGACCAAAACAGAATACACTATTTATAATCCAAAAAATAGAAATCAATATTTGAGCCATAGAAAAATATGGTAAACTATTCAGAAACAGTTATTGTAGTGGAGAAAAATCAAGAAAATGATGTGATTAAAGGTTAATTAGAGATAGATAAATTGATAAACCAAGTTAATTCATAGACATATGGTATCCAAACAGACACCTACATCCAATTTAGAGTAAATCGGAAAATAAGAAAACAAATAAATAATAAAAAAAGATATTCGAAAGGGATTCGAATAGGTTGGACGACACCTAGCTCACGATGATCAACATTTCATCATTGTCATTGATTGAAACCCTATCCTATGCTCGAACCACTCTTCTGTGTCGATATCTCCCTAATCAAATCCAGTCATGCTAACCGGTGGTCGGTCTTCATACATAATCAATAGTGGTTTGGCCTCTTGGAGCATGAGGACCCGATCGAATCCTCCTGATACTTCTACACTCATACTCCCCGCACTCACTTGTACTCACATAGAGACCCCATGGCCCCTCCCTTCACTGTGCAAGTTACTCAAACTCCATATCACGATTCTCTTTTTTCTTTTATGAGTGTTCTTTTTTTATTTCTATTAAAACCTTTGATTATTACTATTATTATTGTTATATTATTGTTGTTATTTTTGTTATTATATAAGTAATTTTTCTTTAATATACTTTATGTAAAGGTTATCATGAAATTATATTTTTAATTTCAACATTAAAAAGCTATTATTACTTATTTATAAACAAAATAATTTTTTAATATAATCATATTTTATATAAAAATAATTATATTTTTATTAATTCATTTATTAACAAAATCTAATTTGTATAATAAAACATTTTATTAATAATATTCAATATTCATTTACTAAAATATTTTAGTTAAAAATAATTAGACTGAAAATATTAATATTGTGTTTTTTGAAATACATTATATGGAAATAAAGTTACATAAAATATTTTACATTTTTAATATTAAAACATATAATACATCAAAATAATAATTTTAAATGTCATGAATTGTTTCAATATTTATTTAAAATTATAATTTTAAAATACTATTAATTTTATAGTAATATAATAATCCTAATTTTATAATTCCAAACAAATATACATATATATATATATATATTATATTTTGAAATTCCAAAAAAAATTACTATAATCCTATTTAAATTTATTATTTATTTAAAATATTTTATTAAATATCCATTTTAATACAAACTACTTATATTTTAAAAAAAATATTTTAGAATATTTCTTTAAACAAGGAAAATTATATATTTTTAGAATAAAGATGAAAACAATAAATAATAATTATAATAAAATAAAAAAATTAATTACAATTATTATTTTATGAAAATAGTCTAAAAGGTATTATTAGTTGGTTTAAATTTTAAATTATTCCATTTTATAAAATATAAAATACTTTGTCGAGAAATTTTGGGATGTTACATTATTCCCCCTCAACAAAATTGCATTACCACAATTCATTTCATTGGACTAAAATGAATTCTGAATTTCAGTCATCAGAGATGAGAAAAACTAGGACCGCTAAAATTATAGACACTATAACATCATCAAATCTCCAAAGTTATCTATATTTTTCACTGTATTCTAATTATTACACCCTAACTCCAGTTTCCCATAATCTATGCTAAAACACACTCTATAAAAATTATTATAAAAACAAACTAAATAATGACAGACCACATTACACAATAAGGACCATTACGAGTTTTGGTTTTGGATAGTAGAAAAGTGTTAAATTTTTATCACAGTAATACAAGAATATGATAAGAAAAACAAAATGACACTCAATGCGCTAACACCATAAGTGAAGAGAATTCCTTCAGAAAACACTAATGGACCTATCAAAAATTGATTAAGACCAGGGTGACCATTAAATATACGTAGTAATGGGTTTAAAAACCTTCAACAAATCATTTTGTAATATTATTTCGAAAATAGTTTTGATCAAACCTTTAGAAATAAAAATGATAAAATATTATTTGAAATTACATATGACTTAAAAATACTATATCAGTTTAGAATATAATTATGATTTAAAATTTCATTAAACATATTCTGGTGTTTTTCAAAAAATAATATGAATGATTCTGAAAAAAAAATTATTTTGGGGCCACATGAAATGTTGAATGATATCTTGGGCATAAACCCTTAGCAAAATATGGATTCAACACCCTAATAACCTTTTATATTTACAATTTTCCTGTTCTGGATTTTATAAAAACATTTTAATCGTTCATTACATACATAATTTCAATGGAGTTTTTTATTTTGAAAACATGTCACTTCATTAAAATAGACAATACAATTTATATTTATATATAAGTATATACCTATATAAATATATGAACGTTCATTGCATATCACATGTGAGTTTGGTTGGAAAAAACTCATGTCGTAAGCCTTTCCATGTACTATTCATGCATTCAAACTTTCTTTCAAGGGATTCCTTAGGTATTAATATAAATAATTGCTCATAATATGTAATTTATGTTTCACACGTACAATAAACATTTAAAGAAATAAAACATTTCACATCTTGATGAAATCCTTTTACATTATAATTTTGAAAGCATACCATAAAACTTAAATTTAAATCATGAATTTATTATAAATGTAACTAATGTCGATTTTATTCATAAACATATGGCCATAATGGTATACAAATACTAAATCCTTAATTTTAAAATACATGGTGATGTTATATGTGTATTATTTTAGAAATAGGACAATGAAATTATAACAAAACAATTATAAATATTTCATCATTATATATAAATATATAAATATCACATTGAAATAATAGAACTCAACATAATGGAATAAATTCTTGTTTGAGAAATAGATCGATAAATGAGGATATCCATTGGAAGAATTTATATGAAATCAAATTAAAACTTACAATTTTTTAAATACATGTACAGATGTGGAATAATGGTTTGATAATCATTCTATGAATTAGTATTCCATGAAAATATTTTATTTTTAAGTAGAAAATATCTTATACAATAAAATATTAAATTGCACCTAATTTAGACTCTCTTTTATATGAATAAAAAACCCTTTGTTTGGAAATAATACCTACATATATATATATATGATAACCACTTCTTGAAATTCCACATTTTTGATAATCCAAAATCATGGGTATATAAACATATATTTATTTATTTATTTATTTTTTCAAAATATAAATTAAAAATTTCACCTTATATACCTAAATCAGAAATCAAAATCAAATCTGAAAATAAATATAATAACAAACTTTTAAAAATTAAATTCTATATAATATTATGAAAAAAATATTTTCCCTTATACCAGATTTTATAAAATAATTTAGATAATTATAAATCCAATAAATAATTTATAAAATGATTCATTGAAGAATTTGGTACAAATTCAAGAATCAAAATTTGAAAATTAGATTAATACACCCTTACTTGATCTATAGATCACAAGCTATAAGACTTCTACTATACAGAACACACTCACATCCTCCCCTAGACAGAAAAGCAATATTAAACATTCTTTTACATAATGGAACATGATTTTTATAGGAATAATCCTATTGTATGTATAGAAACACACACAACTTGCTGAGCAAGCTGAGGATTACCGTGCAGATAGCAGTATCACACTAATAAGTTCATTCTAAGAGAACCAATAAAACAAAATTGACAGAAAGAAATTATTATTAGTAAAACATGAATATCTAAAAAAGTTAATAGAACAAAATGGAATAAATAGTTTATAATAAAAAAGAAAAACTGAAATCGATATTTGAACAATAGAACAATACGATAAACAATTGAGCAACAACTATTGTAATGGAGAAAAATAAGAAGAATGGTGTGATTCAATGTTAAATTGAGTTTGAAAAATATGTAACCCAATATAGGTCATAGACATATGGTTTAATAATAGACACCAATATCAAATTTATAGAAAATCGGACCATAAGAAGACAAATAACTAATCAATAGAAGATATTTGAAAGGGATTCAAATAACTCGGATGACACCTACTTTGTGATGATCATCACACCATCCTCACCATCGACCGAAACACTAACCAAAGATAAAAACACACATTATCATAGAGATATCTCAAATTGAAGCTCGTTATGCTCACCAGTGGTCCATTTCCCTCCATAATCTGTTGTGGTTTGGCCCCTTTGAATATGACAACCCGAAGCGATGTGATTTCCTTTTTAAATACCACATCACAAGAATGACATATATAAGTATATATTAGTATATATACATTAGATTAATATAACAATACTTAAAATATTGGAAATTTCTAATATTACAACACATAATACATTAAAATCGTTATATTGAATGTCATGTATAATTTCAATATATAATTAATAATATAATTTTATAATACTATAAATTTTAAAAAAATATATTCATAATTCTTTAATTCAGAACTAATGTACATATATATATCATATTTTGAAATTCGGAAACAAATTAACTTTATTCTTATATTAATATAATTATAATTTAAAATATTTTATTAAATACAAATTTTGATAAAAATAAATTTTAATTAATAAAAATAGTTATTTATATATATTTATTTAAACAAATAAGAATAAAATTTATTTATAGATTAAATTGTAATACAATAATAAATTCATATAATAAAAAATTTCAATTATTATTTAAAAAAAATCTATAGAATATTATTAGTGGGTTTTATTTTAAATTATTCCTTTTAATAAAATATAATAAAACTATGTCTCGAAATTCTAGATGATATATAATAATGGTAATTATAATAAATATATGTGAAATAAAATATATTATTATAATATTCACAGAATACTAATCATTATGTAAATATAATAAATAATTTTATTTCTTACATCTTCACTAACAAGAAAATTATAATTTCATTCATTGATGTGTGGATTATCTCCTCCTTGAATCGATGTTATTCCTTTTTTAAATACCACATGACAAGATTGATATATATAAATATGTATAAATAGAAATTATATTTTTATGATATAATTATATTTCATAAAATTTAATATATTTCCTAACTTCTATCCATAATGAGAACTGAAAAATTGAAATGTTACAAATGTGTATGTTTGGCATGCCATTTTCATGATTTTATCTTTAGTTCATTTTACATATTCACCTTTAATGATTGGTTTTAAAAATAAATTTGATATGATAATTATTTAAAAAATATTAATATCTAAAAAATTAAACTATATATTATGAATAATAAAAACTAATTCACGATGAAACACACATATGAAAACAGGTTAACTAACACCCAAAAAATGAAAATAATGAATGATTATTGACCATTATTGATAAGATTTTATATAATGTTCATAAGTGATATAAAAAAAATATTTTTCTTTTATTAGTCAATACTATGTTTAAGAAAATATAGAGGATGTTAAAGCATGATCAACCCAATGGAGTCATGAATTAATGGTTTTATTATCTTACTTTTATTCCAGTGAGATATATTCTATATTCGGAAGTTCTTTTTGTGGTTTATATACCTCAAATGTATATTTCTTATGAATATTATAAATAAATTAATGACGATTTACATATCTATTTTAATACCTCCATTTCATAGGGTTTACAGTTTCAATTATACCAAAGTGGTATGTTTTTTTCTAAAATTTTCTTAACGAAGTTATGTGTTATGTTATAAACCTATCTCCTTTTCTAATGATTATATAAGGCTCCTTTGACATTTTATAATAGGAATATACTTATTTTCATGATTATATATGTTATATTAAATTATATTTTTTCAGGAGGATTATGATTCAGTGTTACTAAATTTGTAAGAGTATTATTTTAGAATCAGATCATTTATCAGGATTATTTACGATTATGATTCCAATGACGATATATTATGATAAAACTATAAATAAAATATTGATTATTATTTTCATCATATTATTCATGATAATTTCAATTAGTATTATAGATTTTCAAGTCCCTAATACATTATATAATTTAGAAAATGTTTTAAAAAACCCTACTTAATTTGTCTCTTAGGTTGAAAATCTCTACTCTAACAAAACCTTATTTTCAATAAAAATATTTCATAATATTTTTATCCATTTCAGAGTAAATTAATAAATACATTGTTACCCATTTTTTCATTTTTAAAAATTATTTCAAATGAATCATCTTTTCTATTTCATATTAAGGTATGTTTATAACCATTTATAATGATAAAGTATTGTTATTTACATCATGTATGGAATTAATCGTATTCATGATTGTCATATCCTAGAAGTTTACATTGAATGTTTTAAAAAATTATTTTTTTAATATTCTAAACATTCATAATTTATAAAAGTTATCTTGAAATAGAAGTATTGTAAAAAAAAATTGTTTTAAAAAGTGACTTTCAAAATTAAAATTATATTTTCAACAATAATGTTATTAATAATATTTTATCAATATTTCCATTAGTAAACATAAGAATCCCTTTTTTTGTTATGGTCCATTGGGTATATTTTCTATTGATACCATCATCATTATTTCTCTTGATGGATTATAATTCTTTCAATGAGATTGTTATGGAACCAATCTATTTGCAATGGGTTAATCATGTCTCAAAAAATTTTCACAACACCTATCTATTTTACATGGTTTAGTCATGTTATAAAATAATAATTGATTCTATTAGCTTTATAATGAAATATCAATGTAATTTATTCATGTTTTGTTTCTTGGAATTATTATATGATGGGGAAGATGCGATAGCATGGGGTGAGACTATTTCAACATATATGATCAGGTGGCCTAGATTGTTATGGGTGATCCCTTAATATTGAATAAGATGGGGAAACCCAAATAGCTCTAGGTTGTCCCATAATAGATTAAAAAATGGGTATTACTATAAATATCATCAATACATTGGCTAAGGTAAATCATTTTATGATCTATGAATTGGGGAGTTAATTGAGGTTTCGCCTATGGATTTAACATGTATAAAATTATTTCTCACATGTGTTCAACATGAGTTATAAAGAAAAATGTTATAATATAACAATCCATTTTTGTGATTCTTTTCATGGTTATATAATGTTTCATATATTCATGATTTATATCACAACCCTCATTATTTTTTATTCTGATAACTCTTTCATTTTAAAGGGTTTAATATTTCATGTCCCAATGATTTATGGTTATGTTTTCTTTTGGGATTCATTCATTCACTTGGAATATATCATCATACCCATAAACACTTATTATGTTCATTTATGACATTAAATTCGTAATGATTAGGTTTAATATTATTGCGTGTTTGAGATCACCCTTTTTATGTTTCCATTTAATTATCATATCAAGAAATGATTTTTAAATAATTAAGGATAGGATGGTTTCACAAGGATGATGATGATGACTAAATATGAATTATGAAATGTTGGGTTATGTGGGATGAAAAATTATTTAACGACGCGGTTAATGTTTATGTAGGATATTTTCCTACTTTTTTAAAAATATAAAACCTAAAAAGTCTTTGATAATATAAGTGATCAAATATTTATTATCATGTTACATGTTTTGCATGAATGAATTTGGGACACCTCCATTAGGATCATACACGGAAATGAATAGTTTCTTGATTTCATCACCAAATCATAGAGAGTGGGATGTTGGATATTATAGTTATAATTGGAGCATGGTTTAGATAATATTTTAGATTATGATTTCTTCATTTTATTTTATCTAAATTATTGTGGATTCCATCGTTTTTTATATTATTAAAGATGATCATATGTTTAAGGAAATGGATTCTCCATTTTGGTTTTTTATGTATAAAATCAATTTGTGTTATTAATGAAAGTTTGAGATAGGTCTTATTATCATGGGGTATTTATAATTCATAGGATCAACATGAAGTGTTGTTCAGTTATAAATTTCTATTTTCATTGTTATATAACAAATAAAAAAACAAAGTCTAATAAGGAACATTTCATATTGGGTAAGGTTACGAGGCTAAAACCATTAATGGAAATGTGACATGGTTGTATCACCTAACACAAGTCTATACAATGTACTAGTCGCTACAACATTTTTATTGGTAATGATTATTTATATTTATAAAACTTGGAGGATTTTATTTTATTTTTCTTATAATAATATAAAATAAAATCATTTTAATCAATGGTTTTAAAACATAATTAGAAAATGTTTGACTACTTTTAAGGATAATTACTTATAAAATGACTTATTTTGACCATTGGGAATTACTTTTTGGAGATTAATTTAAAAGGAATGTTATTGAAATTGTCAAACTATGTGATAAACATTTTTTATGGGATTAATTTATAAAGATAGGTGGGAAATTTTGTAATGTTTTTTAGGATTATGTGGTCCTTTAAAATTTCATTTTAGTTCTTTGAGGATGTGAAATTAATCCTCAATACACATAATTTGAAGAAAAATTACATTTACATATAAATTGATTAATGGATGAAATTATAATCATAAATTAAATACATTCCAAAATTAAATTAGTCTATATTGAAAGATGATTTCTTGATTCTTGTAAAATAATCTTGAAATAAAAATGATTTCATAGTACCTTCAATTTTGATGAATTGGTGGTCTTTTTTATCATCACGTTTATGTGGTTTTTTGGCCTTTAAAATTCCATTAATATATCATTTACTTATAATCACTGAACTAAATCAATATTACAACATATTTTTTCATTTCTTCCATTCCAACATATGTAATCCTATTCGGAATCCTAGTTATTTATTATTCCTTATGACCTTTTTTCTTCCCTTTTTCCCAAATTAGGATGATGTTTTATTGAACCTTGTTATAATATGTGTCTACAAAAAAGGAATATTAAAATGTACATAAATGTTTTTCCAAGATAAAGATCAATTTCAAGGATTTAATTTATTAAAGGAGGTAATATTTAACAACCGTTTATTTTAAAAGAATAAAACTATGCTTGATAGCATAGACGACACGAAACACTGTGCATAAACGATAAGTGACATATGTGACCCTTATCACCTAGATTTTATAAGGATGGTTCTGAATATGATTAAATGAATTATTATTATCTAGTTTACACAGGTATATATTATGATATAATTTTTACAATTTAATTAGAAAATAATATTAAACATTATATAAAATAAAAGGTTTTCTTTTTCTGAATAAATATATTTAATTTGCACAAGTCTGTTTTATAAAAATAACTTAAACAAGTCATTCTTGATGGATTATATTATTCATATTTAAAAATTATTTATGAAATATAATTTTTAATAATAATCTTATATTTTTTTCTATAAATTATAAATAATTATTCCAATTTTATGCTTAAATAGATTTTTTTTCAAAAAAATTGTTATGTCTTCTATTTATGACCCACTTATTTTTTAAATAGAATTTGATGATTTTATTACAGAAATAAAAATTTAAAACTCCATTTTTTAAACATAATACAAAATAAATATTGTATAATTTTTTTATATTTCTATATAAAATAATAATGTTTTTTATGAATTATGAAAAATAATTATTTTAGTAGGAAGTCATTTTATTTTAATAAATTAATTATTTTAAAGTAAAAAAAATATATTAAATATTTTTTTTAGAAAACTAAGTATTATTTAGTTATATATAATAATATTCATTACTTGTTATTAATTATTATTTTTAGTTTTATTTATTGTTTTTATTAATTGGTTTTTATTGGGACTATTTAAAAATACTTAATATCTCTATATTTTACATGATTAAAAGAAACCCTAATGGAGAATGTTTTAAATGAAATTTATAAATTATATATTAGTAAATATTTAATTTTTACATAAAATAACTATTTTTAGTTGTTGAGATAATATAGAATCATCTTTTTCCAATAAAATACTCTTCATAAAAACTTGTTTCTCACCGCATCGGTAAGATTAATTTTATTTTAAATTATTCCACATAAATGAATGGAATTTGAAAAAAATGGATTCCATATTTATAAATATAATAATTTATAACCTATTATATGGATAAAATATTTATTTACCAATTTCATTTTTGGAAAAAATTATAATTATTTAACTGATTATGGTAAAACGTGAGACTACTTAGGGGTAAAGCATATAATATAAAATGAAAAAATGAACCAAAACTTTTCCAAAATAAATTTTATCCATATTTCTACCTTGTACCATAAATTATTGATAAATTATTATTATATGGCCTTCATTAAATAAAAACACTTGGGTGGTAATCAATCATTTAAAAAATTACAAGTGGGGAACACACCTCACTTATAAAAGGTCAGCACCTGTAATAATAGAATCGAATTGGTTTGGCCAATACCTTCCCAAATAAATTTCTAAATTCCCTCATCTCATCCTATAATCCATATTTTTCACATAAATACAATCTATGATTTCATCTAGTGTAAACCTAAGGAGGATACCCGAAGAAGAGGTAATGCTCTTCAATAACTATTTTAATTTTATATCATTCTCCATATACTCTAATTCCCCCTAAAAAATTATGATACAATACCAAAATTATATTCCATATAATAATATTTTATTAGGTTACATTATCAACCTAAAATCAAACAGAATTCCCTTAAATGGTTTTCGAAATAATATTTCATGTGTACGTAGGACTACTGCCTCACGAAATGATGTCATTCATTTTTTAAGTACCACAAACTCTCGATTGGGTATAATGATTTAAATAATGTTTATATATGTTATTTGAAGAATAATAATACAAGTTGATTCATTATATTATGTATAACGTTTTTATATTCCATTCTAAATTGGATAAGATAATGTCACTTTTGTGTTTTGTGGACTACCACTACTCAAAGTGATGTGATTATTTTCCACTAACATATTCATTGAATGTAATAAGTGAAACTATAATAAATAAATGTGATATAAATTAAAAAAAATAGATTAACGAAATATTTTTCATTCAGTAAATATAATATATCATTTTCTTTTATAACATCTCATTAAATGAAAATGTGTTAACGTTGTTCATGGATGTGTTGACTACCACATCCTCAAAGCGATGTGATTCATTTTTTTCACCAAAACATCACACTAATGATATATATAATTATATAAAATTAAATATTATGGTATTTATTATATAAATATCATTATATAAAGATAAAATTATACTCAAATTTTATTAATAATGACCATTGAATAATGGGAAGGTTACTTATGCATATGTATGGTCTACCATCTCCATGATGATAAAGTTAGTAGATTAGTCATAACTATAAATAATGCTTGGTTTAAATGTAAAATTTATTTAATAATATAATAATTATTTCATGATTATCATTCATGAGATAACTAACCTATAAATTAAGAATAATATATGGACCTTTCATGATGAAACATGCATAAGAAAACAATGTATCTGACACTTGAAATAGTGAAAACAAGGAATTTTTAATGACCAATTGGTGATACGATGTTATAAAAAGATCAAATATGATTTAAAAATTATTAATATAATTCTTTTATAAGTTAATATAATGTTTAAAACAAATATTAATGAGTTTAAATCCTGAAAAACCAAAAGTATGTGTCATATAAGGGTTTTATCATCTCATTTTTAATTATGGGAGATATATTCTATATTCACCACTTCTTTATGTTGTGTAGAATATATAATTACTGTGAATGTATTTTATTACAATTATCCTTATATTTATGGGGATTAATATTTCTATTTCGGGATCTCTCTTCCATTTTTTATATATTGTCAAACTTACAAAATCCATATGGGATTTCTATCTCAATTTTCCTTTTTTGACGCATATATTATGTTATACCCATATCGTCTATTATAAGGTTTTTAGTCTACTTAATTGAATTTTCATATCCAAAATATTCTTAGATTCATGATAATATAAGTTTCAGTTAATTATATTTCATCACGGGGACTATTATGAAATTTTTCCATTGTGGAAATAGTATTGTGTAACAATCACATCTTAAACTGGTTTTTTTATGATTATGATTATAATGATGATATATTATGACCCATTTTTCACTAAGAACTTTAGTTTTATTATCATAAGTTGATTCATGTTATTTTCATGTAATAGTACACTTTTTTAACTCTATGGTACTTCAAATAATTTAAAATTTTCTTTAAAAAAATATATCTTCACTGATCTCTTATTTTAGATATTTGTTTCTTAAAATACTGTGTTTGAAAAAATAAACACCATATTTAACACATTAATGATTTACTAAATAAATTTTTAAACATTTTTACTTTTTTTTAATTCATTGGAATATTAATTTCACATTCTGATCATGGAACTATTCTTACCTTTTCGAATTAAGAAGGAATTATTTTATGGCATGTAAAAAATTACCCTCTGACATATGTGTCATTTATTTGAAGCGTTTGTGGAATGTATACAAGACGTTTTTTAAATAAAATTATATCCTAATATAATATAAATTATTACTTTTTTAAACAAAATTGAAAGGTGTTTTCAAAAAATAATATGTTATAAAAAGAATTTTTCAAAATGAAAATGATATTTTCCCCAAGAATATGTTTACTGATACTTTAATAGTATTTCCATTTATAAATTTCAACAACCATTTTTGTTAATTATATTTAATTAAAGATATTTTTTAATTATACTACCAATATTATTTCTATATATGGATTAGGATTATTTTAAAGAGATTGTTATGGAATCTATTTATTTTCCATTAGTGAATTATGTTTTATACGTATTGAAAAAACCCCATTTATTTTCCATTTATAAGTAAGTCTATAAATTAATAAAAATTTCTTATATGATTCTTATGATAAAATATCTATTTACGTCACTCATGTTGTTTTTTTTGACATCATATATGATATGAAGGGATATATATAATTGGGTTAACCAATTACATATTTTATGATGGTGCGGCCCAAATAAGTTTAGGTGTGCCCACTATAACTAATATGATTGGGTGGCTAGGATTGTTACAATTAAGCCTGTTATGTTAATAAAAAGGGTGAATACATATAAATATTTAATTAATTTGGTAATTTTCCTTATCTTGACACGAAAAAATGATAGAGTAAACTGATGTTTTATTATATGGTTTCAAGTAGCCTCTATTTATTTATTACATTGGTTTAATTTGAGTTAGGATGAAAAATGTTACAAGATACCAACACATTTTTTTAATTCTTATTATGAGTTTGTAATGTTTATTATGATAAATATTTATTTCACATGGCTCTTGATTATTGATTTTGAAAAATCTCATGTTTACTATGTATTCATATTTGATGATCCAGGTATCTATGGGGATGTGTTATTTAATGATTTTCTCTTGAAAATAGTTTATGTCATTAATCACTTATTTATTTATTATGATCACTGATGAAATTATACTCTTAATTATTCTCTTTAACCATACTGAAATTTTGATCTCACCCTTCTTATGTATAATTTTCCTAAGAACATCAATAAATTATGTTGACCAAATTATGACTAGAAGGGTTTAAAATGAGGATCAATATGGCATAATGTAAAATAATAAATGTAAGGTTAATTAGTATAAATTCTCATTTGACATCATAGTAATTATTTATGATTGGGTTTTTCTAAATTCTCTAAAACTCTAAACCTAAATGGTCAATGAGGATGCAATTAATCAGATATTTTATTTTGATATTGTATGTTTTAATGTTGTGAATCAGGTCATCACCATTATTACCAAATCTAGAAATGTATATTGTAAAATTTCATCAATAAAGATTCTAGATTATGACCAAGGTTGTTACAATAAATTTTTGAAATTATATTGGTGTTTTTTACAAAAAATCACAATTTTCGACTATAAATATAAATTCATGCATAAAGAAGGCATTTTTTAATAAAAATGTTGTTTTTATGCATAAAATTTGATTTATTATTACCCGTGATTAGAAAAAATATTAAATGAATAATTTTTTTTAATGATTATATATATATATATATATAAACATAACTTAAATAATTAACTTGTATTGATTAATATATTTTAGTTTGATAAAAAACACATTACATGTATACAAATAGATTTCGATAAAGATTTATTTTTTATTTAAATGATTTTATAATTTGTTTTCTAATAAAGTATTAACTAATTATTTTATTTTGTAAATGTGAAACCATATATTTCATAAAATTTATTTAATCCAAATAATACTCTTTAATTTAATATCTAGGTTATAATTGTCACATTAAATAATTATATTTTAAAAGTGCATCGAGGATCGACAAAACTTGTTGTTTCATGTAATGTAAGATATCAACAAAATTTAAATTATGTCAAAGATAATTATTAAAATATATTGATGTAATAATATAAATGATATCACAATACATAAATGAATAATCACAAACAAGATAATGTGATGTAAAATGACTAAAATTAAGTTTAAAAAATTAGAATCAATCCCTGATGATTAAAGGTTTTTTATTATTTCCACTTTTGAATTGTTATTTTCTGAATGATTGTTCTTTATTTATAATGTACTGGTGGATAATTTTTATAAAAACTAAATATAATATATTCTGATTTATTTGTATCAAGTATTCTAAAAAGGTTCATTCACATACATTTTTTAGTCACACAGAAATAATTTAAATAGTAATCATGTGGTCATAAAATATAATCTACATAATAAATAGTATATCTATAATATATACCCTAGTTTTTGTTACATATATAACATTATTTTAGAGAAATATAAAATATATTTCAAAAAAATAATCTATTGAGGATGATAAAGATATAATTTATTCCAAGAATACAAGAACAATGAAAATAAATTCATGGATGATCATCAACAGATCCACATTATTTTTAATATATCAAACTCATATAATATTTTCATAATACATATCATTCTTCATAAACATGGTAAGTAGAATCATATATATGAGTGGTATTAGATACATAATATGGAAAAAATATGTTATATTAGTCAATTAAATTACATGAGATTAAGATAAGCACAAGGTTTTGAAAATATGATCATAATTTTTGAAAACCATGCAAAATATGTTATGATCAAAATTCTTCAGTAAATTATTAAGGATTGTATCACAAAATAATACATTTGTATAATCCGGAATCTAAAATCTTGAGCCACAGACTATAACAAGAGAATAAATCATAGGAATTTGGCATAAGAATAAGAATATAATTTCACAACATTATGACCATATATAAACACACACAGGTAAGCTCCTTATAGTAAGGTCATTCCATGTGTGTACCAATATAGCATTATGTGTGTGAAACCAGTCTCATGCAATAAATTATCAACATTTGAACATATGAATGTTTCCACACTATATATTGTGTATATTAAATGTTTTTCGTTATAAATAATTATCTCATGATACTTAATGATATAAAAAACAACTTATAGGGTTATATAATTCAATTCTCAAAGAATAAATAATGAATAGAATAAAAATGTGCATGATAATATCGTAAAAACATTCAATATATCACTACCAATATGATTCATAATTATTTCCTCGGAACATAAATTTCTCAAAGAATAAATTGGGTTCTATTACATAATTCATAAAAATCATGATCACCAGAAAATGATATATATCAATTGGATGTTATCATAAGATCGTATACCCAGTGAAGCATAACAATCAATAAAGGATGTTTACAAAGGAAAAAAAATACCATTAGAATATTAGGAAATATTCCTTTTAAGATAAGGGAAATCTAAATTTCATATGTTTTCTTTGAAATCAATTAATTCCTAAAAAATTTAAAATATTCATTCCATAGAAAGTAAAAAATAGATAATTTTAATGGAATATTGAATGTAAATGATGGTAAGTATAGTTAGGGAATACATTTTATCCATATATGATAAAAAAGAACATTATTTTCAATCATTTTTATTAAATAAAATTTTATTCATTTGTAAAAATTTAAAACATTCCAAATTAATATTTTGTATAGAAAGTAAATTGTTGTGAAAAAATCATTGATAATAGTTAATTATTGAAAAAAACTTCCATTAAACATTTTTATTATTAGGGTAATGGATGAAAATGTTTTCATAACAAGAAATATTGTTTATTTTTAAAATGTTTTATAGAACATGTAATGTGATAAAGAAGGTAGAATTTTAAAAATATTTCAAAATTCAATATATATGTATATGATGTGAAAATACATAGTGTTTAAAGGGTAGCATAAATATAAATTTCTTCATTATAAATATTACCTGGAAACTATCAGGAAGAAAATACATTATGACATAATCCATTACCATAATACATTTCATGATTAATATGAATTTAAACCTCAAATATCATAAATACAAATTGATATTAAATATATTTTAGAACAATATTCACTTAAAAATATCAGCGTATCATTCCCCTATAGTTTCTAACTTCTCAATTGTTGATATTTATTTATTAAAATTAACATTCAAATAAAACATCATCCTTTTCCATAAAATATTTAGTTCAATGGTTTATTTTCATGGAAACTTGGTCATGGGTTATTTATATACATAATCAATATGTTTTATATTATAACCAATAATATATATTTTTTAGGAAAAATTCATTACATCTCTTCAGGTAGAGGGTTGTTTGTATGTGTGCATGGGAAATGTATTAAAATTTTGATGGATATAGTTATTGAAATGTAAAAAATTGGACCTCACTATATTATAATAATTAGATAATATATATTATATAATTTTATTCAATATTTTATTTTTTCAAGTGACATATAGAGGAAATAAAAAATTACATTACTTCTGGGAGGTGTTAGTCGACACATATGAATTAAGGGCATTATCATTTTCCCATGGAATGGAAAGGGATAGAAAATTGTTATAAAATAATCATTAAAATATATCATTAGATTATATAAATTTATGACATAATTTAAATATAGTTATACAAAATTTGGATGGTGTTTTAAAAGAATGAATCATGAAATATATTTAGATAAAAATAATTTAATTCTTTAGTTATCCTCCTATGAAAAGTACATTGTGGTTTATTGGATATGTCTCCTAGGATAAGCAGAACCTCATAGTCATGTATATGGAAAATTGAATAGTTTTTTGGTGGGATCATTCTCGATAAAAATAATTTGTTGTTTGGAGAAGAGAGGGTATTATATTCCCATTTTTAATTTTTTTGGAGTGTATTACTTTCAATTATTATGAATATCATGATATTTTAAAATTACTATAATGGGAAAGTGTATTAAAGTAGATTCAATATCAAATAATGGATAATACATGTTCTGTATTAAATCATAAAATGTGATTTAGGAATATTTTATACCATTTTACCCAAATATCATTAGTTTCACCCCTTAAATATCATATAAAACGTTATCAGAGTAATGAATATTTACCTTTATTTCCATTCATAACATTGATAATAATTTTGAAAAAATAATATAATTTTAATTTATGACCTATAATATAGAAACTATTTTATATGATTCTATTTCTATATTTGGTCGAGAATAATTTTAGAATAAATTTTTTTTAAATGAAATGGGTGCTATTTATAAAAATCCATTCTGAATAATAATACCCAATTTATTATTACTCAACACTAAATAATTAAACATAAAAAGAATATTAATATTTCATATTTAATATTTTTAGTGACACATTTATTAAAATAATCCCAGAGTACTAAATAATTCTATTTACTAAAATAAAATAAAAATAACATAATTAAACATTATTTCATTTGAATAAAATGACACTTATTAGATTCAAATTGTTATATTTTCATTTACAACCAATTCATAGACATTTTATGACTAGTTGTTTATTTTTAAACATTCAATACCAATATATATAACCAAAATAAAAGTTCATTAATTATCCCACAAATAATGTGTGGAAAAAAATTTTTTCATAAAAAATTTAATCATCTAACACAAAATAATAATATATATTTATCTTTTAAAATTGAGTAAATATTAATGTAAAAATATTCATTAATTTTTTATTTTTTAAAAATGTTATATATAATTTGATTAATATAATTATCCTTACTCTTACGTTATAATCTGGTGTCTATGAGATAACAACAACATTTTAAAAAAATTATTCTATAGTATGTCACAGTTGGTTAATATTCGATGTTTTATTTATTTAAATTTTTCAGAAACATTAAATATATTTTAATAGAAATATATCGTAAAATTTGTGTTGTTACCTTTTACACTTTTATGATAATCTCAAACAAGATATTTTATCATTATGATATAAATAATATATTATACTTGTTTCTTATCAAATCATTAGGATCCCATTTAGATTCGTCAGATGTATTATCCCACCAATGAACATACATTATCTTTAGTGTTACAACCGATCAGTTTAGAAAAAAATGAAGGGTCATAAATGAAAATCCTCAAAAGTAATAAATGAAAAAGTTCATTAACATGAAATATGATAATTGGAATCCCCAAATGATTATAAATTATCTAAAAATGATCATCATTTTTTAATTGAATGATATATCTATAGATATAATTTCCATTCATTAAAAATTTGATCAACTTTATCCAAAAACATATTCATAGGAATTCCTTATGACCAACATCTGGCTCTACATATCACTCCTAACTATTAGAAAAAATTCATGTTGATTTTGTTTTAAAATGTTGTGATTATAAATAACCCTATCATTCTATATCATTACCTAAACTAACACTGGTACTAATAGATTTTATTATCCGCAATCATCCTAACACAATGGAGTTATAAAACTTATTTCATAATGGATTTTTAAGGACCCATTAGGATGATTGAGAAAATTATACTATTATATAAAATCTCCACCATATGATAGTTTTTATCCCAAACAACATTTAAATACATATAAAAAAATCTCATTATATCATATAGGTTTTGAATGACCCACTTAGATAGATCATGTGTATATAGATTATATGTAGTTTTGAAGTAAATCTATATATATATATATATATCCTACTAAAGACAACTCCATAACATAGTGGTTAAACTTGCATCGTGATCAGATATAATCGAGAGAGGTACTAAATGCATCGTATAGCATCATTAATACGTAACTAGTAAAAACGGATGAGGGAAAGTCATTTTCTAGTATCAATTAAGTTTCATACAAAAAAAATTCCATGATCTATTGAAACACAAATTTCAATATAAACTATATATATTTTGAGTATTACAACAATGAAATGTATGGGGAAGTCTTTCAATTTCTATTCTGGTAGGGGTACTATCTATAAGAGCTCGATATTATTATATATATCTACCATAGTATGATTTCATATTACGACCAATGATACATACTCAAGAATACCCCTCTTTGGGAAATTCCACAAGAATTAATGTTCTATATTTCATTATATCATCATACATCATTTGTGAATAAAGAATTTTGAACTATGATCTTCATCCAAAAACCCCTTCATAAAATTCATTATATATTATAGAAATTAATGGTTCTTGATCCACATAATTTATCCACATTTTTTTTGAAATTAGGATAATTCCATACATTATTTTATAATTTCATATCTTCTTTCAGTGAATTTTAATTAGCACATCGAAGGGGGAGTTGGTATTCATATCATAATGATATAACATATCTCATTTATTTATGATTTCATGCTCCTTATTATGAAAATATATATGTATTATATAACTTTAATACATGTCATGGATAAACAAGAATGACCATTGTGCGAGTCCTGATACTATATAAGAAAAAACATTGGAAATTTGATGTCCTCGTCTAATAGATTGTAGAGATACAGGGATTTAAGGAATAGGATATGAAGACCGTGGGGTGGGGATACTACCACATGGAATTTCCATCTATTGAAATCAAAATAATATAATGGATCATGTTTTTATTCTCCCTAAAGCATGGATTTCTCAGAATTCAATAATAGGATATGAACATTGATCCTAAAAATGTATAGACTACTTATACTTATATATGGATCTGAATATATTGGTTGAATTGGACATATTGGAATCCACAAATTGTGTGGACCATTGAATCCATTGTGTTAAATACTATTATGATGGGTGGGAAAATATAAATCCCATTATTTGGGAACTATTCTAGGATCATTGTAGATGCTGACATGTCTCATACATTAGTAATTTTGTAGTTCTAATAAAAAGGGAAGATAAAATTAAACATGAGATTTAGTATGAGAGGAATATAAAATTATTATTGAGATACATATTCCTTGGTCATCTAACCTCTGAGTGAAATGGGGGAAATGAATTCGGAATGAAAAGTTTGCATGATGATGTGACATGATGAAGGTGGATATGAAAACAGGAAAGAGTCTCCTCTAATTCACATTGTTTCATGAATTTTGGAACAATAAATTGAGGGAGAGGATTATAATTTTGGGACATGATAGTGGGACCATAAGCTAGTGTAGGTCTTGTTTAGACTCTTTGGAAAACCCTCATCACTATATGAGTGTAAGATGAATGATTCAGAAAATGATGTTGCACATCTCATTGTCATTCCCATAGGAGGTTGTTAAACAAATTCCCTAGTAGCCAACTTATATATATGACTATATTTTTCTCAATCCACATGATAGATCCAAGAATCCATAATTCAGCATTAACTAGTAGAAGTATCTTATCCATATTGTGGATACCGACTTCCTGTATAAAAAGGATGCTCAAGAAATAGAGGTGACCACTGAAGGGACTCCACTAATGGATGCACTGATCATATCTAATCACTCTGAAAAATTAAATCATATTGATGTGATCAAGATAGTGGTATAGGTAGGATATCTATATCACGATGATGTGGAATTTGGGACTTTTTTAAGGCCCTGACTATAATCATTACATAATGCTGAGTTTTAATCAACAATTCACATTGATTATCTTTTTGAGTTTAGGGTTTTATTGAATTGGGCCATAACTCATACATAACCAAACCTTTTAAAAACAAAATAAACACTTCCAATGCTATCAATTTCTTCCCTAAATAAATAACATTTAAAAATAACCATGGTTTCTTTTCATGTTAAATCATTACTTTTCCATGATCCCATCCTTGACTATATTATTCTTTAAAACGAATGAAAAACATTTCAAAACATAGAATGACCATGAAAAATCTTAATAAGGGATACATAAATAAGGAAACCTAGTAGTCTTGAAAACAAATTTAAACCATATATACGTTATCATAAGGTAACACTTTTCACCTTTAAGAAGTAGTAAAATATACTTCCCTAAATATAAGTCCATTGCTTACCTTTTTGTAATCAAAAGATTACCATAAAACTATAAAATAACATATATCATATAAAGGTAACTTGGGAGAAAATAATACATAAATGGAATAACCATACATTTGACTTCCTAACATATCACTAATTGGAATATCCATAACGTGAACTTCCATACCCAATGCATCAGAGGTTATAACTTAACCACCTTTTGTTGTCTTATCACAAAACCACACATCTTTGGTTTATCATGTAACCACCATTCAAATGTAAAAGTACCATTATATAATAATAACACATAAAAGTTATCAATTATAAATATTTCACTTATAAATTTTCATTTCCGATCTTGATAAATCATTCCTATATATTTAAATATTCATTCCGTTTCTAAAACCACTTAAAAATATAATAAGGACACTCTTGAATGAAAGTGTCCCATACCACTATGAAAATTTTGATAGAAATACACATTTTAAAAAATTAATATCGATATAAATAAATTTATAAAACCCATTTGGAAAACATGGACATGAATTATAAGGTTTTAGAAGAACAAATCTTTAAAACATTAAAAATAATGTTTTTTCTAAAGAGTCCTTTACCACTTGAGAAACACTTAAACAAAAATCATCAAGGAAAAAAATTAATAAAAACATTAAATATCATGGGAATATATTATTTCATTATTTTCATGTCAAAAGTGTCTTATATACACCTTAAAGGATAATGAAGGTGTACAATATCATGATAAGCCTTAATGAAAGGATATTGAGATATAATCCCTAACAAAGATCAAATCATTAGGTTAAGGATAAATAAATGAAATAAATATGTTTGAAAAAATATAAATACACCCAATATAATAAGATATTCATTGTAAGAAAATCCTAGGTCATTCACACTTATTCTTTGAAAAACAAGACCAACGACATGGATATTTAACTCAATGAATGGAGATTGAGTTAAGATTTACCTTACCTTGAGTCTGACATGTATAGTTCATTCATTATAATCATTTTTCATGTTTTTACCATTATATCACTTATTACCATGTTATATAAATTAGTTAACTCTTTGAGTTCAGGTCAGACATTTTTTCGATATTCGTACTTGAGTCAAAAATGAACATGGAATTAAGTAATTTTTCCATTTAGTCACAATTACATATTATAAAGAATATTATTAATGAAATATTCATAATTTTTATACATTAATAATACTTTTTAAATAAACCCATTAATTATGCTTATTTAAAATGAACAATGTTAAAATATTTCAGACAGTAGGTCTTACGTAGGCATGGGCAACTTATCCATCTTCATTAAAAATTATGGAAATAAGGAAATTAAAATTTTTTTATTTACATAACGATAATGATATTTTTAACATAATAATAATAATTTATATATACATATATATATATCATAAAAGTAATATAATGAATCAAAATGAGTCACACTACTCTATGGAGGTGATAGTTCACACGTACGGGCGAACGATGTTATCATTTTTATGCACATGAAAATAAGAACATAATTGATATATTATTATATTATAATGATTAATATTTCAGGAATATCACATATGTACTTTAATTCTATTATTATAACCTATCATGAGAGACTGTTATGGAAAAAAAATTAGATTGGTTTGTGGAGGTAATAGTTCACAAGTACGAATGAACGATTAATTCCATTCCCATTTAATGGAAGATGAGATGAATTTTGGTGATGATATAAAAATAATTAAATCTAATTATATTATGGATACTGTAGTTTTTATCTAATCATTTTTGGAGCATAATTGAAGGATGTTTTATATGTAATAAAATAGAAATATTTGAAGAAAATGATACCCCTCTATCGGATTATCACCTTTGAAGAACACCTTAACACCTTTAGGAAGGGTGTTCTACCTAAAATAATGTTTAAGAATGTGGGTAAGGATTATAGTAATATTTTTGTATAGATATTGGACAAACCAAAAGACTTTTTATGTGTGACTAAAATAGAAGGAGAAGTTCCATTTTATAGGAGATATAAGAGGCACTTTAGGAAAGAAATGAAATATTAAATTATTATAAATTTATTTTCTATTTCTAATGGTCCCTAAGTAATTTATTTCAAATATAAGATGATTTTAGGTTGTATAAACATTATTAAATTAAAATTATACTTGTTTTTAGTATTTTTTAATCCTTATGTTGTGGGTCTGACATTTATTTTACCTTTTTTAATTTTACCATAATAACTTGTTATTTACAATTTATGTGTTAATGTAATTACCATAACATTAAAAACAACAAAAAAAGTGTCATTTGTTATATATTAGTACTTTTCCATAATATTATGTTGAATCATAGATTTATTTAGGAATTTTATAACATTTAATAAATTAATTTATATTTTAAGTTATGAGTTATGTAAATTTTCACACTGTTAATACTAGACTTTTTCAAAAAACCATTCCAACTTTATTTATTAGGAAAAGAATAAATTTAATAAATAATAAAATTTCTGAGTAATCCAAAAAATTCATGTATGGAATAATATATTTCAAATTATATTTATGTTTATATTTATAATATCATTTTCTGAATCTCTTATTAATGAAGTAATCACAGCATCACCATTGTGTCATAATTATATATAATTTTTTAATGTATAACAATTATAAATAAAATACCATGATATAGAAAATATGTTTTCTATTTATAATGAATATTTATTGTTTATGAGATCATTTATATAATCTCTGATTAAAATTGTTTTATTCGGAAGATACTTTTTTATAACAAATTTTCCTTTATATTAAATTAAAGTTATAAGTGTCATAATCATAGCCATGTGGATTAAAAATGCTAAATTTTCGTCCCAAGGGTTTTCATGGTTATAAATATATCATACAACGGGATTTTAACACCTATTAAGGTTCTTTTATTTTATTATAATATTATTTTTAACCTTATTTACCTGGTTTACACTTTAACCTTGGTAAATAAAAATAAGCACTAATATTGGTATTTATAATTTATAAAAATAAAAGGGACCTATTTGAAAACATTTCAACTTGTGATTAAAAATATGGAATCCATTTTTTTAAATTAAAAACATATAAATTTTTGTAATTAATTTAAAATTAATTCCTATTGTCGAAACGAAAAACAGGTTTTTCAAATGTGAAAACCATCAAAAGAATGACATGCGTTTATATCAAATTTTAAACTTAAATTACTTTAAATGAACAAAATTGGATTAAATAAAAAAATTATTCGAATTGAACTTTTAAATAGTTACTATGACAATATAAAAATATAAAAAATAGATTAAAATGCAGTTTTGATCTAAAAAGCAGTATTTTCACTATTCATTAAAATTTGAATTTTATCTGAAAAATACCATATTTATATCAAATGTAAATTTTTATGAACCTATTCAAAATAAGAATTTTATGTTTTTGCAATATGAATTATAAAATTACCAGTAACTAGATTTAAAATTTGTTCTCCATCAAAAGGCGAAAAAAATAACTTTTTTGATAAATACTTCATTTATGCTTAAAATTGATTTTGTTCTTATATTTTTCCTAAAAAACATAATATATGTATTTTAAACATCACATTGAGTTTATATTTCATTAGAATAATCCAAAAATAGTGATATGATTTTATAAAAACATTTATTCTCATTTAAATAGGTTTTCATTAAAACACAGCCTTTATATTCAATTGGTTTTATATAAATTTATAATAAAATTTTTAACCAATTAATCATTATATAAACATGTGTAAACCATATTTCAATTATTTAGTTAATACTATTCATTCTCATCATTCCAACTGCTAGGGTAAAAAAGTCATATTTACATAATAGTGCTTATTTTTTGGTTTAAGCACGATGTAGAGTATCATGTACACTGTTGAACAAATTATTTATATCATAAAACTCTAGATATTGCATCCCCCTCCATTTAATAAATTGTGTCCAAATAATTTTCCTTTGGTGTTGGTAACTAGGGTATGAATTTTTGGGCCACCTCAAGGCCTTCTGGCCACCACATGGTCTTTGAGTCACCTAAAATTGTGCTTAATGATCAGAAAGACTCTACAAGGAGAAGAATCCAGATGGGGAATCAGAGAGGCTCATTCACTAGAGAATATATTAAGAGGATTTTCCAGAAATATAGGGTATCAAATTTCCATCGATACCATCATTTTCTTTCATGGGATGCCTAGTCGAACTGTCATGCAAAGGTGGAGAGATGATATCATGACAATGAAGTTGGGAGGAGGGGTTCGAAGTATAGCCTGTATAATTCCTATGACCTAAGGGTCATGTAATCTATAAGAATACAGGCCTTTTAAGTGTTCACCCTCATCCCTTTAAATTAGGGTTATCTAATATCCATAAGAAAATAATACCTTCAGGAAATACAGTCCAGTAGATTCTCATCCTTTAATAAATCTCCACCACAAACTCATCTATTCTCCTAACAATGCGTATTTAAGATGAAGTTGTCACATATAAATCACTAGAATCAACTTCTAGCTAATCACATAATCCAAAAATATTAACTATCTATTCATCGAGTCTTGAAATATTAACCAAAACGAAAAAGGTTAAGATAAAATCATATAATTTTCCCAAAAGAATAAACAAATGAATGAATAAAAACTACATTTAAATTTCTAAAATTCAACATTAATATCCAGTGTTCATCAAAGACCACTTTATAAATAATTTTCAAAAAAATTCATCAAAATAATCAAAACTAATATTGAATCACAAAAATTAGATGTATTTGAAAACATAATATTCTATGATAAATTGTAACATTTACATCCAAATAACATCAACCACTCTTAATGACTCATAACAAAAAGTAATTAACCTAATCACATTTTCTCAATGATAGGTTAATCACATCCATAAATAACCCAAATTTCCATAAGTCCATAATTAACTCAAATATTCCTCCAAAAATAATTCATCCTTTATTCCTACAATAAAATCACATAGTATTCTACTTACCATAATCATTTAATATTCCCAAAATCATGAACATTTTCTAAAATTAAATTTATCACATAATCCCAAAATCATATTATAATCCCATGTATATATCTTCGATAAAATATATGTCTCCCAAATCAACTTATTTATAATCCATAAAATCATTTAACTAAAAATAAAAATTCATACTATCTATGGACTTCACGTAAGTAGGTGGTATGTGATACACCCTTGTCACCTTTCTATTGTGTGTTTGATCCCTACTGCATTACCGGACGTGAAGGGTTATCACCCATCTTGAGGGCTTTCCTTTTTATAAAACAATATAATTATAATAATATTACAAAAATATTATAAATATCTCAAAAATAACCATAACATGTTGAAAAACTAAAAGGTTATTTAAGAACTCATATTTTTCTTCCCAAAAATTAATATTCCATAATTTCATCAAAGGTGAATGTATCCAAAAATACCATTAGATGCCTAAATATTTAAATCGTAGTGTTGGAAAAGGTGTTTCTATGACATTGAACCTATGATAAACATTAAAATTATAAACCCATGATGATATACCTAACTCTTAAGATTACATAACAATCTATAAATTTTCCAATACCATCCTATGATACCAACTGTAAGGCCCCACCCATATGCATTACTTAATCTTGAGTATTAATCAAGAATTCATGTTGTGGATCAGTTCATGTTAAAATTTTCTGTGAATTAGACCATAACTCATACAAAAAAACCATATAAAACAAATTGGACACTTCCAACAGTATCTATTTCTACTATGAAACAAAAACATTTAAAAATAAACATGGTTTCTTTTCATCTTAAATCACAACTTCTAATTGATCCCATCCAGGACTATATTCTTCTTTAAAACATATTAAAATACATGGGATGAGAATAAAATATTAATAAGGAATACATAAATAATGAACACTATTTGTTATGAGAAAACATATAAATCATGAATACATTATCAAAAAGTAATAATTTTCCCCTTTAAGAAGTATTAAAAAACACTTCACTAAATATAAGTTCATTGACAAACCTTTTCTTATAATCAAGAGATTACCATAAAACCCACAGAACATAAGATATACCATATAAAGGTAAGTTGGGAAATAATCATACTTAAATGGAATAAATATACATTTGACATCCACATATATCACTAAATATAATAGGCATATGACCGACTTCTATAGCTAATGCATTAGAGGTTATAACGTAACCACTCGTCCTTTATTTTTTATGGAACCACCCTTCTATAGTTTATAATGTAACCACCCATCATTGGTTTATCACATAACCACTCATAAAATTCCCATGTACAATTATATAATCATAACACATAAATGATTTCAATTATTAACATTTCTATAATAATTTTTTATTCTCAATCAAAAGAAATCAATCCAGATATTGAAATATGCAATATATTTTTAAAACCATTTACAATAATTAATAAATAAACTTTTAAATCAATGTGTCCCATACCACATTGAAATTTTTGAATGAAATTAACATTTTAAAACATTCATTTCCATATTGATAAATTTATAAAAACCATTTGGAAAACATGGACATAAATTAATAGTTTTTTGAATAATAAATCTTTTAAACATTAAAAACATTGTTTTTGTAAATGTTTATTTTTTGACATGAGAAACACATAAATAAAAATAATTAAGGAATAACATTAATAAAAACATTAAATATCTTGACAATTTATTATTTGCTTATAAACATGAAAAAGGCTGATAAATACAACATAAAGGATAATAATGGCGTACAATATCAAGATATGCCTCAATGAACGGAGATTGAGACGAAATCCCAAACAATGATCATATCATTATGTTAAGGATAAATCAATGACATAAAAATGTCTGAAAAAATAAAATTCTCTCAATATAAGTGGATATTCATTATCAAATAATCAGAGGTCACTCACACATATTCTTGGAAAAACAAAACAAATAACATGTATATTTAATTTAATGATTGAAAATTGAGTTAAGATTTTTTTTTCCATGAGTCTGACTTCTCTCATTAATTATTTATCTTCTTTAATAATAAACTCATGTTAATTTATAATTTCTTTAGAATGTTTTTCATGTTTATTTATTACCTTTATAAAACAATTTACTATGTTATATAAATTAGTTATTCTTTGAGTTCATGTCGATCATTTTGTCGGTATTCGGTACATGAGTCAAAAATTAACATCATATGATGTAATTTATCCATGTGATCATAAGTCCATCATATCTAGAATAGTTTTCATGACATAGTTATAATTTTTATACATTAATCATAATTTATAAATCAAACCATTAATATTGGTTATGAAAAATAATCTACATTATAATCATGGATCAGTACTGCGATTTGAGGTATTTGTGACAGGCTATTTGTGATGGGACCCCATCTTAAATACTCTTTTACGAAGGGGTCCCATCGAAAATAGCATGTTGCATAAAATGGAATCTCAAATTGTTCTTCGATTATATATATTTTATATATAAAAACCTATTGTGACGGTCCAGTCTCAAAAAGGTATTTGTGATGATCATGTAATCCTGTCACAAATAGTTGTCCAGTTATATATATTATATATATATAGAAACATGTTGTGACGAGCCTAGTTTTCCGATCACAAGTAGTTTTTTGAAAAATATATTAACCATTTTCGATGGGAACCCATCGAAAAAGGTCACGTCGCAAATACTTAACAAAATAAAAAATATATATTCAATAAAATTATGATAAAATAATATTAAAAAATAATAGTAATATTAATACTAATAATATAAATAATATTATATTATATAATAAGAATACTAATATTAATATTATAAAAAATATATATTATTATAATTTTAATAATAAAATAATACTAATAAAATAATAATGTAATTATTATTACTAATTTTCATGGAAAAATATTATTATATAATAATAATAAAATTATTATTATAAAAATATTATATTATGATAATATTTATAATAAAATAATACTTATAATATAATAATGTTATTGTTATTAATAATTGTGAAAAAAAATATATTAATATTATTAAAATTATAAAATATTTATAAAATATTAAAATTTTCAATATTCACAAAAAATATAAAAAATAATAATAAAATATTAGTATTTATATTAGTAAAATAATCAAACATTAAAAAATAAAATTCTAATAATAAATGTTAAAATATTAAAATATTTAATATTAAAAAACAAATAAATTATAGAATATTGGAACCTATATAAATGACATAACCTCTAAATAGTTAATATTACAACAAACTTTGAATTAAAATGTTTTTAACATTAAAATAAAGTCACTCAGGGGGATAGTTTTCTGGAGGTTGTGGGGGAGAAGGAGGAGGTGGTGGATGAAAATTCATCCCTAAACTATGAGTCATACGACACATGTACTCCATTTATTTTTGATGATGTTTTTTCCATCGATGCATCTCCTCCATGTACTGATGCTACTGCTACTGCTACTGCTGATGATGCATCTCTTCTTGCTACTTACACAAACTCTATATAAGCTCACTCTGAACTTGCAGCATCTCCTAATACTGTGATCCAAAAGATGATGCCTCTCTCTGAGCTCCTCTCAAGATGGATTCCAGCATCGCAGTAGTACCATAATAATTCCCAAGAGTCAATAAGAGATGATACCAAATACTCGGCCCTTCTCGAAGCCATACTAGGTAGCCTGCATCCATGCCGACTCATCAAAATGGTTGGCATTAGTCTGATCTGTTGTCTTGTCTTGAATCTCATCCTATGGTGAAGAGGTCGTAGCCTCATATGAATCCTTTAGTTCTATTTTGAAATTAAAATAGTGAAAATATTATATGCAGTTAATTTTCAAACTGAGAAAGAAATAATACTGACCATAATTTGATGCTGGAAATCACCTCAATTCTCTATAGTGGCTGGATCACTGTATATCTTCTGATAAACATCGTACTCCATAATATCGGGCTGCTTGAATGCGTATATTAATATAAAATAAATAGTTTATATTTAATTTATATAAAATATTTACAAAAGGTATGTACTAGATTCTCTCTATGTGTATTGAATATACGGCTACCTCCTCAATGTGTCACCTCATGTCTCCCCTGGTTTTGTCAGCCCAATAATGATATCCTCTAAAATCTACCACTCAACCAGTGTGAACAAAATCCATCCCAAATGTGAGATGAAATGTACTCTAGTCGGTGGTCTCTACATGACTAATCAAATACTTCCACTCCTTCTTTCTTTATGGTCGTCCTTCTCAAATTGTGTAAAAACTAATGGAAATGGTCATGCATAAACACCTCCCACACAGCATGGATAACGTCATGCATTCTTTCATCGATGCAATACCATAAACCCAATAAATAAATTATAATATCAAGTTATGAATGAAATAAATTGAAAAATAAATATTATTTATTTACATACCAGCCAAAGATCAAACATATCATGCTGCACATCAATGGAAATATGTTCTCATGTGATCCATGGCTGGGAAAAATAATTGTGTAAGATAGTGCTCCCCCATCCAAAAGCTATATGCACAAAACAGTGAAAAAAGAAAATAATCAAACAATAAGTATAGAAATAAATTAATGAATACTAACTAAAATACACAGGTTAAAATACGTCAACATATGTGTATCAAAGCCAATATGTGGACTTCCCTCAAGGATAGGGTCGGTAGTCATCAGTCGTGCAAGACGACGACCCCTCTGCGTGCACCCTGAACTGTGAGAAGGCCATGGGTCTGATGATCCCAAATCCTCCTAATCCGAAGGTATCTCACCCTCTTACAATTGATTAAATATATAATTATCAATATAAAACAAAAAATCATTGTTTTTAGAAAATAGTTAAAATAACTATTATATATAGATATATATTAATGATGATTATAACAAGTATTTAACTATTTCAATGTTCACATTCATCATCATTTTCATATCTAACAATGTCAATGTCTTCATATTCCTTCTCGGAATTATCAATATACATATGAGTTTCAGTTTCATCATATATTTTCACAACAAATTCATTTGTAACATCATATAATCATAAGAACCAAATGGAGAGTAACCTTCAGTAGAATGACCCAATCGCAAGTTCTGAGATTCTAAAGAAAACGACGGATTGAATTAGTCAAAAAGATTCCATGAATCGCTATCAGATAGATGATTCAAATTTTTTCAGGATGAAATATCAGATTTTTTCATGACATCATTGTCAATGTGCTCTAAGACATAAATAAACGCTGCAACCTAGGTGTAAGAGGGAAATATTACAAGTGTTTTACCGGAGTAAATCCATTATTACCTTGTTGAGATTCTTTATACCTCAATTATCTTAATGTTCGACACCTTTCCAACAACTCATTTTCATCAGAATATAAGATATAATCATTTTCACATGCATGAATCATTTGATAACAATGGACCAGATTACAAACCAACCACTTGATCTCAAAGTAATTTGTAGGAAACACATTTCCTTTAGGTAATAATTTTTTAACCAAATAAAATATCTGATAATTTTTTTTTTGATATTCCATTATCTGATTTAATAGGAATAAATATCTCAACCACTTTGAATTTTGTCATCTTGCAACAGGATATAATACATCCTCAGCTGACCATAACAACTCATTAAATTCGGATGGTGGGAACTCAAGAGTTGAATCAATATCATACCGAGTTTCAGTTTGTTGAACAGATGGACTTGCAACATCATGTACTAAATTTTCAAACTGTAATGGATCCAGAATCAAATTATTAGAATCTTCTCGGGAACTGCATTCACCGTGTTGATACCAACAAACATAATCAGGTTTAAAACCAAAACACAAAGATATCCCCTGATGTTGTCAAATGTTTCAAACATTCCCAGAGCACATTTTTTAAGGACATCCAATTGTGCCTTCTGAAAAAAATTCTGGTTTTGATGACTCAAATGATATAAAAACATCAACACCGTTAGTTATATAAAAAATTTAAACCCGAACTGTTTGGATTTTTGTACCGATTGATCCAAGTGTTATCATCAAATAATGACTTTTATCGACTTGATTATTCCATAGTTTTCTAAAAAATATAAAATTGTTAATATTTTTGAATAATTAAAAATAAGAAAATCACTATGTATAAAAGAGAAGAAAATCAATTACAGCAACTTTTTACTAATTACAACTAATTATGGGGAACACAATTTCCAGCTGATTACAAGGTACTCTTTTTTCTGGAGGCTCATTTACTTGCAGCATTCTCACACTAAAATCACAATGAATAATCTACTTGGAGGTATGCATATCTATTTTTGTGCATACTATAATGCATAATATTACCTCCGACCACATTCTTCGTTGGGATTTCAGTGTGAGAAAGATGCAAGTAAATGAGTTGTCATTAAGAAGAGCCCCCTTTTCGACGATGAATCATCTTCTCGCAACTATCACTGCTTAAAAACATTATGAAAAGTGTGGTCCTACGAATGCATATCCAATCTCAAGAATACGTGATTGGATATACATACATAGCATAACATTTTTCCTAAGGTTTTGAGTTGGTGAGAGTTTAAAGGAGAAGAGTCATCGAGCAAAATTAGTGTCGCCAATCCATTAGAAATTGTACCATGTTCTTACAATTTAATACAATTATCCCTATTTTTTACTAACTGTTGATAATTATTACTAATTATTACTAATTATTGATAATTATTTCTCATTATTCATAAATATTCCCAATTATTTCTAATTATCTCTATTTATTAATAATTATTTCTAATTACTACTAATTATTAGTAATTATAGCTATCTATTGCAAATTATTGCAAATTATGGCTAATTATTTCTAGGTATTTCAAGTTATTGCTAATTATTTCTAATTATTCTTAATTATTCATAATTAATGCTAATTATTGCTAATTATTACTTATTGTTGCAATTTATTAGTAATTATTTCTAATTACTGTTAATCATTAAAAATTATTGTTGATTATTGCAACTTATTACTAATTATTGATAAATATTCCTAATTATTTCTAATTATTGCTAATTATTTTTAATTATTTCTAATTATTGTTAATGTTGCTAATTATTGTTAATTATTGCTAAATATTTCTAATTATTAAGATTAAATACTATTTATTATTAATAAATACAATTTATCACTAATTAAAAGTAATTAATACAAAGACATACTAATTAATTCATGTTATTACTATTTATTACTATTTATGACAATTTATTACTATTTATTACTATTTATTACTAATTACTACTAATTATTAGTATTAATTACTAATTATTAGTATTTATTAGTATTTTATCCTAATTATTACAAATTACTGCTAATTATTACTAATAACTGCTAATTATTGCTAATTATCGTTAGTTATTGCTAATTATTAATAAATATTGCTAATTTTTATTAATTATTAGTATTTATTACTATTTATTACTATTTATTACTAATTAATACTTATTAATACTAATTAACACTAATTATTACTAATTATTACTATTTATTACTAAATATTACTAATTATTAGTATTTATTAGTATTTATTACTAATTATTGCTAATTATTGCAAATTAATACTAATTGCTGCTAATTATTGAAAATTAGTTGTTTTAATTACAAGTTATTGGAAGTAATTACTATTTATTAAAAAATGTTTACTAACTAATACTAATTAATACTAATTAATACTATTTATTGCTAATTATTACTATTTATTACTGTTTATAACTATTTATTACTAATTATTACTAATTATTACCAATTATTTGTATTTATTAGTATTGATTACAATTTTTTAGTATTTATTACTATTTTCCTAATTGTTACTAATTACCGCTAATTATTACGAATTACCACTAATTATTGATAATTACCGTTAATTATTGCTAATTAATAATAATTACTAGTATTAATTACTACTTATTACTATTTATTACTAATTACTACTAATTATTACTTATTATTAGTATTTATTAGTATTTATTACTAATTATGGTTATTTATTAGTAATTATTGCTAATTATTGCAATTTGATTGTAATTATTGATAATTATTACTTATTATTGATAATTATTAGTATTAATTACTATTTATTACTAATTAGAACTATTTATTACTAATTATTACTAATTATTACTAATTATTACTAATTTATACTAATTAATACTAATGAATACCAATTATTACTAATTATTACTAATTATTACTATTTGTTACTATTTATTACTATTTAATACTAATTATTAGAATTTATTAGTATTTATTACTAATTATTATTACTTATTACTATTTTTTAATAATTAATACTATTTATTCCAAATTATTAGTAATTAGCACTAATTTTTACTAATTAGTGTTAATTACAATTATTTACTGTAAATTGTCGCAAATTTCCGCTAATAATTACAAATTACCTCTAATTAATTATATTCATTACTAATTATCATTAATAATTAGAAATTACAACAAATTATTAATAATTAGAAAAAATAATTTCAATTTATTATTACAAATAAATATTAATGATGAAAACCGTCTAAATCTAATTTAATTACAACTAATTAACAAAAATTAATATTAATATAAAAAAATCAAATAAATATTAAATTAAATAAAACCTAAATACCTTTAAAGTTGATCTTTTATAGGTGTAGATGACTTCAAAACCTGTTCATGAAAAAAAAAATCAACTCAGAAAAATTGTAATTCTAAAAATATAGTTTAGAGAGAGAGAAAGTGGGAATTGAGAGAAAGAATTAAAAATGGATGGGGGTATATATAGGTTAGATTATTTGTGACGGTACTATTTGTGATGGTTGTCCCGTCACAAATAATAATATTAATGATGTGTCCTATTGCAAATTCCTTTGGCCACAATAATTACTTTAGGCGATTAAAAGACTATTTGGGACAGTACTCGTCCCAAATAGTGACATGCCGACACACTATTTGTGACGAGAGCAGATCCAGTCGCAAATAGTATTTACCGCTACCAGATATTTGCAACGGGGGGTATGTCACCCTGTCTCCAATAGTATTGACCATCGCTGGGTATTTGCGATGGGGACGCCCACCTGTCGCAAATACCCTTCCCACGTTTTGGCTTGTAATCTGCGCGACACCACCTCAAAACTATTGCGACGGTAACACTAATCCCATCAAAAAAAAAATTATTTGTGAGAGGATTAGGGGCCCATCGCAAATAATCTCTTCAATATACTATTTGCGATGGGATCTATTCTCATCACAAATAACCCGTCGCAAAAGGCCATTTTCCTCGTAGTGGATATTGAAAGTCGTACACACGCATGAGTAACTTTTCCATTTTTCATTGATCATTTTAGAAATAAGGTAATTATAATTTTATCTTTCCATAATTATCATTATATAATAAACATCATAATATGCTTTTACATATACTTATATATATCATACAATCTATATAATAAATCAAAATGAGTCAAACCGCTTCGTGGAGGTGATAATTCACAGGTACGCATGAACGATGTTGTTATTTTTATGCACATGGAAGTAAGAATGTAATTGATATATTGTAATATTATAATTATTTATATGTCATTAAATAAAAAATTAACATCAATTCAATTATTATAACCAGTCATGAGATATGGTTATGGAAAACGAATTTGATCAGTTCCTGGAGGTGATAGTTCACACATATGCATGAACGATTAATTCCATTGCCATCTAATGGAAGTGAAGGTGGATTTAGGTGATCATTTTAAATAATAAATTCTTACTATATTAATAATGCTGGAGTTATTTTCTCATCATGGTAGGAGTATATTCTAAGGAAGTGGGAGAAGAAATAAAATAGAAACACCTAAAGAAAATGATACATCTTCTTCAGTTGATTGCCTTTGAAGAACACCTTAACACCTCTAAGAAGGGTGTTACGACATAAATAAGGCTATAAGAATTTGGGGAGGGATTCATGGAAGAGTTTTGGAAATATATTTTTCAAACCAAAAGCCTTCTAAATTTTGAATAAAAGATACGGAAAAGTTACCTTTTATAGGAGAGATAAGGGGCACTTTATGAATGTCTTGAAATATTAATTTATTTTAAATTGATTTTCATTTTATAATTGTCCCAAAATCATTTATTTAAAATATAAAATTATTTTGGGTGGTATCCCTATTATAAAATTTAAATTACACAAGCCTTTATTATTTTTTAATCCTTATGTATTTCGTTTAACCCTTATTTTACATTTTTTAATCATACCATGATAACTTGTTATTTACAATTTCTGTGATAATGTAATTAATGTAACATGTAAAACGGCCAACAAAAGTGTCATTTATGACATATTAGGACTTATCCTAACTATTTGGTCAAATATTAGATTTTCCATCTTTTATTAACATTTAATAAACTATTTTATATTTTATGTTATGAGTTATGTCAATTTTGACACTATTCATACTTTAATTTTTCAAAAATCCATAACAACATCATTCCATAGAAAATAAATACATTTAAGAAATGATAATATTTCATATTCATCAATAAACGCTTTGTATGGAATAAAATATTTAAAATTATATTTATTTTTATATTTATAATTTCATTTATTTGAATCTTTTATTAATGAAGTGATCACAACATCACTATTGTGTTGTAATTAAATTTATTTATATAACAAATAAAAATTATAAATAAAATACCATGATATATGAAATCATATTATATTTCTAATTAATATTTAATGTTGATGTAATCATTTATATTATCTCGTATGAAACTTTTTTTAGTGTAAAGATTCGTGTTTATAGCATATTTGACATTACGTAAAATTAAAAGTAATAAGTGTCATAATCACACCCAAGTTGGTTCATGAATACCAAATTTTCATCACATTGGTTGTATGGGTCAGAAATATGTCATAAAATAATATTATGACACGTGTTAGGCAATTTCTGTATTATTATAATATTACTTTTACCCCTATTTATCTGTTATACACTTTAACCATCGTATATAAAAATAATTACTAAAGTTACTATTTATAATGTCCAAAATTAAAAGAGACCAATATTAAAAATTTAGACCTTATTATTCTAGAGATGGAATCCGTTTTTCCAAATTAAAAACCTATAACTTGAAGTTATTAATTTAATATTAATTCATGTATTGAAAATGAAAAACTAATTTTTTAAAGTTAAAAACCATCAAAATATTGACATGTGTTTATATAAATTTCAATGTGAAATTACATCCAATGACAAACATTGGATTAAATGATATAAACATAATCAAATTACACTTTAAACCCAATTAAATGGAAAATATAACTCTATAAAATTTTGATGAAAAGGCGGTTTTGAATTAAAAAGTAGTGTTTTCACTATTCATTAAAATACAAATTTTATAAAAAAAATTAAAAATGTCATCCAATCTAAATTTTGATGTCCCTATTCCAAATAAGAAGTTTATTTATTCAAATATAACTTATAAATGTGTCCAAAAGTACATTTAAAATGTGTTCTCCATCAAAAGGTGGAAAAATGCCTTTTTTGAAATAGACTTCTTTTATACTTAAAATTAGTTTTGTTCTTATATCTTCTCTAAAAACTTATAATATGAATTTTAAGCATCACATTGAGTTTATATTTCATTAATATAATCCAAAAATAGTGATATTATTTTATAAATGCAATCGTTATCATTTAAATATGCTTTCATAACAACACATCCCTTATATTCAATTGGTTTATATTTCCATTTATAATAAATTTGGTAAACAATGAATCATTATATAAACATGTATAACCATATTTTCATAATTTAGTTAACAATATTAATTCTCTCCATTCCAATTCCTAGGTTATAATGGTAACATTTAAATAATACTATTTTGTTGTTTTTATAAACTCGATGTAGCGTATAATTTATGCTATTGAACATAGTGTTTCTTTCTTAAAAATCAACATGTTACAATTTTGATCTATTTTATGACTCTTAATGGAAATAAATAGGAAGACACAGATAAAACAAACTCGTATTACTATACATATTGAAAAAAATAATGTCATTGGAATCTAATCTGATTAATTTGGAAGGATCATTATAAAATGTACCATCTTCTATGAAGGCCATAAGAAATTCCCCAGTGTAAAAGGACCCTAAACATATATAATTCATCAAAAATTTCACTCCATTGAGTTGTAATTTTTGGACCTATGGGGTTGGGGATTAAAAATATTCTACACATATTAGTACAACTCCATATAATTACCATATTAAGGAGTACTAAATTGGGGGTGGTTTGGATGAACTCAGACAACTCACTGTATATGGACATAAATATTGGACACAAACTCCATATTAAGAAATTTAAAAGGAAAAATAAGGAATAAACAAGTCCATGTTAATGTCGTATAGAATTGAGGGCCAATGGAAATGGAAAAATCACTTAATAAATAATGTTTTATTATTGGAAATGAAAAGGAATATGGAACTCTCCCCTGACGAAAGCCCTTATAAATTACATTATAGCCTAAAACTTATGCATAAGGGGACTGGGGAACCAAATATTATCTTAAAGATTTAGAAGGCATTTTTATGGGCCTCCCTTCGGTAAATAATTGTTTCTATTAATATGCATGAAAATGTATAGACCATCTATGGATACTCAAGAATGGCATCATAATCATATTTTCATGCAATAAAAGGTCACAATGTATTTCAATATCATTCAACACTAAATCATACACTGTATGTGTCCCCTTTTTTGTATTCCGCCACATGATACATAAAGATGTGGGAATTATGGAATGATCTTGAGGCATCCTTTAATAAAATAAATGATAAATATATTGTTTTGTGGGATATCAATGCTATCATAAATTCTGAAAAAAAGTAATTATATTTCAAAAAGTTACCCCTGGAATTCTCTTTCTACATTGATTAGTGTGGCGTTTCTGAATTCACAATAGTCAGCCTTGAATTTACTAGAAGAAAATAAACCTTGAATGGAATTCATAATTTTAAATTTGCTAGATTATCTATCCAAATGGATGACTAGAGTGCTACTAAAATGGTTTTAGGTTACCCCTCCCCAACCACTACTTAGATTAAAACCCCTATCATAGTTCCACTATCCACTCAAATTAAAAGGTCAATTCCTCTACCATTTCGATTAAATTGTTTGTGTCTTGTTAGACTTGGATGTATGGAAATGATTTTTGGAATCTTGGAAGAGGGAGATGCATACAATCCCACTTCATAAACACACTAGAAATTAAATCATATCAAACATATTCAAGGTGAATATATTAGAAAATATTTTATAAGAATTATATTCAAATAATTTCTTATGAAAAACATCATTTTTGCAATAAAATAAGGAATCATCGCCATATCACCACCCTATAGAGATGAAATACTAGATCTCTACAAGAATTATTAACTATTATTTATCTAAGAAATTATTTTCCAGAAACAAATGAATGTAAAAAAGGATGAGGGATATGGATATGAACTCGATTTTCTTTTATAGGGTGTACAAGGAAAAAAGTGTTAGAAATAGGGAAAATTCCATCATCTTCAAAATATGTTTCAAGACATCTGAAAATGAAATCGCAAATGATGTGGTTGAATATTTTAGTGGGTTTTACTCTGATGATGTTTTGAAACACACAAATAAAATTATCGAAAAAGTACCCACATTCATTTAATAACACCAAAATCACACTCTCGTCATGGATCCTTCTAAATTGAATGTTATGGAAGAACTTTTTCCTCTCTCAATATAGAGAATAATATTGGATGAAATATATTCACCAAATGAATTTCTATGTTCTATTAGGATATTATAAAAGATGATATCATGATTATATTCATGGAATTATTCACTCATTGCTTCATGCATTACAGAATCAAACTAATTTCATTGTTCGAATCCCTGAGAAATATAATGCAATTGACATTAAGGGGATCCAGGCCCCTTTCACTTGGGTACACTATTAATGTCATATTTAAAGTCATTTTGGCTAGTAGGGGAAAAATAATTAAATAATAAATTACCAAAATATAGTGTGGGTTTTTTCCGAGAAGAAAAATTCAGAAAAAATTATTCATCATAACAGAAATTATTAATATAATGAGGGGGAAATGATTGAAGGGAACATTGAACTCAAAATTGGTATCTCTAAGAATATTAATACAATGAAATTGAGATTTTTATTATTAATCCTCAGGATATATGAATTCAAGAATGGATTTATCATATTACATAACATCATATATAATTCATCAAGGTCATAAATTATCGTAAGAGGATCCAAAAAATATTCTTTCAATGCATAATAAGTGTTAGACATGGAGATATTCTCTTAGGACATTTTTTATAATCAAAAATATTACATGAGAATATTCCCTAATGACCTTAATTAGATTTAAAATTCTATGTGAATTAGAGCTGAAATTGATAATTTCACTACATTACATCTCTTGTGTGATAATGACATTATCCACCATATACATGCTTCAAGAACAACCTTATTAGATATAAAATAAATATTTATAAATTTTGATAATGTGATTAGGAATACCATTTGTTGGTTTAAATAACTCATAGTTTTTTGTGCATAAATACCTTTTCGAAAAAAAACAAATTTAATCCTTATTGTGATTATATAAACACTCTCATCCACTTAAATTAGTGTCCCCCTTTTTGGAATATGGAAAGAAGAAAATATGTTAGGGGTATTTATTCTGGAATCATCATCCAAATTTATAGGTGGAATGGGGAAGCTATGTCCCAATTTATAAGGGTGTTCTTAGTAAATTTTGTGTTCACATTTGAATTTGTATACTCATTTTCTCTTTTCTGGTTACCAAGATACATCATTAGAGATCCTCTATGGATGATAAAAAAATAATATGGACTTGGTTGGTTGATTAATTAAAAATAATTATTATTTCATTGATGGAATGAATCAAACCCATTGATATGGGGGGATATAGAATCAAATATTTGTATATATTCAATGATGGACTTAATAAAAAAATATCGAACCCCGTGAATTTAATTTATATGTTCATTGATATTTTTTCTAATAAGTTCAAAAGGAGTCTTCTACATGGGTCATGTATTACCATACATTCCCTTTATTTCATAAAATGAATAACATTTTCATTATAACATGATTAATAATATGTGGTTGGCTAGTCATCAATCAAACCTCATTTTGATGGGACATCATCTCGTTGGATATTCCACTCAAATACACTCTAAATTTGACCCCAAACATGCTTGAAATAAAATATGTTTACCTCTCAACATGTAAAAATTGCGATGATGTCATTGTTCTCCTCCAAGATGGTCTCAAAATTAACAAATACAAATTAAAGGGTGGTAATAGTACAATTTGGATGCCCAATATAAATATCCATTTTAATTCAAATGACCAATACAATATAGAATTCTATGGATCCACTATCCCACTACCAAAGCAGCTAAAATTGAAAGTTCCTTTTATATAACCTGAATTATTTCTTGTTATTTGGATGATATTAAAAAAAAGATTACCCAAACAAGATCAAATGAAAAATGATGGAAAACCCCTAATATCGTCTTTCCATATATTTTTGATATGTGGAGAGATTATACATAACCTATTTATGGGTTCTGAGTTTACCCAGTGTTTATTGAGGTATGTATTTAACCTATTTAATGTTAACAAATGCACCTGAGGCCATATAGAGAACATGATGGTATTCATCAGCAACATTGGACAGAGTGACCAGGTCGAAAAACTTATGTTGTCACCAATGATGTTTATAATTACATCTATATAGAGATAATGAAATGTTCATATCCTTGACCTTCAGCCACACCCCATCCATAATAGAATCCATTCCATACATAAGGATGTAATTTCTTCTTCAAAGGTGAAGATGGGATCCAATGATAATTGTATCATAGACCACATCATCTCAAGAGTAGTGGGTGTTATGGGAAGGCCCAAGACATATATGGCGTCTAAATATATTTTTAGGGGATTCCTCTGATCCCCTGATGGATGATGGTTAATGTTGATGGTGCAACCTCTGGAGTTCCAGAACTCTCAGGTTATATAGGTTTCTTATCCGCTCACTGCGAGTTTGAGAATTCTTTCATTCATCAGTATTTCAAAAGTGTAATTACCTATTAATATGATAGTTAGGACATGATGTATTCCATCATGTCATCCATCATAATTAACATTCCCTATTGATTGAATTCTATAATGAAATCATTGTTAAATCTCTCAAATAAAGAAACATGAATGTTTCATGTCAAATACTGGAACATTGGAATGAATGCATTGAACCATCCATGAATGTCAATTTAATTGTTTCACAATACTATAGGAAACTGGCTCAAGTGGGAGATACCTTGCCAAAGAGAGAGATCATGGAAATGAGTATGATGTGGTCCTATAGGGCTCCTGGTTATTTTTAACCAATGGTGGATATGGATATATAGGGATTGATAAACTCTCATATTTTTAAAACTCATTATAACACTTGACCATGTTGTTTAATTTTTTATGAATCAATCTTAGGATCATGTTTTCCCGTATCATGGATCTTATGTGTATAATCATTAATCAACTATATCCATATCTGTTGGAACATATCAAACTCCGTAAGTGTGAAATTATTCTTTATTATTTTATGAAAAAAACAACATTTCTTATCATTCACTATATAGACATTTTCTCAATATTATAAATGAAATTAATACCATTTCATGCTCCAAATCCTGATCTATGTAACATTTTCCATGAATTTTCAAGTAGTGAGAGAAATATTCTACAATTATTTTTATATTTAGGAGAAGACATCCATGTTCCTACTTTGACACATCACAATAAAATATTTAACTCATATCCACTACTGTGTCGTGTGACTATACTATTACTGAACACCATTCATTTTGGTACCTTAAAATTTTCCGCAGACCTATATATCGAATAAAACATGCTTCACATCTGAGTAAATTTTTTTATTTGACTCTTTAACCATTAGAAAATTATCAGAAAATATTATTAATTTTCATATAATCTACATAAAAATATATATCATTCATTGTGGGTGGTCTTATCTTATACTTAATAACTTCTATATTTGATGGATCAAATGATATACCTTCTATTGGTCTTATATGATCAATAAATGAATATTTACATTTCTGAAATTTACACATTTGAAATTTATCTTGCAACTTATCCTTATAATGGTTATTCATGAAAATTTAATATGATCTTAATTATCATAATTTTCCTTTCATTATTTAATAATATCTTCTATAAATTCTTTGAAACAACGATCATGGTAATTTATAAAGACATAATTCATTTTATACATTATCATAGTGGGATAATAGGTATGTCTAAACACCATTAATAAAAATTCAAAACTACAATAAAATGTATGGAAAATTTTCTTGGGTATATTATCCTTTATAAACCACTATTGATTATCTCCATAATAAAGGTCAAAAATAGAAAATGACCACATTGCTTATGGTTGATAAAATAAGTCATCTACACATTGTAGTGGATTATTTTTCTTAATATTAATACTGTAATGTTTTATCACTCCTCGACCTCAAATACGGTTTTAATTTCTTCATTTCTCCGTAACACATCATTTAGATGATGTTGGGATTGGGGCCCGGGTTGAAATTTTTGAAACCTGGAAACTATGATGGGTTTCGGACTAATGAATATGCCTCACACGGATGGATGTAACCATGCGGTTAGCCTAGGTTCCTTTTACTTTGCCTAATTTATAAATCATATTAATTTGGTTATTAAAAAAATAAAGTGAAATTTTAAAATATAATAGCAATAATATGATTGAGGTAGATGATAAAATTTTTATTATTAAAATGTTAATAATATTTTTATTATTAAATGGTTATTAATATTAAAATTTTTAAACTATTTCCACTACTATTATTATTTGAAAGAATAAAATTTTTAATCTAATTATTATTATTCGTATATTGGTATTATAATAATATTAATATGAAAAAATGGGTAATCTACCCCTAGGGATGTGCCTCATCTTCCTAAATAGTGATCCCAAACTTCTCCCTCTGGTTCTTTTACAAAACACCTCTACACACCATCCAGCCGCTCCCTCTCCCTAATGCACCTTCTGAACAACCCACTCTGGCGCGATCAGTTTCCCCCTTGTGTCGACGCTCCAGCCACATCCCATGTACAACAATCCTACCCTAATCCTTCACGGATTGACCACCCATCCTCCAACACCCTCCCTATCTGGCCAACTTCCCCTTCTGATGCACCATGATCTAGCGACCTGAACCCATCTGCTCCGCCATTCTCCGACACGGCCCCACCCCCACCCCCACCCCTCACCGACAAACCTCTCCACTGGTTGGATATTTTTTCTTCCCTCTTTGGGGTTTTCTTAATTTCAGGAAATCCTTAATCATCAAGTTATGATTTTTGAGACTTTTTCTCATTGTTTAGGGTGTTTCCTTGGTTTATAACGTATTTCTCTTCCTTATGATGCAGTTTCACTACGTCTGCACTTAATTTGGGGTAGGTGTTTCATACATTTCTTTTCTGAAACACACAATGTGCACCTATTTATTTTTATTTAAATTTTAAATGTTACTTTCACCTCAGATATTACTATGTATCGATGTTAATGGTGGTTTCATGTTGGTTAATTGACCAAAAATAGTATTATAAAATTATTTGAGTGAAATGTCTACCATTAAGGCACATATAATTGTTGTTTTTAATAATTTTTGTACGTTAAATTGGAATTTGGACTTTTTTGATAGTTTTATCCCATATCATGTTTTGTTAACATTTATTTTCTTGTGATCTTGGTGTAGTGTGTGTAGTTTGGTGATGGTATAGTCTGATAAGGGTGTTAAAAATGTTTTGAAAATGGTTTTATAGATTTAAGGTGATGGATTGTGTTCTTTTAATGACATAAATGGCTAGAAATGGTTGTAAAGAAAATGATAGTTTTGAGGGAATGGTTTTTTTAGTAGTCATCTTAAAAGTTTGTTTTTCCATTGGATGTTGGCACATCCATGGGTGAACAAGGTGCACACATGGATGTGCCCTCAAATGATGCTGATTCTTAAAGTTGTTGTTTTCAAGAAACCTTATCTTCCTAAAATGTACTCATCTTCAATATTGTGTTTTGACATCAGTGTGTTTTCCTAAAGAAATGGTTTTGAATATTTTCCTCATGGTTTGGCTTTTTGGGCCTTGAAACACAGTTGGAGTTTGTAAGTTTAACTTTAGGGCTTGTTTGGCATGCTTTATAAAAAAATAATTGTTTGTTAATAATGTATGGAAATAATCATTTCAGGGTATCCATCTATATCCGTTGTTGGTTTTTCACCATCAAGTTGAGGATCCTAAGGTGTTTATGAGACTTGGGGATTTATTGGTGGGATTTGAAATCAGTTTCGAAGGTGCATACACATATTCCTAGGTTGTGATATGTATAAATATATATACCCTCTCTGTTTGTGTTCCCTCATGGCATAGAGAAAACATGCATCAGTTTAAGGATATGTGTGTGTGTGTGTGGAAATGTGTGCATGTGAGTTGGTTGTTGTATGAGTTATAAATCTTTGTCTTGGCCATCCTTTGAGGTTAGATCTTTCTACACTAACCTTTAAATTTAAGATTCATTTATTTCTTGCATTTCACACAATTTTTTTTATAAATTATGAATATATAATAATTATTAAAATTTTATATCTTGAATTGGAGTGGGTTTGTTCTTATAATGTATTTCCATAAATGGGTTTATTGCATTTTTCACATTAAGTGGTTAACGTAATGCCCCATTTTACTTTGTAAATGTGTTCAGCATTTAAAATGCCGGTTTGGCTATCTTAAATGGGTTCCGATGTGTGTTTTGGTTTTTCAATATGGTGTATGTATTTATTTAAGAAATGTTTTACTATATAATGGTTTTGAGAGGCCCAGTTGTCAATTTAAATAAAAATTATGCATTGGAAGACCCTCCATGGAATGGTTCCTCTCCTTGTTGGTTGAAAAATGATGGGAGTTTCCTTATTTTGTTTATACCCTTGTGTTACGATGGTTTAAAGGCGGTAGACTTATTCCTTGTAATTAAATAGGGGTTTCCATGTGGTGTGTGTTGATTTTGTGTGATTAATATACTTTTGATTGGATACTTGTTAAAAATTATTGGATTGACCCCTTTTTAATCTGAACATCTTATCCTATCATAGTGAGAAATTTTTTAGTTAATTATTGTGGAACTTGTGTAGATTACGAATTGGATAGTGGACCATAATAGAGGGGTTTTTGTAATCATTTCTATGGGTTTTGGCCCCTCGGTCAGGCCAGGTAGGTTGACAATCGTGCATTTGGGTGTTATGATGTCATCAGGTAGAGCATGCCTTCAAGATGATTAACATGTATATGATGTTCTATATTATTCACAAGATCCTAGGTTCTTCAATGTATTTAAAAAATTACTAATCTCTGGAGGATTATTGAGGTGCATTTTTTGGTTGGTCCCTCATTCTTGTAATTTTCTATTTCCCTTGTGTGAGCATTTATTTTTCCTTCCCATGTGGTGAATCTCTTTTGTAAAGGTGATAAAATTAATTTTCAAAAGTACATGAAAAAAAATTCAATTTTTTTACACTTCTCCGTATCTATTTCTTTAAAACGTTAAAGCTTTACTCTTAAAAAATAAGTTAGATTGTAATAATAAGGTCAATAGACCATGATTGTTTTTAGAGGGAAAATGTGTGATAAAGTATTTTATATATTATAGTTCAAATATAAAATTAATGTTTCTATATTAAAAATAATGGCATTTAGAATAGTTTGTCATGATATCCTACTGAATTTTAATACTCAAACATATAGTCTTATTTGATTTTTTAGCTTTAGATGCTACCTCTTGATAGGATTCAGTAAACGTAATGTGCCATTGGATTGAGGCAGGTGGTGACCTGTAACATCACATGGCAATATATACAATTTTATTTTATCATCTCTCTTAGATTTTATTTTCATTGTTTGTTTTTTTGTTTTTTTTCTTCCATGTATGTGCCAAATTATTCCCAATATCTTTATTCTGATACCCAACACTAGTTTCCAACCCATGGGTATCGGTAATGCCCTTGTGCCATGTAGTAGACCATCTCAGGTGATTGGTTTAGGGTCGACTCAGGTTGGTTCATGAAATAATAGTATCATAGGAAGACCTAATATTTTTGTGGGTGTATTTTAGATAGATATTAGGATTTTTGAGACTCGAGAGGTAGGTGAAGGAAGAGATTTTAGAACTATTTCTCACATAGAACCTTGAGTTACTTGGGGTAGTCTAGGAATGGATCCTTTTATTCTTGTTTTGGATTGAGGGATGAGAACGGAGGTGATATGGTTTCACATTTTGACCCATCATGGAGTTTTGACTCATGTGAATTCCAAGTGAATGGTTCAAGTTCAGCTTAGTGTTATTCCTTCCATAGGGTATAGCCTATAACAATATCTTCGGGTTTGTCATAGGCACTAGTTCCTCATTCAGGTAGTTTGTTCGAGTTTGTTTTTTATTTTGGTTTCGGTTGGTGTAATTATGTTGAAAGTGATGGTGGATTTTGAAATTGAAAATATATTTTAAAAACTGATGTGTTTTTTGTTAAAATGGTTTTACATTAAAAAAAATATGGGTTTAAAATTGAAAGTGTTTTGGGTTTGAGAATGTGGATTGCATGAGATCCATGGTACTCCTTATAGACAGTTTCATGTGTAGGGTACATATGGAATGTTCATGGGGGGACGTTTTCTAGGATGATGTGGATGGAAATTGATGGTTTCACATGTAATGGTTCATAGGATTCCAGGGGTGGGGTTTTGGGATTAAAGGATTGACCTGGTTTTTCTAAAGTGGATAGGCATGAGAAGATGATTTTAGGAATTGTTCTTGTAAGAAGTCTGATTTATAATTAAAAAGTAATCATTTTTTTAAATGTGAACTGAAATTTTGAGAATTGAATTTGGTTTAAAAAGAGGGTTTTAGTATTTTGAAAGTATCTTTGAAATGAGGTGATTTTGAAAATTAATATGAAATTGTAATTTTTATAAAGGATTATTTTAGTTGTGCTTGATTTTTTTAGATTCTGGGATAGTTTATTTGAGATCAGGGTATTTCAATTGAATGAGTTTTGTCTTGATCCTGGTTTTGATTATTTTTTTTGTGTTGTTCTGAATTTGCATCCCAGAAATGTCCCCAGAATTTTTTAATGATTCATGACTATATCTATTTTCTATCATGTATTTCTTGTCCTTCAAGGAATTTGGGGTCTGTTAGGGGTAGTGAAGCAATTTGAGGGTATTAGAGCATGTATTCGGGTGGTTGGGGTCTCCAAAGTTTGTTAGAGATCATACGATATTGTGTTTAGTGGATGGTCTAACCATGGACCAGTGGAGGTGGATGTCTCCTAATAGTTGGAGTTTGGATGATGTGAGAGGTGTTGAATTCTATATTAACCCAAATGATAATAACCAAGGTGGTGAATGTGAATGAAGGTAAGATCCCTGCCATAGTTAACAAGTCCAGTAGTTGGTGAAGGCATGTGTCGGTCGCTTCAAGGACTTGGAAATCAGATCGCTAGTGATGTGGAAATCTAGTATCGCTCGTAGTTCATAATGGTTACCCATCTGGTGAGCTGGGTGTACCAGATGAACCTATTTCTAAATAATCCTTTCCTCCTTGTCAGATTCTAGTTCATTAGACCACTTTCAGATGCCTCGTCAATATGGATGGATATGGAATTCCAAGCCGTTTTGTCACATCCCTCTGAAGCCCCAACATCATTGTGGCCATTCGAGTAAATTGGGAATGTTATTTAAGAAACTTCGTTCGATGAAGGAGTTATGATAGGGGGATACTTGTGCCTGATTGTGATGAATAATGTGATTCATCCATCATATCCTCAGCCTGATGTCTTAGGGAGAGCTCACACATGGTCAGGAGTTTCTTGGGGTGTGAAGCCTCTGTCTAGGTGTGAGTTCTATGTTGGGACTATAACTTTAAAAGCCATTTCTTAATTATTTTTATGTTGTTAAAGTTTGAAAATGATTATAAGTTCATCATTTCATAGAAATAGTTTGATGGACTTGTTCCATTATAATAAAACCAATTGTACCTATTTTAATGTGGACCCTTTTGAATTGTACGTTCTCATTGACTTATTATGTTTGTCTTGTTTGGTGTTATTTAAGTTCGATGGAATTGATGGAAACTATTTTTGGTTCGTTATTTGGTTTGAGTTTCTTTTTGGAAGTTACCCCTGGAATTAGGGGTTTTCGATGGCTTGGAAAGATTCTATTTCCAATAATGATGTTTTTGGTTTGGTTATGATGTTCTTGTATTAGTTAATCCCTTGTGGTGGGGATAACCCCCCCTCCCCTCATGTTCTTCCCTGGACCATGGGTTTTGGTTCCCCTTAAATCGATTAGTTTTGACATGTGGAGAGTATGTGCTTCCCTGGACTAATGGTTTTCTTATGTTTTATTTAGGCATGGACTCGAGATTTGTTTAACTATAGGCTTAGTGACATTATGGGGGGAAAATTGCCTATGTTGGGGAGAATTATCACACCTTAACATTGGACACTCTTTTAATTTATTATTTTTTTGTCTGACGTCATTGTGTCAATGTTGGGTTTGGGGTCCGAGTTGAAATTATTGAAACTTATAAATGTTTATGTGTTTTAGACCGGTACACGGGCACCGTATAGTTGGTAGTAAACATGCAGTTGGCCTAATTTCACGTGTTGTTGCCTAATGTTTAAAATTAATATTTTTTTATTAAAATAAAAAAAGTAAATGTTTAAAATATAATAGGAATATTATTAATTAGGTAGATGATATTATTATTTTTATTACAAATTTTATTAAAATTATTATTATTAAATGGTTATTATTATTATTATTTTTAAACTCTAACTACTACCATTGTTATTTAAGAGACTAGATTTATTATTTGACTTGTATTTATTATACTATTTGTATTATTATTATTATTAATTTGATTATTATTAGTATTAGTATTTTATTACTATGGAAAAAGTGGAAGTAACCCATTGAGGCATGTCACACCTTTCGGAATCACGATCCCCACCTTCTCCATTCAGTTCATCTATATAGTGCCTCCCCTCCCAGTATAGTCGCTCCTTCTCCACAACGCACCCTTTGACCAGCCATCTCTGGCACGATCCACCTCTCCCTTACGTCGGTGCTCCAGCCGTGTCCCCTACACAATGATCATTCCCTTCTCTGATGTGTCTCAACCACCTAGCTTCCATCACCCTCTCTATCTGGCCAGCTTCACCTTCTAAAATTCCCCACTCCAGTAGCCCGAACCCCCTGCCTTTACATGGATGCGCCCCCTCCCATCTCTAACAAACCTCTTCACCGATATGTTTTTTTTGCTTCCATTTTTTGAGGGTTTTATTGATTTTGTAAAAAACCTAATCATTGGGTTAAGATTTGTGTGTTTTTAAGGTTGTTTTGGGTGTACAGTTTGACAACGTCATCTCTCCCTTCCTTCTATTGAAGGTCTATAGTGTCCACAATTGATATGAGGTAGGTGTTTCCAACCTTTCCTTTCTGAAAAACTCAATGAGAACATGATTGTTTTTTTTAAATTTTAAATGTTATATGATCCTTTTATATAACTATGGCTTGAATAAAAATGGGGTTTCTTGTAGGTATAATTGACCAAAAATTGTTTTCCAAAACGATTTGTGTGAAATGTATTGGTTTAAGGGACCAAGGATGCTTATTTGAAATCATTTTGGAGTTTTAAATTATAATCAGATATTTATGAAAATTTCATCCCTTATGAGGTTTTCTTAATGTTTATTTGCTTTTGATCTTGGTTAGGTGTATTTAATTTGGGAATGGTATAGTTTGATATGGGTGTTAATAATGTTTTGAGAAATAGTTTTATGAAATTATGGGGATTTATTTTCTACTTTTAATGACATAAATGGTTGGATACATTTTTAATGAAAATGTTAACATCATGGGAATGGTTTTTTTAGAGGGAAAATGTGTAAAAAACATATTTTATATATTATAGTTCAATCATGGAATTAATGTTTCAATATTTAAGGGAGTATAAATGTGGATTAGTTATCATGGTCTCTTTAGTGATTTTTAGAACAAATGCCCTTCCATGTCATAAAAACATTCATTTATATTAGGGGATATGCTCGTATATTTATAGGGTTCTCTACATTGAAGCCAATGAACTATTATTTTTTCAATTGAATGAATATTATTTCCCTCCCTAAAAATGTATATTTTTCCCAAACAATATATCGATTATGACTATATTTTCTACACATAAAACATACTCTACTTTTTTTATTACATTCCCATTGTATCTCATTCCCAAAATTGTATCATGTTGTAAACCTATTTTTTCCCTCTATGGCCATTAGCAATAGGACATCCATGATACTCCATTTTTTTCTTTTTTATATTGTTTGAAAACTCACCTTGGTTTTTGTTATTAATTATAAGTTGAGATAAATTGTTATGAAAAACCATATCGTTATTCACTCTATATTCTATATTCTAAGGATTATTTTTTCGAATACCACCACATTATCTAACAATCTATTTTTTAACCTTGTTATTATAGGTTCATCTATTTAAAAAAATAACATAGTGTCGGTATGAAACATAAATATTTATACAAATAAGTCATATGAATATATGAATCATCCATATAATGACCTCAATTATGAACCCTTCTTTTAACTCCATAAAAATTATATTTATCCTTGGTTACTATGGATTATTAATATTTTTCATTGACTCTATCCTCCTGTAATTTATAAAAGTCTAAAATATAATGTTAACTAACCAAATCATAACCCTTAGTTGTTTCAAAATTGGTGTGAAATTAGTCCCCTTCATTATCAACCATGTGATGATATAGTGAATACCCAACCATAAATTTTTGGGTTATCAAAACTTGGGGAATCTATATATAATTATTTATCCACATGTGTATAACCAAAAAATGTGATTTTTATAAAATTACACACAATATATTCTTTTCCAAAAAAAACTTTATATTATCCTTGAAATATCTCACCTTTTTCAAGTACGTCCACCTTTGAGTTTTGTATTGAATTTCATTCATTGAGTTCAATTTTTCTTTAATTCTTGGTTGATGATTCTTTTTCAGAGAAAGATAGAATTTTCTGGTTAAAATTACATAATGATCAATTTTTAGGTCTATTTTAATCAATATATTCTAAGTATAGACATAATAAATGGGATGAATAAGTAACTAGATGCATTTTAAGGTTTGGAGCTGGTTCATGTCCTTATGTTGAATTTGGGGTGAAAATGTTTGTAGGGAAATTACAAATTGTGTATATGTTAGACGATGTGTAATTGATGTTAAAATAGTGTCATGAACATCTAAATTTATTGAATTGGTTACAAACCATGTAAAGCATTCACATCACACAATATTCTATAGGGTTTAAATATTACCCTGATTCGATGGGTTTTTTACAATGTAACATTAAAAATAAATATACTGAATGTAAATGGATTTGAAGCCATGTATGTTTCAGAAGAAGTAGTTTTATTTGAAATCTTATGATATTTCCTCATTACATAGTCTTTTGTAACTCTTAATCTCAAGCCCCAAGTGACCCCTCGTGGTTCTGATTTGACTTCATCACCTCTAGGTGACATGGTTTAGTTATTTAACCTCGATGTCCCCTTTATTTTCTCTTCTTCCCATTTAATTATTCTTCCATCAAATATTGATTACTTTTTATATATTATGTGGAAACATATCAATATAGTTTCCATTTGATATAATTTTCCTTTATTAATATCCTTTGTGATAATTTCGATTGGCGTTAACCACAAATGGCATGGATAAATTGCAGGTTATAGGTTTAGAGCACGAACCAAAACCTATGGTCTGGTTAATTGTGTAATAAATGAAATATTGTTGCTAAATAGGGGTAAAAGGATATTTAATTATATTATTCATTTGGTAAATGGTAAATCATTGAAAATAATTTTGGTCGAGTATCTTTGGATCAGTAGTTAATGCAACTTAGCTTTTCAACACCCTTTGGGTGAGGGAACACTTTATTAATATGAATTGGATAATGCCTTATGGTGTGTTTATTAGGACATGAGACTTAGGATATTTCCTTATATATATTAGATCTCTTAATATCACTTAGTAATTATATTTTGTTTTTGATATATTGATATATAAATTAAAGGATTAATTGAAAGTTATATGGTAATTCTTCAAAACTACCCATTGAGGCTTATGCTATAATACTGTGATATCTTTTGTTGTTATGACATGTGTGGTGACTAATGCTATAAAGATAATGTTTAGAGGGATCTGCCTAGAACCCTTATTTAATTTACATATTAAGTAGGCATCACACACTAACATGTTGTAATTATTATGTTGAGCATCATATTCCAAAATACTATGTTGTAATACTTATTTTAAGCAGACTCTACCCTATCCCATGCTTTAATTATGAAACTGAGTGAGCACGGCCAAGTCACATTTTAAAATGATTATATAGTAGGAAAGGACTATATTTTCATGATTTTCTATGAATATAAGGTTATTGGTGATCATGATTGTGATCCTCTCTTAGAGGCATTTCAGCACGATGCCAAAGATGGTTGATTTTTATGTTTTATTAATCAATTAATTACTACACTTGTTTATTAGTTATTTTATTAAAAAATCAGGATTATTTAGTTTACACATTGTGTTGTTAACCTACTGAGTTATACTCACACCCTATCTATGTGTTGTTTGTTACTCGTGAAGATTACATGGATGTAGTATTAGATAAGGAAAATGGAAATTGTAGCTAATTTAGTTTCTTGTTGATGGGACAGAGTTCAGATTTACGAATTATATGGGTTTTGGGACCAATATCTTTTTTGGATATTGTTTTTTTATAATGATTATTTTATTTTCATTTCTATAATTTTAAAATTTAGGAACATATTAATCTACCATTAGAGGATTCATTATTTTTGGATTATTTGGTTCCCTCTTATATTTCTCAGTTTCAAATTTTCCTATTTCTACTATGAATATTACTCTGATTATATTTATTTATATTTTTTATTTATGATAATATGTAACTCCATGAAAGGGGTTATTGTCTACACAATATATAATTTCAATCCTTCTACTAGTTGGAAGCCTCTGGGGGAACTGTGAGACATTCTTGTGGTACTGAAACCAAATCTATATTTCCACCTCAGAGGGTGGTAGATTGAGGGAAATTACAACGTAGTATCAAAAGATCATTTTTTATTTTTTATTGAATAACAATTTGGGAATTGTATAAAAGATATTAGACTTGGTAATTAGCTTGTTCATAGAAATAGCTAACTAATGCATGGGTTAAAATCTATGTTCCAAGGAAGTGGATGAATATTTATTTTCCTCACTTGTTACTATTGATGTTATTTCACCTTTGGGGATTCACATGTTCTGTGATGTTATTTTTTCTTAAGAATTATACTCATTTCCAAGTATAGTGTGATATTAGTATGCATCCATCATGATAGGAATGTAAATATATATATTAAAATTTATTGTTCAAGATATGGAAGTATTTATTGTATCTGTTATATAATTTAGTATATGAGATGGTGAGTGAGATACTATTATATTAGATAAATTAAATGACACAAATTGATATTTCATACTAAAAAAATTTTATTCATGTTTATAGAGTCTAGGAGAAGTGGCCCTCCGTTTTTGGTACCTATTGAGGCTTACCTTGTTTGTAACAGCCACTGTTCTTAGGGTGTTTTTGTATTATATAAAAGGTGACAAATCATTTTCTTCAGATTTTGTATCTATAGTGTGTAAATTATCATTCTAAAAACATAGATAATCTTTATATTCTGGTACAAAAAATGATTTTATGGATGTCTAGTTATGTGACAACTTTTGGAGGGTAATGTTATACATTGAAAGGGTTGTTGTTTGAATCATGAAATTGATATATGAGTTGATAAGAGAGATCCATCTAACACATCCTCCTACATTAACTGGGGAAAGAGGGCCCTAGGTATCCGAGAATGATATTGAGTCAGTCATGAAGATCATTAAACATAATAATGCACCTACTAATCATAGGGTGATTCTTGATGTGTATATATTTATTGGGCTTCCCAAGCATTAGTGGGATATACTAGAGTTGGTTGGGAAGAAGGAGGAGTAATAATATAAGTTTATTGAGGTGATGTTCTTGAGACACTTATATCTAGAGTCAATGAGGGATGAAAAGGCTTTCATTTTTATACATCTAACAACTGAGGGAAAGTTAGTTATGGACTATGTTGAATGTTTCAGTAATGTTCGACAGTTTTCCCCATATTTAGTAGCTAATTAGATCCCTTGGGAGAGGTATTTTTATGGTGGTATTTACTATGAGATTAGGTTGTAGGTGGATGTCTTACATCTGTGAAATTTTGCGGATTTAATGAATCTGTCATTCATCATAGAAGGGAATTTAAGAGAGGACCCGATCAAAGGCCAATCTTATTTTATAGGGATAACTCATAACAACTTTTCTCATGAAAATAATAATTGTTATGATTGTTTTCAGCAAGGTATCAATGGAAATAAAATGTTGGGAAATGGGAAACCATATTAAGAAGATTTTATGATATAGTGTTTTTAGTTTTTCATATTGGTCTATAAGAGGCCTCAGTATTCAAACCCTACCATTGAGTGACTTTCTTGCAGCAATATGAGCCTCCTGTAATGGTTTTTAGGGGTATGTAGTAGATGACCAGTGGTATGGGACCAAGATAGGTATCATAGTCTGGGTTGGAATAATCTTATACTTAGAATACAGTTAGATATATTTCCACTACATAATTTAGTTGAGATATGGGATGTGGAATGTCATAGTAGGAGAAACCATTTTAGGTAAGGGAATAGCTCAAGGGAGTCAGACTGTAGGCTAAGAAAGAGGGGATATACAGTTACATGTTATCTACGTTAGTTATCATGCACATAAGTATATCTATTATAATATATATATTTTTTTCATATAGCATTTAATGTGTTCTATTGGATATAATAGAAACATATTCCATTTCATATTATCTTATTGACAATGGATAAAGCTTGCATGTGGAATTCATAGATGGTGTTTTGACTATCGATATACCATTAATAGTGTCATCAGATAATATGGGATATTGTAAGGAATTTCTTATATAAATCAGTGGTCACCATTTATTTTGGGAACCATTCATGCTTGAAATGAATGGATTTGATTTGATTCTCAGTATTGATTGGTTAGTCCTATACAAGGCTCATATTGACTATTTTGGAATGAGAATTAACTTTCTATATCCAAAAGGTAGAATTTATCCTCACCATGGTGTAGGGATCATCAGGCTAGTCATACATGACCAATTCATTGAATATTTGATTGTCTCGTGGTTTTGATAGCCTATCATGCCCAAGATAATGGCTGGATGTAGAATTATTCTTTTCATACACTGGTAGAATGTTTTAAAGATTACATTTTAGATTACATTTATGGATTACTACTTAAGAATGAGATCATATTCATTATATTCTGGGTTCCACAATAAGAGTTGGTTTTTATCATTCATTGTAAAATGTAACCATAATTTCATTTAATATTGAATGTCAAGTTGGATTATCTCGAATCCAATTGTTTAATATGTACTTTTATGTCTCCATTTGGTTCTCTGGTTATTTTATCTGAGATAGATAATGAAAATTTGAATTAATGTGTGGATTATAAAAGATTAAACAATATAATGGTATATAATTTCAATCCTCTTCAACAAATCTATAATCTTTTCAATTATATAAAATTTGATAACATATTATCCATAATTGATTTGAAATAAGGTTACCATGATTTGAGGGTGAGACCATCAAACATACTTCAAAATTCTTCTAGGAGAAGGAAGGGATTGTTTGAATTTGTATTGATTCCAGTTGGTTTGACCGATGTACCGACTGTATTGATGGTCTAGATGACTTAGATCTTTTCTCATTTGAGGGACCAGTTTTGTGTGTTTTTCTATGATGAAAACATAGTGCAATACTAGTCTGTAGAAAATAATTCTAGACATCATTAAATCATCATGAGTACATTGATAGGTCATCGTCTTTATGACGAGATAACCAAACATAGTATTAGAATGAATAAAGTTCACTTCATAGACCATATCATCTTACAGGCAGGAGTTCCATTGGACCCAAAGAAGATTTATTCAATAGTATATCAGGAGTGAACTAATAATTTCAAAGTTATTCAGTGTGTTTTTCAATTATTATGTTATTATCTATGTTATATCTAGCACTTCTCTAGTTTTTTCATTATAGTTTTGTTGGATGGCCAAGATAGGGGTGAAGTGTGCTTGGTCTGATTCTATTGATAGTGATTTTTTTATATCTAAAATCCATCTAAACTCACCACCTATCCTCACTTTACCAGTTCCTAGTAATCTTTATACAATTTAATGTGATGAATCAAAATTCATAATTAGATATGTTTAGATACGGGAGGATTGAGTGGTTGCATATGGATTTTCCACCTGATACCTCACAAGAGTAATTTCCCAAATTAGGATCTATAGTTAGATAATGTGGTATATGAATTGAAAATTTATGGGCACAATCTCATGGGTGATTGTTTTGTGGTGCACACACACTACAGTATCCTGAGATATATATTTTCATTGTGGGACCAAAAACTTTTGATAGAGGAGGTGGGTTGTGTATATGCAGTATTTTGACATCAAGTTATATTAAACTCTAGTAAAGGGAAACATCATTGTTAATAAATTGATCAGAAATATGGAGACAAAATATATATAGGATTCATGTGAAAATTTGTGTATTTTTTCCCCCATTTCAGACAAGTATTTTATTGTTTATGAGTCTGAGGGTATAATATCTCTAACACTATCATCTTTTATACACATACTCTTAGAAAGGATCAAGATAGAGTAGTTATTTGATCAAAATGTCTTATTTATAACGGACATCGTATACGGTGAGGACACTCCATCGAGATCATCTATTGACAATGAAAATTAGATCATTTTTTTAGAAAATTAATTTCTACGGGATTTAAAAATGAAATAGTGAGGGAGGTTTATCCTTCCAGATGGGTGGTAGATACTGATTTTAAAAATATGTATAATGATCCCCATAGTCAATAAAAGTTGTTAGTAATGAAGAAGGATGTAGTTTTTTATGGTACTATGTTTCACTTGTTATTAGGTAAAAGTTGAGTATTAGTGGATAATCAATTTGTTACAACCTATTCCTACTATAGAGTGTAAATGGTATGATGTCACTATGAATTTTTTGATAGGATTTCCTAGGATAACCCATAAGAATGATGAAATATTGGTGATCATGGATCAACTAGAAAAGGTGGTCGAATTCTTGCTATATCAGATAGACATTCACCATTGATTATTTGGTAGTCTCTACATATGCAAGATAGTTTACTAGAACCATGTTATGAGGAGCACCATTTTTTATAGAGATCACTAGATTCACATCACTATTCTGGAAAGGTCATCTGGTGGCTCTAGGTTTTTTGTTTCTTTTGAACACATCCTATCATCCTTAGACTGTCGCTCAATTTGTGTAGACTATTCATGTTTTAGAGGACATGATACAAGCTAGTATTTTGGATTTTTTAGGTTCATGAGAGGATCATATGGCACTATTGGAATTTTCATATAATAATATATTACAGGAATAAAACAATATGGACCCTTTTTAATATTTTTAAGATAGAATATTATATTCACCTCTTTGTTGGTTGTAGGTAGGTGAGTCAATTATTATTGGACCTAGTCTCATGTAGTATATTTTTTAGTAGTTTTTGTTGATTAAGATATGGTTGGTGACCACAAAAAAATCATAAATATTACTCCATCTATCAGACATGGACTCTATAGTTCAAGGTTCGTTATTGAGTTATCCTTGAAGTGTTTACTTGGTTGTGGAAATATTGTATCAGAAAACAGAATATGCTATCACCCAAGATTATCATACCATTTGAGACTGGATAGGTTCGATCGAATTTTTTACTATTTTTCCTTATATAATTCTACAGTTCTATTCCTCATGTGTTTTATAGGTCAACTCCTTATTAATATTTTCTATACACTTCTTATATTGTTGACATCGAGAAACTCTAGTGTTATACTGAAAAATATTTTTAGGAGAATCTAATAGAAATTATAGACTATGATGAGATAGATATAAATGGTATTAATATACCTATAGATTTAGTGATGTTTTAGGGTATGGGTGTTTAAGAGGATTCATGGGAGGGGAGTTAGATATAAAATAACTTTGGCAATACTTGTTCACTCAGACCCATAGTAATTCATAAAAAAACCTATGGTTGATCTATTATATGGTGGGGAAGTATTAAGATCCCTAATTTAATTAGGGAAGTCCCTATTTGAATTTTTCCTTAAACATGATTCAATGGGTTTCGATTTACTTTCACCCTTGCTGGAAAAGCCTTGTTTAGTGAAGGATGGAAGTTTTTGGAGAATATGACATAATTTTTCGGGATTCATATTTTTTAAAATTATTGAATCTTGGAATAAACATGTTTAATGGGATTACAAGGTGTTTTTATAATTTGGGATGATTTGGAGGTGGTTCAGTAACTTTTTTATAATTTGGTCTGAAAGTCATCTCTATAGAATTTTAATGTCGAGTATATATTACACAATTCTTAACATCCACCATACACATTTCATGAATCTATTCAAGGCATGAAGTGGTTACCCATATTGAAAACCATTCATGTCGTGAAAATGTTGATTATAGTTAAGTATTAACATAAGGAAATAGGTTTTTTGACCATCCCTTTTAAATAAAACAAATTACATGTAAAGGGATTCAAAACCATTTATGTATTAAAATTTACAGTTTTAAGTAACTCCATAAGCATGTTCATCATTCCACTATTTTTTTATCCCCTCCACTAAAGACATATGTAAAACTTAGTGATTATAAGGATATTTCATTACCTTCTAATAGAACTTTGTTTTGTTTTATCACTAGAAGTTCTCATTTATATAGTCTAATTCCCTTTTCTTAATTCTTCATTTTTTGTGTTTTCCTCATTTAATATTTTCCCTCAAATAATTTTGATCTTTTTTATATAGGTTTCCTTTTTTTGACTCCCTTGACTTGGTTTCCATTAGCGTTACCCATTTTTGGTTTGGCTATATCATCGGATAAATATAGGGAGTCTAAACCAAAACCTACGACATGTTTAATTGTGATTTAAATTCAATATTTTGATTTTTCCAAAATAAAATTCCCTTTAATTAAATTTTTCATTAGTTAATAGAAAATCGGGGAATTGAATTTTGGTTTAATCCCTTAGGTTTATTTTTTTATGTGATATTTTTTATGGATACCTTTTGACTGAGAGAACCCTTGATTAATAAGAATTGTATAATGGGTTATGTTTTTCATTTCATTAAATGACACAATGGTTATTTCTTCATGTTGAATCACTATGGTAATATCTTCTAGGGTATTAATATTCTTATTTATAAATTGATATAGAAATGGGTAATGAAAGGACAAAGGAAAATTTACATAACAATCCTTTGAGTCTTGTAATGTAATATTGTGTTTTTTTCTATGACATGTGTTGTGACATCTATTGTATTTTTTTATTTAGTGTGATCTTACCATTCCCATGTTGTTATTATTATATTTAGAGGGTTTATCCTAGTCCAATGTTATAATTCTTATATTGAGTGGGTTATGCCCAGTCCAGGCTACAATACACATAGTGAGTGGGATCTACCCAGTCCCATGAGGTTATTATTTTATTGAGTGGAATTTGATCAACCCCATGTTGAAATTATTATATTACGGGATCATCATTGATTTTTTATTGTTTCCATTGATATGTGATATTTTTTTATCATTGATGTGATACATGCATAGAAAAATTCTAGCATGGTTCCAAAATAGGTCAATTGTAATATTATATTAATTGACTAATAAAGTCACTTGTTTACTAGTTATTACATTGAATTATTATCAAAAATAGTTTCGTTAGATATGGTGGATTATACTAACTAAGTTATGCTCAGACTATATTTGGTCTCTATTTGGTACCTGAGTAGATTAAATGGATGTAGTTTTTCATAAGGGAAATAGAACTTGTTAGTGGTTTCTTTGCTTACATGTAAGATATAGTTTAGATATGGGAACGATATGTGGTTCGTGGCCTAGATCATTTATGATTAAATTATGTCTTTAACATCTTTTTTATATATTTCATTTAGTTTGAATTTTATATACTTATTAGCCTACATGGAATGATTATTTATAATTGGATTATTTTGTTTCTTCTTCTACATCAAATTTTCATATTTTACTATTTCTATTATCCCACCCACTCAAATTATAATTATTTATATTGGTTATTTATTCATCTATGAAACTAGATACCTATGGGGTATAGTTCCAACACATTAATATCACATTACCACTACTTGTTATCAACCTATGGCATACGAGGAGGAAATCTAGAGTTCTCCTAACTAACCCAATATAGCAATATGAGAGGTTCTAAAATGGTGGACATTACAATGCTACATATAAACATATCCTCGTAGTTTTTATAAATTTTTTATAAAAATAATATTCAAATATAAATAAAAACATATCTCATACCAACTAATGTTATCAATGAATTTCTAAAATAAATATTAACTCATCATAGATTAATATTAAATACCTATCACAATAATATATGTATGAGAATAGTATATAATAAGAAAATGTTAATATTGGATAGGAAAAACTATTTATTTTCATGGAATATCATCAACATATCACATAAAATTCTTCACATATAATTCTTCTATATTATTTTCATACATAAGATACATCCTATAAAATATATATAATGACGAAATATAAAAATTGGCGAGGTCAGGTGTCAACATAGGGAATACATTACATATATCAGTCATCGATATTTATTGAATATAATATATACAAAATGGTATTATATCATGATAATTAGTTTTGAAAATAATTCCCATTGAATCAATATGAAAAACAATAAATCATTGAATAATTCTCTTATCCAAAATGAAGACATTTGACAATCCTGAAGAAAAAATAATGAGTCATGGACCATAACATAAGCATAAATCATTTGAATATTGGCAAGTATAGTCATAGAAAAAATAAGAATTATGAATATTCAAAAATTTATAAATTGTAATCTCATCATATCTAGAATTTTAATCAGGTACCTTCCTAAAATTGTGGACAAAATCCAGTTCCACACATAAATATTGAACATGTCATAATACAAATAGGTCAATGGTTAATATTTTACACTTGAAACCACGTTCACTATAATCATAGCTATATTATGTGATATAAATATTTATAAAATGAATTTTATTGTTATATCAATTCAAGACCAACCACGATATTATGTAATTCAAACGTATGTTTTCTAAAAAATGATAAAAAACATTCATCATATCGTAACACAAATGTTTCATAAGGATTTCATCATAACATAATTAACTCATTGAAATAAATGGTTTTTAACACCCATGTAAGAACATCATCATTCTAATCATTCCTGATTAACGAAGTGGATGGTATCATAATAATAAATTCACTATGAATAATAATAATCATTAATAGATGTTTAAATATATGTAAATCCCTTTAAAATTCCATTTTTATTTTATAATTGGGAAAATAACATTTTCATTTTGTATATTTTTTATAAAATTCCAAAATGTGGAGAAATATATTTTCATTAGAAATACACATAAAATTAGGAAAAGGATGATTTAGAAAAATAAATGGTCATGAAGATATGAAATTTCATTCATTTCATATATGTTAAAAGGGAAATTTATTTTTACACTTTTATAAAAAGTCAAAATTAATAAATATTTAAATAATTTTAAATGATTTCATTTAATAAAATCAATTAAATGTAATTATTTTTTAAAAAATCATTTAATAAATTATTTATAATAGATAAAAACATTAACACTATTTTTTAGTAACTTTGACAAGGATTAAAAAATTTCAACGAAAAATATAACAATGGTTTTTCATAATAATATTTTCTCAATCATTTTTAGTACCAATGAAAGTAAAATTTTACTAATAAATTATAATTATAGGAAAAATAAAACTTTTTTAAATGATATATTCTATAATTTATAATTATTATATTCAATCAATTAATTGATGTTTATTAAATACAATCATGAAGACAAATGAAAATACAATACAAACCCTTATCTCATGACCTTTATTTAGTTGTTTTGGTTAAAAATATATTATAAATATAGATTGATAATAAATATATTTTAAAACAATATTAAAACACATATTAATTTATATATTTCCCTTATAATTTATAATTACCCTTTTTTACCATTACAACAACAAAATGATCATTTTTGGGAAAACAGTTTTCTTTTCCATTCATGTTGTGATTCAATGGTTTAGTTCCTTTATCCTTGATCATGGGGTAAACATGTTTATAATATCTATATTTTCATATTTAATACAATAATTTATTATATATCTTTTAGGGAAATTCATAAAATTAAATGTTGAAAAATGATTTACATCACATTGGAGAGACAATACTATGTAGATAGGAATGAGTAGTGTTTTCACTACTGAATGGATGGAATGAAATAAATATAAATTATAAAAAATATTTAAATAAAAAAATCAATACTAATTTATTATATATATTCAATACATATATCTAGATTAAAATTCTTGAAAATAGTAAATAGAAAATGAGTCACATCCATTATTGGAAACAACAGTCCATATGTACGCTTGATCGATGTTGTAATTTTCCAATTGAATGGAAAATAAAAAAAATACACTAACAAAAAACATCATATAATATTAAATACAATGAATAAATAATTATAATATGGTTATATAAAGTTTTTAATAAGTCTAGTTATAATGAACCATGAAAAATACCAACATGAACATATACTAATTCTACAGTTTATGCTTCTTTCCAAAGCACCTTAATTATTATTTTATGCCTATTTTGGGATGACCATCACCTCATATTCATAAACAAGGATTTTAGGATAATATTTTTTATTATAATAATTGATATCAATACTTTCATTAAATTTTATATGAAAGGATTTAAGGTTCTCTTTCTTATGTGAGGGGAGTGGAACATTAATATTTTTTATAAACATAATAATTTATCAAAGGCACTAAATAGGGTATATAGAATGTTTTTTGGAAATGATTGATTACGAGTAGATATAAAATTTAAATACTTATTAGAAAATTTATTTTTAAAAAAATTATAAATTTTAACATTTACATCCTTACTTTAACCCGTTGTTAATCCATCTAACTATTACTTTAGTAATGAATGTTTAGAAAGATTACTATTCTTAATGAAAAAATAAACATTACTGCATTATATAATTTTAAATATTCATTGAAAGGTATTTGAGACTTTTTCCATTTTTTATTTCCATGATTTGGATATTCAATCTATATGTACAGGTTTCTGAAGAGTTTTGAGGGATGATAGGAGAGTTTGATAGGGAAGTATTAGTAGAAGGGTGCACTATGGGTTATTAGTTATGGAAATCCCTATAATCCATATCACTATGGCTTGTAAATTTCAACTACGTAGTAATACATTGGGGTATCACTTCCTTTTTATGGGGTAGTTGTGGCATGTTATCCCAACTTCAGTGTAGGGGTTATAGAGGATGAAATTAAAGGATTTATATTTTTTAGCACCCTGACACTATATGGGGTAGGCCATTTCATAGCCTCCATTTTTGAAATCTAGTTTTTTAGTGTGGTGAACTCAGTTTTTAATGGTAATATTCAAGAAATATAATATCATTTCTATGGATCTATTTTAGCATCCTCATTTCATAAATGAATACGGGTTTTTCTAGATTAGTCTTCTCTCAGTGCATCATATCATGGGAATCATCCATCATCATTACACCAATGATTGTGTGTAAATGTCTTGGTCTTTAGTTCATAGGTTGTTCTATCAATACTAGAATCCAACTATAATCCCACATTTATACAATATTTATCTCTTGAACCTTTGACACCCATGATATATTTTCGAAGTCAATTGAGGCCCAATATAATTTTAGTTCATCTCAGAATTCCCATTTTTCATTGATGGCGATTAGAGGAGAGTTCCTCATTTTTTCATCTCACTTATTATTTTGTATTTCATGTTTCCTCACTTTTTTAATTTCTATGTTTTGGTAGTTTATATCCATCATTATAATAATGTTTTATTTGTATTTTTTTTGGTGGTTATAAACAAAGTTCTTGTTGAGTGGTATATTAAATTATGTTGGTGTGATTAGAGATTTTCATTAAAACATTTCAATGGTAAATAACATTAATGTAATGATGTATGGTGTTCCTTGACTATCATTTTTATTAAATTCAATTTTAAGGATAAAAAACATTAGATTCATTGGATGGTGTTGGAATTTACCCTAATATTGATTCACTTTGATAAAGAAAAGAATATTTTTATGGTCGTAGTAATCACACATGTTCCCTTAACATGATAATGGTTTACCTCTTATTTTAGATGATTGTGTAAAATATGTGATATTAATGTTTAAAAAGGTTTTCAGGATTGGGAATACCGGTTAATTTTATGAATATTGATAAATAACATAATGAAATTAAATTTTAGGATTTCAAAATAATTAAATATGCATATATAATGATTCCTTACATTATAGTAATTTTAATTTAATGAAATTAATGATTAATACTTGGGAATTAAATTTGTTTCATATATGTGGTTATGAAATTGGACAAAGGAAATAAATCTAGAATTCTTGTTGTAGAAAAAAATAATGATTCACATTAAATAAGATCGTGTTCAACCATAACGTTCAATGAAAATGAAAAATATTATTAGTTGAATATTTATTAAATGGTAGGGTATAATACTTTATTCATTTAAATACCCATATTATTAAACATTAATAAATGAATTAGTTAATTCATGATTGAATAAAAATGGTAGTTATATAAATATAACTATTTGGGGAAGAGAGTTCAATTTTGTATATAGAGGTCAATTCCTTTAATTTAGGGAAGATAGTGCCCGTTATGGAATGATTTTAATGAATAATAAATATATAAAACCATATATTTTTTACTCTTGGGAAATTTAATGATTTTAGTCATGTGAATCCATGCAATCAATTTGATTATCAAAGGATAGAATAGACATCACACTAATGGATAATGAAATTTAAATTAGTGTTATGTTAACTAATGAATAATTAATTATTTAAAATAATCTTAAAGGAATATAGACAAAATTAATTCAATGAATGTATTCTTAAATGAATTTATGTTTATAGGAATTCTATTTCTTCGAGTTCACACTCTGGTGTCTGAGAGAAGAAAAATATAGATAACACTGAGAATATTTAGATGAAAAATGTAACATTTTTAGGAATATTATATTTTTTATTTTTTATGATTTCATATAATACTCCATCCATGTTGGTAGGGAGAATGAAAAACAATGGACTCTGGGAAGGTAATTTCTCAAACATTCATGTTTGTGTGGGATGTTTGGTTTTATTCCACCTCTATCCCTACTATATACTCCATGTAATATTATGTATTATATGCATGGTGATTATTTTCCTCATATATGTGTGTAGTGATATAAAACATGTTGTAATTTTTTTTGAAAAATGTTAATATAGATATAGTATCAAGATAATTTTTAGTATATTTTATTGATATAAAACAATTGTAGACAATATTAATTTTCATAAAACTATGCTTAATTGATAGGTTATAATTACATACTTTAAATTATTATAATAAAAGTATTCGTTTTGTAGAAAATCAATGTTTCATGCATTGTACGCGAAGTTGGTGTTCCTTGTAGTGCACGACAAGTTGGTATTGCGTGCAGCGCAAGACAAGTTGGTATTGCATGTGAAAGGAATATTTTAATTAGTGTTTTAAAATATATATGTGTATATATATATATAACTATTTCCAGTTTCATGTGAAATGAAAAATATTAGAATGATGAATTAAATTGAAAAAATAATAATTCTCAAAATATCAGGGTGTCAAATTCTACCCCCCTAAAAACGAATTTCACCCTAAAAATTTGTTGAGGTTATCCAAGGATTAATAATTTAAATTTTCATTCATAGAATCCCACATCAGAAAAATGGATACTAAAAATTCCCTTAAAAATGGAATTTCGTAACCATAACGGTTACCCAAAGTAACATATAACTAGGTTTCCACATAGGATAACATAGGTTGGGTGGGATGACTGGACATGTAGGAATATCATAATTATTTATAAGGTGTGATTGAGATCCCAAATCACAAACAAGTAAATTATCAAATGAAAGTTGAGGGCCTAAAATTCACAAATAATTTATGATTCTAGAATCGATTGGTTCAACAAAATTTTTGGTATTATGACAACATTTTTTTATCACATTCAAAACGTTGAGTAATTATTGATAAATTTATATATAAAAAATTTTATTCTACTGTTGTGATTTTGAAAATTTTATAAACCATCCATTACCTCATGGAATGAATGTCCATAAATTAACATTGATTAACAAATTACTAGAATACACTTTTAATGGATATTAAGTCCCATTAAAGATTAAAAAGTCTAATTATATGTCCCTTAAAAAAATAAACAAGATTTGATTTATAAAGATAAAAAATAACCCTATAGTTTAATCATAAATATATATTCAACAAAAATAAATATACATTAACCCATACATCACTTAGGCTAGTGGTAGGGGTCAATCACTTATTGTCCTTCAGTCATGGGTTCAGGACCTATAGCCTTGTTGGACATGATTGGTTTTACCTGACATACATGATGTCCATTTTTTAAAAACCAGACTAATATTATATATAAGGAGAACATCCTTTAAATAAAGTTAATCACTGATAATCCTTTTAACCAAGGTTTGAAACACAAAACCATTGAACAAATACAACTTCTATATCTTAACGTAAACATATCATGGATGATTAACCTAATAACCTTTCCCAATGGTGAAAATCAAAAACATTAAAAAGAGAGTAACGAAATTAAATTAACATTGATTCCCCTGTATAACACAAAATAGATCTTGGTTTTCACATTCCAAACATATTAATACAGTCATAATATATTGTCATGAAACATTTTAACTACCTAAATTACCATAAATACTTTTTAAAAACATACATGCTTCCCCATTCCAATGTATATTGGATTTACTTCTTAAGTCCAAAAATGTTGTAAACATCATTAGTGGTATCATAACCCACTTATAAACAAGTCCTCACTTAATTTTATTCTAATAAATAATTTATATTTTACTTAGTCATATACCTTATATCTTTATCCATACAAAATTATCTTATCATAAAGAACATATTAAGGGTTACCTTCCTATAGTCAAAATAGCATCTTGTCCTCAAATCAGTTCACCAGTCCATAGTGAACATTAAAAATTAACATTAAAATACATATTGAAAAATATAAGTAGAAAAGTATTTTTATATTTCATCATTTATAACTTTTGAATCCAAATTCATAAATATTTCGATTACATCATCCGTAATACATTAACAATTCTACCTCATCCAATTACATAATACCTCTTTACATTCACATTTCATTTGTAGTCTCTTCAACATAATAAATGTAACCACAAGTCTCGTCACATTTTTTATTCTATTTAGTAACTTTTATTTGGGGACATTGGGTTGTATAATGACCATTTTATCTATGCTTAAAGCAAATAACCATTGATGATAACTAAGGGAGGCCAAAATTACCATCCATTTCGTTTACTGAACTCTTTATTTTTCCCTTGCAATCACTTTTGTTGTGTCCTTTTCCAAGTTCATAACACCTTATTGTTCATCTAAAATATTCACTTTTAGTATTCTTTCCAAATTCATGAAAAAGTGTAAATTGATTCTTTTTCCCCCTGGTCTCCATTAACCGAACTCTCGGCGAGCTCCTTCTTTCTCTTCATTTGTGAGGCAGAGAGTTGGTTAAGGTAAAACTTCTTAATCAAGTTCCATGAAAAATGATTATGAAATATCATGACATATTTCACTCTAGTGATATACTAATCATAAAATCTGCTAACACATTGAACAATAATCTTGTTCAATCCAGTTCCCACCATTGTCAAAATCTAGAATCATAGTGTGAGCATTACTTATCATAGTAGAAAACAACATAGTCATGAAAAAATGAATTATAGGATGTCTAAATCATGACAAATTTAATAATAAAGGACACCTTAGGTTTATCCTAGTGTATTCATACCTAACTTATATCTAAATCATCCATGATGGTTTCTGAAGTGGTTTTGAATTCCGAAAAGAATTTCCCTAAGAGTGTCAAACGAAGTATGTCGCAAGGCCTATTTTCATGAACCAGATTACCTCGAGTCAAGTACAGAACATATTTTTGGAGTTTTTTACATATTTATACATGTTACTGATCCATATAAACTTGTAGTATCCATATATGGATATATTTCTTATAAACCACTCACTTTATCCTTTATCAAAATTCCTGGACATTTTTATAAATGGTAACTCATTCTTATAATTATATGTAAAGTAATCCCTAGAAATATAATTATAAATATACCTAGGGATATAACTATGGTTTTATCATCCTAGTTTCCAATGGGTAAATATTCCTTTTATTTGATACAATATATAGATACCCTCTATTTTGAAACAATAATAGTATATAACTTTTGAAGAATACTTAAACGTTATACAAACAGACTCTCATAGTCTATAGTTGGTATACTTCCTTGTTCAAAAAAATATAAGAATATTCCCTTGAATATATTTGTAAAATAACAAGGGTAAATATTTCTTTTTAATATTAATGGATAATGGTATAATAATCTTGGAATCATTTTTTATAAAACGTTGATTTCCGACCGAAGAAAGGGTAAAATCGAGCTTTCCTAAAAATAATTTCTTAAATATCTTATATACCAAAGAATAAAATATGGTATCAATACATGATTATATCACGAAATTACTTAGTATACTTAAACTCATGATTATTTTTTAAATATATATTATTGGATTCCTTCAAAGGAAGTGTAAACATAAGAAATCCTGAAGAGCAAAGAGATTGTCTCGATAAACACTTTAAAATAGGTATCATGGGTCCACACACTCCATGTAAGGAAATTAAATTAAATTAATCATATAATATCATTAAAATATTTTTATTCGTTATATTTCATTAAAAATGTAAATATATGAACCTCAAATAAGAGTTTATGTGCATAATAGAACATGAGTCTCAAAGAATGGAAATTGAGACAAAACGGTTTTACCGATTTGGTAACTTTTGAAAGTTAAACCCCATAAAAGAAAGATCATAGAATTGATATGTGAATAGACCTAAATTATGATAAATAAAAATATAATAATATCATGGATTTTAAATACACCACAAAAAAGGTATGAGTGGAGAACAAAACATATATCTCACCAACATTGAATGTCAGATGAAAATCCCCTTAACTTGTGTCTTGACACTCTTCGTAATCATACAATATTCATGTATAATAAATATAAGTTTATTATAAATATTTTAATGAATAAAATTCTTATAAATAAATCCATATATTGTTTTCTTATGACTCTATGTCACCCACATATTAACTATCTTATATTATTGCTTCACTTCGGGTAAAATTCACTTCATTATTCGCAAGTGTCATAAGTTGTTACATCTTAAGTCCTAATAAATATATAATGATTCAATAATGTAAAACATTATATAAATATAAGGTATATAAATTATATTATTATTATAATAATCTATATATTAAATGAGTACAAAATGGAATACACCATTCATGGAGATGGTAAGTCGTACGTAAGCATCAGCCTTGTTTCTGTATTTATTATCTTATTAAAGGAAAGTATGTGAATGAAATATATATATATATATATAACTATAACTTTATAATTACCATATGAAATATATCATATATTTTTATTAAAACCACCCATAAGACATTCCATGTGGTTTGTGAACGAATCACATAGCTTTTAGGGGAAGTAGTCCACACTTCCTCGAACGAGATTATCAAATTAACACCAAATGGAATGATAAGAGATGTGTGTTGTAAAAGTAATAAAGAATCTTAAATAAATAGAAAATATAATATATAAAATATATTGAAATATTTTCCATCATAAGTTCCACCATGATTGGTGGTAATAGGTAAATGAACAATCATCATTTCATGATGTAATAGTTCAATGTACACCGAAATATTATGTTCTATACCCATTATATGGTGCTATGTGTAAGTTTAGGTAGAAAAAAATTCATAAAACAATACTAGTATATGTAAGATACCTTTGGGTTTACACAATAATGTAATAAGATTGTGGAGGTTGAAGATGTGAAATAAAAAAAGGATCTTGAGAGAAGACGTTACCTCTAAATTGGGTAACTCCTTTTGGTTTCTTCCAAAAGGCTTCTTTAAGAGGCATGCATCCAAAAGGTAGATTTTAATAATTTAGGTATTATTTTTTGGAGGATATTTTTTTTGATATTGACTAAAGATTAATTTTTTGAGTGGTGCTAGGAATGGGTAGAGGTGGTGTCCTTTTATAGGGAATGAAAAGTACTCACATGGATTTTTTAGAAACAAGTTACGTGTGCACATTTTCTTACTTAAAAAATTTCATATGAAACCAAAAAAACACAACACAGTAAGTTTTTTGTACTAATAATTGATATAAAATCGGTGTGGAAATAGTTTATTTATCATTTGTGTCCTTAATTTTAAGGTTTAGTCCCTAATTATTCATAATTTGGCCTTAACCACTATGACTAATTTTAATTAATTTTACAAATCATTTTGGGGGAAAATGAATTTTTGAATTAGAATATAAATATTATATTGAATACAATGGTTTATATAATATTTCTGAAATTTAATTCACATAATTGTAAAAAATAAAATTAGTTCTAATCCTACAGATGGGATGAAATAACGGACTTTTGAAGTAGGAAAAGGTCCAAATGTTTGTTATGATTTGATATTCAGTTTCAGAATGAAATTGATTATCAGGAATTGAATTGTATTAATAGATGTAATATTTTTCTAATGTGGCCTTAAAATTATTTAAAATATCATTTAGAATTAACAATAAATTAGAAAAAATGTGTTTTTTTAACTGAAAAGTATTATTTTCATTATTCATCAAAAAATGATGTTTCTCAGGAAAATCCCAAATATTCACTCTATGCTAATTTCAGAATTATGAAGTTGGAAATTAATTTTATTTTACCCATTTAAAATTATAAATTTTTCTAGAATATAATTTATTATTATAATTTTTCTATTAAAGAAGGAAATATTTTTAAGACAAAAAAGACATTACCAAAAATAAAATTTTTCCTTATCAATTTATTTTATATAAATATAACAATTGTAGATAATATTAATATTTATATAACTTTGTTTAATGGATATGTAATAATTATATCCTTTAAATTATAATAGTAAAAAAAATGCTTTTTAGAAGCTCAGTGTTGTATACATCGTACACCGAGTCAGTGTTGCTTATAGTGTAATACAAGTTGGTATGGTCTACAACGCAAGACATATTGGTTTTTCGTTTGAAAAGGAATTTCTGAATAAGTATTTTCATATATATATATATATATATGTAACTATGTATAGTGTCATGTGAAATGAAAACTATTGAAAATATAAATTAATTTGAAAAAAATAATTATCAAAATCTCAGTGTGTTACATAGGAAATCAAGATATCATGAGTTTCAGTCTTAAGGGGGTAAATATTGTGCTTCCAAAAAATTTAATTAAATTTTTGAAAAAATTATAGTATGTACCGTTAGCGAGGAAGGGAGGAAACAGTAAGACAAATCATGCACCGAAACCACCCGCCCCTCTACTAGGGTGTATGGAATCTACTAGGTGGTCCCATGGTTAATAAAACCATTTACCAACCATGAAAAACCCCCATGTTATAGGGTTTCATGGTTCCCATTGGGTGGATGAATGGTTTGGAAAAACTATATTCTAACCATGAACATCACAATGATCCTTCAAAAATATTCAAATTTCACCCGAAGCAGCCCTAAATATGATCAGAACAAAGAATGATCAAAAATATGTTCAAAGAGTACATAAAATCTAGTGACATGATTTTACAACCACCCATCCATAGATACATTCTACACCTAAAAATTCTATCACTAAATTTACATATCTAAATGATGACACCACTCCTCTCTCATCAGTGGATCCCTCTCTCATATCTATTGTCTATCAGAACCATGTTACCATAGCACTCAAACCAATGGTATCTTTCTCCAATGATATACCATAGTCTTGGATACAAAAAAACTAAATGGATTCAAATTCATTGATAAATTGGGATCAACATTATGTGGACATCGTCACAAACAATTATATAGAGAAGAAATATATTTGTTTAGCTGAGATTCATTGAACTAGTTATGTATAGACATAAAATTGGGTCGAATAGATAATTGGTAAGTAACTATATCAACATACTCCACAACCTCATTATTTTATCAAAATGAAGAAGAAGATTACCTTTCTACCAACTCCATTGATGAACCAAGAGAAGCCAAACATTTAAGAACACTTTTTCAATGATTGAAAACTACAAAAATATATGGTGATTATTTTTATAAGACTTATAAGCACTATGCTGTAAAAATATTATTAAAAATCAATTGAATCATTTTCTTTATCTTGGACCAAGTTAATTCCATCCAAGGAACATTCACCAATATTTGAAAAAAATCATAGGATTTCCACATATGGACTAAAAAGAGATATTCTAGTCATGGATTGGTAGATATTATTATAATAAAAATCAACCAATCCTAACTGTTTATCATGTCCTATACCAAAATTGAGGATTCGGGCATAATTCAATTCCTCAAGAATCTATATAGCCCTCTATGTCTAGAATTTTGTATGCACATGGTATTAATATCTCATAAGAAACTGATATCACAGTGGCTCCTAGAGGCCTCTACAAATGAAACAAGTAAAACATGGATATCTATTAGAGAATACGGTAGATGTAACTCCAAAAAATTGAAAAAAATCTGTCAGTTTGAGATTTAGAAACTCCTATTTTTTGGTATCATGAATTTGTATATTGTAATATGATTTGGTTAGCCTATCATTTAGTACACATATCTCATTCTTCCTTCTCTAGGTATAATAAAAATAAAGTACATTGATATCTCATCCTAATTCCTCATTTTCACTGGATGTGGATTATGAAAACCTTAATGTATCTGGTGTTTGGCCTTGACCTCTAATAAATTATAACAATTATATTCAAAATCATAAATTGCCAAATTTTTTGGTAATTCAAGGAGATGTCGGTAACAATAATTGGATTGGGTTTGGTTTCTCATGATGCTTTTTTTGTTGGGTGTTTGTGTTGTTAACAATGATCATTAGTTAACTATTGACACCCTTATCTGAAACTCCCAATGGTTCCCTCATCTATATATAAGTATATACCATCTTTCAAATGGAAGATGTTCATCTTGTTTTTCAGTCCCAGCGACTCCTAGGGACTCTCATTGGTCTAGAGGACTGGATGTTTTCCTCATCTTACCATTTTTGGTGGAATTATTACTTACTAGGGGGATCTCTTATTGATTTATGATATGTTGGTGAATCCCTTCATAATCTCATTAATGAATCGGTTACCCGTACAAGCCTATCATGAGTTAATTTCTTTTTTATGTTAAAAAGTCAAGGGTTTATTTACTGAATCAATCATTATGTATCTGAGGTTATCCATCATTTTCTAGTAATGGGATGTTTCATATGTGTTGAAGTCATATAACCATGATCTTTGGAATGTGGTTCCACACATATAGGAAATTAAATATTCTATGGTGGGGATTGATCCATTATGATTTGTCTTGTATATCCTAGTAATTTCAGTAACCAAACACTCTGTATTTCATTAATCCCATGTAGTTTAACGTCATTGGGAGAGGATATATTCCTAGGCACTGAGGCACAGAAGTATGAACTTGAGTCTTAGGATGACGTCCACTATATCCTGGTTATGGAAGGAATCATATATATCATTTTTCAATCTTGACCTAATGGGTGTACCAAAGGGATATTTCCTCTTATGTGGGGGATTCATTACATTCCATTCATTGGGTCTTAGATGATGGTATTTCCCAAGTAAGTGGAGATTCATGATGCTAACGAGGTGTTCATTGTGAGTCAATATGCCCACTTGAGCTACGATTTTTCTGAGAAATAAGGGATCACAAGTGATAAGTCTCATGACACATATATGTGGGGTTCATTTGATTATAATACCCTTCTAAGGTTTAATATAGTTCTCAAGTATCGTATAGGCATCCTAAACGTACGGATTATAGTATGGATCAGAGTCATCACTATTTAGTTTGTTCCTCAGATCGCCTGGGGGATATGGTAGAATGCTCAACCTTTGTGAATGATTGGGTCTCGATGGATGAAATTTCTAAGTCATTGTGTTTGTATAAAAATGTATGTTTATATAATCTTTTCTATTATGAATGAGTCATATGTATCCTGGTTATGAAAAGAGTCATATTTATCATAGTTTTGTTAATTGGGGATAACATAGTGATGATTCCATATTGATTGGGGATTAACCACAGAGGATTCCATTATACTTGACAAGGTTTATGATGTGAATGTTATTATAATTTCTACATTATGTTACCATGTGAACTATGCTTAGTGTGGGACAAGAGGTATTGAAAATGATCAGATTCACTTCTCGTGTATGTAGGGCTTATGTACTGGGAAAGTCCGTCAACTTCATGATATGGATCTTGGTCCATATAGGGGAGTTCTACGAATCTTGATTTTTGAAGTAGTCAAAGTAAAAATACTTCACATGATTGGGTAAAACTCTTTTAGGTTTACCTATTTATTAGGGCTTACACCATGGGATTTCCCTCATGATTAAGGCTTGCAAACTAAGGATAAACATGGTGATCATTCCCTAGGATGCACTTTCCCTTTGATCTTCATGATTACCTAAAAAGAATTGATTTTCCACTTAACATGCATTATTGTTATGGTTGATATATCATAGAACATATTCATGTTATGTAAAAAGGAATTTATACGATACCGTTGACTTATCTGGGGGTATTTTCATGTACTAGACCTCATATCAACAGGATTTCTCATGATCACTGATAAATTTTCTGGATGACATCACTTGTCATAGATGGCTTGTCCTAGAATCCATCGTATGACCTAGATAACATTTATTATAGGGTGTCACATGATTTAGATAACTAAATATGTTTCCATCACGACTTATGACAGAAAAAATGGGGGTGTCGTAAGAGTCAATTGACGTGCCTCGGTTTTTCTGTGGGACTTAGATGTCCTAAACTGGCACCGTTATATGAGTATTGTGGAATGTATGTAGAGAACCAAAAGACTAGGATGATAAGCCTAGAGGGTCTCATGACACCTATGTGTAATGCCATAGAGGTTTCAAATGGCTTTATTTGACATGACCAAGGTACTTCACATGATCCAAATGAGTAATGAAAAACACTTGCCTTTAAAAAAATATACTTGAACACAATACGTCAGTAATAAGAGATGAATAAATAGTGACACAATAAAACATAATCATTGGTATTCTACTAGTCTAATAACCACATGAACAATCAATTACTAGCTTCGTAATGAGGTAATTCATAATGTGTTATATCATAACCAAACCTTCAAGGCCTTGTGTTAAGGCTATAAATAACCATATTTTCAAGGCCTTATTACATGACTCTAGTTTGAATCATTAGACCTACTGATGCATCAAGGGGATATAGAGGGCCCCACAAATCACTTACTAAGTCCAGTTAATTCCTCATTTTAATGGGTATAAACATAAACAAAATATAAAATAATATTTAAACAAACATATGAAATGTAAATAACATTCCCCAAATAGTAAACATAAACACTAACTATTTCGAGTAATTTGGTGAATGGTATCAATATAGAACATCCATAGTCAGACTAAGAAAAATACCTTCAACAGAATATTGTAGATGATATAATGAAATATTTTCTCAATTGATAATAATCATTAACAAGAGTGTTGAAATAGATGAAAATACTCGTATAAAATCATCGAGTAATTTTTTAGATAAATTCACATTTATTTTAAAATGAAGAGTTAATTTGAAAAAATATTTTTATAAAACTAAGTGATTTTAGAAAAATAATGGTTTTTTAAAACATATTAGAGATTTCCCTTGAAAATAAGTAAGAATTCATAAAATTCCATTGAATCGGGCTTGTAATTCCGGAAGCATTTTTGAAATATCCTTTTAAATTATGGATCTCTACACAAAAGAAAGAAGGATTATGGTTGCTACACATATATAGAATATTAATACAGAATTTATTCTGTGAAAATTATAAATTAATTGGGATTAATAAAGAAAATTGTTAACCTAAAAGAAAAATAGAGGTTCGGGTAAAAATCTCGTACCTTATGTACGAATATGTTCTGATCTTCAACTTATGTTCCTTGAATATGAAATTAGACTAAATAATAACTTAATTAAGATCCTATTAGACATGTATCTAGTTTATAATAATTTTATTATGTTCATTTATGTTCTTATTTTTAGGCTATAAGATTGAATTTCGTTCCTTCAAGAGTGTTCATTTCCTTGGTTTTCACAATCGATTTACTTGTATATAAGTGTGGTTGTTCATGTGGAATGGATATAATTCCCCAGAATTGAATTTATATATTATTGATGAAAATATAGAGGTGTTGATGGTTTTATATATCAGTTGGTTACATGATAAAGGGATGAATAATTCGATTAAATATTAATGGCAATCACTGAGATTATTTGGGTGGTATTTTGATTATTACAAACTAGTTTTATCGTATGATTTAATATTATGTTCATATATTGGTTACTGAGTGTTAATTATGTTATAAAACATATTTTATATTATGGTTAAACCAGAAAAATGGTTTCATGACCATTATTGAAGGATAAATTGAAAAACTAGACTTCATTATCCACGAAGGTTCTAAACTGGCCCCTCCCGGATGATGTGTTCATTTATAAAATAAAAGAGAGAGAGTAAGAATATTGATAATGGTTATTACATTAACATTATATAATTTTTGTATATATATGATATTGGCGTTATCATGAACATTTGTACAAATTAGGTCAGTATATAACAACAAAAAAAAGGTACATTAAATGAAATTAAAAGAAAGAATATGTGGATTTTCCTATTGAATACACCTCCATGAGAACCTCTTTAAGAGAAGGGGTTTTGGAACATTGGAAATACCAGGGGCTCCTGGAAGTGAGTATGGATGAAGGAAGAGTATTTGGGCAGAACATTGAGGAAATTCAAGTCTTATATGACTGATGAGAAGAGGGAGTGATGGGTGGATTTTATAGTGGAGAACAGGGGTTATTTCCCATTATTTTAATCATTGTTTTATTATTTTGGCTAAACAATATGAATAATTTTGATTATTATTACATAAAATAGTAATAAGTGAATTTAAGTACAAACAAATGACCATTTAAATCATCCATGACTCACATATGATGCAGAAATTCATTTATTTAACATATTTCATAAATTATCAAATTTCACTATTCACCAAAAAATCATGTATTTAAGAGAAATCCAAAGAATTAAACCTAATGATTTATCAGCTTGTATAATTTAAAAATTAACTCCATATTATCAAAATAATATTATAAATAATAGATTTTTTTTCTGAAATCATTATTTACTTGAAAAAAACAGCTTGTAACATAAAATTGATTTTATAAAACTTTCAAAAATTAACTCAGGTCCCATAAAATTCTCCTAAAATCATAGTACAAGAAAATATTTATTTTAGAATACATTTTATGAAATTAAATTTTATAAATTTATTAATTTAATATTGTAATTAAATATTTATTACTCACAAAAATATCGACACTTAATTATTAATTTTTAACATATAATTTATCATTCATAAGATGAGTAAATTATATTTATACATACATGGGTAAAGTTACTATTCATAATAATACATTTCTATTGATGATGGTATGTTAATAATCATAATAGTAAGTTATTATTCACCAAAAATGTCATTCAATCATATCAGACTCTAAATATCTTACTGATCACAACCATGTCTCTTATTTTTTCAAAATTAAATTCACAAAAGCAACAAAAAATTATGTTTACTCACTATGTTATAACCAAGTGGGGTTTTTTAGAGACTCTTTTTTTCATGCATTAAATATTAAATTTATTTATAAATCCTTATGGAGTTAAATTCTCCCCCTTACATAAATTTTGTCCTCAATATTCCATAATGTTACCTCATAAAAAGATTTGGGCAATTCTCAATCATAACCTCCTCAAGCTCCCATGTTTCTTATTCAGTTTTTTTTTATTATTATGAAGTACCTTTTTCAGTAATGTCATACGATTCCTCAACA